>CM070593.1:52345887-53625887 GCA_036346395.1 Hsuehochloa calcarea | reverse complement strand
TGCTGGCTCTGCCAGCTCCGCTCGTTACTCACCAGACAAAGGCCCAAAGCTAGATCCACGGCATTCTTCCTTGGATCCAGTTTTTGGTGCTCATTTTCCCCGGTCAAAGGTAACCCAATTGCTTGTAGATTAAAGTGAAGATGGGTTCAACTATCGAACAAGCAGTAGTACCCTTTTTTTTTTCTCCCATCGGAGTGTCAAGTTGATGAAGCAGTATTACTATACTACTCGTGTACTTAATGAGCTCGGAATATTCTACTGGGTGATTCCGCAATGCGACGCACGCACCTACTAATGCGTCGGGGAACCCGGCAGATCTCGGGCTTTTCTTTTAGGTGAACGCTCTTCGGTCAATCCAAGAAACCAGATCTCGGGCCTTTTTTTTTAGGTGAACCATCTTCGGTCAATCCAAGGAACCAGATCGCTTGCAATCTGCATCTTGCTCTTTAATTGCGAGCGACGCTGAAACGCACGCGGCGTGATACGCACGGAGGACATGTCATGTCGGTGCTCGCTCCGTTGAGCTTGCCCTCTCTTTTTTCTGTATTGATCTTGTGATTAGTTACTTAATCTCGTGTAGCGCCACTGGAATCTGGTTTTTTTTTTTTCTGTTCTTCGATGGTTTTATGGACCCTTATGGGCCACTGGGCTTCCATTTTGTTGTGCTATAAAAGTCTTTGTGGATAAATAAACTAGGCCTTCAAAGTTCATCTTGGCAAAGACTAGTCTAATTAAGCCCAACCCAAAAATTGACATAGTTCCCATCTGGTATTATAATACCCCTAAAAAAATCTGGTAATATAATAGAAACTTTTATAGATAAGAGGTAACCATGATGGCACCACTGTTTGACAACCATGCTTGCATTTGCATACCCGCGCTTTGTTTGTGCACACATCATCTATTTGGGTAATGATACGAGCCGCGTTTTTAATTCGTACGACTCCGCCCTTTAACATTTTTTCTTGCTGCAATATTGGGTAAAAAAAGCGGGCTCGGACTGGCTTATCTTCTTCGAGGCTTCATTCATCGTATTTTCTAATAAACCAAAAGCAACTTGCAAATCCCCCATGTCCACCGCGCCTCCGCGCCGATTTCCTTAAACATATCCCCGCCCATCGCACCACCTTTTGCCACCATCTGCTTCAACTGGCGCTCCATCACGCGCCAGGACCCGCCCACAGCGTAGCTTCTGTGGCTTCTCCTCTCATCCGCCGTCGCGCTTGAGCCCTCCTTCTTATGCGTCCTCTGCAGAACCACCCACCACGTTGCCCTCCCCGGCGACGTCCATGCCGCGCGCTGCCGTGGCTCCTTCCCCAGTGGCTGGCTTGTTCCCGCGCTCTACTAGTCCCGCGACTACGCATTCCACAACCGCAACCTTGGCGGCAACAGACCAGGTGGAAGCCCCTTGTCCTTGACCTCTAGTGCCGGCGGCCACATATCAACGGACAGACCAGGTGGAAGCCCCTTGTCCTTGACCTCTAGTGCCGGCGGCCACATATCAACGGACAACAGCAGCCCCGTTATCTTCACCTTCTGGACGTTGTTCCTACTGCTGCACCTGGGTCCTCCTGGAGATGACCATCACCAGAACCTCCACAACAACCTCCAGCTTCAACCAGGTACGTCTGTTGTAGGTGTTACTCAATTTTATTGCAACAGTTGACTCGAAATATTGCATGAAATATTTTTTATTATTGCGATTATGTTGCATCAAATGTTGCGGCAAAATGTGTTTTTTTTGTTACAATGGTGTTTTTGATTTGTTGTACAAGAGTAAATATTTTATTGCAGTTTTCACCATTTAGATGTTGTATCATTGTTCCAAAAATGTTGTAACAATTATTTTTGGATATTTTCACTGTTATTTTAAAATGTTGCAATATTTGTAACATCGAATTTTGTTTGTTTGTGATTTTTGAACTAGTTTTTAAAAGCACAATCATGTTCTATACTGATGGTTTTATATATTTTCGGTGAGAATTTGATATATTTTTTCTTTTGGCATTTTATTTATTATTTGCGTATTTTATTATATATATAAATTAATTTTGTTGTAAACGTTATATTAGGTTATTGCGTCGAATGTACGATGGGTACCTTCGGGCGCTAATTGCATCCATTACAGATTTATTTTCTCATACTACAAGCATTCGCTCTTCAGCATGCAAAGCCTACTTTGGAGACCTGCGCCTCATTACATAGCACAAAATTAAGCTAAAAATAAGGATGCATATAGAAACCTGAAAATTAATAGGCTCGTTTCCAGTCTTGCGTACTGTCTGCATATCATCATAAACCATACACCGCCTCAACGATTGGTGCCTGTACAATTTTCCCTTCAATCAGCCATCATTGTACGTGCGATCCTAGGCTCGCCGGCGCAGTGTCGAACACCGGAGGGGAGACTGCCGCGCGGTGCAGGTGGTGACCTCCTTGACCTCGGACGTTGGACGACAGAGCGGCTGAAACTTCTCCTCGTCGTATCGCCTGTCGGAGTCCCCCGGAACGAGCACGTACGACGCCGGCGCCGGCTCGTCGGAGATCATGTCGCTGAAAGAGACATGCCCTCCTTCCTTGTATCGGGCCATGGCCTTGAAGATGAATGGAATGAGGCCTTCCATGAGAGCAGCTCAGAAAGTAGAAAGTATTGTCTTTGTGACTTGTTGTGAGAGCTATAATGCTGGGTAGGATGATTAGTAGCCGGGACACTGGAGATGATTGGGGTATAAAAAGGGCAGGTAAAGTTGCCAAGAAAGGGATATACATGAGCTAATCCAATAGCCCAGGAAAAGGACTTCGGAACGAACGACACTGTTGAGCCGAGACCGGAACCCAAACAACGTATCAAATCCCACTGAATGTCGCTGCTGTTCTCTGCCAGCTTGAGCTTAACCCTGACGTGAGTGTCTAATGGACCGAGTGGATAGCCAGTGGGTTTTGGGCTAGTGGTATCCAGGAAGACTAGGAGGAAAAGGCCAGGTTGGCTAGTCTTACAAGGCGAGCTTACGATTGGACAGTGATCCTGTCGGGATGCAAACGTTTATGACCTTTTCAGCGCTTGAAACTACGACTCCTCCTCGCTCCTATACAGCTTAATTACCTGCTACGAGAACAAAAAAAAGGCGCGTTTAAATCACGATCGTGATGTATCGATATGTACATCCATATCCGGTAGAAACATTCAACCTTCTGGGTGTGGCGTAATCCGCTGGAAATTAGCTCGAGTGCTAGACTTTCCGGCCAGCTTAATCCTGTCCCGCTGCCAGCTGCCAGTTTCCGGTGTACGTAAGATCGATTAACATAGTTCAAGTGTTGGGCGCGGCAACGATCGAGCAAAACTAAATTGTGTGCCCAGGAGGGCGGTTTTGGAAGAGCTACTTTTCCACCGTCCACTGGAACCGATCTCATGTTTCTGAACTTTCTGAAGTGGTGGGGCTGGAGCAGAGGCTAGCTGCGCGCCGGAAGCAGATATCCCGCGCGCGGCCGCGGGTATTGCATGGGCAGCCGGAGCCGGGGGTTTCTGTTGGCGCATGCGCCGACGAATTTGACTGCCGACATGCATGAAATTGAACCGCCCCGCGGGATTGGAACTGGAATGCAGGCTTCACTGGGCTGAAAAATCTTTGGACGTCGCAGGTTCTTGTGCTGCACTTTCTCACGGTGTCACCTCGGAACGGTACGCTAGCACGGGGCCGGGACCCGATCAAACCCCACCAGAAATACATAGCGGAGCGGAGCGGGGCCGAGCGCGTCGACTTTTTGCGGCCGTCTTGTAGACGGTCTAGGAAATTAAGGTGAGACCGCCGGTCTCCGGGCGTCGGTTGGAGATGGCCGCGAGCGAATTGGCGGTGATGGGACACGTGCTTTGCTCGTTGGCAGCGAGGAGGGACAGTGTCTCGGTGTGGGCAGTGGCAAGTAACTAGTTGTGCTGCCTGGGCGGTTAAATGTGTGTTTGATTGGTACGATAGATTTGAATAGGATGGGATTGTATAATTTTATTGTTTTAGGTGAATAAGATATTTAGATATAATATTATATAAATTTGTATTTCACTATTTAAAGTAAAATACATTCATGTAAACAAACACACAAATTACTTTTTTTAACCAACCCATATATTATACAAGAAACCAACCAAACACTCTAACCCGACAACCATATTTCGATTGAGTGGGCGCTGCCAGGGGGATCGTTCATGAGCAAATTCCAACGGCCTTATGCGGTCGTACGTGCTCGTTGAATTCTTATCTGCTGGAGGTTTAAGACCATATCTTCGGCAGGTCCAAACTCCAAAACGGAATGGGACCTTTGACAAAGGGTTGTACCTTACACACTGGCTAGCTAGTCTTGTCCAAATTTTATAAAAATTCAGTGAATTTTTTTAGAGAAAGTGTACATTACACACGTCCTACTGCATTGCACGAATTATCTCGTTAAAAATATTAGCCGAGAAACTCCAGGAAAACTCGTTAAGGGAAAAAGAGTACAATCCACCCAATTTCTTTTAATCTTCATAATTTATTCTTTGTGTATTCGATCTTCGTGATCAAGTTTAAATAACGAGTTCGTGAAGATTCCCTTGAATTCCGCACTTCTCAAAGTCTCATCGATCCTATTCTTGTATGCATTTTTCAAAGTTAGATGCTGGAAGTGATTTAGTGAATAAATCTACAAGATTTTCACATAACTTAGTATGCAATACTTTAATTTTGTCCATCTTTTGCAATTCATGAGCATAGAAGAACTTGGAGTTGATATGCTTTGTGAGATGACTCTTCACATAACTCATTTACGCTTGCGCAACACAAGCTGCATTACATTCATAGATAATGGTGAGGGTTTGTGCGGTATTCAATCCACACGACTGCTGGATGTAGTGAATCATCTGCCGAAGCCAAGCATATTCTCGTGAGACTTTGTACAATGCTATGATTTCTGAGTGGTTCATCGAAGTTGATACAAGACTTTGCTTAGACGATTTTTATAAAATTGCAATTCCACCACATAGAAATACATAGCATGTTTGCGACTTAGGTTTATGCGGGTCCGATAGGTACCCGGCATCTGCATAGCCATTCATAAACAGGTCTTGGTTCTTTCTGTAGAAGAGACCAAGGTCTTTGCTTCCTTGGAGCTATCAGAAGATATCCTTTATTATCTGCCAATACCTTTGGTAGGTTCTGCACTATACCTTACTAATAAGTTCACGGCAAATGTAATATCCGATCTAGTATAGTTTGATAAGTACATGAGTGCTTCTTTTACACTTAAGTATGGGAATTCCGGTTCTAGGACTTCATCCCCCTCTTCTCCAGGTCTGTACGAGTCTTTGTCTTGCTGCAAAGATCTCCCGACCATTGGTACTTTTGAAGGCTATGCCTTTTCAAAGTCGAACCTTTTTAACACATTTTGAGTGTAGGTTGACTAATGCACTAACATTCTTTCAGGGGCATGCTCAAGCTGCAAGCCTAGGTAATATTTGGTTTTACCAAAATCTTTTATTTCAAACTCCGACTCTAGGTAAGAGCTTATTTTCTTAATATCTTCTAGGGTTCCGATGATATTCATATCATCTTCATACACTGAGATTATACAAAATCCATTCTGGGATCGTCGTATAAATACACATGGATTATTCTCATTGTTTGTGTAGCCTTTGTTGCACAGAAAGTTGCTTCAAGCGATTATACCACATCCTGCATGATTGCTTAAGTTTGTACAATAACTTTCTGAGTTTCACACTGTATAAATTCCTATTTCCTTTGTCTTGGTTCGAGACAGGGATACATTCTAGTATCTTCATATAAATGTCCAAATCTAAATTTTCATAAAGGTATGCAGTTACCACATCCATCAATTTTGTCGGCGTTTTAGAATCGAACTTATGTAATGATTGTTTGATTCGGGGGGTCTCCAAGACTCAAATCACGAAGAGAGAATGACACAGGGATTTTTATACAGATTCAGGCATTCTCCGGAGAAAATAACAACCCCACTCCTGTGTGGCTATATTGAGTATGCTGGTTACAGATCAAGAGAAAGACTGAAATGCAATCAATGTCTTGTGCTCCTGATTGTGTCTTTTTTCCTCTCTCTCCCTCCGTCGTCTGGTGATTCCTCCTTTTATAGCGTGCTCGAAGTGAATGACAATTTCTCCAGCCCAAAGGGTGTATCGATGCTTCAGATGATGGCGCAGTTACCAAATATTACTGTTGGAGAAGTAATGTTCCCACGTCGTCACACAGTTATCACCAGGACAGATAGATTAATCGTGCAGTTATTCCGAAGAATAATGGTGTATAATGACTGTTTAGATACCCTAATCAATTGGGTCTACTTATCTATAAGCTCGATCGATTATAGGGTGATTGTAACTGACCTGGTCGTAGAAGAATTTACGACCATGGGGTGATCGTAGAAGAACTTATGATCATGTGCTAGTCGTGAAAGAGCTTACGACTATGGGGGTGGTCATAGCTGATCTAGTCGTAGAAAGACTTACGATCATGAGGTGATCGTAGAAGAACTTATGATCATGAGGTAGTCGTAGAAGATCTTACGACTCCAACTTTTCCTTATGAACATTAAGGGGTATACTCAAGAACCATATAATGGCATCATTATCTATAATAAGGATTACAGATAAATAATTAAATGAGGATTTCTAGATCATCGTCATCTAGCCCTCAACTTCAAGTGAAAGTACCTACTTGAGAAATGAGCGGTAGATGATCTTACGACCATAAAATGGTCGTAGAACGGTGGTCGAAGGAAAGACTCTTCAACTGGTATTTCATTTGACCAGAAACAGACTTGGTCAAGAAGTTTACAGGAAACCTTACGACTACAAGGTGGTCATTGAAAATATTACGACTACAAACTGGTCATAGTATGATAATTGAGAGTAAATCCTTTTCGACTGGTATTTCATTTGACCAAAAAAAGACTTGGTCAAGAAGGTAATTTCACTTGAGGTGTAAGGACAGACTCGGTTTTCTCAAACAGACAAATTTATGAATCTGAATCGACTCTCATCGACCAGTCTGTTGGAGCGATTCCCGAAGAGGTGGAGACTGTTAGGTTGCCACGTCTTTAACACAAGTGTGGGTTATAAAAACTTACCGAGGGTGCGATTGTAGGGTTCTTACTTTTCCCCAATCACTCCAACTGTTCATCAAGCTTTCACATTCTCTATCGTCAACCAAATCATACGCCTCCAAGCCTCCTCTCCCTGAGAAATATGGTAAGTCACTATTACTCATAGTCGTTTCTATTTCGATCACTTGCACAATGCTTATAGGGATTGTTGTAGGAGAACTTACGACGATGTGCTTGTCGTGGAAGAACTTACAACCAGGAAAATATCGTAGAAAAACATACGATTGGATACTGGTCGTAGGAGAACTTACGACCTGAGGATTGTTGTAAAAAAACTTACGACTATGTGCTGATCGTAGAAGAACTTACGACCAGGGAAATGGTGTAGAAAAACTTACGACTGAATAATGGTCGTAGGACAACTTATGACTAGAGGATTGTCGTAGAACAACTAACGACTAGGTATCGATCGTAGAAAGACTTACAACTGCTTATCCTAAGCTCATGTCTACTATTTTTCTTGTAGGTTCAAGAGCGACGAAAAGTCCTTAGCCGATTCGCTCGACTACGAGAAGGTCGAAACGAAAAAAACTAAGGGAAGAGAAAGATACACTTCTGAAGAAGCTTCAGGATGCAACTTTGCAATTCAAAAGTTGCAGGGCAAATAAACGGTAAGTGTTGAACTTAAAATCACTTATAACCTTCTTTTCTTTTTTCTAACCCTCATTCCTTTTTAGAAAAAGAGGACGAAATGGGAAAACTCAAAACCGAGGTCAAAGACAAGACCATATTGTTCACAAAATTTCCCATATCACCAAAGAAAAAAGATCAGGATGTTAAGTCTTGGGAGGAACGCTATGCAAAAAGCACTGCCTCTCATGACGATGAAGTCAAGAAGTTAGATTCTCGACTGGCAGATAAACAAGTCCTTTTCTACTACTAGTTTTGTTTTCCTTTAGGGGTCACTTTATTCGACTAGCCTTATTCTTTTCAAAGCAAGCAGTCGAAATAAAATAACTCCGTGAGGCTTTGACTTGTAACCAGGAGGAGATAAATTCGATGGAGATCAACCTTTAGGACAACATTTCTCTCCTTAACAATATACTCAATGGGCTACATGTCGAGGAGGTCACTCCTCGTGAAGACACGATAATTGCTCACTTGAATACCATTGGAAAACAAGTTGGGACTTTGCAAGAGTTAGTGACCACTCTGAAGACCAACCAAGCTGATTTGATAAAGGAGGAGGTCGAAGGCGGAATAAGTTTTTTTATGGCAAAACCTAAAGCTCATGACCTCAACTTTAATTTGCAACCAGTCAAAGTCGACTTCGACTACTCTGAAACAGAAGCGGAGTGGTTGATGAAGATATGCAGTAGATCAGCAAGGAAGTCAGGGAGGAGATGCAGATAGGATCTCTTTCGTTAGAGTAGTTTGTAATAGGAACTTGCAAAGACAAGTTTGTTGATATATATGATCCTTTCTTCTTTCGAAAAAATAATCTCATCGAGTAGTTAGTAACTCATAAGATAACGAATGGAAAATAGATTAAGACTAAGAATTGAAGTCATATTAATAACTTTATCCTAGCCCCCCGACTATTTGTTTAATTTATTTAGATAAACTAAGTAAATAGTGTTAATAGGGTTTTTTTTATAAAAAATATATTTAGCTAACTTATAATCTGTGATCTCGATTATCATGCACTAATCGTAAGAGTAGTAACGAGTCGACGCTAGGAAGTTCCTTTTAGTGGCAAGACCACGTGCAGATAGGAGAGGTTTCGACGAGGTGATGTTACCATCTCCGACTAGATTATAAAAAAAATCAAAAGCGGTAACTTGAGTTAGACAAACATCTAGAGTTCCTTTAGAATTCGTTAGACCTTTTCGAGTGCACTCAATAGATTTTCCCTGGTAGCAAGAGTTAGAAACATGACGACGCCAGAAGTTCCTTCTAGTGGATAGGACCACATGAAGAGAGAAAAGACTTCGACTAGATGTTGTGTATTTCTCCGATCAGTTAGAATCAACCGAGTTTAATAAGAGTAGTTGAACAAATTACCAAAGTGTACTCTGTTTAGAGTATTTTTCAAAACAAATGAAGAAATAAACTAAGGTACTAAGAGTTAGCCTGAAAATATTTCGACCATGTTTGTTGAACCCGAGATCTTTGTGTTGGCAACAAAAGTGAGGAACGAATCGACACTAGGATAGTCATACCGACCCTGGTCGCATAACTTAGACCACCGTAAGGACCTTCCCACTTGGGGGAAAGCTTGTTCCGATTAGACCGGGATTGAATTTTCTTCAATACCATATCACCTACAACAAGGATGCGAGGTTGGACCTTACGATTGTAGTATTTGTACTGAGCTTGCTGGTAGACTGCTGAACGAATTAAGGCTTGATTTCTCTTCTCTTCGAGTAGGTTGATGGCATCTGCTCGAAGTTGTTCTTGGGTAGAGTTGTTGAAAGTTTCGACTCGTGTCGACCTGATATTTAGTTTTGATGGAAGCATGGCTTCGGCACTGAAAACTAATAAAAAGGTGTTTAACCTGTCGCTCGACTAGCACTCATATGAATTGGCCATAATATTGAGGATAATTCATGTACCCAAGCCCCCGAGCGATTCACAAGTTGGTCGAAGCATCGAGTTTTGATTCCCTGCATTATTTGGCCATTCGCTCTTTCGACTGCCCATTGCTTTGAGGATAGGCAATAGAGGCATAATACACTTTGGTACCCAACTCGTCGCAAAATTCTTGAAATTTTACGCTCGAAAATTACTTACCATTATCTGTGATTATTCGACTTGGGACCCAAAACCGAGTAATCACACATCTTATCATGAACCGTTTTGCTACTTCCGTTGTTATCCCAGTCACAGGTTCAGCTTCAATCCATCTTGTGAACCTATCAATAGCCACAAATAGAAACTCGATACCTCCTGAAGACTTTGGGAACGGATCTAGGATATCGAGACCCCAGGTAGCAAAAGGCCAAGATAGAGGAATTATTTGTAATGCATAAGCTGGTTGGTGTATCTGCCTACTATGAAACTGGCATTGTACACACTTCTTAACCAACTCTTTGGCATCGTAGAGGGCAGTTGGCCAGTAAAAACCTTATCGAAAGGCCTTTGGAACCAGCATTCTGTAGGAAGCATGAGTTCCACAAATGCCCCCCCCTGTATGTCGTGAAGGAGGTTTAGTCATTCCCTCTGCGATATGCATCACATGAGTACCCCTTGAGTGCCTCGTTTGTAGAGGACTCCTTCGACCAAAATATACATTTTGGCCTTCCGGGATAAGCGATCTGCCTCGAGATCGTCATCGGGTATTGTACCCTTCTGAAAATAGTCGTAGGTGGGATTCATCCAGGTATCCTCGTATTCTAGAGAGGCTGACTCAATAGGAGTTGTCTCTGGTGTTTCGACCAGAGACGACTTTTGGAGTTGCTCCAAGAAAACTCCTTTTGGTACTTACGATCGAGAAGAAGCCATATGAGCAAGCTGGTCTGCGAGGAAATTATCCTTTTGAGAGAAAATTGTACCTCAAAACCCCCAAAAAATGCTTCCCTATCTTTCGGACCTGCGATAAGTAGCGAGAAATTGTCGGATTAGAGCACTGGTACTCTTTTTCGACCTGATTCACGACTAGTTAAGAGTCTCCTCTCACGAGTAGAAGTCCAATCGTGAGTGCTTTCGCAACTCGTATACTAGCCAGCAAACTTTTGTACTCTGCCACATTATTAGTGGGTTGAAAGTTTAATTGAATGGCATACTTTAAGGTCTTTTCGGTAGGAGATTCTAGGACCACCCAGCCCCCGAGCCACTTAAAGTAAGTGACCCGTCAAAGTACATCGTCCACTTGTAACAGCCCAAAATCCGTAAGTTGGATTAGCTAAGCACCTACTGCGCATTTATGAAATTTTGGACCTTTTTGTTGCAAATCAAATAGGTTACAACCTGGTTTTTCAAAACCTAGAAATTGAATTTCTAAAACAAATAAAAGTTTGTCAAGATTTTGAAAACTTAGTTCACAGTGGAGTATAAACCCTATGTTAAAAATCATTTGATTTTGAAGACTAGAAGTTAAACCTAGTAATCCAACACTCTTTCTCCAATTCAAAAGCTCAAACTGAACTTGGTGTAAAACTAAAAAGATTTTAAATATGGGAATATTTATTTTGGGTTTCAAATTATAAATAGTAAAACCTCATATGCTGCTAGGATGCTTGAGGTACTTTCAAAAGAAATTCTAAAGTTTAACTTGCAAATATACCTTCTCTATCTCTGAAATACAAACTGTCTGTTATTTTAAAAATATACTAATACCCATATATGAGAATGTTGTGATTGGATTTTATATGCCTTGTTGCTTGTTTGGAAATTTTTTGGAATTTCTCGAGGTTGTTTGGTTTCCATTTTGTTTTCATGCTCAATTTGAATTTAAATTTAAAATACAAACAAATCAAATTAACAGTGCCTATAAATATATTTTGTAGGTTCTAGAATATATTATAGACTCATCCTAAAAATGTCATAATTTTTAGAAATTATTTTCAATTTTAAAACAGCCAGTCAAACCAAGAATATCAAAAGTCAAGCACCACAACAGAAACTTAAAATAATTATAGAGAATAATATATTGCATGAAAAATCCTGAAAATATTACATAACCATTCCCTATATGTCATAAGTATTATATAAAAATATCATAATTTTATACGCTAGGAAGATATGTCTAAAAATTACCTAAATCATCTTAGCCATTTTGGAAAACCCTATTTCCTACCTTCTACTGTTCCTCCGACCGAACCAAGCCAAACTGTTTCTCCGACTGGACCCCTTCGCCACCCAGTTCGGCCTAACCCACTCGCCCGAGCCACCTTACCCCTCTTTCACTGACCGGTAGGGCCCACGGGCAGGCCTTCCCCTCCACGATGCCTTGGCCAGCTTCACCGGCCATGGGCACGTACCCGGGCACATGGTCACGCGGCCGCTCATCTCTGCGCATGCACCAGGCTCGCCCACCGGTTTCGGCGTCGCCCCTGGTTTTCTCCCGCACCCATGCCGCCCCGGTCGCATCACGCATGCTCTGCTGCCAAACCATGCCGCATTGACACCATCGCCCCGAGTGCATCGCCTCGCCATCAACCTCTCCGCCACCCATCCTCCTCTCGGCCTATAGAAGTCATCACCGAGCCACCCCTTCCTTCCATGCTGCTCTCACCTCCATTATTCGCCTCTCCAAACACCACCCAAGCTCAAGCACCGAATGCCAATGTCGGGCCACCGCGCCGCCCTCAACGCTCCGGCACACTCCGACCACCGTCGACCGCATCGCGGCGTGTCTCACCATTCCAGGAGCCGAACCCCTCCGTCAATTTGAAGAATCCCCACCGAGGAGCCGCGCACGACTGTTCTTCCTCGGCTCCGGCCGAATTTGCCTCCCCTGCCGCCGCGTCTCCTCCAGCAAGCCCCAACTCAATTCCTTCCTCCGTGAGCATTCCCTAGACTCCCTCTCCCTCACCCTATCTCTCAATTGCTCCCTTGTCCTCTCCAGATACATCGCCACGACGACCTCCACGCGCCACCGCCGCTTGCCGCCGCCGGCCCAACTCCGGTCACCTCGGCTCCCTCCGAGCGCTCCGTTAAGACCCACTCACTTCCCTCTAGCTCATGCTCTCGCAAATTCCTCCCCTAACCCTCTCCCGTGCCGCCGCGCCTGGACACCCCCACGGCCGGCCGCCCCGTGCCCTTGCCGCGCCGCCATAGTGCTGCCCGAGCCCTAACGCTACCACCCCTAGCTCCAGTAGCCTCCGGTCAACCCATTTTGGTGGTCGTTTTCCGCTCGCCGCCGCTCCTTCGCCGGCGACGAACCACGACCAAGCCGTCCCTGTCTGCTCCTGTAGTTTCCTTCCTGTTCTTTGTCTTTGTCACTGAGTTGTAAAGTTCACCTGTAAAAGGTTTGGCACTAGCAGCTAAGAACTGTGATGAACTAAATTAAACCACTCATTTTTGTGTTTAGCATTGAATAAGTAAATTGGTGGAAGTCTAGTTGACAAATCAGGATAGTCTGTTGGGTTGAGATGTTGAACAGAAAGAAGAAGAAAGTTTAGCACGTCAGTGTAACTCTCTTGCAAAAATCAATGGCCTAATGCTACCAAATTTTGATGACTGTCATTTGAGTCACACAATAGAGTTAGCAAAATGGAGATTTAAGTGTAAAGGAAGCTAGTCCATAGCATTTTAGTCTGAACAATTTTGCGATTGTAGGTGCTTGAACAGTAATCTGAAAATAATCAGATTTGTTTTTGGGCTTGTGACTCTATTAAGGCAGTAGGTAAAGCTTGTCTTAATTCAATTAGTCAATTGGACATTAATTTACCAGTAGCAATCCAACTTGAAAAACCATTTTGGATGTGAAATTTCCATAAAACTAACAGAGAGCAACAAACTCAGTTTGTTGTAGAGTTGAGCAGAAGAGGGAAGATTTATGCTAGGTGCTGTGTTTAACCATTAGATCACAATGATCAGTGTTTAACAATAAATCCAAAGAGAGCAAGAATTTAAAAGGGAGGCAAGATTGAAAAAATAAATACTCTCTTAACAGTAAGACAAAGACTTGTCATTTGCCTAAGCAAATGATTTAGAAAATATAATTGCTAACCTTTCACATCTAGTCTAAGAGGGAAAAATTTGTCATAGGACAAGATTTGATTTTGGTTAGTTAGTCAACAGTAGACCTTTTGTTATAGTTCAATTTCATAAATTCCTAACTAATTCAATTCAACAACAAATCAAATAATTTTTTATCTCTAAATTCATCTAAAATCAATATCTAACTTCTGTATTAATTTCATAATTTTTGGAGACTTTTGGAATTTTTGTGTTTATTCGGTGTTTTCGCTTTATCGTTACTTATCGTTAGATGACGATGATTCGGGAGTGTAACGGAGATGATCGTAAGAATGTCCAGAGTACCAACAAGCAAAGGCAAGCATCTATTCCGTTGATGCATGTTGATCCTATTACATTCAAAAAAACTATTATCTTATTTTGCAACTGTATATATGCATGCTTTATTTATCAAATTATGTTTACGATTAGAGGTAGTTAATCTTTTTGCATGAATTACCTATAAATGTTCATCCCCGCTACTAGCCTAAGTTAATAATTTCGATGGTGAATTAGAGCCGATAGATGTTCTATGGTCTAATTATCAATGCTTAGTTTCCGGTAGATTGGGCGGTTGTCGACTTTGTCGATTACCTTGATCCCATAAATCATTTTTATTATGTTATGTCCAGCACCCTGTGCTATTATATTTAGAAAACTAAAAATGAAAACAAAAAGATTTGGACTTGGGCAATTGGTTTGCATGCTGTGATCGTTGGGTGTGAATGGTTTGTGTCCAAGTCAACAATGACCGAATTACTTGCTCCATTGATCCAAGTATTATTGCGTGCTAACCACATGAGAGGGATATGAGACCACTCTTGACTTAGTACTTTGGCGTGTGTTAGCTCTGAGTCGCAGGAGGTTGTGTGTGTTGTGTTGTGTGAAAAAGGAAATGTTGCAGTGGTGGAGTTCCGGGTATGATCTCTACCTCGAGGGGCATTGTAGTTGTCCGAAGCTTTACCTCGAGGGTAGTTGACTAAGGCTTTACAATGACCTCGACACAACATATGTGTTTCTATCCATACATGCAACTCGTAGTTAATACATTATATTAGAAACGTTTCGTATGACTTAGCCTTGCAGGCATACCTTAGGATGTGTGCTTATTCCGGAGGCAAAAGAGGCGGTCTGGAGTATAGGTACATTGGTACACCCCTGCAAGGTATAATCTATTCGAATAGCATCGTCCTAGGTTATGGACACACTAGGTTATTTCACGCAAGAGTTAGACTCAACTTTTTAAAACTTAAAACTTAAAACTTGATCGGTGGTATTGAGAGTGGTTCTCATGCTATTGTTGTGTGCTGCGGGGGTAGCCACCTGTTATTAAAGTTTATTACTCGCTGTCATTTGAATTATTAAAAATATTTGCTAACTTGCTATTTGAATCTACTACATTATATTCAATTGAAATATTGCTTTGTTCTGGAAATAAACCCTATAGCCTTCTCCTTTGAGCAGAGCTTGCATGTAGCTATGTATAGGCTTGGTAAAGTCTCGCGGAGTACATTTGTGTACTCATTGTTTGCTTTTGTTTACTAAACTGGACAGCAGGTATCGAGATCAAATCGGGTAAGAAAGATTGCGCAGGAACGTCAATTTACTATGGTTTGAACCCAGTCGGTTGCCCTACGGGTTATGGCAAGCCATTGGAACTTTATTAATGGTTAGTTTATGATTTTATTTTAGTTTATTTATTGTTTTCCACTGCGTACTTGATATTTCTCTTGTTATTTGGCCAGTCGGTCCTTTTGTATGAAATTGAACCTTGTAAGTTCAATATGTTGTAAATTATGAAGTTTCGATATTGTAAGAACTTGTGTATGGATTGATATTGACATTTGTGATGATGTATATGTACTAATCCTGGGAGGTACATAATACATCGAGAACGAAAATTTTAATTTGTAATGCTAGGACCAATTGGAGGGTTAAGCATTGCAAGTTAAATCGTCCGGGTTCTCATACCATTGGTCGCGGGTATCGTACTGGGGATTCTAAACATGTTCAGGATTTGCCTATTCGGCGACAAAATCTGCCAAGATCTGGTATTTAATGGTCGTTCAGGCCACAAAATGAAGGTCGAACTCCCCAAGTTCTACTGGCCATTTTGCCATGTGTCCCGCTGCTTCCCTGTTCTAGAGGACAACTCCTAAGGAAAACTCAGACAACACAATTTTCTTGTGCGTCTAGAAATAATATCGCAGTTTCCTCGAAGACACGAGGAGATCATAAAGAAGTTTTTGGACCTGAGGATAGCGCTCCTTAGGCCCGTGTAAAACTTCACTTATGTAGTAAATTGGTCGTTGGACGTTTTTACGCTCTACGGCCAGTACTACACTCACTGCCTGTGGCGTGACAGCTACATAAATTAAGAGCGTCGCTTCTGGATTCGGAGAAACCAAAACAGGAGCACTCGTAAGATACTTCTTCATATCCTCAAAGGCAGTGTTTGCCTCTTCTGATCACTCGAAACCCTCATACTTCCTTAGAAGTTTGAACAAAGGCAGTCATTTTTCTCACAGTCGTGCGATGAAACAACTTAAAGTTGTGATGCGTCCTGTGAGTTTATGGACTTCTTTCTTCGTGGTTGGAGGGCGCATTTGCACGATGGCCTTTACCTTTTCGGGAATTGCTTCGAGTTCTTGTACGGAGACAAGGAATCCAAGAAGCTTTCCTGAAGAGACTCCTAACACACACTTCTCAAGATTGAGTTTCATCTGGTGTTTTCTGAGGTTGTTGAATGTTTCTTGCAAGTTGAAAATATGATTAAGCCGCTTGATGCTTTTTATGGCTAGATCGTCAACATAGGCTTCCAAATTTCAGCTTAATTCTGGTGAAAAAGTCGATTACATCAAGCGTTGAAAATAAGCGCCGATATTTTTAGACCAAATGGCATTTTAACGTAGCAAAATATTCCAAATGGAGTAATAAATGTGGTCTTTTCTTCATCTTCTAGACACATATTAATATGATGGTAGCCATAATACGCATTTAGAAAATTTAATGTTTCACAATTGGCAGTAGAATCAACCAACTGATTGATACGAGGTATAGGAAAATCATCTTTTGGACAAGCTTTATTGAGGTCAGTGAAGTCTACACACATCCGCCACTTGCCGTTCGACTTCCTAACAATTACAGGGTTTGCCAACCACTCTGGTGGTCGACTTCTTTTATAAAGTTTGCTTTAAGTAGCTTGTCCAATTCTGATTTTATAGCATCTCGTCGATCAAGGGCAAATATCCATAATTTTTGTTTTACGGGTACTTTGTCAGTTCATAATGCTAGTCTGTGCTCGATCACTTCCCTGGGGACTCCGGGCATGTCGGATGCTTGCCACGCGAAGACATATGTGTTTGCTCGGAGGAAAGTGATGAGGACGTCTTCCTATTTGGGGTCGAAAGTATCCCCGATGCAAACAGTCTTCGAGGGATCCTCTGGATCCAGATGAACCTCTTTGATATGGTCGTTCGGCTTTGGTGCAGCTTTTGACTTCGACTGCTCGGTCGAAGGCTACTTCTTGTTTTCTTCCCGAGTTGGTATATGGCCAATCATCTCGAGGGATCAATGATCGCACGTATGCGCCATCTTCTTATCACAGTGAATTATGATTACTCCTTTGGGACCTAGCATCTTAAGACATTGATACCTATAATGAGTAGCCATTAAGAATTTTTCCAAAGTTGGTCGTCCGAGTGTGGCGTTATATGCCGTATCGAAATCGACCACATCAAAAGAGATCTTCTATGTCCTGAAATTACTTAGTGAACCAAATGTTAAAGGAATAGAAACTTGGCCAATAGATTTCGTCGAAGACCCCGGTACAATACCATGAAAAGAGTATTGTACCGGTCTTACCTTGGTCTTGGGTACTTGCATCTCGTCCAGGGTACTCATAAATAAGATGTTTAACGAGCTTCCACCATCAACTAACACTCGATTTACTCGATAGTTGTTGGTGATAGGCTCGACCACAATCAGAAAACGACCTAATCGAGTGGAAGGGATCGGGCAATCACTCTTCTCGAATGAGATGGTGACTTCCAGCCACTTCGTCAACTTATTGACAAGAGGATGGTCAATGGGGTTTACCTCGCGTTCGACAACCTTAAGTTATTGTTTTGACTTGTATGCCGATGATCCCCCATAGATATGCTCGATGGTATGCTCAGGATTTTGGAATGGCATCTCCTCATTATCGTCCGACTGCGTACGACCACTCGCTTGCCGTACCTCTTCGAGGGTAGAAAGTGGTCCTTTGTCGTTGTCGTAGTCTTCGAGTTTTCGTTGGAAAACCGAACAGTTGTGAAGGTCATGTACTTCCTTTTTATAGAAAGGGCACCACCTAGGCTTGTCGTTCTTTCACTCGGGGCGCTTACCTTTGCCTCGATCGGGATATTGCTTGAAACTTCGTGGTTCCTTACTACTTACGGCCAAGACCTGCTTGCAACTGTTGGCTTGAGATTTCTGGCCCTTCACCTTGTTCTTTGATTTATTGGCATTTTTGTCATTGTTGCTACTTCCGCTTGCTTCTTGAGGATTCTTGTCACCTCGATCGAGGGTTTTGTTCCACTCAACTGCTTTTGCAGCAGTCGCATATCGATCGACCATTTGGAAAAGTTCAACGATGGTAGCCAGAGGATTTAAAGCGATGTCCTCTGTAATTCTTTTGCCGCACTCCCTGCTTGAAGGCTCTAATAACAGATGAGTCAGAAACATCAGGAATTGAATTCCAAACCTAACTGAAGCACCTAATGAATTGTCATAAGGTCTTGTGATCGTTTTGTCATATCCTGTGCAGGTCGTCCTCCTTTATAGGGCAATTGTAGGTACCCTGTAAGTTAGCCAGCAGAAGGTCACAAAGGTGTTGCCACGAGTAGATTGACTCGAGTGGTTGGTTTAGCAACCACGGTCGAGCGGACCCTTCGAGCACAGTCGGAAGGTAATTCACCATTACGCGCTCTGCTCCTCCTACTGCTCGGACACGGTCATGTAGATTTGGAGGAACTCGATGGGATTCTGTGAACCATCGAATATCTCCATGTTCACTGGTCGAAATTGCGGTGGCTAGCGAACTGCTCGGAGGTCAGGCGAGAAATGTCCTACACTTGGAAATTACTTTGTAACGCCTCCTTTGCATAAAAGAAGGGTTGTCGTTATTAGGTGATCGTACACGATGATACCTAGTAGTGGGTGAACCCGACTTATGATAAGTCTTGATTCTATGAGGGTAATACTCCTTGTATCTCGCCTGCTGCTGCAGACCTCTGTGTCGGAGTGGTGAACGATCACCTCTTTTGAGAGTTTGTTTATCTTCAGGCGTTCGAAGAACCTTTCTCCAGTTAGGAGAATGACATACCTTGACGTTGCGTTGATCTCCGTGCGGTGAGTTGTTCGAACGTCTGGAAGCTGATGGAGTTGTACCGCTACACTTCCAAAATGATGATGACGAGGGTGCTCGAGTTTGGTCATCGCGCTTAGAAACCTTCGTGCGTTCTCTTGCGCGAAGAGGTCGTAGCCAGGCGCTTGGGCAAGCTCTCGAGTTTGGTTATCGAGTAGATCGCTGATATGTTGGAGTTCCTGAGCTTTCTCTTACTTATACTGAATGCGCTTAGGCAGATTTCTTTGAACTGTTATTCTTTTCTGTCGAGTTATCTCTAGATCGTTCATGTATGATCCTTGAGTTTGCCTCAATGAAGTGTGATTATCTCAAAGATTTCTTGCACGCTCATCAGAGTGTTGACCTGTTCATCACCGGAGGTGTCCTTGCCATTGCCACGAGGGGTCGCAATGTGTGATCGTCGGGGAGTGTGCTCAGTCCTGTCTCTAGGAGAGTGATCATCACCTAAGGGAAGGATGAAGACCTCCTGTTGATAACATCCACTTGCGCTCGAGGCCTCCTCGCTTAAGGAGTAGTCGAAAGATACCGTCTTACGACTTGGAGCAAACCCCTCCAGGAAGGGGAATTTCATGTTATAACCGTCTCCGTCCGCAAATTAGCCCTGTGATGGGATGGTCGAACTCGCAGGAAAAGCATGTTCAACCCTATCCTCTGTGGGGCTTACCGGAGAGACAGTATCACCAGGTGATGATGAAGCTCTAGAATGCTGGCTTCCAGGACTTGCCGTGCCAGGTCGGACTGCCTTAGGCATACTTAAACATTTGGAGGGGGAGGCCTCGCCATATCCTATGTTTGCCTTGGAGCAGTCTTGATTGTGGTCGAATTGACCCTTGCCCTTTGAAGAAGTTGGTTCCTCATTTGGACCTAACGTTGTGGGGGATAAGGATCCCTCCTCAACTCTATCAGTGGTATGATCTCCTGAAGAATGATTTCCGAAGGCGACACCACCATCGGATGATATAATACTCAGTTCGTAGTCGATGCGGCCATCCATGTCGATATCTGC
Source organism: Hsuehochloa calcarea (assembly GCA_036346395.1). Classification (NCBI taxonomy): domain Eukaryota; kingdom Viridiplantae; phylum Streptophyta; class Magnoliopsida; order Poales; family Poaceae; genus Hsuehochloa; species Hsuehochloa calcarea. The sequence goes on along the minus strand of CM070593.1, from coordinate 53,605,689 downwards.
GTGATAAGCCAAATCGAACCAGTTCTCCTTGTGTAATATCCCGGAATTGAATTGGGTAATTAGAAAATTAGCTGGAAGAAGAGAGGGCAAATAAAGGAGTAAAAAATTCTGAAGTTTAAAGGGGTTTTTCGCCTTTATTCGACAACCTAGGCCGCGGACCGCGGCCCAGAGGGGAAGCCAAAGGGTGGCCGGCCAAGGGGGCTCCCACCCCCAAAACCCTGGCCCCACCTCTCCCCTCCCTCTTTTTTCCCCTAGAGCCGCCACCCCCCTGCACTTTGGCCGCCCTACCCTGCTCCATTGTGCCTCCCGCGCACCACCACCTCCCCAATAGCACCACCTCCTCCCTGAAGTCCCTTGTCACGCCCATTGGAAGGAAGGCGATGAGACGACAATTGGAGGGCCGGCCAAGTGGAGATAGCAGATTAGATCTGTTCAGCGCTGTTGCTCATCTGTTTTCGGTAAGATTTGTATGTTTTCATATCTGGCCGCCTCTTAGAAAGTTTTAGCCCTTAGTTTTAGATTTCTTTTGGCACCGAGATCACCAGATTTGGACTCACGGTTTAGGAGTTATGGTAGTTTTACCGCGACTGTCCAGGAGATGTGACAAGAATTGACAGATTATCTTGTCTGGAAATTATGAATTTTTAGAGGCCGAATTAGAAAATCCACCAAAAATGAATATTGTGGCGGATTCAGTAAGCTTTTCAAGATGACAAAGAACACAATTTTTAGAGTTGGAAATAAAAAGTTATGGAATTTTTACCATCGCTGTTTCGCTGACTGTCAGATTGCAGAGACAGAAAACTTAGAAAAGCTTTACCTGAATATAAGAATTAGTAGGAGACCGAATCATGAGACTTTCACAACTAGACTATTGTAGCTGGTTTTGTCGTGATTCCAGAGAGGCCAAGATCACCCCGTTCCGAGCTGCGTAGCAAAAGTTATGGCGGTTTTAGAGCTCTTTCCAGAGAACCCGACGTGAAGTTAATGTTTTATTAATTGGCCGGGTAGGGGTATTACTTGGCTGATTCAGTAAGGCTCACCAACTAGACTTAATTGGAGAATTTAATTACCTTTCCATTAAGTCTAAGAACATCTTGTTTGGACCCCTGTACTAAGAGATATGGATTTTTTTAAGTTGACTGTCCACCGAGGGGGCAGATCGACGTTTAGGATTTTTGGGGACGGGATCGAGTTAGAAGTTTTGCAAGTCCATGGTTGTTATTAAATAGTTTGTTTTGGTCCACTGATGTGTCTTAGCGTGTTTTATAATTATTATTCAGGTGGTGGACTGGTACCGGGAGCAGCACCTTCTGTACATCCCTCGTTCTCTCGTGATTAAGGCAAGTATAACGATGACCATATTATGTACTATTGAATGGCAATGTTTAGTATATATTATGAGTCCTTGTGTGATAATGTTTGTGATGATGATAGCTTAATTGGTATTATTCATGGTTGTCGGTCTATGGTTATGAGGTTTTAGAGTAAGATTAGTGTATTTATACGCAACGTTGTTGTGGACGCATATTTGTATTACTTTGAGAATTCATACATATGCATTATGGTGGTTTACTGAAGTCTTGGCCATGTGAGGGCTAAGCAACTCTTGAGGTCCCCGTCATGTTAAAGACGGGCTAAAGGCTCTCATGCTTGAAGAGCATGGGCTTAGGTCCCCATACACGTGGAATATGGGCAAAGATCCCTGTACCAGATGTTACAGGCATGGGTGTGCATCGACGGATGCGCACTTTGCATCACCGGTAAAATACAAAAAGGAAAGACAAAGAGAAAGACCATGTTGAGCATATTGCATAGCATACATGTGTAAAGTGATTGATATGTGATTTTGTGGAGTATAGTTGATGGGTTACATGCTTGTATGTTGTTGATGCCATTTATTATATTTGCTGAGTCTTTGGACTCACCTCTTGCTTTTGTTGTGCTTTTAGGTACCACTTGCAAGAACGACATGCATGGGAGGGAGTAGAACTGCTTTGGATGCACTCACTACCACACAATCTTTTAAAGATGATTATCATTTAGGTCGTACCTTAATAATAAGCAAACTGTTTAAGGATTAATTTTAGTTATGCCTGAATGCATTGGGTTATTTGTAATAATGAGAGTGATAATAATATATGCATCTGTTGGAACCTCCGGTATACCTAGTTATACAAAGGAGGTTCTGCAGAAATTTAGAACTATGTCATATGTTTATTGTTTATCTTGTTTATTTAGTAACATCCCGGGCCCCTGATGGGTTGGGGTGTTACACCTTGTTCCACTCTCCTGCCATGGAAGCATTAGACTTTGGAGAAAATGAAAGAAACCTGATGACCAGAAGATCCCCACGGACGGCGCCAACTGTCGGTGTTTTGAACCGAACTTACGTCATGATTGTTTGATTCGGGGGGTCTGCAAGACTCAAATCACGCAGAGAGAATGACATATGAATTTTTATACAGGTTTGGGCCTTCTCTAGAGAAAATAACAACCCTACCCCTGTGTGGCTATATTGAGTATGCTGGCTATAGGTCAAGAGGAAGACTGAAATACAATATGTTATGCTTCTGATTGTGTCTTTCTTCCTCACTCTCCCTCTGTCGTCTGGTGATTCCTCCTTTTATAATGTGCTCGAAGTGGACGACAATTTCTCCAGCCTAAAGGGTGTATCAATGCTTCAGATGATGGCGCAGTTACCGAGATTACTGTTGGAGAAGTAACATTCCCACGTCGCTAGACAGTTATCATCAGGACAGAGAGATTAATCGTGTAGTTATTCTGGAGAATAATAATGTATACTGACTGTTTAGATGCCCTAATCAATTGGGCCTACTTGTATATAAGCTCGATCGATTATAAGGTGGTCGTAACTGACCTAGTCGTAGAAGGACTTACGACCATGAGGTGATCGTAGAAGAGCTTATGATCATGTGCTAGTCGTAGAAGAACTTATGGCTATGGGGGTGGTCGTAGCTAACCTGGTCATAGAAGGACTTACGTCCATGAGGTGATCGTAGAAGAACTTACGATCATTAGGTAGTCGTAGACGATCTTACGACTTTAGGTTCTCCCTTATGAACATTAAGGGTTATACTCGAGAACTATATAATGGCGTCATTATCCATAATAAGGATTTCAGATAAATAATTAAATGAGGATTTCTAGATCCTCGTCAAATTTCATTTCTAAATTCAAGTTAGTTGCAATTGAGATTAAATAACTAAAGGATGGTTCCGCCCATGACTAGGGAATATGTTTTTCATAATCATCTCCTAGATGTTGAGTGAAACCTTGTGCAACGAGCATTGCTTATTCTCATTTCTTTTTCGAACAAAAACCCACTTATGCCCTACAGAGTGACATGGGGAGGCATGCGGATGCGGCTTACAGGCCTAAACACCTCTCTTTTATTTAGATATAATAATTCAGTTTCTATTGTTGTCTTCCAATCTTCCTAATCAGATCTTTTCTTACATCCAGCGAGCGGTGCAGGCTCTGGATCAAGATCGATGATTGTGGTAATTTTTTTTGCAAAATAAATATCAACATTGGCTGTTGTCTTATTCATTGATTCTCCCGTGGTCACATGGTTTATAGTTATTTCTTCATAGGCGATTCTTCTAATGCTTCTACTTGCTCACCGCTGCTTCTAATTACGGAGCAAGTCCCTTTAGTTTTTCAGCTCCGATGTGTGCACACACATACCTGCTCATGTCTCCCTTCATGGGGATGTTCAAATCTGGTATTTCTTTTCTGAAGGTTCCATACAAGTGCCAAGTCTCTACTGGCCTATCTTTTGGTTTTGGGAATTTCGGTGATCGGTTGTGTTAAGTCTTTTCTTATCTTTTTGCACCAGACGCCCCCGGTTACTTCGGATTTGAGGGGTCAGAGTTCTCATCCTTTCTAAGGCCTCAGGACGGGATTAGGGATACATTTTTTCTTTTTCTTGGGTATTTCAACCCTCTCCGGTGCATTGCGTGCAGGCACATGCGACTTGGTCACACTTTTCAAATCACTAAAGTGGTCAGACAGTTGATTCGCTAAAGCTTGCAAATCAATTATCTTCTGGACTTCAATTGTCTTCTGGACTTCTCTATGTGCTTCACTAGTGCCTGGGTCATTTGTATGGATTCCCATGGTTTACCACGTTATTTCTCGATATTTTTCATCAAGGGATTAATTTCCACAACCCTAATGACGGGAAACAATCCTCATCAAAAATGTTATCGCGAAGCGGGCTACATGCAAATCTCCAGTCATGGGGTCCAAATACTTTATTATGGATGTTGTCTCATAACCAACATTTATTCCATATTTTCTAAGAGGACCAATTGCAGTTCGCTACGATGGTGGTATAGGTACATAAACTTTGCAACCAAATGCGCGAAGATGAAAAATTTTCGGTGCTAACCCTTACGTTAGTTGCATAGGTGAATGGATTTTATTTGCCGATGATCTAAATTTGATGAGAGATGTTGCGTGCAAGACTAAGTGTCCCCAATATGTAGTTGGTAAATTACAATTCTACTAGTCCATTCTGGGTGTGGACATGCGGTACAGAATGATCAACTTTAATTTTCATTGCCATGCAATAATCATCAAATATCTTTTGATGAGGGCATCACTTCTACTGATACGAACACCTCATGTGCAAGGTCCAATTACTCGAGCACGTGCTCGTCAACTTATTTACCAGGTAAATTCGTTTCTAGGGCTGAGTGTATTATTTGAGAACTCTATGATGCTGCCTAACGGAGATGATTTACTTGTACTTAGGAATCTATAACTACGACCAGTGCAAGAAGGTTTACGACCAGTTCCGCAGGGTCTACGACCACTTCAAGAAGGCTTACGACCAGAGATAACATGGACTCCTCAAGACCACCCCAGGACCAGTCCTACGACCAAGTCTTCGATCAGAGATACGCGACCTGAATAGTGAATAAGGTGCTGCATCACCGTTTTGGCCTAATATGGTCTTGTAAGCGTGTCGAGGTCGGAGTCCAGGTTGTGTACGCCTCTTCCCGCGGCCGCACAACCCTAGGTCGACCTCCTCATGTCCCCCTATATATATACAGTAGCCGTCATAGTTTAACGTGGATTTTTCTTTGAGATTATTCTGCTTAGCGCTCTCCCGCACGTTCGGTTGAGGAACCCCACATTGTGTACTTCATCTATATTCGTAATACAATATCAGATTGCATCTTCTACTTTCTTGCTTGTGTTCTCGATTCGTATGCAGGAGATAGCCTTCTTGGAGAGGTCAACCGCGTTCAGCACGGTTGATAACCATCGGAGCAGTGGTGTAGTGATTGCAGGAGGTTGATCTATTCTGGTCGGAGCCATCGGATCATCAACGTCGAGTTCTCCACAATCGACTTATCAGTACCTTTCGGAAGATCGGGCCACCGTTACATCATCTTTGAGATAAATTCTCCGACGTTGTCCATTCTCATGGACTTCACATGATGACTAGGGGAATTATTTTAATTATCTGCGAGATTAGCTGTGCAAAAGCGTGATTTCTCGTAGACAATAAATATATGTGCGGCCATTTCGAGGAAGCATCGATGAGCACCACAAAATACCTAAATTGCCCTAACATGGGTTGAATAGGAGAGCGAATGTCTCACTGGATACGGTCCAGGAATGCAAGGACTTCATCCTTCACTTTTAGAGCAGGAGAGCTGATAATTAATTTCCCAGTTGCACATGCGAGCTACACAAAATCTTCTTGATTCGAAAAATTCTTTATATCGATATTATGTCCCCGTGAATAGTTAATAATATTTCTCATCATCCTGTGACTTGGGTGACATAATCTATCATACTAGAGACAGAAAAGTTCAGAGCTTCTAAATACGGTTTTCAGGGTAGTATAGGCTACAAGTGTCTTAATAGTAGTGTGGTATAGCCCAGTTTTATATGAAGGAAGTTGTTCTAATACCTATTTTTACTTTCTTCACGCTTTGTAATGAGTAGGTATTCCTTACCATACTCTTCTTCAGTCTCTACATTAAAACCGCTATCGCGAATATCCTTGATAGTTCTAGTCGATTCCGGGTATAACAAGGCTTCTTGAATGACCAAAGTTGTCTCCATTAGGAGTATAATTGTGGCCCTTCCTGGGCACATTATACAAGTATCGCCGCCTGCGACTGTCGTAAGACTACCAACATTCTTACTAATCGACTGATTTTTTTATCTGTCTCAAGATGGCATTCGTTGTGCCGCTATGTGCTAAGCACACTTCCTCCATATGGCGCCACACACATTCTGATACTTCAAATACCATAACATAACTTGCTATTATAAATACGGGAAAATTAAGCCTTGCTGGACTCATCATAAGAATTTAATATTTTGCTCTCCTAGTGCTTACAACCATTATTTAAGGTTCCATCACAATCACAAACTGTAAGTGACTGTAAAAAGATCTAAGTGTAATGCGCGCACTAGATCGAATCAATGAAGTTTGTAGAAACTTCTGCCTGAATATGCTCTATGGCGATCTTCTCCTCTCGGGTAACTATGGCTGCGGCCGCTGCGGTGTCCAAACAAGGGGTGGTGGGGGCTGGTACTGGGATGTCCACATCTATAAGTGCAACTAATGGCTGTGAATCCTGTGGGCCTGCAATGATGAGGTGTGCCTCCTGCTGTCCTTTGCCATTCTTCTTAGACTAGAAAGCACCAATAACGTGCCACGACCCACGACCTTACCCTTCTTGCCCCTCTCCTTTGTGAGAGAATTCTTCACCTTGTAGCTGCTAAAATTGGCTTCATGGCCAACATTGCTACAAGACGGCTGTGAGATGTCGTTCTTCCTTAATACATCATCTTGAGCTTTTGCAACTTGCATGATGTCAATCAATTCATCATACTCCTTGTAGCCGTCTTGACGATAGTTGTGAGCGGATTGCACCACATTTGGGTGAAAGGTAGAGAGAGTCATCTCAATCTTCTGCTCATTCATGATTATCTTACCAAAGAATTGAAGACTGGTACAAATTCTATAGGAATTTTGGTCATACTGGGCTATCTCTTCGAACTCCTGGTTCGAGATGTCAATCATCTACATTTTTATGCAAAGAGTTTATAAGATTACTGCAGGTAATTTGCATAAAATAGTTGTAAAATTCTCATAATGCTCTTCAAACTCTCGGTTCGTGATCCCGTATTTTTCATGATTCACTCCTATTTTCAGTGATTAAAGGTAATATAAACAATCACAAATAATAAAAATAACGAATACAATATATAAATTGCATAGAAATAATAATAACAAAGTTAAAAATGCTTCAAATGATTCAAAATTTGAATTCCCGATGCCCTTTTCTGCTCGAATATGAATTTTTAGAGAATTCTGCAATTTTCAGTGGCTAAATTGCTAAATTTCAATTTTAGGAATTTTTTGTATAATTTTTCAATTTCTGAGGGGTTATTCTGCAAGAATTTCTTTCCCAAAATATTTTCTCGCAATTTTCAAAACTTCAAGGGTTTATTTGTAAAGTTTCCCAAATTTTTTCCTTCTTCCTCCCCCCTTTTTTTTCTTTTCCTGGAATTTCACTTGATTTTCCGGTTTGGGCCGGGCCATTTATTTGACCCATCAGGGCCAGCTGACTTCGGCACATCATCGCTGGACAAAGGTACACAAGGGGATTAGGTTTTCCCAACCCCTGTGCTGCGTGGTGGTGGTGTGTACTAGAGCGAGCGTGGTGCGCACGGAGCGGCGCGATGCGCGGCGGCCTACGAGGCCGCGGCCATGCCCATGTCGGCGCGGCCGACCGAACGCAAGATCGGCAGTAACGCACCACGGGCGCGAGGCTTTGAGCGCGGCTTCGCAGAGTGTCGAGGCGGCTTCGGTCGGTGGATAGCGCGAGGTGCGGGTGGCGCGCGCGGCTCGCGAGGTCGGCGCGATGTGACTTGTTTGAGCACGAGGTGGCCGCCCGGCCGACGGCGGCGCGAGCGTGGCTCTGCCGGCGACGCGGCAGCGACAACACGGCTTTAGGCGGCCGCGGATGTACGCTCGGCATGGCGTGGCTTCGGCGACGCCGGCGGTTTCGAGGGTGTGGCACGGCCGGTGCTCGGCGACGTGGCGTGGTGAGCGTGGCGCGCGCGCGGCGTGGCGCGGCGGTAGCGCCTAGGGCGGCGGCGGCGGCGCGCGCCATGCGGAGGACGGCGCGCACATGTGCGGTGGTGTGGCGCGCAGCCTTCGCGGTGATAACCACCTTGGCGCGCGGATAAGCACGGCTTCAATCGCATGCGGCGGCGTGGGACACGATCAGAATTCGGGCACCACGACGACATGCGAAGCGCCGGCGCTGCTTATCTTTTTCTTTTGTTCAGGCGGCGGCGAATGGCCGGGGGGGCGAACGGTGGCGCGCTATGGGCAGGCGGCTGGGGAGGCGCGACAACATGGAGGCCTGGCGGCCGGCTTCATGCCGGTGGCGGTTCCAGGGCGGGCGAGGGTGACCGGCGGTGACACGGCTCCAGGCTAGGTAGTGGACTGTACAACGCGTCCGTATAGGGCCGTGTCGGCCATTTTTCTTCTTCTTTACTATTCATGTGATGATCTAAAGTGCAATCAACATCATCTCTTTCATGCAATCCCACAGATCGGCTTGGCGGCGACTTCAAGTCGGCTCACAGTGGATTAGAGAGCATTTGCACCGTATAAACTAATTTAGAAAGTTAAATTTGCAAAATTGAAAGCAATATAGAAAAACGATTCGATCTACGATCGTCGTGCTACAACGGTTACCTTTCGATCCGAGTAGAGTAGGCCTAGAGGTAGGCTGGAGTCGATCGTGCTGATAACGTGTTGAGAAACCATTGCTGGCGAGTCCAGTCCGAGTGATTATCTCGTAGACAAGCGTAGAAATGTAAGAAGAACGCAAGAACACAGGTACATGATAGTAGATTGAACACAGATATATGAAGAGACTTCTTACTTCTCTTTATTGCTCTTCAAGCGATTAATCTTTTACAATGACTAGCACCCCTTATTTATAGTCTACAAATTCTACTAAAGTTTTAGATGAGACTCCATATATGGATCGGTTGCTGGACCAAATCCATAGTTTTGCGATAATTACAACCTTTCAAAAAGTGCATGACAATTTACACGTGTAACCTGAACCTAAGGCTATGTGGGCTTCGGGGTTAATAGATGGGTAAGTGGTTTAATATGCCAAACACCGTTGGTTTGGTAGTGACGAGGATTAAAACCTCTATTTATTATTTAGTATATAGAGACCATACGTCTTCATTGTCACAAACCCTAAGGCTAACGACCTCACTGGTCGTAAGTATTCGAGAGGTTACATAGTACCCGATCTGGTCGGACATGGTTCCAAACCTAATCTCCGACCAGTCAAATGCTCACAAGGTTTTGAACTGATGTCTGGATCTACGACCAGACATATGCTTTACCGTGTGACGAATGGAACGTGTGCTATATATTCCATACCACGCGACGCTACGATACTGGAGTACGGTTACATGACTCATTGACATATAACCGCACAACAGTTGATACATTATCAACTGACACCTCTCTTCGACCAGACGCGTTGCTTCCCGAACAGGCGTATCCTCCAGAGACAACTGTCAACCCTTCATCAACTACATAAGGAGGAATGCGGACTGAAGTTAAGAGGGCCGGAACAGTGAAGATCATTTGGGAGACACTCTCAAGAGTCTTGTACTCCCGAATTAGTCTTTAGTCTAAGTTATATACATTCTTTGTAATAGCCAGTTCAAAGCAATAAAGAGCAGTCTCACTACTTTCTAGAAGATACGCGCCATTTTTCTCTTCTCATTCATATATTCATAAGATCGGCGATTTGATCGTCGACAGGTAGTGTCAATTAGTTTAACGTGGTTAGAACTTTGATGCAAAATGATATACAAATTCGGAGCTATCTATATGGGGAAGCGCAAAAGGAAGCCATCAATTTTGGACAATGTATAGCTCATCTTGAAACAATCAATTCGGTAAAAAAATATATCTAATACTCGTTTTGTCCAAAAATGTACGATATTTTAGACAAAACACGGTCTCCAATAAGTAAATTTAACAATTAATTATCACAATACTTAAGTTTAAAATATTTTATATTATATTATATTATGAAAGAAATTTCTCATAACAAATCTAATAGTACAATTTTTACATGATTAATATAAATAGTTTTGTGCATATTAGCGATTCAATTTAACAAAGTTTGACCACTCAAATTCTAAAACATCGTACATTTATGAACGGAGCGAGTATATCATTGTTACAAATCAGCTATTTTTGAGATTGGATGCCTCAAAGTACTATAAATTGAACTTTATACCAAAATATGTTATGTTAGTAATGCCAACTTTCATTTTTTATTTTCGTATGAATTTTCGGAAATATACTCTATCTACTAGGCGAAGAGATCGCCGGCCGCTCAGGAGCTCCACCTCAGCTTATTTGCGAAAGGCCCTTGTACTTTTTTAAATCACTTCCAGGTCCTTGCATCATTTTTTATGAAAAGCCGCTAGTGTTTCCGAAATCGCGTCGAGATCCTCCATGTTAATTTTTTTTGCAAAAATGTTTCCGAAGGTCGAGGTCCTACACGCTTTTTTATGCGAAAACCCCCTTGTGATTTCTGAAATAATATCAAGGTCCCGCTACATTTTTGTGAAAAGCCCTATAATTTTGAAATCGCGTTGAGATCCTCACTCGACACACAGCTATGCGCTTATCATCCTAGTAAACTTATAAACTCCACTAAAATCTAAACGCGTAAAGACCACACAGGAAGCTTCTTATGCTAGGGAAGGCACAAGCAAGTAATCTAAACTTGTCTTAGCAACGGATGGTTAATCCACGCAATGCATCTGATGTATCCTTGATGCAAGCCATCTGTTTCAGATCGAATGGCTCGAACAGCGCTCTTATCAACCATTCAACCTAGTATAAGCATAGTGATAGTAGTAGCAAACTCAACCAGATTCTTATCCTCTTAATGATCTCGTCGGGCCACCTGCCAGTGACCCAAACATCGCCCGACTCAACCACGAAAAGACTACGCGCACAAGTCAAAGTGTCCCACACGACCAGTACCTGCCCCGCCCCCCGACGCAACCGTCCACCCCCGCGTCGTCTTCCGATCACCGCCGCCGAAACCCTATACACCGTCCGCCATGGCGGATCCGCCGTCCGTAGCCGCCACCGCCTCGCCACAGCCCGACCAGTTCGTCGCCTCCGTCTCCACCCCGCAAAACCCCAACCCTAACCCCCTCCTCTCCCCCCAAATCCCTCCGTCCCCCACCGTCTCCGACCTCTCCGCCATATCCTCCCCACAGCTCGACCCGGCCGCGGCTGCCGGAGGCGGCGGATCCATTTTTCCGCCGCGGCCGCAGCAGCTGCAGGCGCCTTCGCCCACGCAGGCGGCGGCCGGCGCGGGGGGCTTCGGCCAGATCCACCGCTCGGGTTCGGCCTCCCGCCTCGCGGTCGTCGCCCAGCTTCCGCAGTACGCCGCTGCGGCGGCTAGGATCTACGGCGGGCAGATGAGCTTCTCGGGCGGCGGAGGGCAGGTGGGGCAGCAGCAGCAGCTGGCAGCGCGCGCGGCCATGCTTGGGCAGGGGCAGCTGGGGATGCTGCAAGGGCAGGGCAACGCGGCCTCTGCGGCGCACTACGGGCTCCAGTCACAGATGATGGCGCAGGTGAATTTGGGGTCTCGGGCTCGCTTAAGTAAACTGAATTTTGCACCTCGTCATGTGTAAAGGCCACTTGGCAAGGAAGGAAGAAACACCGGTTGTTTTAATTGTGAATTACTCATGCTAGAGAGGCCTCGATTATTTGTGGTTAGAAATTGCTTGTTTTTATCAGTTCAATTGTGTAGTGTTTCATACGTGGATTCAGTTCCATAGCACCACATAGTGAATTAATGAGCCAAATGCCCCGCCAAAGAATTGTCGAAGTGTAGGTATGAAAAATCGAAGCTATTTAAGTGGAACTGAGAGTCTGGCTAAAACTTACATTTACCCATCAATTAATAATTAAAATGAAATCAGTCGTGGATCCAGAATTTTGAATTCTTTTATAGGTTTTGATTGCTTCCACGACATGAAGGGGTGGAAGGATGTAACCTCTTGGGTGCTGTGGTGCATTGAAAAATAAATAAAACTGAAAATCTGTATTAGATTTATAATTGTTCAACAACTTATTCTATTAGTAATATTTGTGCTTGTGCTTGTAAAGAATTCAAGACTCCATTTTTAGCCCCAATGAAAGGCCTTCTGTTTTTGAAGTCTTTACAAGAGCAATCACAAATATTCAAATATCTGTATTAGATGTAGAATTTCTTAACAAATGAATGAAATGCCTTGCGTTTTTGAATGGTAAAACCTGTTAAGAAGAGCAATACTGCCCATTTTCACGTTTGCTTATAATTAATTATAATTATAATTATGAGGGGAATACATTTTCAGTTTAAGGTAACTACAACCAGATGGTTATAATCCTAGTAGAGTAATTGACCTTTCCTCTTACTGCAGCCAAGGCAAAAGGGCATAGTACAAGGTGCACAATTTAATACTGCCAATGCAGCTCAAGCGTTGCAAGGGATGCAGTCCATGGGAGTTATGGGTACTTTGGGGATGAACCAGATGAGACCAAATGGAACTATTCCATATGGTGCTCAACAACGTTTTGCCCATGCACAGATGAGGCCACAGCAAGCGTCGCAGCAAGCCGCACTATCTCCACAGGTATCTCGGACGATTTAATTTTTATCTGTAAGCGAAAGTAGTTATCTTTGGTTCTCATGCATTCATTTCCTTATGTACTCGTCATATTTGGTGTTATATCTGTCCATGGCCTTGTGGTGGTTTAGTGTTAAGAAATGCTATAATTAACCAAGGTTCTTTTTGGATGCATGTGTATTAAGAAGCTAATGCTGAAAGAAGCAATAAACAATCTCTTGGGCCTTGGCAGCATTGTTCTCACGATTTTTTATGCACAGTGTGCTACTAAAAATGCTTGAGAGTTGAGGCTTTGTGTGCCCATTCCTCTTTTTTGTTAGGAGTTACCAGAGCCAGAGTTTATTAAATCTGCATTGCACATGTTATATGCTGAATTTGCTACAAGTCACTTGTTTATATCAATTTTTGCAATGCCTCATGTTTACGTGGTAGTTCTTTTGGAAGGACTACAGGCTAACTATATCTTGATTCGTTTATCAGAAGGTAGCTGGTCAAGGCTTGTCGAGAACAGCACCAATTGCAGCATTAAATTCACAACTACCTGGATCCTCGCAAAATGGACTGATGGTGCAAATGTCTCTGCCTCAGCAGCAGCAGCAGCAGCAATGGTTGAAGCAAATGCAGTCATCGATGACCTCACCTGTTTCTCCACATCAATTTCAGCAGCAACAAAGGATGATGTTGATGCAACAATTTCAGCAGAAGTTAGGATTGAGTCAACACCAAATTGCACAAGCCCAACAGCAGCATCCACATCTCAATGCCCAACAGATAATGCAGCAGCAACACATTCTGCAGCAACTTCAACAGCAGCAGCAGCAACAATCTCCAAGGATATCAGCATCTGGTTCTCAGAAGTCTGTGAACTTGACAGGATCACAACCGGGCACACCTTTGTCAGGTGGAACTATGGCGGGTGGAAGTGCAAGTCAAGGACCAGAAGGAACTAACCAACTTCTTGGGAAGAGAAAAATACAAGATTTGGTTGCACAGGTAACAACCTAGCCTTTTCTGGGTATGTGCCTTTTAACTTCTGTATCACTGGTGAGTGGTGGGATGTGATTCATGTTACTGATCATGTTTTCAGGAAATGTTAGAATCACACTCCGTTTTGTTCGGAAGCATGTTCCTTTTTTATTGAATATAATACTTTGGTGCAAGGATCGGAAACCCGATACCGGTGGAAATCACGCCGAGCGGTCGGGAAAAAAACCGGTTGAATTTCGCTTGAAAACCGGCTGAATTTCGAAAATTGAAATTTGAATTTGCAAAACCCGGGAAAACCGGCCGGGATTTTGGATCCCGGACCCCCGCCGGTAACCGGTATTTTCCCCCCTGCTTTGGTGTATCTTTAAATTGTAAACTCTTATTACAGGTAGATCCCCTTGGCAAGGTTGATCCAGAAGTGGAAGATTTACTTTTAGAGATCGCTGATGATTTCATTGACTCGGTAACATGTTTGTGCTTAGTAAATCACGCTTTTGAGTATGGTTCCCTATTTGATTCAGAATCAGAGCACATCATCTTCTGTTTTTGCTCACATTTTATCCGCTGGAGAGATTTTGTGATTCAACTGACTTGGGTTTGTCAATAGGTAACTGCATTCGCATGCAGCCTGGCAAAGCACAGGAAATCATCAGTTCTGGAAGCCAAGGATGTGTTGCTGCACCTAGGTCTGTAGCTGCACCTCTTTGTCTCCCTCCCTCCCTCATGTGCTGCAAGCAATTTATTGTGCTTATGTAATTCAATATTGATTTCATGCAGAGAGAAATTGGCATTTATCTGTTCCACCAAGGTAATTTACCTTTTCCATTGGATCACTTAAGGAAGGCAACGTTGATCCTGTCCCATATCAAAGATCATTTTATTGAGTGCAGTAATTTGTTCATCAAGGTTAAACATAACTGCTGCCCCCTTGTCTTGCTCAAATTCCAAAGCTTTCTTTGCATTGGTTAAAGCTTGATTTTGTTCTGCATAAGCAAAACAAATATTAGGCTAAAAAGGATTAGAAGAGATACTAAGTCAAGTCGACGACTAAGTTACCTTCGGCCTTCTTCCTGGATTTTTTCTGGTATTTTTCATATCTGGTCGTCAAGTTTTCGATCGACCGATTTTTAGCTTGAATTTCCTTTTCAAGCTTTATTCTTCTGGCTTTTTCAGCCAAAGCTTCTTCTTTTATTTTCTCCAAATCTATCAAATTTGATAAGGGAGGATAGTTAAAATAAGAAAGGAAAGTCTTATCAAAAGACTAATTAAGAAGAAAGTTCTTACTTTCTAGTTCGGAGTGTTTTTGCTCTAGATTCTTAATCCGATCGGTTAGTCCTCCGATCGCAGCAAAATTTTCAACCATATGCTGCATGAATATCATTTTTTCTTTAAAGTTTCTTGTGAACTTCGAGGAAAACTATAAGAATGGTTGAGGACACTTACTTGAATTGCCACATCATTATAATAGGCAAAAATCTTATCAGGATTCGCATTTGCAAGACGATCTGATACTCTCCTCCAAGCATCATCAAGCTCCTTATCATCGATAAATCGAGGAGAGAAAGGGAACTTGTTAGTCTGGGAGGAGTTCCTTTCAGAAGTTGGAATCTCTTGTGGATCTGCAGAGATGCCTACCTCCGCTGACGGAGTAACAATCACCACAGTATTCAAATCAGATTCCAACACTGAAGTAGGATCGGGGGCTTCCCCAACCACTTCTTTCTCAGGATTGCTTGCCTGAGGAAAGCCCTGATCGGAGGTGCCCTCAATCACCTGACCTGCTGGAATAACCTGATCGGGAACGACTAGAACTCCAACAGGTCTGCGCAAAGAAAAGGAAGTTCAGAGTTCAAGTTCGTCAAGAATATAAAAGATATGTGTTTATGTGATAATTTCATTTACAACATACCCGGTTATCTTTTTTATCTTGATTACGAAGCCTTGGCTTAAAGTGCATGGCGCTAGCTTTTCTTTTCTTTTCAACCAATTTTTCCAGTCTTGAACTGGAAGGGTTGGTTGCACCCTCTGCATCCTTCAATGAACGATCAGATGTAATAATTTCAACCAACTGGTCGAGAGTAGAATCCCTGATCGTTGGATCGGAAGGTGTAGGTTCATCGGTCACCAAAGCAGTTGCTTCAACGGCCATTGGCAAATCTTGAACAACTGTATGGGACTAAATGACTACCGCTTGATTCAACAAACAAAGTTAGTCGGGTGATGAATATATCTTTTCATCTAAGCAAAAAGTATTTCCTTCGGTTACCTACCCCTACACGATCACTAGTGATCATAAGGTTGGTCGGTTCATCAGTTGGCTCACAGGTCTCCGTGGCCTCATCAATTCTTAGACCAACCGACTACATATCAAAGAAGATTTTTAGGGAAACACCGATCGGAAAAGATTGTAAAGATGAAAAATAATTATCATGCTTACCTTAAGTCTTTCAACCCTCTCTTGTGATGTCCTTTGCTAAGATCAAAGGAAATCGACCTTCTCATTAGGCTCTCCAGCACATATCATTCTGATCCGGCTTCTGATTTCATCAGAAGACAAAACTGTAACAAAAAGAGAGGTCTTAGGGTTATAAGAGCATTTGACCATAGAGATATACTGGTCGGATTCTTACTGGAACTTACCTTCCCTAGAATCCTTGGTCGTATCGTCACGACCAATATAGAAGAGCATCGAATAAGCTCTGGCCTTCAAAGGACTGATTCTCCGCATGGAGAAGTCCCTCACCACGTGCCAGTATGTCAAACCCCTGACACCCAGGAGATGGATGGCTTCAACCCATCTCCCAATTTTCCCCCTCCTTCTTGAGAAGGAGCGCATTCTTGGGATCTCGATAGCCTTTTTACCGCTGTAATAAAGGCCATCGCCTTGTGTGATTTTCATGTAAAACCAACTATTCTTCCATGACGACCACGAAGACTTGGAGTACATCGGAATGTACTCATCAGCCTTCCCGTCATGGAGACACAAGGTACACTCTCCGGGTGTACCGGTCTTCTTCTTCGCATTTACCAATGCATAGTAGTACTGAAGAGGTCGGGGTTGCTGGAATTCCAGTGCGCTTGTGAAGGTAGCGAAGATGCTAAGGTTGGCTATGGCGTTGGGGGACAGATTAATCAGTTCAACTCCATAATACTCCAAAACTTGAGAGAGAAAAGGAGTGAACTGGAAGTCTGAAGCCGCATTCGATATATGCGAGAAAAATAAGAATTTCTCCATCCTCACGACTTGGAGAATGTTCCCCAAACGCTGATCTCCACGTGATCAGATTTCTGTCGGGTAATAGCCCAACCTTTTCGAGACCTTCAAGTTTCTTCTCGCTCAGATCGGAGATCGACCAGTTGGTAATAAGATCCGACATGGTGATTTCTTTCGGGTGAAGAATTCAAAGGTGATCGGAGATGGTTTCTTGGAAGATGAAGAGGAAAGCAAAAGGCGTAGAAACCCTGACACCTAGTGCTAAGGAGCCTTTTACAGCGACAACATTGTAACCATTTCTGGGGAAAATCCAACGGACAAAAATCCCTTATTGACCAGCGGACCAAGAGTTGCTTCAACTTCCAAGGCAATTTCTGAACTTTAAAAATGAATACGGACCGCCTCAAATACCACGACATTTAATGAGGGGTCTGTCCGATACGATTGCATCGGGAGTAAGCGTCTATGCGACTAATTCATTTAAAGTTCGGGGGCTAGCTGACGAGGATTAAATCATCTATTTATTATTTAATATATAGAGACCATACGTCTTCATGGTTGCAAACCCTAAGGCTAACGACCTCACTAGTCGTAAGTATTCCAGAGGTTACATAGTACCCGATCTGGCTGGACATGGTTCCAAACCTAGTCTCCGACCAGTCAAATGCTCACAAGGTTTTGAACTGATGTCCGAATCTATGACCAGACATATGCTTTACCGTGTGACGAATGGAACATGTGCTATATATTCCATACCACGCGACGCTACGATACTGGAGTACGGTTACTTGACTCTTTGACATATAACGCTGCGGTTGATACATTATCAATCGACACCTCTCTTGACGGACGTGTTGCTTCCGAGCAGTCGTCTCCTCCAGACAACTGCCAACCCTTCATCAACTACATAAGGAGGAATGCGGACTGAAGTTAAGGGGGCCGGAACAGTGAAGATCATTTGGGAGACACTCTCAAGAGCCTTGTACCCCCGAATTAGTCTTTAGTCTAAGTTATATACATTCTTTGTAATAACCAGTTCAAAGCAATAAAGAGCAGTCTCACTACTTTCTAGAAAATACGCGTTATTTTCCTCTTCTCATTCATATATTCATAAGATCGACGATTTGATCGTCGACAGATAGTGTCAATTAGTTTAACAAGGTTATAACTTTGATGCAAAATGATATACAAATTTGGAGCTATCTATATTGTCGACGATCAAATCGCCGATCTTATGAATATATAAATGAAAAGAGGAAAAATGTGCGTGACTCCTGGGAGTGGATCTGACTTGCTCTTTATTGCTATGAACTCACAATTACAAACACTGGGAGTATCTAAAAACACAACACTTTGCTATGTCTTGCTTGATGTCTTACGCTTGTCTTTATCGCATTACGTACCCGTATCCTCTGTCTGCCTCCCTTGCGGCCTTCTATGGTCCTCCTAAGTACTTGATGAAGCGGTGGCCGTTATCCCATGAAGAGACATCCGTTGGGGAAGCGACGCGTCTGCTCGGAAGAGCGGTTTGACGGTTCCACTAACTGCAAAGGCGGTTGGTGAAAACGTTAACTGTTCTGCGGTTAATGATTTAGGAGACGTTAAATCATCAACTGTGATAGTGTTGTATTATGCGGAATATGAAACATGTGGTTCATTCATCACATAGCGAGTGGCGTGGTCGGGGACTCGACCTAGACGCCTGTTCATAGCTTTATGAGCACTTACCTGGTCGTGGACTAGGTTTGGAACTTTGTCCGACCAGGGTATTTATTATATAACTTCCGTAATATCTACGACCAGTTAGGTCGGTGGTTTTAGAAGTTACGACCACGAAGACGTATGGTCTTTATCATATATTAAGATAATATATGAATATTTTAATCCTCAACAGCTAGCCCCCGAACTTTTAAATGAATATTGGTCGTGTGGACACGTTCTCCGATGCAATCATATCGAACAGACCTCTCATTAAATGCTGTGGGACTCGAGGCGGTCTGTATTCATTTTAAAGTTGAGAAACTTCTTTGGAAAAAGGAAAAAGCCTTTACATCGCCCGGCGAAAAGTTATTTGCCGTTGGACTTCTCAGAGTCGATTCTGATGAAATGCCTATAAATGACCGGTGAGTGCTTTAAACCTTTACGCCTCTATCTCCAAGAAAATCTTCCTTGAGTTCTTCACCCAAAAAGGAAAGCACCATGTCGGACCTCATCGCTGGCGGTCGATCTCCGATCTGGCGAGAGAAGATTGAGAGTTTGGAGAGGGTTGGGTTGCTACGATAGGAGTTTGATCTATTGAGATCGGTTTTGGAAACCTTGCCCAAGCGGCGAGGAGGAGAAATCCTTGTTCCTCG
This sequence comes from Hsuehochloa calcarea, assembly GCA_036346395.1. NCBI lineage: Eukaryota > Viridiplantae > Streptophyta > Magnoliopsida > Poales > Poaceae > Hsuehochloa > Hsuehochloa calcarea. The sequence continues at coordinate 53,586,384 of CM070593.1, read as the reverse complement.
CGTCACGTTGAGTCGCGGGCTCAAGCTTCGGCACATCCTTTTCTTTCTCAAGTCTTTGGAGTTCTATGAGGTTGAGTTGATCAACCTTGCTCCCAACGCCATTGCAAGCGTAAGCATCTTCGTCTACCTCTGCGAAGCATACTTGGGGATTCCACCGTCGATGGAACTCTTCAAGTACTACTATCGGATGGCGAACACGAAGAAAGCGACCGGCACCCACGGGAATGTACCCTAAGGCTTCATGGCGGCAAGGTCGACGAGTACATTCGTATGTATTCGAAGTCTTCTTGGTCGTCATGGAAGAAAAGTCGGTTCTACATGAAGGTTACGCGAGAAGACTACCAGACATTACGCAGTAGAAGGCGGTCGAGAACTACGCGTTGGCGTTCCTTCTCGAAGGAGAAATGTTGGGAGATGGGTTGAGACTATCGATCTCTTGAGTGTCGGAGGTTTAACCTCTGCGCGTTGTAAGACTTTTCCATTAGGAGGATTAGTCCTTTAAAACCGTGGCGCGTTCGATGCTCGGTTCATCGATGGCGATGATGCTACCAATGATTCGATCCGTAATTTTTCGAAAATCCCACCGCAGTTATTTTGCGAGTTGATTATTTTCGCAAAACTAAGATCTTTCATTTGTAATCGTAGTCTTGTCTTCTCAGGACGTCAGAAATAGGATCAAAATGATCTGTGCTGGCGAACCTGATGACAAGGCTAGCTTTCCCTTAATCCTAGCACTTGTTGGTGCTAAGGAGTGGACTGAAAGACTTAGGGTAAGTGTATTAACTTCTTTTCACCTTTTCGGTTATTTTCGATCAGTTCTAATCCTCTTTATGTGTAGTTGGTGGACTTAAGATCAACGAGGCTACGAGACATGTGAGTCTATTGATTATCAGACCGACCTTGTGATCGGCGAGGCGCGGCCATCGCGAGGTAAGCAACTGAAAGAAATAACTTCTGCAAGATGAAGTATATTCTTCACCTGACTAACTTTGTTTGTTAATCCAGGCGACAATCACTGAGTCTCGTCTAGTTGTCTATGAGACAGTTGTTCCTGAGACCAGTGAAACTACACTTTCTGACCCAGGAGTCAGGGACCTTGCTCTCGACCAGATGGTCAAGAACATTGCCGATCTCACGATCGGAGTGTAGAAAATACAATTGAACCTACCGATTGGGCGGTAGGAACAATTGGAAAGAAGAGAAAAACAGGCGCAACGGATTTTAAACCAGCGCGCTATAAGATCAAGACTAAGAAAACAACCAGGTATGTACAATTTTTATATGAAAAACATACCTCGTATATTCCAAGTAGAATTGAACTTTCTGTTTCTCGTGCGAATCTGCGAATCACAGTCGCTTCAGGCCAGTCGCACTCAACAGTCGACGATTGGAGGTGGTCCGGCCATTGTCTTCCTCGGTAGGACATCTTGAGGATGGCGTGGTGGAGGAGCCCCGAGCCAACCGGCTCTGGGCGAAATGGATCCCGTAGTAGTCACTATGCCGAGCAACGGAGGTAGAGACCATCACGATCTTCCACAGTTCCAAGCACGAAGGTCATCCCTCCAAAACTAACAAGTTTCCTTTCTCAACTCGATTTGCGAGTAAGGAACTTGATGATTATTGGGGAGAATATCGGATCGCTTGGCGCAGCGACCCGATAAAATTTGTACCGATTACAATGATGTCGTAATTGGGTAAGTGTCTTCAATCTTCTCCATAACCTTTCTCAAGTTCACAAGAAGGTTTATGGAAGAAATGCTACTTATCGACATATGATCGAAAACCTCGCTACGATTAGGAGGACTAACCGAGCGAGTTAGGATATTAGAAGAAAAACACTCACGAGATAGAGTAAGAGTTCCTCTTCTTTTTCCTCGTTAAGGCTTTCCTTTTATTTATTCTCCTTATCAAAAATTCTTTTGATAGATTTAGAGACAATAAAAGAAGATGCTTTGGTGAAAAGGCGGAAGAATAAAGCTTGAAGAAGAACTTGGGCTAAGAACGGTCGATCGAAGTCTTGACGACCCGGTAATAAAAAGCTTCGGATGATTCGGGAAGAGAGAGGAAGGTAATCGGTGATCATGACTCAAGATATGTCTTCCAATCTTTTACTTAATACTTGCTTTGTCTATGCGAACAAAAACAAGCATTGACCAGAGAAGAAAGCTCTGGAATTTGAAGCGGGACAAGGGGCTCTCGTGCTTAGTTTGGATGAGAAAATCACCTCGCTAAACAAAATGCTCTTTGATATGGGCGCGGGATCAAGCTTGCTCTCCTTGAGTGACCCAATAGAGAAGGTCAACTTCCTAGGCTCTTTGTTGGAAGAGCTTAAGGTTTTGCTCAAGACTACCGGGAGAACTATGCCCACCAGTTAAGGAGTCTATTGCTGTGGAGTCGGTCTTGCTTTGGCAAAGTGAAAGCTTCCACCCATCAACTAACCTTCAAGCCATCGAAGAGGATTTCAATCGCTTACTTACCAGAGGCAAATCGGATCCTCGCAGAGATGAAACCTCTAGGCGAAAAGGTCGCGAGAAGAGATGGAAGTCGGATCTCCATCTAGCGATGAGTTAGCTTAGGCATTCTCTAGTAGTTTAGTCATGTAGAGAAAACAATGCAAACAATGTAAAGACTTACCTTTCTCTTATCAAAATGGAAAAAATTCTTTTATTCATCCGGTCGACTTGTGAATTTATGTCTTACCTAGCCCCCGACTGTTATATAGTAGAATATCTTTACTATATAATACTACTACCTGAGGCCAAGAATATAAATCCAAATCTTAACCATTACTTGTAAGTATGTACTGATCGGTAAAAAATTGATCGTGGTAATACTAGGAAACCTTTATGGTCGGAACCGTGTAGGTTTCGGCTAGTTGTAAATCTATTTTTAATGATCGAAGTACTTTACTAAGACAACATATGGTCGGAAAAATAAAGAATTCTCCTTGATAAGAGGAAGAAACATAAAAAACATATGTTAAAAGCAGACAAGTGGTTTTACTTCTATGCGATGCTCAATACTGGTCGGAACAAACCTAGCTAGGAAATAAAGGTATAAAATATATTTCGCAAGACGTGCTCATGCTCTTAGTCCGACTGGTAGCGAGGATCGTAGGAAAAAGACCGTCGCTAGGAAGCTCCTTCTAGTGGGCGGAACCACGTGCGAAAAAGGAGAGACTTCGACTAGGAGGTTTTCCGTGTCCCGACCAGTAGCCAAATAAGAGTAGAACAGAATTTTGAAACATAAACTATACACTTTATAATCCAGAGCATACGAACCGCAGTCGACCAGGATTAGGCAACGTCATATAAATAACATCACTCGGTACTCCAAATTTAATTATCATGTTTAAAAGAAATTAAACAAAATGAAACGAAATGAAATGAAAGAAATTAAACAAAGAACTTACGCAATTGGTCAATGTTCCATGAATTCGACAAAACCCTGCCGTCTGACATGGCTAATCGTCGAGCACAGTCGGGTAACCGACCACGGTGTAAGGACCTTCCCATTTAGGGAGAGTTTATTAATACTGCTTGGCTCTAAATTTTTGAGAACGGATCACCTACGGCTAGGTTGCGAGGTTGCACCTTACGATTGTAGTACCTTCGCATGGCTTGTTGGTAGATTGCGAGCGATATCAAAGCTTGGTTTAAATGGTTCTTCAAGGAAATTGATGTCGTCAGTCGATGTTCTTCTGATTGCTTAAGTTAAAACAATCGGTCGCGAAGAGCCAATTTTAATTACGGAGGAAGCATAGCCGGCCCATAAACTAAAAGAAAGGAGTTTCACGGTCGCACGATCGTTGTGGTCGGACATCCCATAAAGCGAAGGAAGTTCTTGAACCCAAGCCCTGACCGTTTTATTAGCGGTCGAATACTCGGCGTTTTATCCCACAGATTAGGATACCATTGGCACGCTCATTGCTCCATTGCTCGTGGATGTGCCACGAAGCGAAATGGATCTTGATTCCTAGCTCTTGAAATTCACGAAAATTGTTGCTTGAAAATTGGGTACCATTATCGGTGATGATCTGATTGGGTACACCAAATCGTGTAATCATATTTTTGTTATGAACCTCTTAGCGGCTTGGTTGTAACTTTTACAATGGCTCAACTTCAATCCATTTTGTAAGCGTGTCAATCATGGCGAACATGAATTGAAGCCCGGGTGCTCTTAGGAATGGTCCCGAATGTCTAGTCCCGAGTGTTGCAAAGGCCAAGAAAGAGGATTGTTTGCAAAGCTTGTGCGGTGATGTACTTATCGGCTATGAAACCTGACATTATGCGCGCCGTCCACGAGCTCTTTTGCATCATGAAGGCGATTGGCGAAGAGTATCCTTGCTCAAGGCTTTACCGACCAAGGTTACTCAGAGGAATGATGTGCTCCACAGACTCCTTCATGAATTTCGGTTAGCAACCTAATGCCAGCCGATTGAGATATGCATCTCATCAACACTCCATGAGATCCTCGTTTATACAAGGTACGTTCGATTAGAGTGTATGATTTGGCCTTTCGTGCTATACGATCAGCCTCTACATCATCTTCAGGAATTAGGTCATGCTGAAGATAATTGTAGATCGATGTCATCCAGTCTCTACCTTGATCGTCACCAATCTGTGGAGCATCTAAGTTATCAGAGTCAATAAGATTAACCTGATGTAAACTATCGATGTTCTCGGAATGCTCGACTACCGGGGTGAATCGAGTTGCTCGAGAAAAACTCCGTGAGACGGTTGACCTAGTAGAGACCATCCGTGCCAACTGATCTGCTAGAAAGTTCTCCTTTCTAGGAATATGTTGGATCTGGAAACCGAAGAAGTGCTTTTCGAATTTCCGTACTTCCGCCAGATAGGAAGACATCTTGGTACTCGAGCATTGGTACTCTTTCCCTACTTGATTCGCTACTAGTTGAGAATCGCCTTTCACTAGCAATTTGCGAATCCGGTTTAACGAGCCGCTCGAAGTCTGCCGACAAACCTTCATACTCCGCCACATTGTTTGTAGCGGGAAAGTTAAACTGGACGGCATACTTGATGTGTTCGCCGGTAGGGGATATCAAGACGACTCCAGCCCTCGATCCTTTAAGCATTAAGGAACCGTCAAAGTACATTGTCCACTCGTCGTGGGGCTCGTACTCAGGTCCTTGCTTAGATTCTGGGTTTGTCCACTCGGCAATGAATTCTGCTATTGCCTGAGACTTTATGGCTGTTCGTGAGATGAAGTGGAGGTCGAACGTCCCTAGTTCCACCGCCCATTTTGCTATTCGTCCTGACGATTCCCTATTTCCAAGGACTTGACCTAAGGGATATCCAGTAGGCACGACCACTCTGTGCTTCCGTCGTCCACTCGAAACTTCCATGTTTCCGAAGAAGTTTGAAGAAAGGTAGTCCCTTTTCCCCTAACCTGGCTATGAAACGACTTAGCGCTGCCATTCAACTGGTTAGCTTCTGGACTTCCTTCTTCGTGGTCGGGGGGCGCATCTGATGGATGGTCGATATCTTCGCCGGGTTTGCTTCGATACCTCTAGCCGAAACTAGGAAACCGAGCGACTTTCCAAATGAAACCCGAACACACACTTCTCCGGATTCAACTTGAGGTTATGTCTTCTCAAGTTATTGAAAGTCTCTTTAAGGTCAAGCATATGGTCGCCGGAGTTGACACTTTTCACTACCAAGTCATCAACGTAGGCTTCCAAATTTTGACCTATTTGTGGGCTGAAGGTTTTCTGCATTAATCTTTGAAAAGTTGCACCAGCGTTTTTGAGACCAAAGGGCATTTTTACATAACAGTAAGTGCCAAATGGAGTGATGAAGGAAGTTTTCTCTTCATCTTCTTTACTCATACTAATCTGGTGGTACCACGGTAAGCATCTAAAAACTTAATAACTTCGCACGGGAGGTAGAGTCTACAAGTTGATCAATGCGAGGAAGGGGAAAATCATCCTTCGGACAAGCTTTATTAAGATCTGTGAAGTCTATACACATCCTCCATTTCCTATTACTCTTCCTAACCATTACAAGATTAGCGAGCCATTGAGGGTGATGTACTTCACGAATGAATCCGACCTTTAAGAGCTTGTCAATCTTGACCGGATGGCGTCCTTCCGTAGGGTGCGAAACGTCTAACTACGCTTGACCGGGTTTTTGTCAGTGGGCGCTAGGCGTGCTCGATCACCTCCTGGGACTCGGGCATGTCGGACGCTTGCCATGCGAATACATCCTTGTTTGGTCGGAGGAAGGAGGCGGCGACTCTTCCTATTTAGGATTGAGTCCCGCTCCGTCGGCAAGACTTTGGTGAGGATCCACCATCATCGCTTGACATGGCGTTTCTGAAGGAAACCCCAACATGATGTTGGTAAGTTGCAATTCGTAGTAATGGTCGTGCAATGAGCTTGATTCTCTTAATAAGAGATTCGCTAAACCATTTTGTGTATGAACATATGGAATGAGTGTTGAACTTGTATCCCAAGAGCCATACAATAATCATTGAAGGCATAGGATGAAAATTCAGCGAAGATTGTCCATTCGAATTGATTGAATTCGATATTCAGATGATGTGCTCGTAATTGGATGATTTGACCAATTAACTTAGCAAATGCATGGTTTCGTGTGGATAAAAGACACACATGTGACCATCTAGTAGATGCATCAATGAGAACCATGAAATACCGAATGAACCACACAATGGTTGTATAGGACCACATATATCTCCTTGAATGCGTTCAAGGAATTTAAGTGGTTCACTCGATTTTAAGATAAGAGGGTCTTAAAATTAATTTTCCTATTGCACAGAAGTGCACACAAAACTGAGGATTCCGAAATTTTGTTTTGATATATGTATGACTAATAGAATTGCTAATAATTTTCCTCATCATTCCAATGCTCAGGTGGCAAGGCGATCATGCCATGTTTGGAATGTATTAGTATTTTGGAAAATTACTTTGTACGCAATATGTTGAACGGATTTGATGTATGTATAGTACAATCCGGAGTTTAAAGATGGAATTTTCTAGTACTTGTTTGCCATATCCGTTGTTTTTGGTTAAGAGTAGATATTCCTCTTTGTTGTCACTTTGGGTTTCAATATGAAAACCATTCGACGGATATCTCTATAACTAAGTAGGTACGTGTTGAATCGGGATACAAGAGTGCATCCTCAATCTCCAATTGTGTACCCATAGGGAGAGTGATAGAAGCGCCACTGAGCCTACTATCGTTGCATCGCGCCAATGATTGTTAAAATATTTCCTTTTCTCCTTGTAAGGGTTAGGAAATATTTTGTGTCCCTAAGTATAGAGTTTGTGGTACCGCTATCCACAAGGCATAATTCCTCCTCCATTGGATTGACTCCAAAATCTATATACACAAAGAAAAGAATTTAATGAAATTCTTGAAGTAATATATAGAATACATACAAACTTTATTTTGCAATATCGAATATGTTCGATATATGATTGTAGCATACAAGCTTACAATATAGATGACAACATTATTTATATTACAACATAAAAGTACTTAGTAGCTATGGAACTAGGAGTCTAATTGAGATCTCCAAGCATGTTGTGAGAATGAAATTCTTCAAGTGTGTCCTCGGTGCACATGAGATCATCCTTCTTTGTAGAGGCACATGTGTCTTTGAGTTCTTGAATGAACTTTTGAGAACATCCGGTTTCGTCATCGTTGGATGTGAGATTGAAGTGTGCTTCAAATCGCTTCTGTTGAGCATCCTTGCCTTGAGGCAAAGACTGGAGGTAGAGGTTCACAAGATGCTTGAGTGCGGCATTTCTTGGTAGGATGGTTGTAGCAACCACACTTTTGACAAATCTCCTTTTTGTCAATTTTCTTACCAAAATTGCCTTTACCTTTCTTGAATCCGCTTGGTTTTTGCTTCATGTTGCGTTTGTGTTTACCTTTAAAGTTCTTTGATTGGTCTTTTGAACCATTGAACTTATTGTTATTTTGATTAGCATGAACTTGTGTAGTGGAGCGACTCGATGGGACGCTGTCGATTATTCTTTAAAAGAAGTTCAAGATGTTTTTCTCGCTCAAGTAAAGTATGCATAAGATCAAAATAAGTTTGGTAATTTGCAAGACGCCATTGTTTGCTTTGTAGGACCCTGTCGGATGGGAGCATTGTAGAGAGAGTCTTCTATTTTATCCGCATCTGCTGGTTCCTTCTCACAAAACGCATAATTTGGAGCAAATAGTATGAAGGGCATGGTTATAGTCTCCAACTGCTTTGAAATCTTGAGTCTAAGATGTGCCCATTCATGATTAGCCTCGTAAGATAATGACTTCATTGCTCATATCTATTTTTGAGGGCTATCCATAAAGTAAGTGGATTCTCCTCATACGATATTCCGCTTTAAACTGGATGTATGTGATTCCAGATATGTTTAAAATGAATATTTCACAATATCCGGAGGAATTTGATTCATGGAGGATTAAATATCACCCTTTCCAACCCACGTGGTGAGGTTGATCTTTAAGTCCATAGCCCATGTAGGGTAATTGGTACCATCGATAGCGAGTGGCTCAAAATCTTTGGTAGCCATTTAAAACCTACATAAAAAGTACACCATAAATAATTAATTTACATGAGGTAAATTAATGTGTATGGTATTGTTGTAATAAAATGCAAAATATATGGAAAACAATATGAGTATTGTATGCCAAATGAATATATATACCCAAATTAAATATAACGTGTGGTTATATTTATAATACTGTATAATCACAATATTGGTGGTGAACACCAATTTATTGTATGGCATAAATGCATAAAAAAATGTAGCAAAGAGGGCCATAAATTGTGATAATGTGGTATTTATGTTAGGTATAATATTTTGCAAAAATTCCAAATTATTAAGTACAATGGTACTCATTAAATGGGAATTTTTGAATTTTAATTTTGCTAAAGATAGCAAATTTAAATATGGTCGCAATGCGTATTGCAAATAAATTACAATAAAATAATAATCCTATATATGTAAAACATATAAATGTGAATGCACATTTATTTAAATATTTACATAATTTTCAGATCCTGTAGGGACTGAAATGCAAATTGATAATAGGAATTTATTTAAAATAAAGATTCGTGATTTCCATGAAATACAGGGGAAAATACAAAATCGTGACAACTGGTCAAGCCCATTTGGCCTTTTGGCCCAGTGGGGAGGTGAGATTAATTTGGCCAAGCCCATTTAAAGACAAATATATATGGAAGGAGTTAGGGTTTCTAACTCCCCAAACCATAGCCACCATGGGAGCCGCCACGGCCAAGGCCAAGACGGGGTCGGGTCAGCGCTGAAGCCGCCACGGCCGCTGGCCTGAAGGGAGCGCCGCGGCCGCTATTGCCGCGCCGCATCGGGTCGGGCCGCCGCTGAGGCGCTGGCGCGCCGGCGCGCTGGTGGCCGAAGCGCGCATGCGCCGGGCGCCGCCGGGGTTCGGCTTGCTGCTCGGCCAGGCCGCTGGCAAGCGCCAAGGCCGGCCAGACCGGCCATGCTGCCAGGCCGACAGGCCGGGCGCGCTTTGCGCCGGCCACGCTTATACGCCGGCTGCCGGATCGGGCGGGCATGGCGGCCGGCCGGCTGCATGCCGATGTACATGGGCGGCTGGGGTCGGGCGCGCGCAGGCGCCTGATCAAGGCTGGGTCGGGCATGCTGGCCGCTGGCCGGCGCAGCGCGCATGCCGGCCGGCGGCCGGGCGCGGCGGCGCCGGCCGCGCCATGCGCCGGCCGCCGCGCACCTCCTTTTTTATGTGGATGAGAACTCATCCTGGCGGAGGATGCTTGTATGGGGTTGCGATCCGAGACCGGTCGACGGTTGGTCGCTGCGGCGTCGCACGGCCACGGTAAGGACCATAGCGTGGGGCCTTCGCCGGTGGTAACCGTAAGTCGTCGCCCATGGACGACGATTAGCCGGCTGTGAACCATGACCGGTGGCGATGATGGTGGTGGATGCCTGGCGTGGTGGTGGAGGCTCCTCATGGAGAGGAGCAAGAAGAACATGCAAGTTCTTGTGTAGGGAATCAACTAGAGCGAGAATCTGCGAAAGCGCTTTGTGATTGTCACAAAGTGCCATTACCTCTTGTTGCTTTCTCTGTGTGCTGATAACGTATTATAAAGTGATTGAGAGAAAACCAAAAGTATCCTTTATTCTGATCATATGTATGTATATATACATGATGAAGAGTTGCCAATAAACCAAAAGGTGTCGATTCATAAAACTATTTCAGACGTTAGCATAACTGCTGTGCAGTTTTATTTTGTGTCATAACAGCATCATGGGTTTCTTATCTGCGGCGTGAAGGGCCACGACTCACGACAGGAGCCCCGTCGGTGGCGGGGCCGGGCGCGGCGGTTAGTTGCGCGTGCAGCGATTGGCCACATTCTGGAAGCTTCAGGAAGCCGCGCGTGCGCACCTAAGCTTTTCCAGCATTTTTCTGCGCGCGCGCAAGCAAAAAAAAGGGTCCATATCTCCTAGGCAGCAGCTACTCAGCTAGCAACGCCTGGCCGTTGTCCCGGCACGGAGACGTTACTAGTTGGAGGCAAACGTGAAACGCCATGCGTAACTATCCGCCGGGTTCCGCGCTTGTGACGTGCGGTGGTTGTACTCCCCGGCCGATGGCGACGGGTGAGTAGAGGGACAGCGAGCGGAGGGAAAGCGACCTGTGTACGACGTTGCTCACTTCTCCACCTAGCCTCACTTGACAACTTGAGAGTTAACGTGGCAGACTTTTGCCACAACGTGCGTCTGGCCCTTTTCTTCCCTCTCGTGTGGGCATCTCCCGTCCCATGTCTTTAATCTGTGGACGGTGCATGGTTGAGCTACTGTTTGGTCTTGTACCGGAGTCTTGACCGACCACCTATGATTTTGCTTCTTCATGGTGCGATAGTGAAACGCAGAGCGAGTGTAATGAAATGCAGAGTAGGTGGGCATGTGTACATTAGAGGTTGAATTTTTATACATATAATCATACAGGCCAACAAGGGGTAATCCCTACAGGTAGAGGCATGCAGAAAGGGCGCGCGGGCACGGTGGCCACGTCGCCCGTCCGATTTTTCCTAGCTTGTTTCGGCCATCTGATTGTTTACATCTATAGGATCGGATACGCCGATCAAAGAGGGTGAATAATTATAGTATTTTTTTCAAATTACTGAAGAGAATCTGCGTAAAATTTAACCGACAAATGAATACATCGTACTTGTACGAGATGTCCCCTCGTCGTCGTGGTTGAAACTGCTCTGATCTACTCTGCCAGTTGATGCTATTGTCGACAATCGGATGAACAGCATAGCGCGTGATCGAAGGAGGCGAAGTCGACCTATTCGAAGGAGTTTCGATCACCTAGTCGAAAGGATTCGACTATCAGATTTCTTTCATCCTCCGACTTGGAAGAGTCACGCACAGCAAGGAACAAGAACAAGTCGAAAACGATGACCGACAAATGAATACATCGTACTTGTACGAGATGTCCCCTCGTCGTCGTGGTTGAAACTGTTCTGATCTACTCTGCCAGTTGATGCTATTGTCGACAATCGGATGAACAGCATAGCGCGTGATCGAAGGAGGCGAAGTCGACCTATTCGAAGGAGTTTCGATCACCTAGTCGAAAGGATTCGACTATCAAATTTCTTTCATCCTCCGACTTGGAAGAGTCACGCACAGCAAGGAACAAGAACAAGTCGAAAACGATGAACAATAACAAGTCTAACACAATGCCTAGAAGCACACGGCGGCAGCGATGATGAATCTTTCTTGGAATAGATCTGATATGTTATTTCTTAATCATGTTCTGTTGCTACAAAGTGCTCTGACAGCACCCCTCAAATTCTAACACGAAAACACCAAAAGCTATCTGCCAAAAGCCGTCGCCAAAAGCCTCGTGTAACTCTTAACCTCTTCTGACTTTTTTATATGCTAGAGCCTTAACCCATGTCCTTATCAACACGAATACACAATCCTATCTCTTTCAAAAATCAAGGGACCCGAAACCCCTTAAATCACGGGGTTTCTAAAATATCTAAACCTTTCGGTTATAAGCACCTTCCATAAGTCCTCACGCATCGAAGCCTTCAGGACTGCATCTCCCGTAGTCTCTCCACGCAGCATGCATCCAACTTTGATCTCCATGTGTCCCAATGTAAGCATGACCACCTTGTGACATCCACGACCACCTGAAACTTGGATTTCCCCTTCCTAATTCTGGTCCTCCTTGTCATCGACCATGACCGTCTCCACGCCCAACCTACACATGCAAAGATCAAAGAACGTTTTTCCGGCACAAGTTCTCCAACCTGACCAATATCAGTTCACACACGGATATCACACTCTCATCTATCAATAAACACGAACCAGATCATCCACGACCTTAATTTCCATGTTTTAGAAAACAACTCGAGACCACTCTGTAAAACCGATCTTACCGTTGTGCACAAGCCGGTCAGACCGCTGGCCAATCAAACACGAGTACTAAAGGTACTCGAAGAATACAAGAAATGAATCACTAGAAGCCTTCGACTACTTACTGTGAAGCTTACAGCAACTGATCGCAAAGCTCACGACTACCGATCACGAAGCCTACGACTACATATCTCAAAGCCTACGACTACCGATCACGAAGCTCACGACTACCAATCATCGACCAAACACTGTAGCTTTCGACATTCGACCAGAAACTGTAGCTTTCGACCATCGACCAGACACTGTAGCTTCGACCATCGACCAGGCATGTATTTCTATAATCTAACCAAGATTTCTTCAAAATCCAACTTCTTTACTCAATCATATCCAACAAATCCAACATGACCAACATACCCAAGTAATTCCATATTTCTTGATTCAACCTAATCCACCAAAATCAATATCATGATTCGATATGGAAAATCCAATTCGTTTCGAAATCCACTCCCTGCCTTTACCGCACACATTTCTTAATTACAAGCTTTCCGCCCAACATTATAATCAACTCAAGATTCGATTTAAATCCAACTTGTTCTAATAGTCAAATCAGTGCTTCAGATTCCTTTATCCTTCATGCTCAATCAAAATGTTTCCTTTACCATCATTTTCTTTCTCCATAATCAATATAATCCACCAATTTGTTATTCTTTAAACCATTCGAAATCAAGACATATCCATCATCAGACTCCAGTATTCACAATATCTTCTTATAACCTTAGTAAATCTTAGAATTTTCAAATCCAAAAATCAGTCTTAATAATCCATGATTCCCCAAAACTACCTAGCTTGGCATCCAAACATACTGATTAATCCCAGCAAGCATAGCTTCCAAGTGACTTGCTTGCGTGTGCACCATCTTCAACAATTCTTCATAGGTTTCATAGATGAGAAGGAGAAAACACAATAGATGAGAGGGATAAGCACAATAGAAGAGAGAGAATAAGGGAGAAAGATAGAAGCACACTAACTGGGGAAGGTCGGTTAAACCCAAAGAACAAATAGCCGGAAAGCTATTAAGAGTAATAAAATGTGACACTCCAGCAAAAAGGATCATAATACGTGCACTAAACGATACTAAAACTAAGAAGGGCAACTTTACTAAAACACTTCTAATCTAACTTATATGGATGGTCGACTGGATACAACCGATGGTCTTGAAACTTCTAGGCCATCTAGTGCTTTGATCGTCGGGGGATCGATCCTATAGGGATTACTGAGGTGAGAAAGATCATCTTAAATTCAAAAACAAAGTTTCAGAAGAGATGAGATGTAAGAATCTAAGAATGAGATGAGAACAGATTGGAATGTGATAAGAAAAGAATAGAAGAAGACGAGAGAAGAACAACTACTCATGTTAATCGGTTGGTTTGATTTAGAAATAATTTTTGAAATATTTGACTAAAACAACCATACTAACTATGGTTGCATCCTACAGTCGATATGGCTCTAATACCACCTCTGTCGGGACCCCGGATATACAACTCCGGGATCCTCTGTATATTCTGAACTAGTCCCATGATCAGTAGCTAGTCCACATAGTTGCAACATAGATGAAATCATATCCATACAACAAGATAGCTAAGAAGTAGGCAAAACAATAATATTTAACAGCAAAAGACCCTTATGTTGGACCGAAAAGGCAACTAGAGGGGGGTGAATAGGAGCACGCTCACTTTTTCACAAATAATAGATTCAATAATATTTTACTCCAATAGCTATGGAAGATATGAAGATCAATATACCAGTACAGCAGAAGACTAGTATTGAATCCAATCTAACCCCTGAAGCAAAACAACAAAAATCAATGCAGGCTAAAATTCTAAGTGCTGGACGGTCTGACCTCTGTGTCAATGGCGGTCGACCGGTCACCTTGGGCGGTCGGACCGCCAACCTGATGAACAGAGAAAACAACCCGAAAAATAAAGTTGCAAATAGATGTAACTTTTGATCTACAACTCCAAACTTGATGAAACTTAGAACACACCTTTTCTAGGATGTCAGGAACCTATTCCAATTGAAGATCATGAAAATACTTGGAAAAATTACGATCTTTTTCCGTTTGAGAGGAGGATGGTTCAAAACCGAGTCAAAACGAAAACTAGATCCAAAATCTTGCTTGTGGGTGATTGATGATCAAGATGATCCTAGATATGTTCCCACATGTCACAGCAAGCTAGATCACGTGAAAAAATTAAGCAAATACCCGCGGATCAAAGAAAGACTCAAAATCATCAAATAGAGAGAAGGAAAGCAAAGAAACACATCTTTGAGCAAACTTTCCGGGATTGATTTGATATGATTTGGGCTTACAGCCACTCCATCAATGGAGGACAATGCTCAATCCAAGAGCACAAAAATCAAATCAAAACTCTCTAAAACCCTAACCTCCACAAATCCTCTCCCTAAGCAAATTAGGGTTTCAAAACAATGAAAGGGTTGAAGAGGGTTGAGCCACCTTCCTCCTCTATTTATAGTGGAGGCTTAGACCTTCTAGAAGATTGACTCAATTGGGCTCCCGTTAAGACTCATCACAAACGGGTCACACACGCACGCGTTTTAAAGCCCCGTCTTTATCGTCTCTTGACCTAATCAGCTTCACCTTGCGCCATCTTGCGCCGCGGATTGGCAAAAAGTCACCCTTGTCCATTCTGCATCATGCTTGAGTTCATTGACCTCACCCGGCATCGTCGATCATTCTGGAGCTCAGCTCTCCAAGCCTAGTCTCGATAATCCTCACTGTTGACTGTCGTTGACCACCAAGCAACCTGCACACCAATAGACAAGCAAAACGAATCTGGGAACAAGTTCTTCACAACTTGACCCACGTTAGTCAAAACATGCATCATGCAACACATATGCACTGAAACTCATGACTTTGACCTAACAACCAAACATCGCCGCACGGCGGGCGACGAAACAGTGAAATCCGGCCGATCGCCACCATGGTCTGGCCCGATCACACCTATTGGCTTGGTCGACCGCCCACCGGGACTTATCCAAATTCACCCCGAAAATCCAAACCTCATCGGAATTTTCAAACCAATAGAACCTTTGATCGAGACTCCAAAATTATAAGACCAAGTGCAATAGAATCCCCTCTCTTGCCTACAACCTCTATTTTTGGCCCAGCCCAAAAAACTTCTTTTTGCATTTGGCCGGTCCGACCGCCGCTATGGCGGTCGGCCGGACGCCATCGTCGGCCCGACCGCCAGTGTGGCGCCGGACCGCTTTGTCCGGCTCGACCGCTAGTTCGGCGGCCGATCACCATCGCCTCGACAAAGATCGCTACTTTGCCGAAAACGTATGATTCGACAAACCTTCAACGCTATTGCCAATTGTAACATGATACTAAGATCATGAGAATATCCCCATGATATTCACAATCTCCCCCTTGATGCACACATTGGCAATTATCCAGAAAATATAATTTGGAGGTTTGAAAAGTAAAATACTTTCGTTTTCGCATAAAGGCACAACTTGGTCCATAAGCGAGAGAAAGCAATGGAAATGACCAAGCTGACATCAGAATAGCATAGACAAGTGAGATAAGGCAAAAGAAGGCATAAAAACTTTAAATTCCAGAAAAGAGTCAAAAATCTCACTTAAGGTCCATATGAAAGATCAATTGTTCAATTGACCTTTGATCATCGTGAGGATTAAGAATGCAATTCAAGTTCAGAAAAGGCAATAAGACGATAAGAATGCAATTCAAATGCTCCCCCTCGCTATGATCCTCATATTTCAAAAAAATTCAAATTCTCCTATTTTCTCCCCCTTTTTAACATTTTTATATCTTTTTCCCTTTATACAACTTTGGAATATCTTCTCCCCTTTTGACAATGGAATCATCAAGGAATCACACCTTCCTCTCGTCCAGAGATAACAAATGCAGAATGGAGAAAGAAGCATAAGGAGTATACATGAAGTGCAATGGAGTGGCTTCATTTTTGTATTTTTTTAATTTTTGATTACAAGAAGCTTTGGAGATTACCCAAAAGAATAAGCTAGCATTTCTAATATTACACAAACAACATATCAAGCCAAACAGCGCTAGCAAGATCATGATAAGACATATATATCAAAGCTAAGCTCGAAGCCTCAATATAAAGCAATAAATTTGATCAATTTAAGCAAAACTTCAAATTTAGCAAGTTCATTAACATAGATCCGAAAATGATACTAACCATGTCAAAATGTCAACGTGAGATCAAAAAGCTAACAATGACCACATTAAGAGACAAACAGGTCCTGAATTGAATCATTTTGCTCAAATTTCTCAAACGCCCATTTTTCAACAGTTTTTTTATTTGCAATGAATATGGAAGTTGACTAATGGTCTAACTTAGTGACAAGATCCTGGACTAGGAGCCATCCACAAACTCATGCTAAGCTTCGACCAGAAGTTGATTAAAGGTATAACTTAGTGAAGAAGATCCCGGACTAGGAGCCATCCACAAACTCTTCCTAAGCTTCTACTGTGGTGACAAATCTTGGTGTTCATGTCGGTTCGACACGTAATCCCCATGAGATCGTCTAGATCATCAAACTATATCAAAGTTCATATTTTTGACATGCAGTCTCGTAAGAGTAGTTTGGCACAATTTAAGCATAAGACAATCTTGAAATTTGATTTTTCATGTTTCACAAGAGTAGTTTTACATTCTCAATAACACAAGAAGCTCAAGTAACGGTCAATTTTAGATTCAAGAGCTAACAAAATAATTCTGACAGGGCCAATGTCACAAAGGAGCACTAATTGCGCAACTAGCTAAGACATCCACAAATTACAGTTTTAGTTCGAGTTGTTTTAGAGTTCTAGCTCATACAGCAAAGACTTAGCTACATATGTGAAAGCGTGATAATTCTAGCAAGTCAAAGAACTAGATATGACATTGAGCAAGAATTGAAATACTAAAGCTCCAAAGAGTAATAAGCAAAGCTTCATCAATTTTAAAAGATAAGCAGAAAAGCTTATATTACAATGCATTTTGTTGGATTTTTCATATGAATGCAATATGATACAATGAGATGCAAGAAAACTCAAAAAGCCTAAACAGTTCAAAAAGATCAACAAGTTCAGAAAAGAACAAGAAAAGATCAGAAAAGATCGAACTCCCCCTCAAACCAACCCATAGGGATAAATTACCCCTAAGTCGCTCCTTAAGGTGGCAAACCTTGTTGGGTCTAAAGGATTAGTGAGGATATAAGCCAGTTGAGCCTCGGACTCCACGAAGTGCAGCACAATATCACCCTTTTCGACATGGTCTCTAAAGGAAGTGAAAGCGAATGTCTATGTGCTTGGTACTAGAGTGTTGCATGTGGTTCTTAGCAATATTAATGGCGTATGTTATCACAGAAAAGAGAAACACTAGCAAAATTTAACCCATAGTCCTTAAGAGTGGATATCATCCACAAAATCTGACTACAGCAACTAGCAGCAGCTACATATTCAGCTTCAGCAGTGGATTGTGCAACAGAGGACTACTTCCTAGAAGACCAAGAGACAAGAGAAGTGCCTAGGAAGTGACAAGTGCCTAAGGTACTCTTCCTATCTAGCCGATAGCCCGCAAAATCAGAATAAAAAAAACCCCGAATGGAGCTGGTAAGTCTGGCTTCGCACAACCTGAAGAACACATGGCTGCTCTGCAAATCAAGAGCCAACAGACAGGTTAGAAACAAGTCCACAAACAAAAGTGAATAAACGAACATGTATAAAATATTGCTTCTCTAACAAGCAACTTTAGCATATCCAGTACAAAAACCTCTCCTAGACAAATTAGATCGGCGTATACATTACAAAAGTCTGTCTAGATTAATGATGAAGAGTACAACTGACATTCTTTAGTCTTGAGAATTGGTAACTGTATGCCAATAAAATGCATTGATATTTGATAACGTCGTCTTAGAAGTATCAGTTAAAAATAAAATTAGTAAAACCCACCATGAAAAGATATAGTCAGCATATATAATTCCAATAAATGAGCAAATATAGGTCTTGGTTCACAAGGAAAAAGTTAATTCCCAAACACCTTACGAAGAATGGAGAATCTATCTTACAACAACAGTTAGGACTATCACAAATCTATCATTCATAGGACTCTTCACTATGGGATAAGTAGGATGTTAGAATGATAATCATAAAAATATCCACAGGAAACAGCAAGACCAAATCTTCTATGATAAATATAACACCAAACTCCCATATCTGGTGCCATGTGCTTTGGACCTGTTTCGAAGGGGTTGATTATGGCCCTGTTTGGCACGTCTGTGGTTTTTATGAAAAACGGCTTTCAGCTGTGCTGCATGGCTTTCTGGCTGCAGGCTGAACAACTGGGTTTTCTGATTTGTTATTTGGCTGTCTGACTTTTAGGTAGGCTGGCTGCAGCTTTCGAAATAAAAAATGTCTGAAATGCCCCTGAGGACAGTAATGGCTTGTTTGATGCCGTTTAACACAATTAACAACATTAAAATGACATTTGACAACATTTAACAACAGTTAACGGTATTTAACAATAAATTCCTTCAGAAAGCATGTCAGAATAATCTGGACTAGAAGATCGGTCCCTTGTACAAGGCTTAAATTGGCAAGTACTACATACAAAATGCAACATTGAATTAAATCTGCATTGCATGGTGTGCAGCAAGATCAAGATGAAATAAACTGGCCCTTTTGCTTCCCGTACAAGAACTACAAAGTGGAGTAACACTGCAAAATACTAATCAAATTGAGCTAATTTGAACAAAGATAGAACACATCTATCTTGGACGATTAGCCGTGTCGGGTTAATAACTATATAAGCAAGTAGAAAAGCTTCACCTTCATAGGTCCAAAAATAATCGATCAATTTAGTTATTTCACTATAATAATTATGAAATTAACAATGAACATTTTGTTGGACCGAAAAGGCGACTAGAGGGGGGGGGGTGAATAGGAGCATGCTCACTTTTTCACAAATTATGAATTCAACACAATTTCACTCCAATAGCTATGAGGAAGCTATGAAGATCAATATACATGTACAGCGGAAGACTAGTATTGAATCCAATTTAACCCCCTAAGTAATATGACAAAATCACCAAAGATTGAAATAATTTAATGTACTGGCGGTCTGACCTCTGTTATACTGGCGGTCGGACCTCTGACCAAATCGATCGGACCGGTGCACTCGGGCGGTCGGACCGCTGGGCTTCAGAACAGTAAGAACAACCCCGATGATGAAGTTGAAAATAGATCTAACTTTTGATTCTCAATTCCAAACTTCATGAAACTTGATGTACACCTTCTCTATAATATTAAGGACCTATTCCAATCAACAATTATGATAATTCTTGGACAAACAAAGATCCTTTACGATCTGATTGGAGAAGGGTCTAAAACCGAGCAAAAGTAAAAACTAGATCCAATCGCTTGCTCGTGGGTGATTGATGATCACGATGATCCTAGATGAGTTCCCACACAACACAGCAAGCTAATCCACGTGACGATATCAAGCAAAAACTCATGGATCAAAGAAAGCCCTAAAATCACGAAATTGAAAGCAAGAACGAAAAGAGACTTATCTCAAGCAAACCTTACATAGATTAAAACTTGATTGATGCTGGATTACACCCACTCCATCAAGGATCAGTGGTCAATTCAAGAGCACGAAAATCCAATCAAACCTTCAAGAACCCTAGCCTCCACGCCTAGCTCTCCCTAAACAAAATTATGGTTTTCTAATATAAAGAGGGTTAAGATTGGTGCAGCCACCATCCTCTCCTATTTACAGTGGAGGCTTAGACCTTCTAGAAGTTTGATCCTATTGGGCTCCCGTTAAGGCCTACTAACAAACGGGTCACACACGCACACTTCGCAAAGCGCCGTCTTTAACCTTTTGACCTAAACAGCTTCACCTAGCGCCATCTTGCGTCTCGGATTTACTAATAGGTCACCCTTATCCATCTTGCGCCACGCTTGAGTCATTGACTCATCCGGCATCGCCGATCGCTCGACCTCGGCTCTCCAAGCCTAGTCCCGATCTTCCTCGCCGTTGACCACCAAGCAACCTGCACAACCATAGATAAGTAAACCAATTTTGGGAATAAGTTCTTCACAACTTGACTCATGTTAGTCAAAACATGCATCATGCAATACATATGCCCTGAAACTCATGACTTTGACCTAACCAACGAACTACGCCGCCACGAAGGCCGGCGTTCAAGTGACAACCGGTCCGACCGACCGGCCCTCCGTTCGGACCTCCAGCCTTTCCGGTCGGACCGCCAGCTATAGGCCGGTCCGACCGCCCAAAAGGATTTAACCGAATTTCAAGCACTGAAGTTCCGAAACCTTCTGGAAATTTAAAATGAATAGAACTTTTGACCGAGACTCCAAAATTATGGGACTAAGTGCAATAGAATCCCTCTCTGCCTACACTCTCTATTTTGGCCCACTCATTTGACACTCTTTGGTCACTACGCCCGATCGATTTGGGATCGGCGGATCGCCATGCTATGGCTTGGCCGATCGCCCCTATCCTGACAGTTCTAAACTTTGTCAAAAATATGTGAAACGACAAACCATAAATGCCATTACCAATTGTCACATCATCCTAAGATCCGAGCATATCCCCATGATATCCACACATTTGTATAGGTACACGATCGTGGACCACACTTGCCCCAACAATTTTCCTAAAAATCGCAAACTTCGAAAGATCAATAATGAGGCCCTCTTATGTACACCGCTTTACAAAGCGAAAATTAGCCAAACAATAATCGACAAGCTTCAACAAAACTGCTCGAGAAGTCTCGAGAGAATCGCACACATGCCTTAGCCTCAATTGATGTCAAGCGTGTTGTCATCATTATGGACTTCTACCAACATGTTATTGCCATGATCAAAGGATTTGTATGGCCTGTAAGAATTCTCGTGGCTCCAAGTATTCGAATCGCGAGGAAGTACTTGGCCATGAACTTCCTAAACCTTTTCTTGTACTCCCTAGGAAATTATAGTTGGTGAAACATTCTTTGGTACTACCAAAGAAGTCTTCACCCATGTCTCCAGCTGCTTGTCCCAAGTATATTGCCTCGTATAATCAATGATGCCAAATACAAGTTCATGCTTTTGCTTGTCCACTCCGACAAGCGTATAATAGTCCATAACGTTAATCGATCGCAAGTACAATAAATTTGTTAAGACATATATTAATTGAAAAACATGATTACTGTAATTGCAAAGAAAGATTTGCTTTATACGCATACGAGGAAAGATGTGTCATTCCGATTGCACGCAGCAAAAGATGCTTCGTTCTTCCACCAATATAGATTGGAGATACACGCATGTCCTCACCATAGTTTTGATCCAAGTAAATGTTGTCAACTCGTCTTTTTATTTGCTTTATGATGAACTCACATCCATTGCCTTCGCAAAGAAAGCCTTGCTCTTTCCACCTTGAACACACCACTTCTTACAATGGCTTAAGGAAGTAATACATGCAAGTTTCGGATGGGCAAGACTTCTTTCAAGAGCATAGAATTGATTAGCATATATACTAGTAATCAATATTTGCCTCGAGAGTTACTTTCCCATTGGTCGTGATTTACGGATGCACCGAGCGATGTCGATGGACGCCGAGGCGCCGCCTCCCGTGGATCCGTGATTGTCGCGGGGCGATTGACGGTAGACGGAGGGGCCGACCGAGCACGGAGCGGCGGACCGGGGCGAATCGGGAGACCGACGTCGCGGGGGGGGCGCCTGCAGGGCGGTCACGAGCGGAGGGCCGGCGCGCTGGCCACCAGGCGCGCAGTGGGGAAGACGCGATCGATGAGGGGCGCGAGGGGAATGACGCTAGGGCGAGCTGGGAGGATCACGAGTGGGGAGGGGAATAAGTGTTCCTGCCTTAAATACTCAGGTACAGGGTGGGTAATTTTCGGGAAGTTTGGGGCATTTTCGGAACGCCGAGGTGGGAAAGCGGCAGAAGCACCTCAAAGATCGCCTTCCGGCTTCCATGTGTATTGACGGCTTGAGCTCCGACAAAGCTAGCAAAAAGCCAACCGCTTGTTTCGCTTCTGGCTTTTCTCATCCAAAAGTCAAAGCAGAAGCTGTGCTAAACATGGCCTATATAAGTAGATGCTACAAGCACTTATTTTGGACAACTTAAGGCACTTATAGTAGCTCTAAGCTACAATACAAAAAAGGGTTCTTTGTAGCTTGTGATTTGTGAATGTGAACTGAAATTTTCTACCGTGAGAGAAATGCATGATTAATCCCACATCTCTTAATTGCCTATATGAGTATAGACTAAAATGTCAAGAGGGTGACACTATGATATCCTACAACATTATTACCCAAGAGTGTCATCAATCATGCATATCAAGTCCAAGCATCCAATAATTTACAGCTTGGAGCTGATTTTACGCTGCAAGGTTTAGTGATTTGGTACTACGTTGCATCTCTAATTGTGCAAGACCGCATTTTTGTTTTCAAAGAAGAATTTGAGCCTGTGATGGGCCATCTAGTGATTTGGTGCAACCAGAAACCAAGTATTGAAGTATATTCCTCTCCATGTCTCTATGCATTTTTCCAATACAACGGAACGACGAAGCGAGTATAACTGAAACTCAAGAAAATAGAAGAAAAGGAGGCACTCGCTCTTGAGCTCCTCGACCGCCTGGGCGAGCTTTGTAGAGAATCACAAGCAAGTGCTTGTAGTGGTAGAGCATCTGCGCCCTTGGCCTTGTCCTTGCAAACCAAAAAAAATCCTCGATCGATAATTTCCAAACAATCAAACATGTCTCAAAAAAACAAATTTCTACGAACAAGGCATATTAGAGCTAACCGAGTCCACAAAGGCCAAATTTCGCCAACAAGTACCACCAGATCGCAAAATCAAAGCCAAATGGCGGAGATTTGGTCCGACTCGACCAGCACTGCCGAGGACGGGGCGAGGGTGTGGCTGTGGAACTCCTGGGGTCGTGGTTTGCTCGAAGGAGGAGGAGGGGAGGGCGGCGCGCGGGCGGCGACTACCGGGAGGAGGAGAAGGGAGCTGGTCGGCCGCCGGGGAGGATGACGTGGCGGCGCGCTAGGAGGAGGAGGAGAAGGGAGGCGGCGCGACGGAGGAGGAGGAGAATGACGGGCAGCCGGCAGCGATCGCGGGAGAGGAGGAAGGAGGAGTGGGAGGAGGAGGAGAAAGGAGGATGATGTGGGCGCGCTAGGGTTTGGGGAGGATGGGGATCAGGGTTGAGAGGTAAATAACTCAGAACTTGAGAGGTAAATTTGGAGGGTGGTGAAAAACTATAGAAAATCGCCTAGGCAACTTCGATTTTCAATTTTTCACATAACTCGACTTTATGCTTTCGAGAAAGCCGGTTAAGAAAAACCCTAAATTGGGATAACTTCAGACTTTTTTTGAGTGAAAAGTCGAAATTATCCTAAACACCCTCTATATAGAAAGTGCACTTTTGAATACCATAGACCATAGTAAAATAAGATTGTTTTAAGTAGGATACCTTAAAACGGGGGACATATCAGGTGCACATAGGTGCATCCTGATTGTTCATCGTGAATTCAGCGACTGAGATAACTCCCACCTCCCACTATTTTGCGAAACCCCCCCACCCGAATGAAGTTTCTCAAAATAGTGTGAAGTGGGAGGTGGGGGTTATCTCAGCCGCTGGATTCACGATAGACGGTCGGAATGCACTATATGTATATGTCCACTAATACACCTATGTACACCTGATATGTTACCTTAAAACGGAGGGAACACATTACAAAGAGTCATTATCCTCTTGTAGAGTTGGATGCTGTCGCCGGCCAAATATACATGATAAATCGGTGCTGTTGGTGAACTTTGCTGGACACGACGGAAATCTGAAGTTTGTAATGCGCCAACAGAATTAGTGGAAGGGATCTCTCAAACATTGGTGAATTCACAAGTTTGCCAGACAGAGTCAGAGGTGGATGGACTAATCAGAATTCAGAACTAGTCTGACAAAAAAGAAAAGAGTTCAGAACTCGATTAGCATAGCACTTCGTTTTACATTGGAAGCCCATTGGACTGTAAAGCAGATTGCACAAACAAGATTGATTTTGAAGCATGCTACCCTATGTCAGGCCTCTGGCCAGTTCATCAGTCCATGAGCCCAGATTCAAACGCCGTCCACCCTTTCCCGATGAGAACGACAATGGCAACGACGTCAATTGAAGTAACGGCAGCGACGTTGTGTCGGCCTTCCTAAACTCCTTGTCAGCTCCTCTACTATATAAAATGTACGGGTGGAAACGGATGTACTATGTTCGTGGTGAATAGGAATATTTTTAAATACGATTACGAATCAAATATTATAATAAATACAAATTCAAATGGAATATCTACTCGATTTTGTTGGATTCGAATATCTTCATAATATGATGATATTTTATCCTTGTACGGTGACACTTTAACATTCTCCTCACACGGTGACTCATTAACATCCTTATTTATTTATTTCACCTAAAACAACTTGAATACACATTGAATTAAAAACATACACAACAAATCAAACATGTTGCAATAAAATACATATATTGCTTCGTCGAATACCACTAGTCTGAATAAAATAGCATTTCGGATGGTGAAAAGTCCATACCATATTCATATCTATTTTTTAATATAAAATTGAATATGAGAAATTGTTAATTGAATTAGAAAATCTATATCGGATCCATATAATATGATAACTGATATCCATTTTCCACTGCCACTGCCAGTAAAACGAACGCGTAACGCCTCTGCCGAAGCCACGACGCAGGGCCGGACCGGCGCCGACGCAAGCATCACCTTCACCGCGGGGTGCCGGCGCGAGTGAAGAGGATTCCGCACGCGTACAACTACAAGCCAAAATAACAGAAACGGTAGTAGAATAATTAGAAGTAGAATAATTAGAAGTAGAATTTTTTTTTATGTAAACCGGTGTCCAGTGCCCGAGTTCACTCCCGTTCACGATCCCATCCCTTCCGCATCGGCAAGGCACCGCGCCGACGCCGCTGACCACTCCCCAAAGGCGAGGCATGAAGCCCCTGGGCGCGCACGGCGCTGACCTGCTCCGCGGCCCTCACCTGCTCCGTGCGGCCGTCCTCGCCTTCGCCTGCGCTGCCGCCTTCGTCGTCGGCTACCACTGGTCCGACGCCTCCCCGCGCCTCTTCTTCTCATCCGCCTCTTCCTCGTCCCCCAACGCCTCCCGCGCCCCTTCCGTCGCCGTCTCCCCCAACTCCAACCTCTCCTTCGACCCGTCCCTAATACCCACCCCCGCCGCTCCGCCTGCTACTCCCAATGCCTCGCCCCCGCCTTCGCTCCCACCGCCGACGCCGACACTACCTCCTCCTCCCCTCCCCGCCCCTCCCGCTCGCCTCGGCCTCGTCGGCGAGGACGGCGCGATGCGCGACGACTTCGACGTCGGCGCTGGCGCCAACGACACCGATCTGGCCACCGATGAGACCGCGCCGCAGGAGCCGGGCGACGCGGGCGCTGGCAGCGGGAACAGGGTTCGGATTGGGAGGTTCCCGGTCTGCCCCGAGAGCATGAGGGAGTACATACCGTGCCTCGACAACCAGGAGGAGATCAAGCGGCTGCCCTCGACGGCGCGTGGCGAGCGGTTCGAGCGGCACTGCCCTGCCAAGGACAAGGCTCTGAGCTGCCTCGTCCCGGCGCCCAAGGGGTATAAGGCGCCCATTCCCTGGCCTCGGAGCAGAGACGAGGTGAGCATTGCTGTTTACTCTTGCCATTTTGATAGTGACTTGTATGTAGTGCTTCAATGTAATGTCTGTAGCGTAAGAGTGGCCTGCATCGATTATAGTCTGCAAGCTATGCAAAAATTGATGAAGAAGCTTTGGATTTTATGTCCATGGAACATGGGTTTGTATTGGATTTTGTGGGTTTCTGCTAGCAACCTCAGCTCACACTGGGTTTGTTATTTTACCCAGTACGGAACTTACCATCTGATTCTGCCAGCAACATGAAGGTTTTAGTTGAAATGAACTAGAGCATGATTCAAGCAGAGCATTTGATGTGTGTAACTGTTGCTGCAAAATCATATTAAAGCAACTGATCTGGCTTAATTTTCAGAAAACGCTGTTTTCATGTAAAGGAATTTCATAATGTATTTTGATGAATTGTAGGTGTGGTTTAGCAATGTACCTCATACACGGTTGGTTGATGACAAAGGAGGACAAAATTGGATTACCAAGGCTAAAGATAAATTTAGATTCCCTGGAGGAGGAACCCAATTCATACATGGAGCAAATCAATACCTGGATCAGATTTCTCAGGTTTGCCTTGATTATATTTAAAATTGCTAGAAATTTTGTCATAATGCTGACTCTTAGTAGAGCCATCTGTTTCTCTCTGTTAATCCAGATGGTACCAGATATTGCATTTGGCTCTCATACTAGAGTTGCCCTGGATGTTGGCTGCGGAGTAGCAAGTTTTGGTGCATACTTACTTTCACATGATGTCCTGACATTATCCATAGCTCCCAAAGATGTTCACGAGAATCAGATACAGTTTGCACTTGAGCGTGGTGTGCCTGCAATGGCGGCAGCATTTGCAACACACCGATTATTATATCCCAGTCAAGCGTTTGACATTATCCATTGTTCGCGCTGCCGAATAAATTGGACCCGTGACGGTGAGCACTCATTATGATGTAAAGTTCCACTTTATTTCTTTTCTTAATTATGCACTTGAACAATACCAACATTTTTGTGCTGTATTTGAGCAGTCAGGCTGAATTTTTACTTAGGCCTATATAGGAAGGATAGTTTTATTCAAATAATGAAAGAAAGTTCGTTATTGTTAATCACTTAAAAGTATTTCTGAGATGTTCAAAGGGAATTATATTTTTAACTCAAACAATGCAAAGAAAGTGTCTTTGTTGAGCACCTGAAGAGTGCTTCCTGATCCAATTTTTTTTTTCCAATTAAACTCAATTGCAAAGATAAATGTGCCTCCTAGTTATGTAAGTTTCCAAATTACTTAATTCCTGTTATCATGATTTACCTATTTTGAAGATGGGATCCTGCTTGTGGAGGTTAATAGAATGCTCAGAGCTGGCGGTTACTTTGCTTGGGCAGCACAACCTGTTTATAAGCATGAAGAGGCCCAGCAAGAGGCATGGAAAGGTATCTGCTACTTACTATGTGGTAGTTTTTTTTTCATTAGGTGATAACATATTCGTGTGTCCTTTTACTTTGTTGTTATTTTCCCACATGATTAATTCACATTTGTTCTTCTTGTATGAATTTTACGTTTAGCAGGGAAAAATATTTCTTTTATGTTTAGCAGGGGATTTTTTTTTTCTTTTATTGCACATTTATGCAACCAATCATTCTTGCCTTGTTTATTGTATTGTGAAGGAATAAGTATATTTTACCCTCTCGAACTTGCCAAAAAGTCCACTTAACCCCCTTAACTACAAAACCGGTTTTTTACTACCCTAATCTTTTCAAAACCAGTCAAATAACACCATGAGGTGGTTTGGTCGATGCAAGGTTGTTATGACGCCTGGCAAGTCGCGGCGAGCCCGGGGCGTCAGGACGCCTGGGCGTCTAGGCGCCCACCATGGTGAGACTTAGACGGTGAGAGTTAGGCGCCTGCAGCAAGAAGCAAAGCTTGAGAAGAGAAGAGAAGAGGAGTGAAGTCAGCAGAGGCGCAACACAACATGCACAGGAGAAGCAGAGCAAGAAGAGGCGGCAGCAGAGCGCAGGGAGCAGAGGCGGTAGCAAAGAAGAAAGCGTAGTAGAGCGCAACAAAAGAGCAAAACAAAGAAGAGCAAGAGGCGACAAAGAAAAAGCAGAAGAGCAAGCAGAGGGAAGAAGAAGCAGGAGGAAGAAGCAGGAGGACAACGCGCAGTGAGCAAGAGGCGCGGAATCGAGTAAGATTGTGGCTAAGAAGAAGCATGACTAAGTAGAGCAAGAGGGCTGGAAGCAGAGGGCGGAAGAGGCGGGCTAAGAAGAGGCAGCAGAGAGACTCGGCCCGAGGAGCGACGACGGCAATGGGAGTGGAAGGCGACCAAGAGGAGTGGCGGCAGCAATGAACTTTTCCAGCGCCGGACGATGGGTTTCGCCGCGCCTCCCACCGATCGACGACAAGGTGTTGACGCCGTGACAACCTTGCTGGACGGTTTTGCATACGTGGCAGGAATAAGTCCATTTTACCCCCTCAAACTTTTCAAAAAGTCTACTTAACCCCTTTAAGTACAAAACTGGTTTTTTACCCCTAGTATTTCAAAATTGGGTCAAATAACACCCTGTGGTGGTTTGGCTAATGTGATTCCTAGGGCCCACCTGTCACACACACACACACACACACACACACACACACACATATATATATATATATATATATATAGAGAGAGAGAGAGAGAGATTGAGAGAGATGCATGCATGAGAATAGAATAGAGAGAGAGAATAGAGGAGAGGAAACAAAGGAGGCAATGGTGGATGATGAGCGCGGCTCTGGGGGTGGCAACAAGGCCAAAATGGGTCCTTGGGTCCGTGGGAGTCAAGGTGGGTGCCACATGCGTTCTAGAGATGGCCCATGGCGGCGGGGGTGCAAGGCCGAGCGGCGGCCGGTGCTAGGGAAGAAGAGGGGTGGCGGCGACGGTGATGGAGAGAGAGAGAGGGACAAAAAGGTGAGCACATTTATCTAGTGGAGCCAATTCTCTCTCTCTCTCTCATATATATGACAGGTGGGTTCTAGGAACCACATCAGTCAAACCACCTCAGGGTGTTATTTGACCTGATTTTGAAATACTAGGGGTAAAAAGATGGTTTTGTAGTTCATGGGGTTAAGTGGACTTTTTGAAAAATTTGAGGTGGTAAAATGGATTTATTCCTGTCACGTATGCAAAACCGCCTAGGCAAACCACCTCGAGGTGTTATTTGGCCCTGCTTTTGAAAGATGGGGGGTTTGTAAAAATTGGTTTTGTAGTTAAGGAGGTTAAGTTGACTTTTTTTGGAAAGTTCGAGGGGGGTAAAATGAACTTATTCCTATTGTGAATGACTGTGTGTTTCGTGATACACATGTGCTTTGTCCTGAATTCCTGTTTTTTACTGCCTATTTAGGTGTGCCACGTGAGATAATTTAAATTAATCACATGACAACTATCAAGAGGGATTCATGTGGTTACCCAAGAACAATAATATGCAAATTGATTTTGTAATAATATATATCTATGCAGAATTGTTTAATATGCACGAATAGTCTGATTAAATCCATGGCATGACTGAGATATCCTTTCATGTAAAGGGTGAATAAGTTGAAATGCATAGTCAAACTGCAAATCCTTGTGATGTTGCATTATATCGACAAATAAGCATGACTACACAATAATATTTTTTGTTGAAGTCACTTAATATCAGTTTGATAGGCTTTTGATGGAATGCATTTCTCTCTCTCTGAAACTATTGCTCACTGCTCGACTTTGTGTAGAGATGGAGGATCTCACTGCCCGACTTTGTTGGGAGCTTGTGAAGAAAGAGGGATATATTGCTATGTGGAGGAAGCCTTTAAATAACTCATGCTACATGAACCGTGACCCTGTGGTCAAACCTCCGCTTTGTGATATTGATGATAATCCAGATGATGTCTGGTATTTTTTCAACCTCGTTTTGGCCAGTTTTATTTCGTGAAGCCTCATTTTAACATTCTAGCCTTATGTGAGCTGGTTTCAGCCCTTCACTGCTTGGCATATCTTAACAATGAAAATATGCCATCGAACCTTAGTAAGACATCACTATTCACTGCAGTTTTTCTCTCGTTAAGATCTTTGATTTATGGGCTAGGTGACAATGATCTTTTCCTTCTCATCATCACTGGTAAGACCTGTCAAATCATTCACCATTGATACCTGATAAATACAAAGTATGTTGCCAACAAACCGTAAGAATGTGGTGCAGCAGAAATGTTGGGGCAACCTTGCGGTTTAATGTATTCATCTGGCTGTTTAGATTATAGGCCATTTTAAACCCTGCTCAAAATCATATGATTGCTTCTGCTTGGTTGACTGTTATACTGCTGCTAATTTTTATTTGGCACAAAAAAAATGTGCTATCCTTTACGCTATCTTCTGTTCAGGTATGTTAATCTGAAAGCGTGTATCAGCCGGCTTCCTGAAAATGGTGATGGATCAACTCCCTTTCCATGGCCTGCACGCTTAATGGAGCCTCCAAAAAGGCTTCAAGGTGTTGAAATGGATGCATACTCATCAAAGAAGGAGCTTTTTAAAGCAGAAACAAAATTTTGGGATGACATAGTTGAAGGTTATGTTCGTGTTTTCAAGTGGAGAAAATTCAAATCCCGGAATGTAATGGACATGAGGGCCGGATTCGGAGGGTATTTTTTTCTTCAAAGCTCTCTCTTCTTACTCCCTTCATTCTCTTTACTTATCGTTTCAAACATCAACACAATGTCCAATACACACCTGTGACCATTACTTTTTAGAAAGTGCTAAAAATATACTGACTTGGAGGTATTTCTAATGACAAATCTACTAATATCATTTCTTAATATTTTTTGTATAGCAGTGGCCAATGATTTAACGTTTGAGAACGGAGGGAGTAATTGCTTTGGTTTGCATGAATTTGTTCTGCGCTGTTGTGAGTCATTACAGAATAGCAGTTTCAAAGCTCAAATGAGTTCATCTTTTTTTTTCCTCAAAAGACACCACTGCATTTTCATGGAATAACTGGAATTGAATAAAAAAATCTGAACACAGACATCTCTTATGGGACACTCAAGCTGAAGTTCCAATCGCTTTATTACCAGGAACATCAAGGGAATTGTTTTACTATATATTTGTACAGATGACCATACACTTTGAATTACTGTCACCAGCTAGACAATCTTATGACGTGGAATGATCATAATCAGAAAGTTTTTATTACTAAAATGCTATATGTTTTCTTTGGATATTTATTGCGTGTTTCTATGTCACGTAATGGTGTTTCATTCAACTAGCTACCCCTTTTATTTATAGACAAAACAATAAAAGAAAACTGGAATACATAAGAGGAACTATGTATCTTTAAAAAAAGAAGGAAAGAAGGGGATATGTGCTTGAACTCATGGTCTCAACAATCGCAACCTTATGCTCTAACACTAGGCTGCATGGGTTCCCCAGAAGGCAAAATAATCAAAACATTGGACTTACTTTTGTGCTTGATGTATGATGGTATTCTGTTTTGCTCCATATCTCATTTTGCTTGCCAACTTTGTATGTAGGTTTGCAGCTGCATTGATCAATCGTAAACTTGATTGCTGGGTGATGAATATCATTCCTGTTAGTGAGCCAAACACACTGCCAGTAATTTATGACCGGGGACTTCTTGGAGTCGCTCATGATTGGTATGCATTTGTATATTCTGTGGCTGGTGAAATCTTATTAGTGTTTTCTCTTGATTTAAAATTGTTTCTCTTAAAATATGTTGTACTGCAATCTATAATGTTCTAGGTGGAGCATAGCAGCCACTCGTATCTTTTCCTCGTTGCCTCTGTCTTCCTGATGTGTTTGAACTCTAGTTTCTCAGAATGAGTGGGCCCACAGATTGATATTAGACAACATGTTTGATTATAATGGTTCTCAATGTCATTCTTCCCATTTATTTCAGATATCAATGTTTCTTTCTAAGCAGCAGTAGTTAGATACTTGGTGTTAATAAGTTAATAAGCTCCAAAGTTCTGGCTCGAATTATTGTTCATGCTGCAGTTTTTATGTCTTCTATATGGACAGGTGTGAACCATTCGACACATATCCAAGGACTTATGATCTACTGCATGCATTTGGCCTATTCTCAAAGGAGCAGAAAAGGTAGCAGCTCTTTTGATTATAAAATTCAAGTTACCTTTCTGTTCATTTTGCTCCACAAACATTTGTGCGTAAGGAAGTCTTCATGATTACCTGTCCGAAGAATGCAATTGAGAAGAAACAGGTGCTTTAGCAACACATTGGTAAAATAATATTTTGGCTCAATATTCATGTTCTTTCCTAAACGACTAGGTTTCTGAAGATACCACTGAAATCTGAATGCATGGATATATCTTAGACATATCTCTTATTACCAGGTGTAACATCTCAAGTATCTTGCTGGAGATGGATCGCATACTCAGACCAGGTGGCAGGGCTTATATCCGTGATCTAAAAGAAGTTATACATGAGATCAAAGAAATAACTAAGGCCATGGGATGGCGAGCAACTATACGCGATACCGCTGAAGGCCCGTATGCCAGCAGGAAGGTTTTGATGTGTGACAAGCCGATGGCGCGTTAGCCGATCAGGCCGATCTTTCGTTGTCATTCTCTAGGATCAATGTTGCGGTGACCTGCTGTTCAATTTTCTGGCACCTTTGGAACTAACTACCAGATCTACTGTGGATTGGAGAGTAACATTTGTTCCATAGATAGGATAGGTGAAGGGCAAAATTGTAACTATGCAATTTGATTCATCATTCATTTGTACAATGACCGATGTAGCCCCTGACGCTCTACGTGTTTTTGTTGTAACATCAACAGTAACATTTTAAAAAAAGAGCTAGAAAGGTTTTCGTGAATATAACTTGGGGTGAGATTTCTTTAGTGCACATTTGTGATAGAAGAGCGATTGCCTCGTCGCAGAACCGTCTTGTTGGGTCTACCTGCGCGTAGTACCCATCGAGGTATAGAATGTTTTTCGTTGTTACATTGGTGGTATCTTATGTCTGACGAAGAAATCGAGTTGGTCTGTGCAGTATTCCATGCGGTGACGTTACCGCAGCCAAGACTAAAACGTAAGAGGTACCAGTGCGACATGACTAACATGTGATTTCAAAGCCTTTGGCCCGTGGCCTGCCACACGGCTGCACTACCCAAATTCAATGAAAATTAATCTTTCATATAATAGGTTGGGTGGAGCGGAACAATAGTTTTATATAATAGCAAAGTAAACCACATATGAATAATATTATATTCACACCGTTAAGAGTATACGATAGTAAATAAAACCAAGAAGTACAATCCACATGCGAACATATAAAGATGAATGTAGGGCATAAAGGATAGTACCTCTCAAATGAAGCGTACATAATAATTTGCCACCAAGTTACTGAATATAAAACAAAAGATGAAGTGGCAACATGACAAAAGTAGATGGATTGGTGAGTGTTATGATTAAATGATCGTATATCATAAAAATTGCTAAACATTGACAAGCCAATCACAAATCACACTCAATTCCAATTTCAACTAATTTAATTAATTACTCGCTTACCTTTACTTTCGGACGTGGAGTTTTGTTTGTTTTGAGGAGCCATCTCGCTGTGACGCTGTCTCTGAATGTGCCGACACCCGGCTTTGCTGCCCACCTACTCGCCGCTGTTACGCCGCCGCTCACCAAGCAGTTCATCGACACCACCTTGCCTCCCGCAGTCGCACCGCCGCCGTCGACGATCAAACCACCGAACTTATAAGTATATAAAAGAAAGAGGAAAAGTGACACGATCTCCTCGTAAGGAATGTGGTCGCTTTTATTGATATGAACTGGCTGTTACAAAGTGTGTCTGTAATCTAGACCAAAGACTAACTCCCTTAACACTGGAGCACAATGCTTGCTACGGTTTTACAATCTAATCGACTGACTATCTTCTGAGAGTGATTCCAGTCGATGATTCTCTTCGGTCCCTCCTCTTCTCCTTCCACGGTCCTCCTTATGTAGTTGATGAAACATTGGCAGTTGTCCCTTGGAGAGGCGTCTGTTAGGAAGTGGCGCGTCTGGTCGGAGAGAGGCGTCAGTTGACAATGTATCAACTGCAAAGCGTTATATATCAATGAGTCATGTAACCGTATTCCAGTGTTGTAGCGTCGCGTGATATGGAATATATAGCACGTGTTTCATTCGTCACACGGTAGAGTATATGGTCATAGATCCAGACACCAGTTCAAGATCTTGTGAGCATTTGACTGGTCGAAGACTAGGTTTGGAACCATGTTCGTCCAGGTTGGGTATTATGTAACCTCTAGAATCCTTACGACCAGTGAGGTCGTTGGCCTTAGGGGTTACGACCATGAAGACGTATGGTCTTTATATAATAAATAATAAATAGAGGTTTTAATCCTCGTCAGCTAGCCCCCGAACTTTTAAATGAATTGGTCATGTGGACGCTTACTCCCGATGAAGTCGTATCGGGCAGAACCCTCATTAAATGTTGCGGTACCCGAGGTGGTCTGTATTCATTTTTAAAGTTGAGAATTTGCCTTGGAAGTTGAAAAGCTTCTTTGTCCGCTGGTTAAAAAGGATTTTTGTCCATTGGACTTTTTCCTAAAGCGGTTACAGTGTTGTGACTATAAAAACCCCCATAGCACTGGGTGCTAGGGTTTCTACGCCTTCTACTTTCATCTTCATCTTCCAAGAAACCATCTCCGATCACTTTAGAATTATTTACCCGAAAGAAATCGCCATGTCGGATCTTATTACCAACTGGTCAATTTCCGATTTGAGTGGGAAGAAGTTGGAAAATTTAGAGAAGGTTGGGCTGCTACCCGACAGAAATCTGATCTCATGGAGATCAGTATTTGGGGAACATTCTCCAAGTGGTGAGGATGGAGAAATTATGGTATTTCTCGCATATATTGAATGCGGCTTCAGACTTCCAGTTCACTCCTTTATTTCCCAAGTTCTGGAGTACTATAGAGTGGAACTGATCAATCTGGCCCCCAACACCATAGCCAACCTTAGCATCTTTGTTTATCTCTCGTGAAGCGATTTGAGAATTCTAGCAACTCGATCTCTTCAAGTACTACTACGACTAGCAAATGCGAAGAAGACGACCAAGACACCGGATAGTGTACTTTGCGTCTCCATGACGGAAGATCGATGAGTACATTTCTATGTACTCCAAATCTTCGTGGTCGCCATGGAAAAAGAGTTGGTTTTATATGAAGATTACGCAGGCGATGGCCTCTATTATAGCGGCAAGAAAGCCGCCGAGAACTCGCGATGGCGCTCCTCCTCTAAGAAGGAGGGAAAATTGAGAGATGGGTTGATGCTATCAATCTCCCGAGTGTCGGGTTTAACCTCCTCAAGACGTGGTAAGGGACTTCTCCATGCGTAGGATTAGTCCTTTGAATGCCGAGCTCATTCGATGTTTTGTACATTGGTCGTGATGATGCGACCAGGATTCTAGGAAGGTAGATCCAAGTTAGATTTTGACCAAGATATTTTTCTAGTCAATTGCTTTCATAACCCTAAGACCTCTCTTTTTATTACACTTTGTCTTCGATGAGATCGTAAGTCGAATCAAGATGATCTCAGGCCGAGAGCCTAACGAAAAGGCTAGTTTCCTTTGATCTTAGCTACACGCCACCAAGAGAGGGCCGAGAGACTGTAAGATAATTATTTTTCATCTTCACAAACTCTTCCGATCGGTGTTTACCTAAAAACCTCTTTGATATGTAGTTGGTCGGTCCGAGGATCAATGAGGCCACTAAACATGTGAGCCATTTGATGACCCGACCACCTTACGATAACTAGTGATCGTGCGAGGTAGGTAAATCAAGGAAGTATTTTTGTTTAGATGAAAAGATATGTTCGCCACTCGACTAAGTTTGTTTGTTAAATCAAAGCGGTAGTCATTGAGTCTCATATAGCTTGCTCAAGAATTGCCAATGGTCGTTGAGTCAACCGCTTTGGCGACCAATGAACTCGCACCATCCAATCCAACGATCGTGATTCTACTCGATCAATTGGTCGAAAGTATTTCATCCGATCTTCTATTGAGGGCGATGGTGTAACCAACCCTACCGCTTTAGAAAGTAAAATCGGTTGAAAAGAAAGAAAAGCAAGCGCTACGGACTTTAAGCCAAGGCCATGAGTCAAAATAAAGAAGACAACTGGTATGTTTTAAATGGAAATAATCATATAAATGCATACCTTTATACCTCGATGAACTTTAAACTCAACCTCCTTACCTTTGTATGCATTTATCGAGCTCCAATGCTTCCGACTGTGTCATTCCAAGAGACTGTGTGATTGAGGGCACTTCCGACCAAGTCTTTCCTCAGGCAAGGGAATCTGAGGAAGAAGTGGTTAGGGAGCCCCGAGATCGCTTCAAGACGGACTGACTTGGATCCTGAGTGATTGTTACTCTATCCGTGGAGGTAGGCACTTCTCGCAGATCCACAACAGACCGATCCTCGCAAGCAATCCATCCCAAACTAACAAATTTCCATTATCTCCTCGATTTATCGAGGATAAGGAGCTTGATGAAGCTTGGGGAGAGTATCGATCGCCTTGCAAAGGCGAATCTCGATAAAATTTTTGCCGATTATAATGACGTGGCAATTCAAGTAAGTGTCTTCAACCATTCTTATATCTCTCTCAAGTTCAATAGAAACTTGAAGAGGAAATGCTATTTAACACAGTATAACACTATGACAATCATAAATAAATTAGACCTAGGAGCATAGCAAAATAATAAACCAAGATTAACATAAACCAAGTATCTATGGTTATTCAATACCATCATGTCCTAGATATAAATATTCATGTTATTCTAAAAGTTTCTCATGTCCAATGAATCAAATAATTGTGTGAAGTGCATGATTCCAAGTGCGCTAGCCCTTCCCGAGTAAAACGTCATCACTTGGTCACCTAAAAACAACAATAGAGCAAGAATGAGTCCAAGACTCAAGAATACATAATAAAGCCATAAACAATAGTTTATTAACCATAATCAAAGTTATCATCATCATCCATTTAGTTAATGCCATTATCATTCTCAAACAAACAAGCCATATTCCATATAGGTAATGTTGCACAATTTAACAATTTACTTAGATATGCCACCAACATGCTCATACTCATATGCATCTCATCACCGATACTGGGGTATAGCGGAGTGTTCACCGTCGATGACACACTCTATCCTTCACTCCGTGAAGTCCCTACCAAAGTAGGATTTCATTCGAGCACTCGGATTAGTCATGTATCTTTCTCACCGACCTCACCGAATAGTTACATGACTTTCTCCCGACTGCTCGTGCAACTCCTACCATGATGAATGTAAACGATGCAACATCTTTATTTATTCATCAACATATTCCATCTCATTAACTCAATATCTCCTCCTCATTATCTCAATATCATAATCTCATTCACTCAATGTCATCAATATCATGTATAAGAATAAGCTGAACAAAAGCATAATAAATAGCATGATAAGTAATAATATGATCATGGTGAACAACCCATTGTTCACCACTCTACCATGTACTTGCCTTCCGCCGTGTGACGAGTTAGGAGGCAATGACGAATTTCTCCACTCCTTGCCCCACCGCCTACACAAATATTTATTCAAATAAGAATAATAAGTTATGACGTGGCTACAAGCGTTTTACTATAACCCTCTATCTAATCAACATAACCAAAAACTCAAAATGACGAATTAACTAATCAGCCAATATCGGCCATTCTGATCAGCAGTACGATAAAAATCGTAATTAAATATCTATAACTCCGAATGACTTGAAACCAGTGCTCAAATACTTTTAACGTAACAGGCTACGAAACTCTAGTTGGTGGAATCCTTTGATTCGGCCAAAACAGTGGCCTAAACAACAGTTGAAAACACTAACAGATATCTGCCCAGATTTCAAAACAGTGGTAAAGAAAATGGCATAACTTTTAATCTACAGATCCAATTGAGATGATCTTTATCAACGTGGAAATATAATTTAAAGGGCTACAATAACCTAGTTGGGTGGAAGTTCTGAATCTGACTCTAACTAGATCAAAACCGAGGGGCAAACCGACAGTTCCAAATTCTCAGGCAGACAGGACAGCGCGCAATTAACAATTCATATCTCCTAAACCGTAAGGTGGAATCAAGTGATCTCGGTGCCAAAAGAAAGATAAGGACATCAGGAACAAAACTCTAGAAGACGAAAATACCAGATTCGGCCTCTAAGTAAATCATAATGGCCCGACAAGAAAATCTGCCAAATCACGTCAGCTCTCCTGGACAGTCACGGTAAAACTACCATATCTCCTAAACCGTAACTCCAAATCAAATGATCTCGGTGCCAAAAGAAAGCTAAGACCAAGGGCTACAACTTTCTAAGAGGTGATAAGATCAGAAAACGTACAGAACTTACCCAAATCTGACGAACAAAAGCGTTGTACTGCAGGGACGAGGGTGGCGGCCGGTTGGAGAGGGGAGGAGGGGGTGGCGGCTTGGGGGAGGAAAAGGGAAGGGAAGGGGTTTTAGGGTTTAGGGAGAGATATCCCCTTTGGCCAGCCCCTCATGGGCCACTGGGCCGAGGCCCAGTCCAGTTTAAAAAACACAGAAAACCCCCTGAAGAAAAAACGATTCAGATTTTCCCATTAGCTCCTTCTTCGAAACTTCTTCTAGTACGCGATTTACTTTTGGGGTATTACATTCTACCCCTTAAACGAGATTCTACCCAATCTACTCATCGATCTTCCCGAAAGAAAATCAGAATGGAATGAAATAACGATATCCCAAGCTTGAATTGCTCGGTTACTCACTTAACACTCGAGCACACCAAACGATGCGATTGCCGCATAAGGACCCGAGACTCAACGCGATAAGCCAACTTTTAAATTTCTGAAATTTTGGAAACCAAGAGAATCCAACTGAACTAGAGAGTCCTCATCGCATCCACGCAATTACTAACTCTCCACCAAAAAGGTTAAATCCCAAAATTTGACATTTCAACACGAAAACAAATCCATTTTTCTAAATATGCAGTTTACGAATGAACACCACGACAGCCAAAGAAGAAACCACTCGAATGCCCAAATCAAATACTTCTTTTGGTTTGTTTGAATTAAAATGAATCAGACATGCCAACACAACGCCAACTCAGATTGCGGAAAACAACAGTCAACAACACATAACTCAAACGAAATCAGAAAACGCTTCACTAATCGAGAAACATCCTTTCCTCGCTTTCTCTTTAGGAGTAAAACTTCTCTCGAACCTTGGAATTCAAATTCATCGCATACCACATGTGCTTAAACCTTTTAATTGAACATCCTCAAATTATGCTCAAACTGAAATATATCATTAACACCATTGTGAAGAGGCTCCATTGAATCCTCCAATTAGTCTAGGCATCCCATTCTACTAATCAACATTAATTTGATTGAAGGCACCCAAAGCGCCACAAAATAGATCCCACACAATCACATTACCTCTAATTTTCAAGAACAACTCGTAATCCTCAAGACACATGCTCATGTACTACATCAGAAAGGTTCTATCAATGATCATTCCACTGCTCAGGAAACTCTGTTATTCCACTTTCTTTACACACACTCATTGTGTGACCAAAGGTCTAGCATAAAAATGTAAAGCCCATATTCAACCTCTAAGACTCTTACCATGAACTTCTGGTATACTTGATAGGAAATTCTTTGATCGGATAACTAAAATTCCTGGAATCCAAACAATATCCTCAATCATTGATATCAACATTCCTCACTAATCAAGTAACTGCCTAATGTGATTAGCTTCACCAAACTTGAACCCACTAAACCACACTATTCCATTTCACCCACACGACCGCAACATACACATTCGCAAGACTTTAACTAATTGACCAAGTTTCAAACTTTTGAATATTTTAATATTACACCGACATGAACAAGGGTTCTTGAATTACAATTCACTATTGGTTTTACTAGTTGTAACAACATAATCAGTTTTACCTCAACGACCATCATTCCTTTTGGATCCAATTCTCTACAAGATTTATATCACAAAATCAATTCTTCCTCCAATGCTCTTGAAATAACTTACAACATCAGGTCTCACCTCAACATATACTTGACCACTACTAACCGGATGTCACTCTATACCCCATAAGGTTTTGTAAAACAAATTGATGAAGTGGCAAATAAAATGTTTTTTTTTCAGCACCCGGAAAAAAAATATTTTCTTTTCGCAACAATCATAAGACCGGGAGAAATAGACAAATAACAAGGATCTCGGAAAAGCAAAAGCGGAGACCACAATTGAGGGCACAAGTCCCACAAAAAGAGAATATGAAATCTCAAATAAAACAAAGCACCACTTTTGAAAATCGAGAAACTCTTATGTGGCAAAAATAGAAAGTTTAGTCACACTTCAAGTAAACTGTGAGTTACAAAACATGACTTCGATCTCGAATACTTCTACTTCACTCTTTCTTTAACAAAGAAAGTAATTCTTTTTTTTTATTATAACGTCACGTTGCCCACTCAAACAAGAAAAGTTGTAAGACCAAATCACATGAATCACTTAAGAACCAATAAAGCTTTCCAACAAGCCACTTGCTCAATCCAATCCCAGCTACTACATAAACCATGAACTACAAAAGATCACGGATGCAAAACTTGAAAATTTTCATTTGAGCGATACCACGAGTGACGATCAAATTACCTTCTTTCTATAAGAATCGACAACACACTACCAATCTATTGTCGATAATCTTACTAACATCCGAATAATACATCGTTAACTAAAATTCATCATAGTCTACCCTTCCATTGTGCAACTCTCTAAAAACTCACCAAATTGTTTCATACTACTTTATCTTCTCGTCCTCAAATCGAGAGTCCACCAAAAGCTTACAAACTACTACAACAACAACTTTATTTTAGCAGAGATCTACTACACAAATCAAAATGTTATACCAAAACACTTTCATTATGGACATGCTATCGTCTCGACAATTCCACTATCATGAAAGCACAGGCCACCAATTAATCCCACAGTTCACCTCTTATAGATGCTCAACACCAAACGTCAACACACAATTGTTGCACTCCAACCATCATTGCTATCAACCGGTTTTATCAAGAAATCTAGATGCTACCTACTTCCCTTTTCAAATCACATGAACAATCACAAATACATGTTCAACTGTCCATCCTCATATTCATATTTCAGTGCAAAATCCCAACAAAACTTCCAAAATCATAGCCTTCCATCGATCAAAAGTCTCAACAACTCTGCAGAACCAAATTCGCCCAGCTTATTCTAGTTAAAATAACTATCTAGAAACTCCTTCCCTAATATAAAATCATCTAGTATCTACAGATAAGATAACTCCAAGATTAATATCCACTATGATAATAATCTAGCATCTCCCAACTTTTCCTTCCCACACAAGAAGATTAATCCACTCGAGACCAACTAATCCAACAAGTTTAGCAAAACTAAATAATTTTAATGATCATACCGGCCATCACCGTTCTACAATTCTTAATAACTCCTTTTAATCCAATTAGGTATAGCCATACTATTAATCATAGTTCATCAAGAACTACCACATGACACCATCAAGTTAATCAACTTTCCTTCCAAGGTTCTTGGTTAAGATTGATTATACACCACACTACAGACCCAACTTGATAACACATACCATATCTATTAATTTATTTAATTACAACCTTTAACTTAACCACAACAAGACATCGCTAAAGGGTTTTAATATTTTCTTTTATAACAGAGAAGCATTCAACTTCAATACTCAAAATACCCAAAAGAAATACATTGGGTCAAAGCTTCCACATGTTAAAGGACTTGAAAAAGAAAACTTTCGTTATCAAAAATACCAAGCTAACAAATGAGTCATTTTTTCCCAACAAGAAAGGCAGATCTCTCGTGAAAAGATCAACCTTGCAAATTAACGACGTTCACAAGAAACAACAACAGATCAACAGTCAGGAGAACAAATAATAACTTAATATAACCAACAAAGACCAATGAAAATACATCAACTGCATTGTAAATACTAACCCAAGAAAATTCATCAACCGCAACTATAACAGGAATAATCAAATTCAAACTAAAGGAAGACAACAACTTTTCTAAAGAAACATATCCTCAACACCTGTAACTAAGTTACCCGATGTAAACACTTCACCACTATCATACAATAAACGATGATATAACTTGGCCATGCCTATGGCCACCACCACAATCTCTACCTCTCGACTATCAAGACCCATAGCAATCACATAATCAAATCATAAGTAGTCAGAACCAATTCATAACATAAATCATCAATACAACATAACGGAAGCGTAAATGCGATACTCATCCCATTCCCATCCCATCAGCACTGCACTGTGTCAAAATTTTAAGTTAATTAACCATTATCAAATTTTGGTATATTTTACAAGTCCTAAAACAAGTTTTAGCAATTTTAGGTTAACTAAGTTATTAATCTATTCACCACGGACCAAGCCCGCCTCGATACCAATCTGTAACACCCTTTGACCCAACACCGAGCACGGAATGCCACCAAACTACTCTTATCATCTATTATACATCAACACACCGTGAAAATTCAGCAAGTATAACAACATTAAAACCCATCCACGGTCGCATTAACACAGTATAACACTATGACAATCATAAATAAATTAGACCTAGGAGCATAGCAAAATAATAAACCAAGATTAACATAAACCAAGTATCTATGGTTATTCAATACCATCATGTCCTAGATATAAATATTCATGTTATTCTAAAAGTTTCTCATGTCCAATGAATCAAATAATTGGGTGAAGTGCATGATTCCAAGTGCGATAGCCCTTCCCGAGTAAAACGTCATCACTGGTCACCTAAAAACAACAATAGAGCAAGAATGAGTCCAAGACTCAGCAAATACATAATAAAGCCATAAACAATAGTTTATTAACCATAATCAAAGTTATCATCATCATCCATTTAGTTAATGCCATTATCATTCTCAAACAAACAAGCCATATTCCATATAGGTAATGTTGCACAATTTAACAATTTACTTAGATATGCGAATGCACCAACATGCTCATGCTCATATGCATCTCATCAGCTGATACCGGTATAGCGGAGTGTTCACCCGTCGATGACACACTCTATCCTTCACTCCCGTGAAGTCCCTACCAAAGTAGGATTTCATTCTGAGCACTCCGGATTAGTCATGTATCTTTCTCACCGACCTCACCGGAATAGTTACATGACTTTCTCACCGACTGCCTCAACAACTCCTACCATGATGAATGTAAACGATGCAACATCTTTATTTATTCATCAACATATTCCATCTCATTAACTCAATATCTCCTCCTCATTATCTCAATATCATAATCTCATTCACTCAATGTCATCAATATCATGTATAAGAATAAGCTGAACAAAAGCATAATAAATAGCATGATAAGTAATAACAATGATCATGGTGAACAACCCATTGTTCACCACTCTACCATGTACTTGCCTTCCGCTACCGTGACGAGTTAGGAGGCAATGACGAATTTCTCCACCCTTGCCCCACCGCCTACACAAATATTTATTCAAATAAGAATAATAAGTTATGACGTGGCTACAAGCGTTTTACTATAACCCTCTATCTAATCAACATAACCAAAAACTCAAAATGACGAATTAACTAAT
Source organism: Hsuehochloa calcarea (assembly GCA_036346395.1). Classification (NCBI taxonomy): domain Eukaryota; kingdom Viridiplantae; phylum Streptophyta; class Magnoliopsida; order Poales; family Poaceae; genus Hsuehochloa; species Hsuehochloa calcarea. The sequence continues at coordinate 53,542,471 of CM070593.1, read as the reverse complement.
CAGCCAATATCGCCATTCTGATCAGCAGTACGAGAAAATCGTAATTAAATATCTATAACTCGAATGACTTGAAACCAGTGCTCAAATACTTTTAACGTAACAGGCTACGAAACTCTAGTTGGTGGAATCTTTGATTCGGCCAAAACAGTGGCCTAAACAACAGTTGAAAACACTAACAGATATCTGCCTAGATTTCAGAACAGTGGTAAAGAAAATGGCATAACTTTTAATCTACAGATCCAATTGAGATGATCTTTATCAACTGGGAAAGATAATTTAAAGGGCTACAATAACCTAGTTGGGTGGAAGTTCTGAATCTGACTCTAACTAGATCAAAACCGAGGGCAAACCGACAGTTCCAAATTCTCAGGCAGACAGGACAGCGCGCGATTAACAATTCATATCTCCTAAACCGTAAGGTGGAATCAAGTGATCTCGGTGCCAAAAGAAAGATAAGGACATCAGAAACAAAACTCTAGAAGACGAAAATACCAGATTCTAAAAACCTCTTTGATATGTAGTTGGTGCCAAAAGAAAGCTAAGACCAAGGGCTACAACTTTCTAAGAGGTGATAAGATCAGAAAACGTACGGAACTTACCCAAATCTGAGGCGTTGTACTGCATCAATGAGAGCCAGCCCCTCATGGGCCACTGAGGCCCGAGTCCCGGCTGAAAAACACGAAAACCCCAAGAAAAAACGATTCAGATTTTCCCATTAGCTCCTGTTCTTCTAGTAGCCATATGTAGTCGAGGATCAATGAGGCCACGAAACATGTGAGCCATTTGATGACCCGACCGGTCTTACGATAACTAGTGATCGTGCGAGTAGGTAACATCAAGGAAGTATTTTTGTTTAGATGAAAAAGATATGTTCGTCACTCGACTAAGTTTGTTTGTTAAATCAGGCGGTAGTCATTGAGTCTCATACAGTTGCTCAAGAATTGCCAATGGCTGTTGAGTCAACCGTTTTGGCGACCAATGAACCTGCACCATCCAATCCAACGATCGAGATTCTACTCGATCAATTGGTGAAAGTATTTCATCCGATCTTCTATTGGAGGCGTAGATGGTGTAACCAACCCTACCGATTTAGAACCGGTAAAATCGGTTGAAAAGAAAAGAAAAGCAAGCGCTACGGACTTTAAGCCGGCGCGCTACAGAGTCAAAATAAAGAAGACAACTGGGTATGTTTTAAATGGAAATAATCATATAAATGCATACCTTTTATACCCTCGATGAACTTTAAACTCTGAACCTCCTTACCTTTGTACAGATTTGCTGGAGCTCCAGTCGTTTCCGACCAGGTCATTCCAGTAGACCAGGTGATTGAGGGCACTTCCGACCAAGTCTTTCCTCAGGCAAGGGAATCTGAGGAAGAAGTGGTTAGGGGAGCCCCCGAGACTGCTTCAGTACCGGACTCTGACTTGGATCCTGTAGTGATTGTTACTCTATCCGTGGAGGTAGGCACTTCTGCAGATCCACAACAGACTCCGATCCCTGCAAGCAATCCATCCCAAACTAACAAATTTCCATTATCTCCTCGATTTATCGAGGATAAGGAGCTTGATGAAGCTTGGGGGAGAGTATCAGATCGTCTTGCAAAGGCGAATCCTGATAAAATTTTTGCCGATTATAATGACGTGGCAATTCAAGTAAGTGTCTTCAACCATTCTTATATCTCTCTCTGAAGTTCAATAGAAACTTGAAGAGGAAATGCTATTTATGCAGCATATGGTTGAGAATTTTGCTGCGATCGGAGGCTTGACCGAGCGAATAAAGATCCTGCAGCAAAAACACTCTGAATTAGAGAGTAAAGAACTCTCTTACTTAACTTTTCCTTCTTTATGTCTCCGTTTTTCTCTTCTAATTATTCTCTCTTATCATACTTGACAGGTTTGGAGAAAATAAAAGAAGAAGTTATGGCTGAAAAAGCCAAAAAACTAAGGCTTGAAGAAGAGAATCAAGCTAAGAACCGGTCGATCGAAAACTTGACGACCAGAAATAAAGAAATCTTGGAAAAATCCAAGAAGAAGGCCGAAGGTAATTAGTCGTAAACTTGACTTAATATCTCTTTTAGTCCTTCTTGCCTAATACTTGTTTGCTTACTCAAAACAAAATCAAGCATTAGCCAAAGCAAAGAAAGCTTTAGAGTTTGAGCAAGACAAGGGGGCATCAATCATGCTTAATCTCGACTTAAAGATAACTGCACTCAATAAAATGATCTTTGATATGGGATCAAGATCAACATTGCCCTCCTTAAGTGATCCAATGGAAAAGGTAAATTACCTTGGCCACCTTTTGGAGGACCTTAAGGGCTTGCTCAAGACTACAAGAGAGAATTATGCCCAATCCGTTAAAGAATCTATTGCCAGTGGAGTTAGTCTTGCTTTGGCAAAAGCGGCGTCCGATCCTTCTATCAATCTTCAGGCTATTGAAGAAGATTTCAACTGCTTGCCTGAGGAGGCGACCAAGTTTCTCAAGGAAGTTAAACCTCTTGGAGACAAGGTTGCAGAAGAAATGGAGGTCGGATCTCCATCAAGTAGTGATTAGATGGACAATCTCTAGTAGTAAAAAACCTGCAAAAAAGAGAGTATGCAAAAAATATGCAAAGACTTACCTCTCTCTTGTCAATGAAATCTTTTGTTCATCCGGTCGACTTATGGATATTCATATATTTAACTAGCCCCCGACTGTTTTGTAGTAGAAGAACTTTACTATACAAGCAGTAGGCTGAGAATATGAACGTAAGCCTCAACCATTGTTTGAAAGTTTGTACCAATCGTTGAAAAACTGATCGTGATAATACTAAGAAACCTTTATTGGTCGGAACCAGTGCTAGGTTTCGACTAGTTGTAAATCTGTTTTTCGTAATCAAAGTACTAACTAAGACAATATATGGTCGGAAGAAAAAAGAGAGACTTTCCTTGATAAGAGAAAATTATATGAAAAAACATATATAACGAAATATAAGCGGTTTTATTTCTATTTAGTACTCAACGCTGGTCGGAATGAACCGCTAAGAAATGAAGATATAATGTATATTTCGCAATACGTGCTCATGCTCTAGTCCGACTGGCAGCGAGGATCGTAAGAAAAATACCGTCGCTAGGAAGCTCCTTCCAGTGGGCGGAACCACGTGCGAAAAAGGAGAGACTTTGACTAGGAGGTTTTCCGTGTCCCAATCAGTAGCCAAACAAGAGTAGAACAGAATCTTGAAAATATAAAAAATATGATCTTCATAATCTTGAGCATATGAACCGCGTCAACCAGATTTGGATACCATCATATAAATAACATCACTTACTTCTTTGAATTTAATTAACATTTATTAAATTTTAAAGGAAAATGAAATGAAATTAAACGAAAAACTTACGCAATTGATCAATATTCCAAGAATTGGACAAAACTCTGCCGTCGGACATAGCTAATCGTACCGAGCCTGGTCGGGTGACTTCGACCACAGTGTAAGGACTTTCCCACTTGGGAGAAAGTTTATTGCGATTTACTTGGCTCTGAATTTTTCTGAGAACCAGATCACCTACAGCTTGGCTGCAAGGTTGCACCTTACGGTTGTGGTACCTTCGCATGGCTTGTTGATAGATTGCCGAACGTATCAAGGCTTGGTTTTGTCGTTCTTCAAGGAAATTGACGTTGTCGAGCCGTCGTTCCTCCTGATCGTTTATATTAAAACAATCAGTACGAGCATAGCCAATTTTTAATTCTGGAGGAAGGATGGCTTCAGCTCCATAAACTAAAAAGAATGGTGTTTCGCCGGTCGCACGACTGGTCGTGGTTCGAACAGCCCATAAGACAGAAGGAAGTTCTTGAGCCCAAGCTCCTGATCGCTTTATTAGTTGGTCGAATACTCGGCGTTTGACCCCTTGTATTATGATACCATTGGCACGCTCAACTGCTCCATTACTCTGAGGATGAGCAACGCATGCGAAATGGACTTTTATTCCAAGCTCATTGCAGAATTCCTGAAAACTGCCGCTCAAAAATTGAGTACCATTGTCCGTGATTATACGACTGGGTACACCAAATCGCGTAATCACGTTTTTTATTAGAAATCTCTTAGCAGCCTCAGTTGTAACTTTAACAACTGGCTCGGCTTTAATCTATTTTGTAAACGTGCCAATCATGACGAAAAGGAATTCGAAGCCCCCGGGTACTCTTGGGAATGGTCCCAGAATGTCTAGTCCCCAGGTTGCAAAAGACCAGGAAAGAGGAATTGTTTGCAAAGCTTGTCGGTGATGTACACATCGGCTATGAAATCGACATTATCGCGCCGTCACGAGCTCTTTTGCATCATGAATGGCAGTTGGCCAATAGTATTCTTGCCTGAAGGCTTTACCGACTAATGTTCTGTAGGAATGATGTGCTCCACAGACTCGTTGAATTTTGGTTAGCAACTTAATGCCATCCGAGTTAGATATGCATCTCATCAACACTCCATGAGATCCTCGTTTGTACAAGGTACGTTCAATTAGAGTGTGTGATTTGTCTTTTCGTGCTATACGATCGACCTCTATATCATCTTTTGGAATTAGGTCATGCTGAAGATAATTGTAGATCGATGTCATCCAATCTCTACCCTGATCGTCACCGATTTGTGGAGCATCTATGTTATCAGAATCAATGGGCATGACCTGATGTTTATCATTGATGATCTCGGAATACTCAACTACCGAGGGTGAATTGAGTTGCTCAAGAAAAACTCCGGGCAGGACGGTTGACCTCGTGGAGGCCATCCGTGCCAACTGGTCTGCTAGAAAGTTTTTCTTTCTAGTAATGTGTTGGATCTAGAAACTGAAGAAATACTTTTCGAGTTTCCGTACTTCCGCCAGATAAGACGACATCTTGGTACTCGAGTATTAATACTATTTCCCTACTTGCTTCGCTACTAGTTGAGAATCGCCTTTCACTAGTAATTTACGAATCCCGAGCGAATGAGCTACTCGAAGTCCTACCAGTGAACCTTCATATTCTGCCACATTGTTTATAGCGGGAAAGTTAAACTAGATGACGTACTTAATGTGTTCGCCAGTAGGAGATATCAAGACGACTCCATCCCCCGATCCTTTAAGCATCAAAGAACCGTCAAAGCACATCGTCCACTCATCGTGGCGCTCGTACTCTGGTTCCTGCTTAGATTTAGGGTTTGTCCATTCGGCAATGAATTCTGCTATTGCTTGAGACTTTATTGTTGTTCGTGAGATGAAATGGAGATCGAACGTCCCTAGTTCAACTGCCTATTTTGCTATTCGTCCTGATGATTCCCTATTTCCAAGGACTTGATCAAGGGGATACCCGGAGGGTACGACCACTTTGTGGGTTTGAAAGTAGTGCCTTAGTTTCCTTGAAGCCATAAAGAGACCATAGAGCAACTTTTATACCTGTGGGTATCTTTCCTTTGGTCCATGTAAGACTTCGCTTACGTAATACACTTGTCATTGGACGTTTTCACGTTCTACGACTAGTACACCGCTGACAGTTTGTGGCGTTGCAGCTACGTAAATCGGCAATGTTTCTTCCGGTCTCGGAGAGACTAAGACCGGGGCACTCGTAAGGTACTCTTTGAGCTTTTCAAAGGCATTATTGGCCTCCTTAGTCCATTCAAAACTTTCGTTCTTCCGAAGAAGCTTAAAGAAAGGCAACCCTTTTTTTACCTAATCTGGCTATGAAACGGTTCAGCGCTGCCATACAGCCAGTTAGCTTTTGAACTTCTTTCTTTGTGGTCGGAGGACACATCTGGTTGATGGCCGATATCTTCGCAGGATTTGCTTTGATGCCTCTAGCCAAAACTAGGAAACCGAGAAGTTTTCTAGCGGAAACTTCGAATACACATTTCTCTGGATTTAACTTGAGGTTATACCTTCTCAAGTTATTGAAAGTTTCTTGTAAGTCGAGGATATGATCGCCTGCGTTGATACTTTTTACCACTAAATCATCAACATAGGCTTCTAAATTTCGACCTATCTGTGGGCTAAAGATTTTCTGCATCAATCTTTGAAAAGTCACACTAGCATTTTTGAGACCAAAGGGCATCTTAACATAATAGTAAGTGCCATATGGAGTGATGAAGGAAGTTTTTTCTTCATCTTCTTTACTCATGTTAATCTGGTGGTACCCTGAATATGCATCCAAAAAACTTAATAATTCACACCCGGAGGTAGAATCTACAAGTTGATCAATGCGGGGAAGAGGAAGGTTATCCTTTGGACAAGCTTTATTTAAATCTGTGAAGTCTATATACATTCGCCATTTTCCATTATTCTTTCTAACCATCACAGGGTTGGCGAGCCATTGAGGGTGATGGACTTCACGAATAAATCCCGCCTTAAGGAGTTTTTCAACCTCTGACTGGATTGCCTCTTTCCGATCAGGCGCAAAGCGCCTTAACTTCTATTTGACTGGTTTCCTATCAGGCTAGAGAACTAGCCTGTGCTCAATCACCTCCCTGGGGACTCCGGGCATGTTGGACGCTGCCAGGCGAACACGTCCTGGTTTTCTCAGAGGAAGGAGATGAGCGACTTTTCCTATTTCGGGTTAAGTCCTTCTTCGACCAGTAACTTTGAGATAGATTCATTAGTATCTCCCGTCTTGATGCTTCCCGGAGGAACACCTTTGTCGAGAAATACTTCTCTTGTCTGGTCGGACGGCTTGGGTGTCTCCCTGGGTCTGGAGCGTTTGACTTGCATTGCATTTGGGTCAGTGTTTCTGATCAGAAGTTCATCGACCAGTTGTAAAGACCTTCGATCACATGCATAAGCCATCTTCTGATCTCCTCGAACCACGATGACACCTCTTGGTCCTGACATTTTTAAGATTTGATAACTGTAATGCGTGGCTATCAGAAACTTTGCTAGAGCCGGACGACCAAGAATGCTGTTATATACAGTCAAAATCAACCACGTCAAATGAAACTTTTTCTGTTCAGAAGTTGTCAGGGCTTCCGAACGTAACCGGTAAGGACACTTGTTCTGTCGGTTTGGCGGTAGAACCGGGAACTATGCCATGGAAGGAATATTTTACTGGTTTCACCTTGGACCTAGGAATCTGCATTTCTTCCAATGCCCCCGAAAATAAAATATTCAAAGAGCTACTACCGTCTATCAAAACTCGATCAACCTTGCAATTATTGATAGTAGGTTCAACTATAATAGAAAACCTACCCGGTCGAGTCGATGGAGCAGGACAGTCTTCTTTGGTGAAGGATATTACCGTGTCCGACCACCTTGAAGGTTTGATGGCAATCGAAGACTCTGCAAGATTGACCTCCCGCTCCATGGCCTTCAGATGACGCCACGAGTCGTACGACGAAGATCCTCCAAAAATCATACTGACCGTATGTTGAGGCTCTTGGTACTCCATCTATTCGTCGCCATCCTTGTCTTTCTTTGAGCTTGCTTCCCCTAATTTTTGTATTGAGGGGAGATGGCCTTTACCTGCATAGTAATCCTCCAACTTCTTTCGTCAGGCACGACAGGGTGCGTGGTGGGTGGTATGATGTTGTTGTTGGAAGTATTTGTGGCGGCGAGACTAGTGGAAGCGATGACCTCTGGTATAGCTAGGGTGGGTGGGATCACAAAGGATGGTGTGGATATCGTGAGGATATGTGCACGATCTCATGATGATGAGTCAATTGGCAATGGCTTTGTTGGTTTTGCAAAATCTCGCGTTTTCGGGTTTGCTCCAAGGTCATTAGACCACAGCGTGGTCGGCCGGTTGTGTCGGCGGTCGACCGCCGTGGAGGTCCGACCGCCAGCGGTCGACCGGTTGTGTCGGGCGGCCAGACCGCCCGTGGAGAGGTCCGACCGGCCGTGGTGGCCGGTCCGACCGATATTTCGAAAAGTGGCTTTTGGAGCTGGGCCAAAAATAGGTTGTGTAGGCAAGTGAGGGGAGTCTCCTGGATGTGGTCATATCATTTTTGGAGCTCCCACCAAAAGTTCTATTCGCTTGAAATTTCCGAAGGTTTGGATTTTCACGCTGAAAATTTGGCTAAGTCCTTTCGAGCGGTCCGACCGCCGTTGTGGGTTCGGTCCGACCGGCCTGAAATGGGTCGGACCGGCCTTGTGGGGCGGTCAGACCGTCGATGACTTGGAGGTTAGCCAAGTTGGCATTGAGTTGATTTGAATGTGTTTTATGTATGGAGTTCAATGCTTTATTGTTGCATATTGCATTGCGGAACTAACATGGGTCAAGTTGTGAAGAACTTGTTCCCGGAAATGATTTGTTTGTCTATTGCTGTGCAGGTGGCTTGTAGGTCTGCGACGTCAACGGTGAGGTGGATCGGGACTACGCTTGGAGAGCTGAGGTCCAGAACGATCATGGATACCGGGTGAGGTCGTGTGACTCGAACATGGTGCATAATGGGCAAGATGGATCGAACGGGTAGTTTGGTACAGCTGGTTGGATCAGGCGGTGCGGAAGTCGGTGCGAGTCTCTGGGAGGTTCCGATGGGATTCGGACAAGAGAGGCTTGGCGACGTGATGAGAACTGCTGATCAACCTACACGTGGTGAAGCAGGCGATTGCTTCAATAGTTATGTGTGTGTGGGTCCCATGTGTGAGTGGGTCCTAAAAGTGAAACCCTAGGCCTCTAGTATAAATAGAAAAGGGGGAGATGTAAAACCCCTCAAGCATTTCATTTGGCACCCTTCATCCTTTTTCTAGGGTTTGGAGGAGAGGAGAGGAGGAACTAGGGTTTGGAGATTGTGTGTGTGCTCCTTGTGTGAGCTCTTGTCCTCCTTGTTGGAGAGGCTTTGTAAGCATCAACTGTGATAAATCAATCTTGTGATGCTTGCTTGAGAGTTCACTTGTCTCCCTTTGTGTTTCTCTCTTTTGGATGAATTTGGTGCTTCCTTGATTCAAGTGTTTAAGCTTGGTCTCTTGACCCATTTTGTCTTGCTTTGATGTGTGGGAATACTCCTAGAATCATCTAGATCATCAACCCCCACAAGCAAGTCTTGAATCAAAGATTTTCATATTTCTAGGGTTTGTGCACTTCTTTGGTAAAACCTTGAGAGATCGATTTTGTGAAGTGGATCTAAAGGATCGTCGCTAGAAATAGGTCTCTAATATACTTAGGAGGTGTGCTCGAAATTTGGTCAAGTTTCATTGGTTGAATCAAAAGTTGGATCAAATTTCGTTTTGGACTTGGGTTTGGTTTTTCAGTACTGGACTGAACCGGTCTGACCGGTTGTGTAACGGCGGTCCGACCGCCCGTGTTTCAGACCGCTCAGTACTGCCGGGTCGAACCGATATCCACCGGTCCGACCGCCAGTTAGTAGCCGGTCCGACCGCTCGTTGAACGTCGGTCCGACCGCCAGTCTCCACCCGGTCTGACCGCCTGTGCCCAGTCTAGAACAGTGAGTTCAATTCTCCACTTGTGTGTCGTGCGGTTGAGCGGGGTCATCGAATTCAGCACAAGGCTTCCACTGTGCGCTTACTGATCTTCTTAGCTTTCATAGCTAAAGGAGTAAAGTTCGTGTTGAATTTGATTTAGGCGAGAAAGTTGAGAAAGCGCCTATTCACCCCCTAGTCGCCTTTACGGTCCGACAGATGGGGTAGTGGTCGTTGGAATTGTTGATGGAGTTTGAGAGGATAGCGATGTGGTGGCGAGGGCTGGTGGACTGGGAAGGAGCCCTACTAATGGCGCGAGGCCATCCCCAGGCTTCTTCTCATTGGCCGTGAGGCGCACGTTGGTGATGACACCTTGTCTGGCCAAGTAGAAGACCTAGGCTTGTAGATCGGTCGTATGTTGCATGACTTTTCCAGTCTAGTTTTGCATTGCCTCGAGCGTCTGCGGGATGGTTGCCAAGGAGTTGGCGGTATCTTCCCCAAAATAAGAGCCTGGCATCTCTAATTCCAAATTGTTGTGATCAGAAACCTTGAGTTCTTGCCTGCCAGTACCAGAGATGAGGAAGTAGATGAGGTAGGGAATAGAGATTTCATTATTTCTTTCTTGAATTCTAAGCAATGCTCACCTTTCCTTTACTGTAACACCCTGGCTATTCGAAAGCCAAGATGCTACCTTAAACTATTGCCACAAATCAACAATCTGAACAATTTCTAACATCCTAATAATAAAGAGCAAACTAAGTTCTATTCGAAAGGGATCTAGCATAATAAAGAGCCTAGTTTCTGCAATAAATAAATAAATCAACATGGTGTTCCATTCGAAATAAAACTATTAGGACTATAATAGGAGAGCATGAATCCATATCTCGCATAACCTAAACATAATAATAACCAATAACGTTCATCAAAGGAGTTATTTATTATTACAGTCCAAACTCATGAATGCGGAATAAGAACAAATGATTATTTCAATGGTGCGTGCAGCTGTGTGTCTACTCCCTCCCACAAATGTCGTCATCAAGGTTCACCTAAAACAAGAAACATGGCAAAGGTGAGTCCATGACTCAACAAGTACAAAAGAATACTTTGAACATAACAGGTACCATTCATCCAACTTATAGTGAACCAACATATGAAATAGAGATAACACATGAATGAATGAATGTGCATGTCTTCACTTCTGCTCATACCAATATAGCTAGTGAACACCCGTCGGTGTTCACTTATGCCCGCATTCTACAAAACGCGGGGATCCAAAGCCCGTTTGAGAATATTTCAAAACGGGGATCCAAATTGCCCACATTGGAATGGTGGGTCTTACATGCCCATGTTGGAATGATGGGACTTCACTATCCACTCCCGTGGGTGTAGCAAGAACAAAATTTGCATGCATAAATGAATCAGATGAATAAAGAAATAACAATAACAGAACCATAGTAATCCGATACTACCAGGAGTAAGTACATATCATCATTATTCATCATATAATCACCAAGCAGGGAAAACACATATCAATCACAAACATACAGTTGTACTTGCCTTTTTTCGCTACGACGTGCGGAGAGGCAAGGACGATGCCTCTAGTTCCGGAACTCCGCCTCCTACACAAGAATATCGCTAACAATAAGAACACTGAGGAAAATGGACTCCATTCACACCCCTTAACCCGACTCCCCGAAACCTAGGGTTTGAATAAGGGTTCTACTCAATTTTCCCGACAGTCTAGCAGAAGGTCCCACGGGACAGCAGTACGAAAATCATCATATATTTTACTCTGAAACTCAGAACGGAGTGATCTTGGACTCTCTGAAACATAACAAAACCTTCTACGATAACCTAGTTGGCAGGGTCCTCTGAATCAGCCTTCTAATAAATCTAATGATTAGGTGAAGTTTCTGTTCCTTCAATCTGTCAGTCAGAACTACAGCGGTAGTATAAAATCTATGACTTTTGATTGACACAACTAAATATTGCATTATTTACCAATATGGAAAGCTTACTAGATTGCCTACAACTTTCATGTTAGGTGAAGTTTCTGATTCGACCTCTAACTAAATCATATTAGCCACACAAAGTGACTGTTAATCCTCGTTAGTCCTTCTGAACAATCTCAAAGAAACCATTATAAATCCTAAACCGTAACTCCAAATTGAGTGATATTTGCGCCTATAGAAATCTAAGGACGAGCACTATAACTTTTTAAGAGATGACCAGACCAGAAAGCACACGTAACCTACCCAAAACTGACGAGCAACGTCACTGTACAAAACTGATCTACTACTGACAGCATCAAAATAAATCGATTAATCTACCGAGCGATGGGGGATCGAGTTTACCCTTGATGAACCACTGGAGATCAAAGTCTCACTGCGTGATTGCGCCCTTCCTCTCCTCTTCGTTCCTCCCTTTTCTTCCTTCTCCCTTTATTCCTCTCCCTTTCTTCCTCTTCCTTCCTCTCCTTCCTTTCTCCTCTCTCCTCATCTTGGTAGAGCAACATGGGGGGCTACTAGGGTTTCCCCCCTCCTTTTATACATGGTCGGCCCCTCATGGGCCTCCTGGGCCAAGGCCTGAGGCCCAGGTTGCCAAAAACTACATAAACTCTCTTTTTCTTATGTCTAATTTCTATTTCAAGTACTTTCTTTCTTATAATAAATCGGAGTATTACAGAAGGAGCCCTACTAATGGTGGAAGGCCATCCCCAGGCTTCTTCTCATTGTCCGTGAGGCGTGCGTTAGTGATGACACCTTGTCTGGCCAAGTCGAAGACCTAGGCTTGCAGATCGGTCGTATGTTGCATGACTTCTGCAGTCTAGTTTTGCATTGCCTCGAGCATCTGCGGGATGGTTGCCAAGGAGTTGGCGGTATCCTCCCCAAAATAAGAGCCTGGCATCTCTAATTCCAAATTGTTGTGATCAGAAACCTTGAGTTCTTGCTTGCCAGTACCAGAGATGAGGAAGAAGAGAAGGAGGTAGGAAATAGAGACTTCTGTATTTCTTTCTTGAATTCTAAGCAATGCTCACCTTTCCTTTAAGTAGAGGTGTTACATGTAAGGAAGGCGATCGGAATGATCACTTAACAAACTAAATGTGATTAGAAGGATCGCTTTCCAATTAACCGAAACAATATAAGATTTTATCCCAATGAAGTCTCATGGAAACTTATCTTCATGCAGCTGCATCAGGAGGTGCGCCTGTTGGGTTTTACTAAACCCTAGATTAATTTTGTGGAGGCTTTCTGGTATACTCTCTATTCCTCTACCTTTTCCGTGGTGCTACTCACAATTGCATTATGCGGCTAGAGGGTAGAGACCTATTTACAAACTCCACTTCCAGGTGTTATAAATTTACCCAGTTGTTTCCGGTACACCGTGGGACTACTGAATCATGTCACCAACCACGATCAGTCATGCCAGTTTTATGAGTCTAAAATATATTAGTCCCTAGCACATGTGTGATTTTTTCACCATGATCAGATTGTTTACGAGATTAATTCCAATCTGATCATGTAAGTCAACAACCTGCAGAGCCGATCTTGCAAAACAAACCCAGCTATTCCGCCATGTGATGTATCTGGATTAATCATACTCATGCATATTAAATTCCAGTAGACTCGATCTCAATAAATATGTCTACCATATTCCATCACAACCGTCCTCAGTACCTCGAGTATTAATTCCTCGAGTTAAATTCCGCAACAGATTATTCCTGTAACACCCTGGCTATTCGGAAGCCAAGATGCTACCTAAAGATACAACACACCATCAAATTGCGGAATAAGGTTCAATATGCCTCTAATCAGACAACAATACCATGGCAACGAGGTGAAAATAACCAATTCATCAATGTTGAATAATCATGGAACTAATCATGGAACGACATGACATGAAGTCTAAACATTACTTATTACAGTTCATCTCTCATCAAAGATTAACATAGTTGAATCCATTAATGAAAATATAATGTAATGAACTGTGTGGAATGTGCTGGTCTACTCCCTCCCATTAACATTATCATCAACAAGGTTCACCTAAATAAACACAGAAAAACAAGGGTGGGTCGAAACTCAGCAAGTACAATAAACAATTGAACATACCAGGTTATGAACAAGTCAGTCACATTACGAATTAAGAATTAATCTCTAAAAACTTATGTATATGAATGGAATGAATGGATGCATTGAAAGGAATGGACTAATACATGCTCATACCGGTATAGCGAGTGAGACACCCGTCGGTGTTCACTTAAGCCCGTACTTAACAAAGTCCGAGGACCAAATTACCGTATGAAGAACGTTTCATACGGGTGTCCGAAACTGCCCACATTGGAATGGTGGGTCTTACATGCCCATACTGGAGTTGATGTGTCTTTACAAATCTACTCCCGTGGAATGCATATGAACAACACATGAATTGAATGAACATATGCAATGAATTTTATCAACACATGAATTGAACGAACATATGCAATGAATTTTATCACTTTCTTCCAAATGGATTATCAAATAGGAACGGAATGTACATCATGGAATATGAACATGGATCATCAACTCATCGGCACAACAACCAACAACGAGCGTTCCACAGAAATCAATATATTTTAACACATTGGAATTGCATGTAATGGAATATGAATATTGATTAACATCTTTTATTGAAAACATGGATCATAGAAATATTAGCATGAACACAAACACACATCATTCATGAATGTAAAGAATTTCAATATACTTGCCTTTCGCGTTGCGACGCGTTAGCAAGCAACGAAGGTGTTCCCACACGCAATGCCTAGCCGCCTACACAAGTACGATCCCGAAATAAGAATAACGTGGCAAGGCTTAGGCACGGGAGACCCACACTATTCCTCCCACTAACCAACACAAACCACGAAGATAAACGGACAATACTCATTTCAGCCATCTGCCCAACCAACTGGACATCAGTACAAATAAAATCATAAATAATTATCTGGGACTCGAAACGACCTGGAACCAGTGCCCAATGAAGCTTAATGCATAAATCTACAAAACTCTAGTTGATGGGGTTCTTTCATTCGGCTAAAACAATAGGCTAAACCGCTGTTGAAAACAACTGACAGACATCTGTCCAGAATTCAGAACAGCGGTAGAGAAAATGACACAACTTTCATTCTACTGATCCAATGGAGGTGATATTTATCAACTTGGAAACATTATTTAAAGGGATACAATAACCTAATTGGGTGGAAGTTCTTAATCTGACTCTAACTAGATCAAAACCGAGGAACAAACCGACAGTCCCCAATTCTCAGACAGACAGAACAGCGCGCGGTTAAAATTCCATAACTTTTGATGGCCAACTCTAAAAATTGTGTTCTTTATCAACATGGAAATCTTACTGAATTATCTACAACATGCATTTTGGGTAGCCTATCTGATTCAGCATCTATATAATTCATAATGGCCAGACAAGCAAACTACCAAATCCCGTCAGCTCTCCTGAACAGTCGCACAAAAATGGTCATATCTTCTAAACCGTAACTCCAAATCAGATGATCTCAGTGCCTAAAGAAAGCTAAGACCAGGATCTACAACTTTTTGAGTGGTGGACAGATCAGAAAACATACGGAACTTACCCAAATCGGACAAACAAAACTGGCGCATGGGGAAGGAGAAAGTGGCGCACGGCAGGGAGGAGGGTGGCGGCTCCAAGTGGGGGAAAGGGGGAAGGGGGAAGGGGGTTTAGGGTTTTTGGGGGAAGGTCATCCCCCCTTTGGCCAGCCCCCTCTTGGGCCACATGGGCCGTGGCCCAATGCCCAGGTTGTCAAGAATTCGCGGAAACCCCCTTGAGATCACTGAAAATTGTAATCCCTATTTAACTCTTTCTCCCGAATACTCTCCTATTCGCCCGAATAAATTTCGGGTATTACATTCTACCCCCCCTTAAACAGAATTTGACCCCGAATTCTATCTGTCGTTCTACTCAAAGGGCATCAACAATTAGCTTGGGACTCCGACTCAAGTCGCTTTCCGCTTCGGTCGATCGTCCCACCGTACCTTTACTAACTAACGTTTTACGCTGTATTATTCATCCCGATCTTTTCGGAACCACCCCACAGGTAGGACTCGATAGCACGGTCTGACTCGACGGTCTGACTCGTGGTTCGACGATTCTAATGAAACCTCACGTTCCAGATGCCTCAAGTACTCCCTCGACACCGGGTTGCACAAAACATTGTATACCCTACACCAGGACACGAGACGGTCCTAGCGAAACTCTGCCTTCTAAAATCACTGCAGCTTCCAAAAATAAACCTTTGTTCCTTAGGCCACTCTTCTCTTCGGTACCAAATCACACAACCACACAAAACACCTGGAACTCTTGTTACACGTCTCATTCAGTTCTTTCACCTTAACAAGGAGCACAACCGTAAATCAGGAAGGTAAAACAGAACTCGTCTTTAAACAACTATTTTGCAAATAGAACCAACTTGAAAATAAAAGATTCTTATCGTAACCATGCATTAACAACTCCGTACCAACAGAATCAAATCCAAGGTTGAAGATTTATCTCGAGAACCTTTTCCGTTTCCCAAGTAAACAATTTGCAAATAAACACCACGACAACCAAAGGAGAAATCACTCGAATGACCAAACCAAAAACTTCTTGTGGTTTGTCTGAGTTGGAAAGAATCAACATTCCAACACAACACCAACTCAAATTGCAGAAAACACCAGTCAACAACACAAGACTCGAACGAGAATCAAGAAAACACCTCATTATCCGATGAAACATGCTTTTCCACATTTTCTCTCTTCTAGGAATAAATTTTCTCTCGAACCATGAAATTCGAATTCATCGCATACCACATGAGCTTAAACTTTTAATTGAACATCCTCAAATTAGGCTCAAACTGAAATACATCATCCACACCATTGTGGAGAGGCTCTATTGAATCCTTTGAATACTCTAGGCATCTCGTTCTACTAATCAACATTAATTGATTGAAGGCACCCAAAGCACCACAAAATTGATCCCACTCAAACACATTACCGCTAATTTTCAAGAATAACTCAGAATCCTTAGCACGCACGCTCATGTACTACATCAGAAAGGTTCTATCAATGATCATTCCACTGCTCGGGAAACTTCATTATTCCACTCTACACACAATTATTGTGTGACCAAAGGTCTAGCGTAAAAGTTCAGAGCCCAGATTTAACCTCCAAGACCTCTACAACAAATTTTCAATCGTAACAGATAGGAAAATCTTCAGATTGAATCTCCAACATTACCACAATTCTAACATACTCACTTATTGACATCCTCAGAAATTCCCCACATAATCTCGCAATACTATCCAATTGCGTTACTCTATAAAATTAATCAAGGTCTCTATGCCTTTGATAATCCCCAACCTTTTAATATGAATTGAAGTTCTGGAATTCCTCTATACCATAGGTTCTACTCAGTCGTATCACTCATTGGACTTACTTCGAAACCAAACATTCTATATGAATCAAATTTCCTCCAAGAGGTACAGATCAAAACACATTCATCTTCTACTGCTCTTCCAATACCTTGGTAGAAAAATCTCACCACTATCATTACTTAACCACCACCAAACAGTTGCCAAATTACACTTTGTAAAACTTTGCAACATAAAACTGTTAAGTCTTTCTCAAAAGAAAGAAGTGAATAAGGACAAATTTCGTCACATAAGAAAACGTTGCCCCTCACAGCGAGCACGAAACCAAAAGAAATAATATGGTAACGGGAATCTTGGAAATACAAAAGTTCACAGATGAGGGTACACATCCCTCGAAAAGAGAATTAACAAGTACCGACCAATAAGAAAATGACATTGCGACTAAAAAAATCGACAACTCTTGCGCGGAAAGAGCAGAAAGTTTAGACTTGATTCAAATAATCATAAGTTACAAAACTTGACTCAAATTTTCAAATACTCCTACTGCACTCTTTCCTTTAACACTGAAATTGATCCTTTGACTAACAACATTTTGCCACAACAAACAAGATAAGGTTTTTTTAGTCCAAACCACAAGATCTAATTAAGAATCAAGAAAATCCTTCAAT
Organism: Hsuehochloa calcarea; assembly: GCA_036346395.1. Classification (NCBI taxonomy): domain Eukaryota; kingdom Viridiplantae; phylum Streptophyta; class Magnoliopsida; order Poales; family Poaceae; genus Hsuehochloa; species Hsuehochloa calcarea. The sequence goes on along the minus strand of CM070593.1, from coordinate 53,525,039 downwards.
ACGTCATATTTGCTAAGAACAGTTCAACAACCCATAAAACGTGGGATCCAAATGATCTCAGCCACAAAAACTCGAAACTTTTTTCCTTTGCAGAAATTCACGGAAAGCAATAGATTAATTTACTCTCGAAGAAATCATCAAAAATTTCCTTTGCTTGCAACCTCTATTTGCGAACTCAAACCAAGGAGCCTTTAGAACTAAATCATTCGAAAATCTTAAGAAGAAATAGGATACCTCTATGCACCATTTTATTTAAAATAATTTTAATCAAACTCACAACCACAATTAGGAAACACCTTGAAGGAACCGTGCGGAAAGGTTTGGTTGAATCTTTCTCAAAAGAAGAGGCACATGAAAACGATTTTCGCCAACTAGAAAAGTATTTACCACTCGCAAGGAATACATAACCAAGGAGAAAACCAATTAGACAAAGAACTTGAAAAATATATGTGAAGTCCACAGTTGAAAGCATAGGCTTCACAAGAAGAGAATATCAGACTTTCACTGATAAGAACAAACGAGCATTCAAGATCAAAGCACTCGCACCACTGAAGAACCATTATAACTTTGCAACTTAGCGCTTTACTCGACAAACTTCGTTTACCACATAAAACTTGAAACTCCCAAAGATCTTGAACACAAAACTTGAGATTTGACCATTTTAGAAATTTCACGAAAGACGATCAATTTTCTTTCTCTATAAAAGAATCAACGTTACCCACACATTATTGTTCATATCATTAAGACCAAATACGTTCATGCTTGGTAACATTCAATTTACCTCACTATCGCATAAATAAACCCTCTAAAGGGAACATAACAAATCGCATCATAGAAATCTTCAGCATCAAATGGAATTGTAATGATGACTTTTTCTAGAAAAGAAACCTAGTATGAAAACCACAAAGCTGAAACAAACCTTTCACACAACACCATAAAACATTAGAAAGGGGGTTCGACACTTTTTTTTGTCAAAGAGAGGTTCTAAACTCCAACACTCTAACTACCCCAAAAGAAACTAGTAGAGTCAAAACATTTCTTCAATAAACTTTGTAAAAGATAATTCCCGTTCTCCAAAATACCAAACGGTTAACCAAGTTCCCTTGATCAACAAGAGAGATAGGTCCCTCATAAAAGAATGATCTTGACAGTAATAACGTTTACAAGCAGCAAAGGGAGCTCAGCAGTCATAAAGACAAGAATTATTTGAAAAACAAATAGGGACCATTAGAAACCCGTTGCCAACTATTTTGTTTGATTACAGTCTCCGACTTATCCGCAACATAGCACCACAAAAGGGTTTTATCACTATTCTTCAGAAAAGGGATGCATTAAACTTCAACAAGCGGAATGATTCAAAAGAAATACACGGAGCCAATACTTTCTTATGTTAACGAACTTGCAACAGAAACTCTCATGACACAAACTATCAAACGAGTAAATGAGTCGCTCTTTTCCAATGAGAAAGAAGGAACAACCATGGAAATATAAATATTGCAAAATGACAAAGATCACTTGTAGTAAAAGCAGTTCAACGATCGAGAAAAAAACATTAATAGTTTTAAAGAACCATTGAATCTCATCAACTACCAGGAACCATGAACTCAAGAGAAATTCATCCACCACCACCGGACAAGAATTTGTCAAATTCAGAAATCAAAGAAGAGAACAACTTTCTAAAGTAACCCCAAAAGAAATATGCAAGGTCAATGCACACTTAATAAAGAACTTGCAAAAGAAATCTCATAATGCCCGAAATTCCAAGCGAGCAAATGAGTTAAATTTTCCAACATGGTAAAATAGAACTTCCGTGAAAAGATAAATCTTGCAATTTTACTACGCTCACGTGGAGCAGAAATATCACAATAATCGAAAGAATAATAATTGTTTCAAAGAACGGTCAGAGATCTACTGGAGCTTGCCCACTTCATTAAAACCCCCCATTCAAAAGAAACTCATGAACTGCAAGAAACTACAACCAGGAAACCAGATACAAGCTCGAGAAAGACAACAAATTCATCAACGAGCTCATGCTCAACCCAGAACTTATGGAACAGGGGTAAGAACTTCTCTAATTTCATACCACGAACAGTGGTGTAGCCTGTCAAAACCCAGGACAACAACCACAAACTCAACTGCTCAACGTCCGCTTCCGATACGCATAACTAATGCAATCAATTATGAATATATATGATCATCACATGACAATCATAGAATAAATTCATATATATAGGATATCACATCATATCATAGATTAACAACAAGAAATATAGCATATAAGCAATTCGATACAGTACAATATAATGAACCACATTACTAGAAATGTGGAAGTAATAGATTTTCCAAACCCCACCTACTGTGCACAGTGTGTCAGTTTAATACTTAACTTACCACGGACCTAAACCCCGCTCTGATACCAACTGTAACACCCTGGCTATTCGGAAGCCAAGATGCTACCTAAAGATACAACATACCATCAAATTGCGGAATAAGGTTCAACATGCCTCTAATCAGACAACAATACAATGGTAACGAGGTGAAAATAACCAAAACTCTAGTTTACGAGGTTCTTTGATTCGGCCAAAACAGTTGGCTAAACCGCGGTTGAAAACAACTGACAGACATCTGTCTAGAATTCAGAACAGCGGTAAAGAAAATGACACAACTTTCATTATACTGATCCAATGAAGGTGATCTTTATCAACTTGGAAACATTATTTAAAGTGCTACAATAACCTAGTTGGGTGGAAGTTCTGAATCTGACTCTAACTAGATCAAAACCGAGGAACAAACCGACAGTCCCCAATTCTTAGACAGGCAGAACAGCGCGCTGTTAAAATTCCATAACTTTTGATTGACAACTCTAAAAATTCTGTTCTTTATCAACTTGGAAGGATTACTGAATTATCTACAATATTTATTTTGGGTAGCCTTTCTGATTCGTCCTCTAAATAATTCATAATGGCCAGACAAGCAAACTGCCAAATCCCATCAGCTCTCCTGAACAGTCACACGAAAATAGCCATATCTTCTAAACCGTATCTCCAAATCAGATGATCTCAGTGCCTAAATAAATATAAGACCAAGGTCTACAACTTTTTAAGAGGTGGACAGATCAGAAAACATACAGAACTTACCTAAATATGATGAACAAAACTGGCGCAGGGGGAAGGAGAAAGTGGCGCACGGTCGGGGAGGAGGGTAGCGGCTCCAAGTGGGGGAAAGGGGGAAGAGGGAATGGGGTTTAGGGTTTTTGGGGGAAGGTCATCCCCCTTTGGCCAGCCCCCTCTTGGGCCACATGGGCCGTGGCCCAATGCCCAGGTTGTCAAGAATTCGTGAAAACCCCCTTGAGATCACTGAAAATTGTAATCCCTGTTTAACTCTTTCTCCCGAATACTCTCCTATTCGCCCGAATAAATTTCGGGGTATTACAATTCCCTATCACATACATCAATAATATGAATAATTCCACATTGAGTTAAAACCGATAATAACCCCAATAAATGTTGAAAGCCACATAGAAATCCAACATCTCCCACTTGGCTGAAAATATTTTAATCAATAAACTGAAGTCCCATGTCTTTAACATGCTTAGAAAATAGTTTTTGACTAACTGGCTTAGTAAATGGATCTGCAACCATATCAGTGCTAGGCAAATAACCAAACGAATAGGCTTGAGTCTATTTATTACATCACGAATATAGTGATACCTTCCTTTAATGTGTTTACTTTTACTTACTATAAAATTTAGAATCCTTCGAGACCTTGATCGCTGCCTGATTATCACAAAAATAGTGACAGGTTGTGATGCACTTTCCACGACCTTAGTTGATGCAAGAAATTCCCTTAGCCATACACCTTCCTTTGTTGCTTTAGATGCAAAAATGTATCCAGCTTCCATGGAGGAAAGGGCAACTGAATCCTGTTTTCTGCTGCACTAAGAAATAGTACCTCCTTCCAAAGTAAATAGTAACCCGAAGTTGATTTTGGTCATCCGGATCCCCTTGCCAATCAACATCAGTATAACCCTACAGCTAAAGATTATCACCATTAAAACATAATGAATAAGCCATAGTTCATTTGACATAACGCAATACATATTTGATTTGTTTACAATGTTCTTCCCCAGGATTCTTTTGATATCTACTAAGAATTCCAATGGCATGGCTGAGGTTAGGTCGTGTAAATAACATTGCATACATAAGACATCTCAAAGATGAAGAATAAGGAATACCATTTATTCTAGCTTTTCCTCGGGAGTTTTTGGACATAATTCCACACTGAGTTTAGTTCCCTTCATAATAGGTACATTAACAGATTTTTTGTTTTCTATAGAAAATCATTTTAAAACACTTCCATGGTATGCCTTTTGAGACAACCCAAGAATCCTTTTATTCTGGTCTCTATGTATTTCAACTCCTAAAATATAGGAAGCTTATCCCATATCTTTTGTATCAAATTTAGAAAACAACCAAGCTTTCACTTCCATCAATATATTTTTATCATTAGAAGCAATGAGAGTATCATCAACATATAAAGACAGTAAGACAAAACAATTACCCATAACTTTTGTATATATGCAATGACCACCTTCCATCATTGAGAAACCATGTGATGTGATAGCATTATCAAAAAGAATATACCATTGACATGAAGCTTGTTTAAGACCATAAATTAATATATTCAATTTGCAAACCTTATTTTCATTTCTTTTTTCTCCATAACCTTCTTCTGATTGTTTCATATATATTTGCTCCTTCAAAATACCATTAAGAAGTAGTTTTAACATCCATTTGGTGGAATTCGATATCATAATAAGTTGTCAAAACACTAATAATATGATTGAAGTAAACTTTGCAACATGAGAAAAAGTTTTCACAAAGTCGATACCTCCCCTTTGTGTAAAGCTTTTAGCAACAAGCTTAGCCTTTTTTTTTCACTAAACCCACTGCATTCAATTTCCTTTATTAATCCATTTACAACATATGGGTTTACAGTTGTTTGGTAGATCAACAAGTTTTCAAACTTTATTCATTTTCATCAAGTTTATTTCCTCCCGCATTGTTTCTACCCATAGTTTTGATCGAGAGCAGCTTATTGCTTCTTTATAAGTCTTTGGTTCTTCCTCTAAATCTAAAATTTTAGAGTGAACTTCCCCAAGAACAAATAATAATCATCTAGATATTAGGGTGTACTAAAATTCCTCCTACTTTTCCTAAGCAAGTTAGTGCTGGGAGTTTAGTTTGCATTTTCTTTAGGAGATAAACCCCTTTCGATGTGAGAATCAATACCAGATGTATCTATCTGTGTTTTAGGTGGAGTTGTTAATAATTCCACCTTTGGCCGCTTACCACGGCGAGGTGTGTTTTGATCTAAAAATATTGCATCCCTGCTTTCCACCAGTTTATCCTTTTCCTGGTCATAAAACATGTACCCTTTTAATTCCAAAGAATAACCAATAAAAATTCTTGGTGTGCTTTTAGGCTGTAATTTTGTACTGTTTTGATTTAGCACTCTAATTTATGCATTACAACCCCAAACAGCTAAGTGGCAAAGTGGGGATTTTCTTCCAGTCCACAACTCATAAGGAGTGATTGTTATCACCTTAGATGACTAATGATTTAATAAATAAACAACAGTATGTAAAATTTCACCCTAAAAAGATAAAGGAAGATCTGAATAAACCATTATAGATCTAACCATATCCACAAGTGTTATATTCTTTAGCTGAGCCACACTATTTTGTTTCGGAGTGTAAGGTATGGTATAATGATGAATAATTTCGTACTCTTTGCAAAAATCATTGAATATTCCTGAAGTGTATTCTCCTCCGTGACCAATTCTTAAAACTTTGATCTTTCTATTTAATTGATTTTCCACTTCAGTTTTAAATGACTTAAATACATCAAATCCTTCCGACTTATGTTTAAGAAGATACACATAACCAATTCTTGAATAATCATCAATGAATGTGATGAAATAAATCTTTTGTCCTCTAGTGGGAGTAGACATCTCACCACAAATATCAGAAATAATGACAAGAGGCTCATTTAAACTTTCCGCCTTTGGAAAAGGTGCACGGGTCAACTTACCCATTATACACGCCCCACAAATACCAAAATCGTCCCACTTAACGTGCAGAATTATAAAATTAATAAGTCTCTTAATTCTGTTTTTAGATATGTGTTCACATTTTTAATATTCCTCACTATGGAGTTATTTTCACCAACCAAGCAATTAATATTGTTATCATTTGATAGCTCATCAAGAAAATAAATACCTTCATGACAAGTTCTAGTATGCACTAATTTTCCATTGAGTAATATTTTAACTCTTCCTTTTTTTCAAACAGTATATCATAACCAATAGATTTTAACTGATCAACAGAGATTAAATTCCTTCTCATGCTAGGTGAATATAAAGTGTCATGTAATAATAATTTTCCTCGATTGGAAAGTTCCATGACATAATTTCTAATTCCAAGTACATCAGCTTTGGCATGAGTGCCCAAAAAGATCTATTTCCCCTTGGAATTGTACGCATAGAAGTAAAAGCTCTATTATCATTAGTAATATGAGATATAGCATCGAAATCAATAACCCAACTATTTGGAAAAGTAATAGTAAATAAAAATTCAGTGCATACAAAAAATGACATACCGTTAGGCAATGAATCGCCTTTATGCTCAACTGGTTGCTTGTTTTGATTCTTTTGCTTATTCTGCTTCTTCTTTTTTTTCTTCAATCAGCTCTGAAATACCCATACTGACTACAATTGTGACACTTGAAATTCTTGTACTTATCATTCCTCTGAACTGAGTTATAATTCCCGCGATCATCCCGGTCGCGTTTCTTGTTAAGCTTTTCTATAAATCACCATTAGACTTCCTCTCTTGTCAATTCCTTTTATTAATATTTTTTCCTCTCCAAGGTGTAACTAAAAATTGTGAGTACTTTTGCCTTTTCCCTAAGATAGTTTTCTATCTTCTTCCATAAGCAAATGATGTCTCAGAGTGCGCATATTGAGTATCCTTTTGAAATGACAGAAAGATATCTTAAATTACTCCTATGAATTTGGCAAAAAGTTTAGAACAACTATAACCTGCACTTTTTCAGAAAAAGGATAGCCATCATTTTTAATTTCTATGCTAAAATACAGAGTTTATTGCGATGCTCATTAATTGAAGTGCTATCACATATCTTGGTGGAAAGAAAACGATTAACAAGATTAAACACTTTAATAAGAGATACTTCACCAAAATCTTGTTCCAAATTACGTATTATCTTCCGCGCATTCCGTTCACCTTCATACTTAGCAGCTAAAGAATCATTCATTGATTCTAACATAAAAATACGAGTCCTTTTATTATGCTTTGTCCAATTATCATATTCTTATGCATATTTTTCTTTTTCCTTAATAGTGATACTTTTTCTGACTCTTCCGGTTTTAACCAGAAAGCAAAAACATAATTTTTCTTTTTCAAACCGTAAAATTTGAGAATTCCAATTTACATGTTCTAAACAGTTCAAAAAACACATTGTTGATTGCCATTGCGAGATACCTCTGAAGCAGCAAGGGCGGACAGCGACGTCGCTGATTGCTTGATGGTGTTCCTTTTTGGGGAGGCCAGCAAGACGTCGACTTGGTTCGGATTCCTTCACGGCGTGCAGCTGCAGCGCGCGATTTTTTCCCTCTCCTCGACAGAAGGACAGCGACGTTGTGTTGGGCGAAGTCGTGCGTGATGAAGCCGTGCTTACGACGTCGCGATACCAATGTTGGGTTTTACTGAAGTCTAGATTAATTTTGTGGAGACTCGATTAATTTTGTGGACTCTTCTATCTACCTTCTATTTCTGCCTATCCAGTGGTTTCCGTTCATAATTGAATTACGAGGTCAAAGGATAGGAGTTTATTTATAGACTTCAGTTCTAAGTGTTATAAATTGACATATTTATTTTCGGTACACCGTGAGATTCTTAAACCATGTCATCAATCACGATCAGATATACCAGTTTTATGAGTCTAAAATATATTAATCCCTAGCATACATGTATGAGTCATGCGCTATGATCATATTGTTTATGAAATCAATTCCAATCTGATCACATAAGTCAACAGCTTGCAGAACCGATCCTGCAAAACAAACCCAGCTATTCCATCCTGTGTTGTATCCGAATTAATCATACGTATGCGTATTAAATTCCAGTAAACTCAATTTCAATAAACATGTATACTATATTCTAACACAACCGTCCTCAGCACATTTATTATTAATTCATCGAATTAAATTCCGTATCAGATTATTCCTTATCACATACATCAATAATATGAATAATTCCACTTTGAAATAAAACAGATAATAACTTTAATAAATATTAAAAGCCACATAAAAAATCCAACAGCGACTAGGGCGATAGGTTTGACCCCACATAACACTTTGCAATGGCACCGAGCTAAAAATGCTCTGGCAAAAGCTATCTTAAATATCACGGATTGATACACATTGCCACACAAAAGCTGAAGATAATTTGTTGCTATCCTGGTACTATCTGTTTTGGTCAGTTAATGCTGTTGGCAGCTCTATTTGCCTTGCTGTACTGCTTGAGGAGGCTTGAGTTCTCGAGTCCCGTGTTGGTCCATTGTTGAACCCTCCAAGAACAGGCTCGTACCTTCTTGTCACAGCATTCCTATTAGTTTGATTGCCTCGTGTGTATTTTCTCCGCTGTTGATTCTGGTATGATCCTTCTGTTTGGCGCCCTGTAGTATACAACGGTAGGCGATTATAATTCTGGCATGGTCCTGGTGTTTGGAGGCCGGTTGTATAAACCTGCGGATGACTATGATTCTGGTATGGTCCTGCTGTTTGGAGCCCTGAAGGATAAACCTGTGGATGACTATGATTCTGGTATGGTCCTGCTGTTTGGACCCATGCAGTATACACCTGTGGATGATTGTGATTCTGGTATAGTCCTGCAGTTTGGCGCCCTGCCGTGTACCCCTGCGGACGATTATGATTTTGGTATAGTCCTGGCTGTCCTGTTGTCTGGTGCCCTGTACTATAGACCCGGGGAGGATCATGATTTTGGTATAGTCCTGGCTGTCCTGCTGTTTGTTGCCCCCCTGCAGTATACACCTGAGGAGTAATATGATTTTGGTATAGTCTTGGCTGTCCTGCTGTTTGTTGGCGCCCTGTAGTATGCACCTGAGGAGGATTATGAACTGGTGCGCTTCCTGTAAATCCTCTGGCTCCGTTGTGATGTTGATTATCAGATGGCTTAGTTGCCACACGCCCCTTAGATGATCTGGCATGCTGCTGACTCCTCTGTGGAGTGTTTGTATAAGAGTTAGCTATGGCTCTTCCACCAAGTTTTGAGCCAACACCAACTGTGCACAACAGTGCCAGCAAGTCGTTCCGGTCGGTATGCTCAAGAGAAACAAACTTGCCACTAGCATCATTCAAGGCATTAGCGATTTGTTGAAGCCCTCTCATACCAACTGCTCTAGCGGCATTATCAGGCCTTTCAACTGGATCTTCGACCTAAACAAAAAATAGCAAACAGATGGAGTGTCAGTACATAGGCTAAAATTTTCGATAACATCAGCCACAACGGCCACCAAATGACCAACAAAGTAAAGTCTTACAAACAAGCTGTAAGATTTGGCTGTCCGATTTGGGTTGTCCTGGATTTGCTCTAACTGACCCGTGTAAGTGGATATCACATCACTCGAAAGGGCATTGATATGACTAAACTGCAGACAATAAAAGATCACCAATTGAGCTTGTTTCTCTCGGTTTTAAAAAATAAAACATAAGATGTCTTTTCATATGAGAACGGTCGTGCCTTTTTGGTATCATACATAACAAATTCCATTGCACATAGACGTACTACAAATGGTAAATGGCATTGGCAGCTCAATAGTCACAGATAAAGCCGACTTAGTCAATATAGTGGGCCATAATGCTCAGTTACCTTGTCGAAAAAGGTTGCAAGGAGACGACAAACAGAGCTTTCATTTCTTTGTTCCTTGTTCTGGCTTTGAAATCTTGCTATATTTGCAGAACAAACCCCATCAAGATGTTCCTCATTATAGAACGTCGTTTCTGTATGTGGCTGCAATGAGTAAATTACCAGGCACCGATATGTTACACAACCATCAGTGACAAGCTAAGTTTATTTAACCTGCAAAATCTTCTGCAATGTTCCCTTCATAAATGTCCTTCAGAGGTGGTAGAATTGCCGGTTTGCATGTCTGGAAATTTAGTGTAAGAGATAAGCAAGAAATTTTGTGAAACCATCAACAAGAATAACTACAGATAACTTCTAAAGTAAGAAGTAATACCTGAAAATGAAAGAGGACAAGTAGGCAGAGCGAATAGGAGTTTAGGGTTCCAGTTTTTGGATCATTGATGTTTTGAGCTTTTGCCCATTCCTTGATCTGCAAGGAAACTTGATGATAATCTTTGCTCTTACCCCCAAAAAAATGCGGCAGCAAAAAAATCTCTCTTAGAAGCTTACCAATAAAACCATATCACCAAAACGTTCATCTAAAGTATTGATCCAGTAGAAGATTCTGGATTTAATTCGACCAGGGTAGTTGTCAATGGATAAATCACAGGAAATGCCATAGCGGTTGCTCACATACTGAAGAACTGGGACTCTTGCATGAGGAATGAACTGCACATATCCAGCAATGCCTGAATACAATAAAAGCAACAAAAACCAAATTTAAATGAAAACTTCAGTAAAAATTAAAGGGACAGATTGCTAAAACAAGTTAAGGGACAGATAACAAAAGGTATTGTAGTTAATTAAGTAACCATGGAACAAAAGGGGAATTTTAGCTACAAAAACATATTCATTAGAAACTTAGAATGACATTACCTCTCACATGATATTGCTTTCCTTGATGTGCAAATACATATATTATGAATCTTTTACCCCCAAAGGTATTGTAGTTAATTAAGTAACCATGGAACAAAAGGGGAATTTTAGCTCAACAAAAACATATTCATTAGAATGACGTTACCTCTCACATGATATTGCTTTCCTTGATGCACAAATACATATATTATGATTCTTTTACCCCAAAGCTACTAGTATGACGGGGAGCCACCTCATGGTGGGCTGGTGGAGTCGTGGGACCACCAGATTCAAACTATGGTTCCCACCTTTACATACACATGAGTGCGCCTCAGTTAGGTGTGTGCTAGGGGAGCGCACTCACGCGTGTGTGCGTGTGTTGTGCATGCATGGTGTTGCGTGCGCGTCTACCTTGTAATCTCATGAAAAAATTATGTGTATGACATTACAAAATATGTCATTCTGGTTAAATCTATGGATATAATGAACATACAATAAAGTATGCATGCTTATCTGTTGTGGAAGAGCTAAAAAAAATTTACCTCTAATTTGCAAAGCTCTCTTCAGTTCTCCCAAGACATTTTGCTTCTTTTTCTTGTTTATAGGGAGGTTTGAGCTAGTACCGAGCTGAACTGATACATCCAAATCACCTGATTTTGAGTAAAGATTTGATACAAAGGATCCAAAAGGTTCGACAGCACCACCTGTTAAGGAAATTCAAAAATCAGGTAATGCAACATCAAATTGTACCATAACAAGATTCACTCACCTTTCATTTGTCATTACAGAAACTTCTTAAATAACCTGTGTATTGAATACAAATATCATGACAAGAAAAGTAACGTCTTATCTAGTATCACCTATAGTCTTTGCTATCCTCGAACAAAAACATCTCTGGAGGTTCTTTAGGAATACAACGGAAGTTGTGGCAAAGTTCTGGAGATATATTCAACTTTGCATACATCCTGATATGGATGGGGATCACTATCTTTCGGTGATCTATAACTAAAGTTTCATACTATAGCATGCACAACAAGGGAAGCAGAGTGCAGACACCTACCCAAGCTTCAAAGTCAAAAGATTACACCATTGCACCCTTAATCAATATCAGGATCACAAGTGATAGTTTCAAACAACGGAAAAGGCTCCTGCGGGAGCAAAAGAAGTAACCTCTCAAGGCTGCAACTGATTGGATGGAATTTGCCAGCTCCTGAATTGCGGATATTCGTTTCTCTCTATCATCGTACGCTGGTTTGATTAGAGAGAGGATGTCTTCAATACACTTCTCGAGCACATTGTCCATGCTGAAATCCTGCAGCCAACAAGAATATATATGATGAAGCAAGAGAAAAAAAGAGAAGTTCTGTGGGGGACGAAATAGCGTTGCTAAACGCTAGAAACCGAATGTAACCACATTCAACCTGAGAATATTCCAACTACAAGTTATAAATACAACGGTTGCCCTGGTTTTATTTTGTATATATTTTTTCCGAACAGAACGTAGAAGAAGCTATGTTCTCTATGAATTATAACCTAGGAGATCATTCTGATGTTTAATGTTTTTGAGAGGGCTAAATGAGATAACCAAACATATCTTCATCTCCCTAAAAGGAGAAAATGTTGGGAGACCAAAAACCAAAAATTTAGAGCTTGCGCAATGGGAAAGTTGTAAATTTAAGAGCAACACTACAGCATTTACCATAACTGGGTAACTATGGCATGCGGGAAGCATCCTCGTCACTTTAAGGAACCCTTCTGCACATGTTTATCTTTTTTGCATTCACCGACACCTACCATCAACATGCAACTTGACAGCACACTGTGCTTACAGCCTTACACGATTATGAATGACACCACACCCAATCCGCAGCTAATGTAAACCTTCTTCCCGTGCCGTAAGTAATTGGCGTGTAATAGGCATATTTCTCATCAATATTTGTCAAATCTTAACATTACAGCATAAGTGCATCCACCCAAACGCACAACATCTGAACAATTTAGCCAATCCACCACACATAGCACCGCGAGTGTTAAAGTAGCTCAATTTTGCCAATGCACCACACATAGCACTGCCTACAGCAGAGTGTTAAGAGTAGCAAGCAAAGCACTACCATGGCACGGTGAGGCGGTGGTAGGTAACCACAGCATCCAAACGTGTTATGCAAAACCATAGCCTCCAGATATTACATTACATTGCTTAATCAGAACAGCGCCGGGCCCTATCGGCCGCCCAACTACGGCACGGTGGTCGGGTAAGTACACACCCTAACTTGATGATCAACGAAACCCACCAAATCGAGACACCCCGTACACCACACTACAGACATGAATCAGTGCGGAGTAGATTACGCGAATTACCGAGGGGGTCTACCTGGAGAAAACAGCGGCTGGATCTGGGAGGTGTTCGTGAGGGGACGAGTCGGCGGCCGCTAACGTGGCGGCGGCGTTGGCGTCTGCGTACGCCGAGCTCGTGTCGTCGAGACGGGCCGAGAGGAGTCGTCAGACGACGTGGGGCGAGGAGGAGACCACGGCAGATTTAGGCAGCGGCCGCGTCGGGTTAAAACGGGAGAGGTGCCTTGCTTTCTTTCGGACTTGGTCGCGTCGTATCCAATTCCAATGGGGAAATAAAGCTTTCGTCGGATTGGTGTTCCTTTGAGTGGGTTTGGTACAGTGCTGACTCGGCCACACTCCTTTACAAGTGTACCCACTTGGTTTCCTTTTATAAGGAAAATGATAGAACGTCTGCAGCTATCTGCTAGCGTCGGACGCTATAATCCACCAGCTACGTGTAACGTATTCAAATCCTTTGATCACTATTTGCATCAAGTGTTGGACCGAGCGACCACACCAAATCGAACGCTTTCATTCACCATTCAATAGTCCACCAGACGCTTCCAGTTTCTAATTGCTTCCTCATTTCTTCTCCCAACTTCTCTACCAGGTCTCTCCCTCTTCTCTCCTCTCTTTATTTCTTTCTTTCTTCCTTCCTTCATCCTCTCTAGAGCACTCTCCGGCCGACTGCTCTCTTCTCTCCTTCCTCCGTCCGAGCCGCCGCCTCTCCACCGTTGGGCTGCCGCTGCGCCGCCATGCTGCCTCCCGTGGCCATCGCCTCTACAACTGCCGACCGGGCGGCCCGACCAACCCCTACTCACGGGGCTGCTTCGCCATCATCGAGTGCAGAGGCTAGGCAAGCTGGCTAGCAGCAATCTCATGGCAGCATGCATCCACGGCCTGATGAATGCTCGGTCTTGCAGCTTGTAAGGTATTCTTTTTCTTTTCTTCCCGACGGTTTTTGGGGTTTACACCTAATTTGAGGTTGATTAGTTGAGTTGACATGGAGCAAGTTTCTTGTAGGCGGTATGTATCGACCATTAATTCCTGATTAATTACTCTGTAACGAAATTTTATCAGGCCATTGTTTTGAGTCTGATGTTGCAAAAATGGTGAATTGTTGTGATGTTGTGGAACGTTGAAAAAATATTACAACCTATTGTAAAGAATGTTGCGTACTGTTCTTTGAGATGTTGCGCACCGTATAAAAAAATATTACACCCATAGAAAAAAAAAATGTTGCATCTGTAGAAAAATATGTTAAATAATGTTCACAGTGATGTTACAATAACCCGTTCTAAAGAATGTTGCGTACTGTTCTTTAAGATGTTGCACCCCGTATAAAAAATATTGCATCTGTAGAAAAAAAAAATATTGCATACTGTTCACGATGATGTTGCAAGATTGTTTTCAACGTGTTTTTTTTCAGATGCTTTTGTTTTGATTTTATTGATCGAGTTTGTGCTGTGGGAGATGTTCGGGATTGCGAGGAGATCGGCCGAGAGGAATTTATGGGGGATTCATGTGCGGAGGAGATCATTGATGTTGTCTGCGCATCACGAGCTAGATGTTCAGGTTTGAGAGATGTTTGGGGATATCGGGATTGTGATGAGAGAGTTTGGGGCGCAGTTATGCGGGGATTATTGATGTTGTCTGCGCTGCACGAGATGTTCGGGAGCATGTTCGCTTTACGCGTTAGATGGACAGTTGAAAAGCATGTTTCGAAATCCAATGCTGGAGCACTACGTACGGCGCCAACACTCAAACTTTATTTTGATTGGACACGAGAATTAAGAAGCGCATGAAAGCAAGAGAATGGTACAATGAAACAAGTATAGTATACATGATCTTAATATCATGGGAATAAAAGACTCGAGGACGTGTCACAAACTAGACCGACCCGTTTGCAGCGGGTGTTTTCTAGGCTCAATCAAAGGAAATGCATATCTGTATGCAGATTACGTAATTAATAAGATTTTTCAACTAAGTTGCTTATGCTCGTTATGTTATTTTATCCATCGAATAAAATATCATTTATATTGATCGACAAGTATGTAACTTGTTTGTGAAACTCTCATTTTATATTTATATGCCATTCTAAACATTTATGATCTGATGCCATTATATGGGACACTTATGATTTATGGATCAACACACATATTGATTAATGACCACGTTTCACAGATCATGAATATGAGGTATCAAATCAATAATGTAGACATATGTTGGAGAACATAGTATTAGATTGATCTGTCTTGAGACACTGCGAGAATTGTTATATTCTTAAGTGTTAACAGTTGGTCCCATACATAGTGTACGTCAGATTCTTTGACCTGGGGTTGTCATAATTTCCTACATGTGTAACTTAGGAGTTGCCATACGCTACTCCGTAAATGAGTAGTAACAAAGGTAACTTTCAGGTTTAATATGAGACATGCAGAGGAATGTGAGCGATCAAGATGGAATTTGTCCCTACTCTTTAACGGGGGAGATATATGTGGACCCCTCGATGTGATTGGATTAAAGAAGTGCATGACCATACAAATATGGTTGAGGAGTTAACTACAACTAAGTAATCTACTATAAGATCGAGTGAAGAATCAAGCTATCATAGGATGTCACGTATCTCGTTTTGAATTTGATCTTGTATCGTGAGGCAATGAGATCAACACATAAGCTATGTCTTGCTAGTAGGGATGAAAATGGATCAGATAGTTTCTAACCGATCCAGACGGAAACAGATTCAGATTTTCTCGGATTGGATTTTTCTCTGATAATTTTCGGATCGGAAACGAATTGATTTTTTTGTCGGAAATAGAAATAAATATGGTAGGCATGCTATTCAGCGAATACAGATACAAATACGATTATCCGGATAAGATCAAGTCCAGATATCCGGATTTTGGCCCAAAAGAGAAAATAAGATTTTAATTGATTTCTGAATTTCAGAAAATGCAGCAAATCAAATAGCCTTTTAGAAAATAGTAAATAGATTTGAAAAAATCTAGAAAAAATCACAAAATTTGCTTGAATTATTTTGAACTTAATAAAATTAATTCCAAGTTAAAGTTGGTTTTTATTTTTCACATATTGTTATTAAATTTCTAATAAAAGGAAAAACCTTTTTAAAATCCAGAAAATTCATGAAATTAATTATTTTTTTCGTTTTCACTATAAATACAATAAAATCCCAGAAATCTCAAAATTTTATTTTTAACATTGAAAACTAGGAAATTAAATAATTGACTTTATATTATTGTTTTTTTCTTTTTAACCAAGAAAACTCTTTTAAATGTCAGAGAAATCCAATAAAATAATAACTTTATTAATTTTATTTTTGGAAACATACTTTGGGATGTTACAGTCATTTGTGTATAGATTAACCATCCAGCCTGATCAATGTTAGTGTGAACTAAGTTTTATGTATGTGATGAAGTAAGTGTGAATATGTGAAGTTATGAGTTATGAACTAAATATGGTAAACTAAGTGTTATGTTTGTGATGAACTAGTTAATACAGTTTGTTAGTGCCAATGTTATGTGTGGTTACTGAAAATATGAGCAATTCATGAATGTTTGCATCAAATAAACTAGTTATATGTTTTTGTTAATTTTGGCATACAATTTAAAAGGTTTTCATGTTCCGAAAAATATCCGCGATCGTATTTATTTCAATTCGTATTCACTCGATATTATTCATTCATAGCCGTTTTCGTATCCGGATCCGTAAAAAATATGAAAACAAATATGACAGAGCCATTATCCGATCGTTTTCACCGTTACTTTCTAGGAACCGCCACCGACTTGTGGATCGGAAATGAGTTTATGGATTATGGTCGATTACGTATGAACCTACAGGGTCATACCTAATGAGTTGTAACAAACTAGTTCGAATTGGCTTAGTTAGAGGCTTAAATCGGATTATAATACGTACATGTTAAGAGTCCTAATGAGATTCTAATGTAGGGTTCCGTTAGGGGCTTTTTATAAGGGGGGACGTGGAAGTTTTTGGGAGGATCTTGTATCACCCACTGAAACTCTAGACATCACTTCCCCGAATGTTATGTTGTGTGTGTTGGTGCTAGCATACTTGTGCACGTTGTTCTACCCTTGAACATGTGGATACCATAGAGCCGATGCTGCGGTCGTTGCTACGTTGATCGAGGACGATCTGGGCCATATGTAAAGAACGCGAGGGACTGTTGGAGGAGACGATAGACGACCAGTGATGTTGGACGATCGACTATTTTCACTACATCGATGCACGCGACGTTGGACCAAGTTACTCCAATTCTTCTCCCACTGCACTACGCGCCTAGTGGTAACGATATATGAGATATTACTCGCATAGTTTCCTGGTTTACACAGTAGAAAATTTTATCACATGCTAGTGTAGCCTACCCATGTAGTGCCAACACATTAATGGGCTTAAATACGAAATAAGTCGATTTCGAGTGACACTCGGTTGGGCTCGGGCTCGTCCGATAATGTTTAGTTGGATCTATTTTAAAAGTGATTCTAAACTGTACATAAGTTCACACCCCTTGTAGCTAGTAGTCAAAAAGCAGGTACCAGTACACATATGCCTATCATCACTTAACATGGTGGCAACAAAAGCACGCATGATTGGATACGGGAGTCGGACCGGTCGTTGCTTCCCCATCCCCGGCATGATGTCGCCGCCGATCGAACCATCAATTCGATCAGTGTCCCAGACACCTGCTGCTCCCGAAACCCACTTTTGCAATTGGAATGTCCTTCCCTTCTTTCCCATCCGCCTTTCCCCCGTCCTCACCGCTGATGGATCGTGCGGTATCTCCCTTGCTAGATTTTGCGACGGCGATGCGCTTGCTGTTGTGTTAACCCTACGCTCCGGGTATCGTGCCCGCTACTTCGTGGAAACATCTTGCGCCTCCGACACTCCCTCCTCCCTCCTCGGCGTGCGCTGCACCAAAGCAGATATTTGTTGAGCGATTGGTCGTTGCTTTCACCTAGTTTTTGGCTTATTTGCCCTTATTTTGAAAGAAATATCAAATATAGTTTCCTTCGGTCTAAAATGATAAAATTTGACACCACAAATGTAGTTGGTCAGTACGGTGATCGTGAAGTCCGTATCATCGGCCCTTCGCCTTCTGCACGCAGACCTTGCCAGGACAATCTTTCATTTGGCATTTTACTATGTACTGAGTTGGGTGTGACCTGTGCACCCGGTATACACGGTGTACCTTGTTATAGTTTGTTGCACAACTAACTTATTTGGGAAGCGTTATCCAACTAACAGGGTATCATCATCAAACCACTATTAGGACTCATGTTAATGTAGCAATACAGGTGACTGCACTGCAAATTCATGAGTCTTGATGACACATACACCACCTCTATTGAGACAAATCCGCCCTCAGGAGCAACACCCCCTACACCCTCAAGTGTGTCCTCTTCGCTACCATCCGAGTTTAGGTTGGCGTCCTTATCGGACTGCAACTCATCTGGCTAATTTGATAGAAACCCATGGCAGTCAATATGGACTGACCATCATTCTCTCGCCTTCTCATTTTTTACAAAATTCTCTGCAAGTCACTATCGCAGTTTTTCTCCAAATCAACACATTCCATGCTCCACCCACCGCTTGCACTTCCCCACTCCCGCTGGCACCAGCCTCATCAATGTTTGACAACACCTTTTCTACAAACTGCACATACACCATTGGTCTCCTGTATATTGCCGCCTCAAAATTCCAAGCAATCTCCATGTACTGTCCCCATGCAACACTACCCTTCACCTTGTGTAACTCCGATATGACCTGCATTGACCCTTGCCTATTGGTGCAGGTTACTGCCTCAATGACAGGTTTCTTTCTTGCTATCTCCCTGTCAAACTCTCTCCAGATGCAACACCTCAACTCAACAATACCCATCTCATTCAGGCCCTCCGCTCGTACCACCTTACACTGGTATATTGACAAGTCCAACCCACCTGGTTAGGGGCGGACCCAGGTAGGGTCATGGGTGTTCAGGTGAACACCTAAACTATATAAACAAACCATTAGTACCCTTACACAATACTAGCTATGCCTACTTGGTTTGTGACCATTCCTTCCAGTATTGGGTTGTGTTGTATTCCCTTGCAGCCTTGTGTTTTTTTAATTCTCTCTTTGTTGTTTTTTGGATATTGTTTCTTTGTTGTTTATTAGGATTTAGATAACTTATAGATTTTATTATAAAAAATGTAATCTCTTTGTAGGTTTTTTAGATCTTGTTTCTTTGGTTTTATTAGGATTTGAATAAGTTGTAGATTTTATTCCGAACAAAAAGTATTTTTCACTGTGTTTCAAAACTTGTAAGACCATTGTAATTTACTATTGTTTGTTCCCACATTTTCCATCTCCTCCACTAATATTAAAAAATAATAGTGCATTTTCTACATTGATAACACAACTAACTTGTTCCATACCATCTTTTACACTTAGTATTTCTCTAAATTATTCTGAGATATTGTCTCTACTATGAACATTTTGTACTTTAATTTTTTGTTACACGGGACCTTGACTTTTCTATTGAGCAATATTTTGTTATCTTTGAACACCTATTCTGAAAATTCTAGGTCCGCCACTACACCCGCCCTGCCCCGTACGACACTATCATCGAAAAACTCAAGGAATTCTTGCATGTTGAACATTACCTACGACCAAAATATCTCAATACACTTAATATCCATGTTTCCAGCAATTCACCAAATTTTACTACCTATGAAATAAACTTGCTACCCATGTTTCCAACAAAAACATATTTTATCTATGTACTAAAAAAACTTGTTATCCACGTTCCAAATAAGCAACAGATTTTTCCTACATAGCCAATAATCTTACTAACCATGTTCCCAACATTTACCAGGTTTTTTTACATACAATGTACAACATTATTTGTACATAATATGCGCTAAACATTTTATTTATGAAAAATTATCGAAATTGTTAACGATCAAGTAGCCGATCTTACGAAATAAAACAGAGAAAAATATCAAAGAGTTCTTGGGAGATGATGAGACTGCTCTTTACTGCTATGAACTAGATCCTTTACAGGTGGTGCCTTTGACAAGGCAATGTGCTAATCCTAATTATACTAAGCGTAGTGCTTGCTATGCAAATGCTTCAGATGAAATACAATTGTCTCTTGAGCATTCGAATTGGATTCTCTTGCCTTCTACCATTCGCGTTCTTCCTTAAGTAGTTGACGAAGTGGTGGCAGTTAATCCTGGAAGAGGCGCCTGTTGGAAGTGTCGCGACTGGTCGGAGCGAGACAATAGTTGATGAAGTATCAACCGTTTGGCGGTTGATGTCTGTGAGACACTAAACCGCATGTCAGTTTGTTGCTAGTGTCTTAGGACCATGAAATGCCGCGTGGTATAGAGATAATATGACATGTGCTTCATTCATCACATGGTAAGAAGTATGCTTGGAACAAAATCTAGATGTCAGTTCATTGTTTTTACGAGTAGTCGTCTGGTCGGGGATTAGGTACAAGATCTCGTCCGACCAGGGTACCTATAAGTAACCTCTGGAATCCTTATGACCACGGGGCCGTTAGCCATAGGGGTTACGACTCTTATGACCACGAGGGTCATAGGCTTAGGGGTTATGATCGCAAAGATATATGGTGTTTTAATTATGTATTAAAGTAATGCATAGAGATTTTAATCCTCGCCAAAAATAATTTGTAATATTTAATCTATATTTTTCTACTTCGCCAAAGCAACAAAACTATGCTAATTCTTACCTAATTATGTTACTTAATCATTGGCTAATTAACATACTTGTAAATTAATGACGACTATTTTCCTAATCACGTGCATAAAAAATGTCATAACTATTAATGACCATGTTTACATATGTTTTCCTACATAGTCAATAATTTTGCTAATCACATTCCCAACTTTTACCATGTTTTTTAGTTTTTTTTACTAATATAGCACTGTTTGCACGCGAAATAACAAATCTAAACCCCTCCATAAGATCAAAGCTAAAAATAGTACCACGGACTGGCCCATAGGCAACATGTGTCAAGTCCATACCCTAGGGGAGGGACTTTCCTCATCCGCACGCCCCTTGTTTTAATTATATATTTGTAATTAATTTATTCATATTATATTACAATGGTAGAGATCCCCTGTATATAGCCTTCTGATCGTACTAAAGTTTAGTCCGAATGATTACCTTGTAAACAATACTTAAGAATCATAAGAACAAAATAAGAATATAAAAACACAACAGTAAATTGAACATAGTGATACGAGAGAATTTCAGACTTTGCTTTATTGCTCTTCAATAATTGTATTACAATAGTAGAGATCTCCTATATATAGCCTTCTGACCGTGCTAAAGCTCTAATAAAATGCCCTTACATGAGCCAACTTATAGGCCGGTCCAGAGCTTTTTAACACAACCATCAGAAGGCAAAGCTTCTTCCTCCATTTTTTTTGGGTTCGTGTTCGAGGGGCCAAAAAGAGCTATTATATTCATTCTTTTTTTGTAGAAACGTGTAGTAAAACTAAAGCCAAACAAAAAAGAAGGTAAAAAAGAAGGAATAAATTAACTTGATTAAAAAAGGATAAAGAAAACAATCATGGAGCATACAATTTTGCTCCGTGAATCACAACCCCCGGCGGAGATCCACGACGACGACGCTAACATTGTCGGAGCTCCGACGCGCCAGCGCCATCTTGGCCAGCAGCATGGCCGCGTCCGAGCACGCCTTGTCGGACTCCGCCTTGTTTACGCCCTTCACCGATGCGGTTCCGTTTTCGGCTTCCGCCTCGGTCAGCGGGAGCGCGGACCGTTGCTCCGGAAGCACGCCCTGACGACCTCGCACGCCATCTCGTTGGTCACGACATCCCACAGCCCGTCGGCGGTCAGGATCAGGCACTAGTTGTCGTCGGTGCGCTCCGTCACAGTCACCTCCGGTTCCGACGTCACGAACGGTTTAAGGTACCCATCCCCTGCGCGCCCAAACGCCAGTGAGTTCGGATCCGAGTGGCAAAGCAAATTCTTTATGAGAACTTGAACTAGAACTCACCAATGGCTCGAGACATGGCAAGGACGCCGAGGACACGGGCGCCGTCCCAGTAGATGACACGACCACCGGCCGCCTGGATGCGCTCCAGCTCATCGGGGTCGGGCTGAGCCAATCCAGAAGTCAAACCACGTCAAGCTCATGGTCATGGACAGAGTTACGTAGAAGCTGAACGGGCAAGGCGCCATGTGCCCGTGATGCGAGTATATATACATACTTTGTGGTCGACGGAGAGTGCGACGGGGACGCCGGCGCGGGAGAGGACGGCCCGGGAGTCGCCGGCGTTGGCGACGACGACCTGGGTGGGGGCGACGACGGCTGTGGACCCCACGTGGTCGCAACGCGAGGGCATCTGCTGCTCGCACCGGCAGGCGGGCTCGTCGCGGCTGCGGGTGGCCGCCCAGTTTGTGGCCTCCTCGTCCATCCGCGCAAAGCTCCTTTCCATCACCTCTTTCCACGCCGCCTCCTCGCCGGAACCAGCTTTCTTGTGCTCCTCCGCCACCGCCTCATGCATCCTATCCTGGCACGTCGTCGCCACCTGATACCACGAAACTCTAATAATCACACTTATTTCTGCATAAGAATTGCTCAGGTTCATATGTATGTGAAGTTCGCCGTACGTGCGAGTAGCCATGGCCGTCGAAGACGCCGAAAAAGTGGTACTTGCTGGAGCCGGGCAAGAAGTCCGGCCTGACGGAGACGGCGTCCTCCATCTCGCGGCGGCGGCCGCAGACTGATATGACCCCATACCTCGGCCACCGCTCCGGCACGCCGCTAGCCGTCTGCCGGGAGACCGAGCCAGCGTCGGGGCACCATCCAGACACCGTGCGCGCAACCCTCTGCCGCTTGCCGGAGCGGGCGACCTCCGCGGCCGACGGCCCGAGATCGCTCGCGATGCGGAGGCGCCTCATATCCAACCTACGCCGCCGCCTATCTATCGCGGAGGAGGCGTCTGCCTCCGCGGCGGCCGACGAGGAGACTACTGCCGCGGCAGCGGCGGTGGTCGGCATCGAATTGGCTTCATCGCAGCAGATCCCAGCCATTGGCAACTGGCGCAAGCAGTCTCCCAACAAAGGCACAGACGCGCGCGCGTCACCAAACCCCGACGCCCCCCTAGATTTCCTCTGCCCTACCCCGCCCGTCGCCGTCGCCGTTGCCGTTTGGAAATCGTGAGGCCTAAACGAAGCACGCTACGCACGCGAAACAGCAACGCCTGCTGCCTCCCTCTCCCACCCGTCCCCTTGGGACCCCTCTCCTCCGGTATGGCAACAGCCGCGGCAGCAAGCCAACAACAGCACAAGCACGAGGCGAAACGAAACGCGGACACGAAGGCTGGGGCAGAAGAAGAAAAGGAGAGAAAGAGGGGGCGGGCAGGGCAGGTGCACGCCGCCGTCACGGGCAGCGCCCGACAGGTACACTTTGTGTGACGTGCGCCCGATCTGGCGCATCTGGGCCGTCCGTCTCCGCCCGATCTCGACGCGTGGGGTCGCCTACCCCGGTGTTGCGGACACGTGGAGATGATCCGGGCGCCGCGTACGTCGTGGCGACCCCAGGTGGTTGATATTAACGGGACTACAATGTCGTTGTTATCGCCTAACCCCGTGCCGCACACACGTGGCGCTACCTCGTGGGCAGTGCGCCTCGACAGCTTATTTATTTATGCTTCGTGGGGCCATACCACATGCAGATGGGATTGTTACGAAATCTAGAAGGTCCGGTATGAGTAAATACCAGAACTGCTCCTGGTGGACTTAGTCTATAAATAGAGAGGAAGTGCTACCCATGTAATAATCTCTGATTCATTAATAAAGATTTCGGCGTTCTCTCTCTCATTGGCGTCTCTAGTATTATTGATTGATTGCGTGATTGTATTACCATTCATCGATTATTACTTAACACGTTATCAACACGAATTGATCTCCAAGGTGAAAGGTAATTTCAATCTACTGCGCATTGCAATTTATATTCTAATCTAGATTGATACTAGATCCGCAATGCCATGATTAGATCTACAGTTTGTGTTCTAAGATTAAGATCTAGATCCAGTGGACAAATCAACACACCCATATGGCCTTGGATCACATGAACAGTAAAACAAAAAAAGCCTCTGCCTCGGCCGGCCGTCGGCGCGCCCGAAGACGCCGATGCCAACCCGGCCGTCTGCTCGCAGACCGACGCCGACCCTCGCTCGCCACCGCCGCGAGCTCGCCGCCACCGCGCTCGAATGCGACACCCGAAGGCACCCACCACATCACGATAGAAGGGAAGGGAAGATCCGCCACCAAACATGCCGTTAGTTGAACCGCGCCGCGCCACGGTTGAATCGCGCCGCGCCACCGCCGCCTCGCTCACGCACCACGCCGGTGCCGCATGTGAAGCCGCCGTCTTGGGCGTCTTGAAGAAGAAGGTGGAGGGACGGATCGATCGCGCCGCCGGCGCCCGGCCCCGCCCCGCCCACCCGGCGCCATCTCGGCCCCATCCGCTCGGCCCGCCCGGCCACGGCCAAGCTCTCGCTCGCTTCCGCGCCGCCTCGAGGACGCCGCGCCATGGTCGCTGCCGTCGTCGGCTGCGGCCGCCGGCCACGGCCACGGCCTACAAGGCGTCTTGTAATGCCTCTCAGAGCGCCACGCCACATGCGCGGGGTTTGGAAAAGCTTTTAGCTTCGGCGGGTGGGCCGAGGAGGCCGGCCCATGAAGGCCGGCCCAACCCATCGGCCGAGAAAGGAAAAAAAAGAAAAAATGGTGATTTTGCAAAAAGGCCCTTGTAATTCTGAAAATTACAAAAATATTTTCGGGAATAAGGTATTTTTGTTGAAAACCCCTCGGATTTCCCGAAAATTACGCACAAAATTTCTAGACCTGAAATTCTTGCGTTATAGCCCTTGAAAACTGCAGAATTCGCCAAAAAAATTATATTCCAGCATAAAAGGGTGCACTTGAAGCATATTTTACCTTGTTATTATGATTTATATGCAATTTATTTATTGTATTTACTGTTTTTGATTATTTATGATTATTTATATTACTTTTAATCACTAAAAATAGCAGTAAATCATGAAAGTGCATGGAAAAAAAACGGGATCACGAACTCGTAGTTCGAAGAGCATTATGAGAATTTTGCAACCATTTTTATGAAAATTACCAGTAGTAATCTTATAAACATTGTGCAATCTAATCCCTGTAGTTCTCAGAAATTAAGTAATATTGCTAAAATTGAAAATAGTTATAAAATTTAACCCTGAAGTTTGTCAAATTTGCAATTAAGTCCAGAAGTCCAGAAAAATCATGAAAATACTAGAAAATTCCAGAAATATCCTAAATAAAATCTACTGAATAGATAAAATCCACACCTTACTGATATATCAATATTCAAGCCAAGTACAAGAAGTACTCGGAGCTGATTACCACTCTTCTCGAGGCAGAGAAGAATGATGAGTTACTCATGAAGAACTATCAGACTTGTCCCACTGGGTCACAGCCATTGCCAGAAGACATACCCTCCTTCACCGTGCTACAGGTGTGGTTGCATGGACCATTGGTCCCACACCTACCGCACCCCGAAACATCTGGTGGAACTCTACCAAGAGTCAGTTGCTAAGGGCAAGAAGGCGCCAGTAAAGAAGGCTGCAGAGACACATTTTGTTGGTCAACTTGATGCTGACAAGAGTGATGCCCCAAACACAACGATGGAGCTTGACACTATAGCAGGAGGTTATCACATGGAGGTTGACGCATATGGCGACCTGCAGTAGGCCATAGGCTATCTCCCCGGGTAACTCCAAATGTCATAGCTTCCTTAGGTTTGCTTTATTAGTTTAGGTTATTCCAGACGAATAAGTGGATTTTCCATGCTCTTTTGAAGCATTAATTGTTTAGGATCGAAACATTATCTCTTGATGAATAAATGAGTTGCTTGTTATCTTTTGAAGATTTATTCATGTTGAATTATTGTTGACTATATTATATTCTATATAGAACAACTTCTTAAATCTGATGAAGGAGGAGGAAACCTGTCTGGTAGATAGTGGAACTACCAACTCAATCCTAAGGGATACCAAATATTTCCAAACGTTAACTAAGAAAACAGGAAATGTTATGACAATAGCTGGAAGCGATGCTCTCATAGTTGGCACTGGAAGAGCCACACTTGTTCTCCCTATGGGTACCCGAATAGTGATTGAGGATTCTCTCTTGTATCCCGAATCAAAGCGTACCCTATTAAGCTTTAAGGATATTCGCCGAAATGACATCCATGTGGAGACCGACAGTTATGGGGATACATAATATCTCCTACTGACTAAGCCTGACGGTGGTCAGAAACGTGTGGTTGAAAAACTTTCCTCCTTCTCATCTGGGTTATATTATACCTACATAAAACCTGAAGAATATGTAGCGTTAAAAACAGAGTACAAATCCTCAGAGCCTTACAAGATTTGGCATGATCGATTAGGGCATCCTGGAGTAGGAATGATGAAAAAAATCATAAACAACTCTATTGGCCATAGCTTAAAAACTCTATCATTTTCTAAACCTGAAGATTTCTTATGCCCAGCTTGTGCAAAAGGAAAGCTCATCACTAGACCTTCTTACCTGAAAGTAGAGGCGGAGTCACCTATTTTCCTGGAGAGAATACAAGATGATATATGTGGACCTATTCAACCCCTGTCGGGCCCCTTTAGATATTTTATGGTGGTATTAGATGCTTCTACTAGGTGGTCCTATGCATGCCTGACTGTCTACTAGGAACCACGTCTTTGCTAAACTAATAGCTCAAATTATCAGAATAAAGGCCAACTTTCCAGATGAAAGAATTAAGTCCATTAGAATGGACAATGCCGATGAGTTTACCTCTAAGGTATTTAATGACTATTGTTTAGCTTTAGGTATTAAGGTAGAGCATTCTGTACAACATGTCCACACTCAAAATGGCCTTGCAGAGTCATTCATCAAAAGAATTAAGCTAATTGCAAGACCTCTGCTGCAGAACAGTAGGCTCCCCACCAGTTGTTGGGGTCATGCAGTGTTGCATGCAGCAGCACTAATAAATTTAAGACCAACTGCATACTATCAATTTTTCCCTTTGCAACTAGTGCGTGGGAAAGAACCAAGTATTTCCCATCTGCGAAAATTTGGTTGTACTGTATACGTGCCAATTTCACCACCACAACGTACAGCCAAGGGCCCCCACCGAAAGTTGGGAGTATATGTCGGTTTTGAGTCCCCGTCGATTATTAAGTATCTTGAACCTAGAACGGGAGACATGTTTACGGCCCGACACGCCGATTGTATCTTTGATGAAGAAAATTTCCCAGCATTAGGGGGGAGGAATAGATAAATGCCGAGAAATAGATTGGAATGCATCAGTCATTCAGGCCCTGGACCCACGCACTAAAGAAGCTGAACTAGAAGTTCAGCGAATAATAAACCTGCAGCAAATTGCAAATAACTTGCCAGATGCATTCACTGATCAGAAAGGAGTAACAAAGTCTTATATACCAGCAGCAAATGCTCTAGAGAGAGTAGAAATACCTCAAAAGGGTACTCGAACCACTCCAACTCCTCTTGTGAAGAAGAGGGGGAGAGCACCAGAGAATGAGGCCTCAATTCCGCGGAGACGTCCGCAGAAAATAGAACTCAATAAGACATCTTCCCGGTCAGTTGAGAGAATCAACCTGAAGTTAAAAATACCCCTGAAGGAAATAATCCTGAAGATAGTAAACCCAGTACAATTGCGCGCGCACAGTGTAATACTGGGATTTCGGAACAACCAGACTCCGTCGTTGTAGGAAATCACGAGGAGCTGGATGGAATGAATGAAGAAATATCCACTAATTTTGTTGAGTCAGGAGAACTATATAAAAGGAAAACTACAGTTGTCGACATCTATTTTGCCTCAAAAATTGCTAGAAACCTTGAACTGGATCAAGAACCAAAGTCCTTAACTGAATGCCAGAAGCGTTCAGACTGGGGTAAATAGAAGAAAGCAATTAAGGCAGAATTACTCTCGCTGAATAAGAGAAAAGTGTTTGGCCCGATAGCCCAAACACCGCCCAAGGTATTCCCTGTAGGATGCAAATGGGTTTTCGTCCGAAAAAGAAACGAAAATAATGAGGTGGTGAGATACAAAGCGAGACTTGTGGCACAAGGGTTCACGCAGAGACCCGATATTGATTATGATGAAACTTATTCTCCTGTCATGAGTGGGACAACGTTTCGATACTTAATATCAATGGCAGCAGGTATGAATTTATGTATGCAGTTAATGGATGTAGTGACAACATATCTATATGGGTCACTTGATTCAGATATTTATATGAAAGTCCCAGAAGGAGTAAAGATTCCGGATCAAAATAAAGTGAATCGAAATATGTACAATAAAATTTGGAAAGGTCGTTGTACGGATTAAAACAATCTGGAAGAATGTGGTACAACCGACTTAGTGAATTCCTCCTGAAGAAAGAATATACTAATAGTGAAGAATGTCCCTGTGTATTCATAAAGAAATCCCAGAATGGATTCTGTATTATTTCAGTATATGTCGATGATCTGAATATCATCGGGACGACAGAAAACATAAAAGAAGCAAGTTCTTATCTTGTTAAAGAATTTGAAATGAAGGATTTGGGCCGAACCAAATTTTGCTTAGGCCTGCAGCTGGAGCACCTCCCTGAAGGAGTTTTTGTATACCAATCCTCATATATCAAGAAAGTCCTAGAGAAATTTAACATGGACGAATCATATCCGGTGAAAACCCCGATGGTGGTCCGATCCCTAGAAGCGGATAAAATTCCTTTTAGACCAAAGATGAAAAATGAGGAAATTCTTAGACTAGAAGTTCCATACTTAAGTGCTATTGGGGCACTAATGTATCTAGCTAACTGCACAAGGCCAAACATTGCCTTTACAGTAAACTTGCTAGCTAGACATAGCGTAGCTCCAACTCGAAGACATTGGGCTGGCATTAAAACCGTATTCAGGTACCTTCAGGGTACACAAGATCTTGGATTATTTTATTCGAAGAACCAAGACATGTCTATGGTTGGATACACAGATGCAGGATATCTGTCTGATCCACATAATGCGAAATCCCAAACAGGATTTGTATTTCTTTGTGGTGGTACAGCCATCTCTTGGCGATCATTTAAGCAGACCTTGGTAGCTACATCCGCCAACCACTCAGAAATAATCGCATTATACGAAGGCTCACGAGAATGCGTTTGGCTTAGGCGGATGATTAGCCATATCAAGAAGTCATGTGGCATAAACACCGTCGATGACTCTACTATTATCTATGAAGATAATGCCGCTTGTATTGCACAAATACAAATGGGCTATGTTAAGAGTAATATCACGAAGCATATTGCTCCTAAATTCTTTTATCCTTATGAGCTTCAAAAGAACGGAGAGATAAAAGTTTTAAAGGTTAAGTCTTGTGATAATCTAGCAGATTTATTCACAAAATCTCTCCCAGCCTCTAGCTTCCACAAATGTGTTCGAGGCATAGGGATGAGACAACTTAGTAAGTTATAACGTTCAGGGGGAGTGAATCCTTGAATCATAGCCCATATGTAAGACCAGAAGACTTACATGATCCCGAAGATCCAAATGTTGCACTCTTTTTTTCCCTTTGTGAGTTTTTCTAAAGTTTTCTCACGTAAAGGTTTTTAATGAGGCAACAAGTGCGATCCAAGAAATGGATGCGATGCACTCTTTTCTCCATCCCTTTTTCCCACTGGGTTTTTGGGAGGAGTTTTTAATGAGGCATGTGCATACCGTGGTATTCGCCCAAGGGGGAGTATTACGAAACCTAGAAGGTCCGGTATGAGCAAATACCAGAAGCGCCTCGTGGGCTTAGTCTATAAATAGAGATGAAGTGCTACCCATGTAATGATCCCTGATTCATTAATAAAGATTTCTGGTGTTCTCTCTCTCATTAGCGTCTCTGGTGTTATTGATTGATTGTGTGATTGTATTATCGTTCATCGATTATTACTTAACAGGGATGTCTCACTTGGGCTGGCCAGAAATATCAGGGTTCCATTTTACTCTATCCATCCTCTCTCGACGCCACTGTACATTAGCCTCAGTTCAGTGACCGGTGGGGATTCGTGTATGACGTGTCCCACCTTGCAGTGGGCGAGAGTAACCAGCATGAGTGCGAGGAGGTGGGTGGGTCGAGGGGAAGAGACACGTGGTGAGGGTCGGTCACAATCTGTGGGAGGTGGTCGGTCGCAGGAGGGGGCGACGCGTGGAGAGGTGGTGGGGGGGTGGTTTGCATGGGGGCAGGCGGGGCAGGAGGCCGATGGTTGGGCGCTGGCGGCGAGGGGAGGTGAACCTGGGGAAAAGCGAGGCGGTAAGGCATGACCACGCCGAGGCGAGATCTCATCTGATGCTGCGGGGCGCCAGTGTGGCGCACGCCGCGTGCCGTGGAGCACTGCTGACGCTGCCGTGTCCGTGCGCACGCACGCGCCGAGGCACTGAGTCGTCACCTACCGATCGTCGGCATGCACTCCCACGCGTGACGGAGTGACCGCCGCTTTCTTCCTGCTCGTTTGCGAATTGCGCTAATGCGATCGGCCATGGCCTTTAGACGCACCATCTCTAGGCCCCGAGTAACTGCGGAAGTCAGACTCAGAACAGGTAGCAATGCTACCATTTACGTATTTACCAGTAGCATTGACTGTAAAAACGATCCTTTAACAGTTCTGGCTGTGGTGTGCATTTCACTGATTGGCACTCTTGATGCACGAAGGGAATTTTTTTCTAGAGGAAGATATGAAGGAAATGATCAAATTGGTGTCCTTTAACAGAATGACGTGCTTGATCTTATTCGTAACCAAACAACAAGAGTCTTTAACCAGTGTAAACTCTCAAACCTTTTTATTTCCCTCTTCTATCAGTGATCGGCAGAGCTCAAGACTATATTTTTTTTATATTAAAAAAGGTCTTTACCTGCAATTCGGATTTGCGAAAGCACCTCGAGCACAGAGAAACCTTCAAGTTTTGCAGTAGTCTTCTCACGTCCACCCTCCATACATACTAGGGATCTTAAAAATCGCAAGCACCCATCTGGAAATTAATTTCTCCCTGATCCATCTAAAAAGATTCTAGTCTAATGGGCAGCGTTTGGGTATTTCAGCCCAGCCTATAAATTGTTACTACGACTTATACGAGCGTAACCAGGGGCCAACACATACTATGATCTATCAACTCCGATGAGGAGAAAATGAAGAGATGTACAAATATGACCTGCTAAACAAAAGGCTTTAACTTCACAAGGAGTTAGGGTTAGAGAGGCATACTAGCTTTTATCACTGACGACCATAGGCATAGTCCATAGAGGCCCATCATTTCTGCGAGCCAACATGTCCCCCGTGCACGGCAATCAAAACTGGAAGCCCATAAGTCGTACCTTGGGGCTTTGGCTACATGGGCATCTAATACACCAATAGCAATGTATATTTTTTATATAGATAATTCCTTATTTGCCACTGACCGGATTCCTAATATATCATCGTGAAACTATCATTTCCTTCATTGCTATCGGATGTCAACTTTCATTCCTTTTTTTTGCCACCCCTGCACTTGGTGAGTTGGTTGTTAAGTGACACGCAAAAAGACTATATTACCATTCTTCTTTCTCTTTATATTCCATCTTCTTTTTCTTCCTCCTCTTCCTCTCCTATTCCCCCCTCTTTCTCTCTCTATTCTCTCTCATGGACTCCCCACCGACAACCTCTTCCTCTCCCTTAGCCATACACCACCTCTTAGCAACGGAGCGCACGAGCCGACCTTCTCCTCCCCTCCCACTCCCACTGTCGCCTCCCGATCCCACCACTGTCAGATCCGGTCGGCGAGCGCCACGCGGGCATGTTGGAGGGTAGGCGATGTCGAGCTTGTTGTGGGCATGGGCGGTCGGGGACGAGCTCCTCCTAATAGCAGCAGACGGTAAGGAGGATGCAGTCACCACCATTATCACCGGAGTTTAGGGAGGTTGCCTTGCTCGACAACGGCTCCACCGTGCTGCTCAACACCTGATCGATGGAACCACGGTGGAGACAACGTTGGATCCATCCGTTTCCAACCACGCCGGCGTGGATCCGTCTTCCCGACATCATCACCAATGTTCTCCCCGACCCCATCACCGTCAGTGCCGGATCCACCTTCCTCGACTGCGAGAACGCCGGATCCATCCCTTCCTGACCTCCTTGTCATCTCCGGTGTATACTTCTTCCTCTCCGATGCACTTCTTCCTCTCCGGTGCACAGTCGTCGTCATCTTCTCTCTCTTTGGTGTTCTTTTTCTTCCTCTACGATGTACCGTCACAGCTGTCCTCTCTAGTGTACATCACCTCTGGTCGTCATCCTTGCCTCCATCCCCATCTCCCGCACTGCATCAACTTTGGTCCATGCCCCCACCACTCGCCTCATTGTCGGTCATCTTCGTTGCATGGCTCAGTCGCTCCGCACGCTGTCGCGGTGGCAAAAGACGAGCGTCCGCTTAGCGCCCACATGCTGCTTGCACCGCAGCGCAATGACCGCCTTTGCTTGCCAAACACCGCCCACACGGCGGTGCAATCCACCCTGCTTACCCCGCTGCCATGGACCAGCCAGCGAAGTGGACGATGGTGGGCTGGACCATCGAGCTGGACCCACCGGTGAAGCCGTGGATGACGGCAACGGCGCCGAGGACGGGCGCGCCGCTGCCAGGGACAAAGGTGGAGGACAAGTGTGTGACACCGTGTCACGTGTAGAATTCCTCAGTGGTAAGGCGGTCAAAGGGGTAGAAATGAATTATGACATGTGGAGCCACGGGCAATTTGGGTAGTCTGAGAAAAATTTGACACCTTTTGAGGGGTTAACGGGAATCGAACTTAATGGAATTGATGGGGGTATAAAAAATGGGATGAAAGTTGAGATCCGATAGCAAAGAACGAACGATCAATTTCGCAATGGCATATTAGGAATCCGGCCAACTTCTTGTGCCAAATAAGGAATTATATCTCTTTTTAAAAGATCCAATAGCAATGAACTTGACCAGTGGATCTCTCTAGTTTCTGTTCGTGCCGATTTTAACTTATTTCTTCCTAACCTTTTTTAAATGGTTGAGATATTTGTAAGTTTTCTAGTTTTTATTAATTTTAAATTGATTTTCTTAGCCTCTTGATTAGCTTTTTAAGATGTGTGCGTCTGATTTGGATCCAATTGTTTACAAGCTAGTGGAATTCCCGCGCAACTGTGCGGCAAAAAATTGCAGCATATTGTATTTGTGATACAACTGTGACAACTGTAATATCTATACATGATTAATTTGTCTCGATATAATCTAGTCTTACCTAAATAAATGGTGTACATCTTGTCTTTTTCACGATTAATGAAAGATTTTTATAGGAATTTTGTATTTCTTTATTTAAGAATTATTGTAGGATTTTCTAGACCTCTAAAGCATACAAGGTATTTTGATTATCACCGATCTTTTGTAAATATATAGATGTGGCCTATAAGTCATAAACAGATGCACCTTTTTCAAAGAGAAAAGTACGCTATAGGTTCCCAAACTTGAGATGTTGTACCACTTAGCTCCCTGAACTTGCGTTGAAGTGAAGTTCATTGGATGCGATACCATCGACTTCGTCCCTCCAAGTTCAGTAGACTCATTGCCGCCCTGTTCGGTCGTGTTCATCGTCTCCGTCACCTCACGCCGACAAAAATAAGTTCTTCGGGCTCGAACGCACCGTGCCCGCGTCTTCGCCGGAGCTCCACAATTGCAGCTTGTCGTCGCCCTCGCTCTTGCCTCCTCTGACTCGGCCGTGCGAGAAAGAGATGAGTATATTCCCAGTGCCAGAGCAAAAACTACTAACTTTGCACGAAGTCCATTTGGATGTTTGCTAATAGAAAAGCCAGAGCAAGTGCACAACACACTCTCTTCACGGTGATTCGCCAGTTCAGTCTTTTATGTTAGCAAACAAGACCAGATGGACTTTGTGCAGGGTGAGTAGCTTCTACTCTTGCACTTGATATGTACTCCTCTCTCTCACGGCCGACTTAGAGGAGGCAAGGGCAAGGGTGGCAACAAGCTGCGACGGTGGAGCTCCGACGAAAACGTGAGTACGGTGCGTTCTGGGCCCAAAGAACCCGTTTTTGTCGATGTGAGGTAACGGAGACGATGAACACAACCGAAATGGGGTGGCGACGAGTCCATCGAACTCAGACGGGATGAAGTTGTCGGCATCGCATCCGACAAACTTCACTTAAACGCAAGTTCAGGGAGCTAACACTACTACAAAAAGGCTAATACTGGACGCTTCATCACAGACGGTTGACCAAAACCGTCAGTATTAAATACAACCACAGCTTGTTTTGATTTTGCGATCATTTGTGTTACTGGATGCACTAGAAACCATTTGTGAAGAGGTAATATAGCAGACGATTCATGTTGAAAACCATCTGTGAAGTATCACACACGGTTCTGGAAAAGAACTGTCTGTGATATTACTAAATATCACAGATATTTTTTTTCTTAAATCCATCTGTGATGTCCAACCTTATTTATATTTAGACTCTATGGTACTTTTCCCGCACCCCCACTCAAACTAAAATAAGTTTCTCTAACTCTTCCTCCTCCTCCGAGCCCGTCACCATTGTCCTCGACACCGCCTCCTCCTCGAGCCGCGCGCCTCCTCCCCCAGCCCGCCTCCCCCCTGAACCCGACGCCACTCCTCCCCTGAGCCCAGCATGCCTCCTCCCCAAGCCCGCCTCCTCCCCTCCCCTGAGCACACTACAATGTTGAAGAGGTTATTTTCTTGACTTGTGCTTCAAAGGAACAAAGTTTTATTTCATAAAGATCAAAACATACATATTTCATGTTGTGAAAGGTTGAAAACAAATCTTAGTTATATTTTGTGGATATCATGGGGATATGCTTATGATCTTAGGATGATTTTACAATTGGCAATGTCGTTGAAGGTTCGTCGAATCACACGTTTTCGGTTTAGTTTTAGTTCTGTCAGGTCATAGGCGATCTGATCGGCCAGGGCGGCGGTCAGACCGGCCAGTGGCGGTCGGACCGACCATAGGCGGCGGTAAGACCGACCATTATAATTATTAGAGTTTTGAGCTGGGTCAAAAATAGATGGTGTAGGCAAAGAGGGTTTCTAATGCACTTGGTCTCATAATTTTTGGAGTCTCCAGTCAAAATATATATTCGTTTGAAATTTCCTGAGAGGTTTCGGTTTTCAAAGGCTGAAAATCGGCTAAGTCCCTAGTCGGCGGTCTCGACCGCCACCTCGGCGGATCGATCGGGCGAGGGCGCCGACCGCCCTTGAGTGGCGGTCTGACCGGTTTCCACTTATATCATCGGTTCTCGTAGTGGCGATGTTTGTTTGTTGAGTCAAGTTCATGGGTTTCACTGCATATACCGGTCTGACCGGTTTCCACTTATATCATCGGTTCTCGTAGTGGCGATGTTTGTTTGTTGAGTCAAGTTCATGGGTTTCACTGCATATGTGTTGCATGATGCATGTTTTAACTAACATGGGTCAAGTTGCGAAGAACTTGTTCCCGATTCGATTTCTTGGTCTATTGTTGTGCAGGTTGCTTGGAGGTCAACGACGGTCAACGGCGATGATGATCGGGACTAGCCTTGAGAGCTGAGGTTCAGAACGATCGACGCGCCGAATGAAGTCTATGGATTCAAGCATGGCGCAAAATGGATAAGGATGACCGAACGGGAAGTTCGGTATGATGGGTTGCATCAAGCGGCGCGGGGGTCTGTGCAAGTGCCATGTTGGTTTCGTGGGAGCTGGATGGGAGAGACTTGCCGACATGATGAGAGCCGTTGATCAACCTACACGTGGCGAAGCATGGAACTACTTCATGAAGATTGGACCCGGTCTTTGGAGAAGGATCGAGAAGGGGTATTTTGGTAATATCACTAAAATACCGCCTTAATTGCTTTTGGCAAAACCGCGGCGCAAGACGACGCAAGGAGAAGCGGTTTAGGTCAAGAGAAGAT
Organism: Hsuehochloa calcarea; assembly: GCA_036346395.1. NCBI lineage: Eukaryota > Viridiplantae > Streptophyta > Magnoliopsida > Poales > Poaceae > Hsuehochloa > Hsuehochloa calcarea. The sequence goes on along the minus strand of CM070593.1, from coordinate 53,488,771 downwards.
GAAGACGGCGCTTTAAAATACGTGTGTGAGTTAAACCCGTTTGTGTGTGGGCTTAACGGGTGCCCAATAGGAAACTCTTCTAGAAGGTTAGCCTCCACTGTAAATATAGCACCTTGTAACACCCTGACTATTCGGAAGCCAAAATGTTACCTAAAAATCTAACTTGTAATCAACTAGTGGAAGAATTCAAACATAACTCATAAGAGGAAATAAAGAAGTTGAACTTTCATAAAGTAATGGCAGTAATAAAGATTGAATCCAAACGATTAAAACAATGGAGTGATCAAGGACCACAAACAGTACTAAACAACCATGGCATCGAGAGAATTATCAACTACATCAATATTATTTATTATAGTTCAACACTCTACGAATGATAGGTATAATCAAATCTTATTAATAAAACTGAAGGAAGGTGAAAAGAGTGAATAGTGTGGGTGTGACTACTCCCGCCCAGCGTCAACATCAATGATCACCTAAAATAAACAACAAAGCAAGAATGAGTCGAAACTCAGCAAATACTATACACAATTGAACATACAAGGTTATGAACCAGCCAATCTCAATACGAATTATGAACAATTCTCGAAACACATACATGAATGAATGGAATGAAAGAATGTATTGAAGGAATGGACTACTCAACAGCTTATACCGGTATAGCGAGTGATAAACCCGTCGGTGTTCACTTAAGTCCGCACTTATCAAAGTTCGGGGACCCAAACACCGTATAAAGTACGTTTCATACGGTTGTCCGAAACCGCCCACATTGGAATGGTGGATCTTATGTGCCCATACTGGAATTGATGGGTCTTAGCAAATTCGACTCCCGTGGACGGAAATTGAATAGTATATGAATGAAATGGAACAATTGATATGAATATCGATATCTTTACTCACAAGATTTATCAATTTGAAACGAAATGAACATCATGGACGAATATCAAAGACATACACAAAGATAACACATCATCATGCATACAATTGAAATCAACACATTTTAACATATCGTACTTGCCTTTCGCGCTGTGACGTGTTCGGAGGCAACGAACATGCGCCTCCACTCACCGCCTCACCGCCTACACAAAGATATATTCGGAATAAGGATAACAAGGGTTGACAAAACCACAAGTGCCTTACCCTAACCCTCTAACCATCCAATATAATCAATGGGATCATAATTAAAGATCTATAACTCGGAATGATGTGAAACTAGTGCTCAATGAAACTTAACACGTAAAACTACAAAACTCTAGTTGACAGGGTTCTTTGATTCGGCAAAAATAGTTGGCTAAACCGCAGTTGAAAACAACCGACAGACATCTGTCCAGAATACAGAACAACAGTAAAGAAAATAATGTAACTTTCATTCTACTGATCCAATGGAGATGATCTTTATCAACCTGAAAATATTATTTAAAGGGCTACAATAACATAGTTGGGTGCAAGTTCTGAATCTCACGCTAACAGGGTCAAACTTAAAGAACAAACCAACAGTTCTATCTCGCCAGACATACAAAATAGTGCGCAAAGAATAATTCATAATCCTAAACCATAAGGCGGAATCTCATGATCTTGGTGCCTATGGAAAGATAAAAACCAGGGTTACAAAACTCTAGGAGACAAAAATTCCAGATTCGGCTTCTAAGACACCGAAACTGGGCGCACAACCTACTGTATAGATTGGATCTAATACCGACGCCGCCTACACACGAAAGTTAAACACCAAATTAACGAGTTTGGGATCATTACCCTTGGAGCCGTGCCAGCCCGACGAACACCCAGCGAGGTGCTCCTCCCTCCCCACCTCTCCTCCTTCCCTTTCCCCCTTGGTTCTTCTATGGCCGGCCACCATGGTGAGGTTCCGATGATCCCGGGAGACGGCAGCGCGTGGGGGAAGTGGCAAGAGCGCTCGGGTGAAGGAGGAGAAGGGCGCCCAAGCCATGGAGAGGTGGCAGGAAGGGGAAGGGGCGACGGCCTGGTGGGGGAGAGGGAGAGGAGGCGGCTTGGTGAGGGGAAAAAGGTGGAGGCGGCTAGGGTTAGTGGGAGGTGGGAGGCACCCCCCTTTTTGTTGTGGCCGGCCACCACTTGGGCCTCCTGAGCGCAGCACGCGGCCTGCGGTCCAGGTTGGCGAGAGTTTACCAAAACCCCCTCCAAACCACTGAAAATTCCACCCTCCAAACTATTCCCTCCTTCCGAACTCTTTTATAAACACCCGATTAAAAGTCGATGTATTACACAACTCTTCAATCATTTTGCTTATTTTGAAACCCTAGTTTTGTTTTGGAGATTAGAGAGTGGAGAGGTTAGGATTTTTGAAGAGGAGATTGATTGTGTGCTCATGTATTGAGTTTTGTCCTCTATGTTGGAGTGGTTGTAAACCAGCAATAATCACAAATCAATCTATGCAAGTTTTCTTGAGATGAGTCTCTTTGTGTTCTTGCTCTCTATTTTGTGATTTTGGGGCTGTCTTTGATTCTCAAGTTTTCCTTCAGTTTCTGCCCCTAATCTTTCTTGCTGTGACATGTGGGATATCATCTAGGATCATCTTGATCATCTCTAACCCACGAGCAAGGTTTTTGATCTAGTTTTTGTTTTGACTCTGTTTTGAACCATCCTTCACTCAAACGGGAAAAAGGTCAGAACTTTACCAAGGATCTTCATGATCTTTGATTGGAATAGGTTTCTGATATCCTAGAGAAGGTGTGTTCTCAGTTTTATCGAGTTTGGAGTTGTTGATCAAAAGTTACATCTATTTGCAACATCGTTTTTTGGGGTGATTTCACTGTTCATCAGGCTGGAGGTCAGACCGCCCAAGGTGACCGGTCCGACCGCCATTAACATATAGGTCAAACCGCCCATTACTTGAAAATCGAGTTTTGGTTGATTTTAGTTGTTTTGCTCCGAGGTTTAGATTGGATTCAATACAAAACTTCTGTTGTGCTTGGATATTGATCTTCATAGCTCTTGTAGCTATCGAAGTGAAAATTGTGTTGAATCCAATCTTTGTGAAAAAGAGATTGTGCTCCTATTCACCCCCTCTAGTCGCCGTTTTGGTCCAACACATTTCTTCTATGACCTTTCTTCTAACTGGTTAGCCTTTTCAACCAGTCCCTCAGGATTGATCTTTAAAGTGGTCAAGGTTGATCTCTAGCAGAAGAAAATCATAAGATATGTAGTTTGGTAGGCGCTTTTGTTGAAAATATGCCTTAGAGGCAATCATAGATAAGATAATATTTCATTATGTTCATATTTTTTATAATATGTTATCATGTTCTTTAAATGAATCATTTGTTATAGATCAATAAGTATGTAACTTGTTGGTGGAACTCTTTAACTTATATGATGTCATTCTAAATGTTTCCCTAGTCGAAGGTCACTGGTCGGAACACCAGTGACTCTATGACTAGCACATGTATTGATTGATGACCTGGTTTCACCGGTCATGGATATAGGGATATCAAATCAATAATGTGAGCACATGTTAGAGAACATGGGGTTGGATAGACCCATCATTGATACACTATTGAGATTGTTATGAATCTTTGTGTCATTAGTTGGTCTCAAGTAATGATGATGTATAATCCTTAGACTTGGGATCAGCATGGTTCCCTACATGTGTAATAACACTATTAGGGGTTGCCAAACGCTACTCGTAACTGGGTAGTTATAAAGGTAGCTTTTGGGTATGTTATGAAACATACAGAGGGATGTGACTGGTCGAGATGGGATTTGCCCCTCCTAACATAACAGGAGAGATGTCTCTGGGCCCCTCGTGGTGATCGGATAAAGAAAGTGCATGGCCATGCCACTAGTGGTCGAAGTGTCGACCACATGATGTTATCTGACACTCGATCGAGAAAGTATTGAACAGTCCATGGATGACACAACTTCTCACCTAGAGTTCAACCAGGCATCGTGAGGCAAAGGGAGAATGCATGAGTAGGTTGCTTAGTTCGATCAGTTACGGACTAGTCGTATGGAGATAGGAGCTGGTCGTAGATTGGTCGAACGTAATCACAGAATGGTAAAAACCTGGTCGTAAGGAGTTACGAACTGGTTGTGACCAAATACAACCTGGTCGTATAGAGATACAAACTGGTCGTAAGTGATGATGACCTGATCATAGATCATATTACATCAAGGTTCGTCCGATATATTCTATGTGTCTTTTGGGATCATTATGTGCTGCTAGGTACTACTGACGACTAGTGGTCGGAAAAGAGTTTCCGAGTCATAACCGATTACACATGAACCTATGGGGTCGCACACTTAAAGGGCAAGGATCTGTTTTGGATTGTGATCTGAATTCGTATAGGCCACGAGTTCCTAATGGGCCTCCAGGTCGAGACCCTTGATGGATGCCTATATAAAGAGGGGCGGTGGCATGGGAGGAAGTATGATATTTGGAAGAACTCCCGAAACCCTAATAGCCACACTTTCTCAACCACGCTGCCGGTGCTAGCACTCCAGCGCGTGGTGATCCTACCCCGTACGTGTGGATGCCTCGGAGGTGTTGATGTGAAGCATCAGCACTGGGACGATCCGCAACTTGTGACATTCACCGGAGTTGGAGGAGAAGTCACGCGACGAGTGCGACCACTCGGAGGAGCAGACGCGCGACGGGTACGACCACTTGAAGGAGGAGACACGTCGTGAGTACGACTACGACTGTATCAACTTGCTACAACGACTCTACTTCCGCTACGAGTCGGCGCGTCTAGCGGTAATCTCGTGATCTATTACTTGCGGTGGTTCCTTGGTTGCGCGGTAAATTTTTGTTTGTGCTATCGTAGCCTTGTCGCATTACCCATCGCCTTTTCAATTTTTCCCCCTCTGGTATAGACTTTAGTCTTGATCGGAAGTTACATATCATAAACAGTGAAGCGCTCACCTGGTCATCGAGAGTTTTTCTTCTATCAATTTCTTGAAGACTTCAATCCATAGACTAAATTGACTTTTTTTGCCATCTTAAAGTCATGTTCCATGGATTCTGTCTTTTCCATGGTGGTCGAAAAGTCAATTTATTTCGTGGAATATATATTTTCCACTATCTTATTCATAGTGGAAGAACTCCAAGAACCGATTATTTTTTCCTAAAGAAATCTATTCAGACTTGAGAGGTTTGGAGATAAGAACATTAAACGAAGTAAAGTAGGAGAGATGGAAAGTCTGTGCGTAAGTTCTGCCCTTCTAAATGTTATTTATAGGCTATCGAATTGTGGCAAAGTTAAATGGAAATCCAATAGATAAAATTTTATTAAAATCTTTCCCAATAAATCGTTGGAAAATTAAAGCGTTCCTTTTCCTATCTATTTTTTTATTGGCTAGCATTTCCTGAGACTAGCCAATAAACAGAAATAGATTCAGCAATACAAAAGAATATCACAGATGGTTCTTTAGGACAAATCGTCTGTGATACATCAGCTATCACACACGATTTCATCTATAAACTGTTTGTGATAGTCAACAATTACAGACGGTTCTGAGTTGATAACAGTCTGTGATAGTTTGCATCAAAGATGTTTCGAAAACCGTCTGTAATGACTCATGTCAACACTGGCCTATAAACTCAGAAGACTCACGAAACCGTCTGTTATGACCTTTTCTGCAGTAATGTAAGTGATACAACCTCATAAATTCAGGGAGCCAACAAAGTAAAATACAAGTTCAGAAAGCTAAATAGTACAACCTCGCAAATTCAGAGATGTACAGTGCAATTTTGTCCTTTTCAAACAACCTAATCAGGCAAAATTCTCCTTCCTCCGAAAAGAAGCGGACCAAATTATGAAGAAAATCAATTCAGCTAACGTCTTTGATACGCTGGCTTAGTTACCTGGGAATCAGTCGTCTGCCGTGGAATTACGTAGAAGGAACATTGGCACCAGGGTACGGTTTTAGTGTAAAGCTGTTGAAAGAATCGTTTACAATGCCCAGCGAGGTTTAGATTTTCACCATTCCGCGTCGAGTCGTCGTGCACACAACTAAATCCAACACAAAAGAAGCCACGCAAGTCATAAGCTCAGCGCCGCGAGTCAGCCAGAATTTCTTGGCTTCTGTGTCCCGAGCCTCTTGACCACGCAACTTGGTTACTCACTTTTTGGCCTTTTTACATATGAGGAATCGTAGTTTCCCGTTCCATTCCGGCACTTTCGATTCAGATCCCGTGATGCGCATCAACGTGTGCCGATGTCCCTTTCGGTCTGAACGTGGACTCGCCTTTGACTTGCAAATAATGCCACGGAAGCATCCCACTGCCACGCAGGGTCACAGGCACACTCACCAGTCGTCATTTCACTCGGTTTCTGGCTGCCCGTACAAATTCTAAAGAAACCTTTTCTGAAGACGTGCCGAGAAACTATGGATGCTCTGTCTGATCAACGCATCACTGATCGCGACACCGTTTACCAAGAATCAATTGCTACCAAGTTATCGCGTGCTTATTGCTTCAACAGAGAGGGAGAAGAAGAAAGGTTCTTGCGTTCTTGCTCGGTGTTTACGTACGCGGGGTGCGCGTACACGCGCAAATCTTGTCATGCATGGCATGTACGCTCCTGTTCTTCTTCTCACCAGGCTAGCTACTATTTTATCCTCGAGTGCGAAGACCGGATTAACGGACTTCTCACTGGACCTTTTTCAGTGGATGTCTTAGTTGTGGGTCATGCATGGCCCTGCCTAAATTGTTTTCTCAGCCAAACCCAGATGTGGATGCACTGAAATGTCTAGGTAATCACATTTGGTTGGTTAATTTGTGCCACAACTTGCTTCTCTGGAACTTGAGTGCTTGACTTGTCATTCAACCCTCATATGAGAAAAAGTGGATTAACCTCGTAAAGTGTCATTTACGATCAGAGATACAGTCGAGACCATCCATTCTATCAACCTTAGCTTACATTTCAGGCCAATCGCGTCAACGACCCGGCGGGGTGGGACCCACACGGAGTTGGGTTTGAGTGAGAGACCGGGCGAGTCGTGCGCCATCAGATTCAGCCATGCAACGCACGTCAGGCTCAGTTCTCATCAGCCATCTTCTCTCCGCCTCCACGCAATGCCTCAGGTAGAAAAGTCGGGTCAGATCGAGGAACTATAGACCCTCAAGTGTGGATCCGACGAAATTTTTGTTGCTTGAGATGTGACACTTGTCGTGTATTAGTATTCAACCATGCATTCATCCTTAATTTGCTGTTCCAACTCCCAATCCTCTCTGGTTTTATTTTCCGAAATCGGTTGTCGACTGTTCATAGTTTAATTGGATGGCCATGAAAATTGGACAAATATGAATCATTTGGTGGGGTAAAGTATATCTGCAATATGGCTAGCTTGCGTATCGGTAAAAATGTGTTGTTTATAGCAGATTATTTTACGGTGGATGTAGTGACATACCGGCCGGTTACTGCAAATAAAATCATCTCACGGCTGCAATCACTTAAGGACGGGATGCATCGCATGCTAAGCCACCTTAGTGCGCTAATATGCTAACTTTGCATCAACATGGGAATAGACCTCGTGCATTGGCTCTAATTTTGGGGTGTTATCATTGTTAGCTTCCCTATAGACATTATCCGCTAGCTTTTCTATAGAGGCTAGCACCGCCAACTTTTCAAAAATTAATAAACGCGACACATTTTTATGTTGAGCCAACTTTTCAAAATTAATAAACGCGACACATTTTTATGTTGAGCAGACGACTTAAAACAAATCAAGTTAGGCTCATGTTGGTATTGTGGTGGCTTTTCAAAAGTATTTATTTATCTATCTTTTTGGATGTCACGGTTAGTTAAAAACATCTTTTTAAAGCTGTAACAACAATACCTTACTCGAATTAGTAAATATTTCCATAACTAACTATATTTCACAACAACACAACAACCGAAAACAGACCCTTAGCATGTTGGCACTAAGAAGCCAACACTCGACGCATCCTTATCACTAAATTATATTTAGCAATTCTGAAGCAACCATTGTGTAACTAAATTAGTAACTGAGCCTAGCTTAGTTGGATGGATGCGTAGATATACAACCCCCACCGCCCAGGTTCGAGCCATTCTTTAGCTCGAATTTGATTGCTTTATTACTAAGATATGTAGTTCCTTCTAAGTGTGTTTCAATATGTAACTAAATTTATGTTATGTACCTAATAGACCAATCATGCACACTCCAACTTTGTACAAACAAAGTATATGAGGCCCCACGACATATTAGCCAACTATTTGTACAATAAGTAATTTAAACTAACTACTAATTAATTAACCAACTATGTGTACACTAATTTTGAACGGAAAGAACTATCCCCGCACGTTTGACGCGAAAGAAATCCCCACTAGGATTTCTATGCATGGGTTAAGTGCGGCGTGTCGTGTCAGTGTACCTGAGTACACAAAATAAACAAAGAAAGAAAAGGAAACAAGTATTTTATTAATATTTCATAAATAATAAAAACAGTCTCCCGTTGTGTGCCCTCCAGAGCCTGCTGGCGAGATGATGGACTTCGGCGATGTGCTCTCCAAGTTCACTCCCGATTAATCAGTCCCACGTGAAGTTGGGATTTGGATCGTGCTTTTTTGGCTCAATTCGAAACCCGGTCGGCACGATACGATCTAAGCACGACGGCATGGACACGAATAGCGAGTCGGTCGGCCCGAGAATGCGGTCCGTTGGGCGGCACGGCACGTCACGATCAGTTGGGTCATGCTTGGACCGGCACGGCACGAAATAGACCCAACCTTTTCGTTCTTGCCCAATCCCTCCCTCAGACTGGCCCAATCACTCCCCCACACCGGCCTAGCCCAACCAATCATTCTCTTCTGCCACCCGGCCTGGCCCCACAGGTGTCTTTATCTTCCTGGACGGTAGAGGCGGCGGTTGTCGTCTTCTCAGACGTCTATAGTTACTTAGGGCTGTGCTTAAACCAAAGACGGCACGATCCCGCAAGACGGCGGGCTTTGGGCCGTGCGGCGGCCCGACCGAGGCGAGGCGGGCGCGCAAGACGCACGACGGTGGGGTGACCGGCCGAATCGCACGACACAACGCGCTCGAAGCAAAGCGGGCTCGGCCGTGCGGCGCACGCCCAATGCCCACCTCTAGTCCCATGGGTCGGATCCGCGGAACACCTACGATTAAGATACGTGTAGTTGTTGCTCTTCGCTTCACGTTCTCGATGCATATTAATGTAGATAGTTGATGTAGATGGGCGTCGATAACATCCATGGACTCGTCGGTCGAAATGCTTGCATGGTTGTGTTTGGCTTGGCCGATTTGATGATACGGCAGAAGTAGGGGTGGAGTAGGTGGTTGATGAAGACAAATGCTTGCATATGTTGGCAAGGTCGACGGCGGGAGTAAGAAGTCGTTGGAGACGGGCGCTTGCACGCATCGACAACTCAGCGTGTTCAGCGGCGCAACAGAGTCGTGTGTCTCCGGCGATGAGTAGGCCGTGCGGGTGGCGATGGGGCTTCCTCCTCAACTCGCCATGCACAGTTGGAACTGGTTACAGCCTTAAAATCTGGAGTCGTTAAACTTTTCACAATCGTTCAGGATGTGTAGTTGCGAAGTAAGTAGTGTCTCAAGCAAGCTCTCGATTACAACAAAATTAAACTTTTATTACATAAGATTTAAGATTTAACAACCAGTTTTGACACAGACACGAGCTTCCAAGTCCAAAGCTAATATAATACAAGATAAAAGAACTTCACACCACAGGCACGCTTGAGCACGATTGAGATCTAATAACAGTAGTCGCTGCCTTATGGGGGTTCACCAAAATCCTGTTCATTGGGGTTCTCAGCATTTTCCCAATCTTCTTCTGTGGAGGGGTTACAAATTTTGCAAGAATGAGTACTACTACCGTACTCAACAAGCCACATGAAAAAGCTAAATAATTACATGCAAGAAGTTTATTGGATGGTTAGAGTTTACCTTAACAGGCATTTGAGGATGCATTTTACAGTTTAAAACAGTAAAACGATAATAAATAATAGCATCAGAGGTTTCTCAACAATTGCAATTACCAGCAAAATATAACAAAAACTCTACTTATACCTCATGTATTGGAATCACTCATGAACACAACTTCATTAACTGGAAGCACGACGTATCAGAATACCATTTGATATACTCTGCAGAGTTACTCAGCTTTACCCACAAGATACCTCAAACTCGTACTGTCATGCAATATACACGCAATACGTTAGCGTGCGACTGAGCTGGGATAACAAAGCTTTTTCACTACTCAACCTTTCTAGCCTCTACCCGGTAAGTTCAGACTCCATACAGCCCTCGGGAGACCACCGACCAACAATGGAATTCACACTCCAGGCTGACGGGATCATACCGTTGTGAAGACCAGCGAGTGTCCCTGCAGGCCCACTCCTGTCCCACTCTAGATGATGTAGGTATTCAATCGGAAGAGCATTGTACTAAGCCAGGGAGTAATGATCACACCTATGGTTGAGCAGTTTTCTGCGTCTGTTACTTTGGCACAAGATTCTTATCCTTACTAGTCCCACAGTGAAGCGATAGACCAACACCACCACGTGGCTATCTATCCTCCGGGCCTCACCTGCGACTCACTTTTCCAACACAAGTCTATTGGATTGCCCAACTTTCTGGACACAACCCTCAACTTCACACCAAAACTATTGGCGAACCGCCAATACTCTCTTTGATTGGTAACCATAGTTTGGTGACAAAGCTATTTGCATATATAATATTTTATGTGAACTTGTCAAGGTAAATATGGCTTACAAGAAATTTTAACCTTGTCAAGGTAAATATGGCCTACAAGTGCTATGTGGGTTTGTATGTGGGGTAACAGGAATTATCTAAATATCATGGCATTCCAAAGTATTATTTCAATATTTAAAGTAATTGGAACAAAATACAATAATGAAAGTAATATTAAATATATGAATTGTAGGTTCAAAATGATCAAAGAATGTGGCTTGCCTTCTTTGCACAAAGTCATGTAGATTCTCGTCTTGTCTGATGTCTTCTACAATCTGGTTGCTAAGATCGTGACCTAACGAGAAGCAAAATAATAAAACAACTAAGTAAAATCCAGCTCGACAAGGAATGAGTTGGGAGCAACATGCAAGTAAAAACAAACGGAAAAGAAACACAAAGAAGGTGGTGCGGGAGGGTGGGAATTTATCTGGTATTTATTTGGACTGAACGGAGTGGAGAAATGGATTACGGGCTCAAAACAGACGAAATGGATATATAATGACGAATTAGTGTTTTGTAGATGAATAGTGCCATATAATGAATAGTGATATTTTCCTATTTATGGGGTGAAAATATGGTGGTAGTACTGTTCATAATAATGAATAGGAAAAATAATTTTTGCGTTGATGAATAGTGTTTTCGGTAGATAAACAGTAGCTATTTTTACTGTACAGTGAATAGTAAAATCCAAAAAATGAAATGAACAGTAATGGCCGGCCTTTTTTACTGTGCGGCCCGAGGCCCGCTTCGGCCAGGCCAAATGGCCTTGCACAGGCAGGGCTAGAGCTGCGCTGGTCGTTCGGCCGCGCGCTCGCCCGAGCCAAGAGAAAGGAGAACGACGGCAATTGCGGCGACGGCGGTGGCCGGCGGCGACAGCGGTGGCTAGCGGCGGCGGGGGAGGGCTCCTGGAGCACCACAAAGGTGAGGTGGTTCCATTTTGGGGATTTGCAGGGGTGGAGGGGGTGCGAAATGGGGTGGCGACGACGGAGGCACATAACTGGAGCAGGGGAAGAAGGTGGCGGGGATACAGCGGCGCTCCGGCGAGGACGAGGGGTGGAGGAGTATCAGTGGGGTGAGGGGATTCTAGGGGTGGAGGTGGGGTGTCCTGAGGCCCACCGAGGCGGCAAGCGGCATGGCGATGGTGGCCGTGGAGATGGCGGAGGTGGAGCTCGGCGCCGGCGAGCTCCGGTGAGGGAGGCGGTGGGGCAAGGTGGGGGAAAGAGTCACCGGGGCAAGAGTCAGCTATTACTGGAGGTGGGAGGGAATGGGAGGTAGGGGAGGCGGCGAATTTACCGAAGAGCTCAATGGGGAAGAAAAGGAGGCGGCGGCGGTTCCTTCAAATTCGGCCGGCGCCGGGAGAGGAGAGGGCAAGGGAGGGGTTGGAGGTGGAGGTGAGAAGGAGAGCTTGCCGGGGGTGGCTTTTTGTAGCCTTAGGAGAGGCGGTGGCGCCAGTAGGGTAGTAGGAGCAGTGGCCGCGAGGTGGCGGCGGGGGAAGCTTCGAGGCGGCGCCGAGAGGGAGAGGTGGCAACAGGGGTGGTCCAGGTGGAGGCGGCGCAAGCGCTAGAAGGCTCTAGAGTTGGCAAGGTGGCGCGGGAGGTGGCGGTGACGGCAGCGCGGGGAGGCGGCGATGGCGTCAGGAGGATGACACTCGGGCGAAAGGAAGAAGGGAGAAGAAGCCGGAGGCGGAAGTGCCCGGGAGAAAAAGGCGCTTTCGGCTGAGAGAAGCGGATTTCCGAAAACGGAAAGCATATTTTCGGTGGAAGTTTTCGAAAATAGAAAGAATTCAAATTTGAACCAAAAGATTCAAAAAATTCAATTTTTCAATTTTTCATGGCTATTTCAGAACTTCACACAGCTGGAACTTCAGGGAGGTGTATGCACCAGAGAAACTCACATGCATGCACTAACGTACACTGCATATATGTATGCATATGGCTTGTACGTGTGCATGGCACATGCACAATCTTCAACTCGAACAGAGACTCGGCGACGACGGCGTATTCAGTAGCGTCTCCGACGGCGCACGGGCGGTCCGGCGGTCTCGGCGGCAGGTGCAACAGCTCTGCGGGTGACAACGACTTCGGCAATGGACGATGCGACGTCTCCGGCGGTGGTCATGGAGGCTTGAGCGTCGGACGTCTTTGCAGCTCGGTAGTTGACGACGACCTCGGCGGCAGGCGATGCGGACAGCACAACCGCCTCATGGGTGACGACAGTGTTGGCGTTGGGTCGCATCGTACGCGGGCGCAGCACGACGAACGGCTGGCATGGAAGCTCACGGATGGCCTCCGCTAGTTGACGGCGACCCCGACAACAGGCGATGCGGTCGGCACAGCAGCTCCATGGGTGACAGCGACGTCGACTTTGGCTCACGGCGAGACGAGCGCCGGCGACTCCAAGGCTTCGTGGGATCTCCATCTTCGTGTGAATGGTCTGTGCATTTTCACGTTTAAATTTATTTTAAAGTTGGTATAAATGATTAAGAATACATTAGTCTATTTAGATATTTAAGATATTCTAAACATTGAAAATGAAAAAAGAAGCTTGAAGGAAATTATGCCATGCGGAACATAATTAAAGTATAAGTTTTGATGGAAGGAAGTCATTTGTGCATAATAAATTGTTGGGATTTTTAAAGATTAATCACTTTTCATCAATAATAAATTATGTAGTTACATGTAACTGTTTTAACTCTATTAGTTATTTTTCTTCCAAATTGTATGTATACACATATGCTTTTATTTAATCTCAAGTAATACATTGATTATGTGCATAGCAAATTATCTTATTAGTTTACATGGTTTTAAAGTACATTACTTACACATACATCAATGCACCATGAGCGACCTACCTTGAACTTATCTTCCATCACATGCCGGTTGTCCCACCAAACCATGTGTCTTTAATCTCTTCTCGTCGTTATAACCTTTTTGCTTCAACCTCTAATAGTAAGCACAAATCTTGATCGATCCCTCTCAGTTGTTACTCTTTCCAATACAATCCTTTAACACATAGTTATATTCTACTTCTGACCAATTATTGCTTCATGCTAGCCATTACGACATCAACACGCATACACAAACAACCGTCGTCGATTCCAACGGAGACACGTGGCACACTCTCTCCGGTGACCTCTGTACATACGCATGCATGATTTTATACATGCTTGATGTCCTTTCCTCTCGTGTCGGTCACTCATCTTCTTCGATGTTGGCCAACTCAACGATGTGGCTTCTTCACTAACCGCGGCTACCTCCGCCTTCACTGAAGTTAACATGCCAGCTTTAGTAGCTGTCTAATGATATAGAGAATATTTCCGCCGTTGCCAGCGACGACGTTCCCCTCACCAATGAAGGCACACTCCTAGCTACCTGATGACCCCATATCTTCCATAGCTCGTCTTCAATGCAAAACTTCATCGCCTCTCTGCCAGGGCTTTCCTATCACCGAGCTTTTTTGGACACTAAATTATTCAACAATGCCGACGCTTACCACTTGTCATCACGACCGTTGGTTCCTTCAACAACAGACTATCTCTTCAATAGCTCCGACAAGCAGCATGGCATTGTCCTCATTGAACGGCAAAGATGGGCAACACAACATTGTTCTCATCTCCGTCTTCACCGCCTTGGCTCTTTGTTTTCCCATGGGATAATGTCTTCTTGCAGGACAGATTGATGACACACTACTACAAAATAAGCTATAGAAGACGCCTCATAGCAGACGGTTGACAGTTCATGATACGAGCCGTCTGTGAAGTATCACAGATAGTTCTGAAGAAGAACCGTCTATGATAATCTAAGTCATCACAGACAGTTCTTGTTACAAACTGTCTGCGATGACTTAGATTATCACAGACGGTTCATGATACGAACTGTCTGTGAAGTTCACCGACGGTTCGTATCATGAACCGTCTGTGATATGTCATCACAGACGGTTTTTGTATAAAACCGTCTATGATACTTTTGTTTTGTTGGGCGGAAAAATAAAAATTTGCACTTAATGGGGGACTACCAAAAATATCTTTATATTAACAGAGTCCACCATCTCCTCCTTTCCTATCTCCATCTCCTCCTCTGCCATTTCTCCTCTGCCATCTGTGTCTCGCCCTGACCTTGCGCTCCGGCCTCCCCCGAGCTCGTCTCCTGCGGCCTCTTCCACCTCGCCCCAGCCTCGTCGTTGCCGGCCTCCAACGACCTCGTCGCCCCCGTCCTCCTCCACATCGTCGCCCCGTCCTCCCCTAAGCTCGTCGTCCGCGGCCTCCTCCACCTCGCCCCGTCCTCGTCGTCGTCGGCCTCCCACGACCTCGTCGCCCCCGGCATCCTCCACTTCGCCGCCCCGTCCTCCCCTGAGCTTGTCGCCTGCGGCCTCCTCCACCTCGCCCCGGCCTCGTCATCGCCGGCCTCCCATGACCTCATCGCCCCAGCCTCCCACGACATCACTCTCTCTACTCCCCCCTTTTGCTCTGTGATGTGGATTACTACTGTGATGTGTTAGTGCTCTGTGAATGGATTTAGTTGATACTATTGTGATGCGGGTGATGCTGTGTTGTTTTTAGTACTCTGTGAATGAATTGAGTTGATGCTACTGTTATGCTATGGCTATTGTGGGAAATCTAATGAAAAGTTCAATCCGAAAATCCAAATCACATTCATTCGCGAGGCTCGGGAGGCTCCAGACGAAGTGAAAACCCATTTTTTGTTTTTTTTGCAATAGAAAAAACTATCACAGACGGTTCTAAACAAGAACCGTCTATGATAATTACTACCACAGACGGTTCTATTTACGAACCGTCTATGATAGCCTTTTTCACAGACAGTTCAAAACCCGTCTGTGATGACCTCATGTCATCACAGATACATAAATTCAGACGATTCAAAAACTGTCTGTGATGAGGTTTTGTGTAGTAGTGACATTGCACTCTTTCATGGTCTCCTCTAACACAATTTGTGTTATCCTCGTTATAATTTGTATTTTTTACGATCAAGTTGCCGATCTTATGAAATAAAAAGAGGAAAATGGCTTAGAGTTTTTGGATGAGACTGAGATTACTCTTTATTGCAGTGAACTGGATCTTTACAGGGGTTTTCTTTGGGAAGGCAACATACTAGCCCTAATTACACTAAGCACTATACTATGATTTGCTTCAATTGTCTTCAGAGTGAATCCAATTTCCTGTGTTGTCTTCGAATAGCTTTCTGATAATTCCTTTCGTTGTTCATTATCCATCCTTAAATAACTAACGAAGAGGTGGCAGTTTGTGGATATCGTGAGGATATGTGCATGATCTTAGGATGATGAGTCAATTGGCAATGGCTTTGTTGGTTTGCAAAATCTCGCTGTGTGGTTTGCTTGATGCTCGGACCACAAAGCGGTCGGACGGTGGCGTGGCGGTCACACCGCCCGTGAAGAGGTCCGACCGGCCGTGCGCGCCTGTCCGACCGGACTTGGTTCAAAGTGGATTTTGAAGTTAAGCAAAAAATAGGTTGTGTAGGCAAGTGAGGGGAGTCTCCTGGATGTGGTCACATAATTTTTGGAGCTCTCAGTCAAAAGTTTTATTCATTTGAAAATTCCAGAAGATTTCGGATTTTCGAGATGGAATTTTGGCTAAGTCATTTCGGGCGGTCCGACCGCCGTTATGGAATCGGTCCGACCGGTCTGAAATCCGTCGGACCGGCTGTGTGGGGCGGTCAGACCACCGATCACTTGGAGGTTAGCCTTGTTGGTATTGATGTGTTTTGAATGTGGTTATTGTATGGATTTCAATGCTTTATTGTTGCATATTGCATTGTTGAACTAACGTGGGTCAAGTTGTGAAGAACTTGTTCCCGGAGACGATTTGTTTGTCTATTGCTGTGCAGGTGGCTTGTAGGTCAACGATGTCAACGGTGAGGTGGATCGGGACTACGCTTGGAGAGCTGAGGTCCAGAACGATCATGGATGTCGGATGAGGTCGTGTGACTCAAGCATGGTGCAGAATGGGCAAGATGGATCGAACGGGTAGTTCGGTGCAGCTGGTTGGATCAGGCGGTGCGGAAATCGGTGCAAATCTCTGGGAGGTTCCGATGGGATTCGGACGGGAGAGACTGGCCGACGTGATGAGAGCCGCTGATCAACCTACACGTGGTGAAGCCGGCGTTGCTTCAACAGATTGATATGTGTGTGGGTCCCATGTGTGTGTGGGTCCCATAAGTGAAACCCTAGGCCTCTCCTATAAATAGAAAGGGGGGAGATGTAAAACCCCCAAGCACTCATTTGGACCCCTCCACCTTTTTCTAGGGTTTGGAGAGGAGAGGAGAGGAGAAGCTAGGGTTGGAGAGATTGTGTGTGTGCTCTTTGTGTTAGCTCTTATCCTCCTTGAGGGAGTGGCTTTCTAAGCATCTTGTTGGATCAATCAATCTTGTGATGCTTGCTTAAGAGATCGATTATCTCTCTTGTGCTCTTCTCTTTTTTCATGATTTTGGTGCTTTCTTGATTCAAGTGTTTATGCTTGGCCTCTTAACCAATTTTATCTTGCTTTGATGTGTGAGAATACTCCTAGAGTCATCTAGATCATCAACCCCCACAAGCAAGTCTTGAATCAATATTTTCATATTTCTAGGGTTTGGTTGAGCATGGTTCCCTCGCTGCCATGGTTGTGCAACCAACCTTGGTGGATCGGATTAAGATCGCTCAGCAATCGGATGCTGGGGTGAGCCGCATCAAGGAAAATGTCAAGAACGGAACAGTCAAGTGCTTCTCTGAGGATGAGCATGGTGTTGTAAGGTTCGGACAACGCCTTGTGGTTCCAAAGGACATGGAATTACGGAATTTGTTTCTCCGCGAAGCCCATGATTCGCCTTTGTCTATTCATCCCGGTGCCACAAAGATGTATCAAGATCTTCGTCAGGGATTTTGGTGGACCCGAATGAAGAGGGAAATTGCGAAGTTCGTTGCCGAGTGCGACGTATGTCGTCGTGTCAAGCCGAGCATCAGCGTCCAGCAGGACTGCTTCAGCCTTTGCCTATTCCTGAATGGAAGTGGGATTCGATCGGGATGGACTTTATCACCGGTCTACCCAGGTCGCCCAAGGGAAACGATGCCATTTGGGTCGTCATCGATCGGTTGACTAAAGTGGCTCATTTCATTCCTGTCAAGACGCAGCTTCGCGTGGGACTCCTAGCTGAGCTCTATATCACCAAAATTGTAAGTTTGCATGGGATACCGAAGACGATCATTTCTGATCGTGGTTCTCTGTTCACTTCTCGGTTTTAGCATAGTCTGCAAAAGGCTATGGGCACCTGTCTTACCTTTAGCACAAAGATATCACCCCAAATCGATGGTCGGATCAAACGGTCAACCAAGTGTTGAAAGACATGCTTCGTGCTTGTGTCCTCTCCTATGGAAAGAATTAGGAGAAATGCTTGCCATTTGCCGAAGTTTTCCTACAACAACAGTTTTCGTGCCGCCCTCGGCATGTCACCTTTGAGGCCTTATACGGAGGAAGTGCGAGAACCTGTTGAATTGGTCCGAGACCGCGAAGACCTTTCTTTGGTCCGACTCGATCAATGAAGCCGAGTCGAGTCCAAATTATTCGTGATCGCCACGCACGCCCAATCCAGGCAAAAGAGCTATGCGGATCGCCGTCGACGTGAATTGAGCTTCGAACCAGATGACTTTGTTTATCTCAAAGTCTCTCCTTTGAAGGGCCATCAGCGGTTCGGCGTCAAGGGCAGGTTAGCTCCTCGATATGTCGGTCCTTACCGCATTATCGAGAAGAAGGGAGCTGTTGCCTATAAGTTGGAATTGCCAGTTGCACTTGAAGGAGTACATGATGTGTTCCATGTGTCCCAATTAAAGAAGTGCCTCCGTGTTCCAACTGAGGAAGCTCCGTTGGAAGCTCTCGATGTCCAAGAAGATTTGACCTATCGCGAGCACCCTGTTCGCATACTCGATGAGGCTGAACGAAGAACAAGGAATAAAACTATCAGATTCCTCAAAGTTCAGTGGTCGAACCATTCTGAGGATGAGGCTACTTGGGAAAGGGAAGATCATCTCCGTGCAGACTATCCATCTTTCTTTACTGAGTGAGCCAAATCTCGGGACGAGATTTTTGTAACGGGGGGAGGTTTTGTAACATCCCAAATATGGAATTGTATTTCCAATGTAAGAAAATACAAAGAAATTAAAACTTTTCTTGCATCTTGAAGCCCTTGGTCATTTTTGTAACTCTTTTAAAAGAATTATGGAAAATCAAATTCAAATGCTCATTTGACTCTAATCAAAAACCTCCTTGTCATAGATCTTGTGCCAAGCCCTGGGAAATCTTTTTCCTGAGTTCTAAGGAGGCTTGGCAACACCTCTGAATTATCTCATGATTTTTAGAAATTATTTGATAATTCTTGGAGGCAAGTCAAATTTGGTCAAACCCTATTTCCCCTTTTCTGGAATTTCTGGAGAAAAATTCAGTGCCTGAAAATCTCTGAAAATTTTATGAGAGGTTCCTCCTGCTGTCAGCAAGCTCCAGTTAAAATTTCATAAATTTTGGAGTATGTTTTCTACCTCCAATAATTCCTCAAAAATCAGATATTTAGGATTCAAATCCTAACTGGTTTGCACTGTTCCTCGGATTCGAACCGGACTCGGGCTCGAGCCACTGGACTCGGTCCAGTCAACTAATCGCACCGGCGTGGTCGATCGGGTGTGCTGGTCGTGAGCCGTTGGATCGGTATCGAACGGTCTTCGACCAGCCGAACGACGGGATCGTTTCAACCCACTCGATCTAACTCAGCCTTTCGGTTTCAATCCGACGGTCGACGAGTCGTCTCCCTCCTCCGTCAGCGCGCGCGTAAGCAGCAGTCATGGCGTGAGCAGAGGAGAAAACGAGCAGCGTGCAGTCCACTCTGTGGTCACCTTTAAACGGCTAGCTCTGCGCGCATTAAATGCCTATCGCGCTCCTCCCTCAGAAGGCCATGATTCAACTGCTCCCATCGCTCTCAAGTGCTCTCATGGCAGTGTTGACCCGACTGAAAAACCTAGCCGTTGCTCTCTGCCATTGCTCTATTTAAACTCCATTGCTTCACCCTTAGCTTCCTTTAGCACTTCCGCAACTCCAGCTAGCACTCACCAGCTTGCTTGAGCTGCAGTTCCTCGCAATCCCCTCGACCACTATTGTTGAGTGTGGAGCTTCGGTGGAGGCGGTGCAGCAGGGGTTTTTCTTCTTCAAGTCTTTACCCCCTCTACTCCCCCTTTACTCTCTGGAGCTTAACCCTCACTCGGTTTGGTTCTCTCTTCGCTCAGGTCACTGTGCCCTAGTGAGGACCTTACCGCTGCTCACCACTCACACCGAGCCACCCAGGTATCTGTCGTTCTTCACTCGTATTTTCGCATTGACCTATAGGAGCTTAGGTGTGTTTTCGTTGTTCTTTTGGCATTGTCGGTTCGGGAGTTCTCCCGAACCATACCTACTCAGCCGCACTCCGTAGTCGTACCGCCGTTTCAGCCATGCTCCGACCAGTATTGGCCGCCGGTCGGACCGTTAAGCTTTTAGACCCTCATCCCTGCCTTTGGCTGGCGCCGCTGTGGTCGGAGACGCCGCCGGGCCACTGGCAAAGCGTGCGGGAGGCGCTGCCTCGTGGTCGGATTTCCGACCAGTCACCGTAGCATAGTCGTAAGTTCTTCTACGACTTGTACCTGGTCGTAAGTCCTTCTTTTGGTCATATCTTTGGTATTAAGAATCCAAATCAATTGGTTCTTGTTGCTAAATTCTTTTTAAATTATTCTCTTGCTGCTGTAAAAATTTTAGAATTTTTGGAGAAAGTTTGCTCTTGAGTCTTTGGGTTTTCTTCGTTTTTATCGGTTCATTTTCGCCTTCTCGTTAGTATCCGAAGAGCACATTGACAACATAATTGATCCTCAGCAACATCTTGACCCACAGCAAGCAGGCAAGCAGTTTGATCATGTTAATCCTATTATTTTTTAAGTCTAATATATTGTTTTCAACTTGTATGTATGTATTGCTATTTTGTTGTCAAATTATGGTTAGTATCATATAGTTGCATTATCTGTAGGACTTGTTCATCCTCTACTACCATGAGCTTAGGTTATTTGCTGTGGTCGGAGTTCGATGGATGGACTATGGTCACTTAGTAGCTTTCGATTTGAAATTGCTTAGAAATGCTTAGTTTCGGTAGTACTGGGCGATCATCGATTTTTAGTCGATGATCTTGATCACACATTTATGTATTATGCCATTATGGCCAGCACTTGTGCTTTGTTATTTTGTAAAGTCAAAATCTGAAAATGGAAAATTGATTTGGACTTGGGCAAGTGGTCGGATAGTGGGTTATTGGGTTTGTGGATATCTTGCCTAAGTCAACAAGGACCGAACATCTTGTTACACTAAATCAAGCATTTTTGCGTGCTAACCACGCGAGAGGGATATGGGACCTCTCTTGACTAAGTACTTTGGCGTGTGTTATCTCCGAGTCGCAGGAGGGGGTTGTGTGTGTTGTGTGAAACATGATATGTGTTCTTGTGTTGGGTGTGCGGTGGTGGAGATTCCGGGTAGGCTCTCCACCTCGAGGAGCGTCGAAGTTGTCCAAGGCTTTACCCGGGAAGGGTAGTTGACCGAGGCTTTACGACGACTCCGACTAGCTTTACCCATTGGGTGACTGCTAAGATTCTAATGACCATAGGGGTCGTTAGTTATGAGGTTTATGACAACATAAGCTATGTGGCTTTTAATTAATATATAGGAATTTAATCCTCATCAAATTTTTATTTAAATTATAGTTATATACTATTTTTATTCTATAGGAATCAACAATAGAAACATGTGACCTTGAGAGAGAAAGTGGTGACTTCTTTTTATGTCTCCTCTAACAGCATTCGTGACATCCTTGTTATAACTTTCAGTCTTATTTAATATTTTAATTATTTTATTGGAATTCGTAGGGAATTAAAATTGCTAAATTTATTTAATTTATTTTGAATTTTAGTTATTTAGGGATTTTTACTTTGGAATTTGTATGGAAATCAAATTAAAATTTTCTTTTATTTTTTATTTCAAATTTCAAAAAAAATCTTGTAATTCGTATCCGAATCTAATTACTATTTTTTCTTTAATTTTTATTCTGAATTACATTTATTTAGGGATTTTGCTTTGGGAATCGTATTGAAATCAAATTGCTATTTTTTTTTCCAAATTTTAGTAATTTATTGTTGGATTTTGTATACAAATATAATTGTCATTTTTGTTTATTTTTATTCCAAATTATAATTATTTAGGTGTTTTACGTAGGAATTCGAATAGAAATCAAATTAATAATTTTATTTTATTTTTCTGAATTTTAGTTTAAGTGACCTAACATGGACTCTTTTACTTAGGAACTCGTATATAAATCAAATTGTTGATTTTATTTTATATTTTGTTATGAATTTCATTTTTATTATACTTGACGCGGAGTCTTTCTAATAATCTAGACCGTTATAATCTAGATCCACCGTGATCTGCAGTGTAGATCTTTCTCTCTTTTTTCACCAATTAACATGGGGATTTCTAGTCCTTGAGAGCGAAAGTGGTGGCTTTTTTTTACTCTACTTTAATAATATTATTTTATTATTTTATTTTGAATTTCAGTTTTATTGTACTTGATACGGACTTTTTCTTTTAATCTAGCCTATTATAATCTGGACCCACAACGATCGACAATGTGGTTCTTTCTCTCTTTTTTCCACTAATTAACATTGGGATTTATAGTCCTTAAGAGCGAATATGGTGACTTCTTTTGATTCTGCTTTAATAAGATAATAGACTAGCAGGATGGCCCGTGCATTTGCACGACTAGATTTGTTTCGATGTTTGTATAAATGATTGATAATATATACATTTACGTATCTTGTAGGCTATTGAGATTTTTTAAGATATCCTAAACATTTGAAATGATAATAGAAACTTGAAGGAAAAAAAACAATACGAGGAACGTAATTGAAATAGGAGCTTCGATGAAAGAAAATCATTGAGTACAATAAGTCATTGGAGTTCTTAAAAATGTAACTACTATCCATCATGAACAGATCATGTAGTTGCATGCTCCTACTCTTACTCTACTAGTTACTTTTTTCCTAATTATATGCATGCACATATACCTCTAATTAATCTCAAGCAATACGTTGATTATATGTGTGAAAAATTATATTATTATTTTATATGGTATTAGAGTATCTTGTTCAGGCATACACCGATGCACCATGTGCGACCTACCTTGAACTTATCTGCCCTCACACACCGGCTGCCCCACCGAACCATGTGTCTTCTATTTTTTTCTCGCCGTCATAACATTTTTGCTTCAACCTCCAACAACGAGCTCAAATCTTGATCGATTCCTATCAGCTGCTACCCCTTACAATGCAGTACTTTACCACATATTTATCTTCTGCTTCTCCCTAATTATTTCTTAATGCTAATCGTTGTGATATCAACACGCATACACATGGAACTATTACCTATCTCTGCGAAGGACACCTGTCACGCTCTCTCCCATGGACCCAAGCCTATTCCCTACGACTGCACTATCTGTACTATAGCATTTTTGCTCCTCTACCTCTGTATGCTGGTGCTTCCATTCGTACGAATGTATGTATGTACATACGCATGCATGATGTTATACATACTCGATATCCTCTTCTCTCATGTCGATCGCTTTTCTTCTTCAACGTTCGCCAACTCAACATTATGGTTTCCTCACTAACAACGATGACTTTCTATCTTCATTGATGCCAGCATGTATGTCTTTACTTTTAGTAAAGACAGGAGGAAAACTAGGTCCCACTGGACGTGCCAATTTGTTTGGCGGAAAAGAAATCCCCACTAGGATTTCTATGTGTGGGGTTAAGTGCCAATGTGGTAGTGTACCTAGGGACACAAAATAAAGAAACAAAGTGTTGGACCGAAAAGGCGACTAGAGGGGGGGTGAATAGGAGTACGCTCACTTTTTTACAAATTATGAATTCAACACAATCTCACTCCAATAGCTATGATGAAGCTATGAAGATCAATATATCAGTACAGCGGAAGACTAGTATTGAATTCAATTGAACCCCCAAAGTAAAGCAACAAAATCAACTAAGATTAAAACAAAGACAATGTAATCGGCGGTCCGACCTTTGACTGAACGGTCGGACCGATTGCGGCGATCGATCATTGTTATACGGCCATCGGACCGCCGACTCTGCAATAGATCTGCAATAGTAAAAACAGCCTGATGACGAAGTTGCAATTAGGTCTAACTTTTGATTCTCAACTCCAAACTTCACGAAACTTTGCACACACCTTCTCTATGCTATTGAGGACCTATTCCAATCGAATATTATGATAATTCTTGGATGGATCCTGAACAGTTGTCAATTGAGTAACAGAAGGTCTAAAACCGGGCAAGAACGAAAACTTGATCCTAATGCTTGTTCGTGTGTGATTGATGATCAAGATGATTTTAGATAGATTCACACATATCACAGCAAGCTAATTCACGTGGAAAAATCAATCACAAACTCGCGGATCAAAGAAAACCCTAAATCACAAAATTGAAAGCAAGAACGAAAAGAGACTAATCTCAAGCAAACCTTGCATAGATTAAGAACGTGATTGATGTTGGATTACACCCACACCATCATGGATCAGTGGTCAATCCAAGATCACGAAATTCACCTCAAACCATCAAAAGCTCTAGCCTCCACCTCAAATCTCCCTAAGACAATTAGGGTTTTGAAACATAAAGAGGCGAGCCAGGGGTGCAGCCACCACCTCCTCCTATTTATAGTGGAGGCCTAGAACTCTCTAGGGTTTGACTCAATTGGGCTCCCGTTAAGGCCCACTAACAAACGGGTCACACACGCACGCTTCGCAAAGCGCCGTCTTTAACCTTTTGACCTAAACCGCTTCACCATGCGCCATGGATTCGCCAATAGGTCACTCTTGTCCATCTTGTGTCACGCTTGAGTCCATTGACCTCACCCGGCATCGTCGATCGTTCTGAACCTCAACTCTCCAAGTCTAGTCCCGATCCTCCTCGCCGTTGACCGTCGTTGACCACCAAGCAACCTGCACAACCATAGACAAGAAAACACGAATTCGGGAACAAGTTCTTCACAACTTGACCCATGTTAGTCAAAACATGCATCATGCAATACATATGCTATGATACCAATGAACTTGACCTAACAAAACAACATCACCACGAAGTTGGCTGACGTTCAAGTCAAAACCGGTCGGACCGCTCCCTGTGAGCCGGTCGGACCGCCACCAGGGACTTAGCCGAAATTCATGTCCTGAAATTCTGAAACCTTCTGGAAACTTAAAACGAATAGAACTTCTTACTGGAGACTCCAAAAATCATGAGACCAAGTGCATTGGGATCCCCTCACTTGCCTACAACACCTATTTTTGGCCCAAATGGCTTACAACACTTTAGGTCACACCGATCCGATCACAAGACATGGCGGTCCGACCGATTTGGGACCGGTCGGACCGCCATGCTAGGACCGGTCGGACCACCCCTGTCCAGAATGCCTGAGACTTTGTCGAAAACTCGTGAAACGACAAACCGTAAACACCATTGCCAATTGTCACATCATCCTAAGATCTGGAACATATCCCCATGAAATCCACACAAAGGAAGGGAAACGGCCGGCTAGACGTTTTGGCAGCACGGTAATTTCCATCACCCATGAGGCCAGGGTCGCTGTCGCATCGCCCGCCGCCGAGGTCAAGGGCGGATCTAGGTCTCGAGTAGGGTAAGTTATAACCCAAGGTCAAGCAAAAAATTCAGTGGATTTTTTTAAAATATAATATATGCCTGATAAATTTATTCATAGTGAGAGACGATGTGAGAGGTCCTCCTTTGTGAGTGATGAGTATTCGACAGCGTGTTGAATAGGTTGAGAGTTGAGTTTTTCGGTTTGACTGCTTCAGGTTGAAACAGATAATCGGAACTACCGTGTATGGAGCGGAAGTTCGATAATCGAACTACCGGCGTTGGAAATAGGAACTTCCGATTAACCTGGGAATTGAGTTCGGTTGAAGTAATCGGAACTTCCGCACCTGGGGTAGCGGAGGGTCCGATAATACTGACGTTGAGTGTTCCTCTGAGACGAAAATCGGATTTGAAAATCAGGAATGCGGATGTTCGAAGATCGGAAGTTCCGCAATGGTAAGAGCGAACTTCCGATAATCCCGACAAGTGCGGACGTTTCGAAATCGGAACTTCATTGTGGTAAGTCGCGAACTTCCGATTGTGCCCGAATCGCGTAGAAGGTTAATTTGTGATTTTGATTTTGTATGAGTTTGAGTCTTGTACAAATTTTGATGCTATGATATTGTGCAATACTATGTGATGTGTTTTTGTCTATGTTGACTGCAGGACATCGAGACGAAGTCGTGGCGAGACACAAGGTGACCGGACTAGGCGCAGGCGGCGTTGAGGTCAGAACGGTCGGGATGTGTCAAAAACGGCGTGAATCTTGAGGTGGTTGCGAGTCAAGGACAGCAAGGCGTACGGGAGTCTTCCAAAAGGTGCGCAAGGGGCGAAACGGTCTTTTCGCAAAGCGGCACAAGTGGAGGCGGTTCCGTTCGGGTGTAGCGGGCTTAATGGGTTGGAGGCCCATTAGCCAAGGCTATAAATAGAGGTGAACCCCTGGTGTTAGGGTTAGACTTTGAGAGAGAAAATTAGGGTTAGCTCTAGCAAAAGGGTGTGTTTTGCTTTTTGAGAGTTTGTTGGTTTGGAGAGAATGAATTGAAAATCTTTGTAATCATTCCTCTGTGTTTTCTCTGTAATCTCTAGACTTCTATCAATGAAACTCTGAGGTTTTTGATTACTTGTTTATGCCTCTCTTATTCCCTTCCTATTCTTGTTAAATATTTAGGGTTTTGATGTATCTTTTGATTCGTCTTATGAAATAGCATAAAACTTGATATCTAGAGTCGTTTTAATATTGCTATTACATCCTCAAAGTTTCATGAGCTAAGAATCTGAAAATCTCGTTTATTGTGGGTTTTGGTCTTTCTTGCCCCTTCTTCAAGAAATCCATTTTTGCCTTGATTATTGAATCCTTGTTTGCGATTCTTCTCCATAAGGTCAAGATGTTGTTTAGGATGATGTCCTGTGAAACTTGACCTGAGAAGAGCATTCAAGATTTAGTATTTCGGATTTTTGGGAAAAACACGCGCGATCGTTCTTGGTCAGACAATCGAACTTCCGATTGTCCACGGCGAACTATCGCAGCGGAACTTCCGCGATCGATCCCGGAACTACCGTGAGTGCGGAACTATCACGGTAGAATCGAGCTTCCGATTTTTGACGTAATGCATCAAACTTGTTTTAGTTCTCTGATTTTGTTTTACTCTTCTTAAGAGGGCTTTATAGAAATTGCTTAAATACAGTAAAGGGGAGTTCTTAATTTTAAGGCACCATTCACCCCCCCCCCCCCCCTGTTGCCATTTCGGTCCTTCACATAGTATCTAGCCCAAGATTCATGAGGTAGCCTGCCATAGGTGGTAATTGAACCATTCAATTTGGTTCAGCTAAGGATCAATGGCATGGGTCAATGAGCAATTGAGCATAGCACATAGACTTAACTATTATGGTGGTTATAAACTAACATCATTCAGGTTAGATAAAACATGGGGACCAAAACATTGCCAGACAGAAGGCAGGAAAACTTCCATGTAATCCCACTGCAAATGACAAATCAAACAGCATAACATCCAAATAATCTCCACATTATTGCCATGGCATTTGTTAATGACCAAGTGGGCATGTTTCTTGAATTGTTTTGTGGGCATGTTTCTTGAATTGTTTTGGTCTTCCCCTTTCAGTCAGTAAGCCAAACAGGCAAATAGGATCTGTAATGTCTTGCTGCTTATAGACCTTGAATTGGCTCTTTGTCTAGTGGTTTGCCTACGTTTGTCTTCCATTTCACCGTGTGTTCTAAAAATTTTTAAACAACTTGATCTTCAAAACAGCGAGAACTAAACAACATAACTTGGTCTTTAACATTGTCAATTGTTCAAGGTTAGAGGACCCTTGGCTAGTTGAAGTGCTTGTGTGTTAATAACTACTAAGTGCATATTGTTAATAAGTGCATTTCTTATTTAGATACTCAATTTGTATCTCTAAGATGTTATATTATTTATATTTTACTATTTTTTTCTTATTATATTTTATGTTAACCTATTTTTGCTAAAGTTTTATGTCAATGAAGCATTCGGGGTTTATTTTTTGTTATGTACTGATGTGAGTAGAAATTAATGTAAGTTTTAAGATATTAGTCTATTAGAATTTAACCCGAAACATCGTCGAATACTAGATCCACCACTAGCTGAGGTCGTCGTCAACCACCGAGCTGCCAAGACATCCGACGCTCAAGCTACCGTGTCCTCCATCGGAGACGTTGCATCGCCCTTATCAAAGTCGCCGCCACCGGCCAGTGCCGCTGCACTGCCAAGACCGTCGGACCGCCACAGCCGTCGGAGAGACGCCTGCCAAGACGCTGCTGCCGCCGAAGTCTCTGTTCGAGTTGAAGATTGTGCATGTGCCACGCACACGTACAAGACATGCATGCACTACTACAAAATAGGTCATAGAAGACGCCTCATCACAGACGGTTTTTTGAAACCGTCTGTGATAAAATAATCACAGACGGTTCCAAGACAAATCGTTTGTGATATGTAAGAACCGTCTGTGATTTTAGATTTACCATAACTTGGATTTCTACATATCACAGACGGTTCGTGGTTAGAACCGTCTGTGATTTTAGATTTACCATAACTTGGATTTTTACCATGGTTTGGAATTTTCCTTACTCTTTGAATTCCAAACCATGGTAAAACCCTAAAATCACAGACGGTTTTATATAAAAACCGTCTGTAATGAGACTCTCATCACAGACGGTTCGTATTAAGAACCGTCTGTGATGAGACGCTTATCACAGACGGTTCGTCTGTGATATGTCATCACAGACGGTTTTTGTATAAAACCGTCTGTGATACTTGGGCAGGAAAAAAAATTGCACTTAATGGGCGGGCTGCCGAAAATATCTCTATATTAACAGAGACTTTCATCTCCTTCTTTGCCATCTCCATCTCCTCCTCTGCCATTTCTCCTCTGCCATCTCCGTCTCGCCCTGACCTTGCGCTCCGGCTTTCCCCGAGCTCGTCGCCCGCGGCCTCCTCCACCTCGCGCCAGCCTCGTCGTCGTCGGCCTCCCACGACCTCGTCACTCCCGGCCTCCTCTACTTCGTCACTCCGTCCTCCCCTGAGTTCGTCGTCCACTGCCTCCTCCACCTCGCCCCGACCTCATCGTCGCCAACCTCCCATGACCTCATCACCTTAGCCTCCCACGACCTCACTCTCTCTACTCCCCCATTTTGCTCTGTGATGTGGATTACTACTGTGATGTGTTAGTACTCTGTGAATGGATTGAGTTGATGCTACTGTGATGCTGCGGCTATTGTGGGAAAGCTAGCGAAAAGTTCAATCCGAAAATCCATATCAGATTCATTCGGGAGGCTCGGGAGGCTCCAAACGAAATGAAAATCCGTTTTCGTTTTTTTTTTCCATAGAAAAAACTATCACAGACGATTCTTATTTAGAACCGTCTGTGAAAATATACTAGTTTGTGAGTCGAACCGTCTGTGATAGTCTATTTCACAGACGGTTCGTGAGTTCAAAAACCGTTTGTGTCATCACAAACAAAAAAATTCAGACGGTTCAAAAACCGTCTGTGATGACATCGTGTCATCACAGACAAAAAAAATGATAGTTTAGAACCATCTGTGATGAGTTTTTTTGTAGTTACGATGTATGCATACATGGAGTGTATGTGAGTGCATGCATGTGTGTTTCTCATGCATGCACCTCCCTGAAGATCCAACTGCGCATGACAAGAAGACGAGGAAGCCGTATCGACACCCGCACGGCCTGCTCATCGCTGGAGACACAGAACTCCACTGCGCCGCCGAGCACGTCGAGTTGTTGATACGTGAGACCGCCCGTCTCCATCGACTTCTTAGTCCCGCCGTCGACCTTGCCAACATATGTGAACACTTTGTCTTCACCAACTGCCTACTACTCCTGCCGTATCATAACCTCCACACACTGTTCGAGACAAAATGAGGCCGGGTGACGAGGGCGGGCGGAGCCGATGTGAAGGCTACGATACCAACGGGGCGCATGGACCGACGAGGCTATGGATGTTGCCAACGCCCAGCTACATCAACCATATACATCACGTGCATAGAGAACTTGAAGCGAAGAACAAAGACGATGATTACGCACAACTTAATCGAAGGTGTTCCGTGCATCCGACCTGGAGTAATTAATCGAGAGTCTTCCGAGGCTTCAGGAACCAGGAGGCCACATCATCCAAGTCAGATTATCTCGCTAGTAGGCTATGGAGAGCACACAATGGGAGATTGCATTTATTGTTTTTGAAATAATAAAATTCATGTATCCTAATTTGGAGTTCTCGCATGGGAGATATGGCCTCTCAAGGTAGACTGCATAGAGAATTAGAGTCCGCAACAGAGTCAACGCAAACCTCCACAAATAAAAAGTAGAAGTCCTTTGCGTTAGCTAAACTAAAAAAAAATCACTCAATTTTGAGTTTAGGAGATAACGTTATGGCCTCTGGAAAGTTAACGGTGCAGAAGAAAAGCGAAAAACTGACTCGAAGTCAAAGTGTACTCGGAATCAAACTCAATGTCGATTGTTTCCAAGCTTACGGACGTCCAAGCGATGACCCCTGTTGCCCTTGAGACTATAAATTAGACCCGAGGGGTACTGTCGACGATCAAATCGTCGATCTTATGAATGTATGAAGAAAAAGAGAAAAATGACACGTATCTTCTGGAAAGTAATGAGACTGCTCTTTATTGCTGTGAACTGGCTATTACAATGGGTGTATGTAACCTAGACTGAAGACTAACTCGGGAATACAATGCTCTTCTGAGAATGTTTCCCAATCTATCTTCACTGTTCCGGCCTCCTCCACTTCGGTTCGCAGTCCTCCTTATGTAGTTGATGAAGCGCCGCGATTGTCCCCGAGAGACGTCTGTTGGAGAAGCGGTCGTCTGCCTGAGAGAAGGCGTCGCTTGATAATGTGTTAACCTTCATGCGGTTATATGTCAATGAGCCACTTAACCGCATTCCTGTGTCTTAGAGTTACGTATCGTCGCGTGGTATGGAATATACAGTACATGTTCCATTCTTCACATGGTAGAGGATATATCTGGCGCTAGATCCAGATATCAGTTTAAGGCTTTGTGAGGTTTTGACTAGTCGGAGACAAGGTTGGGAACCTTCTCCGACCAGGTTAGATATTGTGTAACCTTTGGAATCCTCACGACCAGTGAGGTCGTTAGCCTTAGGGGTTACGACCACGAAGACATATGGTCCTTTATCTATTAAATAATAAATAGAGGTTTTAATCCTCATCAGTTAGCCCCCGAACTTTAAATGAATTGGTCGTATAGACGCTTACTCCCGATGCAATCGTATCGGGTAGACCCCTCATTAAATGATGTGGTATTCGAGGTGGTCCGTATTCATATTTAAAATTGAGAAATTGCCTCGGAAGTTGAAAAGAACTATTTGCCCGCTGGTTAAAATGGATTTTTGTCCATTAGACTTTTCTCGAAGCTGTTACAGTGTTGCGGCTATAAAAAGCCCCTTAGCATTGTGTGTTAGGGTTTTTACGTCTTTTCACTTTCCTCTTCATCTTCCAAGAAACCATCTCCGATCACCTTTGAATTCTTCACCCGAAAGAAACCACCATGTCGGATCTTATCACCAACTGGTCGATCTCCGATCTGAGTGAGAAGAAACTTGAAGGTTTGAAAAAGATTGGGCTACTACCCGACAGAAGTTTGATCTTATGGAGATCAACATTTGGGGAACATTCTCCAAGTGGAGAGGATGGAGAAATTCTGGTATTTCTCGCATATATTGAATGCGGCTTTAGACTTCCAGTTCACTCCTTTCTTTTCCAAGTTTTGGAGTATTATGGAGAAGAACTGATCAATCTGGCTCCCAACGCCATAGCCAACCTCAGCATCTTCGCCTACCTCTGCGAAGCGTACCTTAGAATTCCAGCAACCTTGGACCTCTTCAGGTACTAGTACAGATTGGTGAATGCGAAGAAGACGACCGGTATACCCGGAGAGTGTACCTTGCGTCTCCATGACGGGAAGGCTGAGGAGTACATTCCAATGTACTCCAAGTCTTCGTGGTCGTCATGGAAGAAGAGTTGGTTTTACAAGAAGATAACGCAGGGCGATGGTCTTTATTACAGCGGTAAGAAGGCTATCGAGAACCCGCAATGGCGTTCCTCCTCAAAGAAAGAGGGGAGAATTGGGAGATGGGTTGAAGCCATTCATCTATTGAGTGTTAGGGGTTTAACCTCCTGGCACGTGGTGAGGGACTTCTCCATGCGGAGAATCAGTGCTTTGAAGGCCAGAGCTCATTCGATGCTCTGGTATATTGGTCGTGATGATGCGACCAAGGACTCTAGGGAAGGTAAGTTCCAGTAAGAATCCGACCTGCATACCTTTCTGGTTAAATACTTTTATAATCCTAAGACCTCTCTTTTTGTTACAGCCTTGTCTTCTGATGAAATCAGA
This sequence comes from Hsuehochloa calcarea, assembly GCA_036346395.1. Classification (NCBI taxonomy): domain Eukaryota; kingdom Viridiplantae; phylum Streptophyta; class Magnoliopsida; order Poales; family Poaceae; genus Hsuehochloa; species Hsuehochloa calcarea. Next base: position 53,456,395 of record CM070593.1, on the reverse strand, counting down.
AGCTGGATTAGAATGATCTGTGCTGGAGAGCCTAATGAGAAGGCTGGGTACCCTTTGATCTTACAGCATATTGTTGAAAATTTTGCTGCGATCGGAGGACTAACCGATCGAATTAAGAATCTAGAGAAAAACACTCCGAACTAGAAAGTAAGAACTTCCTTCTTAATTTGTCTTTTTTCAAGACTTTCCTTTCTTCCTTTAACTATTCTCCCGTATCAAATTTGATAGATTTGGATAAAATAAAAGAAGAAGCTTTGACTGAAAAAGCCAGAAGAATAAAGCTTGAAGAGGAAATTTGTAATACCTCATATAACCAGTTAGGTTGTATCATTTCGATTGTCTAGGAATGTTATTCGAAATCGAGATTTAAAACTTTCCGGAACCGAATCGGTAAAAAGAAAGAAGTCGGAGAGTAAAGAATCAGTTTTCGTCGAATTTTCCAATCAGCGGAGGGTAATTGTTAATTCTCGTCAACTCGGGGCATTGTCCGCGACCAGAGGCCCAAGAGGGGGCCGCCAGCCCATGAGGAGGCCGGCCAAAGGGGGCGCCACTCCCCAAACCCTAGCCGCCACTTGCATCTCCCCTCCCCTTGGCCGCCTCCTCCTCTCCCCAAACCGCCTCCTTGCTGCCCCTTGGTGCTCCTCGCAGCGGTGGTTCCAACTCCGTGATCCCGCCGCTCCTCCTCAAGGTCCCTCCATCAACTCCGTTCCCGCCGCCGACGCCGCTGCTCGTCTCCGGTGGCCGCCCTAAGAGAAGAAAGAGAGGAGAAGCGAGGAAGACCCGTGTGCAGCGGATCTTCGTCGTTTTACTGGTCTACAAGGGTAATTAGACCTCCGATTCGTTGTTTGATTCCATTAGAATTGAGGATCCGATTGGATTTGTAGTTTCGTTTTGATTCGGTTAATAGATTGATTCTGTCCAGTACGTTGTAACTCGGTTTTGGATGTCTTAGAGGCAGAATTGGATGTCTTCGCCTTCTAGAGTTTTGTTCCTTATTTCATTAGCTTTCTTTTGGCACCTGGATCATGAATTTTCACCCAGTAGATTAAAAGTTATGACTGTTTTACTACGTGCTGGTCTGTCTGCCAGAAATGCTGGGTATAGTCGGTTGCACCTAGGTTTTGATCTAGTTAGAGTCCGAATCAGGTCGGCCACCCAACTAGGTTTATGAAGATAATTTCACCAGCTTTCCAGGATGATAAAAATCACTTTATTTGGATCAGTGTTTTAAAAGTTAGAGCCTTTTCTTTAGGGCTGTTCTGAATTCTGGGCAGACTGCAGTTAGTGTTTTTCATTGGATGGTTAGACCTCTGTATTGGCCGAATTAGAGTTTACCATCAACTAGAGTTTCGTAGCCTGTTACGTTAAGAAAATCTGGGCACTAGTTTCGTGTCGTTTCGAGTTCCAGATAATTAAATATGCTTTTTCTCGTACCGCTGCTCATAAGGGCTGAAATCTGGCAGAATAGTTTATTTTCAATTTGGGTCTATGCGGTATATTGAATAGTCAGGGGTTATTGTAGAACATTGGTAGCAGTGTTATATCGTTGTTCTTATTTTGGGAACATGCTTGTGTAGGCGGTGAGACATCCCGTGTGGGAACACCTCCGTTGCCTGCTAACGAGTCACTACGCAAAAGGCAAGTACTGTATGCATAATGATATGTTGTTTACATGAATGTTTTATGCATTGTTCATGATGTTGATATACTGCAAGTACCTTGTATACAATGTTTGATGAAAAAATGTGATGTGTGAGTGAATGATTATATTTGTTCGTACTTGTAGATGAATGCCATGTGTTTCTTTTCAATTATGAGTACTATTCAATATTGCCATGGGATCACATCATGACATGCATAAATTACATTTGTAAGACCCATCAATTCCAAAGATGGGCACTTGAAAATCCCATCAATTCCGAATGGGTACATGAGTCCACCATTCCAATGTGGGCCATGTTACGTGAGTCCACCATTCCAATGTGGGCCACGTTGGACGGTCGTATGAAACGTTCTTCATACGATTACTATAAGTGAACACCGACGGGTGTTTCACTCGCTATACCGGTATATGCAGCAATATGTCCATTTCCTTCAATGCACCATTCCACTTCATTCATTCATAATCTCGTTTCCAGTAAATGTTCCAAATATGATTGTGATATATTGTTCATAGTATGTTTGATTGTTACATACAGTTGCTTGCTGAGTCTTTGGCTCATTCTTGCTTTATTGTCTTATTTAGGTAAATGACAAGGAAGAATGATCTTGTGGAGGGTAGTTCATCACGATGCACTCACTACCTTATAACAAACAATTTGAGGACTTTTACTGTCATTAATTATGACTTGCGTGCATTGTAATAAGCCATCATGGCCTTGTTTGCTATATCTTTCTGAATTGTTTACTTCCATTCGTTGATTAGAACTGGATGATGAATGCTTGTTTCCGTATAATCTTAATACTTGCTTCACCTTATCATGCGTTATGATGTTATTCAATTGAAGAGTAGTGGTTGTAGGTGACATCTTGACTTCCTTATAGTCAGGGTGTTACAAAATTCAAGCTAAAAACCGGTCGATCGAAAACTTGAGACCAGGCATGAAAAATCCAGGAAGAAGGCTGAAGGTAATTTAGTCGTAGACTTAACTTAGTATTTTCTTATAATCCTTCTTACTTAATGTTTGCTTTGTTTATACAGAGCAAAATCAAGCATTAAGCAGAGCACAAAAAACTTTGGAATTTGAGCAAGAAAAAGGGGCAGCAGTTATGTTTAATCTTGATAAACAAATCACTGCACTCAACAAAATGATCTTTGATATGGTATCAAGATCAACGTTGCCTTCCTTAAGTGATCCAGTAGAAAAGGTAAATTACCTTGGCCATCTTTTGGAGGACCTTAAGGGCTTGCTTAAAACTACAGGAGATAATTACGCCCAGTCCGTAAAGGAATCTATTGCTAGTGGAGTTAGTCTTTTTTGACAAAATTGAAGGCGTCCGACCCCTCTACCAATCTTCAGGCCATTGAAGAGGATTTTAACTACTTGCCTGAGGAGGCGACCAAGTTTCTCAAGAAAGTTAAACCTCTTGGAGACAAGGTTGCAGAAGAAATAGAGATCGGATCTCCATCCAGTAGTGACTAATGGAGGGCAATCTCTAGTAGTAAAAAACCCTGCAAAAAAGATAGAGAGAAAGTATGCAAAAAAAATGTATAAAAACTTACCTTTCTCTTATCAATGAAAAAGAATTTTTGTTTATCCAGTCGACTTATCATATATTACCTAGCCCTCGATTGTTTTATAGTAAAAGAACTTTACTATAAAAGCAGTAGGCCAAGAATATGAACTTAAGTCTCAACCATTATTTGAAAGTATGTACTGATTGTTGAAAAAACTGATCGTGACAATACTAGAAAACCTTTTTGGTCGGAACCAGTGTTAGGTTTCAACTAGTTGTAAATCTGTTTTTCGTAATCAGAGTACTTACTAAGACAATATATGGTCGGAAGGAAAAAATAATTTTTCATGACAAGAGGAAATTATATGCAAAGACATATATAATAAACGATAAGTGGTTTTATTTCTATGCAGTGCTCAACGCTGGTCAGAATGAACTTGCTAAGAAATAAAGATATAGATTGTATTTCACAATACGTGTTCATTCTCTAGTCCGACTGGCAGCGAAGATCGTAAGAAAAGGACCGTCGTTAGAAAGCTCCTTCTAGTGGGCGGAACCACATGCGAAAAAGGAGAGACTTCGACTAGGAGGTTTTCCGTGTCCCGACCAGTAGCCAAACAAGAGTAGAACATAATTTTGAAAATAAAAAATATAATCTCTATAGTCTTAAGCATATGAACCGCAGTCGACCAAGGCTAGGCTATGTCATATAAATAACATCACTTGCTCTTTGGATTATTTTATTATTTGTTAAACTGAATGGAAAAGAAATAAAAACTAAACGAAAAACTTACGCAGTTGGTCAATATTTCAAGAATTAGACAAATCCCTGCCATCTGACATAGCCAATCGTACCGAACCTAGTCGGGTGACTTCGACCACAGTATAAGGACCTTCCCACTTGGGAGAAAGTTTGTTGCGATTAGCTTGGCTCTGAATTTTTATGAGAACCAGATCACCTACAGCTAGGCTGCGAGGTTGCACTTTACGACTGTGGTACCTTCGCATGGCTTGTTGATAGATTGTTGAACCCAGTAAGGGTTGGTGTCGTCGTTCCTCAAGGAAATTAACGTCGCGGAGTCGTCTTTCTTCCTGATCGTTTTCATCTAAACAATCAGTGCGAGCTGAATCAATTTTTAGTTCTGGAGGAAGCATGGCTTCGGCCCCATAGACTAAAAAGAATGGCGTTTCACCGGTCGCACGACTGGTCGTCGTACGAACAGCCCATAAAATAGAAGGAAGTTCTTGAACCCAAGCTCCTGACTTTTTTTTTAACTGGTCGAATACCCGACGTTTGACCCCCTGCATTATGATACCATTGGCACACTCAACTGCTCCGTTACTCTGCGGATCAGCAACCGAAGCTAAATGGACTTTGATACCAAGGTCATCGCAGAATTACTGGAAATTGCCGCTGGAGAATTGGGTACCGTAGTCCGTGATTATACGACTGGGTACACCAAATCGTGTAATCACATTTTTGTGAGGAACTTCTTAGCAGGCTCAGTTGTAGTTTTAACAACTGGCTCGGCTTTGATCTATTTTGTAAACGTGTAAATCATGACGAAAAGGAATTCGAAGCCCCTGGGTGCTCTTGGGAAAGATCCCAGAATGTCTAGTCCTCAGGTTGCAAAAGGCCAGGAAAGAGGAATTGTTTGCAAAGCTTGTGCCGGCTGATGTACTTATCGGCTATGAAACTGACATTGTACGCACTTTGTCACGAGCTCTTTTGCATTATGAAGGGCAGTTGGCCAATAGTATCCTTGCCTGAAAACTTTACCGACCAGTGTTTTGTAGGAATGATGTGCTCCACAGACTCCTCCATGAATTTATGTTAGCAACTTAATGCCATCCGAGTGAGCTATGCATCTCATCAACACTCCATGAGATCCTCGTTTATACAAGATACGTTCGATTAGAGTGTATGATTTGGCTTTTCGTGCTATACGATCAGCCTCTACATCATCTTTTGGAATTAGGTCATGCTGAAGATAATTGTAGATCGATGTCATCCAATCTCTACCATGATCGTCACCGATCTGTGGAGCATCTATGTGACCAGAATCAATTGGATTTACCTGATGTGAACTATTGATGTTCTCGGAAGGCTCGATTACCGAGGGTGAATCGAGTTGCTCAAGAAAAACTCCTGGCGGGACGGTTGACCTAGTGGAGGCCATCTGTGACAACTGATCTCCTAGAAAGTTTTTTCTTTCTAGGAATATGTTGTATCTGAAAACCGAAGTAGTGCTTTTCGAGTTTTCGTACTTCCTCCAGATAAGGCGACATCTTGGTACTTGAGCACTGATACTCTTTCCCTACTTGATTCGCTACTAGTTGACAATCGCCTTTCACTAGCAATTTGTGAATCCCGAGCGAATGAGCTGCTTGAAGTCCTGCCAGTAAACCTTCATATTCCGCTACATTGTTAGTAGCGGGAAAGTTAAACTGAATGGCGTACTTAATGTGTTCGCCAGTAGGGGATATCAAGACGACTCCAGCCCCCGATCCTTTAAGCATTAATGAACCATCAAAGTACATTGTCCAATCGTCGTGGTGCTCGTACTCGAGTTCCTGCTTAGGTTCTGGGTTTGTCCATTCGGCAATAATTATGCTATTGCCTGAGACTTTATAGCTGTTCGTGAGATAAAATTTAGATCGAACGTCCCTAGTTCAACTGCCCATTTTGCTATTCGTCCTGATGATTCCCTGTTTCCAAGGACTTGACCTAGGGGATATCCTGTAGGTACGACCACTTTGTGGGCCTGAAAGTAATGCCTTAGTTTCCTTGAAGCCATATGGAGACAATAGAGCAACTTTTATACCTGTGGATATCTTTCCTTTGGTCCATGTAAGACTTCGCTTACGTAATAGCTTGTCGTTGAACATTTTCACGTTCTACGACCAATACACCGCTGACGGCCTGTGGCGTTGCAGCCACGTAAATCAATAGTGTTTCTTCCGTTCTTGGAGAAACTAAGATCGGGGCGTTTCCAAGGTACTCTTTGAGTTTTTCAAAGGCTTCGTTGGCTTCTTTCGTCCACTCAAAACTCCCATGCTTCCGAAGAAATTTAAAGAAAGGTAACCCCTTCTCACCTAACCTGGCTATGAAACGACTTAGCGCTGCCATACATCCCGTTAGCTTTTGGACCTCTTTCTTTGTTGTCGGGGGGCGCATCTGATTGATGGCCATTATCTTAGCCGGATTTGCTTCGATACCTCTAGCCGAAACTAGGAAACCCAGAAGTTTTCCAGTGGAAACCCCGAACACACATTTCTCCGGATTCAACTTGAGGTTATTTCTTCTCAAGTTGTTGAAAGTTTCTTGTAGGTCAAGAATATGATCGCCAGCATTGATGCTTTTCACAACCAAGTCATCTACATAGGCTTCTAGATTTCGACCTACCTGCGGCTGAAACTTTTCTGCATTAACCTTTGAAAAGACTCATGAGATACAATCCATGGCCACAGAATTTGAGCACTTCAAGTGTGTGTTACCGGACAAGTTTATCGCGGGAGGCATTATTACCAAGCTTCCTCCTTCTTGGAGGAATTTTGCTACTTCTCTGAAACACAAGAGACAAGAGTTTTCTGTTGAAAATCTCATTGGGTCTCTTGATGTCGAAGAGAAGACGAGAGAAAAAGATACACACACTAGAGGTAATGAGGGATATTTTAGTGCCAATGTGGTGCAGAAGAAGAATGGTCAAGCTCAAAAGTTCACAGACAAGAACAAGACTGTATAAACAACTAGCTTCAAGAAAAAGAAGAAAAATACAAAGGATTGCCTTTGCTTTGTGTGTGGCGAATCTGGTCATTGGGCCAAGGATTGCAGCCAACGCAAAAGTGGAAAGAATCAGTAAGGGCAGAATTCCAAGTCTGCTAATGTTGTTGTTGGTACCACTGAGACGGGAACTTCAGGGTATGGTAATTTACCTACTGTTATTTCCGTATGTCATTCTACCTATTGGTGGATATACACTGGTGCTAATATACATGTGTGTGCTGATGTTTCATTGTTCTCTTCTTACCAGGTCACTCGGGATTCAGCCGTTCTAATGGGGAATGGGTCACATGCTACTATTCATGGTGTTGGTACGGTCGATCTAAAGTTTACTTTGGAAAAGATTGTGCAACTGAAGAATGTGCATCATGTGCCATCTATCAATAAGAATCTCGTCTGCGGATCTCTTCTGTGTAGAGATGGCTTTAGACTGATATTTGAGTCCAATAAATTTGTAGTGTCCAAGTGTGGACAATTTGTTGGTAAAGGATATGTGTGCTGAGGCTTGTTCCGCCTATCTCTTTCAGATTTGTATAATAATGTTGTGAACCATGTTTACAGTGGTAATGAGACTACTATTTGGCATTCACGACTTGTCACATAAATTTTGGTTGCATGACATGGTTAGCCAGTTTAGAGTTAATCCCAAAATTCACCATTACCAAAGGTTCTAAGTGTCAAGTTTGTGTGCAATCAAAGCAGCCTCGTAAGCCTTATAAGGCCACGGTGGTAAGAAACTTGGCACCATTAGAACTCATACATTCAGATCTATGTGAGATGAATGGTGTGTTCACAAAAGGTGGTAATAGATATTTCATGACTTTGATTGATGACTCCACTAGGTTCTGCTATGTGTATCTTTTGAAAACTAAAGATCGAGCTCTTCACTACTTTAAAATCTATAAGGCAGAAGCTGAGAATCAACTTGAAAGGAAAATCAAAAGGGTAAGGTCTGATCGTGGCGGCGAGTACTTTTCTAATGAGTTCAATTTATTCTGTAAGGAACATGGTATAATCCATGAGAGGACGCCTCCCTATTCACCCCAGTCAAACGGGGTTGCTGAAAGAAAGAACCGCACTCTAACTGATTTGGTTAACGCCATGTTAGACACAGTGGGTCTTTCCAAAGCATGGTGGAGGGAGGCTATATTGACTTCTTGTCATGTCCTAAACAGGGTTCCCACAAAGAAGAGATAACCACATATGAATAATGGGAGAAGAAAATAGTATCACTTTCATACTTGCGCACTTGGGGTTGTTTGGCGAAAGTCAATGTGTCAATTCCTAAAAAACGTAAGCTTGGACCAAAAACCGTGGATTGCGTCTTTCTAAGCTATGCTCACCATAGCGTTGGATATAGATTTCTAGTGGTGAAATCTGGAGTTCCTGACGTGCATGTCAGTACAATTATGGAGTACAGAGATGCTACATTCTTTGAGGATATTTTTCCGATGAAAGATATGCTTAGTTCATCGAGTCAGGAGCCTGATACAACTCCTGAACCTGCCATTCTTATGGAATATTTTGAGCAAATTCCTGAGGATGAAGACAATGAAACTCTAAGGAAGGGTAAAAGACAAAGGACTGCAAAGTCTTTTGATCCTGATTTCATTGTGTACATTGTGGAGGATACTCCAAGTATCATTTCTGAAGCATATGCTTCTCCAGATGCGAAATACTGGAAGGAAGCAGTACGTAGTGAAATGGATTCCATTATCTCTAATGGAACTTGGGAGATCACTGAGCGTCCTTATGGTTGTAAACCTGTAGGATGTAAGTGGGTGTTCAAAAAGGAGCTTAGGCCTGATGGTACTACCGAGAAGTACAAGGCACGGCTTGTGACCAAGGGTTATACCCAAAAGGAAGGCGAAGATTTCTTTGATACTTATTCACCTGTGGCTAGATTGACATGTGAAGAGGGGACTGAAGTCTGTCAGGAAAATGAGAAACTCCGGAGTAATAGCTTTGGATTATATCCAAACAGCTAAGAATCTGGCAGATCCCTTCACAAAGGGCTTATCACGGAATGTGATAGACAATGCATCGAGGGAGATGGGTTTGAGACCCACGTGAGTTATACCATAGTGACAACTCATCCTATGTGATCGGAGATCCCGTGAACTAGGATTGGCGAAACAAGCTATTGGTTAACTGGGAGGAGAGTACTTTTACATACCCACTCCATCGGAGATGTAATTCTCTCCTAAATCTGTATGGCATATTGATTTTTATCTTAATGTGTTCTGTGGCTTGTTTAAGCAAAGATGTTGTCCTACATAGCAATCTTAAAAGGACACACTTATATGAGCCCGACTGCTAGTCACAGTCTATGAGATAGGGTAATCTCTAGGAAACTCATGAATAGGACAGGAGTATGACTTATATGCTCCAACCCGCGGGGATGCCTGACAGCCTAGTATCAGTTAAGGACTTAAATAAAATTTATTCACACAAAACTGCCAATTCAAGGCTTAGTCCATTGTGCAGTTGTGGATAAGTGTAGCTTCTGTTCTAGATGGATGTTCAACCTTATTCAGTCTCCATCGAAACACTTGTATATTAAAACAATACTGTGGATCAAGGCATTTGACATGTGTCTTTGAGATCTGGTGGGGGATTGTAGGAATTAATACGGGATGGACCCAGTTTTTATTTCTAATTAATTCCTGGAGAATCTCAAAGACCCATGTGCACGTGCTAAAATTGATTAGTCTCACATGGAGAGTGGAAGGAGAGTTACATCACTTTATAAGGTGGAACGTGGTAGCCCCCCTTGTGGAATTGGAGAAAGCCAACACACGCGCGTGCTCGCTCTCCTCGCCTCGCCGAGCCGAGCCGTGTGAGTGCGTGTGCGTGTGCGTGCAGGCACGTCGGGTGCAGGCGCGTTTTTTCTTTATCTATTTGAAAATCGAAACGCACCGACTCGAAGTAATGGCATTAACAAAGGTTCAGTTACCAGTGAGTTATGGCTACGGTTAAGAAAGAATCCTTGAGTCTGTTGCTGTTGTTTCTGACGATCTCATCCCGCAAGGCGCGTGTACGGTCGAACCGGGAGAGCTCCTTGAAGGCTTGCACGAGCGAGGACGAATAAGGTTTTTAGGGAGCGTTTGCGCGACTGCTCGCTCACTCCGTATTCATCCGATCGCTGCTTCGTCATCATCCAATCCTCTGCTTCATCTACATCATCTGCGCGACTACTACCACGACGTCCACTACGCCATGGCGAACGACGATCTCACCAACACTTCTGTTGTTGTTCCATCTACTGGTTCTGGGTATATCAATCTCTCACTTGTCATGTATTTAGCTTTATTATCTGTTGTTATGTTGAACACTGATATAAGAATATTACTTTCGGTTCTTCTGGAAAATCGTATGACTATGGTGTTCATGATTATTTGCTTTATGAAAATGGCTAGAGTATTATCCATGATTCATCTAGTATATTTCTGGATTAAAATAATTCAAAAAAAAATTATATATTCAACATACAACACTGTTTGCACAGTAATCTCTGCGATTGCAGGAGAGAGAATCCGGAGCATGCGAAGGAAGGAAATAGTCCTCGTCGAGGACACATGAACAGGCCAGGCCAATAGTAGGTCTGAACAGACTCGTAGAAAAGTCTTGCAAGAACAAGGTGAATGGACCGAAAAACAGCCCTAGAGTCTGATCGGGTAAAATGCACATTGTACCGACTCTGCATGTTCAACGAATCCCATTTCTAGAAATGAGGAGACATGTTCGAGTTGAAACTCCCGAGTGGTGCTCATCAATGGCACGATCGAGATATTAGCGTCAGCGTCAGTGTGTAATGAAGGGGGGACGACACTGTGGACGACTTGGAAATAAGCTAGATCGACCCCATCACTCCAGCAGGTTGTTTTGTTATTAATGTAAGCTTGACTCTTATGGCTAAACGAGTACTAACAAACTGTGGGCTGTGGCACAGTTAAAACTAACGCTTTGAGCCTAACCGCAGGCTTGACTCTTAGCGATTTTGATGCACTTGCCGTAAACTTTGTAGCACACATAATGAACGTCGACTAGAATCGAATTCTGGTTTCAACGAAAGTGAAGCTAATCTGAAAATGAAAATTAATGGACTTGGCTGACTTGCATATATGTTCACAAGCTATACGTCCTTTTCCTCTAAAATGGAAAAGTGGACACTTGCAGTTTCCTCCGGTCTATATATTAACTAGTATACTGCTTGAGTATGTATGTATATATAGACATATAGTACTGCTAGTGCTAGAGTATGGGGATTGAGTTGTCTAATGTATTATAACAGTATCTTACTTCTTAAGTAACACATGCATGCATGTAGCTGCCTTGTACATACGCAACTGAATGCTCACTCCGGCCATGTGCTCCATGTTTCGGACATCTTTGCAGAAAGGATGCATGGGCAATATTATCTGAATAAAGCCATGTCTAAAACCTAGCTTCATTAATGAAGAAAAGATATAATCAACACGCATCCGGCTTAGGTTTCGTATACACGTAGCAAAACTTCTGAATTCCTGCCGTTTCTCCTGTATATAAATGAAGGTCAATCTTGTTCAGCACTATAATTTCAAATCCAAAATCGCATACTACCATGGGTCTTTTAATTTGGAACATAAAAAGTTCTTAGAAATTCCGTAGGAAAAAGATGAACTCCCGATATTTGAGAACTCGTACTGCAACTCTTTGATTTTCTTCGTAAGGACCAGCTATGCAATATGATCTACGACCAGATATTATTTGGTCTCGATCAGTTTGTAACTCCTTATAACCAGATTTTAACTAGTTACTAATCATGTTCGACCAACCTACAACCAGCTCGTATCTCCATACGATAAGTCCGTATCTGATCGAATTGAACGACCAGTCCGTGTATTATCCTTTTGCCCCACGATATCTGGTTGAACTCTAGTTGAGATATTATGTCATCCATAGAATGTTCAATATTTTCTCGATCGTGTGTTAGATAGCTTAATGTAGTCAAACTCTTCGACCACAAATAGTATAATCATGCACTTTCTTCGACCACGAGCGGCGTAATCATGCACTTTCTTCGTGTAGAACGCTGCAAATGCAACAGACGATCCGTCGTCTGGTAAGCGCCTACCGTTCGCGCTAAGCATTCCCACGAGGCGACCGTGTCCTCCTCACGCTGCCGTACTACTTATCACACCATCGCCATCGCCATCGCCATCGTCATCGCCGTCTCCGTCTACTTCCCCATCTAAATACTTCTTCGCGCGCGAGCTTTACCTCTTCCTAGCTAGCTCACGGAAGAACTAGAGTACCAGTACTATATAAGACAGTCTGTGACCATACCAACCCAACCAAACCTGTACACGCAACCGCGTCGACGAGCTGGTACTACCAGAGACGGACGCCATTAACGAGAGAGAGAAAGCAGAAGCTAGCTCGCGAGTCGATCCATGCCTTGCCCGCTCTTATAAATCTCTGAGAAAAAGCGAAGCTGCCTCCACGGTCGCAAGAAAGATCAATTTTTCACTGAGCTGCTAAGCGTTAGGACGTGAAGGGATTGTAACAAGGATATCGATCAATGGTTGTGCAGAAGGCGTGGCTGCCCGTCGATCTCCGGCTGCCGGCCGGGCCGCAGGCGGCACTGGGGATACTTGCGTTCGAGGCGGCGGCGGCCATGTCGAAGCTGCTGTCGCTGCACAGGTCGCTGTCGGAGCAGGAGGTCGCCAGGCTGCGCTCCGACGCCATGCGGTCGCCGGGCGTGGCGTACCTCAACTCCACCGACCAGGCCTTCCTCCTCAGGTTGGCGTGCGCCGAGCTCGTTGTGTCGCTCGACGCCGCGGCCGCCGCCGTCGCGCGGCTCGGCCTGCGCTGTGGCCTCGACTTCGGCGGGGTGTACGCGAGCCTCAAGGACGGCGCACCCGACGCGCGGCTGGACCCGCTCGTGGCCAAGGGGCTCAAGGTGAAGGCCAAGAAGATGGAGCGGCTCGTCGCGGCCACGGCCAAGCTGTGCTCCGAGATGGAGGCGCTCGACGAGCTGAAGGCCGCCGAGCGGAAGCTCAACTTCCGCGGGTGGAGCCGCCTCAGCGGGCCGATCCCTGCGCAGCCGGCGGCCCCGCAGCCTGCCGGCGAGTCGTCCGGCGCCGACTCACTCCGTCAGGAGCTCAAGAGGCAGCGGCTCAAGGTGTGGCACCTCAAGGAGGAGTCCTTGTGGAGCCAGAGCTACGAGAAGGCCGTCGGCCTCATGGTGCGCGCCGCCTGCGCCTTGTTCGTCCGCATCTGCAGCATCTTCGGGCCATACGTGCCCGGCCTCCCACCGCCGCTGCCATTGACGGCCACCGGCAGCGTCCAGACCCGACTGTGCAAGTTGCTGAACCCGCGGTCGGCGAAGGCAAAGGCGTCGTCCGGGCCGATCACGCGCCGGGACGGGCCGTCCCGTGTCCACTGGCCGATGTTGAGCAGCTCGTGCCCGATCATTGGCCTTAGGCCGTCCGGCCAGAAGCGTCCTACCGACTGGCGCAAGCTCCTCGACGCGCCGCCCAGCACCGTCGGCGGCGCCGGCCTGGACCAGCAGTACGCGAACGTGATCGTATCCGCGGAGCAGCTGCTGCAGATGGAGGCCGAGGGGCGGCAGGAGGAGGCGAACGCGGAGCGCGCGGAGATGTACGAGATGCTGCCGGCGAAGCTCCGCGCGGCGGTGCGGTCGAAGCTGCGCGATTGGTGGCGCGACCCGGGCCCGCTGGACGCCGGGCTGGCGCAGGGGTGGAAGGACGCGCTGGACCGCATCATGGCGTGGCTGGGCCCGATGGCGCGCGACACGGCGCAGTGGCAGGCGGAGCGCAACATGGACCGGACGCGGCGGTTCGACGGCGGGCCTCGCGTGTACGCGCTGCAGACGCTGCAGTGGGCGGACAAGGACAAGGCCGAGGCTGCCATCGTCGAGGTGCTCGTCGCGCTCAGCTGTGTCTGCTGGTACGAGGAGCGGCGGCGCGGCTCCGTCCGCCTCTGATTCACCATTCATTGAACCGTTCAACGTCTCAATTCAAACATGGAAAACGCCCTCTTGTCCAAAGATTTTACCTAGTTTTTCTTCTTCCTTCGCTTCGTTCTGTCAAAGCTTTGATTTGAAGAGTTGATTTTTTGCGTTGTTAGATCAGGTTAGTACGGGTGGACTGTTCAGCGGGTTAGGAACTACTGTAGTGGCGGTAATAGTTTGAAAGATGGAGGGAGAAGAGAAATTAAAGGTTGGTTGGTTGGTTGGTTGGTTTCCGTATGGCGACTGTCAGTGGTCTGAGGCTGACATGCCGGGCCCCTGTGTCTGCCTCACATTGGTGACAGCGTCCGGTGTATAAGATTTCACACGAAAAGATTGTATTTTCTACACGATTGATTCTTTGAAATTTGTCTGTTCAAGCAGGAAATTTGTACCGTCCTCTGTACTTGACAACGCCCACGGTTCTCTTTACCTTGCACGGTGCTAGGCAAAGTCTCAGGCTCTCAGCAGCTGTCGTTGTTGAACAGTTCGAAGTCTCTATCTACGAATGAAGAAACGTGCTAGCCAATAATGGACGACCAATGAACGTTTAATTTGGAACATGTGAATTTCATAGTATTTTTTATAGTATTCTGTAAAATTCATACTGAATTTTTACAACAAGCATAAGCAGATACTCCATTTGATATGAAACATTGCATGGATTGAGCAAACACGCGAGATCCAGAATCCGTGTGCTAAGGTGACTGATTTCATTTACAGTCGTACGTTCGTAATGGCATGACACCGAACACTCTGAATTCACACGCCGCTTATCTTAATCGCCGCAATTCGGTAGTTAAGAGGCCATAAACAAACGGGGCAGTTCAACGATTAGGGAAGCCTGCAATAAAAAAGAATGAGCCCACTCAGAGGAATGGTGTAATTCACATGGCTCGAAACTAATCTATAATTTCCCCTAGTTTAATGCACAAACCACACACCTCAGAAAAAGTTGCTAGCCAAAGCAGCAACAGCCTACCAGTTTATGAGGTCAGGCAAGAACATGATATATATCCTAATGACTACCACTAATCCTGTGGGTGTGAAAAATATCAAAATATATTTAGAGGCTGCAGCGTTGTGCAGCAAGTCACCATCATCTCAGTTTGGTCAATACACCCTATCTGTTTCCCGCCTTAGAATACTGCGCTCGTCAAAACGCACCTCGCTCACCGCGTTTCGTGGCCATCAAAGCCGTATTGTATTCTTCTTCAGGCTAACATGCAGTTGACGAGATGAAACACATAGATCCCACAGAATTGCTTTGCAGGGGCACTCAGAAAATTTTGAAAAAGTCAGCAGTTAACTAATTATGCAAGCTGAATGATTGGTACAAGTGAGTTGTAACTTGTGTGCCCGTATCTTCGTCTGCGAGTTTGCTGCTGAGTCTAATGCTGCTCCTAGAAGACAACAGAGTCGGCACCGAATTCCGGTGGAGTATTCAATTCAGAAGGGATATGTAAATCATGTAGATAACTGTCATCCATAGAGATCGGACAGTGAAACTATAGGCACACCCAGTTGGATATGACGATCATCGTGGGTGCAAGGGACCTCCACGAGAATCAAACACAACAATTCATACTCATGTATTGCATATGTGTAGAAGAAGTTACAAAATGGTCTCCTCTCCCCCATTTACATGGAGCCTATTTATACAGTGAGAGAGGGAGGCATGCAAAATTACATTGTTGCCCTTGGGACATAGCTTGCCCCAGGGTACTTTCATCCATTTCGCCAAGCGGGTCCCGCCACTTTCAAGTGGGTTCACTGGTGTGTCATACCCTGGCGAGGTTGGTCTTCGACCCATCCGAGTCGGTCCCCAGACCTCATCCTGATTGGGTTCGCCGATGTATCGTACCTCGGCGAGGTTGGCCTTCGAACCTCGTCCGGGGTTGGTCTCCGGGACTCGTCCGGGTTTAGTTTCCAGACCACTTCCGGAGTGGGTTCGTCGATGTGTCGTATCTCGGCGAGACTGGCCCCGGACCCCGTTCGAGGTTAGCCCCTGACCTCATCCGGGTTAGTCTTCGGGCCTCATTCGGGGTTGGTCCCCGGACCTTATCTGGAGTGGGTTCGCCAATGTGTCGTACCTGGCGATGTTGGCCCTCGAACCCCGTCCGGGGTTAGCCCCTGGACCTCGTCCGGGTGGATCCCGACACATCGTGCCTTCATGAGGTTATCGTCGGCTCGAGGTAGCGCGGGGACCCTCCCCCAACAGTAGCCCCTGGCCGATCCGGGTGGTTCTCAACCGCTCGCCCGAGCCAGCGCACCAACTTGTAAAATGGGTCGGTGCGTGGCTTCGGGTCGACGATTCCACTGATAACCTATGACGCACTCTAACACTATGTTAATTTACCTTAGCACTCGCGTGAATTAAAGGCGACGACTTGGGTATGCACCCGGGCGGTTTCCATTGGTCTTCCCTGAAGGGTCGTTGCTCCACCTAGACAATTTCAGGTCATGTCAGGGGGTTCACTGTCACATGAAAAAGGGTGTGGAGTCACATATAGTCGTGGGATCACGCGTTGCCTGGCCGAGACGTTGAAGTTACGTGGAGAAGTTCTTGACTCATGATTTTTGTGGTGTGAAGGTATGAGTTGAAGTGCCGAACTCGACGTGCTTGGGCATGGCCGAGGTTTAGCCCTCGAGGAGCAGCAGAATGCCGATGTGTGGAAGGTTAGTTCGCATGAACACACAGCAACGAGTGCGGCCAACTTGTTAGTCTGGGACGCGTGGAGCTCTCAAGTGAACGGGCCGTTGCGTGCGAATGCATCGAGATGTGCATGGGTGGACCTCTTGTCCTAGGTGCGATGGTGGCTTTAAAGCGCGGGAGGCCGACAAGTGCTCACGTGCCAATTGGTACAAGCTTGATGGGAGACACTAAGATGGGCAACACAGTGATATGCGTTAGTCGATGTACGTCAACACGCCGAGATGTGCAAGGTTGACGCGCACCTAGGGCCAACCTGATAAGGCTTGGCCCACAAGGTGAGGAGCACTCGATGCGGAGCTATGTTCGATAGAGGGAGTGCTCTCGAGGCTGATCACACCACGCCGAGGCGACGTGATGGCGCTCGCTAAGGTACAACCACCAATCAAAGGGGGATCACTTAATCGAGGAGACTCCAATCGTGCTGAGACGGGTTCGAGCAAGAGAGTGTCATCGAGGCCGAGCTAAACCATGCTGAGGTGAAGCCATTGAGGAATGTTTTCCCTCGCTAGATGAACTAGCCTAGCGACTAGCGGGTGCGCTGAGGCCCAAAGCACTCGAGGCTAGTGGGTTGCCTGCATAGCAAGTAGGCGTGCACTGAAGCATGTGTTAAACGAGTCGCCAAGGAGTTACCTTTGAGGTGGGGAGATGTGCTTTTGCACGCGAGGTAGTTGACTCGTCGAGGTGTGGCCTATGGGGTGAGGAGTGTTCGACTCACCGAGGAGTTGACTGCAAGGTAGGGAGTACTTAACTAACCAAGATGTGGCCTAGGATGGAAGGAGCTGATTTTTCTAACTTGTTGGCTTATTTTTGTTGAGGGGGTAAGTTATTACCCCATCTCCTGTAAAAAAAACTTAGCGCTTAAGACAGGGCTCGAGAGCGCTTTGTAGTTGTGGAGAGGCCGAGATGTTGCCTTCTTTCATAAAAAAAAATTAGCGCTTGAGACGGGTGATGAATCACGGCGGCCCGATCTTCCGATAGGTTCGATTTGGTTCGTCGTGAGGACGTTGACGCTTTGAGGCTTTCGACCAACAGATCGTCACCTCGCAATTCGCTACACCCGCACGTCTGTCGTTATCGACCACGCTTGCACGCGATCGACCTTACCACGAAGGTTATTGTTCCTGCAAGCAATCGAAGCAACTCACAAGAACAAGGTAGATGCAATCTGAATTGTATTGCGGATATGGATGAAGTTTACAAGTGGGGTTCCTCAAACCGATAATCCGGCGAAACTGCAATTGGCAGAATAATCTAAGAAAAATCCGCCTCTAAACTATAGCAGCTACTGTATTTTTATAGGGGAACGTGAGGAGGTCGACCTAGGGTTGTGCGGCCGTGGGATGAAGCGTACACAACCTAGACTCCGACCTCGTTACGCTTACAAAGTCTTATTAGTTTCAAAGCGGTGACGCAAAGACCTTGTGTTGCATATTTCCGTCGAAGATCCGTCGTAGGATCGGTCCTAGGGTGGTCTTGAGGAGTCCATGCTATCTTTGGTCGTAGATTGTGTCCAACGAGTACCGTGCTCGCTTATGGTCGAGATTGCTCTAATCGAATCAACTAGTCGTAGGTCTTCTTGTAGTGGTCGTAGATCTTCTTGTAGTGGTCGAGACCTTCTTGAACCGATCGTAGTCCTAGATTCACGAGTACAAGTAAATCATCTCCATTAGGCAAAGATCATAGAGTTCTCAAATAATACACTCACCCTAGAAACGACTTTACGATCGATTAAGTGATGTGCTCTAGCTCTTGTCATAGGACCGTGTAGTTCAGCACCCAGATCTGGAGGGTCTTGTGTAGTGCGTGTATCCGAAGGAGGGATGTCCTCATCAACGGAGCTCAAGAGCCCTTCGCGATCGTGGATAGGCCGGAATGTTGTCGTCTTCTATCGAAAAAACTTAGCGCTCGAGACTGGGCTTGAGAGCGCTTCATGGTTGTGGAGAGACCGGAACATCACTGTGTCCCATCGAACAAAATTAGGGCATGAGACGGGGCTCGAGAGCACTTCGTGGTCGTGAAGAGGCCGGAATGTCTCCGTCTCCCATTGAAAAAACTTAACGCTCGAGAAGAGGCTCAAGGGAATTTTGTGGTGGTGGAGAGGCCGAATGTAGCCGTCTCGCATAAAAAAATCAGCGCTCGAGACGAGACTTGAGAGCGCTTCGCATGTCGGTAGGCCGGGATGTCGCCATCTCCCATTGAAAAAACTCAGCGCTCGAGATAGGGATTGAGAGTGCTTTGTAGTTGTGGAGACACCGGGACACCACCATATCCCATCGAAAAAACTTAGCGCTTGAGACGGGGCTCGAGGGCACTTTGTAGTTGTGGAGAGGCTGAGGCGCCGCCATATCACATCGAAAAAACTAGCACTCGAGACGGAGCTCGAGAGTGCTTTGTAGTTGTGGACGGGACATCACTATCCCCTACTGAAAAAACTTAACGCTCGAGGCTAGGCTCGAGAGCTAGGCGCTTGTATATACCGGCTCGACCTCGAAGGGTGGGGACAAGTCTGGATTAGGCTAAGTCTACTTGGTCCCAGAGGGTGAGTATGTTCTTGCTCTATGTTGGAATTAATACGGGCTATGCCCAATTTTTAATTCTAATTAATTCCTAAAAATCTCAAAGGCTCATGTGCACGTGCTAAAACTGTTTAGTCCCACATGGAGAGTTGAATGGGAGTTACACCATTTTATAAGGTGGAACATGGTAGCCCCCTTGTGGAATTGGAGAGAGCCAACACACGCACACGTGCGCTCGCTCGCTCGCTCGCTCGCCGAGCCGAGCTGTGCGCGCGCACGCGTTTTTCTTTATCTATTTGAAAATCGAAACGCACCGACTCGTAGTAACAAACGGCTAGTAGTATAGGTTCAGTTACTAATGAGTAATGGTTGCGGTTAACACTGATTGATGTCAAATCAATGGTGATTGTTTCCTTGGCAACTCTCTGGCTTCTTTGTTTTTTCCTATTAAAACTGGTTCTTCTTCAATTCACTCTACAAAAGACTAAGACAAAACCCAAGAGTTGTTGCTAGATCTGGCGATCTCCATCCCGGCGAGGCGCTTGTCGGCGAGGCGCATGTATGGTCGAACCGGGAGAGCAGGCCTCTAGAACCCTCGTCCTTGAAGGCTTGCACGAGCGAGGACGAATAAGGTTTTTGGGGAGCGTTCGCATGACTGCTCACTATTTCCTCTTCATTCGATTATCTGCTATGTCTACATCAATTGCACGACTACTACCACGATATCTACTACGCCATGTCGAACGACGACCTCACCAAAACTCCTGCTACTGCTTCTTCCACTGGATCTGGGTATGCCTATCTCACACTTGTTGTTTGGTTAGCTTTATTATCTGTTGTTGCCTCGAACACTGAGATAGGAATGCTAGTTTCGTCCTTCTAGAAATTCGTATAACTATAGTGTTCTTGATTACCTGCTTTATGAAAAATGCAAAAGTTCTTTCCATGATTCATCTAGCTTATTTCTAGATTAAAGTAATTCAAAAAATATGCATATATTTAACAATCCAAAAACCTTATTATATGCATTTTTCATCAACTAGCTTTGTGCTGCGCTCAAACCCTCTGAGTTCGATGGTGCGAATTATAAAAGGTGGCGCACCAATATGATGCTTTGGCTAACTGCCATGAACATTTTCCATGTGGAAAACGGCAAACCTGAAGGAACACTTACTCCTGAACAGGAGTAAGCGTTCGAGGCTGTTGATAACCTCTTTAAAGGTGTCATGGTTAGTGTTCTTGGTGAGAAATTAGTTGATGCATACATGGTGATTAAAATTAGAAAAGAGATGTGGGATGCACTCGAGGCCAAGTTTGGGGCTTCGGATGCAGGCAATGAATTGTATCTCATGGAGCAATACCATGACTATAGAATGGTTGATGGCCATTCTGTAGTTGAACAGACTCATGAGATACAATCCATGGCCACAGAATTTGAGCACTTCAAGTGTGTGTTACCGGACAAGTTTATCGCGGGAGGCATTATTACCAAGCTTCCTCCTTCTTGGAGGAATTTTGCTACTTCTCTGAAACACAAGAGACAAGAGTTTTCTATTGAAAATCTTATTGGGTCTCTTGATGTTGAAGAGAAGGCGTGGATAAAATATACAAATACTAGAGGTAATGAGGGACATTTTAGTGCCAATGTAGTGCAGAAGAAGAATGGCCAAGCTCAAAAGTTCAAAGGCAAGAACAAGACTGCACAAACAACTAGCTTCAAGAAGAAGAAGAACACAAAGGATGACCTTTGCTTTGTGTGTGGCGAACCTAGTCATTGTACCAAGGATTGCAGCCAACGCAGGGTGGGAAGAATCAGCAAGGGTAGAATTCCAAGTCTACTAATATTATTGTTGGTACCACTGATACGAAAACATCAGGGTATGGTAATTTACATACTGTTCTTTCCGTATGTCAATCCACTAATTAGTGACTAGACACTGGTGCTAATATACATGTGTGTGTTGATATTTCATTATTCTCTTCTTACCAGGTCACTCGGGATTCAGCTGTTCTAATGGGGGAATGGGTCACATGCCACTGTTCATGGTGTTGGTACGGTCGATCTGAAGTTTACTTCGGGAAAGATTGTGCAACTGAAGAATATACATCATCTGTCATCTATCAATAAGAATCTTGTTAGCGGATCTCTTCTGTGTAGAGATGGCTTTAGACTGGCATTTGAGTTCAATAAATTTGTAGTGTTCAAGTGTGGACAATTTGTTGGTAAAGGCTATGTGTGCGGAGGCTTGTTCCGCCTATCTCTTTCAGATTTGCGTAGTAATGTTGTGAACCATGTTTGCAGTGGTAATGAGACTACTTTTGGCATTCACGACTTTGTCACATAAATTTTGGTTGCATGACGCGGTTAGCCAGTTTAGAGTTAATCCCGAAATTCACCCTTGCCAAAGGTTCTAAGTGTTAAGTTTGTGTGCAATCAAAGCAGCCTCGTAAGCCTCATAAGGCCGCGGAGGTAAGGAACTTGGTACCATTAGAACTCATACATTCAGATCTGTGTGAGATGAATGGTGTGTTGATAAAAAGTGGTAAGAGATATTTCATGATTTTGATTGATGACTCCACCAGGTTCTGCTATGTGTATCTTTTGAAAACTAAAGATGAACCTCTTCACTACTTTAAATCTATAAGGTAGAAGCTGAGAACCAACATGAAAGGAAAATCAAAAGGGTTAGGTCTGATCGTGGTGGCGAGTACTTTTCTAATGAGTTCAATTTATTCTGTGAGAAAAATGGTACAATGCATGAGAGGACGCCTCCCTATTCACCCCAGTCAAACGGGGTTGCTGAAAGAAAGAACTACACTCTAACTGATTTGGTTAACGCCATGTTAGACACAGCGGGTCTTTCCAAAGCATGGTGGGGGGAGGCTATATTGACTCCATGTCATGTCCTAAATAGGATTCCCACAAAGAATAAAGAGATAACCCCATATGAATAATGGGAGAAGAAAAGACTATCACTTTCATACTTGCGCACTTGGGGTTGTTTGGCGAAAGTCAATGTGCCAATTCCCAAAAAGCGTAAGTTTGGACCAAAAACCATGGATTGCATCTTTCTAGGCTATGCTCACCCATAGCATTGGATATATATTTCTAATGGTGAAATCTGGAGTACCTGACATGTATGTCAGTACAATTATGCAGTCCAGAGATGCTACATTCTTTGAGGATATTTTTTCGATGAAAGATATGCCTAATTCATCGAGTCAGGAGCCTGATACAACTCCTGAATCTGCCTTTCCAATGGAATATTTTGAGCAAACCCCTGAGCAAATTCCTGAGGAGGAAGACAATAAAACTCTGAGGAAGAGTAAAAGACAAAGGACTGCAAAGTATTTTAATCCTGATTTCATTGTGTACCTTGTGAATGATACTCCAAGTACCATTTCTCAACCATATGCTTCTCCAAATGTAGAATACTGGAAGGAAGCAGTCCGTAGTGAAATGGATTCCATTATCGCTAATGGAACTTGGGAGATCACTAAGCGTCCTTATGTTTGTAAACTCGTAGGATGTAAATGGGTGTTCAAAAAAAAGCTTAGGCCTGATGGTACTATCGAGAATTACAAGGCACGACTTGTGGCCAAAGGTTATACCCAAAAGGAAGGTGAATATTTCTTTGATACTTATTCACTTGTGGCTTGATTGACCGCTATTAGAGTACTACTATCTCTGGCTGCCTCACACAGTCTTCTCGTTCATCAAATGAACGTTAATACGGCTTTCCTAAATGGAGAGTTGGACGAGGAAATTTACATGGAACAACCAGATGGATTCGTAGTAAATGGCCAAGAAGGAAAGGTGTGCAAGTTGTTGAAATCTTTGTATGGTCTTAAACAAGCACCTAAGCAGTGGCATGAAAAGTTCGATAGAATTTTAACATCTGCAGTTTTATTGTGAATGAAGCTGACAGATGTGTGTATTATCGCCAAAGTGGGGACGAGGGAGTCATTCTATGTCTGTATGTTGATGATATACTGATCTTTTGGACCAACCTTAATGTGATTAAGGAGGTCAATAATTTCTTATCTCAGAATTTTGAGATGAAAGATCTGCGAGTAGCTGATGTTATCTTGAACATAAGGCTGTTGAGAGGTGATGATGGTGGAATTACATTGTTGCAAACCCATTATGTGGAAAAGGTTCCGAGTCATCTTGTTTATAGCGACTACAAATCCTCTCCAACACCTTATGATCTTAGCGTGTTGCTTAGAAAGAATCGGAGAATAGCCAAAGACCAATTGAGATATTCTCAGATAATTAGTTCACTTATGTATTTAGCTAGCGGTAATAGGCCTGACATCTCATTTGTTGTAAGCAAACTAATCCATTTTGTTTCCAATCTAGGAGATGATCATTGGCATGTTCTTGAGAGGATAATGCGCTATCTAAAGGGTACTATGAGCTATGATATTTACTATACCGGGTATCCCAGGGTACTGGAGGGTTATAGTGATTCAAACTGGATATCTGATGCTGATGAGATTAAGGACACAAGTGGATATGTCTTCACACTTGGAGGTGGTGCTGCTTCATAGAAGTCTTGCAAGCAGATCATCTTAACGAGGTCAACAATCGAAGCAGAACTCATAGCATTAGATACTGCCACTGTTGAAGCTGAATAGCTTCGTGAGCTCTTGATGGATTTGCTGGCGGTTGAAAAACCGGTACCGGCTATTCTGATGAACTGTGACAATCATACTGTGATTGTCAAGGTGAACAGTTCTAAGGATAATATGAAGGCATCAAGACATGTGAAGAGGAGACTAAAGTCTGTTAGGAAAATGAGAAACTCAAGTAATAGCTTTGGATTATATCCAAACAGCTAAGAATCTGGCATATCCCTTCACAAAGGGTTTATCATGGAATGTGATAGACAATGCATCGAAGGAGATGAGTTTAAGACCCATGTGAGTTATACCATAGTGGTGACCCATCCTATGTTATCGGAGATCCCGGGAAGTAGGATTGGTGAAACAAGCTATTGGTAAACTAGGAGGAGAGTATTTTTATAGACCCACTCTATTGGAGATACAATTCTCTTCTAAATTTGTATGATAGATTGATTTTTATCTTAATGTGTTATGTGGCTTGTTTAAACAAAGATGTCCTGCAGAGCAATCTTGAAAGAACACACCTATATGAGCCCTACTGCTAGTCACAGTCTATGAGATAGGGTAATATCTAGGAAGCTCATGAATAGGCCAAGAGTATGACTTATATGCTCCAACCCGCAGGGATGCTTGACAGCCTAGTATCAGTTAAGGACTTAAGTGAAACTTATTCACACAAAACTGTCAATTCAAGGCTTAGTCCATTATGCAGTTGTGGATAAGTGTAGCTTCTGTTCTAGGTGGATGTTCAACCTTAATCGGTCTCCATCGAAACACTGGTATATTAAAACAATATTGTGGATCAAGGCATTTAACATGTACCTTTGGGATCTGGTGAGGGATTGTTGGAATTAATACGAGCTAAGCTCAATTTTTAATTCTAATTAATTCCTAAAAATTTCAAAGGCTCATGTGCACGTGCTAAAAATGTTTAGTCCCACGTGGAAAGTTGAAGGAGAGTTACACTATTTTATAAGGTGAAACGTGTTACCCCCTTGTGGAATTGAAGAGAGCCAACCCGCGCACGCGCTCGCTCGCTCGCCGAGCCGAGCCGTGTCGTGCGTGCGTGCGTGTGTGTGCGGACACGCTTTTCTTTATCTATTCAAAAATCAAAACACACCGACTCGTAGTAAATGGCATTAACAAACGGCTGGTAGTAACAATTCAGTTACTAGTGAGTAATGGCTGCGGTTAACACTGATTGATGGCAACCGTTTACTTGGCAACTCTCTGGCCTCTTTGTTTTTGGCTATTAAAACTGGTTCTTCTCCGATTCACTCTACAAAAGTCTAAGACATAACCCAAGAGTTTGTTGCTGGATCTAGCGATCTCCATCCCGGCGAGGCGCGTGTACTCGTCCTTGAAGGCTTGCACGAGCGAGTATGAATAAGGTTTTTGGAGAGCGTTCGCACGACTGCTCGTTGCTTCCTCTTCATTCGATTTTCTGCTACATCTACATCAATTGCACGACTACTACCACAACGTCTACTACGCCATGACGAACGATGACCTCACTAAGACTCCTGCTGCTGTTGCTTCTTCTATTAGATCTGGGTATGCATATCTCACACTTGTTGTTTGGTTAGCTTTATTATATGTTGTTGCCTTGAACACTGAGATGGGAATGCTAGTTTCTGGCCTTCTAGAAATTCGTATAACTATAGTGTTCTTGATTACCTGCTTTATGAAAAAGGTAAAAGTTATTTCCATGATTCATCTAGCTTATTTTTAGATTAAAGTAATTCAAAAAATACTCATATATTTAACACTCAAACGGAAGAGCAAGCAATACCATCATCAGGCTCTACGAGTGCCTCTACGTCGATAAGCACCGGAGCAAAAAGATCCAAGTCGAGTACATCAGGAGTCTGGACAAATTTCAATAAGAAATCCAAGCCAGATGAAAATGGAGTTCGGGTAACATATGATGTGTTGGACCGAAAAGGCGACTAGAGGGGGGGTGAATAGGAGCACGCTCACTTTTTCCCAAATAATGAATTCAACACAATTTCACTCCAATAGCTATTAGGAAGCTATGAAGATCAATATACCAAGACAAATGAAGACTAGTATTTAATCCAATTAAATCCCCTAAGCAAAATAACAAAATCAACTAAGATTACAGAATCACAAAGCACGCGGTCGACCTCTGGACCCGGCCAGGTTGGACCGATTGTCGGCGGTCGATCATTGTTATCTTGGCGGTCGGACCACTCCAAAATCGGTCTGACCGGTGCTAATGGGTGGTCTGACCGGCAGGCTCCAGAACCGATATGAAACAGTAAAATCAGCCCGATGACGAAGTTGCAATTAGGTCAAACTTTTGATTCTCAACTCCAAACTTAACGAAACTTTGCACATACCTTCTCTATGCTATTGAGGACCTATTCCAATCGAATATTATGATAATTCTTGGATAGATCCTAAACAATTGCCAATTGAATAACAGAGGGTCTAAAACCGGGCAAGAACGAAAACTTGATCCTAATGCTTGTTCGTGAGTGATTGATGATCAAGATGATTCTAGATAGATTCACACATATCACAGCAAGCTAATTTACGTGAAAGAATCAATCACAAACTCGCGGATCAAAGAAAGCCCTAAAATCACGAAATTGAAAGCAAGAACGAAAAGAGACTTATCTCAAGCAAACCTTGCATAGATTAAGAACGTGATCGTTGTTGGATTACACCCACACCATCATGGATTAGTGGTCAATCCAAGATCATAAAATTCTCCTCAAACCATGAAAAGCCCTAGCCTCCACCTCAACTCCCCCTAAGCCAATTTGGGTTTGAAACCAA
Organism: Hsuehochloa calcarea; assembly: GCA_036346395.1. Lineage (NCBI taxonomy): Eukaryota > Viridiplantae > Streptophyta > Magnoliopsida > Poales > Poaceae > Hsuehochloa > Hsuehochloa calcarea. The sequence goes on along the minus strand of CM070593.1, from coordinate 53,429,753 downwards.
CAAAAGAGGTGAAAAACAGCGAGAACGAGGGTGCAGCCACCACCTCCTTCTATTTATAGTGGAGGCCTAGAACTCTCTAGGGTTTGACTCAATCGGGCTCCCGTTAAGGCCCACTAACAAACGGGTAACACACGCACGCTTCGCAAAGCGCCGTCTTTAACCTTTTGACCTAAACCGCTTCACCATACGCCATGGATTTGCCAATAGGTCACCCTTGTCCATCTTGTATCACGCTTGAGTCATTGACCTCACCCGGCATCGTCGATCGTTCTGGACCTCAACTCTCCAAGTCTAGTCCCGATCCTCCTCGCTTGACCGTCGTTGACCACCAAGCAACTTTGCACAACCATAGACAAGCAAACACGAATTGGGAACAAGTTCTTCACAACTTGACCCATGTTAGTCAAAACATGCATCATGCAAAACATATGCCATGAAACCAATGACTTTGACCTAACAAAACACCATCGCCATGAAGTTGGCGGACGTTCAAGTAGAAACCGGTCTGACCGGCTCCATGTGAGCGGGCCGGACCGCCTTAGGGACTTAGCCGAAATTCATGCCCTGAAATTCCGAAACCTTCTGGAAACTTAAATTGAATAGAACTTCTTACTGGAGACTCCAAAAATCATGAGACCAAGTGCATTGGGATCCCCTCACTTGCCTACAACACCTATTTTTGGCCCAGCCAGATCTGAACACTTTTAGGTCAACGCCGTCCGATCACGCGACATGGCCGGTCCGACCGATTTGGGACCGGCCGGGGCCGCGTGCTAAGACCGGTCGGACCGCCTCGTCTGTAATGCCTAAGACTTTGTCGAAAACTCGTGAAACGACAAACCGTAAACACCATTGCCAATTGTCACATCATCCTAAGATCTGGAACATATCCCCATGATATCCACATGATGTTTGTAAAATTTATTATCATCGTGAACTGTCTACAAAGTCTTCAAGTGGAATGTGGAACTTGATTAGACATGCTAAAAGATGTAAAGCAAGACAAGGATTGATCATGAGGCGACGCGACTACGGTACAACCTCGATGGTACAATATGTAGCTAGGATTATAGTTTTGAGGCATCTCGTCAATATCTTTATCGTTTAATTGCATCACATGGTCTACCTTTCCTGTATGTTTTGGGGGAACATGTTTTTTCTGAGCTCCTACGTCAGTTAGTAAAACTTAACGTCGTACACAGTAATCGGCTTCCCTTTTTTCCACCGCTTTTTTGCAATCTCTTTTTTTGTAGTAAAAAGTTAGTGTCATGATAGTAAACCCTAGCTATCTTGTAAGGTAATTGTGTTGAGGGTACCGAGTAGATCTAATGAAGTAAACAGACATTTGTAGAACAGTAAATGATTTCATCGTAGACGGTAAACACAAATTCAAACCGGATATATCATTAAGGTAGTAATATAAAACATGTCATGCAGTAAACGGTTTTATTATAGACAGTAAATACAAACAACGTGGTCGGATGCTTCTTAAGAAGATTAAAATAAGTAGAAACCTAAATAATCAAAGTTTTTCTAGTGGCGAAGGTAGTTTGCTATCCCCATCTTCAAAACTTCGTATGTGACGTTGTCGGCATCGGACGGTTCAGGATCAGCGAACGAAGCCCGAAATGTGTCCACTCGCTGACGCGCTCGTTCGATTGTCGCCCAAAGACACTCTAACTGAAGAATCAAATCGAATTGTGCCCATAGTCTATCTTCCCTTGCTTGAGCAGACGAAACGACGCTAATCCTCTAGAAGACGTGCAACGTCGGTCTGGAGGACCACGTTGATAGCGAGGATAGCTCGCCGCAAGCTAGAGACGACATGGAAGACGCGACAGTAAACACTTGAACAACATTGAGTAATGCGTATTTTAACAAGTAGTAAGTCATACGTGACAGATATACTACCTCGACAACCTAAGGTGCGTCCACAGCATCGACGCCGTCGAGACTCCACGCATCGCATACTTCACGTCCGCTCTCGTCGACAAGATAGTCGCAGCCGACAGTACAAAGGCGCCAGATGGTGTCGACATGTTTGGCAAGCTCAGCATGAGTTACTGATGTTTGACCATAAGCAGTAAAATATGATGTTCATTTTAGTAATGTGACTAATATACAACATTAATTCATTCGTGTCGTTTAAATGACTACGCTTTGTTCGTTATAAAGTACTTGGAGTTCTGGGACGGTGAAAGCTCGACGCTGGCAACATCGATAGAGCCGGTAAAAATTTTCCACCATCCGCAACACGCAGTATTTTTTTACAGATGTATAGCGTCTCACACGCAGTTTTTTTCTTACCAAGTGTATGTAGAAGGAGAATTAGTACAGGGTCAGATGATGTTCTATTTGTTGTTTCACAAGGGCAACAGTGTCAAACCCCTCCTTGAAGCACTTTTGCGTATGAGACGTTCAGCAAACCGAAGTAGTTTTTTTTGTGTTTATGACTAATATCAAGTAAATACATTTGTAACTGACTATAATAGGTGTTACATTTTACATTAAAACATATGATTAACGGAAAAGAACTTTTGCATAACAGATAGTAAATACATGTTATCAAACAGTAAGGTGCTACATTTTTACAGTAATATGTGTTACATTTTACAATAATATCGTTTTTCAAACTTCCAGTAACTATCAAAAAACATAAAGTGCAAACTAGTTACAACAGTGACACAGCATGTCTTTTCGAAGTAATAGTAAATATCATTTACGGTAAACGATAATATTTTACTGGATCAGTAAAATGTTTTATAACGTTATTTTTCCACATTAAAACCAGCATACCGAATTTTACGGTCCTGTCTTCCTCACCGTAATGGCAGTAAAATAGTGTATATAATAGCACGCGGTGATGCGCGATCATTTTTACCGAGCAACATTTTTTACAATTTTATTCAATGCGCACGTGGGGGTTTACTGCCGATCTCGAGTGGGATGCGGGGTGCTGGCGCGCGTGAGATTTTTACCGTCGTTTTGATACACGCGTAAGGGGTTTACTGCTATTTTGGACGCTCACGCGGGGGTTTTACTGCCGATCTCAGGTGGGGGTGGAGCGCTAGTGCGCGGAGGTTTTTACTACCGTTTTTGGACACACGCGTGAGGGTTTTACTATCGATCTCGAAAGGGAAGTGGGATCGCCAAAGCGCGCGCCGCGCCTCGCGTAATAGCTATTATGGACTGAAACAATTTGGGGTACATGTGCGAGTATATGACCTAATTATTAGTACACACACGGAAGCGATGTTTAAGTCCATTCCACCACAACCCATTTCCCAATCCATTCAACGACGTGGCTCATTCTTCCATTTGCGCATAGGGCCCAACAATCCAACAAGGAAAAGTCCATCTCCTCACAGTCAAGCCCAAGCATTATCCATCTCAAGTCGAACCTAACAACCCCCCCCTGCCTCTCTTACACACACACGAGCACATAGCCACAGCCATCGCCGCCTCAAGGAAGGGGCGAGGCGGCAAGGGCAAACAGGGCGGCTGCGGTGGGCTGAGAGAGAGCGCAGCAGCATGGTAGGGCATGACGTCGATGCTCCGATGGATCTCGTTCCCATTAGCAAGTAGAAACAACAAACATTGGCACAAGCCAATAGGTGCATCTCAATCCCGAATTCTAATTTATTTTTTTTTTAGATTTGTAAAATGTGATATCAAAATATTTGATTATATTTTTTGAAATGTGAAATATAGACTGAAGAGCCTTAAAAAATTAAAAACAAGTCTATACATTTGAAATTGCATTAGCTTGTTGTGTCAATAACGCCGCATTGACTTCAGATAGTGTATATAAGCAAACCAATACACCATTTCATTCTGCATACTACCTTTGTATATATGAGAATGTTCTTAGTGTTGTCAATACTTCATTAAATTAAATAAGGAGGGCGAGAATAACACCGAGTTCAACACTCAATGATAACACTCCATACAACGGCAAGAAAATAACACCATGCTGATCCAACAAAAGAAGCAGGTATCAAAGTTGAAAAGGGCAACTGACTTCAGAAGCTGGAAATTACATCAGTATTGCAAATATCCATTAGTGATAAACACGGGACGGCAATAAAATCTTATCCTAAACAGCTGGTAGCTCTCAGGATCGCAGATTTGTAGTCTCATCTCAAAATATAGACTTCCCTCCTCTTTTTACACCTAAACAACTTATACAGGACGCCTATCTTCTCTGCAGCGGCATCAGGTAAATAAATTGTCTGAGCCTCACTCTGACATGACTATAAGCTCAAACTACAAAATATACAAAATTCTTGGTACAAACATGTTTATTTTTTAACTTGGCTTGTAGCAGCCCAAAGCAGGTCGATCTGGCTAGCCGTGGTTAGCTGTACATGGTCATTTCTTTGCCATTATGAAGGATATTGTGACTGAAGTCCAATCCTCCTCTCTGGATTTAAATTATAAAGTAAACCATGTTAAAAAGGGTATGGCAGCATAAAGATAAATCAGTGGAAATACCAAAGATTATTTATTTCAATGCTGAATCTGCAAAAGTTCGCCATTGAAGCTTACCACCAGCAGCAACAAGTTTTTCTACTCGAGCAACAATGTGCTTCCCATATGTGTATTTCTTCAATGCATTTAAATGAACCTTTACACGTGACAGGATCAACTCTCGCTGCTGATCATCACAAGTCTCCAGTACTTTCTGTACAACATAGTTACCAAACTGATCCTTCATCATGGCCTGCAAGCAGTCAAGCAAGAGAGATCAGAAAGTTGAATGACTCTTTACCAGAAGACAAATTTGTCATTTTAGGAAATAAGCTACCTGATTAGAAAACAGACAAGTACATTATCTAAACTTAGAAGTCGGGAAAAAATAAAACTAGACAACAAGCACATGGTAGTACATCTGAAGCAACTTTAGCTGGTAAAAGAATCTAACTTGCCCATGCTGTTTGCTAAATCATTAGCATTGAGACATGTGAAGCTGCAATCCTAAATATTAGTTCCATTTTCAACAGCTCTTCAGTGTACTACTACTTTAAATGTTCAAAACCAAATGGTTTTAATACGGCTTTCTAGAAAAAGCTGTATTTTCGTGATGACCACTCAGATGGAATCTTGAAAATTTGCTGGTGTTAACAAAATTCTCCTCGTGTGGGACCAGCTGCTAGTTGTTATGCTAAATCACATCATAGTACCAAGACATGGCAGAAATAGTTTATCTGAAAACTCTGCTAAGTTCAACAACTTTGAATGTACATTGAATTCCCCTACTGCTCCCGTTTTAAAAGGGGTACATATAATCCATAATTCTATTGAACACTAATCGAACAAAGAATCGTGAGGGAAAACCTGGAGAGGCTCATTTTCATCAGTAGTTCCAAGCATTTCATTTATGATAACTCCCCGCTCTGTAGGTCCACCAAATGTTAAACACTTCTCAACAACGTTTGAGGCAAATTTCTGTTGGCTCATCTGAATGATCTGTCCAGCTAGTTTTTCAATGATGATAGATCGTTCATGAGGCTTCCCATGCTCCAAAACATGCTGCACAAGAATAAATCAGACATCATCAATAAATAATTATCTTTTAGCTCCAAAACATGCTGTACATGAAAATCAACCTGTCAAATGAAAACAATTGCTAAGGAAACACAAATATAGGACCGGCCTAGTGTACCATAACGCCTTGTTTGGATAGGTGGGGTTTAGAAGGGATTGGTGGGAATTTTAGTTCCATTTCCCTGCCCATCCGAGGGGATTGGGTCTAATCCCCACCTATCCAAACAAGCCCTAAAGGAGATGGCCCATTATAAACTCGGGTAGCTCTAAGCAGCAGGTGTGTTCTGAGTACAACAGGGATTATATATGTACTATATCTAGAGTAGATTGGTTACATGGTAATTTCAGTGTATATCAGTTGATTGCAGGTGAAGAGACATCATAATTCATGAACTTCCGATGCCATACCTAAGAAACACATCCTAGTCCGCACACTTCATCTACTCGGTAGAATTTGTCATATTAACTAAAGTTCTTACTCCAACCATGGATTGAAATACTCGCGGTTACAACATAAATCATGTTCAAATTTCGAATTTCGATTGATTTTAAGCAAAATTTAACGAAATTCAACCGAAAAACTGTAACCGTCGGTTACGGTACTAATTTATTTTTAAACTCCAACAACATGTTATATGCTTTCTTTTATTTTTAAACAAACTACATAAATACAAGACCAAAAATCCTATAGTAAAATTTATCCTTCTCAAATTAATGGGGCATCTTCCTACTTCAGTCCAACATGGTAGATTGATGACATATCTACTTTTTCCACACTAACATGGCATCTTGAACGATAGAAATGACACATCACATAAATATCCAGTTAATCCTCATTCATGTAAATACATAGACATGATCGGCACAATCAGTTGTGGCTCATGTAATATCCTACACGCACAACTCGATCAAGACTCAAGAGCAAGCTTCAAAAGAATTGGTGGTAACCCACGACTAATCATCACTCACCAGGTAACCAGCCAAAATGGTCAGCACAGTCAAGTTTACTCCAGAGAAGAATTGTTTGTTCTGAATGAGTTTGGATAGCTTACATCAGGTCTAATTGATTTTTGATGTCATCTTGGACAAGACTACATGGAATTCACTTTAAGTGCATAACTCAAACTGCACTTCGTCATAAATTTGTAAAATTACAGGGAAAAGCTTCAATATCATTATCTTTGTTTTCTAGACGACTAATGGTTGAATTTAAGCCACATTTTGGTACCAAGTGAGTTTACATATGATCTAAAGCTGATTCACGTCTAATTAACAGTGGCGACTAGTTAGAACTTAAAAGCCAATACAGGCCACCAGTGGAAACTAGTACAACACCGGTTTTACAAGCCCTGCTCAAGAACTCACTTTTTGTTTCTTGAACAATAATAGGTCCTCACTATAGAAGCAAAACCACACATACATAATTGTGGTCAATTACCATAGAAACGATGCATATTTATTTTCATACAAGGTCAATGAAGCTAAAACAAAGATGCTGAAGAAATGAACATCAGAATGGCATAGCAAGACCAACGTTACAGTGAAAAATTCAGAAGTGGTACCAAACCTGAACAACATAATTGCCATATTGGTCTTGTGCCAACATGCATACAGATTGCAATATTTCATCCATGACTATTTGTTGTGTTTTTGGATCAGTGCAATGCTCCAGCACTCTCTGGGTAAATAAAATAAATCCGTGAATTTAATTAAGATAAAATTAGGGACAGAAGATTTGCGTAATTCAGAATTGAAAGGTGAACCTGTATGACCCTGCAGCCATAGGGGTGAGTGGACAATGGAACAACTTGACCATAGAATGATGAGATAATAAACTGGATTGAATCTTCTGGTACACATTCAATACATTTCTGGATAACATGGTTTCCATTTTGATCACGCACACATCTCATGATATGACCAGCAAGCTCAGTAACCATCTTTGTCTTCTGGTCCAGATCAACCACCTCAATTGCCTTCAGTGATGTACATATGCATATGTTTGTGTCAGATAAGAACAATCCTGAGTTTTTTTATATAAAAAATAAAAAATAAGAATCATGTAGTACCTTTTGGATAACTCGACACCCATACATCTGAAGACTGAGAGCTAATATATGTCCAAATAGTTGATCAGCCAACTCCCTGCGTTGTGCTGCGCACCCATGCTCAAAAAACTAGATTTTTTAAAAAAAAAGTTCAGTCATGACATCCTTAAGAAAATACACTTTAAAAGATGTTAGGAGAAAGAATTAAGTGTTCCCATTCTCACAGTGAGAAGCACTAGTGTCAGCAAAGAATACCTTCTGCACCACATAGTTTCCAAATACATCAGTCATTAATGAGAGTGCATGAGGCATGATCTCCTCAAAAACCATGTTCTTTTCCTCAACTGTTGCGGTTTCAAGTTTTTGCTGTATAAAACGGCTTCCGTATTGGTCAGCACTGCATAACCAAAGCAAACGTCACCTCAAGGAATGGCAATGCATCAATAACTAAAAAAAGATTAGTAAGCAAAAGAATCATAATTTATCTGTGAAGCATCCGTACACAAACTAGATGCTAGATGAAATGTAAGCTTGCATGGCAAGTTCAGTGCATTACAGTTGAACAAAATACCTCAGAAAAACACAAGATGCAGTTGAGCTATTCACCTTTCCTTAACATGTTAACTTGTGGAGAGAATAAAATGACAGAATGCTTTGACAGATGTTATTTATGGGTTTGTTATGATTCAAGCTCATATCAGTATTGCAAAAGTACGAAATGACCAATTATACCTGAACTCAACCACATGCCCAGCAATCTCAGAAAGCTCAAAACTTCTAGTCTTATTGCTTTTGAACTCATCCAAAAGCGAAGATGGAAAGTTCCCATTCATATAGCCACTGGGATCAGAGTTCCAGCTACCCAAGCTTCTCAAGTTAGAAGGAAACCTCAGATTCCGCTCACTGAGCCTAAGTGGACTGCCAGGACCAGATGGAGAAGCAACAGGACTGCCCAAAGGGCTTCCAGGGTATGCCATGCCCATGCCAAAGCCAAATTTCCATAATAACCATGATTTGAGGCTGTTGATTTACCAAGAAGTGGCATTCCATATTGTTTCTGCTGCTGAAGAAAAGCTTCAACATAAGCTTTCTGAAATGCAGTTAAATCAGCATATGAACTACCCATGAAACCTCTTTCCAAGGAAGGATCACTGCAGTTGGGTGCTCCCTGTGCTGTATATTGAGCTGCCTTCAAGTACTGGACATAATACGGATCAGAAAGAGGTGACTGAAGACCTGTGGCTGTTTGATTACTGGTTCTGCCAAGGTTATGCACATCAGATAGACTTAAGGTAGGTGACGATAAAATATTGTTACCAAGGTTTCTCGAATCTGCCCCAAGTGAAGCTATAGCAGATGCAACAGCAGCACTTTCAAACAAAGGAGGCATACTACCTGAGCCCATACAGTTCATCATCATAGAGTTCAAACCCGGACTGAGTGGATATCCACCGAGCCCATAGTTCAAAAAGGCCAAATTTATACCGTCAAGATTCTGATGTTGAGCAGGAGAGCACCTGGGCTTGCATTAGAAGATGATGGAGACTTCTGATATGAACGAGCAGACAGTGTAGAAGACCTCTGCATTTCCCCTTGTCCATCTAACCGTGTGTTAGTAGAATTTCTTAAGCCTGCTAGACCAGTGACATTCTTATTAATATCAGCAAATGAAGAATTTGATGGTTGTGACATTGATGGTATACCCAAATATTCGGCATCAGCTTCCAACATCACAGAATACTGCTTATTATTGACTTGAACAGCTTGCTTATTATTGACTTGAACAGCTTGCGGGTCAAGAGAAAAATTATGGTGATCACTTATCTCTCTCTGAAACTTTGATTGAATAATGTTGTTATTATCATTCAAAGTACCACTTTTTGATAAGTCCATGCTTGATAGTGCAGCTAAAATATCATCAGGCTCAAGTGCTTTTGAGGATACGGTGTTGAATGATGATGATGATGAGCAATTCAATTTCTTCTCGTTACAACTAATCCTAACACCAACAGGTGGAAGGCCAGGGCTAGGAACCCTAGGGACATAATGGGGATCTGGTGTGGCATTCCTTGAAACAGATGAACCCGGAACAGATGCAAAAGTTTGAGAAGCAGATGCATTAATACTGGGAAGACCACTGACATTATGCATATTTCCAACGGAGCGCTGTGCATCCAAAGTATCATTATGCATAGGGTATTGGTTCTCAGCAGAATTCAGTGGTTCCTGGTTGTCAAGAAAAGTATTGCGACTGGCTGCACGAGAGGGATGCTCTGAAGTAGGTGTCCTGTGCCCAAGGTTGTCCTGAAATAACCCAAAGTAAACTAAATAAATTGTTCAGGTGATAAAACCGTAGAATGGCACAGGTAATTGATAAGTTAAGCTATCAAAAAGATGGAAATTGCTGCTCATGTTACAAGGATAAATTAATAAAAGTATACATGGTGAGCATGTACGATGTTTAAGTACCAAGCAAGAAACAAGAGCTCACTTACAAAGAAAAATAGAAAATGGATGGCAGTTGAGTCGATGCACACACACATGTGGAGTAACAGAAAAGGAAATAAAAGATTGTGTAGAACTAATTCTCAGAATCAAAACAGCGAAATAATCAAGAGGACTGTTCAACTTCCTGAACTGCCAGCCCTGTTCTTTGAACATTCATTCAATGCAGCCATTAACCTAACTGCCTATCTAACTCAGTGTTGCAACTGTTAAACCTATTCAATATTTCAATGCATGCTTTATTCCAAGGAAATACCAATTTTTCTCTAAGACAATTGAAGAAAAATAAAGTGAAGAATATTAGAACCTGTGACAGATCAAAGCCAATTGATGGCTCCTTCAACACACAATTTGTTAAAAGTCCAAGAGAAGCAGAATACCAAACTAAAACAAGCCATTTCTCCTTGCACTACACTAGTGATACAAAAAAATGTGCCAATATTAGGTAGAAAACCTTCTTGATAGTTGATTCGCGGAGAAAATAACCTCCTTTACAAGTGTGCACATCTCAAAGATATGCTTTATCGGGTGCAGAATTTCACGAGACAATGTGTCAAGACATACTACAACAACACACAACCAAATCTCACATGATTGTGCAAACCGCAAAACCACACCAATGTTGTCAAAATACTTTCAGGATTGCCGTTATAGGATTTGTAACACCTGGCTTGAAGTTCATCCAGCACATGCATTTGCAGGTGCCCAAGCTTGAGTTGGAAAGAAATTCAAAACTTCTTAGCAGACAACTGCACCCCAATTTATCACTTGCCTATTCAACCAAAGGGAGGGGATCCATATCCCAGAAGTAATATACAATATCAAGCAACATATCGCAAAAACTTATCAATGATAATCCAAACTGTATGTTCAAATGTTGATTAAATTGCAGATTCCTAGATAAGCCAGAAAATCGAGATACATATGAACACTACCACTAGGGGTGGAAACGAGCCGAGCCGAGCCGGCTCGAGCCGGCTCTGTCGAAAAGTGGGCTCGGCTCGGCTCGAAAGGAACCTCGAGCCGGCTTGTGATCCCTCGCAAGTCAATGGCCCAATGCCCATTGCCCAGAACGCCCAAAAGTCCAAAACCATCTCTACCATTGCCCCGTTTTGCCCCAAACCCCACACCACTGCACCCCACCACCGTCGTCGGCGCCGTCTTATCCCCTCCCCTACAACGGCGCCGGCTTCCCCACCCTCACCGCCTCCGGGTTCCCTCCCCTCGACGCCTTGGATTCCCACCCCTAGCTCCCTCAGCGGTGGTGCGTAGGAGCTCCACGACGACCTCATTGGCCTCGATCCGGCGATGGTGAAGTTCAGCTCCATGGCGGCGGCGCAGCTTCGTCAGCTACCTTGGCGCTGGGCAACTCCCTTGGTTGGATCTGGCTACAGAGGTGCTCGGCGATGGAGGTACCGGAGGGGCCAGTGCCGGAGCGAAGGAAGACCTCCTGGAGGCTGCAGGGGAGGGAGGCGGGATGGAGTCGGCGGCGATTGCATCGGAGGCAGCGGCCAGCTATGGATCTCAATGGAGTTGAGCAGGAAGGGTAGTGCTAGAGATGAGAACCAGGGCGAGTTATGCATTCCCTTGTTCTGATTTGTTACCAAAGTACATGAAAGAGTAGCATTCCTCTCCTCTCTCGACATAGAGTGTTTCTGTACTTCTGACTTCTATACAGAATCGCCAAAGGGGGTTTTGGAACAAGCGGCTCGCGAATGGCTCGAGCTCGGCTCGAAAATATTGCAAGCCAGAAGGTAGGCTTGGCTTGGCTTGAAATTTCACAAGCCCGAGCCGAGCCGGCTCGAGCCTGGTCTGAGCTGAGCTGGCTCGCAAGCCTCGAGCTATTTTTCCGGCCCTAACTACCACCATACAATAAATATAATTAGCTCAGAGTAGCTGCATCCTGCAAAGAATAACCCACCGGATAGCAACTAATAAACCTCAATTAAGAGAGAGAAATAGTAATTTGCAACGGCAATTGAGACTAACCTGAAGGATATCAGCAAAGCTGCGCTGCTGCCCGAGTGATAAACCAATGAGCCCGTCCGCTCCTCCATGGACCCACTCTGCAGCACCAGCTACACCCTTCTTTGCATCATCCTCCAGATCAAAACCAGGGTTTTGCGGGAACAGAAACCTCCCCACAGCCGTCCCTTGTCCAGCCTCCTCCTGCGCCACCTTCTTCCGGTCCCCAATCCCCCCGACCACCCCAGCTTTCAGTCGCTGTGTTGACCGCCAGTCCTCCTTGGATAGCACCGGCGGTGGCAGCCTTGGGTTCAGATTGCCATGCGAGTAGTAGTAGGACAGGTAGGCTGGGTCGGCCCGGAGCTCATCCTCTGAGAGGAGTCCACCACGCCCGTTCAACGCCTCAGCATCGGGAATCGCGGCAGCAGTCACGGTCGCCTCCCCACCGCCGCGGAGCAGCCCGCCGATGGCATTCAGCGAACCCTCTATGGTCGGCGGCGCGGACCCGCTCCGGAATATGCTGAGCTCCCACTCCCTCTCGCCAGCGTCCTCCCCTCGCAGACGCGCGCCACCGCCACCGGCACCAAGCAGCGCGTCAAGCTCGTCCTCCAGCTCTTCCTCCCCTCCCCCGCCGCCCATCTCCCACGCATCGCCACAGCGCTCGCGCTGATCATTCCACCAACCCTAGAATAGAAACCATCAAAATCACACAAAATGAACACACCGAAACCCCAAATGGAAAGCTCATATAAAAGCCGCACCTCCAGTTACCCTTGCGGCGAAAAGGCGCAGCTGTCTCCGCACAACCCAAGCCCACGTCAAGCAGCACGAGCAGCCGCAGTTCAATCATGAAACCTGCAGCTCTCGCGATCCCCGGGCCAAAGTACCACCGAATCGCGCGTCGCGAGCCCAATCGGGACAGTGGCCGCCATTTCAGCTCGTATTTTTGGGGGGATTACGAGAGATCGGGCCAGGAAGGCGCGATTTCGGAGTGTCCAGGCTCAGATTGGGCTTTGATCGGCCGGCGATTTCGCCATTTCGGGCACCAAAAGCTTCGAGCCGCTTGGAGAAGGGGATGGGAGGGGAGAGAGAGAGCACACAGTAAGCAGCAGTAAGGAAGGGAGCCCGAGGAAGGAGACGGCGGCGTGATAAGCACGAGCTCCCGGGGCACCCCAGCCGTCAGATCTCCGCACCGACGGTTGAGATCTCCCCCACCGCAAGAACCCCTAGGGTTTATAACTTTTATCGTGGGCATTGGCGCAGGAGTTACTCCTCTCTGACCCGTGGGCCCGGAGCCTGTACTGGACATACTCGTATTTAGTGAAGGGATTAAGTGGTAAGTACGACTTTTTTTCGCTGCCCGCGGGTGCTAAACTTTTGGTTAATTCCATATTTATCGCTGAAAATTAGCTATGTCCCTAAAATGTTATTGTGAAATTACTGGTCCGTTCATTGCTATTGAGTCTCAACTTTTATTATGTTTTTGTCACTTCCGTCAGCTCTCGATGAGTTGGATGTTAAGTGGTGCGGAAAAAAAACTATATTACACTTCTTCTTTCTCTTTCTCCTTTATCTCCTTCCTCCTCGCAGCCAAATGTCTTGTCCTTACTCTCGCACTCCTCCCGACGCCGCCGCCACCTCGCTCGGGCTCGAGCTCACAGTGCCCCTTCCTCTTCCTCCCCTCTTCCCGATCACCTCGCCTCCTCCCGCGCGTCGCTGCAAGTGGCCCCCACACCGCCATCACCTCCTTCCACGTCGCCACTCGCCTCCTCCGTACTCCCGTGTTCCATCGTCGCCGTTAGGTAAGATAGCATGAGCACGGCATTGAAGGGTCTAGAGCCTCCATTATGAGTTAATGGAGTGTTTTAGTGATTAATGATAAATCTATTTTGAAACTAACACTTCTATTGTTATATCTAGTGTGTAGTCTTATTTGGATATAAAGGTGAGAATCATGGAGATATGCATTCTATATCTTATTCTTATATATTGTTGCATTCCTCGGATCCAAAATATAGGTTGAACTTCATCATAAGTTTAACTTGAATATGTGTATGCTCCTATTACGTATTCGTATATGCACACATTTATGGGGAGTTCACTCTATATGTTGTGGTCTCTTTAGTATTGATCCATATTCTATTTTTCACATACATTAATGATTTTTACTTTGAAATATATCCTTGAGTATATAAAACTTGTGTAGTTCATATATACCCATTTATTCTCTCATTTATCTACATTAAATTATGTAAAATTGAAGTGGTTATCATCAATTACCAAAGAGAGAAAGATTGAAGTATCTTGTCCCACCGTTATGAGTTAATGGTATGGTGTGGTAATTAATTATAATCATATTGTGAAACTAACATTCTCTATGAGTTGGATGATTAGGTTATGTTCCAGGATGATGAAGACTTTGGATGACATCATGAGTTGATCATTAAGTCAAGAGAAGACACATCATGTGTTGCATGCATATCAAGACTCGGGATGAAGGATGTCATCATGAGTTGATGAGCATCAAGTCAAGATCCCGAAGTAAAGAAGATCACCATATGTTGATGATTATCAAAGTCAAGGACCTAGTCTTGAAGTAAAGATGTGCGTCATCAAGCTTCAAGAAGATGCTTAAGGAAAATGTATGACTAGCTAGGGCTAAGGTTGTATTCCTGGTCTTTTACCGGTCTTGGTGTTTGGTTGGAAGACCGGATTGCTAGTATAGGTTGTCGTACTATTAAAAGTGGTCTTGACTAGTAGCTTGAGTTAGTCATATGTTGATAGCTCGTTGTGCTCGTTCTATCTCATCTATGCATAGTGCTATTATTTACGAATGTGTTTTGCAAATAGTTGAAGCTCATGCATTAACTCTTTTGTAACATGGGACTATAATTTGCAAATATGTTTTGCAAATGGTTGAAGTACATACACCTTCGCCTTGTGGCATGATGCTATTATTTGCAAATATGTTTTGCAAATAGTTGATACTCATGCATGATCCTTGTAGCATGTGAGTTTAGTTTGCAAATGTGTTTTGCAAATAGTTTAAGTTCATGTACCTTATTCCTTATGGTGTGATTCTAAAAGTTGGTAAATATATTTTGTAACTTGTTAAGAATCTTGCCTTTGATCCTTGTTGGCATGGCTCATCAATTGGCCAATGTGTTTTGCAAATGAGGTTGTTGTGAAAGCCAATGTTGTTTTCTCAGGAAGATTGGTAGTATCGACATTATGTTGGCGGAATTACCACTCAGCGGTAGTACCAGAGTTCATGTGGCAGAACTATCGCAACCCGGATGGACCGAAAATCCAACGATACGTATTTTCCAGATAGATGCATTTTCGAGTTTGTTTTGCTCTCTTGGAAGTGCGGTAGTACCAGCGTGTTGGGAGCAGAACTACCGCAACCCGGATGGACTGAAAATCTGGTACGTATTTTCCAGAGAGACACTTTTTCGAGTTTGTTTTGCTCTCTTGGAAGTGCGGTAGTACCGGAGTGTTGGGAGCGGAACTACCACAACTCGGATGGGTCGAAAATCTGGCGGTACATATTTTCAAAGAGACGCTTTTTTGAGTTTGTTTTGCTCTTTTGGAAGTGCGGTAGTACCGGTATGTTGGGAGAGGAACTACCGCAGCTCGGTAATTCTGGGAAGATGAACAACTATAATACCCCGGATTCGGATCGGGTAATTAGGAAAGCAGATGGGGAGGGAAAAGGCAAACAAGAACTGAAATTTTCTAAATCGGTGGGGTTTCATGATCTTGACAACTGGGCTGGTATGACCAGAGGGGCCAGAGGGCTAGCCAAGGGGGTTTTCCTCCCCAAACCCTAGCCTCTCCTCTCTCTCCCACTCCTCCCAAGCCGCCACCCCTCCTCCCCTCTCCAACCGTAGTCACCTCCTCCCCGTCGCGCGCGATTTGTTAAATCGATTTGGGCGGTGAGGCATCGCGTGTGGAACGTCTTCATTGCTTGCTAGCGCGCAACGCGAAAGGCAAGTACATTGAATCCTTTACATTGATGAATGATGTGTTTGTGTTCATGCTAATGTTTCTATGATTCATGTTTTCAATCAACGGTTACTCAACATTCATATTCGAAAGAGCAAGTCGCATATTAACTTGTGGTGTTTTCAATTGGATGCATGATAATGTGATGTATCGTGTATGTTCTTGCACTTGTTCATGATGTTGATATGTTTCAAATTGATAATTGAGAAAAGAAGATGGCATTCATATTACTTGCTTCATTCCATTCATACATGCTTTAATTTAGTCCACGGAGTGGAATTTTGAAAGACCCATCAATTCCAAGATGGGCATTTGAAAACCCATCAATTCCGAATGGGTACGTGTGATCCACCATTCCAATGTGGGCCACGTTGGACACCGTATGAAACGTTCTTCATACGGTAACTTTAAGTGAACACCGACGGTGTTACACTCGCTATACTTAGGTATAAGTCGTGATTAGTCCATTCCTTCAATTGCATTCTTTCATTCCATCCATTCATGTATTCATTCCATTCAATCATGTATGTGGTGCAAGATTTGTTCATAATTCAATTGAATTGATTTGTCCACTATTTGATTGATTATTCTAATATGGTACTTGCTGAGTTTCGACTCACCCTTATTTTCAATGTTATTTAGGTGATCCACCCTGATGTTGATGATTTTGGGAAGGGAGTAGACCAACACGTTGCACACAGAACATTACTCGATAATTTTCATTAATGGTTTCAACTTTGATATTCCTTGATGAGAGAAGAACTGTATTAAGTAATGTTTAAAATTCATATCATGTCGTTCCATGATTAGTTTCTTGATTATTCACCACTGATGTATTGGCTGCTTTCACCTCGTTATCCTGTTATTGATATTTGGATAGATGCATATTGAATCTTATTCCGTAAATTGTTCATATGTTGTATCCTTATGTGGCATCTTGGTTTCCGAATAGCCAGGGTGTTACAACAACAATACGTTATTTCCAGTAGGTGCCATGTGTTGGGCCTAAGTGGAAGTGGTAGTACCGCCCTTCATAAACGAAATGACTGGAGTGCGGAACTACCGCAAGATGAACGTCGGTAGTACTGCGTCGCACTTTTCAAACAGCTAGTTTCTTGTCTGATATAGCCGTTACTGTGCTTATCGTGGAGGTGCGGTAGTATCGACCGTTGAACGGCGGTAGTACCGTTTGTGCTTATTTTTCAACAATTTTTCTTTCAATAGCTAGTTTTTATGTGTGGGCTATAAATACTCACTTTGGTCGGCTGTGGAATGTGTTGCTGGTACCATATACATTCCTTGAGTAAAGAGCAAGCTCTATCATCTCTTATGTGTATGTATTACACTTAGTGAGTTTGGAGAGCAACTCTAAGTGCATGTGTTGCCTTAGGTAGTGGATTGTGCATCCATTGAACTTAGACACTTTGATTAGTTTAAGTGAAAGTCGTTGATTTGTTACTCTTGGTGTTTGCTGATACCTAGACGGCGTGGAGGCGTTGTTGGTCCGGTGATCTTCTCAAGGAGCTTGTGAGAAGGCCCGACGTGATTGTGAGTAGTTTGGCGCTCGCCATCTCCGGAGTGGAGGAAGAGCAACCCCGAGTGGATCGAGGTGTTGGTTCATGTTGGAGCCGGTCCAAGTAGTTGGACTTACCTCAGAGGTGTTTGGCTTAATTTATGGAGTTGGTCTAATTCGTTTGGACTTACCTCAATGTGGATTAGGGGAGACCGGCTAGTCTCCGATCACCACGGTAAAACATCCTCGTGTCATTGTGGTTTGATCTTGTGTTTTACCTTATGCAATTTACATTAGTTGAATTCAATTGCTTACTTGTATTTGGCTAATTGCTTATATTCAATTGTATCCATATTGTTGGTGCACTTAGTCAAGCCTAGTTGATTTAGGTTTTAATTGTGCAAAATCAATTTGTTATTAGCTTCCGTATTAAAATTGATTTTAGCCAAAGAGATTTTTAAACCGCCTATTCACCCCCCTCTAGTCGGCCTTCTCGATCTTACACCACTACAGCCACCAACGATCGGGCTTTCAATTGCGCCACTAAACATGACTTACTCAGCCATGAAGTGGTGTAAAACAATCAGCCATAACTGAAACATTCAAGGCGTGATTGCTAATGCAAAACATTAAACGCACAACTATGCAAAAACCGAAATACAATAAACACAAAAATAAACAGTGCATTAAGGATTATTCAACATTGTAGACTTGTAGCACACAGGAGTTCAGTTGAGGTCTTGAGGATAGTTATTTTTTAGACTACGGATACGATACTTGTTGTACAATAATGATGATTGATGGAGTGTATTGGGTTAGAGCCCTTATGTAAACTGTAGTACATGAAGAAATGGTAAGAGCCAGACATTGGTATCGGTTTCTTTTTTGTACAATAATTAAAACTCCTATTTCATGGTTACAACCCTTGGTTTTGGAATTAATTTACCTAGTTGTATATTTAGAAATTTATATCCTTTAGAATACATACATTGCTACTTCAGTGTGTAGAGTTTTGTTCTGGCACTCTTGCTATGTGTGTAAGATAAAAAACATATGTTCACTATATGATTTATCATCACGTTTGATGTATCACCCTCTTGAGACTCTGCTGTAACTCACGTGTACCTTACTAACGTGTGTAAAATACTAACACGAGCAGTGGTCGCGTGAATATGTGGTGTGTGCTTAGCGAAGGGAGGGATCATGTACAAACCAATTCTGTGCTTTCATGTCTGCGAAGGGAGCTGTTTTTTCACCAAGGAGGGCTGAGGCCCATAATCACATCAAATTTTTCCTCACAAAAAATGTCAAATTTTCTAAGCCCCCCTGCCCCCAAAGGATCAACTTTTATAGTCTAGGATTGCACAATAGCTTCTTCATCTGAAAAAAGATTACTTCTTTTTGCGATGAAAAAAATACATTAGCTTCCACTTGTGAGCATACTTTCTTTACAAGGGAATTGATTATTTACTCTCTCCTTATATGCGACTCAAGAATATACCCTCATTTTAGAGGTAATTGTTTTTTTTGCCCTCCACTTAGTTAGATTCTTTGTAAAATACCCCGTTTTGATTATTATAATATTATCCGTTTGTTTTTCCCGTTCTAGCTGCGCAAAAAGACCAAAATGCCATCGCGACCACGTTTCCGCTTCTACGCGTCTCGGTTGCACAAAGGACCCCCGGCTCACACTATGGACTGAGTAGGTCACGTGTCAATGAGTCATGTTATGAATTCGACAAAAAAACATATCCATTAAACTACGCGAACCCACCTATCATTGACGGGTTTGCCACTAAACTATATTTAACTAGGCTAAACTAATTCTAATATCGTGCTTAATGCTAAATCATGTGGGCCCTACTTGCCAGATGCACATAATAGAGAGAGCTAGGAGAGCAACAGAGGAGGCAATGACAGCGCCTCTGGACGACTCGCCGACGGCGAAGCGAAGGTGGTTGGTCTCGGGCGACTAGCAAAATGGGGTGGTGGGGTCATGGGGTGGCCAAAGGTGGCGGTGCTTGGGCTCACTGTAATGTTGCTCACGGCGAGAAACAAGCGGTGGTGTGGGGTGACTACAAGGAGGACAACGCAGGAGCAAAAGCCAAGGGAAATCGGACATTGGGATGGCTTTAGGGTGCCATTGCGACGCGAGCAAGGCTCGCACGGAGACCTATAGTCATCTAGGCTGTGCGGGAGACGAGCTCTACGGAGGCACCATGGATGGCCACGGCGGCGACAGGGCAACCATCGACGAGCTTCAACTTTAAGTTGTGCAAAAGAACCAATAAGGTACAGGGAGCTCACCCATGAGGTTAATGGTGTCTGGGAAGCACGGTGGTGGTCGGACGTCGGTCGGTGGTTGCAGCGGAGAGTAGGTAACATGACTGTGAGAGGCAAAGATTCATGGAGGAGGTGGCCAGAGGCTGAGGATTTAGGGGTGGCCGGAGTAGGCAGCGACGGTGAGTGGGCGGGAGTCAAGCGTTGGGGTGGGGATTGAGGGGGGCGGCGGCGTGGATTTTCGGGAGGAGGCCAGGAGGAAAGAGGATCTGGGGGAGAAGGGAGGAAATGAATGCAACGGTTCGAGTCGGGGGTTAGGTGTGAGCCGAGGACTTTGGTGCAACCAAAACGGGTTTGAGCGAGGGCATTTTGGTCTTTTCACGTGGCTAGAACGAAAAAAAAACAGAATAATACTATTATAATAATGAAAATAGAGTATTTTACCAAGAATCTAACTAAGTGGAGGGCAAAACAAAAAAAAACATCTAAAATAAGGGTATATCACTGAATCACGTCTAAGCCGAGTGTAAATAATCAATAATCAATTCCCCGCTGTATGTGACCGTGCATGCTCTACGAATGGACAGGAATATTGTATCGCAGCAGCGGAGTGCTAAGGGTGGCTTGTATTGCGCTAATTAATTAGCTAAGCATGCATTAGGCGATGGACTTGATCACGTTTAGTGGTTAAACTACTTTGCCGCCGTCGGTAATGTCACCGACTTTCGGATCAACGTCGGCAAGCTTGAAGTTTCTGCGCATTCTTTTTCCTGTAAACTCTTCTGAAATCAGCTTAATTTGCTCTCAAAGAAAAACATGCTGCGAGCTTCTTCTCTTCTGGAGATACCAGCCTTTCACTCTTTCTAGATCGAGCTACAGCTTCTGAGCACAGTTCCTAACCCGTAGGTAGTAAAGCTTTCAACGCACACGTAACCGCCTACATGATTCTCCATGTAAGACTAAGCAAGCGCTGACTAAGATATGACCGTCCCCAGCTACTCGACAAGTTAGTTTGTATAATTGCTTGGATAGACGTGAAACTGTAGGAGTTTTTGGCTTAATTGATAATTAAGAAACACGCCAAATCAGCCCAAAACTCCTAAAAGGTAGTACTACTACGTAGACGCTGCTGGATAGAGTACGTGCAGTGCAGAGTTCCTAAGCTACATTGTCTGTTCGTTTAACTTACGCGAGGACGGATGGAGCTGCTGGGTACTCGAGATGTCGACCGGCTAACCGGAAAAAACCGAAGTAGGAAAATAGATTCGTTCATACTCATGCACGCACGATGCCTGCCGCTTATCATGAATGTTCGTGATCGGTAAGCTAGGCCCTAGGCTCATTACAAAAAAGAAAAAGGGAAAAAGAAAAGAAGAAGAAGCTAGGCATGCGTGTCAGGGATGATATTAACCCACATGGTTAACAATTATGAACTTTTCGGCCCAGTACTACTGGGCCGGGCTGGAATTATGTGCTCGGTTGTCGCGTCGGGCCCAAAAGTACCTAAAGCCACTCGCAACTCATTCCGGCTGCCCATGACGGCCCACGCTCCCACCCTGCCCGAGTTTGACCCAGTTTGTGACAAGTTGGGCCGACATAATTAATTAAGGAACCCAATTGCGTAATTTGCACTGCACCATCTGCTCAACGGATTCGGATTTTAGCTTCGTTCCCGTAAAAGGATCGGATCCTCTTCCTACCTGAACAAGACCACGTACTCTTTTAACACACTACTTTGCAATCTTGCACAGCGCCTCACCCGCCGTATATCCACACCTGGCTAGTTGGCTGCACGCATGCATTGCGGCATGTCGAGAGATCATGTGGTTGCGTCGATGGCCAGCGCCATAAGCGGCACGGAGATGGACGCGTCTTTCTGGTGCCTTGCATGCAGCCGCCTCCACAGAACCCGCGCGGGCGAAGCCGTCGCGGCCTGTCCGAGCTGCGGCGCCCCCGGTACCGTGCTCGAGGGCATCGTCGACGTCGTGGACGCCGACACGTTCCTCTACGGCTGCCACCCGGCGGGTCCCCGCGCTGGCGCGGGCGACGAGGCCACCGCGCGCCTGGCCGCCTTCACGGTCCGCGACGCGGGGCGCACCTGCGCGGTGTGCCTGGACGAGCTCGAGCCCGGGGCGAGCGCGCTCGTGACGCCGTGCGAGCACGTGTACCACCCGCTCTGCGTCACGCCGTGGCTCGGGATCAGCGGTACCTGCCCGCTCTGCCGCCGGAGGGCGACGCCCGAGGACGACTCCCCGGACGGCCTCGTCCTCTGCCATCTGCGGGGTGGCCAGTTCGGCCTCGGCCAGCGTGTCGCGGGGCGCGTCTTCACGGTCAGGATCCTCGACAAGGACGGCAAGCTCGTACAGCACTACGGCGTGCTGCGAAAGTTCACGGGGGTGTGCCGCCGTGTCAGGGCGGCCGTGGGAGCCTTGTTGCGCTGCGAGAATGTAGACTTGCTAGATGCTAGTGGAACGTAGTTCGTGTTTTGAGCGTCGGAAGTAGAGTTTCCATCTCTTACAAGTGAATGGTCAGGATAGTTGTGCAGCTTTTAATTTTTGTTATTCGTTTTATGGAATTTTGTCAGTGTTTGATTCCACTAAAAATAACATCAGTTGGCAGGAAAGCCAGACATAGATCAAACTGGTGGAGACTTACAGGAACTTTCCATTTTCATGTTGAGAACAGAAAGATTGTATTAAATATTGCTGATACTCAGTAGAGGCCTTATACATGGAAGTTTAAGGCTGAAAAGGTTAATCCTCTTCAGTTGTGGATGGATGAAAATTTGATGATCAGCACCTTATGGTTGGTTTAAAACCTATCCAATTTTCTTATGTATAGAGTATGAAAATAATCAATGCAGTTTACTAGTGATCTGCGGTAAAATGGCTTGCAAGTAGTAGATTACTAGATACTGTTACTATGTTACGGATCCACCGCTGTCTTTGCTCAACTAGTGCTACACCCTGCCCGCGTTTTGCCCCTTGGATGCGGCTCTCTACTGGTCATGACCATAAAAATGAAAAAATTATTCTCCCATAGCCACACATCACTTCCCCCTGAATCCAACAGCCCGGACGGAGGGGCATCACGTGAGGCCCTCCCCTATTTCCTTCCCATTAAGACGATGGGATGCGGCCTTGTTCGCTTGTGGCGATTGGGAAAACTGAGAGGATGAGGAGGGGTAATAGGGGAGCTATGGAAAGGAACTTGTGAAAGCGACGAACTGTTTGGATATGAATAAAATTTGGTGGAAATTAAATTGTTTGTTGGGGAGGTATTTTTTATGGTTATTTGTTTATTCAGATTGGAGGTTAACTAAGGACAGAACTACTGCCACCATCGCCACCAAGCGAGTCCTCTTAAGTTGTAGAATAGTTTTGTTGCAAATGTACAAAACAATTATTGATACCATTGTCTACCAATGTCGCCGGAACACAAAATTGTCGCAAAATTTGACATGTTATTGATCATAAGAATATTCCTAGCCTCAAGATTCGTGCAAACGACAAGAAGATGAAAGGGTGGTTTCAGTTTTGAAAGTTTGAGACAATCTCGAAGAATATTTGATGACAATGACAGTATATGGACATCTATAGCCGTATGCTAGTAGTGTGCAACAGTTTTGCAAACGCATTAGCACTAAATGCAACAAAAAAAACAACAAATCCACACCTTTCCAGTATTTTCTGCCAATTAATAGGGAAAACAATCAAGCACGTTGATCAATTTGTATCCACCTATCCTGGTGTTGTCGTACCCAATCTGTAACTTAATTAAGAAACAAGAAAGATGTAGATAAAAAAAAGTGAAAGAAAAGAAACCTGTCATTGTACACCTTTGTGCATATCAGCTACCACATCTGCATGAAACGCAGAGCTCGAACCATTTAACTCTGATGAGCAAAGAAGTACACGATCACAACATATAGTTTCCAAAACAAAAGCTTCTGAGTGTGCAACTTACGGGTCAAAGAAATACAAAGTAATACGTTCAGACGTTTTGGGCAAGAAGCCTGTCTCAGACTGGACGGAAGTCGCAGGCCGTAGTCACCGACTAATGGAACATAAGAACCTTATTCTTTGATCCGTTAAAAAAAAGAGAGTAAACTATACTGTAGATCCTTAAATTTATCAGATTGGATCACTTAGATCCCCTATCTATGGAACTGCGAATCATTTACCTAAACTTATTTAAGTGTGTCACTACTACAGAGCTTAAAGTGGGTTTGACCGTTGATGTTGACGCTTGACCATGCTAGCATGGCTTGCGGGGTCATGTTCAACTCGCATGAACCAGCCGAGTGCGCCGTAACATTTGCACTAAACCACTTAGCCTTGTTATCCGTTTGCATTCCATTCCCATCTCATGTGTCCACTAGGGTCTGGGGCGATCAGGCGAGGTGGAAGGCGGTCGACCCTAGGTTGTTGTCTTCGTCCGTAGTTGAAGGAGGGTGGAGGAGGGATCGATTCTCGGCGAGTGGAGTGGTTCACGGCGTATTCAGGTGGGGACAATCATGGTGGCGACGTTGTGGGTGGAAGGAGAACCGCCTCTTGTGTATGGTACGTGCTTCAGTACTGGCTTGCATGCCAATTTGTGTGCTTTTGCTTGTGATTTTGCTCAAAGAAGTGGTCGATGTAGTCACATTGCTAGGTTTATGAATCTAGGTTTAGGGTTCATAAACCGAGCGCAACGATTCTTACAAGATCTCTAGTTTTTGCGGTTGGTTAGCCTTACTGTATTGTTTGGCTGCGATTTTCTGTGTCTAATTTGGTAGTTCTAGGGTTTAGGATTCCCAAATCGAGCGTTTGGCGGCGATTTTCTATGTCTATTTTGGTAGTTCTAGGGTTTAGGATTCCCAAATCGAGCGTAGCGGTTTTCTATGCTAGATATACGGTTTTAGTGTTTTGGATTTTGGACTTGTGTTGAGTATGAAATTTTGAAAACACTATCCATATACTATAATGACTGATAAGCATAAGGTAATTCATTGCATGCTTAGAAAAAAAATCCCTTAAATAAATTTCTTCAGCGTGCTTACCAATTAGTAATAGTTTAGGATTGATTCTAGCTATCAGAGATGAATTCTCAGATTCAGAGCACAGGTGTTGTGTGAGGCATCTCTACTCAGGTTTGCCATAAGGGTGAAACACTAAAGAATATTTGTGGGCAATTGCAAGGTCCAGTACTGTTATTCAGTGGATTGAGAACATGGAACAAATGAAGGCTCTTAGCGTGGATGCTTATGAATATTTAGAGGAGTTGCCACCTAATACATGGGTTGGGGCATTTATCGGTGATTTCTGCAAGTGTGACATTATGTTGAACAACATCTTAAGTCATTTAAGTACTACTAAGACTGCTTTATGCAATATTGTGGATCAACTTTACATTTCACTACTTCCATGTTTTGTCATGCTCTATTTGTTGTGCAAATCAATACATGAACATATTTTACTCATATTCAAATCAATTAAATTCTATTGCAAAGATAATAATGTGAAGCCATACATTTCACTCCATGTAATTCCATTGCAACATGCACACAAATTTAAAAACAGTCATACATGTTGATGTGCATAAACAGAAGTGAGGCCAAAGCAACTAACAACAGCACAAACACAACCAACAAAGCCTTCAGTAAAGCTACAACATCCTTTCCCATCTCCAACCCTGCCATCAACATGCGAACAACCATATATAACTGCTCCTCCATGCCTTCACCAACTATTTCTTCTTGCAACTTCATTTCGTTCTTCATCACTACCACAGTCTCCTCATCTGAACGGATGATACCTCGTTCACATAAATATTTGCCATATTGTTTCTCCCACAACAAAAAGATATAACTAGATCCATCGCGTTGACTCAAACGAAAGCAAAACAAACAAAATCAAAACCAAATAATTGTGCACACCAAATCCAAATTCCAAAGACCAACTCACTTCGTGGTTCGGGCACTTGAAGAAATCGTGGTCAGGATTCTCTCTCATTCTAGAGGTTAACCGCACTACGTACTGCCCGTTGAGGAGCTCGACGTCATGGCCATGGATAGCACAGTGAGTCAGGCGTCGCAACTAGGTCGTCGGAGCAGAGGGGAGGTAGAATGGGGAGAGGGGAATTAGGGATTTCGGTCTTAGGCATCTGGGATATAAATGGGGAATTGGGGAATTTAGATTTTAATGTTTTACGAGGACCTAAATGCAAAACTACCGGGTGCGAGTGGTGCGCAAATTCCCGCCATGACCCCGCAAGCCACAATGACATGGCAAGAGTCCACGTCAGCGGTCAAACCCATCAAACCCACTTTGGGACCTCTAGTGATACACTTAGACAAATTTAGATATCTGATTCTGCAGTCCATAGATGGGGGACTTAAGTGACCTAGTCCGGTAAGTTTGAGGACTCACAGTGCACTTCACTAAAAAAAGAACCTTCTTGGGTTCCATTCCCTTCTTACCAAGTATGGGTCATGATGTCGAATTCACCCGACACCTAAGACGAGGAGCACATTGTACTTCCAGTAGTCTTGTGCCGATGCGTCACGTGCCAAAAAGCTAAGTCACGACTTAATTATCATGGTTTATACATGCCTCTTCCTGTTCCAAGCACACATTGGGAAGATATTTCTATGGACTTTGTTTTAGTGCTTCCTAGAACAAAGAAGGGGAGGGATAGTATTTTTGTTGTCGTGGATAGATTCTCTAAGATGACTCATTTTATACCATATCATAAAAGTGATGATGCTACAAATGTTGCTGATTTGTTCTTTAAGGAAATCATTCGCTTGCATGGTATTCCGAATACGATAGTTTCAGATCGTGATGCTAAATTTTTTAGTCATTTTTGGAGAACCTTGTGGGGTAAGTTGGGGACTAAGCTGTTATTTTCCACTACTTGTCATCCCCAAACCGATGGACAAACTGAGGTTGTCAATATAACTTTGTCCACTATGCTTAGAGCTGTGCTTAAAAAGAACTTAAAAATATGGGAGGACTGCTTGCCTCATGTGGAGTTTGCTTATAATCGTTCGCTGCATTCGACCACAAAGAAGTGTTCTTTTGAGATTGTTTATGGATTCATCCCTCGTGCACCTATCAACTTGTTACCTCTTCCAGCGTCGGAGAAAGTAAATTTTGATGCTCAAAAATGTGCCGAGTTGATACTAAAGATGCATGAGACAACAAAAGAGAACATTGAGATTATAAATACTAAATATAAAGTTGCTGGTAGTCAGGGACGCAAGCATATTTCTTTTGAACCTGGTGATTTTGTGTGGTTGCACTTATGTAAAGAACGATTTCCTGAATTGAGAAAGTCTAAATTCATGCCACATGCAGATGGTCCTTTTAAAGTTCTTAAACGTATTAATGATAATGCATATAAGTTAGACTTACCTGCAGATTTTGGGGTTAGCTCCAGCTTTAACATTGCAGATTTGCGGCCTTTCTTGGGCGCGGAGGATGATCTTGAGTCGAGGACGACTCCAATTCAAGAAGGGGGGGATGATGAGGACATCACTTCTACTGATATGAACACTCCTCTTCCTACTACTTTGAATGATGTGCAAGGTCCAATTACTCGGGCGTGTGCTCGTCAACTTATTTATCATGTAAATTCGTTTGTAGGGCTGAGTGTATTATTTGAGAACTCTATGATGCTGCCTAACATAGATGATTTACTTGTACTTAGGAATCTAGGACTACGACCAGTTCAAGAAGGTCTACGACCACTTCAAGAAGGCATACGACCAGTGTCACCAGTACTCGGCGAGCCTAGTACTCGTTGGACATAATCTACGACCAGAGATAGCATGGACTCCTCAATACCATCCCAGGACCAGTCCTACGACCAGGTCTTTGACCAGAGATACGCGACCTGAATAGTGAATGAGGTGCTGCGTCACCGTTTTAGCCTAATAGGGCTTTGTAAGCGTGTCGAGGTCGGAGTCCAGGTTGTGTACGCCTCTTCCCGCGGCCGCACAACCCTAGGTTGACCTCCTCATGTCCCCCTATATATATACAGTAGCCGTCATAGTTTAACGTGGGTTTTTCTTTGAGATTATTCTGCTTAGCAGTCTCACCGCACGTTCGGTTGAGGAACCCCACATTGTGAGCTTCATCTATATTGCAATACAATATCAGATTGCATCTTCTACTTTCTTGCTTGTGTTCTCGATTTGCATGCAGGAGATAGCCTTCTTGGCGAGGTCAACTGCGTTCGGCACGGTTGATAACCATCGAAGCAGTGGGTAGTGATTGTGAGGGGTTTGATCTGTTTTGATCGGAGCCTTCGGATCATCAACGTCGAGTTCTCCACAATCGACTTATCAGTACCTTTCGGAAGATCGAGTCACCGTCACATCATTTTGTGCTGTGGGCCGCCACAGTAAACGGGTCGACCAATCACTGTTCATTACTATTCACCAAACAATGCTCACCGCACAATAAAATATTCACTGTTCATAGGCATTATTGTTTATTTCCAAAAGCAGTAAACCTAATTATTGTTTACCATCCATTTTCGTTCATAAATAGTAAAATTAGTACTATTTATCATCTAACACTATTTATATATCCATTTCGTCTGTTTCGAGCCCATGAATCCTTTTCTCCACTCTACTCAGTCCAATTAAGCACCAGATAAAACCCCACCACCCCACACCGCCTTTCTTTATGTTTCTTTTTCAAATTTCTTTACTTGCATGTTGTTCTCAGCTCATTCCTTGTCGAGCTAGGTTTCATTTGGTTTGTTTTATTTTACTTTGCGCTAGGTCCCGACATCGACAACCAAACCCTGGAAGACGCAAAACAAGACAAGCTAATAGAAGACTTTGTGCAAGGAGACAAGTCACATTCTATTGATCATTTTTAACCTATATTTCATGTAATTATATTATTACTTTCATTATTGTATTTATGCCAATTACTTTAAATATTGAAATAATAATTTTGAATACCATGATGGTTAGAATAATCCTATTACCCCGCATACAAGCCCACCTAGTCTTGTAGGCCATATTCACCTTGATAAGTTTAGATCACATAAAATAATAGCTACATATTTAGCCTTGTCACCAAAATGTGTTGATAAATCCTGAACAGCAGTATTGGCTATTCGCCAATGGTTTTGGAGGAGAGTTGAGGGTTGAGACCAGAAAGTTGGACAACCCAATAAACTTGTGTTAAAAGTGAGTCAAAGGTGAGATCAAGTAGGTGAACACCCACAAATTGGTGCTAGTCTATTTTCTCACTAGAGACAAGTAAGGACAAGAACCTTGTGCCAAAGTAATAGACACAGAAAACCGCTTAACCACATGTGTGGTCATTACTCTCTGACTTAGTACACTGCTCTTCCAATTGAATATCTATAGGTTGTCAGCTGCTCTTGTGTGATAGAGCAGAAGGAATTGGGGTGGGACAAGAGTGGGCCTGATGGGACACTCTCTGATCTACACGACGGTAAGGCCCCGTCAGCATCGGAGTACACATTCCACTGTTGACCGGTTGTCTCCCGTGGGTTGTATGGATTATGAATCTATCGGGTAGAAGTTAGAAAGGTTGAGCAGTGAAAATGCTTTGTTATCTCAGCTCATTCGCGCACTAATGTGTTGCGTGTATATTGCATGATAGTATGAGCATGGAGTATCTTGTGGGTAAAGTTGGTCAACTCTGCAGAGTATAACAAATGGTATTCGAATACGTTGTGCTTCCGGTTAATGAAGTTGTGTGCATGGATGATTCCAATACATGAGGCACAAGTAGAGTTTTTGAGATGTTAAGTTGGTAATTGCAATTGTTGAGAAACCATTAATGTTATTTTTTTAATGTTTTACTGTTTTAAAGATAAACCGCTTTAAATATAAAATGCATCCACATATGCCTGTTATGGTAAAACTTCACCATTCCTTTGATAATCCTAGCATGTAATTAATTAGGATTTCCATGTAGCTTGTTGAGTACGGTAGTAGTAATCATTCTTGCAAAAATATGCAAACCATCTACAAAGGAAGCATAGGAAAATGCTGAGAATCTCAATGAGCAGTATTTTGATGGACCCTCATATGGCAATAATTACTGTTATTAGGTCTCGACCGCTCAAGCGTGCATGTGGTTTGGAAGTTCTTTTGTTTTGTATAATATTAACTTTGAGCTTGAAAGCCCGTGTCAGTGTTCAAACTAGTTGTTAAGCTTTAATCTTATGTAATAAAAGTTTAGTTTTTATTGTAATTCGAAAGTTTGCTTGAGATGCTACTTACTTCGCAACTGCACATCCTGGGTGGTTGTGAAGAATTTGACGACCCCCAAAAATGGGGACGTTACAAAATGGTATCGACGCTTAGCTTGACCGTAGGTTGAGACCTCAGATTGGTTATAAGAATTAGGAAATGAAGACCTTCAAAAATCTTAATTTAAAAAATTATAAAAGAATTTTTGAAAAATATAAGTATTATTGTTGTCTTTCCCCTTTCTATTGCTATCTTATCTAAACTTAGATTTGTAAAATCCCGATTTGTTTTTTACAAAAGATTTATCCTAAGTCCAACTTTTCACCAGAAGTTGCAGAGTAGAAGAAACAGTGTTTCTTGGTTGTAACACAAGTTGTGCTATGTACTCTAAGTAGTATATATACAACTAGTATAAATAAAAGAATTATGTTATTTACTGATAATTTGTTTTCTTATCAGGTATCCTTTTCAAAATTCAATTCCTTCTTTTCGTCTTAATTCTTATCTTAATCTTTCTCAATTTAACTTAAGTCTGAATCTTACTTACCTCTCTGCATTTGGTCAAAATCGCTGCAGAAATACATTCGCAAGATGTCAGGAATAAGAACAAGAAATCATAACAATCATCAGAGTGAAACTAACTCAGAAGATCACCAGCCCAGCATGGCAGAAGTAATAGCTATGACGGAAAGAAACAGATACCAAACAGAACAAAATCAAACTTATGAAATAAAAGTTTGGTTTTTATTTTAATTCGAAAGTTTGTTTGAGATATTATTTACTTCGCAATTGCTCAAATAAAAACGTTACAGGGCCGGCGCACGGGCTGTTGCACGGAGGCGGCGCGTCGGCGTGGCGTGGTCCGGCTCAAGGCCTATGAGGCGCACGAGCGGTGTCAATGTTTGGCCATCGAGGCCATGTTCATCACTGGAAGTCTAGAAAGTGAACTGCAGGTTCATAGATTGATTTCCTTCTTCGATTTAATTGATTAGAATCATTTACTAGTGCAAGCACAGGTAGGCAATAGATTGATCTAGGGTCTTGAAATTGTGGCTCGCTGTCTATTAAAAAATTGATGTCGATTGATTCTGCAGCGGAATCACATCTTCTTCCGCCATGTACATGCGACGGGGCATCGTTGATAGTCGCGAACTCCAAAACAACAGCTCATCAGTGTCGATTTGTTCATCATATTTGTACATGCACGGAACATGAATCAATCCGTGATTAACATCACGAACAAATCCGATCTGATCTGATCTAATCGCCGGAACGTATAGAAACGACGTACTCAAATTGAAGAGCTTCTGTGCTGATAACACGTTAAATAACAGATGAAAATATAATATGGATGAACCTTTTTTATTAATTGATCAACTCGGATATCCTATTTAAAGATTGAAATTCGTCAAAATTAATTTCGATATTATATCCATCAACCCTTAATTATGACTTCTCCGAAAAACCTGAAACAACCCGATTTTGAGCGACGTGGCGTCCGACTCGGATCAGCGTGTGCTAATGGTATTGTCACTTTTTACCGCTGAGTCCCCCGCCCCATAAAATGTGATAAAATGGCAATCGATCGCTGGATGGATATTCTAACAAGCCGATCGATCATGTGGCTTGTACGCGTGCGCTGCCCCTAACCTTGCACTGTTAACGCATCAAATCAGCAGGTTTATGCAGGGGACAAATCGTTCAGCCAGCCTGTGAGGGGATTAATTAAGAACGACTTGACTTGTGCAACCAGCCGGCCCCGTGGTTTCTCTAGAGGGACTCCCCTCCTGCCCGAACCAACCATAATGATCGATCATCGCGCATCCCGGCTGCGGCGCATCCCCATAACGGCGAACGGTCCACACAGCCGATGGCAAATCAGATCTCTCTGCTCCGTGCTGTGCGTGCATGGCTACAGATGACATGTTCCGCCTGCGCGCGCGCGTACGCAGAGATGCACGCAGCTGCCTCGACAGCTACACGCAACTACGCACACTCAAAATAATTGATGGAAATCCTCCGGGTCAGCACGAGTGTGCAGTCATGGCCTCTCGAGAGCGACTCCCAACTGTGCAAATAGATGGACGCCAATCCTGCACTGCACCTGTTCTGCTGCCCATCCTCATCCTTCGATGTAGGCTCGAGCAAGGACCATGGATATGGTCCTAAGCATGAGTGGTAGTACTAGTGTACTACTCTACCCTACCTACCAACCAAGCCATGGAAAGTTAGAATAATCATGAGATAACAGCGCATGCATCACATGCCGATGAGCTCTTGTTCATTTGCCCGAGCTTACCGTGCATGGCAATGGCCCTACGACCTCCATTTAATTCCCAAGTTGATGCGTATGTGCGTCAGAATTAGTAGTCTGTTAGGGACGGTTAATTAGGAGATGTGTCGTCTTCGATGAGATCCTAGTCCGCATGCTATCCCCTTCCTCTCCGAACAGCGCGTTGTGGAGCCGGTGCATAGGGTGCTGTAGTGACCAGTCAAGCGAAACGTTGGCCGGCCACTTGGACTCTACTACCAAACCAGTCTCTACTTGTCAAGGAGTAGTAGGAGCATTATCTGAATGGTAACACGATATTGTCTTCATTCTATACAAGAACGAGGAGTAGCATGATGCAGATGCAGTTCTGCGTCGCAGGAAAAATGTGTCCGAGGAAATTAAAGTAGCTGACGCATCGCCTCCTTGCCGCGCTATACCTTGCTGTTTCCAGGCACTCATGAGTACTATGGGTCTCTAATGGCCGATAAAAATAAGTGTTGCTCGCAGCTCGGTGCCTCGGTCCCTGAAACGGGGGATCTGACTGACGACGTGCGGCCAACGAGCTGGTTTGGCCCGTGTTGTTCCCCGTAATATTGCCATTTCTTATGCAGGAGTGTACACGTTTTCTCCGAGGCCACTCGTGCTTGTAACCGTGCAATTGCCCATGATGCTTGTTTACGGTGACCAAAGTCTGGAAGGACAGCACAGCAAACCTTTCAAGTTCTGTCTGCAGAGTGCAGAGTGCAGAGTGCAGCCCGAAGCCCTGAACTCTCCAGCAGCAAATGTTTGAATATTTGCCCGCGCTAAAATCATACCTCCTTAATGCAGTAGTTGTAGGAGAGTAATACTCTACTACAAGAGTAACGAAACCCTCATGGTATAGCTAGAGTATTCTGCAATGATGCAAAATGGCAAATTAAAGCGCAAAGTGGAGTACTAGCTAGTACTAGGAAGAGTACAAAATAGTGCAATAACTAAGAAAACAGCCTACAAATACGACCTAATCTACCGGTTAGGACGGCGCCGCGTGGCGTGTGGGGGGTGACTCGACCAGGCCATGCAGTGCAGGTGCAGCGCCGGCGAGAAGAACTGAAGAAGCAGCGAAGCGCGTCTGGCTAATGAATGCTCTCAACCTAGCGTGGAAGGCTTGAATGGATCGCCTTTATGTGGCAGCACTAACTTCAGTTACGTAGCTTCAATGCGTTGCCTCCTCTCCTTTGGACTGAAGGCAGGCACCGCATTCACAGGCTCACAGCAGCCTTCTGATCTACACTGTACATGCCAGGTACGACGTGGGATCTTCTTCGCCTTCCTCCCTTCTTGTTGGTTTACCAGGGTTGATCCAGACGGTAGATGAGAGCATAACTCCACGCAGTACATGAGAAAACACTCAATTTACTGGATAGGTAGTGGTAGTATTGAACTTCCCTTTCTGGTTCACGCTCATTTTGGTGTGGTGCCAAATGCCAGGGCTGATCTTTTCCGCGTTTACAGTAGTTGATTACATAACGATTCTACTTCTTTTCCGGATTGAGCCGAAAGTGCTGGGTTTAATCAGTGGGTGGTGCAACTAGATGCTCACTGTATGGTAGATGCATCGTTGCTTGTCGACTTGGCTCTCAATTGTGAGTTACAGAAGTTCCATGACGTGCGGACTGCACGTCTGCATCTGCGAACACGCACATGACATGTCAATTGCCATAAATCAAAGTACTGTAAGATGAGTTCATGAGAACAAGCGAGAATAAACTGCACATTTCTCATGCCGAGACCATGTGAACGGAAACATCTATTCACAGTAGATATAAGGTTTCCTAAGAAATTTCTATGGAAATCTTGCTCTCTGCCTTACAATGCCGCTACTGGAGATGGTAGTATGCTAGTAGTACGTAGTTAACTGCAGCAGTAAAATTAGTACTCCTGGTAATAGAAGTAATAAAATATCTCTGGCTATCCAGCTGGCGCTCCCTGGTTCCAAAGCTACAAGACGACAGGCACAAAGAACCCGGCTGCTACCCTGCACCAGTCCACCACTCCCATCCCTCTGCGCCACCACTACTCCACTCGTCACTCCGTTCCCACTGCGCGCTCGCCTCGCCACCCTCCCCCATAAAATCCACCCCGAACCAAAACCCCACACCCAAATCCAACACAAGCGTCCATCTGCCCACTCACATGCGCACATAGGCCCGGGCATTTTACTATGCTCGCAACCACCGCCATGCCTCCCCCACTGCTCGTTTGCCTCCTCGTCTTCTCGCTCGCCGTGCCGTGGCCGTCTGAGGCGTCGGGTCCCGGGCCGAAGCCGCTGTTGTTCGCGATGCGGGCGCGGCAGGTGCCGGCAGGGGCGCTGATGCGGCCGCCGAGCAAGCTGCGGTTCCACCACAACGTCAGCCTCACCGTCTCGCTCGCTGTCGGCACGCCGCCGCAGAACGTCACTATGGTGCTCGACACCGGCAGTGAGCTCTCCTGGTTGCTCTGCGCGCCGGGAGGCAGCGCTAGGGGCGCCTCCTCATTCCGCCCCAGGGCCTCGGCCACCTTCGCCGCCGTGCCCTGCGCCTCCGCGCAGTGCCGCTCCCGCGACCTCCCGTCGCCGCCGGCCTGCGACGGGGCCTCGCGCCAGTGCCGCGTGTCGCTCTCGTATGCGGACGGGTCCGCCTCCGACGGCGCGCTCGCGACCGACCTCTTCGCCGTCGGCGACGCGCCGCCGCTGCGCGCGGCGTTCGGCTGCATGGCCACCGCGTTCGACTCATCCCCCGACGGCGTGGCAACCGCCGGGCTGCTGGGCATGAACAGGGGTGCCCTCTCCTTCGTGTCGCAGGCGAGCACCCGCCGCTTCTCGTACTGCATCTCCGACCGCGACGACGCCGGCGTGCTGCTCCTCGGCCACAGCGATCTCCCCTTCCTGCCGCTCAACTACACGCCCCTGTACCAGCCGGCCTTGCCGCTCCCCTACTTCGACCGCGTCGCGTACTCCGTCCAGCTCCTCGGCATCCGCGTCGGCGCCAAGCCACTGCCCATCCCCGCGTCCGTGCTCGCGCCGGACCACACCGGGGCCGGGCAGACCATGGTGGACTCCGGCACACAGTTCACCTTCCTCCTTGGCGATGCCTACTCCGCCCTGAAAGCCGAGTTCTTGAAACAGACCAAACCCCTCCTCCCCGCGCTCAACGACCCCAACTTCGCGTTCCAAGAAGCGTTCGACACCTGCTTCCGCGTGCCCGAGGGGCGCTCGCCGCCGGCGAGGCTCCCGGCCGTGACGCTGCTGTTCAACGGCGCGGAGATGGTGGTGTCGGGGGACAGGCTGCTGTACAAGGTCCCGGGCGAGCGCCGCGGAGGCGACGGCGTGTGGTGCCTGACGTTCGGGAACGCGGACATGGTGCCCATCATGGCGTACGTGATCGGGCACCACCACCAGATGAACGTGTGGGTGGAGTACGACCTGGAGCGCGGTCGCGTCGGGCTCGCGCCCGTCCGGTGCGA
The DNA here is from genome assembly GCA_036346395.1 of Hsuehochloa calcarea. Classification (NCBI taxonomy): domain Eukaryota; kingdom Viridiplantae; phylum Streptophyta; class Magnoliopsida; order Poales; family Poaceae; genus Hsuehochloa; species Hsuehochloa calcarea. The sequence continues at coordinate 53,393,904 of CM070593.1, read as the reverse complement.
CGTCGCCAGCGAGCGCCTCGGCCTGATGCTGTGAGGCGCGCGGCTTTGCGCCACGTAACCGCCGCGGAAATTCGCCGAGCCGTGTAACCAACCAAAGCTTCTTGCTTTGGGTTTGTAAATTACGCGCCGTGTGACTGAGCGAGTAGGGTTTTGCATGTAAAGATCGAAAATGTACATGATGTATGGGGTAAGCTTCCTTTCGTTTTCACGGTTCTTCGCCTTCTTGGGTTGGGTTAGTTCTGGTGCAGCATCGAATGACGTTGACAGTAATCCAACGAGTTGCAGTCTGCTAGTACTGACACGAAACGTGAGCCTTTTATGTACCAGTCTCCTCTGCAACCTTTGATTCACATGGCATGATCAGTGTGTGTGTTTGCTGGAGACTCGAAGCATCACAGCCAATACTAGCACCGTCCACAAGATACGCGGCGAACAATTACGGTGCCACCTCGCCTTCTGCTGCCTGTACTTGAGATTCTCTGGAGCGCTTTCGGTCCGGGAAAACTGAACAGTCATGGCAAACCAGGAGGGAATGTTCAGGAGAGCATGCGTTCTCCTATGTTGCCGACACGCGGTGATAAAGAAGGCGACCGAGACCGACACGGGTTTGTCGTGATGATTATAATACACAGGAAGGTTCTACTTGCATTAGTTTTGTTTAGGACGACTAATAAATACTTATATCTTGGTTTCTTCCTTTCTGCCTGGTTTGAATTGATATAATTGTCAAAGTTGCATCGAGCGTCACAAAATAGAATGCTTTGGATCACAGTATAATAACAGCCCGATTCCAACAAAGGAGGAAGAACGTACAAGCAGTGAAGTGGAAGTTTCGAACATTGAAATGTGTATTGCCATGGGGCGAAGGAAAGGATCGATCCAACCGGAGCAGTTGCTGGTTCTGAGTACAGCATCAAGAAGCATCGCCAAAGCAACAACCGTCCTTTTTATGGCCTCTAGCCCATAGTCTGAAAATTCTGGAGGAAACTGACTTGTTACGAAATTCCTGACGGGCTAGTTTTAACTGAATCTGCAAATTAGTCCCAAGTCATTGCTGATTTTGTTTCAACTTCAATTGCTTCCCATGTCCTTTTGGAAGTAAAATCACATTATTTGACGGAGTTCGTTTAAAAAAACTGAAAGTCGATAATATCGTTTCCGTCTCGTTTCTTCTAAGTTGCACAGGAGACCAGTTCAGAACAGTATGATCAATGGTTGATTCCCCGTTATGTATTTTTGGGGATTGGAAATTACAGCTTCTTTCGGGCAGATTGCCACTAGGAAGCCTCCGAAACCCGTACCAGCATTTCGGCAGAGATGGCATCCAAAAGGAAAAGTTCTTGAACATTGATCTGGCCAACAAGTGCTTTTTAGCAAGCCCACTAACAGGAACATACTATAGCTAATTGTTAGCTCGTAACCAACTTTGCGTGGAAGCTTACATAATTATTTTCTTTGGGTTTTACTGTCACTCAACCAGCACTTCTTTCTGCAAAACTAGGAATTCACATGGAAATCAATTTATTTATTTATTTTATTCCGAATTTTAATTTTTTTTTCTTGGCATTGATTCTTCCTTTTAATCTAAACTATTATAATCTAAACCCATCACGATCAACGGTGCATATCATTATCTTTTTTTCTTCGATTAACGTGGGAATTTTTAATCATTGAGAGCAAATATGGTGGCTTCTTTTTTTCTTTGCTTTGATAAGATAATGGATAGATTAAGATGGATCTTGGATCAAGCTTTGCAAGTAATGCACATTTCTCATATTTATTGGGACAAACTCGGTATTTTCGAGAGACAATGCGATGGGACGATCAAAATACTTGTAAACATCATGGTGCTATTTGGTTTGCTACCCTTGCGAACCAAACCAGATATTGGTAACACCAATGAAAATTAGTTGTTGTTTGGTTTGCTACTAAAATTTGGTAACGACCACAAAAATTTAGTAACACCAATGAAATCCAATGTCACACGCGGGCAATAGGAGGGTGGATAAATCTTTCACCAAAATTTCCCAAAATTTCAATTCAAACAACATTCTTTTTTTTATTCAATATTTCGCTTTGCCCAGGTTTTGGCTTAGCTCATTTTGTCCATCAACTAAACAGCCACATGGTACTCAAAACGTGTAGCAGTTAAGAAGAAGGGATAAGAGAGCATGTGCGGAGATGAATTGAAGGTGGCCAAACGTCTTAAAATAATTAAGTGTGTACGAATTTCTTATCTTATTAAGGGCCTGTTTGGAATGGTTGTGGCTTTCCTGAAAAGCTGCTTTCGGCTGAGGTGCAGGGCTGAATGGCTGGGCTAAAGAGATGGAAAGTGTTTGAAATACCCCTAAGGACAGTAATGGCTTGTTTGATGCCGTTTAACACCATTAACAACATTTAATGACAACTAACGACAATTCGATTATTAACGACGACTAACGCAGTTGACAAGAATTACCGCAATTGACGAGAATTACCGCAATTGACGAAAACTACCGCAATAGACAAGAATTACCGCAATAAATGACAACTACCGCGATTGACGATAATAAACATTTATTACAACAAATAATTAATAAAACAATTATTACAATGAATTTGACGACAACTAATGGTAGTTAACAACAAGTGGCAATAACTAACGACATTTGATGACAACTAATGGTATTTAACGACAAATTGATCGCAATTAATGTAATTAACGACAAGCAACAATAAATAATTATTACAACAAACAATTATTACAGAAATAATTGCAATAAATATTTATTACAATAAACAATTATTACAACAAGCAATTATTTCAGAGATAATTGAAATAAATAATTATTGTAATAAAGAATAATTATATAAATAATTTATTTACAACAAAAAAGAATAAAAGAATAAATAATAAAAAGTCACCGGCTGGGTATGTTGTTGGCGGCGGCTGTCAGTCCCGGATTAACTGCCTTAAATCCCCTGTGTATTACTGAACTAGTCCCAAGATCAGTGGTTAGCTCGCATAGTAAACAAATATGGTAACATCCATAATAGTAAAGCTTTATTAATAAATATCATAGTTGATTACGTGAATGGCTTACGAGCCAACAATAAAGAACACAACGAAAGACGAAGAAGAAATAGTAGAGCCCAGCTAATCTGCTATAGATAATCAATTAGGGTAGTGACCTAGTCGCCGAGATCTTCAGCAATTGCAAAGTCCTTCACCCAATAACAGAATTATAATGCATGCATGGATATATCAATGAAAAACTTATAAGGTTGAATTTGAATAAAGCAATGTTTTCTTTTTAAATATCTGTACTAAATTCCAAAGCAGTTATTTCATAACAAAAATTTATTTTTCTAAATTCTCAAGCTTTATAGTAAGATAACATTCATCCAAAAGTGGTGAAAGATACCTTCCTATCACATGGCAAACCACCCAATTTCCCGATTGGATACGCAATCCAAAACCATTTGATAAAGTCTTTTGAAAGAAAAAAAAATCAAATTCTAACTTTGATTGGCTTTGCTTAGCATGTCCATGACCATGGACATGACTATTCGAATAGTTTTACACTCTACGGAGGTTGTACAACTTTACCCACAAAGAGATGATCATCTGATACTGTCATCTCAGACATTTTCGAAGGTGTGCGACTAAGAGATTATCATAAGACCTTTACAACGCGTCAATTGTCAACTATGGATCAGTAAGACAGCCTCCAATATTATAATCATAATCTCCCAATCAATCTATTAGGTCTATTGATCCACCACGCTATTGTTTACATTATTCCACCAATATCTGCAGATCAACCAAACACTACTATTCAATTAACTCCACCAATCTTATTAATTCTCTACAATCCAACCAATGCACCTGAATTCCATTCATAACTTACTATAACAATCCAACTTCATTATTTATTCATTGCCTAAACCTGATCATCTTATCAAAACTAAACTTCCAACAATCACTACTAATATATTCATTTCCACTAAGATTCCTTCTAAATCCAATTATTCTATCATAACCCATACATCCACTATAACAAAATTATTGTGCTAATACCAAAAAGTTTACACATACATCTTGATTCAACCTAATCCACCAAAATTAACACCATGAATTGGTAATCCTATAATCCAACCTCCAACAATAATCTAGTTCTATAATCTCATATCCAACACAATCCACTTCTATAATCCATTACCCATCAATCCGAAATTCATCAATAATCTATTTCTAAAATCCATCAAAGATATACTTATATAACCCAACCAAGATTCATTTCTATAATTCAACAAGATATACTCCAATAATTCAACGAGACATATTCCAACAATCTAACAATAATGTATTTCTACAATCCAATATCCAACGATCATATATGTCTAAAAATCCAACATCCAACCATAATCTAATTCTATAATCCGATATCAACAATGATATATTATAATAATCTAGCAAAATATACCTGTATAGTTCAAAAAGATATATTTCTATAATCCAATCAATATTTATTTCTAAAATTCCACCAAGATTTATTCATATAATACAACATCCATCAATCATTTATTTCTATAATCCACATCCATCAATATTGCATTTCTATGATTCAATCTCCAATAATTATGCAATCATATAATCCAACAATAAACAATTGTATAATTATATAATCAATATCTAATAATCATGTATTCCTACCATCCAACTTCCATTCATCATATATTGCTATAATCCAATAATAAGGGATTCTTATAATTAAACATCCAACAACAATGTATTCTTATAATCCAATCCGTTTAATTTTTAACCCCTAAATACATCACATTCGAAAAGATTCTCCATACTGTCTATCTTGACAATAAATGGCTATATATTGGAATTGAGAATAAGTATAAAGCTTAAGACATGAATTTAAATTACTTGAATATAAATACGCATGCAATAAAAATATAAAACAAAATTTAGATAATTTAAAATATTGGAATTCAAATATGATCAAAGGATATAACTTGCCTTGCATATTTAGTTGTTTTTTTGAAGACATTGAAATCCGGTTCTCCGAAGTCATCGAAATCTAAACGTGAAAACATGACAAATTCAAATAAAATTAATATAAACTCTAAATTGAATAATTTTGGTTACAAGAGGTAGATATTGAATTTAGATGAATTTAAAAATTTGAATCAGTTGAATCGGAGCTCGAACAAAGTAGAACATGCTCTCAGAAGTTTGAAAATACATGAAATGATGAAACATGGGATTTTTAGAATTTTTGGAATTAATTTTGTAAAGGAAAATCATTTTATTACGTCAGCATGACGTGTGTAGTTGGGATTAATGAATTTTAGCTGAATTATTTTTGAAAAGGTAAAGGGTTGAGCCACTGACATGTGAGCCCATGTCTTATGGACTGGGTCCATGAGGACACCCGGTCCGCGATGGACCGGGTGCACGGGAACAGTGCAGCTGCAATGCGAGCTTGACACATAGGCTGCCACAGAGACAAAAGGGCTAAGGTGTCTGTGAGCTGGCGCCAGGTGGCCAAGACGTGGCGGCCACGTCAGCGAGAGGCCGACGGCGACTCGGGTGGCAGAGCTCACCGGAGATTGGCGACGAGGGGCTCAAGTGGGAGAGGGTAACGTGGTGAGTCTAGGGCTCACTGCGGTGGGGGCTAGGAGTAAAGGGTTCATCGACGGCAAGAGCAAGGGCGGCGAGCTATTCGGTTGGAGGTGGCGGCGGAGCTATGATGAGGAAAGAGCAAGCAATATGTAGAACATGGCCTTGTGATGCCGTCGGTGAAGACCACATCGGCGGAGGACCTTTGTCGATGGTGCAATCGCCGGTGGGAGTAGCTTCGGGCGGCGGGCTTGAATCTCGAAAATCCAGCGAAAGAAGGCGAGAGACGAGCGGTGGTTTGTGGCGATGGAATTAGGAGGGAGAGGGGCACACCGTGCTTCCATTTATAGCAGTGAGGGGGAGCGAGTGGGGAGATCGTGCTGTATGGGAGTGCGACGCTCGAGCTTGGCAGGGGATGGGCGATGGCATGGGCACGCAGTGCGGAGCAGGGCAGGCGCAGAGGTATGGGTGACGGCATGGCGCGGGCGGGACCCGGGGTGGCAAGATATGGCGCGGGTGATGGGCGTGAGCAATGGGTTTCACACGATGACAGAGCTCTAGTGCTGTAGGGCATGGGCGTTACAATGGGAAGAAAGGGAGGAGGAAGAGACGCCTGATGGGTGGGCCCGTTGCGGTGAGAGGAGGAAAGGGAGCGAGAGAGAAGGTCGGGTGTGCTGGCAGGCCAGGAAAGGATGGGCCGCGGGAGGAGGAAAAGAGGTCGGGAGGAAACGGGGCAAAAAAAGGCCGAAAAAACTGGGCTTTGGCCCAAAAGGGATTAAGGTTTTTTAAAAACTGATTTCCATTTACAGAAAACACAAAAAATCAAATATATTTTTATAAAATAGCAAATTGAGTTTAAAAATTAAGGAAAAATTCATAGAAAATTCCTAACTTATTTTGAACTTAATAAAATTATTTCCAACTTAATGGTGGCCTTTATTTTTGCACACTAATTATTTTTTATTTTTGGAAAATAGAGAAAAAACTTTTTAAAATCCAAATAATTCAATAAATGAAGTAAATTTTCCTTTTTAACTTTAAATCCAATAAAACTAGTAAACTCAATAATTGTTTTACTTTTAAAATATAGGAAATCGAGAAAAGTAATAAAACTCTTTTAAAACTAAAAAATCCAATAAAATAATAATTTTAAAATTTTAAAATTTGGTAACAGAACTTTGGAATGTTACAGAGGCGGAGGAGGACGGTGGTGGCGGAGGAGGATAGCCGGCAGCAAGGCCAGCATGGGGTCGAGGGAGGAGGAGGGCGACGCCAGAAGAGGAGGTATGTGGAAGAGGGCGGCGGGGGAGGAGTAGGTCGGCGGCCGAGCCAGCGTGGGGTAGAGGGAGGAGTAGGGCGGTGGCCGCGGGTGGAGGAGGAGGGAGGTGGAGAAGGTGGGCCGTGGGCAAGATCCAGATCTGGATTTGGGCCAGGGCAGCGCTCGGGTGGAGGTAGCCTGGGTGGAGGGCGCCGAGGGGGGAGGAGGTCGGCGAAGGTGCTAAGTGAGGAGGAGCGAGCGCTGGGGTGGATGGAGGAGGGAGAGGCACGACGCCGGGGCTAGAGGAGGACGGGCGAGGGAGGGAGGAGCGGGCGAGGGAGGGAGGAGGGTGCGCGGGCAGGGAGGAAGGAGATGGCGCTGGGGAGGCGGGAGGCGGGAAGAGGACGGTGGGCGGTGGAGCCAGCGAGGGAGGAGGAGGCGCGAGAGGGAGGAGAGGGCGAGGGAGGTACCAGCGGGAGGGAGGCGTGCGGCTAGGGTTTCGGGCAGTCGGAGGTAGGGGGTTCTGTGCGGTGGCAAACGCAGGAAATTACCCCCCCCCCCAACTTGAGGGTAAAGTTGGAACAGAGGTTGTGTAAAGCCACGGGAAGCTGCCCTTCTGCACCTTTCGACTTCGGGAAAAGCTGTGACAAAAAGGCTCCAATTTGGGACAGCTTCCGGCTTTTCTAAGAGAAAAGCGGAAGCTAAAGCCGTCCCAACCACAGCCTAAAGAAGAGTCAAAAGAAGACCCCTAGTTCGCAATCAAGGGCAAGAAATTCTCACATTAATCGTGAAAAAAGAGAAAGATCCACACCGTTGATCGTGGTGGGTCCAGATTCTAGCGATCTATATTAAAATGACTAGTTCATGTAAGCACAATAAAATTGAAATTAAGAACAAAAAATTAAATAAAATCGGCAAAATGAATTCCATATGAATTCTTAAGTAAAAGAGTCCAGGTCAAGTCCAGAAAATTGAAATTTAGAATAAAAAAATAGCAATTTGATTTTCATACAAATTTCTAAGTAAAACCCCTAAATAATTATAATTCGAAATAAACAATAAAAATATAAATAAAATTTTTATACAGAATCTAACAAAAACTAAAATTTAGGAAAATAAAATAAAAAAGCAATTTAACTTCAATACAAATTCCAAAAATTATATTTCTGAATAAAATATAAAAAAATTTATCAATTAGATTTGTAAATGAAATCCAACCAAAATATAATATAAGTTCGGAAAAATAGAATAAAATGCACAATTTGATTTCAATACGAATTCCAAAGTAAAGCCACAAAATAAGTGTAATTCAGAATAACAATTAAAAAGTAGCAATTGGATACAGATATGAATTCTGATAAAAATAAAAAAATCAGAATAAAAAATAAATAAAAATTTACAATTTGATTTCCAAACGAATTCCAAAAACCAAAATTCAAAAATAACTAAATTTTGGATTAAATTAAATAAATTTATCTATTTGATTTGTATACAAATTGCAATATAAATAAATAAAGGTTAAATAAAAATAAAAATAACTAAGATGGTACTAATGGTGTTAGAAGAAACAAAAGAAGCCACCACGTTTGTTCTCAAGGTCACATCAATTATCTAATTAAAGCAAAGTGAAAAAGCTACCACATTCTCTCTCAAAGGTTACAACTTTTCATTTTAATCGATGAAAAAGAAAAAATATACACTTTTGATCGTGAAGGGGTCTAGACTATAATGGTCTAGATTAAAAGGAAGAGTCCATGTCAAGTACAATAAAATTGAAATTCTAAATAAAATAAAATCAACAATTTTATTTCTATACAAATTCATAAGTAAAAGAGTCAATGTCAAATACAATAAATCTTAAATTCAGAATAAAATAAAATTGCGAGTGTGATTTCCAAACGAATTTCTAAGAAAAATACCGTAATAATTATAATTTGGAATAAAAAATTAGAAATTTTATTTGCATACAAAATCCAAAAAAAATCTAAAATTTAGAATAAAAATAAAATAAAATTAGCACTTTGATTTTGACATGAATACCAATAATTATAATGTGAATAAAAGTTAACCAATAATTAGCAGTTATATTTGTATACGAAATCCAACAAAAAATAACTAAAATTTGGGTAAAAATAAAATAAATTAGCAATTTGATTTCAATACGAATTACAAAGTAAAATCCCCAAATAACTGTAACTCAAAATAAAATTAAAGGAAAAAAATATCAATTGGATTCTAATTCGAATTTCAAGAAAAAAGAACTAAAAATTGGAATAAAAAATAAAAGAAAAATTACAATGTCATTTCCATACGAATTCTGAAAAAATTCCCAAAATAACTAAATTTTGAAATAAATTAAATAAATTTAGTAATTTTATTTGTATATGAACTCCGATAAAAAAACTGAAATGTTGAATAAAAATAAAAGTTATAACAAGGATGTTATGAATAATGTCGGAAAGGATATAAAAGAAGCCACAACGTTCGTTCATAAGGTCATGTGTTTCTATTATTGCTTCCTATGGAATAATGTTGGACCATAAAGGCGACTAGAGGGGGGGGTGAATAGGAGCACGCTCACTTTTTCACAAATTATGAACTCAATACAATTTCACTCCAAGAGCTATTAGAAAGTATGAAGATCAATATACCAAGATAAATGAAGACTAGTATTGAATCCAATTAAAACCCTAAGCAATGTGACAATAATCGCAAGAATCAAAGCAACACAAGCATCGGCGGTTTGACCTCAGATCGAACCGGTCGGACCGATTGTCGGGCGGTCGGACGGCATTATCTTGCGGTCGGACCGCTCAAATCGGTCGGACCGGTGGTGACGGCGGTCGGACCGGCAGCCTACTGAACCGATCCAAAGCGAAGAAATCACCGATGACGGTTGCAATTAGGTCTAACTTTTGATTCTCAACTCCAAACTTCACGAAACTTTGCACACACCTTCTCTATGCTATTGAGGACCTATTCCAATAGAATATTATGATAATTCTTGGAACGATCTTGAGCAATTGTCAATTGATTAACAGAAGGTCTAAAACCGGGCAAGAACGAAAACTTGATCCTAATGCTTGTTCGTGAGTGATTGATGATCAAGATGATGCTAGATAGATTCACACATATCACAGCAAGCTAATTCACGTGAAAGAATCAATCACAAACTCGCGGATCAAAGAAAGCCCTAAAAACACGAAATTGAAAGCAAGAACGAAAAGAGACTTATCTCAAGCAAACCTTGCATAGATTGATTTCGTGGTTGATGCTGGATTACATCCACACCATCATGGATCAGTAGACAATCAAAGATCACGAAATTCACCACAAACCATCAAGAGCCCTAGCCTCCACCTCAACTCCCCTAAAGACAATTAGGGTTTTGAAACATAAAAAAGCGAGAGAGAGAGAGGGGTGCAGCCACCACATCCTCCTATTTATAGTGGAGGCCTAAAACTCTTAAGGTTTGACTCTCTTGGGCTCCCGTTAAGGCCCACTAACAAACGGGTCACACACACACGCTTCGTAAAGCGCCGTCTTTAACCTTTTGACCTAAACTGCTTCACCATGCGTCATGGATTTGCCAATAGGTCACCCTTGTCCATCTTGTGTCACGCTTGAGTCGTTGACCTCACCCGGCATCGTCAATCGTTCTGGACCTCAACTCTCCAAGTCTAGTCCCGATCTTCCTCGCCGTTGACCGTCGTTGACCACCAAGCTACCCGCACAACCACGCATAAGCAAACACGATTCGGAACAAGTTCTTCACAACTTGACCCATGTTAGTCAAAACATGCATCATGCAAATCATATGCCATGAAACCAATGACTTTGACCTAACAAAACAACATCGCCACGGTTGGCCGTCGTTCAAGTAGAAATCGGTCCGACCGCTCAGTGAGCCGGTCGGACCGCCTTGGCCGGTCGACCGCTCCTCGTGAGCGGTCGGACCGCCTGGGACTTAGCCGAAATTCATACTCCCAAATTCAAACCTTCGAAATTAAAACGAATAGAACTTCTTCCGAGACTCCAAAATTATGAGACCAAGTGCATTGGGATCCTCACTTGCCTACAACACCTATTTTTGGCCCAACTCGTTTTGAACACTTTTAGGTCACCACGGTCCGATCCCCACATGGCCTGGCCCGACCGATTTGGGGTCTGGCCGGATCGCTGCAAGGACCGGTCGGACCGCCTCGTCGAATACTTGTAGCTTTGTCGAAAACACGTGAAACTACAAACCGTAAACGCCATTGCCAATTGTCACATCATCCTAAGATCTGTAACATATTCCCATGAATTCCACAAATAAAAATAGAAATTAACTGATTTTTTGATTAAAAATACAATCTATAATGTGGATAGGACGAATAGTGTCAAAGGAGACCACAAAAGAGTTCATGGCATCGATCTTTCCTGCAAGAAGACACTTACCCATGGGGAAGCGAAGAGCTAAGGCTACGACGATAGAGATGAGGATAATGTTGCGCGGCTCGTTGGAGTCATTGAAGAGAAAGTCCAGTGTTGAAGGTGCCAAGAACCGCGATGACAAGTAGTGGGCGTCGGCGTTGTTGAAGAAGTTAGTGGCCAAAGAAACTCAATAATAGGGAAGCTCTGGTAGAGAGGAGATGAAGCTTTGCATTGAAGACGAGCTATGGATGATATGTGTGAAGGGATACGGGTAGGCTACGCTAGCAATAATTCAAACTTTTACCACGCAAACAAGGAGCCAAGCAAGTAGATGATCACAGATTGTTACCACCAGATGCGCAGTGCAACGGAAGAAGAGTTGGAGCAGCCTGGTCCAACATAGAACGCGTCAATGAAGTAGTCGTAGTCGATCATCTAGCGTCCTCGCGAGTCGATCGTCTCCTCCAGCAACCTCTGCAGTTCCTTATGAAGATCACGGATCGTCCTCAAGCGCAACAGCAACCGCAGTAGTACTTTTACGGTATCCACACGTCCAGTAAAGGAACAACCGTACACCAGCGTGCTAGCACCAAGTCGTACGACAGAGCTCTCAGGAAGATGGCGGCTAGGGTTTCGGTGGAGCAACTCACATCAACTCGTATATCGTCTCTTTCCCAATAGCCTCAAGCATCTCCTTATAAAGTGCCCATGATGGATCAAGATGATGCTAGATAGATTCACACATATCACAGCAAGCTAATTCACGTGAAAGAATCAATCACAAACTCGCGGATCAAAGAAAGCCCTAAAAACACGAAATTGAAAGCAAGAACGAAAAGAGACTTATCTCAAGCAAACCTTGCATAGATTGATTTCGTGGTTGATGCTGGATTACATCCACACCATCATGGATCAGTGAGACAATCAAAGATCACGAAATTCACCACAAACCATCAAGAGCCCTACCTCCACCTCAACTCCCCTAAAGACAATTAGGGTTTTGAAACATAAAAAGCGAGAGAGAGAGAGGTGCGGCCACCACATCCTCCTATTTATAGTGGAGGCCTAAAACTCTTAAGGTTTGACTCTCTTGGGCTCCGTTAAGGCCCACTAACAAACGGGTCACACACACGCGCCTCAAAAGCGCCGTCTTTAACCTTTTGACCTAAACCGCTTCACCATGCGTCATGGATTTGCCAATAGGTCACCCTTGTCCATCTTGTGTCACGCTTGAGTCGTTGACCTCACCCGCATCGTCAATCGCTCGACCTCAACTCTCCAAGTCTAGTCCGATCTTCCTCGCCGTTGACCGTCGTTGACCACCAAGCTACCTGCACAACCACGCATAAGCAAACACGTGATCGGAACAAGTTCTTCACAACTTGACCCATGTTAGTCAAAACATGCATCATGCAAATCATATGCCATGAAACCAATGACTTTGACCTAACAAAACAACATCGCCACGGTTGGCCGTCGCTCAAGTAGAATCGGTCTCGACCGCTCCAGTGAGCCGGCTGGATCGGCTTTGGCTCGGACGATCTCCTCGTGAGCGGCCGGACCGCCTGGGACTTAGCCAAATTCATACTCCCAAATTCAAACCTTCGAAATTAAAAGCGAATAGAACTTCTTCTTGGAGACTCCAAAAATTATGAGACCAAGTGCATTGGGATCCTCACTTGCCTACAACACCTATTTTTGGCCCAACTCGTTTTGAACACTTTTAGGAAAATAGAAATTAACTGATTTTTTGATTAAAAATACAATCTATAATGTGGATAGGACGAATAGTGTAAAGGAGACCACAAAAGAGTTCATGGCATCGATCTTTCCTGCAAGAAGACACTTACCCATGGGGAAGCGAAGAGCTAAGGCTACGACGATAGAGATGAGGATAATGTTGCGCGGCTCGTTGGAGTCATTGAAGAGAAAGTCCAGTGTTGAAGGTGCCAAGAACCGCGATGACAAGTAGTGGGCGTCGGCGTTGTTGAAGAAGTTAGTGGCCAAAGAAACTCAATAATAGGGAAGCTCTGGTAGAGAGGAGATGAAGCTTTGCATTGAAGACGAGCTATGGATGATATGAGTGAAGGGATACGGGTAGGCTACGCTAGCAATAATTCAAACTTTTACCACGCAAACAAGGAGCCAAGCAAGTAGATGATCACAGATTGTTACCACGGATGCGCGATTAGCAACGAAGAAGAGTTGGAGCACTGGTCCAACATAGAACGCGTCAATGAAGTAGTCGTGAGTCGATCATCTAGCGTCTCGCGAGTCGATCGTCTCCTCCAAAGCCTCTGAGCCTCGAAGATCACGGATCGTCCTCAAGCGCAACAGCAACCGCAGTAGTACTTTTACGGTATCCACACGTCCAGTAAAGGAACAACCGTACACCAAATGCTAGCACCAAGTCGCATTATGAAGATGGCGGCTAGTGTTTCGGAGCAACTCACATCAACTCGTATATCGCCTCTTTCCCAATAGCCTCAAGCATCTCCTTATAAAGTGCCCATGATGGATCCCGCTTGATTGTATTAGAACCGATCTTACGTAAAGATTATTTGATTCGGGGTCTCCACACGCGAGTGGTTGACACGGATGTTTAGACAGTTCGAACCTTCTCCGAGAGAATGATAACCCTAATCCTGTGTGTGTGTGGTATTCTTGATGATCAAGTAAGAAGCTAAGACTATTACGAGAATAGTACTTGTATTTCTCCTTGACTCGCTCTATTTTTCCTGCCTCCTCCCCTCCTCTCCCGCCCTCGTCCGTTTTGTCCCGTGGAAGAGGCGCCTTAATTGAGCCGATATGGGCGCATGATGGCGATATTGGCTTCTCCAGCCACGTCGCGATTATCATTCAGAAGATGGCGGCTAGGGTTTCGGTGGAGCAACTCACATCAACTCGTATATCGTCTCTTTCCCAATAGCCTCAAGCATCTCCTTATAAAGTGCCCATGATGGATCCTATATGAACACATTTTGTTCCAACTCATGTTAAGTGTGTGACCCTATGTGATTGTAGAAGATTCATGCGAATAAGGGGTCGGTATGTGACATCAAAATAATAAGAATTATAGATAAAAGATAAAATGAGGATTATTAGATCTCCTCCTATATGAACACATTTTGAACTCACCCGTTAGGTTCATGCGTAATCGGTTGTGACTCAAAAACTCCTTTCTGATCACGAGTCGTCAGCGACTCTTAGCATAACATAACGATTCTCGAATACACACAAATTATATCAGATGAACCTTAATGCAATATGATCTATGACCAAGTCCATATCACTAACGACCAGTTCGCATCTCTATACGACTAGTTTATATTTGATCTTGACCAGTTCGTAACTCCTTACGACCAGGTCTCGACCACTTAGTGATCATGTTCGACCAACCTACGACCAGCTCGTATCTCCATACGAATAGTATGTATCTGATCGAACTGAAAGACCTTCTCATGTATTCTCCCTTTACCTCACGATATCTGGTTGAACTCTAGGTGAGAGGTTATGTCATCCATGGACTGTTTAATACTTTCTCGATCGAGTGTCGGATAACTTGACGTGGTCGAACACTTCAACCACTAGTGGCATGGCCATGCACTTTCTTTATCCGACCACATCGAGAGGCCTAGAGATATCTCTCCTGTTATGTTGGGACAGACAAATACCATATCCGACCAGTCACATTCCTCCGCATGTTTTATAGCATACCGGAAAGCTACCTTTATGACTACCCAATTACGGAGTAGTGTCTGGCAACTCCAAAGTGTACTCTTACACATGTAGGAAACCATGCTGATCTCAGGTCTAAGGATTATTCATCATCATTGCTTGAGACCAACTAATGACACATAGAATCATAGCAATCTCAATAGTGTCTCAAGGTGGGTCAATCCAACCCCATGTTCTCTAACATGTGTTCACATTATTGATTTGATATCTCTATATCCATGACCGGTGAAACATGGTCATCAATCAATACATGTGTTGGTAGATAGAGTCACTAGTATTCCGACCAGTGACATCCGACCAAGAATTCATTTAGAACGACATCATATAAGTTAAAAGAGCTTCACCAACAAGTCACATACTTTTTGATCTTATAACCAATGATTCATTCAAGGAACAAAATAACATTTATTCAATAACTCATAAACATAGACGTGATATAATCATCTCTATGATAGCCTCTAGGGTAGATCACCAACAACAAGGTCACTCGGTAGCTAGGATCGTGTCGTCACTGGTAAGGGCACATTGTCTCCAGCGATAGTAAAAATATTATCCATATCGTTAGACAACAAGTAAAGCAGAATGCTAACATTAGTGAAGATGGGAGGTCGAGGAAGCCACAACGTTGAGTTGGCCAACATCGAAGAAGAGAAGCGACTGACACGAGAGAAGAGGGCGTCGAGAATGTATAACATCATGCAAGCGTATGTACATGCATGCAGCCGTATGAATAGAAGCGCAGGCGTACAGAGTAAGAGGAGTGAGAAACTTAGAGTAGAATATACTCGGGGTCAACGGAGAGAGCGTGACACGTGTCCCCAGCTGGGATCGGTGACAGTTGCATGTGTATGTGTGTTGATGTCGCAATGGTTAGCATTAAGCAATAATTGAGGAGAAGTAGAAGATAACTATGTGGTAAAGTATTGCATTGAAATGGGTAGTAGCTGATAGAGATCGATCAAGATTTGTGCTTATTGTTAGAGGTTGAAGCAAAAAAGTTATAATAACGATAAGAGATAGAAGCCACACGTTTTGGTGGGGTAGCCAGCGTGTGAGGAAAGATAGGTTCAAGGTAGGTCTCCCATGGTGCACCGGTGTATACGTAAGCAAGGTACTCTAATACATTATACCATGTAAACAAATAAGATAATTTACCGCACACATAATTAACGTATTACTTCAGATTAAATAGAGGTACATGTGCATGCATACAATCTAGACAAAAATAACTAATAGAGTAAGAATATGGGCATACAACTACATGATCTATGTATGATAGAGATTGATTAGTTTCTAAGAACCCTACCAACTATTATGCTCGTTGATTTTCTTCCATCAAAGCACATACTTCAATTACGTTCATCATGTTATAATTTACTTCAAGCTGTGACTGTCTCTAATGATAACTACCAGGCGACGTGGGGTGTTATCTTCCTGACAGTAACCCCCATCAACATGTGCATTTTGTCAAGTGTTTAGGCAGAGGTGCCTCTTGGTCTGGAGTAACTGTCGCCCCTTCATGAGTTGTATAAAGGCAAAAATCAGAGGTTGGGGTAGATCGGGAGGAGACATCTAGCATTAGTTTTCTTCCTGATTGTAAAGAGCATAAGTCAATACATCCACACAAGCGTATGATTATTATTCTCTGAGGAGAAGACCTGAACTTGTCTAAATCCCTGTGTCTTTTTCTGCGTGGTTCTAATTCTAAGAGATCCCCAAATATTCATTCGTAAGATCGATTCTAGATCATAGACAAACCGCTATTGTTATTTCCAATATTTAGGATATTTTAAAAGTCTAAATAGCCTACAAGATGCGTAAATATATTCTCAAGCATTTATACAAAACTTTGAAATAAATCTAGCCGTGCAAACGCACGACCACCGTGTTAGTTTTATTAGACGAACTAACTGAGCATTTACTCGCTATAACATCACCGGTCACAGACTCAATAGTAGAGCTGGCCAGATGAGTAGCCCGACAAGGCACGACGTTGGCACGATGCGGCTCGGCCCATCGTGGCCCGACTAATAGATAGGTTTTGTCGTGCCAGCCCACGTGTCAGGGAGGTGTTCCACGCATAGCCAGATGGCCTGTTGTGTCGTGCCAGCACGAGCCCATTTAGCTTGATGGGCCGTTGCAGTCCACTTAGCCCGTTAGTCCCAAAAATCCAAAAAAAATCAAGAAAAAAGAAAAAAAGAAAGAAAATCAAAACAAAAAATGTGTAGAATTCAAGAATTGTTAGACCAGGTGGACTGGTCATAAAAGACCATGTGGACTGGTCGTAGACTTTGTGATGATGAATAATTGACGTTTGGGTTGTATTGATATTTGCGGTAGTGAAAGTTTCGGTTTTTGGATTTTCAGTGTGAGTGGTCGGATCATTGCTTATATTGGGTGGTCTAATCGATAATACTTGATGATCCTTTTCGACTGGACTCAGAGTATTGTAGCTACGTGTGTTCTAGCTCTGAGTACTGTATCTTCGAGTTCTGTCGCTCCGAGTACTGAGTGTTAGTTTTCCGAGTACTGTAGATCTGAGTACCGAGTGGTAGAGCTCCGAGTAATGTACTCAGTCGTAAGTCGAGGTGTGTATCGAGTACAAAGGGCAGTCGGAGTTGCATGGTAGAAGGTCAATAAGCTCAGTGTCGATGGTCGAAGGTATAGTTCATGGTCGATGGTCGAAGCTAAAGTACGTGGTTGATGGTCAAAGCTACAGTGACTGGTCGATGGTCAAAGCTACAGTGCCTGGTCGATGGACTGTAGTCGTAGGTTTCGTGGTCGGTAGTTGTAGGCTTCGTTATCGGTACTCGTGAGCTTCGTGGTCGGTAGTCGCAGGCTTCGTGATCGGTATTCGTGGGTTTCGTGCTAAGTGGTCGCAGGCTTCTAGTAATTAGTCGTAGACTTTGCGATCAGCGGTCGTAGGTTCCTGATAAGTGGTCGTAGGTTCCTGATAAGTGGTCGTACGCTTATAGTAAGTAGTCGTAGGCTTCGAGTGCTTAAAGTCTTGTTTTCTTCAAGTACCTTGAGTACTCGTGTCTGGTTGGCCGGTATGACCAAAGTTTACACAACGGTAAGACCGGTTTTACAGAGTGAGCTCGAGTTATTTTTCTAAAAGTTGGAATTTAAGGTTGTGGATGATCTAATTCGTGTTTATTGATAAATGAGAGTGTTATATGTGTGTGAACTGATATTGGTCAAGTTGGAGAACTTGTGCCAGGAAAATATTCTTTGATCTTTGCATGTGCAGGTTGAGCGTGGGGACGATCATGGTCGATGACGAGGAAGACCGGAACTTGGAGGGGGAAATCCAAGGTTCAGGTGGTCGTGGATATCACGAAGTGCTCGTGCTCAAGCTGGGGCACATAGAGATCAAAGATGAATGCATGATGCGTAGTCGAAGCTACAGAAGGTGTCGTCCTGTAAGCTTCGACGCGTGAAGGGTTATGGAAGGCTTTCATAACTGAAAGGTTGAGAGATACTATCATGATTTGAGGGGTTTTGGTTCCCTTATTTCACGAAAAAGATAGGATTATGTGTCCGTATTGATAAGGACACGGTTTAGGTCCCTAGCATATAAAGGTCGAAGGGGTTAAGAGTAACACGTGCTCATGGAAGGCTTTTTGGGGCTTTTAGCGGCGGCGGCTTTCAGTAGAGAGTTTTTCAGTGCTTTCTTGCTAGGGTTTGAGGGGTGCTGTGAGAGCACTTTGTAGATGTATAACATGATTGAGAAATAATAGATCAGGTCATTTCCGAAGAATTTCAGTCATCGCTGGCGCTTTGTGCTTCTGGGAATTGTGTTCGAATTATTTTAGTTCATCGTCTTCGATCTGTTTTTCTTCTTCGACCAGCTCTCGTGTTGATCTATCTTCGATTAGTTCCTATTCTGAGAGGTCTTTGACTTGTTCTCGTCCATCGTCTTCGATCTGCTTTTGTTCTTTGTAGTACGTGAATCTCCTAAGCCAGAGAGTGGAAGAAATCTATTAGTCGAATCTTTTCGACCAGGTGAACGCAACTTCTTCAACCATATCAATTTCACTATATTCGATCACGGGTTGTATTGTTCACTCGGTTGTCGACAATAGTTGTGACTGGCGAAACAAGTCAGAGTTGGTTTAACCTCTATGACTAGGTGACAACCTCATACGAGTACATAGTATTCAGCTGTCGATTGAATCCAGAGTAGATTCTTCTCGGTATCTCGAAAAAAGGCACTAAAATTAGTCACCCCCTCTGATTGTGGCATCTGATCATAGATGTGGTATCAGAGAGGGTTGCTATGGCATTATAGAGGTATGTGAATCGTCCCCCATGCTAGATGGTATTGATTTTGCTTTCTGAATGTGTCATATGCAAGCTTATATTGATGCTCAAGGTAATGATGTTTGGAATAAGGTTGCTAGATCATATGAGGTACCGATTACTATTATTAATCTAAATAAAATAGATGTTGATTTAAATGTTCAAGCTCGTAACTTGTTGTTTCAATGGATTTCTCGTAAAGAATTTGATCGTGTAGCTCATATTAATTCTTCCCACTTAATATGGAAAACTCTTTGCGATTATCATGAAGGAACCACTAAAATTAAGAAAGTGCGTAAATTTTTTTATCAAAAAGTATATTTTTATTTTACTATGAAGCTTGGTGAAGCTATTGATGATCTGTTTGCTCGGTTTAAAAAAATATTGATTAATTTGTGTGGTGTTAATGTTATCCCTACTGATGAAGATAATGCAACTAAAATTTTGATATCTTTAGGTTGAGAGTGGTTGATGGTTGTCACAACTATTAATCAAATTGTCGATCTAGATAGTTTAACGATGGATGATCTGTTTTCTAGATTGAAAACCTATGTGATGGAAGCCTTGTCATCTAAGATTGATAAATCTCCCTCTTTAGCACTTGTGAGTAACTCCGTGTAGGCTGCTTTGTCGAGTTCTTTTCTGTATCTGGTTTGTCTTCTTTTTCAGAAGAACAGTTCAAAAAGCTCACTGAAGAGGATTTGGTGTCGATCTCCTCATGAGCATACAAGGCACTCAATAACATAAGGATGAGGAAGCGAGGTGGTATGTCAAGTTTGATCAATTGCTATGAGTGTGGCGAGCCAAGCAACATTAAGGTGGAGTGTCACAACCTCAAGGGAAAGGTGATCAAGGAAGACAATAATTATCATCGTCGGCCATCTAAGAACAACAACATTAAGGGTGGAAATTTTTGTCAGAAATTTGCTGACAAGGTTCTTTCGGCTATCGAGCATCTGGATTTGAGTGATGTGGAATATGAGAGTTGTGATATCGACAATCACGATAATGATGATGCTAAAGGTAAGAATAAGAAGAACGACGACTTCATGGGCATGTGCTTGATGGCAAGAAACAACAACGGCGACGATGATGACAATGATCCCGATGAGGTAAGACCATCATACAATGAGCTTGAATATGGTTTGATTAAACTTGGTATTGAATTGGTAAAGATAAAAAAGAAATTGACAGAAAATAATTATCTTGTTGAAAGCTTAACTTCTGAAATCAATAGACTTAGAGATGTTACTCCTGATAAAGAATCATGTGAGTCTTGTCAAGTTTTACATTCTGAGTTGGAGACTGCCAGGTCAAAGAATGCATCAAACTTGATTCAACTTAAGAATGTAAATGCTAAATTTGATGATTTAAAGTTGTCTCATGACTCCTGTGATGATAAGTTAAAACTTTCAAATGATAAAATTGAAAAGCTCAAGTTTAGTTTTTCTACATGTTTAAAGTCATGTATTTCCAATGCTAAAACTAAAACTTGCTCTAATTGTGGATTGTTAGAAGCTAGACTAAATTCATCACAGGAAATAATTCAACAAATACTTTATTATGAGATATCTTCTTGCACTAAATGTCTTAAACTTACCATAGAAATAGAAGTTTTGACTAGACAACTTAATGATTTTGCTAAAAATAAAAAATTAGTTAAGTCAAGTGCTTCTAAGAAACCTGTGATTGAATATGTAAAATACACAACTTGTCTCACTCCAGCTAAAGACAATGTGTATGTAACACTTCAACCCATCAAAGACCCTGGAATGCTACTAAATAAACATGATAACCATTTAAACATAAGGCATAGTTCTAAATTTCGACAGAACCTCCTTTGTATAATTAAGTATACCAGATGTTCCAACATATGCATATATTATTATCAATATCTTAACATCCAAAGTTCATCAAAGCATTCTTAAATAATCTATTCAGCTAATGCATAAGCAAGCATAATTAAAAATTTACCACTCTCATTATTACAAATAATCCAATGCATTCAAGCATAGCTAAAATTAATCCTTAAACAGTTTGCTTATTATTAAGGTATGACCTAAATGATAATCATCTTTAAAAGAATGTGTGGTAGTGAGTGCATCCAAAGCAACCCTACTCCCTCCCATGCATGCCGTTCTTGCAAGTGGTACCTAAAAGCACAACAAAAGCAAGAGGTGAGTCCAAAGACTCAGTAGATATAATAAATGGCATCAACAACATACAAGCATATAACTCATCAACTATACTTCACAATCACATATCAATCACTTTACACATGCATGCTACGCAATATGCTCAAAATGATCTTTTTCCTCCTCTTTCCCTTTTGCATTTTACCGGTAATGCAAAGTGCGTATCCGTCGATGCACACCCATGCTTGTACCATCTGGTACAGAGACCTTTGCCCATACTCCACGTGTATGGGGACCTAAGACCATGCTCTTCAAGCAAGGGGACCTTTAGCTTGTCATTAACATGATGGAGACCTCAAGAGTTGCTTGGTCATCATATGACCAAGTCTTCAATAAACCAACATGATGCATATATATAAATTCTCAAAGTAACACAAACATGCATCCTCAACAACATTACATACGAATAGCCTATTCATACTCCAAAATCTCATAACCTTAGACAAATAACCATGAATAACACGAAATTCATATCTCTAGCAACCATGAACAATACCAATTATGCCATCTTCACAAACATGAACCCACAAGTACTCATAATATATGTTAAACATTGACATTCAATAATATATATGATATTCATCATTATACTTGCTTTAACTGCGAGAGAACGAGGGATGTACAAAAGGTGCTGCCCCCGGTACCAGTCCACCACCTGAATAATAATCATAACACACGCTAAGACACAGCAGCGGACCAAAACAACTATAACAACAACTATGAACTCGCAAAAACATCTAACTCGATCCCGTCCCCAAATTCCTAAACGTCGATCTGTCCCCTCGGTGGATAATCAACTTCAAAAATCCATATCTATTGGTAAAAGAGTCCAAATAAGATGTTGTTAGACTTTCTGGAAAGGTAATTAAATTCTCCAACTAAGTCTAGTTGGTGAGCCTTACTGAATCGACCAAATAATACCCCTACCAGGCCAGTTAATAAAACATCAATTTCACGTCGGGCTCTCTGGACAGAGCACTAAAACCACCATAACTTTTGCTACGCAACTCGGAACGGGTGATCTTGGACTCTCTGGAATCATGACAAAACCATCTACAATAGTCTAGTTGTAAAAGTCTCCTGATTTGACCTCCTACTAATTATTATATTCAGGTAAATTGTCTTTCTCTGTAATCTGACAGTCAGCGAAACAGCGGCGGTAAAAATTCCATAAATTTTGATTGCCAACTCTAAAAATTGTGTTCTTTATCAACTTGGAAAGCTTACTGAATCCTATACAATATTCATTTTGGGTGTATTTTCTAATTCGGCCTCTAAATAATTCATAATGGCCAGACAAGACAATCTGCCAATTCACGTCAGCTCTCCTGGTCAGTCGTGGTAAAACTACTATAACTCCTAAACCATAAGTCCAAATCAGGTGATCTTGGTGCCCAAAGAAAGCTAAAACCGAGGTCTACAACTTTCTAACAGGCGGTCAGATCATAAAACATACGAATCTTACCCAAAACCGACGAGAAACAGCACTGAAGAACACCGATCTGCTACCTCGTCTTGGCCGGTACTCCAACGGTGGTCTTCTCGCCTTTCCTCCAATGGACCGCAGCAAGGATCTTCGCCGGGGAGGGAGGTGGTGCCACAGGTGGTGCCACAGGGGAGGAGCAATGGGGATAGGGCGTGGCGGCTATGGGGGGAAAGAGGGGGAAAGGGGGAGGGTGGCTAGGGTTTAGCGGGGGAGGTCATCCCCCCTTTGGCCGGCCCCCCTCTTGGGCCACATGGGCTGTGGCCCAAGGCCCAGGTTGTCGTAAATTCGTGGAAACCCCCTTTTTTAGGGATTTTTCTCTTCTTTTATTGTTCTTTCTTCTCCCGACTAGCTGTCTAATTGCTCGATTAAATTCTAGGGTATTATAGTGTATCTCAAGGGCACTTTAGAGAGATTTTCTTTTGGTAAAAAAATTTCGAATACGATTCTATACAAGTCAAAAGTGAGTGTTAAACATCAGGGTCTAGGATTTAATTCTATTGAGCATACTAAGAATAATCATCCTATGATTGTTAAACTTCTTGAATATGGAAAATTTGAAGTAAAATCTGAACCAAAATAAATTATTTTTAAATTGGCTAGTATTGCAAAGATCCATCTACCCAAGTGGGTACTGTAAAGGCAATAGATAGGACTTCCCATCAAGACAAGTATAAATGCACTCATTGTGGTAAAGAGAGTCATTTTGTTCAATTTTGCTTTTGAAAAACAAAGAAAGATGGGTTAAAGAAGGTTTCTTGTACTAGATTGGAGCTTGATCAAGCTACTTATCATCACTTTGCTCCCTCTAAATAACTTTCTGCGGGTTTGGGAGTTTCTACGACTGGACCAATACGACCGGCATCTGCCACGCAGTCATACCGGCCAGCGGTCAAACCCGTGTCTGTCACGTGGTCATACCAGCCGGCGGCCATATCGGCGTCTGTCACGTGGTTATACCAACCGGCGGTTAGACCGACACGACAACTACGGTCTGACCGGCAGTACCTAGAATGTCAAAATTCTTTTTCTTTACCGGCTGTTGCTTCATTCGTTGTGTATCTCAGTACTGGTTATCTAAAACTTTATTGTCTAGCCCTAGTACTAAGATACCGACGATTATTCGGGCTTTTATAAGCTCATCACAAGCGAAAGGAGAACATATGGTTCATTGACTCCAGTTGCTCTCGCCACATGACTGGAGACTCACGATGGCTCTCTTCCCTCACTCGTGCAACCAGTGATGAGAAGATTACTTTTTGGGAAAATGCTCAAGGACGAGTTCTTGCAAGAGGTATACAGTGGCTCTGATCCTACCTCCAATGAGGTAGAGGCCACTACTGCTACACCTATGTCATCTACGACACTACAGGCTCATCTGCACATTCAATGACGTCATCCTCCTGAACAAATGATTGACCAAGCAATCAAAGATGGGTATTTTTGTTCATCAAACCAAGCACACTAAGGATCTCCTTCGTCGCTTCGACATAGGTTCAAGTAAACCAGTCTCCACACCAATGAGATCCACTGCAGTGTTAGACCCTGACGAAGATGGAGAGCCCATTGATAAAAAAGAATAGATAAACATGATTGGTTCACTTCTTTATCTCACTGCTTCAAGGCCAGACATTCACTTTATTGTATGTCTGTGTGCTCGCTTTCAAGCTTGCCCACGTGCTTCACATCGCTAGGCAGTTAAGTGCAGTTTCAGATATCTTCAGTCAACTTTAGAATTTGGTCTATGGTAGTCTTCTTCATCTTTCTTTACCCTTAGAGCTTATTCAGATGCGGATTTTGGGGGTTGTAGAATTGATAGGAAGAGTACTTCTGGCACATATCACTTTTTAGGCACATCTCTTGTTTCATGGGCTTCTAGAAAATAATTTTCAATTGGTCTTTCTACTACTGAGTCTGAATATGTAGCTGCCGCTTCTTGTTGCTCACATTTACTTTGGATGACAGCTAGTCTTAAGGATTTTGGCTTAGAATTAGATAGTATACCACTTTTATATGATAACACTAGTACTATTTATATTGCTAAAAATCCTATGCAATATTCTTGAACCAAACATATTGATATTCGATATCATTTTCTCAGAGACCATGTGGAAAAGGGCGATGTTGTTTTGCATTTTATTGTTACAGATTCTCAAGTTGCTGACATTATCACAAAACCGCTTGATTCTACACGGTTTGCTCTTTTGCAAAGTAAGTTGAGGGAGCTTGTTGTTTAAACTATCAAAAGCTTTGTTTATTATACTTGTCAAACAATTCATAAAGTCAAAGCCATTGAAATCAATTGAGGTATATAGATCTCTTTATCATATTTACCCATGTGTTGTGTAGCTTTACTCATGTTGATTATAATTACTTTGTCACATTTGAACTAAAACTGACATGGCGGAAGACTGTGACTAGATTGATTATAATTATAACTTTGCAATGTTCATTGAAAAGGACTAGCTTGCTTGTGAGTCCTATTTTAAATCTTGACTTTTAGACTCATATGTTTCTTACTACAATCCTTTTATGTTCACTAAATTTGGCATGTTATGAAAAAAAAAGATTAAAAAGATGTATGCTTCAAGCATGACACACACACACCCACAAAAAGAGCATAAAATATGTTATGCTAAGCATGTCACAATTGAAAAGAAGTATGCTACGAGCATGCCATGATTGAAAAGAAGTATGCTCCAAGCATGCCACATGCTTAAGACTTGAGTTGGATTAATAGGTTGTTAAATGAGACTGCTAGCTCATTTAGATTTAAAGTTTGCCTCACTTTTTAGGATTTAACTTTTCTTTGTGATGTCTCATTGCGCTCCTTATAATCGGTTTGGTCATTGTTGATATGTCTGTCAGTAATTTAACTTGCTTAATCATTCTAAATACTTATTTTGACATTGCTATATGATATATGAATTTTATATGATCTATATAGCTCTACTAAAAAAGATGGCTTGGTCAATCTATTAAATCAATACGCAATGACTTGGAAAATCTACAAAGCTTCTTGATTTTTACTCTACTTGCTCCTTTCTTGAGATTTTTTCCTTCTCTGAAGTTCTTGATGATTACATTGTCAAAGGAGGGAATTGGAGAAATCAATCTGCTTGTGTTGAAGGGGAGTTTTCTGTCGTGACTATGTGTTATGGATTAGCTTTACGATCTTTGTTTGACTCATCGCTTTTGCTTTACGATCTTTGCTTCGATTCTTCTTTGCTTTTGCTTTACGACTCATCGCTTTATTCTTCTTTGTTTTGACCTTTTCAACTCTTCTTTGTTTGAATGTTGCTATAATTTGTCAAAATTTCTTGCTTTGCAGTTTTGAAACTTGCTTTGCTATAATAAGTTGTTGCTTTTCAACTCAAGTTTTTGAAGTGTTGTCAATGTATTCATCAAGGGGGAGATTATTAGGCCAGGTGGACTGGTTGTAAAGGACTATGTAGACTAGTTGTAGACTTTGTGATGATAAATAATTGACGTTTGGGTTGTATTAACATTTGCGATTGTGAAAATTTCGGTTGTTGGATTTTCAGTGTGAGTGGTTGGATCATACCTTGTATCGGGTGATCTATTCGGTGATACTCAATGATCCTTTTTGACCGGACTCAGAGTACTGTAGCTACAAGTGTTGTAGCTCCAAGTACTGTAGCTCTGAGTACTAAGTGCTAGTTTTTCGATAACTGTAGATCCGAGTACTGAGTGGTTAAGCTCCGAGTAATGTACTCAGTCGTAACTCAAGGTCTGTATCGAGTACGAAGGGCAGTCAAAGTTGCATGGTCGAGAGTCAGGAAGCTACAGTGCACGGTCGATGGTCGAAGGTACAATTCATAGTCGATGGTCGAAGCTACAGTGCGTGATCGATGGTCGAAACTACAATGATTGGTCGAATGTCGAAGCTACAGTGACTGGTCAATGGTCAAAGCTATAGTGACTGGTCAATGGTCGAATCTACAGTGACTGGTCGATGTTCGATGGGTTGTAGTCGTAGGCTTCCTGGTCGGTAGTCGTAGGCTTCGTGATCGGTAGTCGTGGGCTTCGTGGTCGGCAGTTGTGGGCTTTATGGTTGGTAGTCGTGGGCTTCGTGCTAAGTGGTCGTAGGCTTCTAGTAACTGGTAGTAGGCTTTGCGATTACTAGTCGTAGGTTCTTGATAAGTGGTCGTACGCTTATAGTAATTAGTCGTAGGCTTCAAGTGTTTCAAGTCTTGTTTTCTTCGAGTACCTTGATTAGTTGTGTCTGATTGGCCAGCGGTATGACCAGAGTTTATACAGCGTTAAGACCGGTTTTACAGAGTGATCTCGAGTTATTTTTTCCGAAAGTTGGACTTTAAGGTCGTGGATGATCTGATTCGTGTTTATTGATAAATGAGAGTGTGATATGCGTGTGTGAACTGATACTGGTCAAGTTTGAGAACTTGTGCTAGGAAAACTTTTTTTGATCTTCGCATGTGCAGGTTAAGCGTGGAGACGGTCATAGTCGATGACGAGGAAGACAGGAACTTGGAGAGTGGATGTCACGAGTTGCTCGTGGTCACGCTGGGTCACATGGAGATCGAAGATGAATGCATGATGCGTGATTGAAGCTACAGGAGGTGCCGTCTTGGAGGCTTCGACGCGTGAAAGGTTATGGGAGGCTTTCACAACTGGAAGGTTGAGAGATACTACCTTGATTTGAGGGGTTTCAATTCCCTTGTTTTAAGGAAGATATCGGATTATGTGTATGTGTTGATAAGGACACGGTTTAGAGACCTATCTATAAAGGCCGAAGATGTTAAGAATAACGTACGCTCGTGGGAGGCTTTTTGGGGCTTTTGGCAGCGGCGGCTTTCAGCAGAGAGAGTTTTTCGGTGCATTCTTGCTAGGGTTTGAGGGGTGTCGTTAGAGCACTTTGTAGACACAGAACATGATTGAGAAATAATAGATCGGGTCGTTTCCAAAGAATTTTAGTCATCGCTGGTGGTTTGTGCTTTTGGGCATTGTGTTCGACTTGTTCTAGTTCATCGTCTTCGATTTGTTCTTCTGTCTTCGACCATCTCGTATTGATCAGTTTTCAACTAGTTCCTGTTCCGAGAGGTCTTCAACTTGTTCTCGTCTATCGTCTTCGATCTGCTTTTGTTCTTTGCAGTGCGTGAATCTCCCGAACAAGATGGTGGAAGAAATCTGTTAGTCGAATCTTTTCGACTAGGTGAACACAACTTCTTCGACCATATCAATTTCACCGTCTTCAATCACGACTGTGTTGTTCACCAAATTGTCGACAATAACTATGACTAGCGGAACAGATCAGAGTTGGTTTGACCTCTACGACTAGGTGACAACCTCATACGAGTACATAATATTCAGCTGTCGGTTGAATCCAGAGTAGATTCTTCTCGGTAACTCGAAAAGCAGGTGCTAAATCATTCACCCCTCTGATTGTCGTATTCGATCCTACAGAAATAGATATAAAAATTATAAAGAAATGAGACAAGCATATTGAAAATATAATAAAGAGCTTTATTAATGTTCAAATAGTTATCTCGTTAAAACATTTGCCAAGTAACAACTCAATATGAGAAAACCTTAGCAAAGGAAAAAGAGTACAACATATAACTCTACATATATCCTTGTTCTACATATCGTTGTCTAGTTACACATTTTTGAACACCTCCGACAACTCTGGATTTTTCACAGAGTGTTGTGTTCGTGAATCAGCTTGTTCCCAGTTATTCACAGTTAGAAGTATCACCGCTATCTCACTTGTGAGACTTGTTCTTCTCTCCTGTGATATTGTGTTAGAAAGACTGAAAGGAGACTCGAAGGAGACCATCAGGACCGGAACAGATAACACATCAAGTGCAAGTCTGGATAGCACATGATATGTTAACTTATGGGTTTGCCATCATTGTAAAATTTTGAAGCCTTCCGAGTTGAAATCCACCGTATCACTGTCCAGATAGGTGGATAGTTCCCCACTCCTTAGGGTTGTTCTTGGCTGAGTAGGCGGCGATGTAGAAGAACAAGACCTGGACCTGAAGGAACAGCCACCGAAGATCTTGCCCCATATATTTATCTTGCTACTTGAGGCCGGGGAGGGGGTATTAGAGGTCGTTACAAGAGAACCCACTAGAACTTATTTTCATACCTTTGGTAAACCCTGTGTAATCGAGAATTTTTTTTTGCAAAATAGTTAGAATAGTCTAGCACTATAGCATCACTAAGAAGATCAAGTACATTACCAAATGCTTCAATTTTAGCTCTAAGATCTAAAACAAATGTAAATGCATATAGGAAAGGGATTTCTCTCCAATATTTAAGGTATTTACTTTTCATGGCAACAATAGCCTCGTGTTAAACTAAGTCATTTTCATAGATTTGCAACTGAGTATCAATCTGTAAAATACTATGCACAATGATAGGAGATGTTAGATGGCGGACAATGGACAAAGCAACAGTAGCCTCATAAAAAAATTCTAAAACTATAGTATCTTTTCAGCAACAAACCAGTGTTGCCCAGTTAATAGTATATTATCGTCAATGCTCTGATAGTGTGTTTAAATAAAAAACAGAAAAAGTGCTCTTATATGGTAAAAGACTCTTAAGCATTAGGTAAAGAGTTCCAGCTTAGCGGCATGTTCAAGCTGAACTTTTTGGACGTACACCCATCGCCCTGCAGAAGTTCTTATATGCTGCTATTCTTACATTAGAATTATTCAAGAAAGAAATAGCATTGCAAAAAGCTTTAATATACAGACTCAACCTCTTCAAACTACATTTGACTATAAGGTTAATAATATGACAAGCGCATCCCTGATGTAGTCAGAAGGAATCGGCATATGTACTCAACACTGGAGTAAGAATGCCCTTGGTCTTAGAGTTCGAAGTGGTATTGTCTAAAGTAACTGAGAAAATTTTGTCTGTAAGGCCAAAGTCTTCCACGAGTTTGATAATACAGTTTGCAATATTCTCACCCGTGTGTGCTACATCAATTAATTTGAAACCTACAATTCTTTTCTCCATTACTAGTCGTCATTAACATAATGGACAACTACATTAAGATAATCCTCTCTAGCCCAACCACTCCATATGTCCGAGGTCAAGGTCACAAAAAATGTGCACATACTAAATAGTTCTTTTATTTTATTACGACGTTCATTGTAGTATTTTACTAGATCTCTAGTTATCGTCTGTCTAGAAATAGTAGAAAATTTATGATTATACGCAATCCTAATTGAATTTTGGAAAGCAGCAAACTCCGCAAAGCCTAATGGTAAATCCCCATAAGCAATTAAACGACAGAGAGATTGACGGACTACTTCAGGATCGTAGTCCCAGCTACGTACCGTACCGTCGGGGTTGTACTACAGTTGCGTCCGCCGCATCACCTATTCTTGCTTGGCCTTACATCTTGTAGCATGTCTAAGCAAGTGCCTCGTTCCACCTATAGGCCTCACATGCAATTCATTACGACAAAATTTGCAAATAGCATATAGTAGCCGATTTTCTTGTGCATCTAGCTTGGTTATCACAAAATTCTCCTACACCCCCTATGTAGACGGCATCGACCTCTTTGCTCCGGTGGTCGCCGACGAAGATGCTGCTGTGGAGCCTGATGACGGAATTCTGCGTTGCTCTTCCGGTTGGTTTGAGGTAGTCACAGTCACCTCCATGGATGCAACTTCCTTCGGTGAAAGTCTGTAATCACCAAGAACAAATCTATCGTAATTGTCCATAACGAAAACTGCAAAAATCAAAACTACCACTTTTATTACTTTCATCTTAGCATAAAAAGTACTAACAATAAAAATATGCAAAAAAAAATATAGAATTGTACCTCTTTTGCTGACTCGCTGCTGAAAATTGAATTTTTCAAAATTTAGCGAAGTTTTTTTGAATTTTGCCAAATTATCTCACAGCGAATTTGAATTTGTACAACAATTTGAAAGAGAGATTAAGTAATAGATAGGTGGTGAATGTGGGGAGGTATGGTGGCTACTTATTGAAAAAAAAAGATTTTTTGAATTTTTTTTTGTTATTTTTGTGCCGTACTAGGCTGACTCACCGTGTCAGGATAGCAACTCAAGTACAGCACAAACCGACACAACAATGAATGGTATATATTGTGTTGTATTTAGATCAAACCTACAATATCACACCTCGGACTGGCGCGACCATCTGACCAGCTCTACGAAAAAATGCTAAAATCCCCCTTGCTAACCAACAGCCCTCACGGCTACGCAAGCTCAGACGTCTACTCCGCAACCACATGGACCGATGGGCGCACCGCCACGTTCCGGACGTCCACGCTCTACCAATCTTCTCAACTCACTCAACGCGTCGCCGCCACAATCACACCCGAAACGGCACGCTTTTCTCTCCCCGTCAAACACCAGCGAGCTAACTGCGAACCGCGAAGTAAAACGAGGCGCCCTCTGCGCTGCGCTGCGCGGCTTTTCTCCCCTCCCTTCCGCCGCTCCCCGCGGAACGAGCTCCCGAGGCCGCGAGACCGCCGCGCGTGCTCCCCGGAACGCCCTCGCCCCGCGGCCGGGCGGAAGAGGAGCGCTAGGCCGCGGCGGGGATGGCGGGGCGGCCTGGGTACGTCACGCTGCCCATACTCTCGGTGCTCGCGGCCATCGGGTACGTCTACTACACCACGGTGTTCCTGGCGATCCCCGCGTGGCTGGGGCTCGCCACGGCCGCGGGGGTCGCCAACGCCGCGGCCTTCACCGCACTGGCCGCCGCCTGCGTCGCCACCTACGCCGTCGTCGTCTCCCGCGACCCGGGCCGCGTGCCGTCGGCCTTCGTGCCGGACGTCGAGGACCACGAGAGCCCCATCCACGAGATCAAGCGCAAGGTACGGTCCGCGCTCCCCCTCCACCGGGACTACCCCAGATCTCGCGGGCGCCGCGGCGGCGTGCTGCAAAGTTTGGGTATTCTGGCCTCAAAGTTGACATCTTGGATTTAAATTCAGAACATTGCCTATAAGCAAGATCCAGTGAACTGGTGATTCCGTCTGTGGGGTTTGGATCTTTGGAGCGGAACGTTCCTTTACCATTTTGAGCCCAATGTTGAGATCTTTGTGGGAGGAAGAGAGTAACAGTGTGTTGGTGTGCATCCGACTCTATGGAGGGGTGTGGCGAGCGTTTCTTGCTCTGGATCCTTGCACGCTGCAGTCATTAATATTTGATTGATTAAAAAAAATTCATTTCAACTGAAAAGGTGGGATTCCGTTATGTAATAATGGAAAATGGGGGACACCCCAGACTCAAAAACTGAAAAGGTGGGATGTTTTGCTGCTAAGAATGCAGTCAGTGACTCAGTGTGGATCTTCTCTATATCTCCGGCACAGCATTGGTCTTATGAATTAGATAATCTAGATTTAAGTATGAAATCTAGGTCTTGTGTGCAGAATGTGTCATTGGTGGATCAGAGGATTTGGATTTGTGTAATCAATGCATGCAATGGGTATGACAACATTAGCATACTGGGATCTGGTAAGCTGAGAAAAGATCAAAATATCGTTCGATTCATAAGCTGGATACGTATGATTAATTGTTTTCTGGATTTTAAGGAGTTGATGTTATTATTGCTCGATAGATCTTGCTTAAGGGGTCACATCCATTGAATAGTAGGTGTTGCATTTTTTACTGGTGGATGTACCCATGTGAAGATAATACATTGCATTCTACTATGTGTTTTGCTTTTGCCTGTTATGACGATTTCAGCCATAATTCCATTGCTACTACTTAATCTAATTGAACCGTCAAGGTGTATTCTGGTCCCGAATTTTGTGCACTCATCATTGCCCTTGAAGTGAATAAATATTAAATATCTAAAAGCGACCTCAGTTGTTGGGGAATGATATCTTGCTTGCATTAAAAGATTTTCCATTTTTGTGTTGGAATGGATTCCAAGCATAAATCATGACTGGCAACACACTATATTTAGATTTCATGTCCATTTAGTTCTCAAACTCGCCTCGGTGGAAATTTTGTAAAAAATGAAAAAAAAAAGGGGAAGCTAATCTTTGTCACTGAAATATCTTCGATGCGATATAGTAAAAGCCATGGGCCTGTGTGCCAATTTACACTAGAATACACCTTTTCTTAATGTCAGAATTCAAATTTATTTGTTGTCACATATGTTGTACCTTCTTTACTTGACGTGCTTATTCTGATTCCGGTGTCATAATTGCAGGGTGGTGATTTGAGATATTGCCAGAAATGCTCCCATTATAAACCTCCTCGTGCACACCATTGCCGTGTCTGCAAGAGATGCGTCCTAAGAATGGTGCCAACTAGTACTAATAGTGTGATCCCGTTTATTCTTTTCTTGGTTCCAATTTGCATTTATCTTACATTTTTCTGTGCAGGACCATCACTGTATTTGGATTAACAATTGTGTTGGACATGAGAACTACAAGATTTTCCTAGTCTTTGTTCTGTATGTTGTAATTGCAAGCTTCTATTCTATGGTACTTCAATATCCTCCATTACTTTAGCAACTATGTCTTGTCAGAAGTCTGAGCATAAGAAGATTCGTATTTATATCAGGTTCTGATAATAGGAGGTGCTGTGCATAGTTTACCTAAAGACAAACAACCAGGCAGTGATTCTTCTAGGACATCAATTGTAAGTAACTCGAAAAGGTTGTTTCAGTTGCCAGCACATAGGACCCTAATTGAAACTATCATCAGAAATTTCATCCGAATAATTAACACATAAATGTTTTCATGTGCAGATTATTTGTGGGGTCATTCTGTGTCCATTAACTTTGGCATTGACAGGCCTGTTGGGTTGGCATGTTTACCTCATCTTGCATAATAAAACTACTATTGAGGTTTGGAAAATAGAATCTCTTGTCTTGGAGAACATTATTTTTATAGATTTATAATGGTAGTATGTTGGTGGCTTGCAGTACCATGAAGGAGTCAGGGCAATGTGGTTGGCAGAAAAGGCTGGAAATCTTTATCATCATCCATACAATCTCGGTGTCTATGAGAATCTTGTTTCAGTAAGAACTATTTTCATCATTTCTCTTTTTTACTTATCAACAAAAAATTTAATGTCAAGTATGTTGCCATGCAATGGATGCAAATGCCCTTTTCAAGATATAGTGTTGGCATAAGATCATCTTTTCCTCATTGAATATGGTACACATAAATAACTTTGGTGGTACCCATCTCTATGCCCATCTCTGGGCCTTCTGCTTGTCCATTCCAAAGGAGTGATGGACAAAAACAAAATCATATCATTGGTATACATAAATTTTGGCGACAGAAGTTCATGCCACATCTTGGCTCTTGCTACCCATAGTTATATTATATTTGACATTTTTTTCATTTTTCATATTAACCTTTTCTCTAGTGGGGTTTTCCATATTAAGCTTTAGTTCAAAAATATATTCTTGATTTGTTAGTTCATTGCTTAATTATTAGAGCCAGGGGGCATCAGTTATTATTTATTTCTCAACGTTTTGTGATTTTTCTACACAGGTGCTAGGGCCTAACATGTTCTGCTGGCTCTGTCCAGTATCCAGGAACATGGGCAATGGTATTCGTTTCCGCACATCATATGATATTCCACTGTCTACACCACCAATGTGACATCAGATGGCATTACATTCATGTTAGATATATGCTAATTTGCTAAAGAAACTCGCGCGCCCATCCAATTGCCAAATGTGTTATCCTCGACCATTCTGGTTTATGAGCTCAGAAGAACATTTGACAATCCTTCAAAAAACAAGTGCATCTGTCAATGACTTAAAACTCTTCCATTAAGAGTGTGTTGCATAGGACCAAATGTGAATGATGCTGCAAGTGTAAGATGCTGCATGAGGAACTTCGTGATTTACTCCAGGCTCCAAGGATCTATCTGAGAGTTAATGTTAACTTAGTTGGTTTTTCCTTTACTATTTTTGACATACTTGATGAGAAAAGTCTCAATTGCCTCTTAATTAAATCTGGAGTGGGCATACACAAAAGTCTGAAGAGTCAAGACTGTTCTGTTGTAAAGTAAATGCCTATACTGTTGTTTTTTGGAGTTCATGTATTTCGTTGTAAAGAGCTGTTCAGAAACAGATGTTGCATTTGTGAAACATTTTGGCTGTTCCTGTCCTCACCTGTGTGTGTTGTGTTATTATTCTGATCCAATGGCTAAGACTGCTGTGGCCGCTGTGAGACATAGGTGTGTAAATTTGCAACTTACTTACATTTAAGCTTTGCTTGCCAATTGGCTGTAGGCTGCTATGATCGCTGTACAATCATGCAAACACTATTCTTATCTTCTCGCCTGGATCGCTGTACAAGCTGTTATGATCGCTGTTGCCTTGCAAAGATTATTGCATGCTCTTGATTTGTCAGGTCCATAACTCATCTGGCTAGAAACGTATAGGGTATAACCCTGCAGGGTAATCGTCAGGCACAGGGTTGTAGTCAATGCAAGTTCATTGACCAGAGTCCTGTGCCAGAATACAGTGCGCAAGTAACCGGCGCTGACTGTAAAGCAGTACTGCAGTTGACCTGCAGTTACAAAATATCTTGGTTGCCTCTGTCTCTTACGGTATAGCCCACGGACCATACTACACTTTCCTCACTCTAAAGATATACGCTCTTGCATAAATGAGCTGATACTACAACTCTACAAAGGTGCACCAAAAAAAAAGATCAGAAAGTGATACAAAGCAACAGAGAAGATGTTTTGAAATATTTCTTTATGTACTTATGCGTATTCTTGTTCTCTTAATTTAACAGCCAGGCACGATCGTGAGGAATTTCAAGCGCGGTAGCCAGGTTCATACGAGTAACTTGTAATTTGATGCTTCATAACTCATTATTCTCAAGGCTACGATTGTCAGTAATAAACAGCAGTAATCTATTTGGCTTTCTTCCCCTTGCCCTTCTTTGCTTCTAGTTTTGCTTGTACACGGGCAGCTGCTGCTGCTTTGGCTTCCTCCCTTTTCCTCTTCTCCTCCTCTTTGGCTGCAGCAGCTGTCTCCCTCTGCTTCTTCAACTCCCTGTTCAAGTTTAAATCTTGGATATGAACAACAGGTTCCACTTGCTGAACTAGCACATGCAAATGGGAATAAGTGCACTGTAATGCAGTTTCATAGAATGGCATTCGAACTTGATTGTGAAATAATGCGAAAATTATTCAGATGTCTTACTCAAGCCTAGCTTTCTCTTCAGATACGCTCTCAACACTCGAACCTTTCCTTGGCCTGCATGCCACTAACTCCACCTCAAAAATGAGAGCTGCACTGTAAAAATACAAAGGTACTTCTGTTACCTTTGGACTACCAACTTGAGAAACCCGGATTTTACTAGTGAAAGTTAATTAACAAACATACTCTGGTTGTATTTCTGGAGGTGAACCTGCAGCTCCATACGCGTATTCCGGCTTGCATGTGATCTTAGCAACCTCTCCAACCTTCAATAGTCCAATATAACAATACTATTGTCAGAAAAATACTTCAAGAGATGATCATAAGGAACAAGTGATTAGAGCGTCCATTGCCTTCATAGTTTTCACCGCTATATCCCATGTCTTAATGACAGTTCCCTCTCCAATTTCAAACGAGAAAACAGAATTGTCTTCGTGAGTAGTGTCAAAAACCTCACCATTCTCAGCAAGAGTGCCTTCATAATGAACTGTAGACAAGGTAGAAGCAGAAATTATTATGCTTGTGTAATGCAGATTATCGTAACATTCTTGCACCATATTTGATTGTCAGCCACTACAGGTTCCGTAGCATTTCAGAGTTCCATCAAGTGAGTTCAGTCTTCAGTGCCCAGAGATAATATATACAAGGCCGACTTAGTAGTCTTTCAGTATTTAAGCAACAGATAACAGTTCTTTAGCATGACATGGCCAAATTATTAATGAAGAAGCTAAGGTAATTAAAGATAACAACGTTTGGTGAGACCAAGATGTAGATAGCAGCAATACCATCAACAAGGGGAAGGCTATCTGAAGGTGCAACAGCATCAGACTTTGCTTTCCTGATCACTGTCTTAAGAACACCTCCATCACCGGTTAAATCTATGGTATCAGCCATGACTAGTAATATGTCAAAAAGAATCCTGAAAAGCAGCATAGAACCAAAAGTAAATAAGACCAATTTCTTCCACTTTTCAGAAGCGGTTGTTTTATTCACTTCTGTTTGTCTCAATAACCTGTAATAAAAAATGACAAGGAATTCATCAAAATTCATGCTATGCAGATCTCTGATTCCTTCAAATTAAAGCCTGATCACTACAATAAACGGGGAAAACATGAAAAATGGAGAAGTGCTGTTACCTAAAGTTCCTTCTTTTCTTGAAAAATCTGCTTCATTAAGTTCTCAAATGACACCACCAACTGCACAGAATTCAGACATATACCTCCTCGATTCGGGGATCTGAAGATCAAGCGAAGTGTTGCCAAGAGGAAGCCGCTACTGAATTACCCGGATTTTTCTTGGGTTGGAGACGAGGTCGATCCGTGATTCTTCTGATGCTGCTTCCTCGGCGAGCTGCTCGGTGGATTCGAGAAGAGTGCAGAGAAGGGGATGAGGAGACTCGGTGGAGAGCATCTGTCGCTATATCCTTCCTTGCTCGAGCTGGGGCTACACCTGCAAGGCCTTCACTATATCGACGATTTTTTTTTGGTCAAGTCCAAAAGTCGTGCGCAAAGTTCGTGTCAGCTCGGCACACGTCTGTGTTGATAACGAGTAGGTGTAAAGCTACTGGAGTAGTATATGATGCTGCTTATCTGAAGATTCTGAACTTCAACTACATCTTCTGCTCCAATCTTCTCTATGAAGTGCTTTGTGTCAAAGAAATCGATGCAAACGAGCATCGACAAATGGAACCGACTGAATTGCACCTGAAAGTTTCTACATAGCAATTTTCTGTTATTTTTTTTGTCTGTGTCATTTATGAACAGGACCTGAACTATGTATATGACTAATCAGTAATCGCTAGTGATTACTAGTACTAGAGAAAACAAATGGAAATAGCAAGGGGAGCCTATGGACACCACCCTCCCATTTCAATCTATCCTTTTAGTGTTAATCGAGTGTTATTTTTTTAAAAAAATATTACCTCACTAGTGCGCGGTGAAATAACATATCATTATGCAAGCTTTCTGCTTGTAAAGATCGATCTTAGCATGCGATTTTGTGATCAAACCAAAATGGTTGGCTCGACTGCAGCCATCATAAGGCGACCTGTTCACTGCTCTTGCCATTCTCCTTGAAGCACACTTGTATTCAGATGCTAAAATTTTTGATAGGAAAAGACGGGCTTTGGGGGGAAAGAAGCAGGAACCGTATGTTGCAGCCGGCCGAGCGTTGTGGCCTCGTGACAGTGCGTGGTGGGGGTCCTATGTATCCTCGCACCCGGTTACCTGCATAGGACTAGGAGCGAGTACTCAATAGGATCGTAGGACCACTGCCCACTGATGCTACTCCTGATTCTGCAGCGTTCGTTTCGTAGCATGGCAGCCAGCATGGGTCCCTGGCATCTTCAGCATAGATGCTGGGTATGTATTGCAACTATTCCAAACTTTCTGATAATTTGACTAGTAACCTATAAAAACTATCAGCCTTTCTCCTGTCAATTGGTAAGCCATGAAGCGGCCTCGTGTAGGATGCTGTTCGATTAATTGATACCAGTAGTTGCCTGGATGATGAACAGTGAGGTGGGATTCTTGTGGAGTGCAGGTAGTAGTAGTCTAGTCTAGATAATTGGTAGCCAGGCGCAATACATGAGACCGAGGCTTCCAAGTATGCTGCGCTCCCATTTGGTCAAAGCGAGGGGAGAGGATTTCTTACCAGTGATGGCTTGCAACCCGCAGGGGCGCTCAGATACGGAGGTGTCGTTTCGGAAGTAAAATAATTCAATGCGTCAGCACACTTGGGCCTCGGGAGTCCACAGCCTCATTCCGCGTCAGAATGGTATTAACGGTTCCCCTACCATCCCTTCTTTGGTTCCTACCATCTTCTCCAGTTGCTCCAAGTTTACTGCTACCACGCAATGGTAAAAAATTGATAATTAGGTCACCAGCACTCCATTCGCCAGATTTTTGAAAAAAAAAACTAAATGACACTAGAACACGTGAAATTATGTAAAAAATTGCCAATTAGGTCACCGGCACTCTATTCACTAGGTTTTAGAGAAATAATATCCAATTCACACTCGACTACAGAATAGACGATATTGCTCTTGTATTACACTGGAGGTTGCTCAATGAGCCGATGCCCAAAGACCACCTTCAACACCAGCGTCGAATGCAAACACATCCGCGGTCGTCGTTGCCTTCCCCGTCCGCGTTAGCTCTGAGGCCAGGGTACCAAAGAGTGTCGACCACCCGTGTCATGCTCGGGTTAGCGTCGTGTGCTCGCAGCCTAGGCGGCCAAGGCCCAGGCTTCGTGGTAGACATGGCGATGTGGCTTCGGGGGCGGTGTGGCTTCTGACGGCTTCCAACGGTGGCAGTGGCACGGTCGGAGGAAGCGCGACGCGATCCACCGGAGAGAGACAAAGACCACAAGAGAGATGTCGAGTTGGAGAAGGGGGCAATTGTATCTTTTTGAAAAATTTATGATGGAATATTCCCTTATAGTGTTGTTTTCATATTTTTAAGCCTTTTTTATGTCATTTAGCAGTTAAGTTCTATTGCGATGTTACTGGCCTAAATACCCTAAAAATGTTTTTTTGCTAATGTAGTTGCATCTCACTTGTTAAAGTGATCCCTTTGCAAAAGCAGTTGCAAAATGGTGAAATACATTTGCCAGTAAGTACTGGTAACGTTCTGGGTGTTTTTCAGTAGTAAAGAAGAAATGCAAAGAAAGGGCATGTTGAGAAGTGACTCGTATCTAATATAGTAGGATTTGGAGAGGCGTGCTACAAGGAATCCTATATAAATCTTAATAGGATTAGGATTTCTACTCTCCTTGGATGAGAACCAGAGAACACTATATAAAGTCATGATGGGTGGTCATGGAGAACCCAAGATACAAATTAACTCATCCAAAGCAAGGAGCACACGAGAAAATTAGAGGCTAGTTTATTATTTAGTACTAGATTCTTGTATAGGGCAAGGATCCGAGAGTCCTAAAAGGTTTGAGAGGGTTGTGAGAGAACAATAATTTCTTATACTATTTTGAAGTTGTGCTTAAGAAATTTATGGTTGGCTTTGTCAAATATTTATCTCTTGTCGTGATTGTTTTGGCATCGTTATTTTGGTTCTCTACGGGATTCATCTACTTCGTTCTTGATACAGTACAAGTTTATACCGTATCTTGCAACTCTGATCCGATATAGGGGTTATTGTGTATAAAGAGGGGTACCAGAGTATAACAAGTGGTATCAAATTTGTGAGAAGGTTGGCAAAACATCAGGTGACAAAAATCAAGAACGATGTGGAATCAAGTGGAGAAATTTGACAACGGAGGAAATTTCAGTGTGTGACAATGTATTGTGAATGATGGCCTTGTCCAGCAAAAGTTAATCGATGCTCTTGAAAAGGCGACAAACCGAAAAGGACATCTGATGAAGACTGAAAAGTGATGGAGCAGAAGGTTGTCAGTACAATCCGTCTATATCTTTTTGATTAGGTAAAATACTTGGTGATTGAGGAGAATTCGCCGAAGAAATTATATAGTAACTTATAATAATTGTATATACCAAAATATCTGACAAACCGGTGAGTGTTGAGCGACAACTGTACAAGTTACGCATGAAGGAAGGTATATGGTTTGTTGACCATCTCAATGCCTTCAAAAAACTTATCAAACAACTTACTAGTGTGAATGAGAAAATTGAGGAGAACGATAAGGTCATCATATTGGTGTAATCTCTAGCACCACCATGGGAGCAATTGGTGATGAATATTTTTATCGGAAAAGGCACTCTCAACTTCAATAAAGTAGTTACATACCTATTGGAGGCGGGGTCGTTGAAGAAATTATTGGTTTTTTTCATCCTCGGGTGATCAAGCATTCACTGCCGTAGGTATTGCAGGTAAAAGCAAGAGTCGCAGGAGGAAGAAGGGCAAGAGCAAGCACACACGTGTATGTTATCTATGTGATGAGGAATATCATATGATAAAATGATTGTCCGAATTTGAAGCAAATAAGAGGTGCATGATCTGCGACGGTAGTGAAAGATGATTCAGACGTTCTTGTCATTACTCAATCATATACTTCTCATGGATGGATATTAGATTTAGGTTGTTGCTTCCATATATATTCGACGAGGTAGATATTTAACAAAGGATTTCTACGCCCGTTGCATGTAACTGTTCACTTGGTGGAATGCAAAGAGTATACAATTACTAAGGTGAGAACAATTACATTGAAGATGTGTGATGGAGCACATCACACGTTGGCGGGAGTTCGATATGTTCATGGCTTAGAGAAGAAACTAATAACTGTGAGGTTTCTTGAACTCGAAGGTTGTGAGATATCACCTCGAGATGGAGGCATGTGAATGACATGTAATCATGAAAAGTATCTGAAGCAATGGGGATACCAATTAATAGGTAATCATCAGGGAAGAGCAACCAATGAGAAGTCTGATAAAAATCTTGGTCAGGAGAAGAAAAATGTGTCGTCAACGGTAGGTACTCAATTTCATCCAAGAATATGTGCAAAACTGCAAAAGTGGTTGCAAACCCTAGCAGTCGTAGAGGTGAAGGTGCAATCTATTGGAAGAAGGAAGATGTGATGGGACCAATCATGCGGTACCAGCAAACAATTGAAATTCGGGGGTAGTACAAATCTATGGAATAGGGAGTTGTAGGAATAGGAGATGTAGTTAACCAAACTACACAATGAGGGAACTCTCAGGTGGATGGTCCGAGCAAACTAGCCTGGATACCGACACATATTGTGGTGATGTGCATAACCCGTGTGGTGAGGCACTCCCAAAAGCGAGAGAAAAACAAAAAAAACACACACAAAAATCAGAGCCGACTTGGGCTGAGTTTTTAGAGTACATTGACTTCAATGAATAAAAGTAAATGTGAAAATTGTTGAGATGTAAATCATATCTAACCTAGTAGAACTTGGAGTTGCGTGCTATAAAGATTCCTATATTAATTATAATATAATTAAGATTTCTACTCTCTTTAGATAACTACGAGACACTATATAAAACCATGATGGATGGTCACGGAAAACTCACGCTACAAACCAACTCGTCCAAAGTAAGAGACACACGAGCGGATTAGAGACTAGCCTATTATTTAGTGGATTTTTATATAAGACAATGATAAGTATTCTAAAAGATTAGGGGTGATTATGAGAGAGTAATAATATAATCTTTTGAGTTTGTGCTTAAAAATTTACGATCGACTCGAATCTTCATCTCCCCATTGCGATTATTTTGGCGTCGTTTATTCGATTCTCTACGGAATTCAACTAATTGTTCTCGATACCGTTTGCGTTTGTATGCATCTCGTAACTCTGGCCGGACGTGGGCTGCGGCGGGGTAAGCGAGCGTCGTCGCGTAAAAGCAGCAAGCCGTCCAAATCTTGGATTCTCATGAATATCTCTCCGCTTTCCGATGAATCACACACATCGAGGAGTCAAACAATGGAAGGGAGAAGACACACAGTAGCACCACCAAGAATCCAACACCTCCCATTTTGATCAAGATTCTCTATATTAGATGCACACATTACATCAAATCACAACAAAATGTGCAGCGGTGCAGCTACCATGCATGCATACTGCATCGTTCTACTCTGAAGAAATGAAAAAAAGAAGAGAAAAGGAAAATATTCTCTTTACACAAGTTCATCCTAAATAGAGAGAGAGAGAGAGAGAGAGAGAGAGAGAGAGCTTCTTTGCTCCTCTCTGATCGATCTTGCACGCGGCGTGCCTCAGGCGTAGTCGCGCCAACACACGAGCATCGTGACGCAGCGGCGCATGATGTAGAACCGCGCGCGCTGCTCCTTGACGAGCCGCGTGCACCGGCCAGAGAACGACGACCTGCTCTTGCCATTGCCGTTGGTGCGCACGCCCATCGCCCCCTTGCCGCTCCTCTTCTTGGACAACCTACATGACTTCTCCTCGGCATAGAGCTCCATGGACACTGGCCGCGCACGTACTTCTTCTCTTCCTGTGAGTCGTAGAACTGCAAATCTGTGCGAAGAGGATGGAAGGGAGAAGGTAACCAAAGGAAAGAAGAATAAAGAGAAGTGAGCTGAGTAACTGAGTTGAGACGCTCTTGGGGGAAGACCGGAAGAGCATATACCTGGTTATATAATGGAGTTGGCTGTGTGCTTGTAGTTGTAATTGTAGGGCCATGACGTCCCAAAAGGACCCACTTGATATTTTTCTCTGTGTAATGCTGGGTTTTTGCTGTTCAAACAAAGTTCACACTCATTTTTAATTTTTTTTTTATCTGTTGCTTTCTGGCCTCTGCTGCGAAATAAAAACCTATATATAGCTCTGCGTTTTATTTTGTTCTTGCCCTCGTGCAAGAACAAGGGCGTGTCAGGGGCGGGACCAAATTTTCTCGCCCCCTCGCTCCCTTTTTTTAGGGCATTTTCTATTGCAAATACTTGGACTTGGAGATGGCAAACTGTTTGATAAATGACAATTGTCAGTACGAATTAATATGTTCACCCATAACGTTAGATTCGGTTCTATTATAACATTTTATTGACAGGCTAAAAAACTTGTACATATAGAACTATCCAATCAAGTTATGAAATAGCAGCCGTAGCAGATAAACAGCAAATTTAGTAAGCCCCACGTGACTGATGGCTAGTCGTGCGGGCGAAT
Organism: Hsuehochloa calcarea; assembly: GCA_036346395.1. Lineage (NCBI taxonomy): Eukaryota > Viridiplantae > Streptophyta > Magnoliopsida > Poales > Poaceae > Hsuehochloa > Hsuehochloa calcarea. The sequence continues at coordinate 53,350,135 of CM070593.1, read as the reverse complement.
ATTTAGTTCACCAGAGTTTAATTTCTAAACTTGATGCTTGTGTTCATTGATTTTAGAAGTACACGTAGGTATGCGTATTCAGTGAGAAAACACATGTCTGCACTCAGTGTCCTTGGGTGCCTTTGATATATTCTTAGCGTGTGTGTGCATGGATAGTGTGTATATCTGCCATGTATAAACACATACTATAAAGAAAATAAATTAAGAGTGGTGGATGAACATTCAAAGTTCCACACATAAAGTAGCCACCCCTACCATGGGCGGAGCAACTGTTGGGGCTAGTACCCCTCTTAGCACCAACCTAGGTTTCTAGGCATGGAGGCGACGTAGCATAGGCGCTCAGGCAGCTGAGGAAGAAGAAGGTCTTGTAGGCACCTAGGTCATGTGGCTTGGTGGGCCGCTGCTAGTTGGACCTTAGACACCCAATTTGCAATTAGATTTAGCCTACTACCTCCTGCACTCTGCACTCGAATAGTGGAACCCTAGACAACGAGACACAAAGGTAGAGAGAGAGAGCATGGCACATCCGGTGGCTCGGTGTGCTAGAGAGGGCATCACGGCGGTGGCTTGGCGAGGATCCAGCGAGCTGGGATAGGCAACAGACGTCGCGAGACTCTACGAGGGCGCGGTGACCCACTACGGACTGAGGTAAGTCGGGAAGGTGTTGTGGGGATGCTGAGGGAGACGGTGAGAACGAGGGTGTGCGGTGACAGCGAGCGACCAAGGAAGGTGGTGCGACGTGACTACTTGAGTGCCTGATCATGTTCTGACTTTTTTTTTGTTAATTGTAAGTTTGTAACTGGATGTTTGTGTCAATGGATCGAATAGAGACAATAGCCTTTTTTATTGGTTTTTATTGACTTTTTCGTATAGTCATAACAATAAACAAGGAAATATTACATAAGTATTCCTCAAATAATGCAAATACCGGTTGTAATCCCCAGACCACCGATAAGAGCGCAACACAACACATGAGCAGGAGCACTAGGCTTCGGCGCTGACCCCACGTAAACACGCAGACGTTGCGAGCCGCCCACCGCGCGTGAGGTCAAAAGCTCGAGCTGCCCGAAAACTTTAGCTCGAAATGGTTAAAAGCTCGTACCGCGGCGCGCACGGACACGCCAGTTCCCAGCGTACACAACAACGTCGTCGGCTCGTCGCTCCTATCCTATGTAGAGAGATCGATCGGGCCGCTCGGCCGCCAGAGATTCTGCCTCCAGCGCGGCAGCATGCATGTACCCTCTACGTCCGCCCGTGCATGTATGGAGCATGGTCCACCCGCATGTCTCCCTCCTCCGTCTCACTAACATTATTACGAGTGTTCGTTCGGCCAGAAAAGTGATGGATAAACACGACACGTTTCCACGGCGCGCATCAGCTAGCGAGCTATAGCTCGTACGCACGTACGTACATAAGAAAGAAGGATAAGCCGGCCGGGGGCTGTGGGGTAAGTGGGGGTTTCCAGGTTGCAGCGGCAGAGGCAGAGTCCATCCAAGCGAGCGATCAAGGATATCTCTCAGCTTGGGCCTTGGGGGTGGTGAGGGGGGACGGGTTGTGTTGTGTGTGTGGCGTGGCGTGGCGTACGTGCGGGGTCGGCAGCGTCAGCTTTAGACTGTAGCGAGCGGGCAGGCAGACTGGTGCGCGCGGTGGTGGAGGGGGGCTCGCTCGCTCGCTCGGCTACAGGCGGAGGCAGTCCTCCTCGTCCTCCGGCTTGGGAAGGTGGCGATGGACGGGCGGTCGGCCACCCTGGCCACAGCGCAGCCTGCTGCTCAGATGGACCCTCGCCCTCGCGCCACACCAATGCACCGCATCTATCGATCTATGGCCCGGTCAAATACAACAGCGTACTGCCTGGCTGATGCCGCCCGCCAAGAGCCTGCTGCACGCCAACTTGTGTTCAAACTACCAAAAAAAAAGCCTAATTTCCAATGTTTCCCGGGGCATCTACGGTCAGGACTGATCGACTTCAATTCGATCCCCTGCCTGCCTGCCTGCTTTTGCTTGTCCCGGCCAGCCCAATCGCAGTTCCACGGTTGCGGGAGTGCTAGTCTCATCAATTTTATTCCAAGAAGAAAGAGAGCTTGGCGCGTGACACAGCACTGTCTGCCATGTAGTTTGAGCTACCTAGCTGGCTAGCTCCCGGATCGCCAAAGACCAATGATTAAAGCCAGATCGGGCCAAACGGATATGATGCCGGTTCGGCGATGAGTGGAGCGGTCAAAGATGGAACAGGGTCTCGTCGAGATTTTTCTTGTTCAAGGGAGAGAACGGTGCTGATACTCATGCTAAGTACTTTTTAATTTTTATAGTGAACACTGAACTAAAAAAATTTATTATACACCACATCAGATATATAGTGTACATACTCTAAACACCAAATACATACATATCGGATGGTGATATACATACTTAGAAGTTTATTTAGTATGGAAGATAAATAACAGTATTTTTTAAATGGGACAGGGGAGCCGTGGCCCCGCCGGCCTACCCCTCCGCCATTTTGGGCATACTGCCCTGCCGTGTAGGCAGGCGTATCACGTATGGCGATCTAGGAGATGGAGAGCATGCTGCTTTTGGGGTTTTTTTTAACTAGAGAACGGTGGCATCTCTCAGCTTGAGGTGTGTCAGTGTGTGTTTGTCTCTGATCAAGGCGCAGTGGCATTTTTTGTGGAGGTGAGTGTCTCTCTGATAAACTGCTGCCGTACGGACATACTGTGCGTTACACTGTGCCGTGGATCCCCCTTCTTCCTTCGCCTGGATCTCCGTCTTTTCTTTGCCTCACATCGATCAGATCTCTGATATTGCAAAATTACCATGAAGCTAAGCTAGCCGCGCGCGTACGTGCAGTGCACGCGAAAAGATCGGACGTTGGCACAGGGTTTTCCGGTACAGTGTGTAACATGCCTACACGTGGTCTGAGTCAGAGAAAGACGGTACTGGCATGGAACCGGCTCCCCTGATGTGCTCACACATCTGCCATCCAATTCAGTGCGACCCTCTTTCTTCCATCCTTTTCTTTTCTCTCTCTATTAAATCCGTTTGTTTCTCTTAACTAATGTTTTGAAGGGAAAATCACCAAACTAATCAGTCTAGCGCCAAAAAAAAAAAAAAACAGAGATCGTGTGCCCTTGCTTATATCCTCTGAACGAAATTCACACAATATACCATTAAAAATAATTCAAGAGCAAAGGATAGTAGAAGACGAGCGTGCCGCGCGAACACCCAAAGAACGACAGCAGCAACAGCATCAATCATCTTCAGTCGTAGGAGACGAGAGTGCCGCGCGAACAGCCAAAGAACGGTAGCAGCAGCAACAACTTATGGATCATCTTCGGTTCTAATTGTTGTGGACAAGTTCCAACGAAAAACTAGATCAATGCAGGTTCAAATAAGGAGGAAAACCAGACCAATGCTGCTTCAAATGATTAAGTTACGGTTATGCATTCACAATAATCTAGAGTTGATATATACCGTAGGGGTCTTCCCTACTGTTCACAGTCAAATAATAATAATCTAGATTTGATTGTGTTTACTGCACTGACAAAACAGAGAATTTCAGTACTTTTTATACAACTTGGAACACCTCGGGCTAAATTTTGGTGGAGTTAAGTGCAGGAATTCTTGTTGCAGTTCACAAAGGAATTAATTTTATCATCGATGTACATGTGACAAGAACTCTCTTACCTTCAGGTCCTTGTGCTGTATCGTTGCCATAGAATTGTCTTGTGCTGACCCCAGCTGTAGCGTGGTATATTAGAATATAGGAAAAGGTGACGGGCAACAAATCTTTGTCTGCCATTGCCGGCCTTCCGTGTGTCAGTTAAGCCTGACCGAGGACAGTCATGTGGGCGACGGATCCCGTAGAACACAATTCAAGAGTTTATTATCGAATTTTGGGGGTAGTTTACACTCCCAGTTCATGGTCGTTTGACCCGTATTACCCGTATTATTACTTAGGTAAAACCGCTCAATCGAATCGTAGCTTTATTCGATCACGCTTGTAACTTCCAGGTTTGTAGACTTATCGCTTAGCACTCAAGTTGCATGTACAAATCATCATGCCGTGGGTAGGAGAGGCTATTGCATGCGCATCGCGCGAGCTTGGCCAATAAAGCACTCAGTTATCATATCCTATCAGACGTAAAGATATGATTTGTGTTCGCCACGCACGTACGCACGCTAACTGTACATGCATGTTCACCCTTCAGTTGTTCCTATGAACTGAATTAAGTATGCGAACCATCTGTGAATCTAGAACAACTATTATAATACAAACTAGCGGGTGGTATGTGTATTTGTGTGGCTAAATTTAGTTCAAAGTTTATAGTATGTAATGATATAGCTTAGATGTTTGATAATATATTTACATATCTTGTAGGCTATTTAGATTTTCAATACATCGTAAACATTGGAAATGACAAAAGAAGCTTGAACAAAATACAACTTGAGCAATTTAATTGAAGTGTGATATTTGATGGAAGAAAATCATTGAGCATAACAAGTTGTTGGGGTTCTTAGAAACGTAACCACTCTTCATCATACATGGATCATGTAGCTCTATTAATTTCTCTTTTCCAAAATGTATACATGCAAATGTACCTTTATTTAATCTTAAGCAATACAATGATTATGTACGTGGCAAATTATATTGTTTATATGGTATTAGAGTACCTTAAACTTATCTCCCCTCACACACCGGCTACCCCTTTGAACTGTGTCTTCTATCTCTTCTCGCTATCACATCTTTTCTCCTTTAACCTCCAACAATAAGCTCAATTCTTGATCGATCTCTCTCAACTACTACGCCTTCAAATGCAATACTCTACCACAAACTATATTTTACTTCTCCCCAATTATTGCTTAATGTTGACCATTGAGAAATCAAACATGCATATGCGTGCAACCGTTGCCGATCCTTGCTGGGGACACTTGTCATGCTCTCTCTGGTGGCCCCGAGCCTATTCCCTTCGGTTGCACCATCTCTACTCCAAGCACTTTGCTCTTCTCTTTCTGTACGCCTATACTTCTATTCGTATAAATGCACGCTTGTATATGCACATGCATGATATTATACATGCTTGATGTTCTCTTCTCCTGTGCCGGTCACTCCTCTTCTTCGATGTTGGCAAACTCAAAATTGTGGCTTCTCACTAACCACGCCGACCTCCCATATTCACCGATGCATGCATCTCTGTTTTAGTCGTTGTCTAATGATATGAATAATCTTCTCGTCATCGTCGATGACATCGTGCCCCGCACCAGCAATGGCACACTACAAGCTACCCGATAGCCCCATATTGTCCATGGCTCATCTTCAATACAAAGTTTCATCTCTTCTATGACAGGGTTTCCTCATCATCGAACTTCTTTGGCCACTGACTTCTTCAATAACGCCGATGCTAACCACCTATTGTCGCGACCCTTGGATCCTTTGACTCTAACATTTCTCTTTAACTGCTCCAAAGAGGGTTTTCCCGTCTACTCACCATAGAATATTTCTAAGCTCCAATATACTCAATGCAAGATTACTTTTAAATAAATATATATATATATATATATATATATATATATATATATATATATATATATATATATCAAAATTTGAGTTATTTTTAATGGAGTTCGTATACAAATCAAAATGCTAATTTTATTCAATGTATTCAGAATTTTAGTTATTTAGGGATTTTACTTTGGAATTCATATCGAAATAACATTTCTAATTTTATTATTGTTTTAAGCCAAATTTTAGTTATTTTTTTGTTGGAACTCGTATACAAACCCAATTGATATTTTTTGTTTTTTTTTTGAATTATAGTTACTTGGAAATTTTACTTTGGAATTCGTTACGAAATCAATTTTTTATTTTTGTTATATTTCATTTTACTGTTGGAATTCATATATAAATCCAATTGCTAATTTTTGTTTAATTTTTATTCCAAATTTCATTTATTGAGGGATTTTACTTTGGAATTCATATGAAGATATATTTTTTGTTATGTGTATATATATATATCGAATTTTAGTTATTTTTTTGTTGGAATTTACATAATCCAATTGCTATTTTTGTTTAGTTTTTATTCCAAATTTCAGTTAGTTCTGGATTGTTCTCGACACGAACTCTTTCTTTTATTCTAGACCATTATAATCTGGATCCATCATAATCGATAGTGTAGATATTTTTTTTTCCACGGATTAACATGATAATTTATAGCCCTTGAGAGCGAACGTGATGTCTTTGTTTTTCTTTGCTTTAATAAGATAATAAATATCAGGGTGGGCCGCGCATTTGCACGGCTAGATTTTCTATAAATTATTTTTAGTATCAAAGATACAACTTACATGGTTTATAATATATCTTTTGTATAGAATTTCAGGTATATAGGTCTTTTAAGACAAACATTTGAAATAAAAATAAAAATTTAAAGCCAAAAGATGAACATTTGAAATGAAAATAAAATTTTGAAGCCAAAACAGAGCATAAGGAAAAGTAATTGAGTCGTAATATTTTATTTGAAAAATATACAATTTGAGCTTAATATGTTGTATGGCCTTGGAAACGTAATATTGAAATATACCTTGAGGAATTGCAATCGATTTTTTTCATTTGCATGTGGGGTCCTGGGGCCACATGTCAGCAAGACAATCAAGTGGCGAATTCTCAAGAGTAACTCTTTGTTGTGGCCACAGATTTATTTTCGATCTCCATTTGTCTAGGTGTGTGCTAACAGCGCGCACTCGCGTGTTTGTTGTGTGTGGTGGTGTGCGTGCTTGTGCGTCTTTATTGTAATAGCAAAAAACGTATAATTATAATTCTCCACAGTTAGATAAATTAATGACCGTGTTTCTACAAAGAAAAAGAAGGTCCATGCCCTTACGTCCCAATGAAAGGGCCAATTGCAAATCACGCATTGTTACCTATTCAGCTTGCTTGGTTAGGGTGTGTTTGGTTGGGTGATCCAGGGTGAATGGTGTGTGATGGTACATGATGGATGTGATGATCTTGCATGGTATGTACAACTTGTATATTTGGTTAGCGAGATGACATAATTTAAGATTTTGTTTTGTTGCATGAATGAGATGGTACTGGATGGTTCAAAATGGTGTTTGATTTGAGGGATGAAGTTGAATGAGTTATATACACAGAGGAGTATTAGCACGATTTATTATTAAAATATTAGCATGATTATTAAATTTACCTTAATTACAAAATGAGTATTTAACTAAATTAATTATTTTAACTATCCACTAATTGGTATGTCACATTGGTATACACATAGGAAGAGGGGGTAACAGAGGGGATGCACTCGTCCCTGTACCGCGTAGTTCGCCCGTTTTTATGGAACACGCTTCCCGTGTGGAATCGGCGGTAAAACACATGCGCACGCGTTGCAATCGCTAAAACTTCCACATAGCACGTTGCAACATTTACTACATCTCTAAAAGAGATTTACTACAACTTCCACATGACTTTACTACTCTGTTATACAAAGATTTACTGGACTCCACTTGTTGTTTACTGCACATCTAACCATGCACATATGAAACAATCATTAAAAAAATGTGGTGATATGTGTGGCAGTAAAATTGCTATCACAATTACTTTCGACCTCGTCATAGCGTGCACTGGATGCGTGATGTCACACGTGGCGGATCGTGGGTTAGTGGGCCAAAATGCCATGTTCGGCGCTCCGTAGGGGCAACTCGGTCTGCGCGCAACGGGTTGGTCTGAGCATAGAATAACTTATTCTACGCTTAGGCAGAGATTAGTGTGTGTGTGTGTGTGTGCGGTAGCACTATTCAGCGCTCACGCGTTGAATAACTTATTCTGCGCGTAGGCCGCGGCATGGGCCTTGAGACGCGCCAGCCCATGATCCCCCTGCGCGTCCCCTTGGAATTGACAGTAAAACCTGCACGCTGCACATGTCTTTTACTGCATCATTATAAGAGATTTACTGCTACGCTGAAGCCCACGACCCCCCCCCTCGAAAGTGATAGTAAAACCCGCGCACTGCATGTCTCGTTTACTGCATCGTTATAATATATTTACTACCAAACTGAGTCTAGAGCGGTAGTGGAGAGAGTAGTGTGGGTTAATTGCAAACTTTAAGCGACAAATATGTCATAAACCATTTATCTTTTTTACAATATGTTTGAAGTGTTTTGCTGGAAAAGATATACTTAACAAAAAGAGATCAATCATGGGTCTGTTTTAATGTTGTAAAAAAATTATTGTGTCGAAAATTTTGATTTACTCTACCTAAGCAACTCAATTACTGCATCGTATGAGCGCGGCGCAACTAACCGTAAAACCACGCGCGTGCCCTCAATCCATCACCCCACCACCTATTCTGTTGTCCCCTTTTTATTGCAACACCAAAAAAAGATTTACTGTAACCTTATTGCGCCTTTCACTACAAATATCCTAGTGCTTTACTGCAGCATAACAAGAGATTTACTGTGACCTTATTCTGCCTTTTACTGCAGCACTACAAAAATTTACTGCGGTCTCATTGTATCTTGTACTGCAACCTCCTTGTGTTTTTACTGCAGAACTACAAAACGATTTACTGCGACCTCATTGTGCCTTTACTGCAGTACTACAAGTGATTTCACTACGATCTCATTGTGTCTTTTACTGTAGTACTACAAAAGATTTACTGTCACGCTAAGCGTAGAGGGCGTGTGACCATGACCCCTAGGAAAAACATTCGCTTAGGTGTGATGGGATAGCAAAAAGGGTATCACTATTACTTTTCTCGCCGTTGCAAGTTATTTTCGCGTGTGTGTGGATTGTGTGACTGTGTCCTAAAAAAGCAATACGCTATAAGATAGTCCGACAGTAAAAATAGTGTTAGAATTACTGTCACATACACTATCTGTTACTGTCGATATGAACAGAACTCATACGTGGTAATTTGACAGTAAAAATTGTGTTATATTTACTGTTACACATGTTGCGTTTACTTCTGATATGAGTGGCGTGTGGCACTAAGTGAGGATTGCATGCACGCGCGTTCCATTTGCACATGGGCGTCGCGGTGGGCTGACTAGGCGCGGAATAATTATTCTACGCTTGACCAGACAATAACATATGTATATGTACACATGTGTGTGTAAATGTACATGTACTCATTTTTATTTCTCAAATACCACTTAAATCGTACGATGATATCTCTTTATCTATATAAATGCACCAAAAGCAAAATCAAAGTTATTTACTTGTACATCATGGAACTGAACCGTCTACACACCAACAACAAATATCCATAAAAAAATATTAACAACAAAACCGAGCTTCTTACATCTTATTATGTTTCAAAAGAGGAATTAAGCGCGCGGAAGCAAAATCCCAATCGCTTGCCACAAAATCGGCACACCAGTTAAATTAAACAGACCCAATTAACCAAATAGTTTCGCACGTTAAACACAAGGAAATGCGCAGGCACGCAGGTTTGTTCGCAACTCTTCGCCCCCTTGGATGAGCTATCAGCATTTCGGAAGATCGGACGGCGGGGGCAACATCTTCTGATTCGGCAGCGGCCCGTCGTTGACCAGCCACGCCATGGAGAGGCCCCAGCTCAAGTGCACGTCGAAGTGGCAGTGCATGAGCCACACACCTGCACCAAGTTAGTCAACGTTCGTCACTACCGAGTCAACAAAAGTCCACGGAGATCAAACATGCGAAATGTGGAGTAAAGCGTACCGGGGTTGTCGGCGAGGAACCGGACGGCGACCCAGCCGGCGGTGGGAACGCTGATGGTATTCCGCTCGACGGGGTCGACGAGGTTGTACTTTGTCGGGTCGTTCACCGGGTCGTAGTTGCCGAACCCTTGCCCGACCACGAAGAAGTTGAAGCCGTGCATGTGCAGCGGGTGGCTCTCGGCGCCCTGGATGCTCGTGCCTTGCATCACCAGCTCCACCGAGGTGTTGAACTTGAGCGGCACCACCCTCGTGCCGTGGGTCACGAACGTGTTGTTCGGCGGGGTGCCGGTGTAGTTGAACGGGTGCGGCGGCGTTGTCGGGAAGTTGGCCATCAGCACGCCGGCATACCGCCGCTGGTAGTGCGCCTCGAGGAGCGCAATCCTGGGCCGGGCGAAGGAGTTGTTGTTGATGGATGCCGCGAACTTGGTGCCGTTTGGGCCCTGGCACGTCTGGTTGGACGGGCACGGGTCCGTGCCGAGGCCGACGGTGAACAGCACGTGCCGGTCGACCGTCTGCGGCACGTGCGCCGGGTACTGTGCGCTCGCGAGGCTGCGGAAGTTGCTCGAGAAGTTGGCCACGGCGTTGGTGTTGTTGTACAACGGCAGGGACGGAAGGGCGAGGTTTCGGGTGGAGTTCGGCCGTGTCGGAGTGTACTCGAGGATGGCCGCGGCGGTGGTGTTGTCGAACGTGCCCTGGGTGTTGGTATACGGCGCGATGGCCATGGCGTAAGCCAGGGAGGCAGGGTTGGGGGACGTGGTGAGGAGCACGTTCATGGTCTGCCCCGGCGAGATGACGAGCGTCTTGGCAGTGAAGGGCTTGACGTAGTTTGCGTCCGCCTCGACGACGGTGAGCGTGTGGTTGGTGATGCTGAAGAAGAGGTCGTCGTTGAGCGCCGAGTTGATCAGGCGGAGCATGTACGTTCTCCCGGGCTGCACCTTCAGCTTGTACGTGTCTGACACGTGCATTAAATTAACAAAACAACTCGTGGGCTTTCCGGGCCAGCCAGATTAATCACTAGAGAATGTACCTCTGGACGAGCAGTTATAAGTTGGGCCTGGAAGCCCATTGAAAGTGTAGGCGTCGGAGACATTTGGGCTTGCTCCAGTCTGCAGAGCCTGGTTGATCACCGCCTCCGTGTCCGCATTGAACCACTCACCTGCCATCATCCATGCACGGTACAAATCATGCATCATATTCATACATCACCACATTGCCAGATCCACGCACAAACTGCAGCACCATCAAGCGCGCGGGCGTTACGTACCGAACATGATGGGCACCTCACTGTAAGGCCGCGGGAACGGGTAGCCCTCGCCGGGCCTGGGGAGGATGACGAGCGGGCCGTAGATGTGCACGCGCAGCCAGGAGAAGTGCGCGTGCCACCACAGCGTGCCGCGCTGCCCCACGATGGTGAAGTCGTAGACGTAGCTCTGCCCGCCCTGGATCGGGCACTGCGTGATGTACGACGGCCCGTCCGCCCACCCGTTCCGCAGCTGCCGGATGCCGTGCCTGCGCATCACCACACAACACGTCGTGTTGGACACCGGCAGGCAGTTAGCCAGCCGCGCGCCGTGGAATATATGTACAAGGTAGCATGCATGACGTGCACTGATCTTATTCTTAATTACCAGTGGAACGACACATTGTAGTTCATGTGGTTGTGGACCTTGACCACGAGGCGGTCGCCTTCCCTCACGACCAGCTTCGGCCCCGGGAACTGCCCGTTCACCGTCGGGATGCTCTTGGTGACGCACAGCCGTGTCACGTTCATCATTTCCACCTGCACCAGAGATCAGTGGCACACCAATAATTAAGGACGACCATGCATGCATGTAACATATATTCAAAGAGGTACCAGAACACTAGCTCGTGTGTCAGTGTGTGATCGAGGTACACGTACATTGAACGTGTAGTGCCGGGTAACGCCGGCGGTGAGGCCCGGCAAGGCGAGGAGGACGGCGAAGGCAAGGAGGGAGCATGCAGAGGAGGCGGCATGTCGTCGGAGACCACGACGAGCACCCATTGGCTCTGTGCTGCTACGGCCGGGTGCAACTTTCCTTTTGTGGCTGCACTTGGAAGCAAGTGAAGTGGTGCACCTGATGAGAAATGAGTCAGGGGGTCTATATAGGGCCATGATGACCGGGATCGTGCCCTGCATGGTAGGCGGTCACAGCGTGGTAGTGGTTGGCCGAGTTGGTGGAAGTCCATAGAAAAACTTGCCATCGGGCCACTCGTTGCCCCTTCTTTAGCTCCTGCGCAGGGAGGCCTGTACATGTGGGATCTATATGTTGGATTGCAAGTTTGATAATTTTCTAGATTTCTATAGACATCCGATTACCAGAGTTCGTGATTATACCGTGATATCATGCTCACGAATCACCAATACAAAAAATGATTTCTTCCGCGTGTTTTCGAAAGAAAATTCAGAACACATGTGCAAAGTTATGATTTGGAGGTGTTATTCAGATTCTCTTCCCATGTGAAGCATAATTCCATATGAATCTGGGAGGAGGGGTTAATTTTCACACACGACATTATTAAGAAGGTGAAATATCAATTCCTAATTGGAACAGGGAAGGCTGGCTTCAGTCTCTAGGACACCTTTTCTGTCTGCTTGCAAAAAACTCAATTTGACACCTTTCTTATCTTAGATCGACTTCCACTGTTTATCCTGAATGCGCCTTTATTTGTGAACCTTTGAAGCTAACCATGCCCGCCCTGTCCTCCGGGGATCAATTCTATAAAACTTCACGCACTTTTTCCCTATTTTTCTGTAGGATTTGGGATTGAGAGACTACTGTCGGAACAGAAACAGCGGAACTAAACAGTGGCGTCACGTTGCTTAGAGCGGATCTTAGCTCCTTCTCTTATTTCTCTGCTTTTCTAAAGATGCTTCATTACATTCAGTCATCCATTAATTAAGTGAACATAAACGGATTGGCTAAGCGCTTGGCTTTTCCCAAATGGATTTTCATTGACATGCTCGTGCCGTCTTAATGTGATCTAGTGTTACGATCTTTCAATTAGGGCCCAGTAACAAGTAGTGTTTGTCTTAGTGACCAAGGGAAGCCTAGGAGGATAGGAACAAATAAGCAGCTAAACAAGCACAAAAGTTGAATGAACACTACATCTAATTTTGAGGTGTGACCAAATGACAGTCTCCCCTGATTTTTTTATTAGGTCAGCGCCCTAGCTTATTACTCACAAATGTAGGCTATTGGCGACAAGATGATCATGGCAAAAGTTATTGCTTTTGAACACTTGTGTGCCCTTGTTTGCCCCTGGGGAAGATGTTAAAAAAGAACTAACCTGAATTATCTATTTTCTTAAACTGGGGGAAAACATCAAATCAAGTCATGCTTCCAGTCCAAGAAAAGAAATACTCGTATGTCAAATTAAGTCTCCGCATGTGTAGAAAGTAAAATGAGTGTAGCTCCCAATCCTGTTCTAATAACTAGGCTGATGCAAATGTAACGTAGCTTGACACTTAATATTTGCACAAGCCATCGAAACAAATTTAGTACCAAAATAGCACAAGAAAGGTGACTGCAGTAGGACAGTAGGAGTACGTTGTTAAGCTAGAGTTGTATTCATTTCCCAATGATACAGATATTACCATCAGGGCAGGTGATTTTTGTCAGAAAACCCTTTACTTCTCGCAAAGCATCTGAGCCCAGTAGTACTAACAGGTTTGAACTAGATTGAAGTAACTTCTAAACATATGCACTTGACTGTTACTACAACTGATGCACTACTAGGAAGGGGGGACACAATAGCATTGTCGGTGTATTAGAACCGATCTTACGTAAATATTATTTGATTCGGGGGGTCTCCTAGAGATGAAATCACGCAGAGTAGTTGACACAGGATGTTTAGACAGGTTCAGGCCTTCTCCGGAGAGAATAATAACCCTAATCCTGTGTGGTGTGGTATTCTTAATGATCGAGTAAGAAGCTAAGACTATTACAGAGAATAGAACTCCCTCCTCTCTACTCGCCCTTGATGTCCTTATATAGTCGTGAAGGAGTAGCCGTTTTGCCCTGCGGAAGAGGCGCCTTAATTGAGCCAGTAATGGGCGTGTGGCGATGATTACGGCGCATTGGCTTCTCCACGCCGTCGGCAATTATCATTCAAAGATAATGGGGTATTTAAGCACTATTACTACGCGGGATAGTAGTGCGTCGCGGTGCTCGGATTCTTTAATCAATTGGACCCACTTGCGGTAGGTTTGATTATAAGGTGGTGCGTGGTCTACCTGGTCGTAGGAGAACTTACGACCAGGTAGTAATCGTAAAAGGTCTTACGACTATGTAGTGATCGTAGAAAGACTTACGACCATGAAATGGTCGTAGAAAGACTTACGACTAGGAAGTAGTCGTAGTAAGACTTACGACTAAGCAGTAGTCGTAGTAAGATTTACGACTATGGAGGGTGATTGTAGAAAATCTTACAATCACTTGGTGGGCCTCTCCCTTATAAAAATAAGGGTACTTACGGAGACTATGTGACATCATATTTACCCATAATAAGAATTATAGATAATAGATAAAATGAGGATTATTAGATCCTCGTCATCTAGCCCCCCAGCTTCAAATGAAAGTAACTTACTTGAGGAAGGATTCGCAAATGGACTTGCGACTATGAAAAATGTCGTAGAACCATAGTCGAAGGAAAAACTTTTCGACATTTGAGTATTACTTTGACCAGTAGTTTGCTTGGTCAGAAAGGTTGCTTACGAGTATCAGAAAGTCATAAAAAACCTCTACAATTGTGTAGTGGTCGTAGTAAGGCGATCGGAGAAAAAAAACCCTTCCAATCGATACTTCCTTCGACCAGAAAGACTTGGTCAAGAAAGTGATTTTGCTTGGAGGTGACAAAACTAACCTAACTTTCCTGAACAGACCGTCTGGGGAATTGCAAACGAATTCCACAGATCTGTTGATAAAACGGTTCCCGAAGCGATTGCAATCGTGAAGATTGCTTATGACTATTAGAAAGTCGTAAAAACCCTATGACCGTCGGTGGTCGTAGTAGGAATCGGAGAAAAACCCTTCCGATTGATACTTCCTTCGACCGTAAAGACTTTGGTCAAGAAAGTAATTTCGCTTGGGGTGACAATACGCACCTAATTTTTCTCGAGCGGACCATCGGGAATTGCAACCGCTCTCACAGACTTGTCCGATGAAGCGGTTCGGCGGTACAACCAACTCCCATAGACCTATAGCCGAGACGGTTTTGAGCGGCGGAGATCATGCGATTATAAAACTTACCAGAGGTAAACTTGGATTTTACCTTTTCCTCAAATCACTCCATTGTTCTTGAGCTCTTGCTTTCTCCGTCCTCGACTAGGTTTCATCTTTTCACGCCAATCCAATCAAAAGACTTCTTGCTTCCGGCGAAATGGCCAAGAGAGTTTCGAATGGGAAGAATCGAGATGGATGCGGCTAAGATCAAGATCTTGGTTGATGCCGGAAGATTCGGAGAAGGCTCGGTAAAGTGGATTCCACTATCGGGCAAGATCGCCATCGGGGAAAATGGGCAAATCCCGCCTTCCAAGCGTATTGTGAGTGCGGCCTTCGATTGCTGCCCATCCCTTTCTTACGATGAGTACTCGAACACATTGGGGTGGAACCGTGAACTTAGGTCCCAATTCCATTACTATGTTGAGTGTGTTCGTATATCGTGCGGCGTACACAGGGATTCCATGGATCTCGAGCTGTTCCAATATTATTATGGGATGGCTCGACAAACCGAATCGTTGGAAGTCGTGGTGCCAAACTCCACGACTCGAAGTCGAAGGAGTATATTGAGTTTCACCCGGTCTTCGTGGTCGGGCCGAGAAAGAGGTGGTTCTCTTGGAAGGTCACCTCTGAAGACACCTTTCTTTCGCGGAAGGTCGCTGAAAAGAAATCTTCATGGGATTCGACCCTCAAGATATCGCGGATTAGCCCTTATATTCAAGCCATTAAGGACTTGAAGGAAGAAGGGTCGGCCGGATGGCATGTGGTGAAGGATTTCATCACACGCCGAATTAGTCCTCTGAAGAAACAAGCATCTCCCATGTGGAGATACTCGGGAAGAGGAGACCCAACCAGAGACTATGAGGAGGGTAAGTAATTTGTCGACTTAGCTCTCGGTTTGATCTTTCTCAACCTTGTCTAATATTCTTATCTGCTTTACAGATCTTTCACAGCCGAGGTTGACTCTAGAGTCGACTCATCTGCGAAGTCTCCACCACTCAGAGGGCGGTTCCTCAAGTCATTGCGGCTTTGTCCGCAGATGAAAGGATAGAGCGCCTAAAGGTAATCAAAAAGTTGATTCTTTCTTTAGGACTTTATAGTCGTAGAAGATACTTACGACTAAACTTACGATCAGGAAAGAGTCGTAGAAAAACTTACGACTTGGTACTTGTCGTAGAAAAACTTACGACTAATTAGTCATTCTTCTTTTTCTGTTTTGCTTTACAGAAAGTAGGCATGGAAAATCGTCAGGACGACGAAGAAGTCGTACTGATGACTATTGGCGCTGGGTTGTCGAAAGACAAAGGCTCGGCTCCTCCCTCCAAGAGACGTCGACTTGTAAAATCATTCGACAAAGGGGGAGCAAGCTCAAGCTCTGGTCTTTCGACTGCACCCTCTACAGGTACTGCGGCATTGTAGTCAGATCTGAAGCCGAGGCCGCAGCCTATCGGCCGAGGAGGTTGAGGCACCAATCTCTTAAGCGCAAACCTTGCAAGGCTAAGGTACCCTTCTGTTATGACAAAGAATCTTTCGCAGTTTCTCCACTCCTAGTTTTGTTAGGCAACCTGAAAAGGAGAATTGGAAAGATTTTGTGTCTTTTCTGAAGGACGATCTTTGCATCAAGACAACTGCAATCGAGGGCGATCTTTGCTTTTGGAATGGTCGAGGCCGATCTCGGCCATCTAGAGAATCAGAAACCGAGCTCGGTTCTGTCCAAACTCTACGACTGACGTGGTCGTGGCGAGCCGATTGTTGAACCTCGACCGGCGTGGTCGTGGAGAAGAAGAGGTCCTCCGTTGGGAGGATTGCCCCAAAATTCCCGGTTAAGACCGAGTGCGAGTATGTGAAATTTACTAAAGTGTAAGAACGACATTTACCTTTTTCTTTTCACAACCTGATTTGCTTTTCTTTATTTGATCGACTTCTTGGTCCCGGGAATGCTTCATTGAGAAGTCCATTGCCATCCCTTCACCATCGAGGAGGTGGCAATGGAGGTGGTCAAGCATCACCCTTGGCCCGGTGGTCGATGAAGTCGAGACTCCCGAGTGACTCCACATCTGCTGAAGTTGTAGCTACGACCCTTGAAGTAGCGGCTGTTACTGTTGAGGTGACCGCTACGACTGCTGAGGTCGTAGAAACAACTAGGGCAGCTGTGGAAGCCTCTGGTCAAGGCGGTGACCAGCTTGTGCACCGCTCTGGGAAGAAAATTGTAGGAGGCGTTCCTTCCCCTACCCAAAGAGAAGTTCTGAGAACGGAAGGAGAAAATTTCAACTTCGTGGTGACTTCTTTGGGCTGCCTCCGTCGTGAGGTCCTCTCACACAGATCTCGTGACCGAGTCCCCATCCCAAAGATATTCCCAATACGGAGAACACTTTTGATAACGAGCGCCTCGAGAAGGTGTGGTGGGACAAAGTCGCGAGGATAGATAAGCTGCAGAACCCGGACCTTGTATATTCGATGTTTGCTAGGATGACTATGAATGTAAGTATCTTCAAAATACTTATATATGTGACTTTCCTTCTCTTCTCACTGTTTTCTTTTTGCGAAAGCTCTAGAGCAAATTCTCTGTTGTCGGTGAGTACCATCGACAACTTTTAGAGCTAAGACAGGAGAAAGAACTACTCTGTGCAGAGGCAGAGAGATGGTAAGTCACTTATCATTCATAATTGTTTTCGACTTAAATACTCGTATAATGTTTTACGAGAATAGTCATGGAAGAAACTCATGACAAAGTACTAGTCGTAAAAAGCTTACGACTACTTACAACCAGGTAGTGGTCGTAGAAGACTTACAACCATAACGTAGTCGTAGAAAAACTTACGATTAGGTCAGTAGTTGCAGAAGTACTTACAACCATTCGGCTGATGTTTATCTTCGTTCCTGTTCTTTGTAGGTTAAACAGTGATACGAAGACCTTAGCTGACTCACTCGACTATGAAAAAGAAGAGTCGAGGAGGCTAAGGAATGAAGTATTAGTCCTCTCGGATAGACTTCGAGAGACTGTCTCTGCATCTAAAAGATTGCAGGAAAAAATAAACAGTAAGTTCTGAACTTAAGACTGCTTTTGATCTTTAACCTTTACCCGACTCTCCTTTCTTCTCGGATAAAGAAAAGAGATCGGAAGCTCAGCATCAAGTTCAAGAAAAAGCTTTGGTCATTCAGAGTTTTCCGTATTACCACGAATAAGGATCAAGAACTCGAGGTCTTAGAACTCAATTAACGAGTAAGTAATTCTTTACTGTTATCCTTTGAGTATTTTCCTTTTCTAATGCCAATTTCTTGTTGAAATTGCTTTGTCCAATTGAGAAGCCTCGAGGTGAAATACAAGAAAAACCTTGATCTACAATGAGTCCATCCGCATCGCTAAGATGAATCTGAGAGGACATCGAGCATGGGAGAAAAAGCACACTGAAACCATTGCTTCCCATCGAGAAGAGGTTAAGAAATTGGATTCTCAATTAGTAGGTAAGAAATACTTTTACCTATAATTATCTTTGTGTTATCTTCCTCCGAAGTTTATTTTCGTTTGACCGATTTTATTCTTTTGTAACAAGTGGTGAAAACAAGAAACTTCGCGAGGCTTCGACTTGTACCCAACAGAGATGGAGTCGATGAAGACTAGTCTTCAAGGCAACATCACTCTCTGAACAATGTGCTTAGTGAGCTACATTCGAGGGAAAACTCCTCGAGAAGATACCATAGTTTGCTCACACAAGTACCATTGGGGAACAAGTCGAAAATTACAAGAAATGGTGACCACTCAAGACTAATCAAAATGTCAATCAATAAGGAGGCGATCGAAGCGGAGTAAGTTACGCTTTGGCGAAACTTAAAGCTCAAGATCCCCGCCTTAATGTGCAACCAATTGAAGCCGAGTTCGATTGCTCAATCGAGGCAAATCGTCGATTGAGGAAATGCAATCGGTTGGTAAAAAGGTGGCGGAGGAAATGCGACTAGGCTCTCCCCTTCGAGTAATCTTGTAACTACCTTGTAAAGCGCACAATATCACATTGATGAATGATATATGATCCATCTTATTTCACGAAAATTATCTTGTCGAGTAGTTAGTAACTCAAAAGATAATAAGCGAATGAAAGACTAAGAATTGAAGTCAAATTAATAACTTTATCCTAGCCCCGACTATTTGCTTAGATTGTTTAGACAATCTAAGTAAATAGTGTTTGAAATAGGGTTTACGAAAACAAAGAGAGGTTTGTTTAACTTATAGTTTTTGTTATGGTTGTCAAGCACTTGGTGAAAGAGTAGAAACGACTCGACACTAGGAAGTTCCTTCTAGTGGGCAAAACCACGTCTGCAGAGAGAAAAGGCTTCGACTAGGTGATGTTACCATCTCCGACTAGTTTAATCAAACCAAGAACGAAGAACTTGAGTTAAGCAAGCGTCTAGAGGACTTTAATAATCGTTCGCCCTTTTACGATGGACTCGATAAGTCTTTTCCAAGAGCAAAAAGTAGGAGACCGAGCGCTAGGAAGTTCCTTCTAGTGGGCGGGACCACATGCGAGAGAGGAAAAACCGACTAGGTGTGTCTCTTCCTTCGACCACCAAAGCGAAGCGAGTACATCAAAGGTGGTCGAATAAATATATCAAGTGTACTCTACTTAGAATATTTTTGGAAATCATGAAAAAATAAACTAAGATTGAGAGAGTTGGCTCGAGAACATTTCGATTGGATAAAACCGAGCTCTTTGTATTAGTTGAAAAATGAGTAGCAGTCGATGCTAGGAAATTCCTTCTAGTGGGCGTAACCACATGCGGATAGGAGAAGTTTCGACTAGATGATGTTACTTGTTTTTCGACCGATGTAAAGAAAACGGGTGTTTTGTATCATAGTCGAAAGATTAAAAAAGCACTACTCAAAAAATAAGGCAAGAGAAGTAG
Organism: Hsuehochloa calcarea; assembly: GCA_036346395.1. NCBI lineage: Eukaryota > Viridiplantae > Streptophyta > Magnoliopsida > Poales > Poaceae > Hsuehochloa > Hsuehochloa calcarea. The sequence goes on along the minus strand of CM070593.1, from coordinate 53,330,294 downwards.
AAAGAACCTGGACTTTTATTGCTTGAGAAATTGGTCACACATAGAATTTGCGTAACTGGTCGATGTTCCAAGAGTTTGAGAGAACCTGTCCATCTTCCATCGCTAGTCGTACCGACCCTGGCCGGGTTACTTCGACCACTGTGTAAGGACCTTCCCATTTGGGGAAAGTTTATTCGATTAGACTTGGATTGGCGAGCCTCAATACCAAGTCACCTACAAGAAGGTGCGAGGTTGGACCTTACGATCATAATATCTGCAGGCTTGTTGGTAGACGCGAGCGGATTAAGGCTAGGTTTCTCCTTTCTTGAGTAGGTTAATGTCATCCGCTCGAAGTTGTTCTGATCCGAGTTGTTGAAAGTTTCAACTCGTGTCGACCGTAATTTTAGCTCCGGAGGAAGCATGGCTTCGGCTCAAACACTAGAAAAAATGGTGTTTCTCCTGTTGCTCGACTGGTGGTTGTACGAACTGCCCATAACACGGAGGGTAATTCTTGTACCCAAGCCCCCGAGCGCTTAACAAGCTGGTCGAAGACTCGGGTTTTAATTCCTCGCATTATTTGGGCGTTTGCACGTTCGACCGCCCGTTGCTTTGGGGATGTGCAGCGAAGCATAGCATAATTTGGTACCTAACTCGTCGCAAAATTCACGAAATTTTGCACTTGCGAATGTTTACCATTATGCGTAATTATCCGACTTAACTCCAAATCGGCTAATTACGCATCTCATCATGAACCTTTTTCTCGCTTAGATGTTATCGATTCTGAGTTCACTTCAATCCATTTTGTGAGCGTGTCAATAGCCACAAAAGGAATTGAAACCTCCCGGAGCTTTGGGAAGCGGTCCTAGGATATCGAGACCCAGTGCAAAAGGCCAAGAAAGAGGTATTATCTGTAATGCTTGAGTGGTTGGTGTATTTGTCTACCATAGGAATTGTACTGGACACACTTTTAACCACCTCCTTAGCATCATACGAGTGTAGGCGATAAAAACCTTGTCGAAAGGCTTTACCAACCAAGGTTACAGAGGAAGCATGTGTCCCACAGATGCCACTGTATATCGTGAAGGAGTGTTATTCCTTCGTTTTGCGGAATGCATCGCATGAGTATCCCTTGGGTTCCTCGTTTGTAGAGGACTCCTTCGACAAAAGTATACATTGTGGCTTTTGGGATAAGCGATGCGCCTCAAGATCATCTTGGTCTGGAACCCTTGCGAAGATACTCGTAGATGGGAGTCATCCAGATATCCTCGTAGTCTAATGAGGCCATCTCAATAGGAGGTGTCTCTGGTTCTTCGACCAGAGACGGCTTTTGGAGTTGCTCCAAGAAAACCCCTTTTGGTACCGTAGATCGGGAAGAAGCCATCCGAGCAAGTTGGTGCGAGGAAATTATCCTTCGAGGATGAATTGTACCTCGAAACCTAAAAATGCTTTTCTAGCTTGCGAACTTCCGATAAGTATTGAGACATTGTCGAGCTGAGAGCACCGTACTCTTTCCGACTTGATTCACGACTAGTTGAGAGTCTCCTCTCACGAGTAGTCGATTTAATTGAGAGTGCTTTCGCACTGTATACCGCTAGCAAACCTTCGTACTCTGCCACATTATTAGTGGCCTGAAAGTTTAATTGTATGGCATACTTTAAGGTTTCTCCGGTAGGAGATACCAGGACCACCCCAGCCCCCGAGCCACTTAAAGTAAGTGACCCGTCAAAGTACATCATCCACTGGTCGTGGGAATCGTCGGAGATCTGAGCAGTTCAGATTTGTCCATTCGGCGACAAAGTCCGCCAAGATCGGGATTTTATGGCCGTTCGGGACACGAAATGGAGGTCGAACTCCCAAGTTCGACTGACTATTTTGCCATGCGTCCATTGTTTCCTTATTATGGAGGATTGCTCCCAAAGGAAACTCGGGCAACACTGACTATTTTGTGCGCTGAAAATAATGCCGAGCTTCCTCGAAGACATGAGGAGGGCATATAGAAGTTTTGGACTCGAGGGTAACGCCCTTAGGCCCGTAAAACTCGCTGACGTAGTAAACCGGTCGTTGTACGTTTTCACGTTCTACGACTAGTACTGCGCTTGCTGCCTGTGGCGTGGCAGCTAGGTAAATTAAGAGCGTCTCTTCTGGCTTTGGAGAAACCGGAACAGGAGCACTCGAAAGATACCTCTTGACATCCTCAAAGGCAGCGTTTGCCTCGTTCGACCACTCAAAACCTTCATGTCTCCTGAGAAGTTTAAAGAAAGGTAGTCCTTTTTCTCCTAGTCGTGCGATGAAACGACTTAAAGCCGCCATGCACCCAGTGAGTTTCTGGACTTCCTTTTTTGTGTTTGGAGGACGCATCTGGAGGATGGCCTTTATTTTTTCAGGATTTGCTTCGATTCCTCGTTCAGATACTAGGAATCCAAGCAATTTTCCTGAAGAAATTCCAAACACACACTTCTCTGGATTGAGTTTTAAGCGGTGCTTTCTGAGGTTGTCGAATGTTTCTTGTAGGTCGGTGATATGATTAAGTCTCTTAATGCTTTTACGACTAGATCATCAACATAGGCTTCCAAATTCGGCCTAATTGAGATGAAAAGTCGATTGCATTAGGCGTTGAAAAGAAGCACCGGCATTCTTTAGACCAAATGGCATTTTGACATAGCAAAAGGTACCAAATGGAGTAATGAATGCGGTCTTTTCTTCATCGTTTAAACACATATTGATCTGGTGATATCCAGAATATGCATCTAAAAAACTTAATATCTCACAACTGCGCAGAGAATCAACCACCGATCGATCACGAGGTAAAGGGAAATCATCTTTGGACAAGCTTTATTAAGATCGAGAAAGTCCACGCACATACGCCATTTGCCGTTTGACTTTTTGACCATTACAGGGTTAGCCAACCACTCTGGTGGTTGACTTCTCTTATAAAGCCCGCTTTAAGTAGCTTATCCAACTCGATTTAATAGCATCTAAATCGATCATGGGCAAATCTCGTAATTTTTGTTTCTGGTACTTTATCGGTAGTAAAGCTAGCCTTTGTGCTCGATCACCTCCACAGGGACTCGGGCATGTCGGATGTTTGCCACGCAAAGACATCTGCGTTAGCTCGGAGGAAGGTAATGAGGGCGTCTTCCTATTTGGGGTCGGAAGTCTCCCGATGCGAGCAGTCTTGAGGGCTCTTTTGCGTCGGAGGAATCTCTTTGACTTGGTCGTTCGGCTTTGGTGCGGCTTTGAGGCCGACTTGCTAGTCGAAGGTGACTTTCATCTCGAGTTGGTTTTGACCAACCATCTCGAGGATCGACGGCCGCATGACTATCGCCATCTTTTGTCACATCGAATGGTGATCACTCCTTTGGGACTGGCATCTTAAGACATTGATACCCGTAATGAGTAGCCATTAAGAATTTTGCCAAAGTTGGTCGTCCGAGTATGGCGTTATATGCGTGTCGAAATCGACCACATCAAAGGAGACTTTCTCATCTCGAAATTACTTGGTGAGCCAAATGTTAAAGGAAGAGAAACTTGGCCAATAGGTTTGGTGAAGACCCTGTGACGATTCCATGAAAGGAGTATCGTCATCGCCTTACCTTTGTCCCGGTACTTGCATCTCGTCCAGGGCATTAGTAAATAATATGTTCAAAGAATCGCCACCATCAACCAACACTCGATTGACCCGACGGTTGTTGATGGTGGGTTCACCACTAATCGAATATCGACTGATCGACTCGTAGTGATTGGGCGATCATCCTTCTCAAAAGAGATGGTAACTTCCGACCACTTGGTAATTTATTGACGAGAGGAGTATGTATGGAATTTACCTCTCGTCCGTGACTTTAAGTTGTCGTTTGGAGTCGATATCTGATGATCCTCCGTAGATGTGCTCAACGGTATGTTGCGGATCTTGGAGCGACATCTCCTCATCATCCGACGACTTTTGGCCACTCGTATGTCCTACCCGCCGAGAGTAGGGAGTGATGCTTTGCCGTTGTAGTAGTCCTCAAGCTTTCTTTGGAAAACTTCGGCGATTCCATGGAGGTCATGTCCTTCCTTTTATGAAAAGAACACCACCTTGGTTTGTCGTTCCTACGATCGGGCGCTTACCTTTGCCTTGATCGAGTGCGACTTGGTGGTTTGGGGCTCTCCATCTTTCACGGCGTAACCTCCTTGGAACCACCGGTTTGTGGTTTTGACTTTTATTTTCTTCTTGGACTTTTTGCTTTTTATCCTTACCAACTTCACCGCTCTCGAGGAGTATATGTTTCTCGATCGATAGTGTTGTTCCACTCATTGCCTCGAAGCGATTGCATATCGATCGGCCATCTCGAAGAGTTCGACCTTGATGTTGGGAGGATTCAAAGCAATGTCCTCCGTTATCATTCTACTACGGACTCCTTGCTTAAAAGCCACGATCACGGAGGAATCGAAATTTCGAATTGAGTTACGAACGACTAAAGCGTTTGATGAATTGACGCAAAGTCTCGTTGTTGTCTGTTTTATCCGGTGCAAGTCGTCTTCTTTTCCAGGGCGGTTGTATGTGCCTTGGAAATTCGCCTGTAGAAGATCGCAGAGGTGTTGCCAAGAGTAGATCGACTCGAGTGGTTGGTTTAATAACCACGATCGAGCGGATCCTTCGAGCACGATCGGAAGGTAATTCGCCATTACATACTCTCCTCCTCCTGCTTGCTCGGACGGTGTTGTATAGATCTGAAGAAATTCGATGGGATTTTGAGATCCATCAAATTTCTCCATGTTCACCGGCCGAAATGAGGTGGCCAATAATCGCTCAAGGTCGGCGAAAATGCGGCATCCAAGAATCACTTCTTGACGCCTTCTTTGTAGGAAAGAAGGGTTAATGTCACCAGTGATCGTATCGACGATACCGTGCGGTGACTGCTACGTAGTAGGTCTCAGTTCTCACGAGGAGAATACTCCTCGTACTCCACTCGTTAGAATTTCTTTGTCGAAGTGGTGAATGATCACCTCTCAGGGGCTTCTTGATCTTGGTGATCGAAATGTATTTCTCGAATAGGGATCGATTCGACTTATGGCGTGTCGATTCCTCGTGAAAATATTCGATTGATCGTAGCCGAGGAAGTCGATTCTTTGCGACTACCGAATGTTGTCGATGAGGTACCTCCGGTCTTGTCATCACGAGTTCAAGTCTTTGCGTAATCTCTTCAAAGAAAGAGATCGTACCACAGCGTTCGAGCAAGCTCTTGGTGAGATTCTCGAGTAAGTCGTTGATGTCCCGGAGTTCTTGTACCTCCTCCGATCGATGTTGAATGCGCCCAGCGGAGTTCTTACGATCGCAATTTTCTTTTTCTCGACGACATCAAAATCCTCCTCATCGGGTCTTTGAGGCCTTCTTAGTGGAGTGCGAGAATGTCGAGGATTTCTCGCTTCATCGTAGTGTTGGTTCTCTCGCCAACGGTGGTGCCCTTGCCATTACCACGAGGGGGCGCAGTGTGTGATCTTCGGGGAGTGTTCTTATCTCGGCCTCCATGAGGCTGACCCTGATTTGGGGGAAGGACGAAGACCTCCCGTTGATGATTCTCACTTGCGCTCGAGGCCTCCCCGCTTGAGGAGTGCTCGAGAGACACCATCTGGCGACTTGGAGTAATCCCCTCCAGGTAGGGGAACTCCGGGTTATAACTGTCTCCGTTCGCAAATGAGATCTGCGGGAGGCGGCCGAATTTGCAGAAAGCATGCTTGATCCCACCCTCTCTGGAGTTACCCTGAGAGAGAGGATCACTAGATGCTGGTGGAGTCCTGGAATGGTGGCTCCCAGAACTTGACTTACCAAGTCGGACCGCCTTAAGGGGACTTGAACACTTGGAGAAAAAACTCTCGTCGTGTTGTGAGTCCTCCTGGGAGCGGTCCTGGTCGGATTGACCCTTGTCCTTTGAGGGAATTGGCTCCTCTGTTGGACGTATTGTTGTGGGGGATAAGGATCCCTCCTCAACTCCATTAATGAGATGGTTTCCTGGAGAATAATCTCCGGAGGCAACATCACCATCAGCGGATGCATCACTCGGCTCGTAGTCGAAACCGGCATCCATGTCGATGTCTGCGTGATCTGCCAAGTCAAACCAGTTCTCCTCGTTCCATTCTCCTGCCATGATTGCATGAGATTGGAAAAAGAGAGTATGTTGACAAGAGATTACCGGAAGCTCCCCACGGTCGGCGCCAACTGTCGGTGTATTAGAACCGATCTTACGTAAAGATTATTTGATTCGGGGGGTCTCCTAGAGATGAAATCACGCAGAGTAGTTGACACGGGATGTTTAGACAGGTTCATGCCTTCTCCGGAGAGAATAATAACCCTAATCCTGTGTGGTGTGGTATTCTTAATGATCGAGTAAGAAGCTAAGACTATTACAGAGAATAGAACTCCCTCCTCTCTACTCGCCCTTGATGTCCTTATATAGTCGTGAAGGAGTAGCCGTTTTGCCCTGCGGAAGAGGCGCCTTAATTGAGCCAGTAATGGGCGTGTGATGGCAGTAATTACCGGCGTATTGGCTTCTCCACGCCGTCTGGCAATTATCATTCAAAGATAATGGGGTATTTAAGCACTATTACTACGCGGGATAGTAGTGCGTGCAGACCGTTCGGATTCTTTAATCAATTGGACCCACTTGCCGGTAGGTTTGATTATAAGGTGGTCGTGGTCTACCTGGTCGTAGGAGAACTTACGACCAGGTAGTAATCGTAAAAGGTCTTACGACTATGTAGTGATCGTAGAAAGACTTACGACCATGAAATGGTCGTAGAAAGACTTACGACTAGGAAGTAGTCGTAGTAAGACTTACGACTAAGCAGTAGTCGTAGTAAGATTTACGACTATGGAGGGTGATTGTAGAAAATCTTACAATCACTTGGTGGGCCTCTCCCTTATAAAAATAAGGGGTACTTCTGGAGACTATGTGATATCATATTTACCCATAATAAGAATTATAGATAATAGATAAAATGAGGATTATTAGATCCTCGTCAAGCATCATTCACTTAAGTCCATGCACACAAAACTTACGAGGGGCAGAACAGTGCTCCTATATAAAGTACTTCAAAACCCAAATTAGCTAACAAAATCGAAAAGTTTCTATAGCTGAGTAAGAGTACAATTCTCACCATGCAAGTATAGCTTGTTGTTGCTGAGGAGAGGCTGGATAGGAATTAAATAGCAACAACTATATTTTTTCGCAAGGAAATAACAACACAACTTGTCTTATTTCCTCGCAATTTTTTTTGTCTTATTCACATGCCTTGCCAGCCATGTGTGGAGTAGTATCATTTGTGTTGTTCTAAACAAAAGTTTTGTGCTGGTTTGCAGACATATTAAAGGCGCATTTCCTCAATCAGTTAGCTTTGTGAACATGTACACTTGATACTGTCAAGGAGCGCAAGCTGGTCGTGCTTAATTGAAAAACAAGCAAATGCATGGCCAGAGTATGAAAGAAAAGAAGGGTAACGAGTCGCCTTCACTGGCTTTCTTTGTAGAATTAACGCAACCCGTAATCTGTGAGCGAACTAGGAATCATTCTGTACGCTCTTAGGCAGGCCTGAACCTTTGTACGCCTGTTACGGAACTCTGCACTTCGCTACACTTCTTTAATAGAAACCAGGAGTTCCCCCTGGCCGACAAAGTGTATGCTACCTAGTATGCTTTTACGGTCCTGTCTCCTGTGAGTACTAGATTAGCACAGCTTATCATGTTAGTTGCGATGGGACAAATACTTTTTTCTTTGGTCAGATAGATGTGATGCTACGACCGATTTGTGTCTGGCTTCAAGGTAAAGGATCTGACTTCTCCCCTAGGTCTCGTAGTCCATCGTCATGGAGTGGTTGGGGTCCCTTGCGCTGCACATGGTATCATGTAGGATAGTAGCAACCAGTAGCTGCAACGAACTCTTCTCTATTGGAGTTAAGAGCCATAGATTATTACGGGCGAAATTACCCGCATTAATCAAATTGAATGCCAAGGTTGGCCGGTGCCTTGTTGCTGTCTTGATCCTCCTTGTATCTGACTGACATTTCACAAGTCGCGAGTGTCAGTCGTTGAGAAAACTACCGGCGACCTATCGCAAACATGTGTACGTGGAAATCATTCTGCGAGCACAGCGAGGTTCTATATAAAAAATTTATTGGCGGTAGTGGAAGCTGGCAAGCTGCAACTGCAAACCTAAAATATCACTTGTAGAGTACTTCTATAGTTCTAGTGGGAGCAACCAATCTCACATGCTTGTTTGCTGGACATCAAATTTTTTTGTTCTGTACTACCCTGTACGCACGACATACGCTCTCCGTCTTCCTCTCGCTGCCACGCGGGCCACCTCGCCTCACGGGGCTACTGCCCGGCGTCCTCCGAACACCACACATGCACGCCATTCACCGACCGAACAGCCGGCGAGCTTACGTTATCCTGTCGACTCGTCGTTCATAGGATCTGAAAGCCGCCCGCCCGTGTCACACATGGTCTTTTTTCTCTCTCTTTCTTTCAGGACCACAGAGGGTTCTGAAACCCTGACACTAGTCACACACACGGCGACCACGGCCACATACATTGCAATACTACTAGCTAGGAGGCAGGCAAGGCCAAGCCGCATCATGCTGCAGGGCTACCACAGCCACATTAACTGCATCAAGATTCAAGAGCACACGCAGCTTCCCCTCGGCTGTATCAATGCCTTGGCAATACAAAGGGACATGTATCAGCAGTAAGCAACAGTTTGCAAGTGTTAGTACATCATATCAACTGCTCCAACTACTGCTAGTACTAGCACTAAACAGACCACTGCACTTGCACTATAGTAGTAATGAAGCATAGACACGAGACTTTTTAAGCCAACAAGCTACAACTTGATCAGCGATCACTATCCTGGCCGGTCGGATGCCGCGCACACAGGTGAAAGAAAACACTGCCGGCATACAGCGACGTTACACAGCATCTGGGACTCAGGGGAGCCACCAACCCGCGCAGCGTCACCGGCCGCATTTTTCAAGCCACAATCGCCGCCGCCACCATTATAGGTCTTAATAAATATCGATATCTCAATCACATCAAGAAGCAATAACATCAGCAGAGACAGTTCGTACAAAAACGCTCAATAAGCAAGCAGAGCACAGCAGTGGCAAGAAACATATAAGGATTCCATCATCTCAACCAATACAAAACAGTATGCTTATGAGCTCTCATCTCATCTCAAGCCACCACCACCTACCTACTAGCCCTAGAACCCTCCTATCACCTCCCTAACCCGCTACTAATACCCTAGAGTACAACAGAGGAGAAACTGGCAAAGTATCTACAGCTCCCAAAACTAAATCAAAACAGAGCTCTCCGTTGCTGCCGCCACCGTCGAAGCCGCCTAATCACGCGCATGAGGATGCCTGGCGGCGCGGCGCGAGCGCGAAGAGCGCCTCGAGGTCCGGCGGCTGGAAGTAGCCGTTCTTGGGTGGGCCGCGGCGCTTCCCGAAGTCCGGCACGGCCTTCCTCGGCGCCGCGGGGCAGGGCAGCGTCGCCGGGATGCGGCATTCCTCCCGCTTCGGCGTTTCCCACCCGCCACCACCGCCGTAGCCGCCTACCACCAGCGCCGCCGCAGCCGACGCCTCTGTATTGCTCTCCATTGAGGGATTTTTTGGGAGGAATTTGCTTTCCTTATTTTGAAATGGGGAATTGGGAGGGAAGAGCCCCTGGTGGGGGAGATTATAAAGAACGCGTCCGCGACGGGAGGATTTGCCTTTCAAAGGACGGCACTGGACGGCTCCTTGCAGCGGAAGACAGGGTGGGATTGGTGACGTGGAGGATCTTCCGCCCTCGGATTCTGCGGAGGGAATTAAGCGGGAAAATGCGCGCGAAGGGGCGGGAAGCCGCAAGGCACTGTTTCGGTTTAAACTTCTTCCTGTAAAGCACGTAAATGTTTTGATTTTACAAATGAACCCTTAGTGGACGACAAGATGAGGAGCTTTGCGCGAATAGAGGTTTTTTCGCAAGGGTAGCTCGGAAGAACGGGGAATATGTCGCATTGGATTCCACTGCGTTACGGTGGGGTGTGCGGGAGTGTAGGGTGCCAGGTGTACGGGCAGTGATGGGTTAGCGAATACGGTGGGCCCGCGCGCCACACCTATCCATGACTCCGCCTCACGGCGTGGTCGGGGTCTTGATGCGCCGCCAAACCAAGTCTAGCGTCCCGCAGTCACTGATCCAGGTGGACCGGGTGCAGGCGGTGCGATTCGAACTGTTGGAATGATCCCTTCCGCCTCGGATTCCCGAGGCACGTGGGCCCCGCGTCGGAAGGAGCTCGGGTGGTCTGGTGTGAAACAGCAGCTCGGCGCGTTGACGCGTACGCAACGGTTCACTCCCAGGTGGGCCCTTCCCCAACAACCATGGGCCTCATCTGAATTGCGCATCATGCCCCAGCCCAGTGTCACACTGCAGGGCAAATGATGCTTTGGGCCAACTCCGTCTCGCTCGCGTATCGTGCACCCTCCATTCGCTCGTTTCGTATCTTCCATTGTTTGACCTGACAGGAATTTTGAGCAATGTTTTTCACCGAAATGCCAATGTTTTGATTAATGCTTGCTAGTTTGACTTGACCTGCATTGCAAGCACTTGCATTTGCCGGCCCCATGCATGCGTGAAGCGTGATCGATCATATCTATATTAATTCATCAAGTAGTTACCAGGGAGCTATCAGAAATATTGAACGGGGTAGGTCAAATATCTTGAAGTATACAGCCTGGACTCTTATCAACTCTGCCGGGACGAAGGTCAATCCAGTGTCCTAGCTGCAGCCAATGGCCCCGGGCGATCCACCTCCTCGCACCTGTAGTATATATGGACGGGCCTGTCGCGCCATAATGGTGCACCGTTGAGTGAGATGACCAAGGTCTGAGGACGAGCTAACCAGCAGCCGGAGCCCGGGCCATGTCGCGCTCCGGATTTGATCGCTTCGCTCATAGATCGATCGACGTCAGCTACTCAACTTCAATTCCATGGAGCCTGACATGGCTGATGCTACATGCATCCATAAAAGGAGAAAAAGGAACTAGGAATTTTGAGATCGTCTGACTTAGTTGAGTGATGTTAATTGAACGCGACTAAGGAGTGCGCAGCGCAAGCTGCTTAGCCTTATCCGGCGACCTCCTCCCTCGTCTTAGCTACATCCGGTGTTCCCCCTTGACCGCCGGCCCCACTTAGTCGGCCCGCCTCCCTACGACTTCTGGCGCCGCATCCACTTCCCTTCCGCCGTCGCCGCAAGCCCCGCCCAACCTAAATCCTCCATCGTCGTCTTGCTACCCACTGCCACCGCCCTCGTCCGAACCCGCGACAGGCGACACCATCACTGCCTTGCCGCACCGCCTCCCACTCGTCTCCCTACAGCCCAAGGGCACATTGTGTTGAAAATATGGACAACATTTTAATTCCAGATTTTATTATGAGACAAAGATTACAAATAACTAGAGATACATAAAGTGATATCAATAGCAGTCAACTCAGTGCACTTATAAACATAGTCAACAATATGATTATAGTAGAATAATTAAGTCGTAGTACTCAAAAATATGATTATAACATAATAATCTGGTCGTACGACCAACTCATGATAGGGCTCGATGAAGAACAGGAAGCAGTGCAGTCTCGAAGCAGAGCAGGTCGTTGATGATGTAGCGCAACAGGTAGTCGTAAAAATGCAGTCTCGAAGTAGAGATCAAAGCAGTGCAGATCGCGGTTGTCGCAGTGAAGCGAGTAGTCGAAGGATGCAGTGCAGAGAGCGGTCGCGCAGATGCGCTGCCCAGAAACCTTACTGCTGCCCCGTGTAGGTGAATTCTGCGATAATGATTAAGAAATATCCGCTCACCCTCCTTCCCGGGTGTACGCCGAGAAGGAGAGACGACTTGGTTCGACAGCTCAATTCTTTAGCACAGTTGATCAGAAAGGAAGATAGAAAAATAGAATGAATCATCAACTTTCGTCTGGACGTCTCTAGATCTTATTTATGGTTGAGACAATTACTAGAGAGTAATTATCATAATAAACCACTAGTAACTGCTAATTTAAAGCCAATTAATGGTTATTAAGCAGTGTTTTTTACCCTAATTCTACACTAGTCTAAAGCTTCGACAACTGGTCTACAGCTTTTACTGGCATATTACGACCATACTGGTCTAAGGATCCGACTAGATTATTTTGACCATACTAGTCTATGCCTTCGACCACAATGGTCTATGGTTTCAACCAGATTGTTTTGACCATATTGGTCTTGGCCTTCGACCACACTGGTCTATGACTTCGACCAGATTATTTCGACCACACTGGTCTAGACTTTCAACCACACTGATATATGGTTTCGACCAGATTATGTCGATCATACTAGTCTATACCTTCGACCACACTGGCCTAAGGCTTCGACTAGATTATTTCAACCATACTAGTCTATGCCTTCGACCACACTGGTATAAGGTTTTGACTACACTAGTTTATGTCTTCGACCACACTGGTATAAGACCCCTGGTCTAAGACTTCTGATGTAAGACTTCGACCACCTTGGTCTAAGACTTTTGGTCTAAGGATTTGGATACTTTGGAATTTTAGGAATGAATAGACTTCTGGACACAATTCCAACAACCCCCACCAATTCCAAAGCAAGTAGCAAAAAGAAATGATAAAGATTATTGTGCTGAAGAGTCGTTGATATACCAGTCTTTCAGTGTAAGTCCCGTACGGGTTGAACTTGAATCTAGAATAACAAGATTCATCTTCTCGCAACTGATGAATGGACTATGCCTTGAATCCAGTCTTTCGTGTTTATATTTCACTTGAAATATCAATTGATACTAAGTTGTCCAAGTCTAAATAGGGTATTATTTGGTCTTACTCCCTTATCTGCTCATGAGTTTTCTAGAGAATAGCCTATTCTTGTGAACTACGACCTCACAGTTAAGCTCAAGTAGATGTATTCATATTAGGTGTTCTGCAGGCTAATACATTTTTCCCTCATTGGACACTAGAATACATTAAGGTTTTTAGTCATCCTTCCATACAGTTGAGAGTACTTTGTCTATTAGGGCACGGGTACACATATTATTAAAATGTACTCTCTTGTTCAAACATCAACTTGTTTTTCTATTGCCTAAGTCACGAGATCTCTGATTAAAAAAGGTATGGGTTACTGTTGAGTTGTAACTCCAATGGGCTTCATTCTCATGTCCATAGACGCAACAAAAATCGCCTTCTGTGCCAGCCCTTTGTGAAAGGGTCTGCTAGATTTTTCTCAGTTCGTATATAATTCACAGTAATTACTCCAGATTTCCTCAGTTTTTTAACAGATTTAAGCCTACGCTTCATATGTCTGGAGGACTTCATGTTATCCTTAGTACTTGTAACCTTAATCAGCAATGTTTGATTATCACAGTATATTAGGATTACCGGTATTGGTTTCTCAACCAATGGCAAGTCCAACATAAGCTCTCTAAGCCATTCAGTCTCAACAGTGGGTGTGTCTAGTGCTACTAGTTCTGCTTCCATGGTTGACCTCATCAATATGGTCTATTTACACGACCTCTATGAAACTGCAGCACCTGCTAGAGTAAAGACATACTCACTTGTAGCTTTGATCTCATTTGTACCTGAGATCCAATTTGAATCACTATATCCTTCTAATACAGATGAATACCTAGTATAGTGATTTCCATATGGGGTTGTACATCTCAAGTAGCGTAACACTCTATCAAGTACCTCCCAGTGATCATCTCCTAGATTAAAAGTAAACCGACTTAATTTGCTCACAACAAATAGTATATATGGTTTTGTGGCACCAGATAGATATATAAGGGACCCAATAATTTGTGAATATCTTAATTGATCTTTTCCTAATCTCTTATTCTTCTAAAGCTTAACGCTATCATCATAATGAGTTGGGGAAATCATGCAGTTATCAAAACCGAACTGACTCAAGATTTTCTCACAATAATGAGATTAGTTCAAAGTGATCCCATCCTTATTTTTTTATCAATTTAATATTCAGAATAACATCTGTCTCTCCTAGGTCTTTCATATCAAACCATCTAGATAAGAAAGATTTGACATCGTCAATAACAACAGTGTTTGTCCCATATATAAGTATGTCATCGACATACAAACACAAAATCATTCCTCGACCCCCACCATAACGATAATACACACACTTATCTGCCCCATTCACAGAAAAACCAACATAAGTTAAAGCTTTATCAAACTTCTCATGCCATTGTTTATGTGCTTATACAAAACCATCCGGTTGCTCCATATAGATTTCTTCCTCTAACTCTCCATTAAGGAAAGCTGTCTTCACATCCATTTGACGGCGGCGGCGCATCTTCCTCGAGCCACAGCCGATTGGATCTAGATGCACATCTTCCCTGAGCTCTAGGCAGTGGCGGAGCCAGGATTTGACAGAGCCTCGGGCCCAAAACTAAAGTGCTATAAGTCTATAACTAACATCAAATACTATCAACACCGACGTATAACAAAAGTACAACACAAATGCACAATTGAAACAAAAATTGAATTCGATGTTTAACGATACGACAAAATAGATAAAACATAGCAAAAAAAGAAAGAGAATGTAACATACCACTAGCACGAGGTAATTTTTGCTTAATTAAGAAAGATTTGATTCATTTGATCATATCATATCTTCATTAACAATAGTACGAGAACCTGAACCTGCAAAGATAAAACTGCATATGTAAATTAGGGACACAAAACCACAACATTATCTTTAACGATGAAATTGCTCATGTTTGTCCATTGCAAAAAAATGAAATGGATATTATTTCTTGTACAGTGGACTTTTAGCATACCAATGGCATCAGGGACTCTAACACAAGTTGGAGGAGAACTAGACAACATGAATGTGAGGAGAACAAACTAACACAACTACAAATATCATAATCGTATCCATAGAAAGGCGTAATGGCACAAACAGAAATACATGACCTCAGTAACATGTACAATCATAATCTAATTCACTGTCATTTTTGGCATGACCATCTATAATATCTAGAGAATTACAAAAACAATCTTACTTGCATGTTCTAAGATCCAAGGTGACTAAGAAGCTAAAGAAGAACTACCAACTGCATGTTAATTGCTTGCTTGTGACAATGTCTAGTGTAATTTTCTAATGCAACTCTAGGCTAGTACTCCAACAACTAATTATCAGAAAGCAACATCAAACTAATTATATTTCATTTGGTAGTCATCGACTTATATAGTAGTCGACAACAACATGAAATCAATCACACACCTAGTAGCCAGAAGTACATTTCATTTCTCACCCAAAACCACTCATATCAGAAAGCAACATCAACCATGGGCGGTCGGGCGCATATCTGAGCTCTGGCCAGTGGGCGCAGCGCTAGAAGGGGGCTGCGGCTCGCGGCGAAGTGGGCGGGCAAGGCGCCAGTCGGGGAGCCAGAGGCGACATACCGGAGGAAGGAAGGCGGCGCCAGATCTTGATTCACTGAATGGAGCTACGGCATGCAGGCAGGCAGGCAGACAAGGCACGAAGGCCGGAGGCGCCGGGCGGGGGGGGAGGAGCCGAGCCGCGGCAGAGGAAGGAAGGCGGTGGGGGGAGCCAGAGGCGACGGCGGCCGGGAGGAAGGAAAGCAGCGCTTAGTGGCGGGGGGGGGGGGAGCCAGAGGCGGCGGTGGTGGGAGGAAGGAAGGCGGCACTGAAGGGGCGCTACGGTCTGCGGGTGAGCGGCCGGAGACGCCGGGGGGGGGGGGAGCCAGAGGCGGCGGTGGTGAAGGAGCAAGGCACCAGACCACCAGTGGGAGGAGGAGAGGAAAGAAGTTTGGGATTGGAGGAGAAAATGAGAAGATGGATTGGGGAAGGAGCTCGCCTTTGCATTCAGCCGAAAAGGGAGGTGCGCTGGCTCCTGGGCCGCTCCACTAGGCCGGCCGGAAAACCTAGGGCATGTCTACTGTGTACTTATATTTTTTTGTATACTTACTAAAAATTTACACTAACAATTTTTCTGGGCCTCGGGCAGTTGCCCAACCGGCCCGAGGCCCATCTCCGCCCCTAGCTCTAGGTGTTGGTATCCGGCGGCGGCGACTCCTCACCGAGCTCCAGGTGGCTAGATCCGATGGTGGTGCGTCTCTCGAGTTCCTTGCAGCTGGCATGGCTTGATTCGTTGGTGCGCCTTCCGGCGGCGCCCCTTCCCCATCCTCCCATCCGTTGGCGATAGCACAAACGATCTGGGTCCGTTAGAGAGAGGAGAGAGATTCAATAATTTTTCATTCCTTATGACCCGTCCATGAACCCATGGCGGATCTGAAGTTTGCGGTCAACCTCAAGTTTTTCCCACAAAGTTCGAGGTCGACCATAAGCAAGCCACATATGACATGCCTTTTGAGCACATCGTGGATGACCTAACTAGCCATGTGGATATCATTGTAAGAAACCTCCCTTTGTATATACGTTTTTATAGATGTGCTTTTTAAAAATACTTTAAAAATACTTGAACATTAGAGACGGTTTCGAGACATTTTTGAGGTACACACAAAATTCTATCTTGTGGAGATGTTTATGGGACGTTTACGCTTTCCAACTCTTTAAAGATCTTTTTTTCGGTGGTTGATATGTGTTAAAAGAACTATATATAAATATTGCAACACACAACTAAACACGTGAGGTTGAGGTGGTTAGTGTGACAAATTTAAGAGAAGTATTTCTCATGAGGTCTAGAGTTCAAGTACTGACGAGGATCTAATAATCCTCATTTTATCTTTTATCTGTAATTCTTATTATGGGTAAATATGATGTCACATAGTCCCAGTACCCCTTATTTCTATAAGGGAGAGGCCTAACCTTTGATTGTAAGTTCTTCTACAATCACCCCCATAGTCGTAAGTTCTTCTACGACTACATCATGGTCGTAAGTCCTTCTACGACCACTACATAGTCGTAAGTTCTTCTATCGATCGCTACCGATCGTAAGTCCTTCTACGACCGGAAAACTACGACCACCTTATAATCAAACCTACGCACGGGTAGGTCCAATTGATTAAGGAATCGAACGGTCTACACGCACTATTATTCCGCGTATTAATGGTGTGTAAATACCCCATTATCTCCGGAAGATAATTGCGGACGGCGTGAAGAAGTCAAGGCGCCGTAATTACTACCATCATGCGCTTACATTACATTAATTAGGCGCATCTTCCGTAGGACTAAACGGCTACTTCTTCACGACTATATAAGGGCATCAATCGAGAGATATGGAGGGGGAATGACGGCAAACAAGGGCTAGTCAAGTAGAAACACAAGCACTATTCTCGTAATAGTTTTAGTCCTTTATCGATCATCAAGAATACCATACACACAGATTAGGTTATTATTCTCTCCGAGAAGGCCCGAACTCGCCTAAACATCCCGTGTCAATCCACTCTGTGATCTCATCCTTAGGAGACCCCGAATCAAATAATCTTTACGTAAGATCGGTTCTAATACACCGGTTGGCGCCGACCGTGGGGATCTTCCGTAATCTCTTGTCAACATACTCTCTTTTTCCAATCTCATGCAAGCATGGCAGAGGATGGAACGAGGAGAACCGTTCGACTTGGCGGACACGCAGACGCCGACATGGATGCCGGTTTCGACTACGAGCCGAGTGATGCATCCGCCGATGGTGATGTTCCTCCGAGATTATTCTCCAGAAACCATCCCATCAATGGAGTTGAGGAGGATCCTTATCCCCACAACGATACGCCCAACAGAGGAGCCAATTCTCCAAGGACAAGGGTCAATCCGACTGTAACCGCACCTGTGAGGACTCACGACACAATGAGAGTTTTTCCTCTAAGTGTCCAAGTTCCCTTAAGGCGGTCCGACTGGTGAGACAAGTCCCGAAGCCACCATTCCAGACTCCACCAAAGATCTTGTGATCCTATCTCTCAGGGTAACTCCAGAGATAGTGGGATCAAGCATGCTTTTCCTACGAATACGACCGTCTCTCCGCAGATCTCATTTGCGGACGGAGACAGTTATAACCCGGAGTTCCCCTACCTGGAGGGGATTACTCCAAGTCGCCAGATGGTGTCTCTCGAGCACTCCTCAAGCGGGGAGGCCTCAAGCGCAAGTGAGAATCATCAACGGAGGTCTTCGCCCTTCCTCAAATCGAGTCAACCTCATGGAGGACGAAATGAGAACCCTCCCGAAGATCACGACCGCGCCTCCTCGTAGTAATGGCAAGGGAACCACCGCGACAGAGAGAACCAACACTGATGAACGCGAGAAATCCTCGACATTCTCGCACTCCATCGAGAAGGCCTCAAAGATCCGACGGGAGGATTTTGAGGTCATCCAAGAAAGAAAATTGCAGCCTGTAAGAACTCGCTCGGCGCATTCAATATCGACCACCAGGAGGTACAAGAACTCCAGACATCAACGACTTGCTTGAGAATCCCAATCAAGAGCTTGCTCGAACGCCAGATACGATCTCTTTGTCGAGGAGATTGCGCAAAGGCTTCGAATCGTGATGACAAGACCGAAGTACCTCGTCAACAACATTCGGTAGTCGTAGTAATGCGATTTCTTCACTACTACCAATCGAATATTTCTGCAGAGGAATCGACACGGCCATAAGTCACATCGATCTCCTATTCGAGAAATACTTTTCGATCGGTGATGATCAAGTAGCCTCCGAGGAGGTGATCAATCACTACTCCGCAAAGAAATTCACAACGGTGGATTACGAGGAGTATTCCTCAAGAACCGAGACCTACAATGTAGCAGTCGACCGCTGTCGGTATCGTCAGTATACGATCACCGGCGACATTAACCCTTCTTTCCTACAAAGAAGGCGCTAAGAAGTAATTACCGGATGCCGCATTTTCGCCGACTTTGAAAGCGCTCACCGCCACCTCATTTTCGACCAAAGGAACATGGAGAAATTTGATGGATCTCAAAATCCCATCGAGTTTCTTCAGATCTATACAATACCGTCCGAGCAAAGGGAGGAGGAGAGCACGAATGGCGAATTACCTTCCAATCGTGCTCGAAGGATCCGCCGATCGTGGTTATTAAACCAACCACTCGAGTCGATCTACTCTTGGCAACACCTCTGTGATCTTCTACAGCAAATTTCCAAGGCACATACAACCGCCTCGAAAGGAAGACGACTTGCACCGGATCAAACGTAACAACAACGAGACTTTGCGCTAATTCATCAAACGCTTTAGTCGTTCGTAACTCAATTCGGAAATTTCGACTCCTCGTGATCGTGGCTTTAAGCAAGGAGTCCGTAGTAGAAGAATAACAGAGGATATTGCTTTAAATCCTCCCAACACCGTACGAGCTCTTGAGATGGCCGATCGATATGCAATCGCTTCGAGGCAATGAGTGGAATAACACTATCGATCGAGAAACACGCGCTCTTCGAGAGCCGTGAGGTTGGTAAGGACAAAAAGCAAAAAGTCCAAGAAGAAAATAAAAGTCAAAAGCCACAAACTAGTGGTTTCAAGGAGGTTTTGGCCAGTAAAGATAGAGAGCCCTAAACCACTAAGTCGAACCCCGATCAAGGCAAAGGTAAGCGCCGATCGTAGGAACGACAAACCAAGGTGGTGTCCTTTTCATAAAAAGGAAGGACATGACCTCCGAATCGCCGAAGTTTTCCAAAGAAAGCTCGAGGATTACTACAACTACAAAGCACCGCCCCTACTCTCGAAAGGTGGGACATACGAGTGGCCAAAAGTCGCCGATGATGAGGAGATGCCATTCCAAGATCCGCACCATACCGTTGAGCATATCTATGGAGGATCATCGGCATACGACTCCAAACGACAACTTAAAGTCACGGACGAGAGGTAAATTCCATACATACTCCTCTTGTCAATAAATTACCAAGTGGTCGGAAGTTACCATCTCTTTTGAGAAGGACGATCGCCTGATCACTATGAGTCGATCAGTCGATTCGATTAGAAATGAACCCACCATCAACAACCGTCGTAAATCGAGTGTTAGTTGATGGTGGCGTTCTTTGAACATATTATTTACCAAAGCCCCGGATGAGATGCAAGTACCGGTGACAAAGGTAAGGCGATGACGATATTCCTTCCATGGAATCGCACGGGTCTTCGCCAAACCCATTGGCCAAGTTTCTCTTCCTTTAACATTTGGCTCGCCAAGTAATTTCGTGACGAGAAAGTCTCCTTTGATGTGGTCGATTTCGATACGCATATAACGCCATACTCGGACGACCAACTTTGGCAAAATTCTTAATGGCTACTCATTATGGGTATCAATGTCTTAAGATGCCAGTCCCAAAGGAGTGATCACAATTCAATGTGACAAAAGATGGCGATAGTCACATCACGATCCTCGAGATGGTTGGTCAAATACCAACTCGAGATGAAAGTCACCTTCGACTAGCAAGTCGGGCTTCAAAGTCGCACTAAAGCCGAACGACCAAGTCAAAGAGGTTCCTCCGACGCAGAAACCTCAAGACTGCTCGCATTGGGAGACTTCCGATCCCAAATAGGAAGACGCCTCATTACCTTCCTCCGAGCTAACGCAGATGTCTTCGCGTGGCAAGCATCCGACATGCCCGAGTCCCCAGGAGGTGATCGAGCAACAGGCTAGCTTTACTACCGATAAAGTACCGTAAAACAAAAATTACGGAGATTTGCCTGATCGACGAGATGCTATTAAATCGAATTGGATAAGCTACTTAAGGCGTGCTTTATAAGAGAAGTCAATCACCCGCAGTGGTTGGCTAACCTCGTAATGGTCAAAAAGTCAAACGGCAAATGGCGATAAAGTGCGTAGACTTTACCGATCTTAATAAAGCTTGTCCAAAAGATGATTTCCCTTTACCTCGTATTGATCACCGTTGATTCTCTGCGGGTTGTGAAATATTGAGTTTTTAGATGCATATTCGTTATCACCAGATCAATATGTGTCTAAACGATGAAGAAAAGACCGCATTCATTACTCCATTTGGTACCTTTTGTTATATCAAAATGCCATTTGGTCTAAAGAATGCGGTGCTTCTTTTCAACGCTTAATGCAATCGACTTTTCATCTCAATTAGGCCGAATTTGGAAGCCTATGTTGATGACCTAGTCGTAAAAGCATTAAGAGATTTAATCATATCATCGACCTACAAGAAACATTCGACAACCTCGTAAAGCACCATTTAAAACTTAATCCGAGAAGTGTGTGTTTGGAATTTCTTCAGAAAATTGCTTGGATTCCTAGTATCCAACGAGGAATCAAGCAAATCTGAAAATAAAGGCCATCCTCCGGATGCGACCTCCAAACACAAAAAGGAAGTCCGTAAACTCACCGGGTGCATGGCGGCTTTAAGTCGCTTCATCGCATCGACTAGGAGAAAAAGGACTACCTTTCTTTAAACTTCTCGTGAGACATGAAGGTTTTGAGTGGTCGAACGAGGCAAACATTGCCTTTGAGGATGTCAAGAGGTATCTTCGAGTGCTCCTGCTCGTTTCTCCAAAGCCGAAAGAGACGCTCTTAATTTACCTAGCCGCCATGCCACGTGCAAGAAAGCGCGATCGGGTCGAGAACGTGAAAACGCATAACGACCGGTTTATTACGCTAGCGGTTTTACACGGCCTAAGGAGCGCACCCTCGTGTCCAAAACTTCTATATGCCCTCCTCATGTCTTCGAGGAAATCATGCATTATTTTCAGCGCACAAAATAGTCAGGCTGCCCGAGTTTCCTTTGGGAGCAATCCTCCATAATAAGGAAACAATGGACGCATGGCAAAATGGTCAATCGAACTTGGGAGTTCGACCTCCATTTCGTGTCCCGAACGCCATAAAATCCCGATCTTGGCGCACTTTGTCGCCGAATGGACAAATCCTCGAACTGCTCAGATCCCCAAGACGATTCCCACGACCGCTGGATGATGTACTTTGACGGTCACTTACTTTAAGTGGCTCTGGGTCGGGTGGTCCCGTATCTCCTACGGAGAAACCTTAAAGTATGCCATACAATTAAACTTTCGGGCTACTAACAATGTGGCAGAGTACGAAGGTTTGCTAGTCGGCATACGAGTGCAAAGCACTCTCAATTAAATCGACTACTCGTGAGAGGAGACTCTCAACTAGTTGTGAATCAAATCGGGAAAGAGTACCAAGCTCTAACTCAACAATGGCTCGGTACTTATCGTATCGTAAGCTAGAAAAACATTTTTAGGTTTCGAGGTACAATTTATCCTCGAAGGATAATTTCCTCATGCAGACCAACTTGCTCGGATGGCTTCTTCCCGATCCATAATACCAAAAGGAGTTTTCTTGGAGCAACTCCAAAAACCGCCTCTGGTCGAAGAACCAGAGACACCTCCTCTTGAGATGGCCTCATTAGATTACGAGGATACCTGGATGACTCCCATCTACGAGTATCTTTGCAAGGGTTCCGTACCCGAAGATGATCTTGAGGCAGATCGATTATCCCGAAAAGCCAAAATGTATACTTTGGTTGAAGGAGTCCTCTATAAACGAGGAACCCAAGGGATACTCATGCGATGCATTCCATAAAACGAAGGAATAACACTCCTTCACGATATACACAATGGCATCCGTGGGACGATGCCTCCTACTGTAACATTGGTTGGTAAAGCCTTCGACAAGGTTTTTATTGCCTACTGTACTGCACGATGCTATGGAGGTGGTTAAAAAGTGTGTCCAGTGCCAATTCCATGGTAGACAGATACACCAACCAGCTCAAGCATTACAAACAATACCTCTTTCTTGGCCTTTTGCGACCTGGGGGCTTGATATCCTAGGACCGCTTCCCAAAGCTCCGGGAGGTTTCAATTCCTTTTGTGGCTATTGACACGCTCACAAATGGATCAAGCCGAACTCAGAATCGATAACAACTAGCAAAGAAAGGTTCATGATGAGAAGCGTAATTAGTCGATTTGGAGTTCCGAAGTCGGATAATTACGCACAATGGTAAACAATTAGCAAGTGCAAAATTTCGTGAATTTTGCGACGAGTTGGGTACCAAGTTATGCTATGCTTCATTGCACATCCCCAAAGCAATGGGGCTACGAACGTGCAAACGGCCAAATAATGCGAGGAATTAAAACTCGAGTCTTCGACCACTTGTTAAGCGCTCGGGGCTTGGGTACAAGAATTACCTCCATATTATGGGCGTCAGACGACCACCAATGAGCAACAGAGAAACACCATTTTTTCTAGTTTTGGGCCGGCCATGCTTCCTCCGAGCTAAAATTGCGGTCGACACGAGTTGAAACCTTCAACAACTCGGATCAGAACAACTTCGAGCAGATGACATTAACCTACTCAAGAGAGGAGAAACCTAGCCTTAATCCGCTCGCGCCTACCAACAAGCCCCGCGCAGATACTATAATCGTAAGGTCCAACCTCGCACTTCTTTGTAGGTGACTTGGTATTGAGGCTCGCCAATCCAAGTCTAATCGGAATAAACTTTCCCTAAATGGGAAGGTCCTTACACGATGGTCGGCGTAACTCGGCGGCGGTCTGCACGACTAGCAATGGAAGATGGACGAGTTCTCTCAAACTCTTGGAACATCGACCGATTACGCAAATTCTATGTGTGACCGTTTCTCGTGCAATAAAAGTCCGTGTTCTTTCTACCTCTTTTGCCTTAATTTTGAGTAGTGCTTTTTAATCTTTCGACTATGATATGAAAACACGCAGTTTTCTTTACACCGCCGGCGCGAGAAACATCATCCGGTCGAAACTTCTCCTCTCTCGCATGTGGTTCTCGCCCACTAGAAGGAATTTCCTAGCATCGACTGCTACTCACTTTTTCTCGCCAATACAAAGAGCTCGGTTTTATCTAGTCGTAATGTTATCAAAGCCAACTCTCTCAATCTTAGTCTATTTTTTCCAAGAAATTCAAAAATATTCTAAGTAGAGTGCACTTTCTTACATTTGTTCGACCACATTTGGTGTACTGATTTGTTTTAACGGTCGAAGGAAGAGACACACCTAGTCGAAGTCTTTCCTCTCTGCATGTGGTCCTCGCCACTAGAAGGAAACTTCCTAGTGTCGCCATCTCCTACTTTTGCTCTCGAAAAGACTTATCAAGTCCACCAAAAAGGACGAACGAATGACTAAAGTACTCTAAGACGCTTGTTTAACTCAAGTTGTTGTTCTTGGTTTGATTAAACTAGTCGAGATGGGAACATCACCTAGTCGAAGTTCCTCCTCTCAGACGTGGTCCCGCCCACTAGAAGGAACTTCCTAGTGTCAAGTCGTTTCTACTCTTTTCACCAAAGGCTTAACAACCGTAATAAAAGCTATAAGTTAAATAAACCTCTCTTTGTTTTCGAAACCCCATTTTTAAACACTATTTATTTAGATTGTCTAAACAATCTAAGCAAATAGTCGGGGCTAGGATAAAGTTATTAATTTGACTTCAATTCTTAGTCTTTCGCTCGCTTATTATCTTTTGAGTTACTAACTACTCGACAAGATGATTTTCGAAATGAAGCGGATCATATATTACTCATTAACAAAATTGTCCGCTTTACAAGGTAGTTACAAGATTACTCAAAGGGAGAGCCTAGTCGCATTTCCTCCGCCACCTTTTACCAATCGATCGATTTCCTCAATCGCACGACTTGCCTCGATTCGTGATATCAAGTCGGCTTCAATTGGTTTAACATTAAGGCGGGGTCTTGAGCTTTAAGTTTCGCTAAAGCGAAACTATCGCAGCTTCGATTGCTTCCTTATCGATTCAGCTTGATTAGTCTTCAGAGTGGTCACCATTTCTTGCAATTTTCCGACTTGTTCCCCAATGGTACTTGTGTGAGCAGCTATGGTATCTTCTCGAGGAGTTTTTCCCTCAGAATGTAGCTCATTAAGCACATTGTTCAGAGAGTGATGTTGCCTTGAAGACTAGTCTTCATCGACTCCATCTCCTGTTGGGTACAAGTCGAAGCCTCGCTAAGCTTCTTGTTTTCGACCACTTGTTCTGAAAAGAATAATATCGGTCAAACAAAGATATACTTCTAGAGGAAGATAACACAAAGATAATTATAGGTAAAAGCTTTTCTTACCTACTAATTGAGAATCCAATTTCTTGACCTCTTCTCGATGGGAAGCAATAGTTTCAGCATGCTTTTGCTCCCATGCTCTGATGTCCTCTCAGATTCATCTTAGCAATGCGACGGACTCATTGCGAGTTAAGGTCTTTGCTTGGATTTCACCTCGAGGCTTCTCAATTGGGCAACAATTTCGAACAAGAAATTGGCATTAGAAAAGGAAAATACTCAAAAGAATAACAGTAAAGATTTACTTACCGTTAATCGAGTTCTAAAACCCTCGAGTTCTTGATCCTTATTCATGTAATGCGGAAAACTCCCGAATAACCAAAGATTTTTCTTGAACTTGATGTCCGAGCTTCCGATCTCTTTTTCTTTATCCGAGAAGAAAGGAGGGTCGAGTAAAGGTTAAAGATCAAAAGCGCCTTAAGTTCGAACTTCATCGCTTATTTTTTCCGCAATCTTTTAGATGCAGAGACATCTCTCAAGTCTATCCGAGAGAACTAATACTTCATTCCTTAGCCTTCTCGACTCCTCTTTTCACAATGAGTGAGTCACTAAGGTCTTCGTATCACCGCTTAACCTACAAAAACAGAACGAAGATAAACATCACCAATGGTTGTGAGTACTTCTACAACCACCGACCTAGTCGTAAGTTTTTCTCGCGACTAAGATATGGTTGTAAGTCTTTCTATGACCACCACCGGTCGTAAATAGTCGTAAGTTCTTTTCGATCGATATTTGTCATGAGTTTCTTCCATGACTATTCTCGTAAGACATTATACGAGTATTTAAGTTGAAAACAACTATGGATGATAAGTGACTTACCACCTCTCCGCCTCTGTGCGAGTAGCTCTTTCTCCTGTCTTAGCTCTAAAAGTTGTCGATGATACTCACCGACAACAAAGAATTTGCTCCGAGCTTTACGCAAAAGAGAACAAAGTGAGAAGTGAAGGAAAGCCACATGTATAAGTATTTTGAAGATACTTACATTCATAGTCGCCCTAGCAAACATTGAATATACAAGGTCCGGTTCTGCAGACTTATCTATCCTCGCGACCTTGTCCCACCACACCTTCTCGAGGCTCGTTATCAAAGGTATTCTCGTATTGGGAATATCTTTGGGATGAGGGACTTGGTCACGAGATCTGTGCGTAAGACCTGCGACGGAGGCGCCCCAAAGAAGTCACCACGAAGTTGAAATTTTCTCCTTCCGTTCTCGTGATTTCTCTTGGGGTAGGGGAAGGAACGCCTCCTCGATTTCCTTCCCAGAGCGGTCGCAGTGGTCACCACCTTGACCGGAGGCTTCCACAAACGCTCTGTTGTTTCTACGACCTCGTGGTCGTGAGCGCCACCTCAACAAGAATACCGCTACTTCAAGGGTCGTGAGTTACGACTTCAGCAGATATGGGAGTCACTCAGGGAGTCTCGACTTCATCGGCCACTGGGCCAAAGGTGATGCTTGACCACCTCCATTGCTACCTCCCAATGAGTCAAGGGATGGCAATGGACTTCTCGTGAAGCATTCCCGGGTCAAGGAGTCGGATCAAATAAAGAAAACAAATCGAGTTGTGAAAAGAAAAAGGTAAATGTCGTTCTTACACTTTAGTACATTTCACACACTCTCCGCACTCGGTCTTAACCAGAATTTTGGATCAATCCTCCCAACGGAGGACCTCTTCTTCTCCACGACCACGCCGGTCGAGGTTCAACAATTTCGATTCGACCACGTGCAGTCGTAGAGTTGAAACAGGACCGTGGCTCTGTTTCCTCGATCCTCTGGATGGACGAGATCGGTCTCGACCATTCCGCGATAAAGATCGCTCACCGCAGTTGTCTTGATGCGCATCCTCCTTCATAAAGACATAAAATCTTTCCAGCCTCCCTTTCGGCTTGCTTAATAAAACTAGGAGTGGCACCGATCACAAAGATGTGGCACCGATCGCGAAAGATTCCGTGTCATAATAGAAGGGTACCTTAGCCTTGCGATGTTTGCGCTTAAGAGGTTCAACCGCTTCAACCTCCTCGGCCGGACGGCCGCGACCTCGGCGGATACCATTACAATGCTGCCGCAGCCTTGTAGAGGGTCCGGTCGAAGACCGAGCTCGAGCTTGCTCCCCCCTTGTCGGCAGATTTTACAAGTCGACGTCTCTTCAAGGGAGGAGCCGAGCCTTTGTCTTTCGACAACCCAGCGCCAATAGTCATCAGAACGACTTCTTCGTCGTCCTGACGATTTTCCATGCCTACTTTCTGTAAAGCAAAACAGAAAAAGAAGAATCACTAATTAGTCGTAAGTTTTTTCTACGACTAGAACTAAGTCGTAAGTTTTTCTACGACTTTTTATTGATCGTAAGATATTCTACGATCACCATTAGTCGTAAGTATCTTCTACGACAATAAAGTCCTAAAGAAAGAATCAGATTTTTGATTACCTTTAGGCGCTCTATCCTTTTATCTGCGGACAAAGCCGCAATGACTTGAGGAACCGCCCCTCGAAGTGGCGGGGACTTCTCACAGATGAGTCTGACTCTGGAGTCAACCTCAGCCTGTGAAAGATCTGTGTAAACAGATAAAAATATTAGACAAGGTTGGGAAAAACCAAACGGAGAACTAAGTCGACAATTGCTTACCCTCCTCGTAGTCTCTGGTGGGGTTTTCCTCTCCCGAGTACCTCCACATAGGAGATGCTCGTTTCTTCAGAGGACTGATTCGGCGTGTGATGAAATCCTTCACCACATGCCATCCGGTCAGCCCTTCTTCCTTCAAGTCCTTAATGGCTTGAATATAAGGGCTAATCCTACCGATATCTTCGGTTGAATCCCATGAAGATTTCTTTTCAAAGAACCTTCCCACTAAAGAAAGATCTCTTGGAGGTGACCTTCCAAGAGAACCACCTCTTCCTCCAGCCCGGCCACGAAGACCGGGTAAAGCTCTGAATGTACTCCTTCGACTTCGAGTCGTGGAGCTTCAGACCACAGCTTCCGGCGATTCCGGTTTGTCGAGCCATCCCATAATAATATTGGAACAGCTCGAGATCCGCCTAATCCCTGTGCGCCTCGCACGGATACGAACACACTCAACATGGTAATGGAATTGGGACCTAAGTTCACGGTTCCACCCCAAAGTGTTCGAGTACTACTGTAAGAAAGGGGTGGGCAGGTAATCGAAGGCCGCACTCACAATACGCTTGGAAGACGGGGATTTGCCCATTTTCCCCGATGGCGATCTCGCCCGATAGCGGAATCCACTTCACGAGCCTTTTACGAATCTTCCGGCATCAACCAAGATCTTGATCTTAGCGCATCCATCTCCGATTCCTCCCATTCGAAACTCTCTTGGCCATTTCGCCGAAGCAAGAAGTTTTTTGGGTTGGCGGCGGAGAAGATGAAACCGAGTCGAGGACGGAGAAAGCAAGAACTCAAGAACAATGGAGTGATTTGGGGAAAAGTAAAACCCAAGTCTACCTCTGGTAAGTTTTATAATCAAGCACGATCTCCGCCGCTCAAAACCGCCTCGCCTATAGGTCCAGAGGAGTTGGTTGTACCGCCGGAACCGCTTCATCGGACAAGTCCGAGAGCGGTTGCAATTCCCGGATGGTCCGCTCGAGAAAAATTAGGTGCGTATCGTCACCCCAAGCAAAATTACATTCTTGACCAAGTATTTCGGTCAAGGAAGTATCAATCGGAAGGCTTTTCTCCGATTCCCGCTTTCACGACCACCGGGCGGTCGTAGGGTTTTTACGACTTTTTAGTTGTAAGCAATCTTCACGGTTGCGATCACTTCGGGAACCGTCTCATCAACAGATCTGTAGAGATCGTTTGCAATTCCCAGCATCATGCATTCGAAAGTTATGTTTGTTTTATCACCTCCAAGTAAAATTACTTTCCGACCAAGTCTTTACGGTCAAAGGAAGTATCAATCGGAAGGGTTTTTCTCCGATCGCCTCTACTACGACTACTACGGTTGTAGGGGTTCTTATGACTTTTGATAGTTGTAAGCAACCTTCTTGACCAAACAAATTCCTGGTCAAAGTAGCATTCAAATATCGAAGAGTTCTTCCTTCGACTATTGTTCTACGACATTTTCATGGTCGTAAGACCATTTGAAACCTTCACCAAGTAAGTTACTTTCACTTGAAGTCGGGGCTAGATGGCGAGGATCTAATAATCCTCATTTTATCTTTTATCTGTAATTTTATTATGGGTAAATATGATGTCACATAGTCCCCGAAGTACCCTTTATTTCTATAAGGGAGAGGCCTAACCTTTGATTGTAAGTTCTTCTACAATCACCCCCATAGTCGTAAGTTCTTCTACGACTACATCATGGTCGTAAGTCCTTCTACGACCACTACATAGTCGTAAGTTCTTCTCGATCGCTACCGATCGTACAAGTACCAACCTATAAAAGAAGCTTTGTAAAAGTCCACATATATTTTTATATTTTATTTCTTGAGATGTAATGAAATATCTCTACATAACGCCACATATCTTGTAGAGACGCTTTAAAAATATCACTGCTGTCATAGCGATGATAGTGGAGAGGACGGACATTTACAAGACGTTTTGAAAATGCCTCTACAAACATTTAGGCGTGAAAAAATATCACTGTTGTCGTAGCGACGATACATGAGAGGGTGCTTACGATGTATTTTTGAAAACGCCTCTGCAATTGCCTAGCGACGAAAAAATATATCTTTAGTATAAGAAAACCGTCTCTATGAACCCGTTCTGTTGTAGTTTATGCCGGGCTCAGCCCACCGAATCGGCGCGGGCTGTGTCACGATGTACGAACGTACCGTTCCGAGAGTTGCAAGCCGGATGAATATATCCTACTCGTCGTACTGGCAAGCGAATGCGGGTAACGCTGTCGCCGAAGGGTTAAACACCTGGAAGACGGCAGGTCGTGCGTTTGAGTCTCCGAAGTTGAAATTGCCCTGCGCGTCGGTCAGATAGTGTTACTGTGTGTTCGCCGTTCGCGTACCTGACGGTGGTAGTAACCGTAGCCCATGGCTAGGCGTGCAAATTCAGGGCAAGCCCGGATCGGGTGATTTTAATGTACTGCATGAGCTGCACCCAATGGATCAGCACCCTTCGCGCGATTCATGTATATAAGAAGATTTGGCTTGTTTGGAAAGCATGGCTTTTTCAGAGATTTTATAGGAAACAATGTAGTTCTAATTACAGATCTCCCTCACTCGTGTCTAAAAATGGCCGGATCTACGACTGATACTGCACTCTCATATTCATACGCCCCTCGTTTCTTTTTTTCTCCACAAAAATATTGTTTCCATCCCATTCCCAGCGTCCGTGGGATCTCATATCCGTCCTGACGGTGAGCCAACGGCGAGAGTTATTAGAGCATAGGACCATCATGCTCGAACTTTCGTAATGTCTCCATCGCCGCTGTTTTTCTTTTGAACTTTTATAGTGTCTCCATCGCCTGGCATCGATCGCCGCTGTTTTTCTCTCCCCGAATGGACTGGATAAGACTGTTTGTATATGCGCGCGATGGCTACCTGCCCTACCTAGCCATTCGATCATATCACTATCCCGGAATTGACCTCTCGATCCGAAGGAACCTCTGTATTTCTGTTCTCAACGTATAAATACTACAGTACATACAAAATACGAGCAATCCAACTACCACACTTTCTTGACTGGTGCTACAGTGCTGCACTTTTCACCTAACGTGAAATACTGTTTACGTAATGTCTCTCTGCAGTAAGTACGGAGGATCTAAGACATTTGTACAGTAGTGAAAAAAAAGCAGCACGTTATTATAATGCTCAACTTTACTCGGCTGACTTTACCTACAGAAATGAATATGCATTCGACCAAGCTAGGGGTACGTACCGCAAACAGTACAGAGGTTGGACATAGTACGCTAGCAAAAATGGTTTTTTCTGTAGTAATTGCAAAAATTGCAGCCTAGATGAGTTGAGAGGCCGACACATATGAATTATGTACTACCACCGTGTGGTGTCGCTTCGTCCGCAGGATCACTATGTGATTTTGCAACTTTCGCATAGCCACAGCGAAGGGCCTCCTTTCCCACCGTCTAGAATTTCACCTCCCTACCGTCACCTCCATCACTCGGCATTTCACCTTCCTCTCATCGCCTCCATCAGTCATCGTCGCCTTTAGCTTTGCGCTTTATTCCCCGTCCCATCACTGTCTGCAGCATGCAACATTTGCATGCATTCATGCATGCGAGGCTCACCTCGCAGCTGGCTATAAGTAGTGAGCGGGTGCGATTTAGTTTCGCCGTCTCGCTCGATCGCTCACTCTCTCTCGGTCGCTCTCTGGTTCTCTGTCGATTTTATTTTCTGGTATGTTTTAGCGTCATTAACCGCTGTCATTTGCAGCCATATTAGCAGATAAATTTTTTTCCTTATTTTTAAATTCTTTATTGACCTTGTTGTTAGTAAATTGGTCATAGTGAAATTTTTGTACTTAATTATTTGTCATTTTCCAAACGTACTTATTTTAGTCGTTTTTAAATTTTCGTAGCAAAACTTGTTTGACTAATTAGCCACTGTCGTATTACTTATTTTAGTTGTTAGTAAATTAGCTGTAGTTAAAGTAATATTATGTAATTAATTAGTTTTAATTATTGAGACGCTATTAATTAGTTACCAAATAATTAATCGTAATTAATTAGTTAGCCCTAAATAATTTAGTCATAACTAATTTAGTCATGTTTAAATAGTCGTATTAAAATTTGTACTAGTAAATTAGTGTAAATATCCTTGTGATAAAATTATGCCCGATCAATTTCATGGACTTCCCTACCGTAGTTCAGACTTCAATGAGAGAAAAAAATTATCCTCATCTAAAAACTGCTAAATTAGATGAGTACCCAAACTTACTAACCTGGGTATCCAATTATACCAACAATATCACCCCTCTTCACAACACTGTGATATTTGGAGAACTCTGTTTCAGGCATCTCTGAGCAGCTAAAGGAGATAATAGACTAGAAATCACTTCATGTATTTTTGAAATGCAAGGGTTAGAGACGAAATTATAAGGACAAATCTACTATAATGAAAAAAAAATGTGCAATAGATATGCCAATTTCAATATCTTGATCCAACTAGTGCAAATGATACATGGCCACATCCATAACTAATTTAGTCATGCTTAAATAGTTGTATTTAATTTTGTACTAGTAATTAGTGCAAATTAATTGTACTAGTAATTTTTAATTTATAGTATTTTATCATCATTTTCAATCTTCTCACTAATATCCCGTCTATTCCATCTGTTGTGAGCCATATCTCTACCTGAGCTTCTAGATCCCTTTTATGATGAGAACCACCGGTGCAAGTTGTGAATCGCCGATGACGCAGATGACCCTCCACCCCTGCTACTTCGGTCGAGGATGGATTACTGGGAGCTGCACGCTCACTATGTCCCAATCCTCCGGGACACAGCCTTGTTGTCCCTTGTGAGACTAGTTGTATTTAATTTTGTACTAGTAATTAGTGCAAATTAATTGTACTAGTAATTTTTAATTTATAGTATTTTATCATCATTTTCAATCTTCTCACTAATATCCCGTCTATTCCATCTGTTGCGAGCCATATCTCTACCTGAGCTTCTGGATCCCTTCTACGATGAGAACCACCGGTGCAAGTTGTGAATCGCCGATGACGCAGATGACCCTCCACCCCTGCTACTTCGGTCGAGGATGGATTACTGGGAGCTGCACGCTCACTATGTCCCAATCCTCCGGGACACAGCCTTGTTGTCCCTTGTGAGATTGCTCTCCGTCGGATGCCAGTTCACCCTAAACGCTGGTATGCCGTCGTCACTTGTTGACAGGTGGAGGCTCGAGACATACACTTTCCAGATATGCAGGTAGTAAAAGACTTTCTAGATGTATTCCCTAAAGAGCTACCGGGTATGCCCCCAAGAAGAAAGAAAGAGGAGTAAGGTTACGTACGGATTACCGGGAGCTGAATAGTGTTACCATAAAGAACAAATACCCATTACCCAGAATAGATGACCTATTTGACCAATTGAAAGGAGCACGGGTATTTTGAAAGATTGACTTAAGATCTGGATACCATCAAATCAGAGTCAACCCCACTGACATTGAAAAGACAGCCTTGAGATTTCATAGCTGTCGGATGGTTAGGACACCCTATCTAGAGATATTTAGAAGGGAATCTAAGAGCAACCCCTATTTGTCCAATCCAAAGTAAACCTATTGCCCAAGACCATCCCTCAATCCCTACTGTCCTAATTCTTCTCTAGCTCTAGGACAAAGGAAAGGGGAAGACTTCCTCTAATAAAGGAGGAAAGGAGAGATTTTCATTAAACCAAAAGCCAACCAAAGAACCTTTTGGAATGACCAATTTTCCTGCCGTATTTATGAATCTAATGAATAAACTTTTCATGAAATACTGGATAAATTTATCATTGTCTTCATCGACGACATCATGATCTACTCCAAAAGTGTGCAAGAATATTTGCAATATCTCACTATCGCCATGGAGATCCTCCGATAAAACCAATTCTTTGCCAAATTCAGTAAGTGTGAATTTTGGCTTGACCAAGTAGTATTACTAAGACATATTATATCTGGAAGAGGAATAGAAGTGGACACTTCTAAAATTGAAATTGTCACATCATGGAATCATCCAACAAACACTACAGGAATTAGTAGTTTCCTGGGATTTGCATGATATTACTGAAGGTTCATAAAAGGATTTTCCCAAATCACCTCTCCCCTCACAAAACTCCTGAAGAAAAATGTGAAGTACGCACGGACGGAAGTATGTGAAAGGAGCTTCCAAGAGTTAAAGCAACGCTTAACCACAGCACCTACCCTAGCCCTACCTAAAGACGGAGTTGAATACATGGTATATTGCGATGCCTCAAAGTATGGATTAGGATGCGTGTTAATGCAAAAAGAAAAGGTCATCGCTTATGCTTCTAGACAATTGAGGCCCCACGAGATGAATTATCCCACTCATGATCTCAAATTGGGAGCCGTAGTATTTTCCCTAAAGATTTGGAGACACTATCTCTATGGATCTAAGTGCACGTTGTACAACGACCACAAAAGCTTCTAATATATCTTTACCCAGAAAGAACTAAATATGAGGCAAAAAGATGGTTAGAATTAATTAAAAATTACGTGTTAACCATCAATTACCACCCTGGAAAAGCTAATATGGTAGCCGATGCACTTAGCTGAAAAACTCAATGCCATCACCTTTCAGCTAAGATTCACGTCTTGGACCTACTTCAAGCCTTGGCTAGAACAAGAATATAAGTGAAAACTACCACCTCAGAAGCTACTATTTCAGTCATGGTATTTTATCCTACCCTCTGTGACCAAATAAAAGAACAACAACTCTCAGATCCCTTCATCAAAGAAGAAATCCAAATGATTAAATCAGGCCAACCCTCGGAATTCAACATAGATGACTCTGGAGTCCTACGGTGATAAGCAAGAATTTGCATTCCCGACTGTAACATCCCAAAAATTTATTCTATTTTAAGGTTTTAAAAGAAAAATAACCATTTAAATTTTCTACTGAAGTTAAAGCTTAATTGAAATTTTCAGAGATAAAAAACAATTTAACATGATAAATCCCAACATCAACTATTATCATAATTATTTTATTTGGATTCTATGGGCTTAGATAGATTTTCTAGAATTTTCTAGAATTTTTCTGAGTTCATTTGCTATTTTCTATTTGCCATTTGGGTTTTCTGCTATTTTCTAAAAAGAAAAACATATTCTATTCTCCCCGGAACAGTAACAGGCCGAAACCCATCACTTTTTTGAGTCCGACCCACTCCTTCGGCCCGCAACTCCCGCGCTGCAGCCTGCCTCCGCCCACGCTCGCCGCTCTCCCTCTCTGCTGTGGCATCGCTGGCCAAGACCTGCACCGCCTTTCTCCATTGCCCGGTGGCCCCGCCGCACACCAGCTCAGCTTCGTCTTCAACCCGGACTCTCCCTGCTGAGTCCGAGAGCCGCACGGTAACGCCATCGTCTCCATCTCAAACTCCCTCCTCTAGTGCTATTTAAGGCTCGAGCCCCGCACCCAAAGCCTCATCCCTCCTCCCTCCTTCAAAGCCCTAAGGCGCCGCCCCCGCTTTCGTCTTCCCAGCGCCGCATTTGTCGAAAGATTACCATCGGCCGAAACTCCTTCGCCGTCAATTTCCGCCGTCGCCCGACCTTCGCCGGCCATGCTACCACCGCCACCGAGCGAGCTATAGCCGGAGCTTCGCAGCGCCACCGTCGCCCTCGCTCGCCGACCGCCGTTGCTGTGCCATCCGACAAAAGCTCTTCGACACCGCCGCCGCTTTCGTCGGCGCCGCTGGTGAATCATCACCGCCCGAGCTCAGCCGCCACCTCCCAAAGCTCCACTGTCTCCCCAGGGTTCCATTTTGCCGCCCTCCGCTCACGCCGTCGCCGTCGATCGCCGTAGGAGCCTTCTTTGTTCAAGCTCACAGCGCGAGTCGTGAGCCATCTCATAGCCAAGTTAGCGCCCCCTCAGCTCTTTTGCCGATGTGGCATAATCGTTAGCGCTTGGGTGGCAGTGCCATGTGGTGCACCCGAGCCAAACCTCCTTGAACCGAGTTCACCGTGAGCCATCCCAATGCCAAGTGGGACCCACGTGTCGGATCCAATTTCTTTTATTTTCTTTTGCTGAAATCCTCTGCTGACGTCAGCTGACGTCATTAATCCCATTTTCAGTTGAAAAATAATTCTGTAAATCCGAAAATTCTAATTTTTCATGATTTAATGTGATTTCAAACTTCCAAAGCTCATATCTTTTGCATCCGAACTCCGATTGAGCCCATTCAAATTTGTAAATTCATCTAAATTCAAGCTCTATTTTTTATGAATTTTATTTAATTTTTGGAGTTGATTTTATCTCTATTTGGTATTTATTTATTCTATTTACTTGTCTTGCGAGTAGACGTTGCTACTTCGGGAAGTTTTGAACAAGGAGAAGTACACCAAGATCAAGATCAATACCAGGATTTATTCCAAGGCAAGCTGTAGTCCTTTGATCATATTGAACCTATAATTTCAAAAGTATATTGTTTTATACAATTGCATGCTATCTTTATATCAATTATTTTGGGTTTAGTTATTACCTGTTGTCATTATGCCCCCATTGAATATTTGAATGCCATGAATCCTTTGTCACCCTAGCTTGGATAATTTTTAGCTGGACATATTTGTATCACCAACATGTGTATCATATTAGAGCTTAGTCATGCCTAGTCTCAATGGAGTTTATCATCACATGTGTCATAATGATTAATCTTAACTTAATGATATATGGAATTGTGGTGGTTAGCCACTGTTGTAAAATTTATGTTCTATGACAGGGGATGTCATTGGTTTCTTTTAAACAAAATGGTTTTCGCTCAGGCGAGTGGATAGTGGATTGAGGGTGTGGATTTAACACGTTGTGGGTTTGTGGAAAGATCGCCTGAGTAACTTGTCAAGGACTTAATCTTGTGCGCCATTGAACTAAGCCTTAACCTACAACCACATGTCCTGTATGGGCGGGACCTGGCTGATTAATTAGCAATGTCTTAACTCTGGTTGTCTTGGAAGAGTGAGTTACGGGGTACGTACTCACTATGCCGCAAGAGGGGGGCCCTGTTTGGTCGGATGGAGACTTTCAGTGTTGAAACCTCAGCGGGCAGAACTGGGTTAAGAAGGAGCTTTTTAAAGGATTTATCACGTGCTCTAGCCTGCTTACCTAAGGTAGTGAGCAGTGGTATCGACGGATGCCAAACCAACTAGAGAAGTCGTGTCTTGTGGGTCAAGCTGTACAACCTCTGCAGAGTGTGTAAAACTATTCGAATAGCCGTGTCCGCGGTTATGGATGTGCTCGGGAATTTCACACAGGAGATAGAGTTTCTTCTAAAATGAGTCGGAGTGTGAATGAGAAGTTCACTTGATGAATATAATGTTTGTTTGGTGAATGGGTAATTCACTTGGTGGTTTGTGTCGATTGGTGAATGGAGAATTCACTTATCATTGGTTTGGTTAGGAAGTGAATGGTTAGTTCACTGTTGGTTTCAAAGAAATTGTTTAATTATTTATTATTCTTTTCAATTACGCATTACAATCTATTTATTGTTTTTGTCATAAATACTGTTTTCTTCAAAAGAACCATGCAGCTAACCTTTGGTAAGCCTTGCATGAATACTATTTGCATATATTTCCCTACGACTTGCTGAGTGCTTT
Source organism: Hsuehochloa calcarea (assembly GCA_036346395.1). Lineage (NCBI taxonomy): Eukaryota > Viridiplantae > Streptophyta > Magnoliopsida > Poales > Poaceae > Hsuehochloa > Hsuehochloa calcarea. Next base: position 53,293,025 of record CM070593.1, on the reverse strand, counting down.
ATGTACTCACAGCTTATGCCTTTGTTGATCAGTTGAAGAATATCAAGCTGCACAGGAGTTCTTTCAGAAAGAAGACTATGAAGGTTTTGCGGATTAGGATGCGTTCTCCACTCGATTGCCTGTGGTCATGTTGATTGGCCTTTCCAAGTTTCTCGTTCCGCTGCAAGAGTTTATTTGTTTCTTTAGCCCAGTGTGGCAAGTTAAGTAAACGTTGACTATAAGGTCCAATTATTATTATTATTTGTTATTTTGAGGTCTTTCTAGTTAAATCGAATAAATAGATGGTATTTTATCACCGTTTACTGTGTGAGCTAGCTACTGATCTGGGACTAGTTCAGAATACACAAAGGGTTCCTGATATGTATTTTCGGGTCCCGAAACCGACCACCCTCAAATTAAAGAGACCATATTACGTGAAGCATATGATGCCCAGTACACAATGCATCTGGGCAGCATAAAAATGTATAGGGATTTAAGAGAAAACTTTTGGTGGGCAAATATGATAAGAAAAATAGCATAATACATGAGTCAGTGTGACACCAAACAAAAGGTCAAAGTTGAACACCAACGCCCAGCAGGATTGCTAACACCTTTGGAAATACCTAAATGAAAATGGGAGGATATCTGTATGGATTTTATAATAGGCCTTCCCCTAACAGTCAAAAAGAAAATTGCAATTTGGGTCATCGTGGTCTGCCTTACTAAATCAGCCCACTTCATTGCCACCAACCAGAAATATTCGATGGATAGACTAGCTGAACTCTACCTGGAAAAGATGAAAAATATATGGGTGGAGACTTAATAACGTAACTTGGAAAATGTTTCATACTCTGAACTTCACACCACATCAAAGGAAATGCGGAAAACTTAGCTTAAAGAGAGCTCAGTTAGATATGGGTAAAGTGGTACAAGCTCACGAAATGCTATATAAAACTATGAATTCATGCATGTCTCCTGGATTGGAGTCTACGGTGACCACTGGGGGTCTATCTTCTCACCAAGTGATTTGTAGTCTTTTCAGAATTAAAACTTGCCACGTAAATTTTGATGAATTATTTTTCAGAGATGAGCTATAAAATGTGATAATCAACAGAGAAGAGTCATACAGTGCTTCATTGCTAATAAATGCTTACTAAGTACACTAGTACCCATTCTTGCTATTACTTGCTTTGTTAGATCCTAGTCCAACAGGGGATTATCACGAGTGGGATGAAGGATACACAGGTGCTGAGTAGGCTGCATGAGGCGAGGGTGCTTACTACGAGGACCAGGGTAAGGTGGACACCATATTCGGTGAGCGGGATGAGTAGACATCCGGTGGAGCCGGGCATGCAAGCGAGGGGTTTAGTCCTATTTTGCAGTTATAATTAAGTACTTGTATTTAAGACCATAGCCTTGTATGGCTATCTACTGTAATAAAGTACAATTTATATCTTATTGTTCTGCTACGTTAATTTTGATAAAACTTACTATTTGTTGGAGCGGTGTTTTACCGGCAGATGAATAATAATTTATATACCTAAGTGTGATTACTCTCAAAATAATAACACGGGGCGCCACACTCACCCATTGACACACACAAGACCCCAACGGCCAGCTTAACTCCCTGTAAGCTTTCGGCGCCGATAGCAGTTTAGTATATTGCTATTGTTGCGTGACTATGTATATATATTTGCGAGTAAACTACACTAATTGTACGTAAGCCTTTTCAATTTTATTAATATATGTAGGGTCTTCCCTACCGTTTCCTGAGAAAAAAAGATAGAGTAAACTACAGTAATCGAACCTATGATTTTTTTAAGTTTTTACACACATTCGTTGACACGTGTGATTTTAAACTACTTGATCCATACCATCGATGGTTTGCAGAAACAATGGAACTACAAATACGTGTGTTGTCTATTTAGTTGACACCGGTCCTCCTTTTCGTCTACTCTTACATTAGTAAACAGTTGGTCATTTAGTCAAACAGGACACTTCGCAAATTGGATTTTGGATTTGGCGGGCAGGTAGCATCATGTTAGTGATTGAATTAGGACCTTAGTGACGCTTGTGTCATTCTTAACAGTTGAATTGGGGCTAGGCGGCCGACTACAAAGACGGGGAGAGACGGAGAGAGAGAGAGAGAGAGAGAGAGAACAACAATACTTGGAGGGTGGAGCAGCGGAGTGGGAGCCTAGATGTTGATGTCGGTAGTGGGGACGATGAATCGATGTTGGTGAAGGCGGATTGAATAGTAAGGAAGTGCAGTTCAGTTAGCGATGAGTTGGGGAAGACGATGGATTCAACGATGGGGAAGAGATTTGGTCGACAACCATCGATCTGCACACCGGTGTCGTCCTCGGCTCCTCTCAAACTCTGCCATCAGCCCCATAGCCATCTTCATCCTTGTCACAGCTCATCATCGCCATCGTCAGCCCTGCCGTGGTCGGCTGTTGTGTTGCCTCTCTTGCTCCCTTCCTTGTTGCGGCTCTATGGGGGAGGATGGGGAAGAGTGAAACCCTAACAACCCCTCCCCTCCCTTTTGAGAGTACTAATGGCCCGGATGGGTGCAAGCAAGGCTGGCCCACTAGATTGCCTGACTTGCCTGCAATAAAGCAGCCATCACCACCCTACCACTCCCATTTGCCATTACCGCCACCCCATTCCTCACCATTGCCTCCGTCCCTGCTACTCCCAAGGATCTCTCCTCTCTTCCTTGCTCCCTCCCTCCTCCCCATCCCTTCTTCCCCACAACCATAGCCCCAATGCCCAGCCACGCCTCCTAGCCGGATGTCCAACCCGTCGAGTCGACCACTGCGCCTAGCACTGCCTGCCACCGCCTAGGTGAGCTCCCTGCCTAGATAACCGGTTTTGGGGAAATTGTGGCGGGTGGCTGGTGCCAAGCGCCTACGTGTAACAACCCAACTTTTGAGCCATTTAAAAATTTGCATGAATTTCTTGGATTTCAAAAACTTTTGTTGTAGTTTGATAAATTCCAAAAACTTATCTTGCAATTCAAAAAGATAAATCAATTTCCTTGCTCCAAAGTGAAATTATAAAAATCTACAAGGTAATTGGTGTGCTAAATCTCCTCAGGATTTGAATTTCAAATTTAGATTTAATCTTGGAAATCCAAACCAAAATCTTCAAATCTTTTCTTCCCCTCTCTCCTTTCAGGCCACATCTTCCACGTCGGCCCAGCCCCTTCCCTCCACCCAGTGGCCCACCCACGAGCTCTCGGCCAAGTACACCACCCTGCTTTCTTCCCCCCACGACCCAGCCGAGGCCCAACAGATGTAGCCTTGTCGCTTTCTCTCTCTCGCGCGCTCCCTCTCTCACTGACGTGTGAGCCCTAGCCCTACCTGTCAACCGCCTAGGGAGTGCATCATTTCTCTTCCTCATGCACTCGCCCTCTCTCGCACTCGCCCTCTCTCTCCGCATCATGCCCATGTGCAGGAGGCACTCGAGTGCCTGTAGCAACCATCCCCGAGTCTAGCGTCGTCGCGACATCGTCTCATCTGTGCACCATGCCCATTGTCCCTCGCTCCGCTCGGTTGTCCGCGTCGCGCTCGAGCCATGTCGACCACCTCACTTGCTACCTCCCTCTCCTCCCTATTTAAGGCCAAGTCGACGGCGTTGAAAGCTTCGCCAACCTCTCCTCTACGTTTCTCCCCAACTTCCCACTTCTTCTTCACCTCGGGTGGACAGGAATTCGTCCGCACCGGATGTCTTCCCCAATTCTGACTTATGATTTCGCCGTTGATTCCCCACCACTAGAGTGAGTCTTCATCCTCATCTTCTTCCGCGTTGTGACCGCCTTGACTTCCTCTTCCTCATGCTCACCTCCTATGTGCTTGCTTCCTCACAGAGAAGAAGGAACACTGTCACCATCCACAAAGCTAGCCAGAGCATGCCGAGCCGTCACCGCCTCCTTCTGCCTTGTTCGGTGAGGTTTCACCTCTGTTGTCTCACACATCATGTTAGTCTCTGCCTCCACTCTCTAAGGTGCGCGCTCTTCTTCCTTGCTATGCACCAGAGTCGCTGAAACACCCTTCGTCCCCGTCCCCAGCCTGGAGCACGCAACCTCGCTGCCGCATTCAATCTCCTTCCTCGCTTGGCTTGTAGGTGAGATCTCTTATCCCCGTAGGTTTCTTCATATTGCAAAACCGGTAGGCTAGTCAATGAAGAGCCTAGTTGGTCGTAGTGTAGTCGCGCAGCTGACCTCGCCACGCCGCCGTGGAGCGTTTGGTGCGTCACCTCATTTTGAGCACCAAGAACACCGGTAGATTCGTGTTAGACCAAACTCCAATTTGTAGTTTCAAACCTCATTTTGTTGTTGCCCCTACCTATAGTAGCACGGCCACCTCTGTCGATCTCCGGCTACGCCGCCACAACCATTAGGGTTGCAGTCGAGCCCACAACCCATTTCGGGGGTTGCGGCCTTGTAGGTGGTCGCCGGAGCCCTCTCTGTCGACGCCGAGCTTGCCCTAGAGCCGAATATGGCTTCTATGTTCCGACCTCTGTTGCGGAGGAAGACGACGACTATAGCGCTAACATGTGGACCTAGTTGATTATGTTAATGATAATTAGTTAACATTAATTATTAGGTAATGTCTGCATGACATGTGGGCCAAAAATTTTATAAAATCTAATTAAATAGTAGGTTAAAGTATATACGTCTGACATGTGGCCACCATCACTTAAAACTCATTGTATAGACTCTATCCGTAGACCAAGCCACTGACGTATAGGCCTTGTGCACCGTCGGGTGGACTGAGTCCATGTAGACCGCGGTCCTACCTGTCACTTTCTTGGGTTTTTTCGAATAAAAATAATTATTAAAGAAAATAAAAACCCAATTGGACCCCACTTGTCATCCACAGAGCCATTTCCTTAATGAAAATAATTAGAAAATAAATTAAAAACCAACTAGACCCCACCTGTCTATCACAGAGGATTTTCTTAAGAAAAATAAAATGAAATGAAAATTAAAATCCAACCAGATCCACCTATTAGAAATTTCAAAATTTCTAGAATTCTTCTCGAGTCAAACTTGGGAGAGCTCATTCTCTCATTTTAAATCCAAATAATTTGTTTTTTTAATTCATCTAAATTCAAGATATTTCCATCAGTACCAAAACTAAAAATTTTGGAGTTCATTTGAATTTATTTGAGTTATGTGTATTTATTCAAAATCGTCGTTTTGCACTTAAATAGATTCCAACGTTGGCGAGAGAGGATAGCAGTAAGTTGACATGGTCGCAATAGTAATGACGTGAATAAGGAAAGGACGGTAATTCGTCACGATTACATAAGTAAAAACAACGATGGAACACAGTAAAAACCTATTTTCTAGGCCATCGTGGTGAGTGGTATGCTATGCTGTCCCCCGTGCATCTATGACAAATGGTTCATCATAGTGTTGGGAGGGACCCTGCCGTCCTGTATAGTGTCAACGAGCTCCATCAACGAGGGATCAAAATTCTTGTGCGACTGCATGAACACACCAAGGATGGCGTCCTAGCTAGAGGATAGTTGTGCTCCAACACAACCCGCTTGATGCATACGGAACCATCTTTCAGGCTCTTATGTAGCTTCACTAACGCCCTACATCCAATTCTCTTTAAGGTCTTGCTACGTTCACACCCTTTCTCTGGCATGTAGAAGTCGTGTTTCCCCTCCAGAGTGCAACAAAACTCTTTGATTGTTTTCCTGCTCCTGTTTTTTATGACGCCAAAACCAGCATGGCGCGTGTATCAGCAGTAGAACTGGTAATCAACTCCCTCATTATCGAACTTCATGCAGACCTGGGGCACCATATGGTTGGGGACGTCCTCGTCCTGACATCAGTAAAACAAAAAACAGCTAAATACCACTAGATAGAGCAATAAACTATTGAAGAGTGTAAACACAGTAAATGGATGTCAGACTTGTAGTAAAAAATGCACACAAAAACTCGTAAAAAACACACATATGTGGGTATACGTCCAACCGGCGTCGGGTGTCCTCATCTCGCTCGGAGAAACAACAGGGGGAAGGGCGCGTGAGGACCGAGGCATGGAGGAGAGGATCCCAGTTGTCAGGGTGCTTATCGTCAGGGGTACAACGTTGACCGGTGGTGTAGAGAAGCCTGGGTCGTCCGCCGTTCTGCCGGGCATGGTAGTAAATGTGGGGGAATCTGCATGCGCTCGGGGGAGATCTGACCAACACTGGCGACGGAGAACGAGCACTGCCGAGCTGGGTTCCTCCGCGCCCATGGGGGGTGGGGGGACGTTCAGTAGTCATTGTCCTTGGAAGGGATCGAAGGGGTGACGGGGGACAAAGCGATAGTGACCGGGCAAATGTGGGGGGGGGGAGGTGGGACATATTTTATGATCGGTTTACGTGAGGAGTGCGTTTAGTGGGATGCATGGTATCACCCGCCTTATTTTTATTGTTGGCGCCACGAGGAGGACATGCGGGAGCAATTTTTTTCGTCCGAATGAACAACAATTGAGTGGTCATATCGACAAGTTGTAGTTCAGTAAAACTCATTTTGGTGTCAAGTAAAACACGTTAGTAAGATCAGTAATTTGGTACATAGCTATGGCAGTAACAATTAATGTCACTTATAGTAATATAACTTGGAAAAAAAAGTAAATTGTGTTGTACACAGTAAACGATCGAAAGGATAGTAAACACTAGGTTAGTCGGCAATAAAAATAGGCTGGGGGTAACTTTACTGTCAACTACTGTTCGATCCGCTGCATACCAGTGATTTTGATTTTATCGGTGATTCTAGGAGTAACAGGTATCTTTTTTTTACTACCGATTTTCATCGCTAATCACTCAGATATTGATTTTTATTGTCAGATTAGGTGATACTGAGATTTTTACTGCCGATAGCAACATGCGTAGATATATTTTACCGTCGAACCACTAGTGGAAACCCATCCTTTGCCGAGGGCTAAAATCTTTGCCGAGGGTTAGAGCTCGGGCACTCGGCAAAGGCTCTCTTTGCCGAGGGTCAGCCCCAGGAGCCCTCGGCAAAGATAGGCCCTGACCCTCGGCAAAAGAACGACCCTCGGCAAAATAAATCTTTGACGAGGGCCTAGCCCTCGGCAAATTGGCCCTCGGCAAATATGGCCGGATGGGCCACGGCGGCCACTGGCGTCAGTCTTTGCCGAGCGCTCGCCGTCAGGCACTCTGCAAAGATTTTTAAATTTTTTTTTAAATTTTCTTTGCCGAGGGCCATTGTCCGAGCCCTCGAAGATCCCTCTGAGGGAAAGATAGTTTTTTTTGTTTTTGGTTTTTGAACCTAGTTTTTTTGTGGTGCTATAATACATTATTTAAAACTCAATTTTAAAATTTGGGCCAATTTTGACTTTTTTTGATATATATCCCTAATTTATTTCTTTTCGTTGATTTTTTTCGAATATTTCAAATTTGAACTGCAGGTGGATGGAATAATGCAATTTAGTGATTCGAAAAATGTTATTCATGGTATTTGGTGTATGTTGAGTCCCTATCCACGAACTCGCATCAAATTTCAGGCATCTTCTTCACGTAACATGACGAGGAACTTGTCGGAAAGTGTTTTTAAATTATATAAAATCCATACGAAGTCCGAAAATCACGAAACTTGTCGAGGTGTCATGTTATCGCATGTGTAGGCCGTGGTAAAAAATTGAGAAGGTTTCGAGCAAGTTGTGACGTCGGATGCCTAAAACCCAGACATCTCCACATGTGATCCATCCACCTGCAGTTCAAATTTGAAATATTCGAAAAAATCAACGAAAAGAAATAAATTAGGGAAATATATCAAAAAAAGTCAAAATTGACCCAAATTTTAAAATTGAGTTGCGGTGATGTATTATAGCACCACAAAAAAACTGGGTTCAAAAAACCAAAAAAAAACATCTTTGCCGAGGGCCTGGACAATGGCCCGCGGTAAAGAAAATTTTTTAAAAAAATTAAAAATCTTTGCCGAGGGCCCTGGATCTGGGCCCTCGGCAAAGGGCCCAACCCTAATTCGGGCCTGGCCCAAGATCCCCTTTGCCGAGGGCCAGGCTAGGCCCTCGGCAAAGAAAATTTAAAAAAATAAAAATCTTTGCCGAGGGCCCTGGATCTGGGCCCTCGGCAAAGGGCCCAACCCTAAATCGGGCCTGGCCCAAGATCCCCTTTGCCGAGGGCCAGGCTAGGCCCTCGGCAAAGAAAATTTAAAAATAAAATAAAAATCTTTGCCGAGGCCTGGATCCGGCCCTCGGCAAAAACCCAACCCTAAATAGGCTACCGCCGCGCCCGCCCCCCGCCACGCCCTGCGCCCGCTCCCCTCCCCGCCTTCGCGCCCGCCTCCCGCCTCACCCCTGCCGAAACTCTCGCCGGGGTCGGTGGCGACGATGAAACGACCTCATCGCGTGCACGGTGGAGCGCATCAAAGCGGCGGTCTCCATGAGCAATCCGCAGTAGCTTCATTGAATCAAACAAGGTTCCTATGCTTGTATTGGAGGTATGTCCATAGACACGAGAGCTTGCAAGATTGCATCCATGCTAGGCTACTCAATTTCCAACTCCATGAGAATTGTGTTGGTTTCTCAAAATTACGATCGTTTGCCTCTGCGCAGAGCAAAAAAATTTTGGAGCTTTCATCAGTGGGAAGTCAAGAACGCACCTCAGACTCTCCTTGCCATGTGGTGCTCATAGATTGGGTTGTTTTTCGCTTATTTTCCCGCAAATTCAGGAAATTTCAATATTCCATTTAGCATTGATCTTCTAGCTTCCTGGCAACTTCTGTTTATTCAATTACCAGAGCTATTATCATGCTCTTATGAATCTGATCCAATATTGTTGAGACCATGTCTTCGTTGAGCACTAACAGAGCAACATTCTTCTCTCTCAAATTTGTCCTTGTCTAACACTTACAGAGCAGTATTCTTTTCTCTTACATTCAAGGTAGTTCATTGTCTCACTCTCACCAGATTGTTAGCTAGTTATTTTACTATGTGAGCCACTGGAGGCTGTGATACTCGCCCTAAAAAAAACTTATGGAGAACCTCCAAACGCTTTGTCGATATATTATACATGTGCTTTGTGCAAATTTTTGACTGTGTTTCATAGATACTATCTATATTTTCCTTGATTGAAGGCTATCTTGTGGAGTACTTTTGAGATAAATAACGCATTAGAGGTCATGCTAATTTGCTTTATGCTTTGAGATAAAAACCTGTAGAGTGCTTTAGTCCTGAGTTACTTCAAATGAATTTATTGTTCTCCTATGCCTAGCATTCTGCGCATACATGAATAATCCCGAGTTCTACATTGTTCCGGCACTCGATTACCCCGCAACACGCCTATGCTTTATTATTGCATTTTTCAAACATTTATGCGTAGATATATAAATCCTAGATGAGTTCATCATTGTTGATTCTTCATTTCTTTGTCATTATTTGAGCTTACAGAGGTAGTTATTTTTGCTTGCCTATTCTGACAATTATATATTTGAATTGTGCAGCCATTTCGCTTTCACTGGTGTCCATTTGGTCGCTTAGCACAAATTCCATCTTTATTTGAGTATGTTCTGTACTTCAAATTGTGATTTATGTTTTTTTCCAACTCCTCGACATAGCACACTTGGTGTTTTAATTTTTATGCATCCAAGAATGGACAGTTTGTTTTAATATATAGGTTGTGTTCTTTTCCAAACTGTCTCTTTTCAATAAATTTCTAGTGCAGGACTAGTAGCTCCAATGTCAGTATGATTATCTCTAGTTGGTTTCTACCTTTAGTTAGTAAATAATTAGGGATTAGGATTAGAAAAATTAGGTGTAGAATTAGGTGTAAAATTAGGTGCTGCCGAAATTTTGAACAAACAATAACCTATTGCCTTTTTATGCAGGAGAAGAGCACGTCGGAGGGGACCCGGAGGACCCCGATCGTCTTCGTCGGCGTCGCGGTTCTGCCTGCACTGCGTCGCCTCGCCACTGCGTCGACTCGCCACTGCCCCGCTAGCCTGACTTCACCGACACCCTAGGTATAAATAACCTCTTTTTCCGCATGTCTGTCGTAGCCCGCGCGTAACCCAGTTAGGCGTCTCCCGTCCGAAAGAGATACGGTCGTAGGTATGCGGATCTTTGCATATCTGCGACCGTATCTGTTTCGGATTGTCCACGTTTTTTGGACAGCCCGCGGATGCGTAGATGGGTTAGTTTCCATGGTCCGCTCCGGTCCGAGACGGAGTTTCGGCATCACCTCCCTGTTGTTCTCCGGATACACACTCTCCTTGCGGGGCGTGTATCGGAGAACAGTGAAAGGCCGCCAAAATTTGCTCGAGAGGAGCGAGCCTGAAACCGACCTCATCTACGCATCCGCAAAGTGATTAGGACCTATCCTCACCTATTAGACATTAGGAACACCGCGTAGATGCAATTGATGGTCACAATACTCTGTGATGTAAATGTTAAAGGATGGAGGACCGTCAGTGGATGTACACGGGCTGGAGAAGCGGGAGTGACTACGACTATGAATGGGTGAAGGGGACAGATCGTTTCTTGAAACCTGCATTTGGCCTAGGAGCAGGAGGACATTCTCTAGTTTGGTGTCCCTGCAGCAAATGTGACAACAGGAGAAAGGTAGACGAGAAGACCATGGGTAGACATCTTGTGTTCAATGGTTATACGCCTGGCTACCAGCAGTGGATCTACCATGGTGAAGCAGATCGTATAAGAGCGGAGGTGGTGAGAGCACGCCTCGAGGCTTTTGATGATGATGCCGGGGTAGCAGACATGCTAGATGACGCCCACCAAGCTCACTTCGCTGAACGACGTGAGAAGGAGGAGACGGAGGAATCCGCAAAGGACTTCTACAAAATGTTGCACTCGGCACAGAAACCCCTTCACGAGCGTACAACGATTTCTCAGCTGGATGCGGTTGGACGCGTAATGGGGTTGAAGGCCGAGTTAAACTTGAGTCGAGAAGGCTTCGATAAGATGTTGGCCGTGTTTGGCACCATGCTACCGGAGAAGCACACTTTGCCGACGAACTTGTACGAGGCAGAGAAACTCCTTCGTATGCTTAAGATGTCGTATGACAAGATACATGTTTGTCCGAAGGGGTGCGTCCTATTTAGGAAAGAACACAAGGACGCAAATTACTGTCCGAAGTGTAAATCCTCCAGGTACCTGGAGGTAGACTCTGGTGATGGTCAGAAAAAGCATGCTTAAGAGTCGTTTCTTTGCCGAGGACCTGCGGGGAAGCCCTCGGCAAAGATTATACAAAAAAAAAGAATAATTCTTTGCCGAGAGCCGTCTCATTGCCCTCGGCAAAGATTTTTTGAAAAAATTCTGCAACATTTCTTTGCCGAGGGCCATGGTTGGAGGCCCTCGGCAAAGATTTTTCAAAAAAAAAAGAATAATTCTTTGCCGAGGGCCCCCGCAGACGGCCCTCGGCAAAGACTCCGTCCCAGGCGCCGACACCGTGACGGCTGCTTTTCTTTGCCGAGTGCCTGTCCAGCCCTCGGCAAAGACCCTCTTCGCCGACTCAAAATTCCCCGAGAGATCTTTGCCGAGGGCCGCCCTCGGCAACGCCTTTGCCGAGGGTTAATGGGCCTCAGGCACTCGGCAAAGAGGCCGTCTCTAGTAGTACACGTGCGAGAAGTGCGCGAGCTGCCGCGCCGCGCGTGGGCTGGCGCGCAACGCAACCCAGGCATCTATGTGTGTGAAAATGATATGTTACGCTGTGAGTAAGCACTCCCGCTTCCACGAAACTCCCAGGCGGGTTGACTTCCCCTGAAACTCGATGCCTTCCACTGTTCCACACTCCATCCACACCTGGACTCCATGTCTATATATGCCGTTCCGTGACTCCGTTTTCACCCATGGCCTATGGCCCGGGTTATATGGCCAATCCCTTCACAAGCGACGGCGTCTTATTCTCCAGGAACACCTGATGGAAGATGTGCTGCAAGCTCAGGCTGTCGCAGCCGCGGCCGCCGACGAGGTGGGCATCTGGCCCGGCGAGCTCGACGAGCAGCTCATAAGTGAGCTCCTCAGCAACGACAGCCTCCTGGGCGCCCTGTTCCCGGCTGCCGGTGACTCGGAGTACTACTCGTGCGACACGGGATCAGCAGCCGCCGCGCCGTGCAACAGCGGCGGCGGCGGCACCGCGGCCGAGAACGAGCTGCTGCAGCCGCCAGCGGTGAGCAGGGCTTTGTGCTCGGTGTACTCCGGCCCAACGATCCGGGACATCGAGAAGGCGCTGTCGTCTCGGCCGTACCCCTCCAGCCGCCGCTACAGCTCACTGTATTTGTAGGTGCATGCATGGCTCTACTGAATATTTAGTATACTGCTCAATCATATATACATATGTGCACGACCCAAGGAGACTAACAATCTATGCATGGCTCTTTGCTTGAAAAGCCGCAGGTTCGGAGCGTCGAGCAGAGTGCCGGAGAGCAAGTACACGGCCAAGGTGAGGAGCTGCGGCGGCAAGATGCCGACGGACGGGTACAAGTGGAGGAAGTACGGGCAGAAGTCCATCAAGAACAACCCCCACCCGAGGTGCAGTGATCGATTGATACATGCATCTAGCTACCTAGCGACCGACTTCAATTCGGCTTCTGAATTATCTTTTGATCATTGTTCTTTTGCCATTCATGCATATATGGATCATGCACCGGGCATGGGGTAGAAGAGCTAAGTAACTTGCAAAGGGAACCTAAGGCTAGCTAGCTAGCTAGTTGAACTGTGACTAAGCGCGCACGCGAGCTACTGAGCTAGACATGGTGATGCACGGGGGATTCAGCAATGTCGTGCAGTAAGGTTACTGATCGATTGGCATGCATCTAAATAAATAAACAATGATAGGTGTACGGCACTTGACGAAATCGGTATATATAAGTGGCCCGTGGCCGGTCAGGCGCGCACACGCCGGGCGGCCCCATGCGTCGTACAACGAAACGCTGGGTTAATTAGCTGCAGTCCATGCATCCATGGCACGGCCGCGCCGCGCGTTGTCGGCCCTGATGGTTTGCAGTACTGCGCGTGCGTGTGGTTTCTTGAGCAAAATCGCACATGTAGTACTTGTTTTGGGGATTTCTTAAAGAGTTTTCCAGGTACGTGTGCCAATCGGCAAGGGACACGCGCGTTTCTCCTCCCTAGCTAGCATGAGCGCATGGGAGGAGGAGGGCTCAGGAGGAAGAAGACAACAGACAGACGCGAGCTAGAGGTACTAGTACGAATCAAGGAAGGAAGCAAAGAGGCGGAAGAAGTCAAGAGAGACGCAAGTGGCGTATGTTGAAGATGAAAGGTTTTAGAGAACTTTCTATAGATAGTACACTAGGATGCTGCGTGTCCATCACTAGGATGAAAGGCGTCATGCGGAGGGGCTTGATTAGACAATGGAAAATAGGCTCAACTAAACGGAAGTGCGTAACAGATGAATTACTAACCTATGAATCTATGATCAGTACTGCAAGTCTGCAAACTAAAAACCAACCAACTTTTTACCTCTAGCATACGTTTTCATTCTGCGTACTCGGTAGAACTGCGAAGTCGGTCTTAAGCTGCAGATAAGTACTTTAACACGAAATTGGGGTCCAGCAGCTCGCAACCGACGAGAACGTCTCTGAGCATCCATTTCGTTACCTTCTATAATTAATCAGGATAGCATAGAGTACATCCTATTCTATGTCAACTTTGCTTTCTCATCAGGGTCGTCCTTTCTTCGATGTCACTGGGCGACACCATGCATGAACAATCTGCAGCTAGCTCTTCGTGCGTGGCGCCCACCTGAACATTCAATTAAACACACTTCACACTTCACACTTCACAGTTTATTTCCTCTCTGAACTGTTCGTTCGGTTGAGAAGCGACAAAACTTTAATTCACAGACAACGACGTAATAGATCGAGTATTATTATATATACTTCGTGAGAAAATCCAAGGTTTTAGTTCATGTATACTAGCTAGCACAGCACAGCACAGCTGCACAGATTCATTTAAGAACTCAGAGTGTGTCTGTGTCACTGTGTAGAGGTGCACACGTGTAGGCAAAAGGTGCTGCGCGCTGACTTGGGACCAGCAGCTTTGCAAGACTTTCGATTGTGTCCACAGAGATCGGCTGGTTTGGGACATGTATACACACATCTTAGGTTATGTACAGTAAATTTATATTAAGTATTTATAGTATCTGTTACATAAAATTTAAGTTCATATAGATAAAAAAATAAAAGAGAAATATATTGTTTACAATCCCACTGTACCTGATTGTATCACCAGAACTATGAAAAGCATTAAAAGATTGTGTGATCTACAAATACAAGTAAAAAAGCTAATCCATTGTATGAGTTGTCTTTAACACTATCTACAAATAACAGAGAGTTCCTATAGACAGCAGCTATTTATATTATTGTACGTAACCTTAGCACTTCCTCTTAGTCTAAATTATTGTTCCTGCTTTTCATCCATTAACTCGTGCGACGAACAATCTCCGAGTGTATTTCGTGGAACATAGATGCACTAACGCCGAACGGCAAATATTAACAGCCATCTACGTCGCATTAACTGACGCCGAATTAATTCAAAAGGGATGGATTCGGATGGGCAGTCTTTTCAGAGCAACCAAAATCGACGACCTCAAGTAGACCGATCTATTAGACGACAGACTATTCAGCTGTCTATAAATTTGATACACAGAATAAGAGATGATGTGAGAGGGAATAAAAGTATAAAAAATTAGTTTGTTTCTCAGTCGACTGCAATACGAGAAATAAAATATATTTTACGTAAAAACATATAAAAGATAGGTTATTATAGAAACTGTATTTCGTACCATCTATAGATAACACGAAAGAATACTATAAACAACAGTTATTTATATCATTGTACGTGACCTCGTAGCTACTGACTACGTGCATCATCATATCTAACTAGCCCATGTGCTATTACAACCAGATCTGTATATCCATGGCAGAAAAAGAGCAGTATACACGACTTTTTTTTTCAGCTAGTAGTACTGTACTTATAGTTAACTAGCGTCCACTTTTGCATGCGTGCAGGAGCTACTATAGGTGCACCAGCTCCCAGTGCAGCGCCAAGAAGCACGTCGAAAAGTCCACCGACGACCCGGAGATGCTGATCATTACGTACGAGGGGTCGCACATGCACGGCACGCAGCCGCTATTCCCGCACCTCCAGCCGTCGGTGGACTTCTCCGGGGCGGCGGACGACGAGCACGAGGCGGCGGCGAAGAAGGCCAGGCCCTCGCGGACGTCCGACGACGGCGCCGGCGCCGGCGCCGGCGCGGGGGGGTTTGGCCGGCAGCCACGGCCATCGAAAGAAACGTGCGACGCCAAGGTACGAGGCAGCAAGCTGCGGGGGCGTCAAAGGGGACGCGCCGAGGACGCCGTGCCGCGTGCAACCACGGACTCGTGCGACGGCTCCGCCTCTTGCGCGCCACATGCTGATGCTGCCACGGTGTTTTCTCCTGATTCGCCGCCCACCAACTGGTCCTGCCTCGATCTCCCGTGGTCCCCGGAAGCTCTGTTTCTGTAGCCGCCTACTAGATATGATCTGAGTTGACTAGGGGGAGCTCGTCAGAGTAAGTACGTACTAGCACGTTTATTTAGATACGTATATGTAGCTAGCTATTGTCTGTGAGTATTAGCACGGTGTAATTATTTATATACGTATGTGTGGCGGAGGGATCAACGGATCAGGTCCTAGTGTCGCCGCTGAAATAACCCAAGTAACCCATGCCTGTGGGACTTGGCTGACACTGGTGAAAACTAGCTAAGTAGGGTGCTATACCAGTGGAACAATTAACCAACCTGGTTATTGGCACTATCTATAGCTGATTGGGTTATATTGTGCGCGAGATTAAAGTAAAGCTCAAAAAAGTGTACATTACAGTAACAAGCGGCATGTATAACAATCATGTATTTTATTTGGATAATGATATGGCTCGATCGTCCGAAGTTCCGGACGCATCGCACGCTTAGGAGCCCACGTGTTGGTGTTTCAATGTTTTATTAATTTGTTGCAACAATATTTTTTGTTGTTGCATTAGGATCCTGTATTTGTTGCATCAATAGTTCTCATTTGTTGTAAATTTTTGCTTATGTTTTGAGTTGGAATTTTGCTGGAAGAAAAAAATTGCAACATAGCCGCGAACAGTGCGCAACATTGTTTTTTTGTGTTGATGAAATATTATTTTACAACAGATGCAATATTTTTTTTGTACATACGCAATATTCAAAAGAACAGTACACAACATTATTTTGAATAGGCCGCAATATTTTTCGCAATGGTTCGCAACATTCGTTTTGTTCAAAAAGAAACCTGAACTTCTGATTTGTCCAGATGTTGCTCATGTTTTGAGTTGGAATTTTGCTGGAAGAAAAAAATTTGCAACATAGTCGTGAACAGTGCGCAACATTGTTTTTGTGTTGATGAAATATTATTTTACAACAGATGCAACGTTTTTTTTGTACATACGCAACATTCAAAAGAACAGTACACAACATTATTTTGAATGGGCCGCAACATTTTTCACAATGGTTCGCAACATTCGTTTTGCTCAAAAAGAAACCCGAACTTCTGATTTGTCCAGATGTTGGTAGTGCTTGTATGGGTACAATGTCAACAACATGATGCTACAAACTACAACAAATCATGATATTTTATCGCAACACAACATGATACCAGAGTTCTAATAGGTCCAGTACATACTAGCATTAGAGTGTTGGGGCGACGTAGATCTGCGGATGGACAGCGGAGCGTGACGTACGGGCCTAGCGCTCGGACCGTATCTAGGCGTTCCCATTTTATTTTGCTGTCCTTTCAATGGTATATCTCAAAACGGATAGCCAACCTCAATGGTATATCTCAAAACGGATAGCGTCAATTGTCTTTTCACATTTGTATTCGTATTTTTTAGAACGAAGATGAATACAATTTCGAACATACTAGAATATAAATACGAATCAAAATGTTATAACGAATACGAATTCGAATCGAATATTATCAACTCACTACCATAAACTACTTGTTTTTCAAGTGGCTATATTTTTACCGAGTGTCCAGACGGTCCCGAGTGTTTCACAAGACACTTGAGACAAGACGTTAGCACTCGGTAGAAATAAATTTCCCGAGTGTTTTCCTTAACACTCGGGAAATAAAGACAGAAGGCAGCAGTCGTAACAGGATGAATTATAATCCCAAGTGTTTTAAAACGTAAACACTCGGGAGAGAAAGGAGAGCGTGCGCGCCCTTTTTTCCCCACCGCTAACCCTACATCCCCAATCCCCAATCCTCCTCCGCTCCTGGGCCTTTTTCCCTCCTCCTTCCGCGCCCGCGTCGCCTCCTCCCTCCTCCCGAACGCCACCCGCCTCCTCCCTCCTCCGGCATCGCCGTCCTCCCCTCTCTCCTCCCCGACGACCTCCTCCCTCATCTCTCTTATCTCCCTACCACCGAAAAATCCCCTAGCTCTCTTCCTCCTCTAGCCAATCTCTCCCTCTATGGCCTCCTTTTCGGCTCGGCAGCTCCTCCCTGGCACCTAGCGCTGACGCCCGTGCGCGCCCCCTCCTGCGTCCCTGGTTCGGCTTCGCTTGCTCCTCCTCCCGCAGTAAGCCCCCCTCTAGCTCGGCCCAGCCCAGCTCCACCGCCGCTTGGCGCGGCCCACGCCTCCTCAGTCCCGCGCCTTGCTCCACCTCTGCTCCACGGCGTGGCCTGGTGGCCAGCGCCGCCTTGACCCCAACTACCAGCCCGTGGCTTGTCGCCACCGGCCACCACGCCCGAGGGCCTCCTGGGCACGGCCCGATGCCCCTCGGTGCTTCGGTGGCTCGGCCAACTCGGTCTGCGGTCGCCAGCCCTTGCTCCTCTTGTCCTACATGACAGGCTAATGGCTCCCTTTTACCCCCCTTATTTTCTCTCCTCGGATGCCTTTGGTTTGTATGAGTCTGATTAATTATTTGGTGATGTTTGATGCTTAATGTTCACTTTCAGATTCCAGTGCTGTTCTTGATTCAATTTAATGATATGGGTCTTGCCTTGTGCTCAAGCATGTGAAAAGGGATTGGGTGGGCTGTTGTGGTCTGCTTTCACCGCTGCACTGAGGTAAAACTAATTACTCCCCCCCTTAATCCCTCTCTACTCCCTGCCCCCTAATGCTATATGATGGCTTGAGTGATGCTACTACTATGAGATGTTCTATGTGCATGTGTAGTGCATACCGAGGTGTACTAGGGTTACCGCTTGTTGGGTTATGGGGTGGGGGAAGAGGATGGCAAAGAAGAGAGGCACGGGTTTTTTCGAGGAGGAGGAGAAGGCGGCGGCGTAGGAGAAGGTGGACTACATGAACCTCCCCCGCCCCATCCCATACTAGGAGATCCAGCGCGAGGCCTTCAACAAGGCGCCGACGCCGGTGCCTCCCCTTCCCACCCCCTTCTTTGATCTATGGTATTATTACCACCGCCGATGGAATCAATGGTGATGCTATGTATGATCTTCTTCTTGTTGGTTGCAGTGGTGCTGAAGCCCGAGCTATTCGAGAGCTTGGCTTCGATTTCATCAAGGCGCTCAACCCTTACTTCGCCTTGAGCCACAGGTACCCTACTCAATGCCTACTTCCTTGTTTCTTTTTCTTGTAAATTGGTAGCAATCTGGCTATGCTGTTACAAGTCCCTTTGTGAGAGACCATGTGAGAGGTCCTCCATTCTGAGTGATGAGTATTTGACATCGTGTTGAATAGGTTGAGAGTTGAGTGTTTAGGTTTGACTGCTTTGTCTTTGAATCGGGAAATCGGAACTACATTGTGTATAGAGCGGAAGTTCCGATAATCGGAACTACCGGCGTTGGAAATAGGAACTTCCGATTAACCTGGGTTTTGAGTTCGGCTGAAGAAAATCGGAACTTCCGCACATGGGGTAGCGGAGTGTCCGATAATACTGGTGTTAAGGTTCCTATGAGACGAAAATCGGAATAGAATTTTTGGGCGTGCGGATGTTCCGAAGATCGGAAGTTCCGGAATGGTTAGCGCGGAACTTCCGATAATCCTGACAAGTGCGGACGTTCCGAAATCGGAACTTCATTGTGGTAAGTGCGAACTTCCGATTGTGTCGAATCGCAGTAGAAGGTTAATTTGTGATTTTGATTTTGTATGAGTTTGAGTCTTATACAAATGTTGATGCTATGATATTGTGCAATGCTATGTGATGTGTTTTTATGCTGTGTTGATCGCAGGACATCGAGACGAAGTCGTGGCGAGACACGAGGTGATCGGACTAAGCGCAGCGGCGTTGAGGTCAGAACGGTCGGGATGTGTCAAAGACGGCGTGAATCTTGAGGTGGTTGCGTGTCAAGGACAGCAAGGCGTCGGAGGCTTCGGAAGGTGCGCAAAGGGCGAACGGGAATTTCGCAAGCGGCACAAGTGGAGGCGGTTCCGTTCGGGTGTAGCGGGCTTAATGGGTTGGAGGCCCATTAAGCAAAAGCTATAAATAGAGCTCAACCCCTGGTGTTAGGGTTAGACTTTGAGAGAGAAAATTAGGGTTAGCTTTAGCAAAAGGGTTTGGTTTGCTTTTTAAGAGTTTGTTGAGTTGAGAGGATGAACTGAAAATCTTTGTAATCATTCCTCTGTGTTTCCTCTGTAATCTCTTGATTCTATCAATGAAACTCTGAAGTTTTGATTACTCGTTTATGCCTCTCTTATTCCCTTCCTGTTCATGTTGAATATTTAGGGTTTTGGTGTATCTTTTGACTCATCTTATGAAATAGCATGAAACTTGATATCTAGAGTCGTTTTGATATGGCTAATGTATGCTCAAAGTTTCATGAACTAAGAATCTGAGAATCTTGTCTATTTTGGTTTTTGGTCTTTCTTGCCCCTCCTTCAAGAAATCCGTTTTTGGCTTGATTATTGAATCTTTGTTTGCGATTCTTCTCCATGAGGTCAAGATGTTGTTTAGGATGATGTCCTGTGAAACTTGACTGAGAAGAGCATTCAAGATTTAATATTTGGATTTTGGGAAAAACCCGAGCGCGCTTGTTCTTGGTCGGGACAATCGAACTTCCGATTGTCCACTGCGAATACTCTCAGAGCGGAACTTCCGCGATCGATCCGGAACTACGGAGTGCGGAACTACGCACGGTAGAATCGGACCTTCCGATTTCGACGAAACGATCAAGTTTGTTTTCATTCTCTGATTTTGCTTCACTCTTCTTAAGAGATCCAGAGGGCTTTGTAGATTTGTTTTAAATACAGTAAAGGGGAGTTCTTAATTTTATTGCACCATTCACCCCCCCTCTGTTGCCATTTCGGTCCTTCACTTTGTACTAGTTTTTTCTGGTTTGGATTGTGAGTTTCGCGGATCTAAGCAAATAATGCTGCTAGTAGATGGAACATGTATAGGATTCGGTTAATTTGCTTCATTTGGTTGTGATATTCCTGCCTTCATATGCTAGTAGATGGTCTCTACTCTTTCTCCCTTATATGCTATCACCCGCAATATTGTGATATGTTGTTTTGTTGCTAATGATCATTCATAACTTTGTATCTTGCAGGTACTATTGCCGCAAAAGTTCCACTAATGAAAATAGTATGCATCTCTTGTTTTATGAACTATCATCATTGGGAAGCATGATTTAGAACTACTACTTATCTAATAATTGGCGCCTTTTGTTCACATTTGTATGATATATCAAGCTTGACATATGATTCTAACACTTCAATCTTTACTCCGAAGTTTACTAATTGCTTAGTATCACTCCTTTTGATAGTTGAATTATTTGTGTGGGTCTTGACTCCATGATTGATTTTTTTGTAGCAGGCTTAGTGTACTATCTGTTACTGATGTAAGTGCCCAACATTAAATGCAGCTATGAAGTCATCAACATAGATGTTTAAGCATCAGGAGACACTGCTTTGTGTAACCCATTAACCATAGTACTTCAAAGAGGGGAAACAGTTGTTATTGGAGATGAAACTCCACTGGAGTTACCACATGATCGGAAGTCGTTTTCTATTTCAAGTGGCATCTCACAAGGGTACCTAATTTCTTTTGGCTTTCAGAAGATGGTATGAAGGCGCATGTATAACTTTCCCCATTTCTCATTCACTTCTATTACTTGCATGCGTTGTCTATATTTTTTTAATGTGGTACTATAATGGTAATAGTACTAAAGGGCCTACATTAGTCTTACTGAAGGGTGAAGGCTAAATACTTCAACTACACATTAAGTTTAAGAATCAGTATGTACTGCCAGTAGTTGGTGAGTTCAAGAGCTGATCCATGGTCATCATCTTTGTAGTTGATCAGCACTAGGAGTGACAAGTTGAAGGCTAACTCATGCACCTCGACAATTGATGTACTAAGCATTCACTCCGTGAAATTGACTACTTGGATGCCAGATCTTTGTATGTCAATGTTGTATTATTTGGATGTCGGATCTATATATGTGAATGTTGTATTACTTGGATGTCGGATCTATATATGTGAACATTATATTGTGAACTCGAATATTATGTCAATGTTGTTGTCGAATCTATATATGTAATGATTTGTGCATTGGTGATACCTTGTGGTGGAATAAGCATTATATGAAATACGCATTGTATGTATAAAATTGAGTTGTATTCGCTGGGAAGCATGTTTCCGTTGGAAATATGCCCTAGAGGCAATCATAGAGATAGTTATATTTTGTTATGTTCATAACATTGGATAATATATTATCTTGTTTTTGGAATAATATCGTTAATATTTATTATCAAGTATGTGACTTGATTGTGAAACTCTGTATTTCTACGATGATTTTTCTTAAACATTCCCTAGTCGAAACATATGAGGACGCATGCGAATAGACTAGCATATGTATTGGTTGATGACTATGTTTCACAGGTCATAGATATGAAGATATCAAACCAATAATATAGACACATGTTAGAGAACATAGTGTTGGATAAGACCCACCTTAAGACACTATTGAGATTGTTATGATTCTATGTGTCATTAGTTGGTCTCAAGCAATGATGATGTATAATCTTTAAACATGAGATCAGTATGATTTTCTACATGTGTAATAACACTTTTAGGGGTTGCCAAACGCTACTCGTAACTAGGAAGTTATAAAGGTCGCTTTTGGGTATGCTATGAAACATGCGGACGAATGTGACTGGTTAGATATGGGATTTGCCTCTCCTAACATAACAGGAGGGATGTCTCTAGGGCCCTCATTGTCGTCGGATAAAGAAAGTGTATGACCATGCCACCAGTGGTCGAAGGGTCGACCACATGAAGTTATTCGACACTTGATCGAGAAAGTATTGAACAGTCCATGGATGACAAATTATCTCACATGGAGTTCAGGCAGATCTCGTGAGGCAAAGGGGGAATACACAAGCAGATCGTTTAGTTTGACCAGATACGAGCTAGTCGTATAGAGATATAGACCGGTTGTAGTCTAGTCGTACACGGTCTCGCAACTGGTCGTAAACTGGTTGTATAGAGATACACGTTGGTTGTAGACTGCTTGAACATAATCACCAACTGGTTGTAAGGAGTTACAAACTGTTCGTAACTAAGTATGGAGTGGTCGTGACTAAGTGCGAGCTGGTTGTAAGTGATAAGGACTTATTCTTAGATCATATTGCATTAAGGTTCGTTCGATATATTCTATGTGTGTTCGGGAATCGTTATGTGTTGCTAGGTACCACTGATGACTTGTGGTCAGAAAAGAGTTTCCAAGTCACAACCGATTACACATGAACCTATAGGGTCACACACTTAAAGGACAATGATTTGATTTGAATGGTGATCCGAATTCTTGTAGGCCACAAGTTTCTAATGGGCCTCAAGTTCAAGACCCATTATGGATGCTTATAAATAGAGGTGCGGTGGCAAGGGGTGCAGTGATCCTTTTGAAGAATTCCCGAAACCCTAATAGCTACGCCTTCCTCAACCACGCCGTCGGCGCTAGCACTCCAGCGACGTGGTGTCCCAACCCCGTACGTGTGGATACCTTGGAGGTGTTATTGCGAAGCATCAGCACTAGGACGATCCGCAACTCGTGACGATCATCGGAGTAGGAGGAGAAGACGTGCGACAAGTATGACCACTACTGCATCAACTCGCTACATCGACTCTACTTCCGCTTCGAGTTGGCGCGTCTAGTGTTAATCTCGTGATTTCTTACTAGCGGAAGTTCCTTGGTTGTGCGGTAGATTTTTTTCGCGCTATCATATCCTTCTCGCGATCCTACAGTTTTCTGTGTGGCTGACAACCTATTGCCCGAGTGTCCGTTGCAAAACACTCGTGAATGAAACTTGATTCCCGAGTGTCCGTTGAAAAACACTCGGTACTGAAACTTGATTCCCGACTGTCCGTTGAAAAACACTTGGGAATGAAACTTGATTCCCGAGTGTCCTTGGTTGACATACACTCGGAAAAGTATTCTGTTACGTCATTGAAACCGTTGTGCGAACTATTCTCCCGAGTGTTGGATGTTTCCCGAGTGTAAATTCTAACACTCGGAAAGTTATTTGTCACGAGTGTAACACTCGGGAAACCAGTTTTTACCCGACTAAACTATCCCAAGTGTTTTTTCCTAACGGCCGACCTTCGGGAATTAGTATCTCGAGTGTTTCGGGCACTCGGGAAATTAACAGTTTCTGGTAGTGTCAATTCGGTCAGATTTAGATATCCTCGTAACTTATGTAATGACAATATATTCATGATATGTTGTCCTTGTACATAGCACACTTAGTCACTCTATTTATTTATTTTCATCTAAACGAACATGGATTTAGACTAAACTAAAATACTCGTTCGACTAATTAGGCATACTTCAATAAAATATGTATATCACTTTATCGAATACTAATATGAATAGTTCGGATAAAATATCATTTCGGATGGCAAAGAGTTCATACCATATTGTATTCATATTTTTTGTGTGAATTCGAATTCAAATATGAATAGAGGAGAATTGCTAACGCATGAGAAAATCTAAACTATATTTGTATCCTATTAAATACGGTTGTCGGATAAAATGGATAATTCGTATCCATTTGACGTCATGTAGTTACTTTGTCCTCTTTTTGAGCATATCACATGTTACTTTGACTCACTTTGACTTAATTGAAGGGTGTAAAATTTACGACAGGTACCAGTTACGTCACCACGCATTTCTCTATTGCATGTTACTTTGACTCACTTTGACTTAATTGAAGGGTGTAAAATTTACGATAGGTACCAGTTACGTCACCACGCATTTCTCTATTTATTACTTAAGTAGGAAGTGCATGCGTCCTCTCCATTTACTGTCCATATAAACAATTTAATTAAGCAGCTAAATTAGTCGACCAGTTCTTGTGCATTGGGTGATTTGGAAGAAGTGCAGTCGCATTACAAGCAGCCGGATGCAGTTTTGTTGGATGATCAAAGAGGAGCTTTGGTCTTGAAGAAGTGCTGGTTACTTCAAGACAACGATCGACATGCCGAGTTAGCTTGTCAGGTTTCTAAACTTGTTTGTTACTGCAAATTGTCTATGTTTTCGGCAACAACTATCTTGTAGCCCTCTCTATGTTTGTACTCACTCTCTTACTTAAATAAATTTGGCCGGCAGTTCTGCAATTGTGATTTTTTAGATTGATGTGAACAACATGCTTATTTTTCGGTGAGTCCTATGGGGATATGTGTTTGTGTTTGAATTTATCTTTCCCTCTCTGAAATAAATGGACAGTGATCCTGCCATGCGTTTAAAAAACACATGTTTATTTTTCTATTAAAAATATTCTGATTTCTGAATAATATATTATATATTAAAAGTCGATGGCCAGCCTTTTACGTCTGCTAAAAAAAAGAGAAATATGCTATAAATTCTCACAAAAGGAAAAAGAAAAAAAAAGTCCAACCTTAAATTGGTGGACCCTTATTTTAAAGGTATAAATTCGATAGTTGACTTAAATATATATAATATTAAAATGATCTTAAAAAAATATTTAACCCTTAATTTGGTGAACCCTAATTTAAAAGGCTTATATTCGATAGTTGGTTTAGAGATATATTAATTTGAAAAAAAAAAGAAACATGTAGCACTATGTTTAATTCAAAGGTTGCGAGTGTAAAATTTCTCAATGGACCTACCTCTCAATCCCCTCTTTCTCACATAAAGAGAGAGATCCCAAAATAATTTTTGCTAATTAAATACGAAATCAAATATCCTAAATTCAAATTTAGATTGTAAAATATAGATTTTACAATACAAAATTGTGTAAAGTTGTACTATACTACAATAAACCATGCAATTGCACAGGTCAATCGGCCAGTTAAGATAGCAATTGGTTGGTCGTGCGAGCCTGTAGACCTCATCATCATTGTTGCTTTAACCAAGGGAACCCCTTCTTTTTTCTTAGCAACTAGCCTATTGCCCGCACAATTAGATGATGTAGTATAGTATAGTATAGTATTGTCGAAGAATTAATGTCAATATTTATGATTAAATGATGAGGACACGGCTCTCAAGATTATGCAAGAAGAGACAAGATGTTTTTCAAACAGGTTCAGACCTTCTCTGAAGAGAATAACAACCCTACTCATATGTTTTTGTATTGAATGAGGTTACAAAGCACAACAAACTGTTGAAAGATGTTGTTAGTGGCTTCTGTCTGTGTGTTGGTCTCTCTTTTGTTTTTGTCTGCTAGCGTCACCCTTTATAAAGCGTTGAATGGTGGCAGTTGTTGTGTGTTACGAGGCACCTTGACGGTTGCAGGAATCCACACGTTAATGATGGTTGTTGTCAGTGAGATATTCTCCTTGACAAATGGTTATTGCCAGAGACAGATAGAGGTGCATGCAGTTATGTCAAAGAGACATACATGCACGTTGACGAGGATTGAAATCTCTATGTATTTCTTTAATACATAATTAAAAGACCATATGTCTTCATGGTTATAACCCCTAAGGCTAACAACCCCGTGGTCGTAAGAGTCGTAACCCCTAAGGCTAACAACCCCCGTGGTCGTAAGGATTTTAGAGGTTACTTATAGGTACGCTGGTTGGACAAGATCTTGTATCCGGTCCCTGACCAGATGACTGCTCGCAGAAGCCTTGAACTGATATCTAGATTTGACTCCTTGTATATTCTTACCGTGTGACGAACGGAACACATATCATATTTGCTCCATACCACGCGATGGTTCATGGTCCTAAGACACTGACAACAATTATCATACGGTTGAGTGTCTCACAGACGCTAAACCAACGATCAGTTACTGTTTCACTAACAACAATTGTTCCTCCGACCAGACGTGTCCATTCTAACAGACGTCTTCTCCAGGAGTAACTGTTATCTCTTCGTTGTTAGACGGAGCACGGAGGAACAAAGGCATCAGATTGAGGCGTCACAGTCAACACCAGATTCATGTTTGAACTCTGATTCAAGAGCATAGCAAGCGTTACGCTCGGTGTAATTAGGATTAGTCTACCGTCTTGTTGAAGGAACCCCTTGTAAAAGATCTAGTTCAGAGCAATAAAGAGCAACCCTATTCTCTCCCAAGAACCTTTGGCCATTTTTCTCTGTTTTATTTCGTAAGATCAGTGACTCGATCGTCGACAGCTGTCGCTGTCCGTGGGGAAGAAGGTGTTGTGTTCTTGAAGATCATTTTGCTCAAGTATTCTTCATTCACTCCTTTCGCTTTGTCATTGCTTATGCGAACATAGAGGAACTTGGGATGAAAAAATTGGTTCGACTTGGCAGACTACTCCGACCTCGATATGGACGCGTGATGCACGTCATAGAAGAAAATAGTATGTCCTCTTCATCCTCCTCCGCTGGCTCACCACTCGCTGAGACTAGCGAGATCGGCCAATGGATAAAGATTCACCACCGCCACCCGTGGTGCTTTCTGAGGAACGGGTTGTTCCGACCAGTTCGGAACATCCAAATGTCTTTACAAGCCCGGTCAATCCAACAGGCAAGAACGGCGACGGTAGCCCAGCATTAGAGAGTAAATGTACTCTCGATGTTATCATGGGCGACCGGTATTCGTCAAAAGCTTCTACACATTTTGGGAGCCAACCGACAATTGGTGAGAGTGTCAATGAAATTACTATTACCACTAGTCGAAGGCCAAGTGGGAATGATAAAGCTCAGCATACGATCCTCAATCCGCCGGATCAAGCTGAATACACCACAAAGTCCACCAGAGGTGGTAATCTCCGACCGCTCTCCGTCGTGGAGGCTCCTGGCCGAAGCTTTGGACGGCTCTCCCTTAGCTACGATGGGAGCTCATCGGAAGATCGCTGTTGAAGGCACGAAGTTAATGCAATCGGAGATACCAATCAGGTTCTCGTGCACAATCCTTCATGGTCTAACCCGCCATCACATCCTGACAGAGATGGTACGGACGCTCAAACACCACCTGCCTGAGGCAATCAAACTGATGGACGTCCATCAGTTAATTCGCGTGTTCCTACCTCACAGAGTGTGATAAGTTGTACAAGGCAAGACGGAAGGTTGGAAGGACGTTAGACTCATCTAACGCCTAATGCTAGTCAGAATCCTCCAAGACTTGCAGTAACGCTTCAAAAATTGCAACGAGTTCGTGACCTTCTGTGTAACCTAGATCCTGCTTTAGCAGATACTCCAGGTTACGTGCAACTTACAGGACATGTATCAGAGATCCTCCAGCAAACCACGCAGCATACAAAAATATACCAGGGGCAAAGGGGATCGCAAAGTCACATGATGACTCGTCCCAGCGATCCTCCCTCAGTAGAGGATAACATGGTCAGACGGAGGACCGGACGGTACCAATACCTCCTCGTAGGTTCCGACCAGGGAATCGTGAGGGAAGATGACTCTTCTCAGTAGCCACTACTCCTCGTCAGGAAGAATGACCTCTTGGTGCTGGTGATCTTCGTCACCATCTCAACCAAGCAGGTGGTCAAAGGCGTTACGCTAGCGTCCATGACCGAGTTGGAACACCGGATACTAGATATGCTAATTTAAGGAACTGATCCCCAACTGACTAAAATCCGGCTCCTTTTCAAAGAAGACGCCACGACTCCATAACATGTTATCAAGGCTTCTCAGCAGGGCTCCAAGCTATACGCTATCCGAACATGTTCGGACCAGCCAACATAGAGAAGTTCAATGGGACCCATAACCCATTAGAATATCTTTAGATCTATACTAGTGCCATCAAAGCTGCTAGTGGTAATAACAACGTGATGGCAAATTACCTATCGGGACCCAAATATGCAAATCTAGACCCTCTTTGTATCCTGCAACGCTAGTGCACACAGTGTCAACATCGATGAAATATCACATCCATACAACGAATATAAGAATAAATGAGTACTTTAAATAACAAATAACTGTTGGGACCTTACGGTCGAGTTTTACATTTATTAAGCCATGCAAGGCTGACAATAAAAAAATAAATTGCAGCGGAAACAAAATAAACTCCAGTGGGCTCCCATCAATTTACCACAGGCAACTGACTGGGATCAAGACCCTAACGATCAACCTTCGTAGAATTCTTCTTCAAAAACAGGCGACGACTCCTCCACTTCTGTTGATTTGTTTAGCAAGAGTGAGTACACACCGTACTCGCAAGTTGTTGAGGATTAAAATATTCATATATTATCCTAATATACGATAAAGACCATACGTCTTCGTGGTCGTAACTTCTAAGACCACCGACCTAACTGGTCGAAGGTATTACAGAAGTTATATAATAAATACCCTGGTCGGACTAAGTCTCAAATCTAGTCCACGACCAGGTAAGTGCTAAATGAAGCTATGAGCAGCGTGCAGGTCGAGTCTCCGACCACGCCACTCACTATGTGATGAATGAATCACGTGTTTCATATTCCACATAATTACAACACTATCACGGTTGATGAATTAACGTCTTCTAAATCATTAACCGCCAAACAGTTGACATTTTCACCAACCGTCTTTACAGTTAGTGGAACCGCCAAACTGCCGTCTCTTCCCGACCAGGTGTGTCGCTTCCCAACGGATGTCTCTTCATGGGATAACTACCACCGCTTCATCAACTATTTAAGAAAGGACATGGAAGGACGGAAGGAGACAAGGGACAACGAGACATACAGAAGACATCAAGCAAGACTTAGCAAAGTGTTGTGCTTTTAGATACTCTCTGTGTTTGTAATCGTGAGTTCATAGCAATAAAGAGCAAGTCAGATCCACTCCCTGAAGTCACGCACATTTTTCCTCTTTTTATTTATATGTTCATAAGATCGGCGATTTGATCGTCGACAGCTGGCGCCGTCCGTGGGGAAGATAGTGCAAAACTTCGGAAGAAGGTTCTTTGTTCAACTCATCCGCTTTCTCCATTTTCGTAACTACAAGTATGGCAGGAACTTGGGATGAGGAAAACTGGTTCGACTTGGATGACTACTCCAACCTTGACATGGAAGCCTGCATCCAAGCCATGCAACATGGGGAATCTTCGTCCTCCTCCGATGGTTCGCGACGTCGACGACGAACTTGAGCGGATGGATGAAGATACACCGCGCCAAGAGCTTTACGAGGAACGGGTTGTTCCGATCAGTTCGGAACGCCCGAATATTTTTCCAAGACCGGTTTCCCCGACCGGCGAAAAAGGTGACAATACCTCAGTCCCACAACCCGAGGGTCAATATACCCTTGACACAATCATGGCTGACAGGTATTCACCAACGGCCTCTGGAAATTCCAGGGACCAACCGGCATCTGGTAACGGTGTCGATGAGACCCTCACCGGTAATGGGCCGAGTGAGGACGATAAGACTCAGTATCCGGTCGGCAATCCGCCGAATCAGGCTGAGCCCACCGCGAAGACCTCCGGAGGTTCTCATCTCCGACCGGTCTCCGTCGTGGAAGTCTCTGGTAGAAGCACTGAGAAGTTCTCCACTAGTCACAGATGAAGCTCCTCAGAAGATCGTTGCTGGAAGCATGAGGTCAACACGATCGGAAATGCTGATCGTGATGCCACTCGCAGTCCTGCACACCCTGCCTCGCCACCACCTGCTAATGGAGATGGCGCGGGCAATCAAGCACCACCTACCGGAGGCAACGGAGCTGATGGACGTCCATCAGCTAATACGCGTGGTGCAGCCCCACCAAGGATGACAGGCATGACAGGGTTAGGCCAAAGGTCCAGAGGAACTTCGGTTCTCCGAACACCAACATCTTCGATGAATCCTCTGAGACCTTGGTATGATTCGTAACTTGTGTCGTATCCAAAATATTCTTAATATCGACCTGTTACTCGTGAAGCCGGGCTTTACCCAATTGGTGGAGCGGTATCGGAAATTCTTCAACGAGCCGTGCGGCGCCGCAGCGTCTGAGGGCAAGGGATGTCGCAAAGTCTAACGGTGACTTCATCTCAACGCTCCTCCCTCGGTAGAGGCAGCATGGTCATCCGCGGTACCTAGACCTCCTCGGCGATTCCGACCGATGGGTCATGAAGGAAGAAGGTTGTTTGAGCAACGGCCTCTTCCCTAGCCAAGGAGAGCACTGATTGGCCCGGATGATCTCCGTCATCATCCGAACCATGCTAATGGTCAAAGCGTCATGATAACGTCCACGGCCGGATCGGGACGACGGAGCCTCGATGTTCAAATAGAAGAAACGATCTCCTCTCGATCCTAATCCGGCACCTTTTCAAGAAGGCGCTATGAATCGATTCTGAGTTGTCGAGCCTTTTCTGCGGGACTCCAAGTACGCGTTGGCCTAATGGGTTCCGACACGCCAACTTGGATAAATTCGATGGATCTCAAAATCCATTAGAGTTTCTCGGATATACACCACCGCCATCGAGCGGTGGTGGTGATCAAAACGTGATGGCTAATTATTTGCCGGTTACGGAAGGATCGGCCGGTCTTGGTTGCTTAACCAACCGGTCGGATCTATTATACTTAGGAACGACTCTGCGATTTGTTGATTGTGAATTTCGAGTGCGTCGATGCATCGCTCGAAAGGAGGATGATCTCCATCGAACTCGATAAGAACCAAAGGAAACTCTCCGTCAGTATATCAAGAGGTTCAGCCAGGTTCGAAATTCTATTCCAGAAATTGCAGAATCTTCTGTGATTCAGGCATTCAAGGCAGGTTTAAGGAATCGGCGGTTTACGGAGGATATCGCTATGAATCCTCCACGAACAACCGCCGAACTCTTTGACATGGCTGATAAGTATGCGGCCGCTAGTGAGGCGGTTGAATGGACTGAAGCCATTGATCGAAAGAAAAATCCTCAACTTTGTCCTTGAGAAGTCAGAAAAGAATCCCAAGAAGGTTTCCAAGAAGAAGAAGCACCGCAAAACGGGCACCAAAGAAGTCCTAGCGGTTCCAGATAAACCGTTCAAGGGTAAGAAGGACTATACCGGTCGGGGCAAAGCCAAAGTTCCGACCGATGGCCATAATAAAGGCAAGAAGTGGTGTCCACTTCACCAACAGGCAGGGCATGACTTGCGCACATGTCGTGTTTGGCAAAAGAAGCTGGAGGATTTCTATGCAGGTAAAGGCCCACTTCCCGCAATCCAGGAGTTGGGGGAAACAAGTTCCAAAAAGGACAAGGATGGCGACGAAGAGATGGAGTACCAGGAGCCTCGGTATACGGTCAATATGATCTTCGGAGGTTCTTCTTCATACGACTCACGCCGTCATCTGAAAGCCATGGAGCGAGAGGTCAACCTATCGGAACCTTCGATCATCACCAAACCATCAAGGTGGTCGGATACCGTGATCTCCTTCAGCAAAGAAGATTGCCTCGTCTCATCAACTCGACCGGGTAGGTTCCCTATTATCGTAGAACCTACTATTAATAATTGCAAAGTCAATCGAGTTTTGATAGACGGTGGTAGCTCTTTAAATATCTTATTTTCGAGCTTTAGAGGATATGCAGTTCCCGGATCAAAAGTAAAACCGGTGAAATCGCCTTTCATGGCATAGTTCACGGTTCTCTTGCCAAACCGATAGGACAAGTATCCTTACGGTTACGTTTGGAAGTCTGATAACTTCCGAGCGGAAAGATTTCATTTGGCGTGGTTGATTTGAAACCGCATATAATGGAATTCTTGGTCGTCGGCGTTAGCAAAATTCTTGATAGCCACGCACTCGGGTATCAAAGTTTGAAAATGCCAGACCGAAAGGTGTGATCATGGTTCGTGGAGATCGCAAAATGGCATACGCATGTGATCGAAGGTCTTGAATGGTCGATGAGCTCTGACCGAAATTCGACTCATCATCATGCGAGTCAAGCACTCTGGACCCAAGATAACGCCCAAACCATCCGACCCGGACCAAAGAGGTTCTACTCGACAAAGGCGCTTCTTCAGGGAACGCCATGTCAAGCAATGATGGTGGATCCTCACCAAAGGTGCTGATCGGAGCAGGACTCAATCCTAAATAGGAAGAGTCGCTCGTCTCCTTCCTCCGAGCAAACAAAGATGTATTCGCATGGCAACCATCGACATGCCCGAGTCCCGAGGAGGTGATCGAGCACGAGCTAGCGCTCGGCCGACAAACATCCGGTCAGCGAAGCTCGGGCGTTTCGCACCCGGCCGGAAGGGCGCCATCGATGCGAGATTGACAAGCTCTTAAAGGCTGGATTCATTCGTGAAGTACACCACCCTCAATGGCTCGCTAATTCTGTAATGGTTAGGAAGAGTAATGGGAAATGGAGGATGTGTATAGACTTCACAGATCTTAATAAAGCTTGTCCGAAGGACGATTTTCCCCTTCCTCGCATTGATCAACTTGTAGACTCTACCTCCAAAAGCGAGTTATTAAGTTTTTAGATGCTTACTCGAGGTACCACCAGTTAGTATGAGTAAAGAAGATGAAGAGAAAACTTCCTTCATCACTCCATTTGGCACTTTCTGTTATGTGAAAATGCCCTTTGGTCTCAAAAACGCTGGTGCAACTTTTCAAAGATTAATGCAGAAAACCTTCAGCCCACAAATAGGTCGGAATCTGGAAGCCTACATTGATGACTTGGTAGTGAAAAGTGTCAACTCCGGCGACCATATGCTTGACCTTAAAGAGACTTTCAATAACTTGAGAAGACATAACCTCAAGTTGAATCCGGAGAAGTGTGTGTTCGGGGTTTCCGCTGAAAAGCTGCTCGGTTTCCTAGTTTCGGCTAGAGGTATCGAGGCAAACCCAGCAAAGATATCGGCCATCCATCAGATGCGCCCCCCGACCACGAAGAAGGAAGTCCAGAAGCTAACTGGTTGTATGGCAGCGCTAAGTCGTTTCATAGCCAGGTTAAGGGAAAAGGGACTACCTTTCTTCAAACTTCTTCGGAAACATAGAAGTTTCGAATGGACGACGGAAGCGAATGATGCCTTTGAAAAGCTCAAAGTGTACCTTACGAGTGCCCCGGTCTTAGTTTCTCCAAGACCAGGGGAAACACTGTTGATTTACGTGGCTGCAACGCCACAAGCTGTCGGCGGTGTACTGGTCGTAGAATGTGAAAACGTCCAACGACCAGTGTATTACGTAAGCGAAGTCTTACACGGGCCAAAGGAAAAATATCCACAGGTACAAAAGTTGCTTTATAGTCTCCTTATGGCTTCAAGGAAACTAAGGCATTACTTTCAGGCCCACAAAGTGGTCGTACCTACTGGATATCCCTTAGGTCAAGTCCTTGGAAATAGGGAATCATCAGGACGAATAGCAAAATGGGCGGTGGAACTAGGGACGTTCGACCTCCATTTCATCTCACGAACAGCTATAAAGTCTCAGGCAATAGCAGAATTCATTGCCGAGTGGACAAACCCAGAATCTAAGCAAGGACTTGAGTATGAGCGCCACGACGAGTGGACAATGTACTTTGACGGTTCCTTATTGCTTAAAGGATCGGGGGCTGGAGTCGTCTTGATATCCCCTACCGGCGAACACATCAAGTATGCCGTCGGTTTAACTTTCCGCTACAAACAATGTGGCGAGTACGAAGTTTCTTTGGCGGGACTTGGAGGCTCGTTAAGCTCGGGATTACGCAAATTGCTAGTGAAGGCGATTCTCAACTAGTAGCGAATCAAGTAGGGAAAGAGTACCAATGCTCGAGTACCAAGATGTCTTCCTATCTGGCGAAGTGCGAAATTCAAAAGCACTTCTTGGTTTCGGATCAATATATTCCTAGAAAGGAGAACTTTCTAGCGGATCGGTTAGCACGGATGGCCTCTACTAGGTCAGCCGTCCGTAGAGTTTTTCTCGAGCAACTCGATTCACCCTCGGTGGTCGAGCATTCGAGAACATCGATAGTTTACATCGAGTCAATCCTATTGACTCGATAACTTAGATGCTCCACGATCGGTGACGATCAAGGTAGAGACGGATGACGTCGATCTACAATTATCTTGACATGACCTAATTCACGAAGATGATGCAGGTGATCGATAGCACGAAGGCCAAATCATACACTCTAATCGAGCGTACCTTGTATAAGCGAGGATCTCATGGAGTGTTGATGAGATGCATATCTCAATCGGTGGCATTAAGTTGCTAACGAAATTCATAAAGGAGTGCATGGAGCACATCATTCCTCTGAACCACAGGTCGGTAAGGCCTTGAGCAAGGATACTCTTGCCAATCGCCTTCATGATGCAAAAGAGCTCGTGACGAAGTGCGCATAATGTCGGGCTCATAGCCGACAAGTACATCAACCGCACAAGCTTTGCAAACAATCCCTCTTTCTTGGCCTTTTGCAACTTTGGGATTTGGACATTACAGGACCATTCCCAAGAGCACCGGGGCTTCAATTCTGTTCGTCATGATTGACACGTTTACAAAATGGATCGAAGCGAGCCGTTGTAAAGTTACAAGCAAGCGCTAAGAGGTTCATAACAAAAATGTGATTACGATTTGGTGTACCCGATCGTATCATCGCGATAATCGGTACCAGTTCTCAGCGGTAATTTCGAATTCGCGAAGAACTAGGAATCAAAATCCATTTAAACCGTGGCTCATCCACGAGCAATGGAAGCGATCGGCGTGCCAATGGTATCCTAATACGAGGATAAAGCGCCGAGTATTCGACCGATTAATAAAACGGTCAGGGGCTTGGGTTCAAGAACTTCCTTCTGTTTTATGGGCTGTCCGGACCACGACCAGTCGTGCGACCGGTGAAACACCTTTCTTTTTGGTTTATGGGGCCGAAGCTATGCTTCCTCCAGAATTGAAAATTGGCTCTGCTCGCACTGATTGTTTTAACTTAAGCAATCAGGAAGAACATCGACTCGACGATATCAATTTCCTTGAAGAACGACGAAACCAAGCCTTGATTCGTTCGGCAATCTACCAACAAGCCATGCGAAGGTACTACAATCGTAAGGTGCAACCTCGCAACCTATCTGTCGGTGATCCGTTCTCGTAAAAATTCAGAGCCAAGCAGGGCGCAATAAGCTTTCCCCTAAATGGGAAGGTCCTTACACTGTGGTCGAAGTTACCCGACCAGGCTCAGTACGATTAGCCATGTCAGACGGCAGGGTTTTGTCAAATTCATGGAACATTGACCAATTGCGTAAGTTCTTTGTTTAATCTTTTCTTTATTTCTTTTCATTTCATTTCATTTAAATTCCTCTAAATTGAATAATTAATTTTGGAGTAGCGGGTGATGTTATTTATATGGCGTTGCCTAATCACAGTCATTGCGGTTCGTATGCTCGGATTATAAAGTGTATAGTTTATGTTTCAAAATTCTGTTCTACTCTTGTTTGGCTACTGGTCGGGACACGAAAAACCTCCTAGTCGAAGTCTCTCCTTTTTCGCACGTGATTCCGCCCACTAGAAGGAGCTTCCTAGCGACGATCTTTTCCTACGATCCCCGCTGCCAGTCGGACTAAGAGCATGAGCACGTCTTGCGAAATGTATTTTATACCTTTATTTCCTAGCTAGGTTCATTCCGACCAGTATTGAGCATCGCATAGAAGTAAAACCACCTGTCTCCTTTTTAACATATGTTCTTCATGTTTTTTCCTCTTATCAAGGAGAATTCTTTATTTTTCCGACCATATGTTGTTTTGGTAAAATACTTCGATCATTAAAAACAGATTTACAACTAGCCGAAACCTACACGGTTCCGACCATAAAGGTTTCCTAGTATTACCACGATCAGTTTTTTACCGATCAGTACATGCTTACAAGTAATGGTTGAGATTTGGATTTATATTCTTGGCCTTAGGTGGTACCATTATATAGTAAAGGTCTTCTACTATATAACAGTCGGGGGCTAGATAAGACATAAATTCACAAGTCGACCGGATGAATAAAAGAATTTTTTCCATTTTGATAAGAGAAAGGTAAGTCTTTACATTGTATGCATTGTTTTTTCATGCAGCTAAACTACTAGAGAATGCCTAAACTACTACTGCTAGATGGAGATCCGACTTCCATCTCTTCTGCAACCTTTTCGCCTAGAGGTTTCATCTCTGCGAGGATCTGATTTGCCTCTGCGGGTAAGCAGTTGAAATCCTCTTCGATGGCTTGAAGGTTAGTTGATGGGTCGGAAGCTTTCAGCTTTGCCAAAGCAAGACTGACTCCATAAGCAATAGACTCCTTAACGGAGTGGGCATAGTTCTCCCTAGTGGTCTTGAGCAAAACCTTGAGCTCTTCCAGTAAAGAGCCAAGAAAATTGACCTTCTCTATTGGGTCACTCAAGGAGGGCAAGCTTGATCCCGCGCCCATGTCAAAGAGCATTTTGTATAGCGAGGTGATTTTCTCGTCCAAGCTAAGCACGAGAGCCGCCCCCTTGTCTTGCTCAAATTCCAGAGCCTTCTTCACTCTGGTCAATGCTTGTTTTTGTTCTGCATAGACAAAGCAAGTATTAAGTAAAAGATTGGAAGATGTCTTGAGTCATGGCTACGACCAGTTACCTTCCTCTCTCTTCCTGGAATCATCCAGAAGCTTTTTATTACTGGTCGTCAAGACTTCGATCGACCGGTTTTTAGCCTGAAGTTCTTCTTCAAGCTTTATTCTTCTGGCCTTTTCAGCCAAAGCATCTTCTTTTATTTTCTCTAAATCTATCAAAATAATCTCTGATAAGGGAGAATGAATAAAAGGAAAGTCTTAATAAGGAAAAAAGAAGAAGAACTCTTACTTTCTATCTCAGAGTGTTTTTCTTCTAATATCCTAACTCGCTCGGTTAGTCTTCTACTGTAGCGAGGTTTTCGATCATATGCTGCACAAGTAGCATTTCTTCCATAAACCTTCTTGAGTAACTTTGAGAAAGGAAAATTATGGAGAAGATTGAAGACACTTACCCGAATTACGGCATCATTGTAATCGGTAAATATTTTATCGGGCTCCGCCTATGTTAGGCGATCCGATATTTTCTCCCAGTAATTCTCAAGCTCCTTGCTCATGGTAAATCGAGGAAAGAAAGGGAACTTGTTATACTGGGAGGAGGTACCTTCAGGAACCTGTGGAAGTTCTGCAGAAGTTTCTACCTCTGCTGATGGCATATCTACCATCAAAAGATCTAGCTCAGGTTCCGATACCGAAGTTGGCTCGGGGGCTTTCCCAACCATTTCCTCCTCTGGGTTATTTCCCTGAGGAAAGCCTTGGTCGGAACTACCCTCGACCACTTTGTCTGCTGGGTTCGACTGGTCGGTAGCAACCGGAACTCCAGCAGATCTGCACAAGAGAAACACAAAGTTCAATTCTACTTGAGATATACGAGGTATGTTTTTCGTATAAAATTGTACATACCTGGTGATTTTCTTAGTTTTGATCTTATAACGCGCTGGTTTAAAGTCCGTTGCTCCTGTTTTTCTCTTTGTTCCCACCAGTTCCGAACTGGTAGGTTCAATTACATTTCCCACATTTTCGATCAGAAGATCAGATGCGATGTCTTGACTATCCGTCGAGAACACGGTCCCCGACTCTGGATCGAGAAAGTGTGGTTTCATCGTCTCGAGAACAAATGTCTCATGGACAACTATACGAGACTCGATAATTGCCACCGATTTAACAAACCAAGTTAATCGGTGAAGAATATACTTCATCTTGCGAAGTTATTTCTTTCGATTGCTTACCTCGGCGTGACCGCGCCTCGGCGATCACAAGGTCGGTTGGATAATCAATAGGCTCACACGTCTCGTAGCCTCATTGATTTTAAGTCCCACCAACTACACATAAAGAGGATTAAAGCGATCGAAAATAATCGCAAAGGTGAAAAGAAGTTAATACACTTACCCTAAGTCTTTCGGTCCTCTCCTCGGCACTAACAAGTGCTAGGATTAAAGGAAAGGCGGCCTTGTCATCGAGTTAGCGGCCGACAGATCATTTTGATCCTGCTTTACGGCGTCCTCGTAAGACAAGGCCGCAAATGCAAGCGAAAGGTCTTAGTTTTTGCGAAAATAATCAACTCGCAAAATAAAGCGGTCGGTATTTTCTAAAAATTACGGATCGAGAATCCTCAGTAGCGTCATCGCCACCAATAAACCAGAGCATCGAACGTGCCCTGGTCTTTAAAGGACTAATCCTCCTAATGGAAAAGTCCCTTACAACGTGCCAGGAGGTTAAACCCCTGACACTCAAGAGATGGATAGCCTCAACCCATCTCCCAACTTCCCCCTCCTTCTTTGAGGAGGAGCGCGTGAGTTCTCGACCGCCTTCTTACATGTATGTCTGGTAGTCTTCTCGCGTAACCTTCATGTAGAACCAACTTTTCTTCCATGACGACTAAGAAGACTTCGAGTACATACGAATGTACTCGTCAGCCTTGCCGTCATGAAGCCTTAGGGTACATTCCCCAGGGGTGCTGGTCGTTTTCTTCATGTTCGCCATCCGGTAGTAATACTTGAAGAGTTCCATCGTCGGTGGAATCCCCAAGTATGCTTCGCAGAGGTAGACGAACATACTTAGGTTCGCAATGGCGTTGGGAGCGAGGTTGATCAATTCGACCTCGTAGAACTCCAGCACTTGAGAAAGAAAAGAATGTGCTGGAAGCTTGAGCCCGCACTCAACGTACGCGAGGAATACCGGGATTTCTCCCTCCTCGCCACTTGGGCAGTGCTCTCCAAAAGCCGATCTCCAAGGGATCAAACTCCTGTCGGGTAGCAACCCAACTCTCAAATCTTCTCTCGCTCAGATCGGAGATCGACCAGTTTGCGATGAGGTCCGACATAATGCTTTCCTTTTTTGGGTGAAGAACTCAAGGAAGATTTTCTTGGAGATAGAAGCATAAAGGTTTAAAGCACTCACCGTAGGTCGTTTTATAGACATTTTCATCAGAATCGACTCTTCGAGAAGTCCAACGGAAAAATACCTTTTCGCCTAACGGACAGAAAGGCTTTTTCCTTTTTCCAAAGCAGTTTCTCAACTTTAAAATGAACACAGACCGCCTAGAGTCTCACGGCATTTAATGAGAGGTCTGTTCGATATGATTGCATCGAAGAACGTGTCTGCACGACCAACATTCATTTAAAAGTTCGGGGGCTAGCTGTTGAGGATTAAAATATTCATATATTATCCTAATATACGATAAAGACCATACGTCTTCGTGGTCGTAACTTCTAAGACCACCGACCTAGCGGTGAAGGTATTCTGAAGTTATATAATAAATACCCTGGTCGGACTAAGTCTCAAATCTAGTCCACGACCAGGTAAGTGCTCGTGAAGCTATGAACAGGCGTCTGGGTCGAGTCTCCGACCACGCCACTCACTATGTGATGAATGAATCACGTGTTTCATATTCCACATAATTACAACACTATCACGGTTGATGAATTAACGTCTCCTAAATCATTAACCGCCAAACAGTTGACATTTTCACCAACCGCCTTTACAGTTAGTGGAACCGTCAAACTGCCGTCTCTTCCCGACCAGGTGCGTCGCTTCCCAATGGATGTCTCTTCATGGGATAACTGCCACCGCTTCATCAACTATTTAAGGAAGGTCATGGAAGGACGGAAGGAGACAAGGGACAACGAGACATACAGAAGACATCAAGCAAGACTTAGCAAAGTGTTGTGCTTTTAGATACTCTCTGTGTTTGTAATCATGAGTTCATAGCAATAAAGAGCAAGTCAGATCCACTCCCTGAAGTCACGCACATTTTTCCTCTTTTCATTTATATGTTCATAAGATCGGCGATTTGATCGTCGACACAAGTCATACCACAGAATGCATTTATACATGATGGCTTATTCCAAAGGAATGGCTTCTGTGGTTATTTTGCGGAAATGCAACATTTGCAATTGAATACAAATAATAGATTGAAACGTAATTGAAAACAAATAAAGGCTATTAATTTAACATTTGATTTCAGAAAGGACACACAGTCTAATCAAGTTATTCACACAACTGCACAAGTTACCTTACACAACTGACCCTTCCCATTTGTTTTATGAAAATCTACCCCTCGTGTGAAATTCCCGAGCATGTCCATATCCGAGGACGCGGCTATTCAAATAGATTGGTTTAAACACTCTGCAGAGGTTGTACACTTTACCCACACGATGAAACCAACCGGATCAGAGTTGATCACAACAAAACCTTTCAGAGACTTCATCTCAAACAATGACACTCCCGATGTGCTTTCCTGCCGGCCAACCGATACACACAGCGTTTGGTTACGACACACATCGTTGTACAGGGATGCAGCGAACCATCCCGCGATGTGACATATCACACCTCCAGCCCATCACACAGCTTAAAATATAACTGAGTTGTCAATGTCAAGACTCCATAACTTACTAAGTTAGGCCCAGCCCATACTAGGCATGTGGCGCTCGGGACCCGATGGTCGCCGGCGAACGGCGGCGACTCGCCGGTGGTAGAGGGTACCAGATTGTTCCCCGTGCTATTGCGCACTAAGGGGTGCCCTTACCGGTAGCTGGCAACGACGGTGGCGACCGGCGGCGAGGAAGAAGCGGCGGTGGAGCTTCGGGTTTTATCGGAAGTGCGCTCCGACGACGAGGAGGGGCGCACGAGGTAGCCTGGGACTTGCTGATCATGGTGGTAGAGTCGGCGAGGCAAGGGCGGCGACGACGGCGGTGCAATTCACCGGAGAAGAAGCTCGGTCAAAAACCCTAAATCTTGGATTGCGGCGGCGCTAGAGCGATCGGGGAGACGAGGGTGGTGGCTCTGGGTTGCGGCGGACTAGGCGATCCTAAGGGAGGTATTTATAGGCCCGAGGATGCTGAGATTTGGAAACCCCCAAATCGAGTCTGAAACGGCCGCGATCGGCATTTCCGAGATTCAGGGAGATTGGGAGGGATTCGGTAGCCGATTTGGTTAGGGATGAGTACGGGACAGATACGGCTACAAATTGGTGGGGTCGGTGCGAAGAATCAGCGACCGTTGCGATTTTGTCGGATGAAGCTTTGAACAGCAACAAGGGCGGGCGAAGGCGAAGGCGCGAGGAAGAAGAAGACTCCGCGGAGACGACGACTCGGTGGTGGTCCCACGTGCGGCGTGGCGCGCGAAGCGGCGGCGAGATCGTGGCGAGGCCACGCGATCATCCAACGGAGGAAGGCGGGGTTGAGCGTGCGTCCGTCAAACGAGGGCATCGTCAAGCATCCAACAAAGCGGGCGCGGTCGGCGGCGAGATGGTGGCGCTGTGGAATAGTGTTGGGCTTTGGCCCAAGATCATTCGAAGGATTTTCTTTAGTTTTCTTTTAAATAAATCCAGAAAATGCAAATAGAAATTAGAAAATAGCAAATGATCTTGGAAAAATTCTATAAAATTCTATAAAATATATCCAAGCAAATAGAATCTAAATAAAATAGTTTTGGCAATTGTTGATGTTGGAATTAAGCACATTAAATCATTTTGTCCTTAAAGTCCATATTAAGCTTTTAAATTAATATTCAAATAAATCCAAATGGTGAATTTTCTCACTACCACTATTTAAAGGATTTTTAAAGCTCTGAAAATTGGGACGTTACATTACCTGCCCACGGTTCTTGAAGGGTCTGCCCGGTCATGGTTGCGGAACCTGTCAGTCGAATCTACCTACACTTGGGAGCAACTCTGTGATATGTTGATCGCCAACTTCCGGGGGACGTACGATCGCCCCGGAAAAGAAGACGATCTCCATCTGATCAGGAAAAAGACCAATGAAACTCTTCGACAATATATCAAGAGGTTCTACCAGGTTCGTAAGTCTATCCCAGAGGTCGCGGAATCTTCAGTTATACAGGCTTCTAAAGTAGGGATGAGGAATCGACGATTTATGGAGGATATCGCCATGAATCTACCACGAAGAACCGTCGAGGTTTTCGACGTGGCGGACAAATATGCAGCCGCTAGCGAGGCGGTCGAATGGCGTGAAGCCATTGATCGAAAGGATAAAATATCTCAACCTGGCTTGGAAAAAATGAGAAGAAAAATAAGAAGTCTCTCAAGAGTAAGAAGAACCGCAAGCTCGACAATATAGAAGTCCTTGCGATCTCTGAATTTTTTTCAAGGGCAAGAAAGACTTTTTCGATCGGAACAAGGCAAAGGCTCCGACCGACGACTACAAGAAAAATAAGAAGTACTGTCCACTCCACTAGGCAGCAGGGCATGATCTACGCATCTGTCGAACCTGGCAGAAGAAACTGGAGGATTACTACTCAGATAAAGGTCCCTTCCCCTCTATACATGAACTCAGAGAACCAAGTTCCAAGAAGGACAAAGATGACGATGAAGAAATAGAGTACCAGGAGCTGCAACACACAGTGGATATGATCTTCGAAGGATCATCTTCGTACGACTCAAGGCGCCATCTGAAGACCGTAAAGCGGGAAGTGAACCTTGCTGAGTCTTCGATCGACATCAAGCCATCCAGGTGGTCGGAGACAACTATCTCCTTCAGCAAAGAAGACTGCTCCATCCCGTCATCTCAACCAGGTATGTTATCTATCGTAGTTGAACCTGCAATTAACAATTGTAAAGTTAATCGAGTCTTGATAGATGGAGGTGGTTCTTTAAATATTGTATTTGCGGGGGCATTGGAAGAAGTGCA
The DNA here is from genome assembly GCA_036346395.1 of Hsuehochloa calcarea. NCBI lineage: Eukaryota > Viridiplantae > Streptophyta > Magnoliopsida > Poales > Poaceae > Hsuehochloa > Hsuehochloa calcarea. The sequence continues at coordinate 53,250,106 of CM070593.1, read as the reverse complement.
AATTCCCAGGTCGAAGGTAAAACCTGTGAAGTATGCTTTTCACAGTATAGTTCCTGGTTCTACTGCAAAACCGATAGGACAACTGTTCCTACCGGTCAAGTTCGGAAAACCTGACAATTTCCGTACAGAAAAGATCCCCTTTGATGTGGTGGATTTTGAAACCACATACATTGGGACCTTTGGTCATCCAACATTGGCTAAATTCCTCATAGCTACGCATTACGACTATCAAAATTTAAAGATGCCAGGACGAACAGGATTCATCACGGTTTGAGGAGATAGAAAAATGGCTTATGTGTGTGATCAGAAGTCATTAGAACTGGTCAACGAGCTTTCGACCAAATAAACTAATCTGCCTTCCGTGCAGGCCAAGCACTCAAGACCTAAGATGGCGCCGAAGCCTTCCGACCAGACCAAGGAGGTACCACTTGACAAAGGTGCTTCTCCGGAAAGCACCAATATATCATCTGGGTCAGAAAATGCTAAAGCAGCTTCCCAAAAAGTATTGGTCAGAGGAGAACGCAACCCTAAATAGGAAGAGTTGCTCGTCTCCTTCCTCTGAGGAAACCTGTACTTATTCTCCTGGTAGGCGTCCAACATGCCCAGAGTCCACAGGGAGGTGATTGAGCACAGGCTAGCTCTCCAGTCTGATAAGAAACCAGTCAAGCAAAAGCTAAGGCGCTTCGCGCCTGATCGGAAGGATTCAATCCAATCTGACATTGACAAGCTCCTCGAGGCTGGGTTTATTCGTGAGGTCGACCACCCAGAATGGCTCGCCAACCCGGTAATATTTAGAAAAAGCAATGGGAAATGGCGAATGTGTATCGACTTCACAGATCATAATAAAACTTGTCCAAAGGATGACTTTTCCCTTCCACGCATTGATCAACTTGTAGACTCTACTTTTGGGTGTGAGTTGATAAGTTTTTTAGATGCTTATTCAGGATACCACCATGTTAACATGAGTAAAGATGATGAAGAGAAAACATCCTTCATCACAATATATAATGATCCAAATCTCTACTCTCATTCGGCTTTTGTTGCTTCTTTCGAACTCCACGATATATCACATGCTTTATCTGATTCTAGCTGGGTAAATGCCATGCATGAGGAGTTAGAGAATTTTAAAAGAAACAAGGTTTGGATCCTAGTAGAACCTCCTAGTGATCATAATGTTATAGGAACCCGTTGGGTGTTCAAGAATAAACAAGGTGAGGATGGTTCTGTGGTTAGAAACAAGGCCAGATTGGTAGCTCGGGTTTTGACCAAGTTGAGGGGTTAGATTTTGATGAGACATTTGCTCCTGTTGCTAGACTAGAAGCTATTCGCATTTTGCTCGCATTTGCTGCATCAAAAGGTTTTAAATTATATCAGATGGATGTTAAAAGTGCCTTTTTAAATGGTTTCATAGAGGAGGAAGTGTATGTTAAGCAACCCCTTGGTTTTGAGGATCCCAAGTATCCAAATCGTGTTTTCAAGCTATCTAAAGCATTGTATGGTCTTAAACAAGCCCCTAGAGCCTGGTATGATAGACTTAAGACCTTTTTGCTTAAAAATAATTTTGAGATGGGTAAAGTGGATAAAACCCTATTCATTCTTAGACGTGACAATGACTTCCTGCTTGCTCAAATTTATGTGGATGATATTATTTTTGGTGGTTCCTCTAATGCTCTTGTTTCCATCTTTTCTGAGACTATATCCAGGGAATTTGAGATGAGTATGATGGGAGAGCTTAATTACTTTTTGGGACTTCAAATCAAGCAATGCAAGGAAGGAACTTTCATCCATCAGACAAAGTACACTAAAGATCTACTCAAACGCTTCAACATGGGTGACTGCAAGCCAATTTCCACTCCCATGGCAACCTCATTGTTTTGGATCGGATGAGGAAGGAGAAGTCGTGGATCAACGCGAGTACCAAAGATGATCGGCTCCATACATGTCCGACGGCCTCGAGACCGGACATTCACTTCACGGTATGCCTTTGTGCAAGATTTCAGGCGTCTCCGAGAACTTCCCATCGCCAAGCCGTTAAGCGCATATTCAGGTATTTACACTCTACCCTCTTATATGGCATTTGGTATTCATGCTCCTCAGCTCTGTCCATTAGGGGTTTTTCAGATTCTAATTTTGCGGGTTGTCGGTTAGATAGGAAGAGTACCTTAGGCATCTGTCACTTCCTAGGCACTTCTCTTGTATCTTGGTCTTCTAGGAAGTCTTACATTGCACAATCCTTCTTGAAGTAGAATATGTAGTCTTTTTGCTAGTTCTTTGTGCTGATTTTGTGGATGACGTCCACTCTGAAAGATTATGGGTTAAACTTTGCTAGTGTTCCTCTTTTCTGTGATAACACCTCTGCTATTAATATTGCTAAAAACCCAGTGCAACATTCTAGGACTAAGCACATAGACATTGGCTTTCACTTCCTTAAAGATCATGTTGAAAAAGGAGATATTGTGATGCACTTTGTAGAGTCCGAAGCTCAATTGGCAGATATTCTCACCAAGCCTTTAGATCAAACCAGGTTTTCCACCTTGAGAAGTGAGTTAGGGGTAATTTGTCCCTATGGGTTGGTTTGAGGGGGAGCTTGATCTTTTCTGATCTTTCCTTGTTCTTTTGATTTTTAATTGTTCTTTTTCTGAACTTAGTGATCTTTTTGAACTTTTTAGGTTTTTAGGCTTTTTATTGCATCTCATTGTATCATATTGCATTCATATGAAAAATACAACAAGTGGTATGAAAAATCCAAAAAGATGCATTGTAATATAAGACTTTACCTTATCTTTTAAAATTGATGGAGCTTTGCCTATTACCCTTTGGAGCTTTAGTACTTCAATTCGTGCTCAATGTCATGTTCAGTTCTTTGACTTGCTAGAATTATCATGCTTTTACATGTGTAGCTAAGTCTTTGCTATATGAGCTAGAACTTTAAAACAACTCGAACTAAGAAATTGCAATTTGTGGATGTTTTAGCGAGTTGCGCAATTAGTGCTCCTCTTGTGACATTGGCCCTGTCAGAATTGCTTTGTTAGCTCTTTGATCTAAAATTGACCATTACTTGAGCTTCTGTGTTCTTGAGATTCTAAAACTGCTCATGTGAAAAATGAAAAATCAAGATTGTCTTATGCTTAAAATGTGCCAAACTATTCTTACGAGACTGCTTGTCAAATGACATGAACTTGGAGATAGTTTGATGAACCAGACGATCTCATAGGGACTGCTTGTCAGAAATAACATGAACCTCAAGATTTATCGCATACAGTAGAAGCTTAGAAAGAGTTTGTGGATGGCTCCTAGTCCAGGATCTTCTTTACTAAGATATACCTTTAATCAACTGTTGGTCGAAGCTTAGGATGAGTTTGTGGATGGCTCCTAGTCCACGATCTTGTCACTAAGTTAGATCATTAGTCAACTTCAATATTCAATGCATATGAGAAAATTATTGACAAATGGGCTTTTACAAAATTTTGAGCAAAATGATTCAATACAAGACCTGATTGACTCTTAATGTGGTCTTTGTTAGATTTTTGATCTCACTTTGACATTTTGACATGGCCAATTTCACTTTAGGATCCTGTTGATGAACTTCTTTGAATTTGAAGCGTTGCTTAAATTGATCAAATCTCTTGCTTTACTTTTGAGCCTTTGTGCTTAGCTTTGATATACATGTCTTACCATGATCTTGCTAAGCTATTTGTCGGGCTTGATATGTTGTTTGTGCAATATTAGAAATACTGGCTAGCTCTTTTGGGTAATCTCCAAAGCTTCTTGTAATCAAAAATTGAAAAAATACAAAAATGAAGCCACTCCATTGCACTTCATGCATACTCCTCTTTATGCTTCTTTTGTTTCTGCTTCTTCCTTTATTCTATATTTGTTATCTCTGGATGAGAGGAAGGCGTGATTCCTTGATGAATCCATTGTCAAAGGGGGAGAAGATGTGTGTTAATGAGAAGATATTTCATTGTTGGGGGAGAAGATTATACAAAGGGGGAGAATTTGAAAATTTCTTAAATTTGAGGATCATAGTGAGGGGGAGTTCTTGAGTTGCATTCTTATTGTCTTATTGTATATTCTGAACTTGAATTGCATTCTTTTATCCTCACAATGATCATAGGTCAATTGAACAATTGTTCTTTCATATGGACCTCATGTGAGAATTTTGAACCTTTTCTGGAAATCAAAGTTTTTATGCTTTCTTTAGCCTTATCTCACATGCCTATACTATTCTGATGTCAGCTTGGTCATTTACATTGCTTTTTCTTGCTTATGGACCAAGTTGTGCTTTTGTCTTAGCTATGAGTAAACTCGTTTTCAAACCTCTTACTTACATTTTCTGGATAATTGCCAATGTGTTCATCAAGGGGGAGATTGTGGATATCATGGGAATATGCTCCAGATCTTAGGATAATGTGACAATTGGCAATGGTGTTTACGGTTTGTCGTTTCACGGGTTTTCGACAAAACTACAGGCATTCTGGACAGGGGCGGTCCGACCGGTCCTTGCACGACGGTCCGACCGGTCCCAAATCGGTCGGACCGGCCATGTGAAGCGATCGGACGGCGGTGACCTAAAAGTGGTCAAAGCAGTGGGCCAAAAATAGGTGTTGTAGGCAAGTGAGGATCCCAATGCACTTGGTCTCATAATTTTGGAGTCTCGGTAAGAAGTTCTATTCGTTTTAATTTCGAAGGTTTGAATTTGTGGCATGAATTTGGCTAAGTCCTAGGGGCGGTCCGACCGCTCACGTGAGGCGGTCCGACCGGCCAAGAGGCGGTCCGGCCGGCACATGGGCCGGTGGAGCGGTCGGGCCGGTATTGACTTGAGCGTCGGCCAACCTCGTGGCGATGTTGTTTTGTTAGGTCAAAGTCATTGGTATCGTGGCATATGGTTTGCATGATGCATGTTTTGACTAACATGGGTCAAGTTGTGAAGAACTTGTTCCCGATTCGTGTTTGCTTGTCTATGGTTGTGCGGGTTGCTTGGTGGTCAGCGACGGTCAGCGGCGAGGAGGATCGGGACTAGACTTGGAGAGTTGAGGTCGAGCGATTGGCGATGCGGGTGAGTCAACGACTCAAGCGTGACACAAGATGGACAAGGGTGACCTATTGGCAAATCCATGGCGCATGGTGAAGCGGTTTAGGTCAAAAGGTTAAAGACGGCGCTTTGCGGCGTGCGTGTGTGACCCGTTTGTTAGTGGGCCTTAACGGAGCCCAATTAAGTCAAACCCTAGAGAGTTCTAGGCCTCCACTATAAATAGGAGGAGGTGGTGGCTGCACCCTCTCTCTCAGCTGTTTTTCACCTCTTTTGTCGCTTTCAAACCCTAATTGGCTTAGGGAGAGTTGAGGTGGAGGCTAGGGCTTTTCATGGTTTGAGGAGAATTTCGTGATCTTGGATTGACCACTGATCCATGATGGTGTGGGTGTAATCCAGCAACGATCACGTTTTTAATCTATGCAAGGTTTGCTTGAGATAAGTCTCTTTTCGTTCTTGCTTTCAATTTCGTAATTTTAGAGCTTTCTTTGATCCGCAAGTTTGTGATTGATTCTTTCACGTGAATTAGCTTGCTGTGATATGTGTGAATCTATCTAGCATCATCTTGATCATCAATCTCTCACGAACTAGCATTAGGATCAAGTTTTCGTTCTTGCCCGGTTTTAGACCCTCTGTTGTTCAATTGGCAATTGCTCAGGATCTATCCAAGAATTATCATAATATTTGATTGGAATAGGTCCTCAATAGCATATAGAAGGTGTGTGCAAAGTTTCATAAAGATTGGAGTTGAGAATCAAAAGTTTCACCTAATTGCAACTTCGTCATTGGGCTGATTTTATTGTTGCGATCGGTTACGAGTCGGCGGTCCAACCGCCATCATCACCGGTCAGACCGATTTTGGAGCGGTCCGACCGCCAGTACAACAGCGGTCAGACCGCCCGGCAATCGGTCCAACCGGCTGGGTCCAGAGGTTAGACCGCCCGTGCTTTGATCTTTTGCAATCTTAGTTGATTTTGTTATTTTGTTTAAGGGATTTAATTGGATTCAATACTAGTCTTCCGCTGTACTGGTATATTGATCTTCATAGCTTCCTAATAGCTATTGGAGTGAAATTGTGTTGAATTCATTATTTGAAAAAAAGTGAGCGTGCTCCTATTCACCCCCCCATCTAGTCGCCTTTTCGGTCCAACACATCTTATTTGGCGGAAGTACAGAAACTCGAAAAGTACTTCTTTGATTTCGAGATCCAATATATTCCTAGAAAGAAAAACTTTCAAGCAAATCAGTTGGCATGGATGGCCTCCACAAGGTCACCTATCCCGCTTGGAGTTTTTCTCAAGCAACTCGATTCACCCTTGGTGGTTGAGCTTTCCGAGGACATAGGTGTTCCATTAGAGGTCATACAAATCGATCCTGCACACATGGATACTCCACAAGTCGTACGTCTCGACCATGGTAGAAATTGGATGACGTCGATCTATAATTATCTTCAGTGTGGCATTATTCCTGAAGATGATGACGAGGCCGATCGTATAGCTCGAAAGGCCAAATCATATGCTCTGATCAAAAGTACCTTATACAAACAAGGATCTCATGGAGTCTTGATGAGATGCATATCTCAAACAGATGACATTAAGTTGCTATCTGACATTCATGGAGGAGTCTATGTAGCATGTCATTCCTACAGAACACTAGTTGGTAAAGCCTTCAGGTAAGAATACTACTGGCCAACTATCCTTCATGGTGCAAAAGAGCTCGTAACGAAGTGCGTACAATGTCAATTTTATAGTGACAATTTCATCAATCAGTACAAGCTTTGCAAATATTTTCTCTTTCTTGGCCTTTTGCGATCTGGGGACTAGACATTCTGGGACCATTCCCAATGGCACCCGGGGGCTTCAAATTCCTTTCCGTCATGATTGACATGTTTGCTAAATGGATAGAAGCCGTGCTAGTTGTTAAAACAACAACTGAGGCTGCTAAGAGGGTCCTCACCAAAAAACATGATCACGCGATTTGGTATACCCAGTCGTATAATCACGAATAATGGTACCCAGTTCTCCAGCGAAAATGTCTAGGAATTCTGCAAATATCTAGGTATCAAAATACATTTCGCTTATATCGCTCATCCGTAGAGTAACGGAGCAGTCGAGCGAGCTAATGGTATATTAATGCAAGGAGTCAAACGTTGGGTTTTCGACCAGTTAACAAAACGGTCAAGGGATTGGGTTCAAGAACTTCCTTCCGTATTATGGGTCATTCGAACCACGACCAGTCGTGCTACCAGTGAAACGTCATTCTTTTTAGTTTACGGTGCTGAAGTCATGCTTCCTCCGGAACTGAAAATATGTTCTGCTCGAACCAAATGTTTTAACGAAAACGATCAAGAACAACAAAGACTCTACAACGTGAATTTCCTTAAAGAATGATGAAACCAAGCTCTTATACGATCGGCGGTCAACCAACAAGCAACGCGAAGGTACCACAGTCGTAAGGTGCAACCTTGCATCCTAGCTGTAGGTGATCTGGTTCTAAGAAAAATTCAGAGCCAGGCCAATTGCAATAAACTTTCTTCCAAATGGGAAGGTCCTTACACAGTGGTCAAAGTCACCCGACCAGCCTCTGTACGTCTAGCAATGTAAGACAGACGTGTTTTGCTAAATTCTTAGAACATAGATCAACTACGTAAGTTCTTTGTATAATTCTTTACATTATTTCAATTTCAATACATATTCATTTCTTTTTTCGGATGAGTGATGTTGTTTATATATCTGTCGTCCATTATCTGGTCACATACTATTGTTGTCTAACTGGTCGAAAAAGATTTATTTCCTTCCGATATACTTCCAAAAGGATCTCTTTTTACTTTTTAGCCTCGACATGATCGTCACAAGCCATAAGGGTCCTAGTCGTGACCATCCTAGTTATGGTTCTCACGCGCGATCATACACTCTTTTCTTAAAATAAATAAGTAAGAAAGCATAACATAGACAACAAACTATAGTTATTTACATGTTTAAAAATTTGAAGACTATCTTTTTACATTTCAATATTTTGTTCTACTCTTGTTTGGCTACTGGTCGGGATATGGAAAACCTCCTAGTCGAAATCTCTCCTCTCTGCACGCGGTCATGCCCACTAGGAGTTTCCTATCGGCGACCTTTTTCTTACGATCATCGCTGCCAGTCGGACTTGAGTATGAGCACGTTTTGCGAAGTGCCTATTACGTCTTTTAATCTTAAGCAATCTTTACGACCTGTTTTTAATAATGTGTATAAATAAGACCGCTTATCATTTATGCATATATTTTTGCACAGTTCTTTATCATTAAAATAAGTCTTGCAACATCTTCCGACCATGAAGTATACTATACAGTATTTTCAGTTATGGAAATAGATCTATAGCTAGTTGAAGTCACACACTAGTTTCGACCAAGTTGATTTCCTAGTGTTACTTAGATATTTTTTAGTAACATAATCAGTACATACTTTGTATTATAGTCTTAGCTTTTACTATCCTTATGGGTCTACTGCTTCTTCAGTAAAGTTCTTCTACTAATACAAACAGACAGGGGCTAGGAAATATATGAGTAGCAAAAGTGAAAAGATAAAATTAAGACTTTACTGATGATAAAAAGGTAAGTTTTTTACATTCACAATTCAAACAATTACAAACATCTACTTCTCGGGGTTGTTAGATTGATTGCTACGTGACGGGGATCCGACCTCCATATCCTCGGCAACCTTGTCTCCAAGAGGCAAAATCTCCTCTATCAACTTGGCTGCTTCATCCTCTGAATAGTTGAAGTATTCTTCAATAGCTTAGAGATGAACAGAAGGGTTAGAAGATTTCAGCTTTGCCAAAGCAAGGTTGACTCCAGTGGCAACGACATCTTTCACAGTCTGGGCATGATTTTCCCGAGTAGATGCAAGCAAACCTCTGAGATCTTCAAGGAGTCGACCAAGATAATTGATCTTCTCCACTGAATCTCTCAAGCTAGAAAGACTTGATCCCGACCACATGTCAAAAATCATCTTGTTAAAAGCATTGACTTGTTCATCAAGATTTTGCCCAAGAACTGCCTCCTTGTCATGCTCAAATTCAAGAGCTCTTTCTACTCTTTTTTAGCTTCTAATTTTTCTCTATTTAAGAAGATCAAATTTAAAAAGTATATAAACTTAAAATACATAGCAAACTGGTTAGACTTTACAACTAGTTACCTTGAATTTTCTTCTCGCAAATTTCAATGACTTATTTATGCTTTGTCGTCAAGTATTCGATTGACCAGTCCGTAGCCTAGATTTCTTCTTCAAGCTTTGTTATTTTGGCATATTTTGTCATGATATCTTTCTTATTTGCCTCCAATTCTGTCAATCATGATAAGAGGAGTGTTCAGAAGTAATAAAGAGGTAGCAAGAAGAAAAGAAGAGAGTTAGGAAGGAGTCATTATTTCTTAACTCAGAATTCTCTTTTTCTAAGTTAGAAATTCACTAGGTCAGTCCTTCGACCACATCAATATTCTCAATCATATGCATCCAAAGATAGCAAGCTTCTTTAAATTTTTAATAATTTTAAAGAAAAGACAAAGAGGGTAGTCGAAGACGCTTACATCAACCGTTGTGTCAGCATATTGGGAGTAGATAAGGTAGGATCAGTCTCCAACTGACACCTGAGACCATCTTCCAGGCCTCCTCGAATAATTGGTTATCAGGAATTCGATGGTGGCCGAAGAAAAATCTGGACAAGTAGACCTTACGATAGGTAAAGAACTCCTCTCCCCTTGAGCGATCTCAACAGGAGGCGAAACCTGCTGAGGCTCTTCTTCGACTCTTATCACCTCAGGCACGATTGGAGTCGTTTCGGAGACTGGAGCATCCAGAGCTGCCACCAACTCGAGGGCTAACTCAACCTCTTCCTTCTTAGGGATGTTTTCCTAAGGGGAGTTCTGGTCAGAAACAATTGGGACATCAAAAGACCTATCAAAATAGAAGAAAGGAAAGTCAAAATTTCAGGAAACAAGAAGATACGAACATGTATGCACTTTCATAAGTCTTTTTCATATACATACTTGGTCTTCTTCTTGGTCTTAATCTTGAAACGTCTGGGAGCATATTCCGTTGTGCTTGCCTTCCTCTTCTTCCCCACCAATTTTACTGGATCCGAACCAGTAAGGCTGGTTAAACCCCTCACGTCCTCCGACCTCTGATCGAAAGTGATAGCCTCGACCTGATGAGACAATGTCTTCGTTGGCTTCCGTGACAGTTGCGTCGGTAGCAACCGTCTGGTCGTGAACGATCGCTATAGGGCCTACAACCTCTGTCGCCTTGACCTGTGGGTCATTGATTTCTCCCATCTAATTTAAAAGCTAATTTAAATTAGGTGATAATTTCTTTCGATAAAAAATATACACTCCTTGTCAAAAGTGTATTACCCTTGGAAGATCATCATCTTCGTTGATCTCTAAGGCAGAGTCAGTCGGAACAAGTGATGACAGAGACTCTGCATCAAGTTCTTTCATCCTTAGCCCGACTGCCTACATAATTAGAGCAAAATTACATATTGATCAGAGAATATATAAAAGGTGAAGAATGAGTTGTTATTTACCCTAAATCTATTCACTTTCTTTTCTAAAGAGACAAGTGCTAAAATATTGGAAAACGCAGCCTTGGTATTAGGCTCTCCAGCGTAGATCATTTTGAGTCACTCTCTAACTTCATCAGGGGAAAGCACTTCAAGGAATAAAAAAATTCAAGGTTAAAGAAACAGACAACTAACAAACTATACTAGACAGAATTCTCAGAACTTACCTTCCCTGGTATCCTTGGTCGCTTCGTCATGACCGATGTACCAGAGCAGGGAACATGATCGAAGCCTTAAGGGACTAATCCGACGCATGAAAAAATCCCTAACCACATGCCAAGAGGTTAAGCCTCTGGCACTAAGGGCTTGAATTGCTTCGACACAAGTTCAAACTCTTCCTTCCTTCTTTACGGTTGAACGCCAGTTGGGTTTCTCCCTCACCAATTTGCCGACAAAGAAAAGGTTGTCCTCCTTCGTGACTGTCATATAGAACCGGCTTTTCTTCCATGACAACAACGAGGACTTCGAGTACATCTTGATGTACTCATCGGCCTTCCCGTCGTGAAGGCGCAGTGAGCATTCCCCTGGGGCTCCCGTTGTCTTCCCCAACCTTACCATCTTGTAAAAATACCTGAGGACCCTCAGATCTGGTCGGATTCCCATGTACACCTTGCAGAGGTAGATAAAGATGCTGAGATTGACGATTGAGTTGGGGGCTATGTTAATCAGTTCAATGTCATAATACTCAAGAACCTGCAAAAGGAACTTGTGTACTGGAAATCCGAGCCCACACTCGGTATTGGCGAGGAAAACAGAGATTTCTCCTTCTTCTCCACTCGGGTAATACTCTCTGGTCACTGATCTCCACTTAATTAGACTCTTGTCTGGAAGCATCCCGATCTCTTCCAAGGCCTTGAGCTTCTTCCCGCTCAGATATGAAACTGACCACTTAGTTGTTAAATCCGACATGATTGGATGAGCAGTGGTCGGAGAAAATTTTCGGGCGGAGAGGACAAAGGAGGTCGAAAGAAATCTTTTGAAGGAAGATGAAGAGGAAGCTTAAAGAAATCTCACAACAAAAAATCATTTAGGCGGCGTGCCGAAGGGATTTTATAGCCGCTACTCCTTAACTGCAAAAATGAGTTACCCAAAAGTCCAACAGACACAAACCAAAGTCCAACGGACAGAAGAACTCTTTGATTCCCAAGATAGTTTTTCAACTTTAAAGTGAATACATACCGATATTTTCTCAATTTTAAAGTGAATACTACCACCTCATTTGTCACGATAATAAATAAGGGTATGCCTGATACAACTTCTCATCGGAGGTTCACATGACCAATTCATTTTAAAGTTCAGGGGCTAGCTAACGAGGATTAAAATCTCTATGTATTACTTTAATACATAATTAAAAGATCATATATCTTCATAGTTGTAACCCCTAAGGCTAATGACCCCCGTGGTCGTAAAGGTTGTAACCCTTAAGGCTAACGACCACGTGATCATAAGGATTCCAGATGTTACTTATAGGTACCCTGGTCGAACGAGGTCTTGTACTTGGTCCCCGACCAAATAACTGCTCGCAGAAGCTTTGAACTGGTATCTAGATCTGACTCCAAGTATATTATTACCATGTGACGAATGGAATACATATTATATTTGCTCTATACCACGTGACGGTTCATGGTCCTAAGACACTAACAACAACTACCATACAGTTGTGTGTCCCACAGACGCTAAACCAACGATCAGTTACTGTTTCACTAACAGCAACCGTCCCTCCGACCAGACGTGTCCCTTCTAACAGACATCTTCTCTAGGAGTAATTGTTGGAAATATATCCTATATCTCTAAAGATCTATCAAGTAGTGGTCAAGTAAATGTAGGGACGAGATTTTGGGTATCAAGCTATCTAAAGAGTAGTAGAACGTGAATTGGTTTTGACCTATAACTCTTGGAGAAAATTTGATTCAAATGGAAGAATTGTCGTTGAAGTAAAACTGATTAGTATTACGACTAGTCGAACATAAGGTAAAGTGTAATCCCAGAACCTTAGTTCATGTTGAAATTATGGGATTATCAAAGGTATGGAAATCTTGATTAATTTTATAGAATATCGCAATTGGGTAGTATTACGAGGTTGTGAAGGTGATTCATGATGATGTGGTTTATCGAGAGTGGGAATACAAAGTAATCTAATTGTTTTGGCAATTAATGGGTTAGTGGAAAATGTTGAGTTAATGTCAAGAATGACTTGGCCTTATTGAGTAACCCTCTGAGAGTTATAATCTTTGACTTGGCCTTATTGAGTAACCCTCTGAGAGTTATAATATTTGTAAAGGGATGATTATTGGTAGAACCCTTTTAATGTAGTACATGAGTGTGTGTACTGAGAATTTTGAGTTGTTTATTCCTAAAAGCTTGAGGTGATGTGATTGTGTGAGATCTATTTTGAGATGCGTTGGGTCTCATCTGTCAAATCAAGTTCGTTAGTAGATGAGTTGTCTGGAGTGTTTCAGGGGGGGTCAATAGAGCCTCTCTACAAAGGTATGGATGATGTATTTCGGTTTGAGCATAGCTTTGAGGATGCCAATTTAAGATATATGAGCTAGTATGGTATGCGATGAATTGGAATTCTAAAGTTTGAGAGAAATTTTATTACTAAAAGAGAAACTGAGAAAATGATGTTTCCTCCAGTAGTGAAACGTTTACTTGATTCTCATTTGAGCTATGTGTTTTTAACGGATGCCTTTTGCAAATTGAGCTTGGCTTTAAGATGGCATGTGTGGTCCTTATCAGTAAAAAAAGGAAAGTACTTGATTTGAGTATTTGAGTGGTTTCTCTTTTGACTTATGCGGTGTTTATTTGTAAACTGCCTACTTAGAAAGCGGAAGGGATTTCATGATAAATCTTTGTTTTTTTTAATTTAACCCTTTTGGTGTGAAGTTGTCATTTTGTGGTTGCGACGAGAAGCCGTTATTTTCAATTGGGTTCTGTTTATAAAAGGGATTGTTTAAAGTGAGTTATGTGTGCGTCCCTAGTTAAAGAAGGTGCTCCTTGTTTAAGTGAGGAGATTGATTGAAAGGTAGAACAAGTGTCTCGTGTGTCATGTGCAGGTTGTGTGGTTTGGAACATAAGGATAAGTTACCCCAAGGTACATTTGGTTGATTTCAATAGTTGCGGGGGTTCAAAAGTTGGCGTATCGCTAGGACCGACTCGAGTTCATACGCGGTGTATACAATATTTGATATGTTCTGGTGCTGAGTTAGTACCTGGGAATCGGGAGTTTGAGTTTCGTTAACGTCGTTGACCATCGAGTAGGATTTTACCTTCGAGTCTCGTCTGATGAGTGTACCTGGAAATGTCAGTACGAGTGTTGAGACAGACATCAGATTAGGTCAAGGTGCTCGGGTCACATCAGACCGAGAGGGAGGTCACCAAATTGGAGTCTCGCATGCATCATCTTTACCCTAGATTATTCATAACAGGTATGTGGTAATGTTGTTAAGATTCTAGCGGGGTTATTCTTGGGCTTTGAGCGAGTTTAGAATTCGAGGTTGAATTCCATTTAAGGGGTTAGAGTGTAATACTTCGAAATTCATTCGGACAACTACAAGAGTACTCGGGAGAAAATATTAAATCAGAAGAATGAAAATTTTAGTTTTTCGAGGGGACTCCTGTGAATTTCCGACAACCTGGGCTTTGGGTCGTGGCCCAAGAGGCCCAAGAGGGGGGCCGCCCAAGGGGGGTTCCCTCCCCCCAAACCCTAGCCGCCCTCCCCCCTCTCCCCCACTCCCCCCACTTGGCAGCCCCTCCAATCCCTGCTGGCCACCGCCTCCTCCTCCCCTCTCCCACCTGGCCGCCTCCTCCTCTCCTCCCTGGTCTGGCAACTCGCTGAGAACTCAACGGGTTAGCACGTCTACAAAGGTAGTCCTCCTAATCCCGTTAAATGGGTGTTTAATTTTCGTGATTAGGCGATACTGGTAGCAGATTGATTCTGCCAGTCTCTAGAGATCGCATGTTTTGGGATAGTTAACTGTGGATTCTGACCCGGAAGTCTCCTAGAGAGTTGTAGGAATCTTTGCTAGATCACCATAGAGTCTTGTATCACTTAATTTGGAGTTGGGGATCTCGAGATATGATTTTTGCAATGTTGTTGTTCTAGGTTTTTGTTAGGATTCTGACAGATCGTAACAATTGTTTAATAGAAAATAGATAATAATTTGTTAGGGGATTGCACCAACACGAAAGTTGTAGGTATTTTTGTAAGATTTTAAGAGAGCTAAAGATAACATTTTTTGGATGTCTGTACTGGAAGTTACGTAGGTTTTAGTCTCGCTGTCCAGAACCTCTTACGAGATTAAATGGGTTGATTGATCTACTTAGTAGGGGAAGAAGAAGGCAGAATCTGGGGACCTTGCCAGCTAGGTTTTCGTGAAAAATTTTGTAAGCTTTCCAAGGGATTAAAAATCATTAAATTTGGTTAATTCTACAAGGAGTTATGAATTTTAGAAGGGGACTGTCCCGTTCTAGGACAGTTTGATGTTTATGGGAGTTGAAGTTTTAGGCCCCGTTTGGAAGCATCGCTTGTCAAATATTATTTCTAGCAATATTATGTTCCAAAGTACCTTTTTACTAAGATTGTTGCAAAATGTTCAGACGGTGGTGTGGTTCCGGGGGCAGCACACTCTCCACATCATCAAACTTCACACGGTTGAGGCAAGTGAAATTAGTCGGTAGCATTATTGCGGTGAATGCTTGAATTTTGTACTGTGATTATATCTTTACTCGTGAATGACACCGCTGAATTGTTACATGTTTTATGATGGATATTTACTTGTGAATATCACCATTGAGCTATTACATGCTTAAGTTGGATAGTTGAGATGATTCATATGCATCATGCTGATTTCTTTGAGATTTGGCCTTGTGGAGGCCAAGTATTGATTTTGAGGTCTCTGTCATGCTTGGACGGGCTTATGGTCAATACACTCGTGGAGTGTAGGCTTATGGTCGCTGTGTTAAAAGGCACAGGCATGGGAAAGCATCGACGGATGCATACTCCACATTACCGGTATATGCAAAGAGAAAAGAAAAGATGCATTTTGTTGACATTTGCATTGCATAAAGCATATGAACTATTTTTGGGATGTTTAATGTGAATGATTGATGGTGAATAAGTCGCAAACTGTGTTATTGAGTTGTTGTCACTTGCTGAGTCATGAACTCACCCTTGTTGTTTGTTTTTATTTTAGGTACCTCTTGCGCGGTCGTCATGCATGGGAAGGGCTAGTGATTTGATTTGTGCACACTTCCGCGAACCACTATGAATGAACAAACTCGGACCCTAATTTCATAATTTAGTAAACTTCTAGGATGTTTTTATTGGATATGCCTTCATGCTTTTGATATTTTGTAATAAAGTTAATTATGGTATTTTGAAGTCATTTATGGTTATGATGCAGGTTGGATGTTTTAAAATAACTGTTATGTTATTGTTAATCGACAAGACCTCTTGTATGGCTAACTATACAAAGGAAGTGCTGTCAAAATTTAGTGTAATGACTTAGGTTTTAAAATTGTTATCTTAAGTTTTAAATTCTACCTTGCTGTTTTAGTAGCATTCCAGGCTCGAGCAGGGCTGGGGTGTTACATAGGAGAGGCAGCATATATCTTAGGGATAAAGATCTATAGAGATAGATCAAGAAGGCTAATTGGATTAAACCAAAGTACTTATATTAACAAGGTATTGATTCGGTTCAACATGCAGGATGCCAAGAAAGGGTTCTTGCATATGTTAAATGGCATAAGTCTTAGCAAGAGTCGGTGTCCTTCGACAACTGATGAGCAAGACCGTATGAATGGTATTACATATGCTTCGGCTATTGGATCTATCATGTATGTCATGATATGTACTCGATCAGATGTATCATATACTCTAAGTGTTACAAGCAGATACCAAGTTGATCCCGGTGAAGATCACTGGACAGCTGTGGAAAAAATTCTTAAGTATTTGAGAAGGACTAAGAATGTGTTCCTAGTTTATGGCAGTGATGAAGAGTTTGTTGTAAATGGTTACACCGATGCAAGCTTTCAAACCGACAAAGATGACCATCATTCGCAATCTGGTTTTGTATTCACTAACAACAACTGTCCCTCCGACCAGAAGTGTCCTTCTAACAGGCGTCTTCTCTAGGAGTAACTGTTGAAAATATGCACTAGAGGCAATCATAAAGATGATTATATTTTATTATATTCATAACATTGGATAATATGTTATCTTGTTCCTAGAATAATATCAATAATATTTATTATCAAGTATGCGACTTGATTGTGAAACTCTATATTTTTGCGATGATTATTCTTAAACGTTCCCTGGTCGAAAACATATGAGAACACATATGAATAGACTAGCATATATATTGGTTGATGACTATGTTTCACAGGTCATGGATATGGAGATATCAAACCAATAATATGGACACATGTTAGAGAACATGGTGTTGGAAAAGACCCACCTTGAGACACTGTTGAGATTGTTATGATTCTATGTATCATTAGTTGGTCTCAATCAATGATGATGTATAATCCTTAGACCTGATATCAGCATGGTTTTCTACATGTGTAGTAGCACTCTTAGGGGTTGCCAAACGCTACTCGTAACTACATAGTTATAGAGGTAGCTTTCGTGTATGCTATAAAATATGCGGAGGGATGTGACTGGTCGGATATGAAATTTGCCCGTCCTAACATAACAGGAGAGATGTCTATGAGCCCCTCGTTGTGGTCGGATAAAGAAAGTGCATGGACATACCACTAGTGGTCGAAGTGTCGACCACATGAAGTTATTCGACACTTGATCGAGAAAGTATTGAACAGTCCATGGATGATACAACATCTCACCTGGAGTTCAACCAGACATCGTGAGGCAAAGGGAGAATACACGAGAAGGTCTTTCAGTTCGATCAGATACGGACTAGTCGTATGGAGATACGAGCTGGTCGTAGGCTAGTCGAATATGGTCACTAAGTTGTCGAAACCTGGTCGTAAGGAGTTACGAATTGGTCCAAATATGGACTTGTCATATAGAGATACGAGCTGGTAGTTAGTGATATAGACCTAGTCGTAGATCTTATTGCATTAAGGTATGTCCGATGTATTCTATGTGTGTTTGGGAATCGTTATGTGCTGCTAGGTACCGCTAACGACTAGTGGTCGGAAAAGAGTTTCTGAGTCACAACCGATTACACATGAACCTATAGGATCGCACACTTAAAGGGCTAGTATTTGATTTGGATGGTGATCTGAATTCTTGTAGGCCACAAGTTCCTAATAGGCCTCAAGTACGAGACCCATCATGAATGCCTGTATATAGAGAGGTGGTGGCATGGGGTGATTATCTTTCGAAAAACTCTCGAAACCCTAACAGCCACGCCTTCCTCAACCACGTCGTCAGTGCTAGCACTCCAGCGCGTTGTGTCCCTGCCCCATACGTGTGGATATCTTGGAGGTGTTGTTGCGAAGCATCAGCACTAGGACGATCCGCAACTCGTGACGATCACAGGAGCAGGAGGAGAAGACGCGTGGCGAGTACGACCACTCGAAGGAGAAGATGTGCGGCGAGTACGACTACGACTGAATCAACTCGCTACATCGACTCTACTTCGCTACGAGTCGGCGCGTCTAGTGGTAATCTCATGATCTATTACTAGCGGAGGTTCCTTGGTTGCGTGGTAAAATTTTATTTTGGGCTATCGTAGCCTTTCCGCAATCCTACAGTAACTGTCATCTCTTCGTTGGTTATTTAAAGACGGAGCACGGAGGAATAAATGCATTGGATTGAGGCATCGCAGTCAACACCATGTTCATGTTTCAACTCTGAGTCAAAAGCATAGCAAGCATTACGCTCTGTGTAATTAGGATTAGTCCACCGCCTTGTTGAAGGCACCTCTTGTAAAAGATCCAGTTCATAGTAATAAAGAGCAACTCTATTCTTTCCTAAGAACCCTTGGCCATTTTTCTCTATTTTATTTCATAAGATCAACGACTCGATCGTCGACACACATGTTGTATTAACTACCATACATTGTTGAGCTTGGTGTACATGGTCCCTAGTTGATAAGATATAGCCTATATGTCTATGAGACATATCGATCATATGATGGTTATGATTCGACCTAGTCGTAACATGCCTTATGACCAGGGAGTAGGGCTGGAAACGAGCCAGGCTCGGCTCGGCTCGGCTCGGCTCGTTGTGGCTCGGTTTGAACTCCGGCTCGGCTCGGCTCGGCTCGTTTGAAAAACGAGCTCGAATCACGGCTCGGCTCGGCTCGAAAAAAAGCTCGAGCTGGCTCGAAAAGCTCGTTCAAGCCAGTACCTTCTCAAGCCCAAAAAACAATGACATAATGTGATTATGTGTGCTATTCATCATAAATTCATAATCCATTCATCATAAACAAAGACATTCATCATAAACAAAGACAGAAACATAACAGTCCATAATCCATACAAGCATTCATCATAGTTTCATAATCCATTCAAGCATTCATCATAGTTTCATAATCCATTCAAGCATTCATCATAGTTTGGACACTAACAACTAATATTTAACAGTCCACAGAACAAAAGATCCTCTATCAGTCCATATTCCATACAAGCATTCATAACAGTCTATAATCCATACAATACAAGCATTCATCATATTTTGGTCCTCAACAGTCCGCAAAATGTTATGCCTATTTCTTAGTGCATAGGCTGCAGCCTGCAGTCCATCAACTTCATCATAGTCTGCAGTACAAATTACAAAAGCATTCAGAACAGTCTATAATGCGAGGTTGTTAAGTCAACAGGTTTAATATACAAAAGGTGAGCAAGCATTTTGCTTTGCATTGCATAAGACACCAAAATAGTATGTTAAGTTTTAGTCAATTCTCACCAGTAGACAGCAGGATCAACATACTAATTGCTTTCTACGACGCTTTGAGGAAATGGAATGGTTTGAACATCATCCTCTTCATCTTCTTCCTGAAAAGATGCATAATATTCAAGTTAACCATGACATAAGCAAAAACAAAATAGAAAAATATTGCAGTACGGATGAACCTACCACAACTATAGGAGGTCTCATGTCATCATGTGCACCTCTTATCCAGCTAGAGGCACACACCAAATGTTGAACCATAGCCGGACGTAGAGAACTCCGATAATCATCTAATACTCTACCTCCAGCACTGAAGGTTGATTCTGAAGATACACTGCTAGCTGGTATAGTCAAGAAATTCTTAGCCATCTTTGACACTACCGGGAATCTATGTGCGTTCAAATTCCACCACTCAAGCAATTTGAAGCCCTTGTTATCTAAACTCTCATTCGCTTCATCTAGATAGATAAGCAACTCGACTTTGAAGGCTCGGTAGAAGTGGAGCATAAGAATGGTAGCTGCGATGAGGCGAGGATAAAGAGCCGCTTGTACCCATAGTGAAGAGGAGGTTGCATCATCTCTCTGGCCACCTTGTTGTGCCGATGATCCATCTCGAGCGTGAATACAAATCTTCCAACTCGACCTTCACATCATCAAGCTCATGTGCAGCCTTTGAGGGCTCATACATTTGGTTGAAGCACCAACCAATGAATCTCATCTTAAACCTAGGATCAAGAATAGTGGCAAGGACCATGGCATTGTTCTTTTCTTCCCAATATTTATCAAACTTGTCCAACATTACGTGACCATGAGCTTCAACCGATCATCTCCGAAGCAAGTGCGACTCTTAATGCAACCTTCACATTAACTATGTACGGATAAAAAATATTTGCTGTTGGATACGTTGATCCAGAAAATGCACTAGTCACTTCAGCCAAGGACTTCAATATTGGTGCAATTTTCTCATACAATGCCCAATCTGCGCCTGATGGCTGCCATTGGTAGTTTGCATCCGTGTCGGCATAACACACTAAAGCGTCCTTATAAGCAAGGCAGACTGACAACATCTTGTATGTGGAACTCCATCGTGTGGACACATCAAGGCTCAACCCAGGACCAATTTGCAAAGCAAGGGATGAACAAATTTGTAAAAATTTGTGCATACGAGATGGGGACTTCTTTATATACTTGACTGTTTCCCTGAGCTTGTTTATCAAAGGTGCTAATGGTACTAGGCCATCATTTACGACCAAGTTCACTATATGACAACCACATCGAACATGAAAATACTTGGCAATGAAACGAGCTGATCCTCTAGCAGCAAACTTGGCCATTAAACTACGTATAGCAGCAGTATTTGAGGAAGCATTATCAAGAGTAAGTGTGATAATCTTATCCTCTATCTTCCATTCAGCAATACAATCAAAGACAGCCTGAGCTATGACAACCCCGCTGTGTGGAGGATCCAACTCAATAAAGTTTAGCACACGACATTGCATAACCCAATTTTTATCTATATAATGTGCTACCAAACTCATGTAGCAAAGGTTTTGGTTAGAGGTCCACAAATCACAAGTTAAACTTATATGACAGACACTTTTGAGACTCTTCCTAAGGACTTCCCTCTACAATCATAAATCTTGATGCATTCACTTCTTATCGTCTTTCTACTGATGGGTTGATATGATGAATTTAAGTAACGCATCAAGACATTAAACCAAGTGTGCTCAACCATCCTAAAAGGGTACTCATGGACAATTATCATCTTAGCAATGATTCGACGAGTTTCATCTTGATCATATTCTCTAGGAGTGACAATAAGAGGTAAACCAGTGTCACTGCCATGGCGGGACCAAAGTTGATTAGCTTGAGCCTTCATCTTAGCCACCTTGTTCTGATATGGCGTGCACTTTGGTATGTGCCTCATCAGATGTGAAGTAGCTCCCCCTTGCTTGTAAGACATGAGTTTGTAGCAAAACCTACACTTTGCCCTTGTATCGATCTCCCCCTTCTTTGTCTTCGATGGAACAGTCACCACTTTGAAGATCTTCCAACAATCTGATCTTTGTTTTTGCCTCACAATCGCCTTGGAGATCCTTTCGCCTTTTGCCTCCTCTTTGATCTTCCTTGAGACATCTTTGTAGTACCATCTTACATCAATTGCACAACACCTTGTTCACCATCATCAGAACTTGAAGGATCCACGAGATATGTCCTTGTTCCCCCTCCGCGTCAGATGGTTGATCATCATCAGCCATATGCTCCCAATCTGCATCCTCACTAGACGACTGCCAATATACAAAATTCAAGTAAGAATATATAGAATCATGGGCAGAATCATGAACAAAAAACATAAGATGTACTCATAAGGGCAGACTCGTTGAGTAAACATAAGATGAACAAAAAACAATATCCCTTGCATGATTATAACCAAGTTGAGTAATTTCACATAGGCTGAACTCTCTGCAAATCTGATGAAAACTCTCTGCAAATTCAAACCACTCATTGTCATTAAAGCACCTTTGCACCATTGTTTTAAACATGCTAATTTCCTTATACAGTTTTGTTATGGTCTCTTTGGACAATAATACTTTTTTGAATGCACAATGAGAAGCTGCAATGCCGCCAATCCATTTCTCACATGCCAATGCCCAAGCTCATGCATGCTCATAAAGCTGAAGCTTCTTTGGTCTTATCGGATAATGAACAAGACTCCTTAAATGTGTGTAACAAGCTGGAAAAACTTCGACCACAAGAACTATATAATCTTGCTGAACATGGATCATTGTCCTTATATCCAAACATGGATCACATAACTAGTGGTTCTGGACCAGTTGAGGAGGCGATACATAGGAGCACATAACTAGTGGTTCTGAATCATCAAAACATATATCCCAATAGAGAGTTGCATTAGTTCACTCAATAGATCCCAAAACTGTCATGTCGCATTAGAAATTGGAAAGTACTAAAGAATAGAGCAAGAACCAAGATGCAACTACGGATGCATCAAGCCATTAACAACGCACAGGACCACCCTTTTTGATAATAAGAAGCTTGCGGTGAGGCACACACATAATCCTTGTGCAATCTTCTTACGCTACATCGCCATCATAGGCCAAGAGACAAAAATAGCGGTACATTCTAGTCTTCAAAAGACTCACAGGGACGATGGTTTGGCGTCGTCGAGGCGGTTGGGCACAGGAGTGGGATCGGGAGGAGGCGACGGCGGATCCACGCCCACCCGTTGGTGCCGAGGCCCCAATGCCCCCAACGTCGGCCGATTCCTTCCCTAGCGCACGAGACTCCAAGCTCCGTTGATGCCGTTCCCCATCCATGCACGTCGGGCTCGGGCGTTGTCGGTGTCGGTTGGTGAGGGCGAGGCCGTCGGCGGATGGGGCACAGGCGGGGTGGAGAGGAGAGTGAACAGGCGGCGGGCGGCGGCGTCGGGTGGCCGCGCGGCGCCGTCGGGAGTGGATCTGGGGCGGGAGATGAGCGAGGTCGGGAAGAACTTCGGGAGCTGGAGGGGATCGGGTGGGAGTCGTTGTCGGCCGTCGCCAGTCGGAGACGGAGAGGGAGAATCGGGGATCTAGGAGAGGAGAGTTGGACCGTGAGGAGAGTGGGAGAGTGGGGCGGTGTGCTTTGGCTAAGCTCGACAGCGGCTCGGCTCGGCTCGTATTTTGATCGGCTCGGCTCGTGACAAGCATCTCAGCTTTTGCCACCCTACCGGGGGTACACTAGAGGCATCTCGACCGGGTACACTAGAGGGCTGTTGGAATATCATTATCTATAATGAATATTCTAGATAAATAGTTTCATTAATTGGTGATTCAATTCTCGTCAAGTATGGTATAGTGTAACATATAAAAAAGTTTTATTTACGAAATTCCAAATAGATATATATTAATGATGTAGGAGTAATCCATTTCACGGTCACTAGCTTTTAATGTCTCTTCGAAATGCACTATATACCTATTAATTAACTGATCGCTGCCAACTAACAGTGGTCCCCAGGCAAACATGAATGTATCTAATAGCTAGGTAATTTATTATAATTCGGTAATAACTCGTATAATAGAGGCATGTTTGATCAAATCAAAAGCAACGTAACTATGTTCTGGTCTCTTAGTGTTAACGTCACTGCGACTTTGCCATTGCCGAGTATATATCCTTCTGGTGCCATTTAGATGTCGTTTCAGCGAGGTGGTTAATTTGGTTTGCAAAATAATTGTATGTGTTTCAATGATAAGTGACTTTTACACCAACGCTCCTATTACAATACTGATTGGTAGGGTTTCTAGTATCTTTCTTTTGAGACTTGGTAGAATTTCCATCCGATTACCATCTTAAGAAAGGATTTCTAGTATCAATAGGAGCAAACGGTGTCAAAACCTAAGGTAGTAACATTTTCCTTGTTCAGTGTGCATTGAGCTAAAACGATATCTATTTTATACTGATGTCGAAATCTAAGGTACTAACAATTCCTTGTTCAGTGTGTGTAGAGCTAAAACGATATCTATTTTATACTGATGAATAGCCATTTCCGCTTTAATTTCCTGTCAATTGTTCTATTTACCAGTGATCAGTCTTGACCTTTCGATGGGAAAACTTAGAATGGAGTCGGCAGTACGTCTTTTCTTGAAAAAGCAAGAGTATTGCGATGTGAAAGAGTCGGCAGTACTCTCCAAGCAATCCTCTCGATCGAATGTTTATTAATCAGGGCTGTCGTTGAGTAACTAGTGACAGTGATCCTCCTGTGAATTTCCTTTTCGTGAGAGTTTTCTTTTATATCTGTTGAGTCGTCAAGATATTTCATTCACACGACTGACGAGTCCGTGTTTTCTTCCATTCCAACGTCATGCCTTTTCTTTTCTTTTCTTTTTTTTTTAAAATAATTTCACTGTCTTACCTCATGCTTGTAAGAACTTAGATGGAACAACTGACAGTTTCTCGTAAGCGCTCACTAACTGCAAACTAGCTTCGTGTTTTTTCAGATAGTTCGCCGACTCCTCACTTCAGAGTTCAGATTCATCAGACTTCAGGGACGGATGATGAGAATACGACTTACGAGCACGAGGAGGCAACTAATCATGGCCCGACTTGGGCAGTGTACGGCGAGTTATGGGCTTTTAATTGGGCCTTTCGGCCATGCTCCAGGTTTGTTGGGCCTGTGGCCTTTGGGTATTATAGCCTTGTAGCATGGCAGTAATCACTCCAATCAAAATGAAACTACACCATCAGCACCCCAAATCCGTGTTAGGCTCCAGATCGGTGGTAAACCCTGCAACGTGTCGACCAGCCCTGTCATAAGTATTGAGGAATCGTCGCTGACGAGTTTAGTCAAACGATTATCTCGTATACAAACTCAGAATCATAAGAACGATACAAGAATACAAGAATAGAATAGCAGATTGAACACAGAGATATGAGAGGACTTCTGACTTCTATTTATTGTTCTTCTGAAAATGGTAGTACAATGATCGGGTCCCCCCTTTATATAGTCTTCTGGGAGGATGAGGAACCCATCATGGAACAGGCCTGCACTGGGTGGCCCAGTTTCTTAACACTCCTCCTCAGGCACTCATTCGTCATATTCATATCTCATCAAAACTCCATAAAAATCACAGTGGGAAAATTTTAAAGAAAGAGTACATAATACACGTTCTGCTGTGCTGCACGAATTACCTCATTAAAAACCTTAGCCAAAAAATTTCAGGAAAACTTGTCAATGGAAAAAGTGTACAATCCACCTAATTTCATTTAATCTCCAGGATTTATTCTTTGGGTACTTGATCTTCATGATCAAGCTTTAATAAAGAGTTCGTAAATATTCTCCCCCTGAATTCTGCACTTCTCTAAGTCTCATCATTCCAATTCCACGTATGTATATTTCAAAGCTAGACGCTGGAAGTAACTTAGTGAATAAATCTGTAAGATTTTCACATGACTTAGTATACAGTACTTTAATTTCGTCCATCTTTTGTAATTCATGAGCATAGAAGAACTTGGGTTGATATGCTTTGTGAGACGACTCTTCACATAACTCATCTGCACTTGTGCAACACAAGCTGCATTATCATCATAGATAATAGTGGGGTTTCATGTGGTATTCAATCCACATGACTGCGGAATGTGGTGAATCATCCGTCGAAGTCAAGAATATTCTCGTGAGGCCTCGTACAATGCTATGATTTCTGGGTGGTTCGTCAAATAGATACAATACTTTGGTTAGACGATTTCCATAAAATTACAATTCCACCACATAGAAATGCATAGCATGCTTACAACTTGGCTGTATACAGGTCTAACAGGTACCTGGTATCCGCATAGCAAGTCATGGTTCTTTCTGTAAAACAGACCAATGTCTTTGTTCCTTTGAGGCATCGAAATATATTCTTTATTCCCTACCAATGCTTTTTGGTAGGTTCTACACTATACCTTGCTAGCAGGTTCACTGCAAATGCTATGTCCAGTCTAGTACAGTTTGTTAAATACATAAGTGTTCTTATTGCACTCAAGTATGGGAATTCCGGTCCCAGGACTTCCTCCCCCTCGTCTTTAGGTCTGTACGGGTCCTTACCCTGCTACAAGGATCTCCCGACAATTGGCACTTTCGAAGGATATGCCATTTCAAAGCTGAACCGTTCTAAGACTTTCCGAGTGTAGGTTGACTGATGTACTAAAATCCCTTTAGGGGTTTGCTTAAGCTGCAAGCCTAGGCAATATTTGGTTTTACCCAAATCTTTTATTTCGAACTCCGACTCCAGGTAACAGCTTGCGTTCTTAATATCTTATAGGGTCCCGATGATATTCATATCATCTACATACACTGATATTATAGAGAATCTATCCTAAGATCATCGTATAAAAACACAGGTACAATCCTAATTGTTCATGTAGCCTTTTTCTTGCAGAGAAAGTCGATCAAGCGATTATACCACATTCTGTCTGATTGCTTCAATTCATACAGTGACTTTCCGAATTGCACACTGTACAAAAATTAATTATACTTCTATTGGTTTCTTTCAATATTTCAAATCTGATATTTTCTTACATTCAGCGAGTGATGCAGGCTCTCGATCAAGATCGATGATTGTGGTCATTTTCTTTGCAAAATAAATATCGATATTGGCGGTTTCTCTATTCATAGATTCTCTCGTGGTCATATAATAATGCTTCTACTTGCTCACCGCTGCTTTCAATTGCGGGGGCAAGTCCCTTTAGTTTTTCAGTTCCGATGTGTGCGCACACATCCATGCTGATGTCTCCCTCCGTGGGAATATTCAAATATGGTATGCCTTTTACGGAAGGTTCGATACTGATGTCAGGTCTCAACTGCTCCCTTCCGATTATGGGGAACTTTAGTAATCAGTTGTGTCAAGTCCTTCTTATCCTTTTTTGGCAGATGTCCCCGGTTACTTGAGATTCAAGGGGTCGGAGTTCTCACCCTTTTATTCTGAGACATTTGGACGAGATTAGGGATACCTTCAATTTTCTTTGGTATTTCAACCCTCTCCGGCGCATTGCGTGCAGGCACATGCGACTTGGTCATGCTCTTCAAATTACTAAAGTGGTCATGCAGTTAATTTGCTAATACTTGCAAATCAATTATTTTTGAACTTCTCTATTTGCTTCACTAGTGTGCGGGTCATGTGCATGGATTTCTGTGGCTTGCCACGTCATTTTCCATATTTTTCATCAAGGGGTTGATTTCCTCCCCCTAATGACACAAAATTATCCTCATCAAATATGTTGTTAGCGAAGCGGGCTGTATGCAAATCTCTAGTCATGGGGCCTACATACCTGATGATGGATGTTGTTTCATAACTAAGGTATATCCCAGACTTTCGAAGAGGGCACATTGCAGTTTGTTGCGGTGGTGGTATAGGTACATAAACCTTGCAGCCGAACCTTTGTAGATGAGAGATTTTCGATGCTGAATCTTACAGGACTCATCATAAGAATTTATTGCATTACTCTCCTAGAGCTTACAACTATTATTCAAAAAATTCAATGTTTTATCACAATCATAAACTGCAAATGACTATAAAATCTAAGTGCAATGTGTGCACTAGGTCAAATTAGCGAAGTATGAAGAAACTTCTGCCTGAATCTGTTCCATGTCCAACTTCTCTTCTTCGGCAACTACAGCTGTTGCCTCTGTATCCAAAGAATGTGTGATGGGGCTCCTACCGAGTTGTCCATATCTGATGAGTCACGGCGGCCCGATCTTCCGATAGGTTCGATTTGGTTCGTCGTGAGGACGTTGACGCTTTGAGGCTTCTGACCAACAGATCATCACCTCGCAATTCGCTACACCCGCACGCCTGTCGTTATCGACCACGCTTGCACGCGATCGACCTTACCACGAAGGTTATTATTCCTGCAAGCAATCGAAGCAACTCACAAGAACAAGGTAGATGCAATCTGAATTGTATTGCGGATATGGATGAAGTTTACAAGTGGGGTTCCTCAAACCGATAAGCGGTAAACGCAATTGGCGAGAATAATCTAAGAAAACCCGCCTCTAAACTATGGCGCTCTCTGATATATATAGGGAAGCGTGAGGAGGTCGACCTAGGGTTGTGCGGTAGTGGGATGAAGCGTACACAACACGGACTCCTACCTCGTTACGTTTACAAAGTCTTATTAGTTTCAAAAGCGGTGTGCAACACCTTGTGTGCGTATTTCAGTCGAAGATCCGGTCGTAGGATGGTCCTAGGGTGGTCTTGAGGAGTCCATGCTATCTTTGGTCGTAGATTGTGTCCAGCAGTCTTGTGCTCGCTTTTACGGTCGTAGATTGCTCCAATCGAATCAACTAGTCGTAGGTCTTCTTGTAGTGGTCGTAGATCTTCTTGCAGTGGTCGTAGTCCTTCTTGAACTGGTCGTAGTCCTAGATTCCTGAGTACAAGTAAATCATCTCCATTAGGCAGCATCATAGAGTTCTCAAATAATACACTTAGCCCTAGAAACGACTTTACCTGATTGATTAAGTGACGCACTCTAGCTCTTGTCATAGGACCGTGTAGTTCAGTACCCAGATCTGGAGGGTCTTGTGTCGTGCGTGTATCCGAAGGAGGGATGTCCTCATCAATATCCATGGGTGCAACCCATGACTGTGGATACTCTGTGTCTGCAATGACAAGGTGTGCATCATGTTGTCCTTTGCCTTTATTCTTAGACTTGAAAGCATCAATCATGTGTTGCGGCTCACAGCAAACACGTGCCACATTTGTAGTAACTTTGGTCCTGCTGATCATAGGGCTTCTCATTGCGCTTATTTTGTTCGCCCTTCTTGGCTTAAACATTCTGCTTGGTTTTGCAACCCATGACCTTACCCTTCTTACCTCTTTCTTTTGAGTGAGGCTTCCTCACCTTATAGCTGCTTGCATTGACTTCATGACCAACATTACTACTAGGCGGTTGTGAGATGTAGTTCTTTCTGAGAACATTATCTTGAGCTTCCGCAACTTGCATGATGTCAATCAGTTCGGCATGCTCCTGGTAGCCGTCCTGACGATAGCTGCGTGCGGATTGCACCGCGTATGGTGAAAGGTAGA
This sequence comes from Hsuehochloa calcarea, assembly GCA_036346395.1. NCBI lineage: Eukaryota > Viridiplantae > Streptophyta > Magnoliopsida > Poales > Poaceae > Hsuehochloa > Hsuehochloa calcarea. The sequence goes on along the minus strand of CM070593.1, from coordinate 53,221,056 downwards.
TATAGTTTTCTCGATCTTTTGCCCATCGTGGTTACCTTACCATAGAGTTGAATATTTGTACAAATTATGTGCAATACAGAATTGTAGTCCCATGGGTCTTGTAGTCAGCAAAACGTAGTCGGTTCCATTCCTACTCGCTTGAGGAAGAATGGTGTACTTCAACTTCTTGAATCGCTTCTTCAATGCGGTCCATAAAGCTAGTGCATTCTTTTATGCCATATACTCATTCTTGAGCGTTAGGCAGAGATGATGTCTGAAGAAATGAAGTGCTTGATCATTCTCCTCAGCAGTTAGAGTGGCGTCCTTCAAGGTGCTAAGTCCAATAGCACATGAAGCTTGTTGGCTCCAAGTACGATTTTGACATCTGATGCCCAAGTCAAGTAATTGTGGCCATGCTAGACCAGCTTTTCGAACTCCTAGTTCGTAATGCAAGTCATCCACCTATTCATACAAAAAAGTGCATAAGATTACTGCATGTAGTTTGCATAAAATGGTTGCAAAATTCTCATAATGTTCTTGTATTTTTCTATATTTTTTCATGATTTACTGCTATTTTCAGTGATTAAAAGAAATATAAGCAATCGTAAATAATAAAATACAATAAATACAATACAAAATTGCATATAAATAATAATAACAAAGTAAAATATGCTTCAAATGCAAAAATCGATTCAAAATTTGAATTTTCGATGCCCTTTTTTTACTGGAAAATGAATTTTGGTCAATCTCTACAATTTCTAGTGGCTAAACCACTAATTTTATGTTCTGAGAAAATTTTTCGCGTAATTGTTAGAATTTTCGAGTGATTTTCCACAAAATTTCCTTATTCGCGAAAGAATCTACTAATTTTCAAAATTCCAAGGTCCTTTTTGCAATTTTTAGAATTTTCCTTCCCTTTTTTCTCTCTCCCCCATTCTTCTTTTTTCAGATTCTCCTGGGTCTACCCATTTTTTCTCTTCGGCCTATTCGGCTTGGTAAAAATAACGCTGGGAATGGATTAGGGTTCCCCCACTCTGCATGTTTCTAGCGGCGGCTCCCGCGCGCATTGAGACCGGCACATCCGGGTGCGGCGACACGACGACGGTGGTCGCTATGGCTGTAAGATCGAGGAGACCGACTAGAGGGGGGTGAATAGGCGGTTTTAAAATCTTGTTTGGCTAAAACCGATTTCTAAAGTGGAAGCTAATAACAATATGGTTTTGCACAATTAAAGCCTAAATCAACTAGTTTTTTCTAAGTGTACCAATAACATAATACTATTGATAATGATATCAATCATACAAAGACACGTATGCAATTTAATATAGGGAATGTAAATTGCACAAATTAAAGCACAAGAACAACAAACCACAATGGCACGATGATGTTTTACCGTGGTGATCGGAGACTAGCCAGTCCCCCTTAATTCACGTTGAGGTAAGCCCAAACGAATTGGACTGGCTCCACAAATTAAGCAAAACACCTCTGAGGTAAGTCCAACCACTTGGACCGGCTCCAACACGAACCAACACATCGATCCACTCAGGTTGCTCTTCCTCCACTCCCGAGATGGCGAGCACCAAACCACTCACAACCACACCGGGCCTTCTCACAAGCTCCTTGAGAAGATCACCGGACCAATGACGCCTCCACGCCGTCTAAGTGTCGGCAAACACCAAGAGTAACAAGTCAACAACTTTTACTTGAACTAATCAAGTGTCTAAGCTCAATGGATACACAATCCACTACCTAATATAGCACATGCACTTAGGGTTTGCTCTCCAAGCTCACTATGTACAACACATGCACATAAGAGATGAGAGGGCTTGCTCTTTGATCAATAGAATGTATATGGTACCAGCAACTCATTCCACAACCGGCCAAGGTGGGTATTTATAGCCCACACGCAAAAACTAGCCGTTAGAGGAAAAACCGATCACACACAAAAACTAGCCGTTAGAAGAAAAACTGCTGAAAAATTAGCACGAGCGGTACTACCGCCGTTCAACGGCCGGTACTACTACACCTCCACGATAAGCACAATAACGGTTATATCAGATAAAAAACTAGCCATTTGAAAAGTGCGGCGCGGTACTACCAACTTTGATCTTACGGTAGTTTCGCACTCCGGTCATTCCGTTTTTGAAGGGGGGTACTACCGCTTCCACTTAGGTCCAAAACATGGCACCTGCTGAAAATAATGTACCGCCATTCATCTTCCGGAATTACCGAGCTGCGGTAGTTCCGCTCCCAACACGCCGGTACTACCGCACTTCCAAAAGAGCAAAACAAACTCGAAAAAGTGTTTCTCTTGAAAATATGTATCGCCAAATTTTTGTCCTTCCGAGTTGTGATAGTTCCGCCACATGAACTCTGGTACTACCGTTGAACGGTAGTTCCACCGACATAACGTCGGTACTACCGATGTTCTTGAGAAAACAACATTGGCTTTCACAACAACCTCAATTGTAAAACACATTTGCCAATTGATGAGCCATGCTATCAATGATCAAATGCAAGATTCTTAACAAGTTACAAAACACATTTACCAACTTTTTGAATCACACAACAAGGAATAAGGTATATGGACTTAAACCATTTGCAAAACACATTTGCAAACTAAAGTTATATGCTACAAGGATCATGCATGAGTATCAACTATTTACAAAACACATTCGCAAATAATAGCATCATGCCACAAGGCGAAGGTTCATGGACTTCAACCATTTGCAAATTTGCAAATTATAGTCCCATGTTACAAAAGTGTTAATGCATGAGCTTCAACTATTTGTAAAACAAATTCACAAATAATAGCACTATACAGAGATGAGCTAGAGTGAGCACAACGAGCTATCAACATATGACTAACTCAAGCTACTAGTCAAGACCCCTCTTAATAGTACGACAACCTATACTAGCAATCTGGTCTTCCAACCAAACACTAAGACCGGTAAAAGACTAAGAACACATCTTTAGCCCTAGTTAGTTATACCTTTACCTTAAGCATCTTCTTGAAGCTTGATGATGTACATCTTTACTTCGAGATTGGGTCCTTAACTTTGATAGTCATCAACACATGATGATCTCCTTTACTTCGGGATCTTAACTCGATAGTCATCAACTTATGATGACATCCTTCATCCCGAGCCTTGATATGCATCAACAAATGATAGGTCTTCTCTTGACTTGATGATCAACTCATGATGTCATCCAAAGTCTTCATCATCCTGGAACATAACCTAATCATCCAACTTATGGAGAATGTTAGTTCCACAATATGATTATAATTAATTACCACACCATACCATTAACTTATAACGGTGGGACAAGATACTTCAATCTTTTCCTCTTTGGTAATTGATGATAACCACTTCAATTTCACATAATTGAATGTAGATAAATGAGAGAACAAATGAGTATATATGAAATACATAAGTTGTATATACCCAAGGATATGTTTCAAAGTAAATATCCTTAATGTATGTGGAAAATGGAATATGGATCAATACTAATAAAACCACAAAATATAGAGTGAACTCCCTTAAATGTGTGCATATACGAATGTGTAATAGGAACATATGCATATATTCAAGTTAAACTTATGGTGAAGCTTAATCTATATTTTGGATCCGAGGAATGCAACAATATATATAAAATAAGATGTCGAATGCATATCTCCATGATTCTCACCTTTATATCCACATGAGACTACACACTACATATAACAATATAAGTGTTAGTCTCACAAATAGATTTGTCATTAATCACTAAAATACTCCATTAACTCATAATGACGGGTCTAGATCCTTCAGCGACGGTGCGAGGACGGCGGCCGGTGCGGCAGCGTGAGGGGGGATCCGGTGGTGGCGCATAAGGGCACAGGTGAAGGGCGGCGATCTTGTCGGGCGAGGTGGCGGCGCTTGAGCGGCCGGCGGTGCGGCCGTCTGAGGTAGCGTGGCGCGCGCGGCGGCCGACGACATGCGGGCATGCCGGCGGCACTGCTCCAAGCGGCGTGTTGGCTCCCATCACGGTAGCCTTGCGGGCGGAGAGAGACGGTCGCGACGGCGACGGCCGGTGGCGCCAGACGGCGGAGGTGGCCACCTTGTGGAGACCAGGTGGTGGTGCTTCAAGCGTGGCGGTGCTCCGTGTGGCGGCGGCGCTTTGAGCGCGCAAGTTGTCGATCGAGGCGGCGCGCGGCGTGGCGTCTTGTGAGGCGGCAATCTTTGGCGGCCGGGCGAGGAAGGCACGCGGTACGGCGGCGTAGTCTCTGCAGGAGGCGGTTCGGTGGTTTCGAGCGGGACCGGTGGCGCTGGGGTTATCTTCTCCCCTTCTTTTTTTTCTTTCTGTGATGCTCCACTTGTACGGGGGGGACCGACGGTGGTGACGGCTGCTAGCTAGGGAGAGCTCGTGCGGGGCGGTGTCAGCTGGCGGAGGCCGACGACAAAACGACAGTGGCGCACATCTCCAGGCCGTGCATTGGCTGGATTTTCTTTGTGTTACTGTTCATACAAGAACACACTGTTCATCCTAGTACTGTTCATTTATCCACTGATCGGCTTTAGCCGGCGACTTCAAATCAGCTCGCGGTAGATTAGAACATATTTATAATTTTCAATCTACGGTACAATCGATATTCACTTTTCCATGCAATCCACCGATCAGCATTGTGCCGTCAAGTCGGTTCGCGATGAATTATAGTGGATTTGCACTGTAGAAAAACTAATCTAGAAATTCAAATTTGCAGAATTAAAAGTAATATAGAAAAACGATTCAATCTACGAGTGTCGTGTTACGACGGTTATCTTTCGATCCGATGAGAGTCGATCGTGCTGATAACGTGTTGAGGAACCGTCGCTAGCGAGTTCAATTCGAGCGATTATCTCGTAGATAAACTCAGCATTATAAAAACGATATAAAAATATAAAAATACAAGAACAAAATAACAGATTGAACACAGAGATATATTACAATTTCTGAAAAAATTGTAATATAATGGTTGAAAATGCCTTTTTAAGCTGAGCCGGTTTCTTAATCATAAGCACGTCACGAAACCGTCGCCGTGTCTCGCCCCCAGACTCCGCCGCCATCGGCCGCCGTCTCGTCAGTTCGTTCGCAACTCCCACCAAAGGCACACGACACGAACGCCCCCCGGGGAAAGAAAAAACTCGATCGCGCGGCGCGGGATCCAAACCCTAGATAGGGCTCGCTCGTCTTCCCTTCCCATGCCCTCGCCGTCTCCACCATGAGCCTCTCCCTCTCCCGCGCCCTCGCCTGGTCCGCGCGCTCCTCCCGATCGCGCCAGGTGAGTTCCCGAGCCCTTGCCTTCCCCCCTCCTCTACGTCTCCTGTTTGGTGTATCTAGGAGCGTCGCGTAACGGTTTGCCATGTCCGGTGTTTCCCTAGGGTTCTCTGCTCGGTGGGCATGCCGGGCTCCGCGCGCCGCCACCGCCGCCGCTGCCCGGCGGTGGGAGCGGCGGGTTGGGGTCTGCGCGCGGCTACTTGACGTCCGCTCTGGGGAGCTGGGCTGCGGCGGCCAACGGGGCGGGGAAGGTCGGGGACTGGAGGTGCCTGCTCGCCAGCTCGCAGTTCCGGCGGCTATTCTCCGACCAGTCGAACAAGAGTAAGCTCTCTCTGCGGGTTTAGGTGGTCGTTTGGTCCGCTTAGTGAATCTGTTTGTAATGTGGCCCTTCATGATTTAGATTACGAGAAGTACTTCCCAAAGGAGAAGAAGGAGAAGCCGAAAGGGGATGGGAGCGACAAGTCTGACTCGAAGAGTAAGTTGTGGTTTTAATTTGCATTGCACACTTGCGTAGAGAGATGGTTACTTTGTTGTTTGTTTTTCAGAATAGTTTGTTAATCGTGAAGCTTTTCTTACATCAGTACCAACTTGACTTACTCAATGACTATAAGGAGAATGCTACCCTAAAACTAGGCTAACATAACTTTGTGACAGTGTTCGCCAAGGCAGCCACCTAGGCCGCCTAGGCGCACGATGGAGCCCTACCGCCGCGCCTTTGCCATAATCGGTGCGTTAGGCGGCCAGCCCACCTAGGCGGCTGTAGACGGCTAAAGGTGGGCTTGGTGGTCAAAGGTAGAGCTCGTCGAGGCAGGCTGGGTGGCCGACTAGATTGGGAGAAAGAGGGAGGGAGGGAGGTAGAAGGGGGAGGGCGGAGGCACCGGCTTATCGTGGTCACGAAGAGGTGGCAGTGGCGCTGCACAACAAAGGTTAAAGATGATGGGATTCGGTCGTTTTGGGCCGTATAGGCTGGAACTCAGCCGTTTTGGGCTGGCCCATATAGCACTCTCAAAGCCTCAGGGGAAAGGAGGGGGGCTGCATGTTAGGGTTTTAGTTAACATCCTCCCCATAGCCGCCGCAAGAGAGAGCAAGAGAGGCGCAACGACGTTGGTGGGGCTGATGATAGCAACGACGAGCTGCGACGGGAATGAAGATAGCGGCGGGGCCGATGACGATGGCGGCGGGCAGAGGTGGAGGGGGTTGTCGGGTGCTCACGAGATTCACCTCACCGCCGGCTGAATCGTGCTCCCCCGTCGTCGAATCCACCTCCCCCGACGTCGATTCTTTTTCCCTTTCGTCGGATTCCATCTCCATGCCGCCAACATTGACCTCAGGCTCCCATTTCGCTGCTCCACCCTCCAGGTGTTGTTGCTGCTCCCCTTTCTCTACTGTTTCTCCTCCTCTTTACTAGGTGGCCGCCTGGGCGGTCTAGGCGCTAGGCGGCCACCCGCCTTCCGCCTAGTGACTAGGGGGACACCGCTTTGTGATTTGTACACCTATTACCTGGGTTTTGGTAGATTAATAATAGATATCAGTGCTAAGCAGATGATAAGCAGAGTTTTTTTGCAGTAGAACTAGATAATGGATGGAACATTGTGCTCAGCAATAGTTTATAGTTGGGGGAATTCATGGAGATGTTTTACCAAACTTATCTTATTGCGCAAATGTTCCCAACAGTATTGAAATATCATATATCGCTTAAAAGCTAATATTGGTGTGTTAGCGCCACATTTGCCGGCAGCTCACCTCTAAAGGGAGTGTACTGGCATAAACATTACGAATTTGCCTGCTATTTTGAAACTTTCATCAGTTCCTTTTGGCATACAAGCCGCACACTTCATGTGGTCACTTCTGTGCAGAGGAATCCAGTTCAGATGATCAATGGAATTTTCAGGAGAACGCTGTGAAACTATTCCAAGACATCCTTGCTCCTCTACTCCTTCTCGGCCTAATACTATCATCCATATCTCTCGGTTCATCTGAGCAGGAGGTACTCTTCTTACTGGCAAATTGACTGTAAACATGCTTATAATAGTTCATTACTTGTTTGTTCATGGTGCTATTTACCGGGTCTGTTGTGCATAGAAGATAACTGGTCGCCAAAGCTTCATGTGCTTTGTTTAAGGTCTCCACCATTGGCCTGTCTTGTAAATGTCAAAAAAGAGTTGTTTTACTTCTGTGTGGTGTATAAGTTATTTGCTAATGGCCATTTTTTTAGCATCCAATTTGAGTGGTGGCAGGCAGTTGTGAAAACATATTGCACTTTCTTGAGAAATTTATTTGGTGGTGTGGTCTAGCAAAGTGGTAGAGAAAACATTTGTGCTTTTAGTCTTTCACCTTTAGATGTTCTTGGTTTATGGGTATTTGTAACACACTATAGATGATGATTAGTTACTAGCAATCGCTAAAATATTAGATGACCGAAAAGAGGTAATTGCATAGTTGTACTAATGGAGACGGTATGTTATTGCTTGATAGCAATATCATTATGATTCTTTGGCACAACAAAATATCCCAGTAATTCACAACTGATGGCATATCCTACTGTAGGATAGTAGGATTCCTACTATCCTAGTTAAGTTTTTGATCTAGGGCATTGTTACCATGTGCTTTATGCCTTTATATTTTTTCAATCTCCTGTTTATATGAATGCAATATGGTGGGTAATGTGCCTCCAATTAATTAATTAATACGATATAACTATATCACACTGCAGTTCCCTATCTGTTTCCTTTTCTATGTATGGAACACAGTTTCTTTTACATTATAACTTATAAAGGTCATTTGCTTCTAACTTTTGCAGATAAGCTTCCAAGAATTCAAGAATAAGTTATTGGAACCTGGGTTAGTTGACCACATTGTTGTTTCAAACAAATCAGTTGCAAAGGTTTATGTCAGGGGTTCACCCTCAACCAACCAAAGCCAGGATAGTGATATCCATATCTCTACCAATCATCTTCCTGGAAGAGAGGCTCCTAGCAGATACAAGTATTACTTTAATATTGGAAGTGTTGATTCCTTTGAAGAGAAGTTAGAAGAGGCGCAGGAAGCATTGGGGATAGATCCACATGATTATGTTCCAGTAACATATGGTGCTGAAGTAAATTGGTTCCAGGAAATGCTGAAGTTTGCCCCAACGATTTTCATTATTGGGTTGATATATTTCATGGGGAAAAAGATGCAGAATGGATTTAGTATTGGTGGTCCTGGGAAAGGAGCAGGTGGTATTTTCAATATTGGAAAAGCTCAAGTGACAAAGATGGATAAAAATTCTAAAAACAAGGTTAGCTTTTTTCTGCCAATTCATGTTATGGCTACATCTGTAAAAAGATCGTGTTGTAGTAATTTAGGAGCCTTGGCTTAGTCCATCATCACCAAAAGAACAGCAAAGCTGAAAAATATAATATACATATAATATTTTGAAGGCTAATATACATATAATTCAACTCAAGTAATCCTTGTTTCGCTGTATGTTGCAGGTGTTCTTTAAGGATGTAGCTGGCTGTGATGAAGCCAAACAAGAAATCATGGAATTTGTTCATTTCCTGAAAAATCCCAAGAAATATGAAGAACTGGGAGCTAAAATACCGAAGGGTGCTCTTCTTGTGGGTCCCCCCGGCACGGGAAAGACTCTCCTTGCTAAAGCTACCGCAGGCGAGTCTGGTGTGCCCTTCTTGTCTATTTCTGGCTCAGACTTCATGGAAATGTTTGTTGGTGTTGGACCATCCAGGGTGAGAAGCTTATTTCAAGAAGCTCGGCAGTGCACACCTAGTATTGTATTTATTGATGAAATTGATGCAATTGGTCGTGCAAGAGGCCGCGGAGGGTTTTCTGGTGGAAATGATGAGCGCGAAAGCACATTGAACCAGTTGCTTGTAGAGATGGATGGGTTTGGAACTACATCTGGAGTAGTTGTTCTTGCTGGTACCAATAGACCTGACATCCTGGATAAGGCTTTGCTAAGACCAGGAAGATTTGATCGTCAGATAAGTATTGATAAACCAGACATAAAGGGTCGTGATCAAATATTTCGCATATACCTTAAAAAGCTTAAACTAGACAAGGAGCCATCATTTTATTCACAAAGATTAGCTGCTTTGACACCTGGATTTGCTGGAGCCGACATTGCCAATGTTTGTAATGAGGCTGCTTTAATTGCTGCAAGAGGTGAGGAGACACTTATTACAATGCAGCATTTTGAAGCTGCAATTGATAGGGTAATTGGGGGCTTAGAGAAGAAAAATAAGGTAACTTTTCAAAGGATCGACTTGTCATATTTCCTCTCCAATTTATTTTCCAAATTTACATCAAGATTTGTGTTCCCTGACTGACACATAGATAAGGCTTGTCCGTAATGCTGCTAGACTATGACTACACAAATGCATGAAAAATGTCGCAAACTATTGTAAGTAGCAAATTTGATGATATGGTTAGAAGATATCTACATTTGTTAATGCTACCACTTGTGTATGAGAACTATTTATATCTGTCATCCAAGGTTTTAAATCGCGATTTTTGCGGCTTCTCGGCAAGGTCCCAAAATAGCTATTTACCTATTTTTGCAGCTTTGCGTTTGGGGTCCAAAAAAGCTATAACTAGCTATTTAGAACCTTGATGTCATCTCAGATTATGATTGATCAAAATCATATTTTGCTTCTGTGGGAGTGTGTGAAACACCAATACTAGCTAGCAAGAGCATTGAGACTCTAATGGCCACAATTTGAAAATCTAGCTGTCGTAGCAAGAAAGACTAGGCAGTAGAAAAGGGGACCCCGATATCTGAGTGACTAGAGGATCCTCGGAGAGATGACTAGTTGCCAGGAGAAGTGTGTGTGTATTAATTGTCCTGAAAAACTTGGTTTGATTTATTACATGGGGGAGATGGCTATTTATAGCCTTACGGCAGGGTACATGATATTACGGATCTACCCCTAAAAAGGTACTACGCCCTTAGGGGTTGCAGGGGTTTTTCCTTCCCCTATGCGTAGCCCTCGGCTCATGGTGGACCCCCGGCCTTGGTTCACCCTTTTGGTACAATTGGTCCACCGGCGCCCTCTGCCCTTCACAATGTGCGGGGCATCTCCGGGGTTGAGGGACCCCGGACACCCTTCGGCGCCCAAGGTGGCCCGGGGGCCTTTCGGACTCCTGGGTTCGTGGCTCTCCGGCGCTCCTTCGGAAGCCTTCGCACCATCTTCGAAGCCTCTCCGAAGGTATGCCTGGTGTCCTTCGGGTGGGCTCCGGGCCCTTCCCCGTAGGTGTTCGCAGTGCCCCTCGGGGGTGGGGGCCCGGCCACGCCTTTGGCCGCGGGGGCTTCCAGGGGAGGTCCCGCGGTCTTCGTCGGGTCGTTGGAGCCGGTGGGGCCGTCCCTACGACACTAGCTACTTTATGTGAGATGCCTAGGTTTTGCTTAGTTGTTATTCACGTGAGAGCACCCTGCAATAGGTTAGCCTGAATCTGGTAGATTATTCCACTTGTTAAGTGTAATCAAACTTAATTGTAATTAGAAAAACCTACATATTTGTTAGAATATACAAAAACCCTACGGCCTAAGCAGAAGTGTCATTGCATTGGGTGAACTATCCAGTGCCAATAATGCAGTATGGAGCACAACTAGTTAAAGCTACTCCTTGCTTTTATATGATGTAATTAATTGAGCTATGGACAATTGGACACATGGTACTGATATGACTTTGTACTTATTGATTTATCTGCAGGTCATTAGCAAACTGGAGCGCCGAACTGTTGCTTACCATGAATCTGGTCATGCTGTTGCTGGATGGTTTTTGGAGCATGCAGAGCCACTCCTTAAAGTCACAATTGTTCCTCGTGGAACAGCTGCTTTAGGCTTCGCTCAGTACGTACCAAATGAGAATCTTTTGATGACAAAAGAACAGCTTTTTGACATGACTTGCATGACACTAGGTGGCCGAGCTGCCTAGGAGGTACACAGCATTTTATAGATCTTTGTATAACTGAGTTTTATCTTAATAGCAAGTGATGTAATTGTGCTTTTTTTTCTTGCAGGTTTTAATTGGGAAGATCTCGACTGGTGCTCAAAATGATCTGGAGAAAGTTACTAAGATGACTTACGCCCAGGTTGCAGTATACGGCTTCAGTGAAAAGGTTGGGCTTCTTTCTTTCCCTCAAAGGGAGGATGGTTTTGAAATGAGCAAGCCATATAGCAGCCAGACGGCGTCCATCATTGACACTGAGGTGAGGGAATGGGTTGCTAAGGCCTATGGAAAAACTGTTGAGTTGATAAAGAAGCACAAGGAGCAAGTTGCACAAATTGCAGAGCTGCTGCTTGAGAAGGAGGTCCTCCACCAGGATGATCTTGTTCGGGTTCTAGGGGAACGCCCATTTAAGACAGCCGAGCCAACTAATTATGATTGCTTCAAACAAGGTTTCCAACATGAAGATAGCAATAAGAGTGCTGAAGTTGATCCATCGTCATCCCTTGGCGAGGCTGTGCCAACATAACTACAAAAGTGTAGCTGTATATTGCATATTTATTCCGCAGATTTTTTATATTTTCTTTGGCGTGAGAAGCTGTATAAAGTAATGCCTTTGTCAAGTTATGGCACTTTTTTTGCCAAACTGAAATGCAGTCGACTTTCCATTGAGGGTCCTCCTGTCGAATGTACTGAGAACCAGTGGGAGTTCACGATTTGTCCCTGCAAATCGGCACCACGAAATGCCCTGAGGTTTGATGTTGAATCCTGATACTGGCACTAGTGTGATGAACTGGTGTTCACTGTTCATTTGTTGAACCAGTCTGAGGGGTATATAATATATTCGTTTTCCTTCCGTAGTTTGACGGTTTTGGCACACTATTATTTTGTGTTCTTTGAGAGCAGGATTTGATGCTTTCTTATACTTCCAAAAATTTACTACTAACGAGCTGTACCTTTTGGGAAACGAAATGAATACACTTGTCTGAGAAAATATAATCCTTACATATATCATGTTTAAAGTACGGTTACATCCGATTGTATATAAAAAAATCAGACGGTACTCTTCAGACCACTTATTCCTCCTTTCTCTAAATTTTCTATCTACTCGTTCCACTTTCCCCAACTCATTTCACTTTCCCTGCTGCGCTCTCCCTCTCTGGCCCTCATTCCACTTTCTTCCTTCCTCCAGAGCCCAACTCCCCCTTAATCTTCCTCCACTGGAGCTCTGCTCTGGTGTGCCGCTTTGCCACCGACTTCCCGTGCCTCACCGAGCCGACACGCCCCTGCGTCCTCGGCCTCGAACTCTGCCATGGGATTTGTTCCTCACCGCGCCACCTGGAGCCGCCGACGGCGCCCAGATTCCGCTACCGCCTTTCGTGGCTGTTGCCGCACACCACGCCTCCTGCACCTGCGTTGCCGCGCCGGCCGTCGCCTACAACCTCGGCTCCACGACATGCCGGTGCCTGCAACATTATCGTCCTTTGTTGTTCACGTTCTTCATTTTTTATGTTCCTCTGTTTGTTTTCTGATTCTGATGTTGATGTTGTGGCTTGTTAAAAAAATATTGCGACTCGTTGAAAAAAATATTGCATACTATTCTTTGAGATGTTGCGGTCCGTTGAAAAAAATATTGTGCCCTATAGAAAAAATATTGCATACTGTTCACGGTGATGTTACAAGATTTTTCTTTTCACTGATGTTCTGATGTTGCGCATTGTCTTATGTTGCGACCCGTTGAAAAGAATGTTGCATGCTGTTCTTTGAGATGTTGTAATTTGTAGAAAAAAATGCTGCATCTGTAGAAAAAAATATTGCATTTGTTAAAAAATATTTCATACTGTTCACGATGATATTGCAAAAATTTTCAACGTGTTTTTCCCCAAATGCTTTGTTTTGACTATGAGCTTAGATGATGTTTCACGGTGATGTTCTTTGAGATGATGTTAACGCTCACAATGATATTTTTAAAAACTGATGCATATAAAATTTTAATATGTTATGCATGTTCTGAATTTTGTTACGTATAGCATAACATGATGTTACGCTCGGAGCTCCCTTAAAGTACCGGTAGTTTTCATGTTGCTGCAAAATCTACTAGACAAGCAAGCACACTTATTTTTTTGAAAAAAAACTATGCAATTTTTTTATCTGAAAAAATCCTTATGGAAAGCACGAGCACCCGATGCTGCGTCTAAAATCTGAAAATTAACTGGAAAATCAGGCACAAGCATATATATACCCCGCCTCTATCCAAGAATTCATACGTATATATTCGCTAAAAGGAGAGAGCATAGACGTAGAATACTGAGTAGTACATATTAGATTAAAACTGAGGCTAAATATGATCTAACAACATTAATCCTAGCTCAATCATTGAACACGTAGCACAATTGTTAGAGCAGAATCGTTATTTCATACCCGAACCTGAAGACACCATGAGAGTTGTAGATCTGTCGATGTAGAGGTGGTCGGCGGGCGTAGATGGTGTAGCCGAGGCCGGTGGTGGCGGTGGCTTGAGGGTGACAAAGTCGACCTTTGGCTTCCGGTCTTCGCACACCTGAGCGCTCTAGATAAATCAGGTTGTTTGGGGTTTTCGTAGGCTAGAACCACACGAGTCAGTCAAACCCTTTATTTCTTATAGCGCAGGTGAACGGGACCAAAACCATACGGTTGGCTGCGCCCTCGATCAGAGCGCGGGTGGGCGTTGTCCCCGTGAATCTCGGAAGAAGTTAGCCGAGATCAACCCAACAGTACACACCTAGCCTATGTTTCAAATCTACCTACAGCCATGCGCATGCGATGTGGGTTGTAGGCATCGATGAGGTTGGGTCAGGCATCCTTCTCTTCCTTCGGAGACTTGGGGGAAAAGATGAACAGATCGAACACAACTCCCCGACCAAACCATCCACAGGACAGGAGACGTACCTGCTGCTAACCAGCCCAGCTTACAAATTACGAATCTCCCAGTTTTACATTATATAAATCATGCAGGCCAGGCCATCTGTGGCCGATGCGAATGTGTTGCCAATCAAGAACAGGCTTAGACTACCTTCCTCCAGCTCAGGTCGTTGTCTTCACTAGCTCCAGTCCCTTGGCATGCAAGGATATGGTAGGATCCTAAAGAAAAGTTGCGATTTGCAACAGCTCCACTTGGTCTCGCCTCTGACCTTTAGTTTCAAACCGAAAATTCAACTACTTCTGATTTAACACATTTCTGATAGTTAGGTGAAAAAAAAATGGAACAAACCTCTTAAGAAGTCGACGTGGTAAAAAGTCCCATATATAATTAGTTCAGCATGGGTAATTTTTTTTTAAGAAGTTAAACGTTAGTAATGGAAACTGAAATTTGGAGTTTCTCACAAAACCCTAAGTATTGTGGTCTAAAGGTTGCACAAAAATGCAATAAATTAATTTGAAAGGAAGTCGAGCTCCTGGCGGCACAGTTTTGGCTCCCATCAAGTAGCGACGACAGTAATGTCGTGGACGTGGCCGTAGGCGGGAAGCTCTTGCCTTGTATTCGAATTACTTGTGATTTTGTGTAACATACGGTGGCCAAAATATCAGAGCTTAAGTACCACTCACCAATCACAGGAGGTTTTGTGCAATTTGTGTCTACAAAAAAAAATGTGGTCAACATACGGTGGCCATAAGTTATACAAAGTTAATTAATAAATTGAGTCTATAACGCGTGGGTCATGAGACAAAAAAAAATGTAACAAACCTTCATGAAAATTAATTCTGGCGGTTCTTTTGTGCCATCAACAAATAAAGGAGGATGGAGCTTTGTTATTAGAGATCATCAGCGATTTGTGTATGCTCAGGATGCTTTGTAAACCGATGCCGGAGCTTGCACACAGGGAATTAAAGTAGTGGTTGATATGGGTATGACTCGTATCCACCTGGAAATTGATTCGTTAGTTTTATGTCAAGCAATCCAGGGAACGAGTATGATTTGGCGCCAAACGGAGTGTTATTTCTTGAAGCAAAGGCATGGGTATTGCTAAATTTTATTGAGTTTGAAGTTTCATATTATCCTAGAACTTGTAATAAAGTTGCACATGCCGTGGCTCAGCATGGTCCATCGATCTGATTCCTTCGGGTCAGATCAGGCCCAGACTTTGTACTAGTGTATGTGGCCAGTGATTTAGCTGCGTCCCAGGTCTAATGGTATCGGTGCGTTCACTACTACGTAACACGCCATCACGCACGGTTCGAATCGTCATCACGCGGTTTCGCAACCGCCTATATTTATACGTCGTGATAACAGCGAGCTACTACGCACGGTTCAAAATCGTCTGTGATAACCACTTATCACGCATTTGGTTTTAAAGTAAACTGCTCGTGATAGTGATGATCGCTGCACGGTTTTCTTTAAAACCGCTCGTGATAATCACTTATCACGCACGGTTTTTAAAGAAAACCGCTCGTGATATGTCTAGTATCACGCACGGTTTACTTTAAAACCGCTCGTGATAGTGAGTTATCACGCACGGTTTTAAAGAAACCGCTCGTGATATGTCTAGTATCACGATTTTCTTTAAAATCGTCAGTGAAGGCTATTACCACGCACGGTTTTATGTTGAAACCGCTCGTGGTATTAGTTTCACGACGTTTCAACATAAAACCGTCTGTGGTACCGAGCGACCTAGCTACATTGTTTGTCGCTTTTGGCCACCTCGGGAATTGCTAGCCATGCCCTCTCAAAACAAGCATGTACAAAAATGATACATCGCAGAGAATCAATTGTTGACAACTCAAATTTACCATTACTCAAAATAAATTAATAAAGATCGAATTTGTTGAAGTATTTTTGCTATAGTTGTACAATTGGATTACAATTAAATCAATTGTTTGCGTGAATCTCTGGTCGCGATGGAGTGAAACTCTCCTTTGTTAACTATTTCGCCATGATAAAGGTGCATAGCGCCTCGAACTTCCACGAGCTCTTGCGCAACGAGTCCATATAAATCTATTATCAAACCCGCCGCTAGGTCAAGAAAAATGGTAAGGATATATATTTGAATTTACAATTACAAAAAATTATTTCGAGATTGACAAACCTCCGGATTCTTCATCTTAGCACTAATGATTTGTCGCATATGATGGCAAACGAGAATGCACATAGCTCATCATTTTTTTGTCAAGCAGACTTTGCAAAAATAGAATTACAAATGTACGATAGTCGCTTGAAGACAAATTTTATGAAGTATGATATATATATGATTATTGTGTTGTAGCGCGACTCGAAATTTCGTCCCGTGTGTTAGTTGGTATTGATCCACTCAGATCTTCCTTGTTGGCTAACATAGGAGATGAACGAACTACATAATTGAAAAAGTTATCCTCGCATTTCAAACGAAGGAAGACTACAATAGAGTTATGTATGGAGGAAATGATCATACTTGTCGAGTATTCCTTGCGTAATCGTCAAGTCGTGATCGCTTCGACTAGGAATCAAGATATATCACGTTGTTCCTCTTGGGTATAATGACTAAAGGATCCAAAGGGTACCTACTCATGTATGTCGCTATAACTATTAAACCTAAGTACAAATGAAATTTGAATAGCAAATAGTGAAGCACTTACCCCGGTTGTAGGGCACCAAGATGTAGTCCTTGCGATTCAAGAAGCAATGACGCTGTTATATAGTTCTCGACGAAGGTCGCGTCGCTTGGATGGTTTGCATAGATACCACGTGTGGGTCGAGGAAACCCACGGCTCGCCTCTTCCCGCATTTTTCATCATGTATCTATACATAAGCAATGAGTTGCGATATTTATCGGTATTACATGAATGTAGAACTTGATTGTACACACTTACAAAGGTCCAACATCGTAGAAGCGAGGCGCCGAGGGCTTCGAGATTGAATAGGTTGAATAAGTCGTTGAACCCCACCACGGTTGCCCTACCGCTGAAGAAATGCTCATCCTTGTATGCGACGGTGATTCCAAAGATCGCACCCTTCTTTGCGGTATTCGCAAGTACTGTGCATGCAAAGCCCGACAAGCAAATCCAACAGGCTAATTGTGCGTTAGAGCACAACGCTTTTCCGATGGAGTACTTCCGTTCGGGACTTGGGAGGCGGCTTAATGTTCGCCGATTTTGATTTGGCCTTAACGATTGGCGCGTCTTCTGCGAGACGACTCGGGAACCGATACGGTAGCACGCTTTTGTTGTTCCTTCTGGCGTCTTCTCCACGGAACCGGCGAGGTGGCCTTCGAGGCGAAATATGAGGTGGAGTCATGGAGGGTTCCGTTGGAGAGGAATGGTCCTGCCGAGATTGCGGCATCGCTGGGTCCGTGACGATGTCCGCCTTGGGCCATCGGATAAAACCGTACACGCATCCCCAGTGTTGTGATCTCTTCGTCGGGCGAATGTCCAGCCGACGGCCATGAAATGTTGATGTACCATGTCCACCTCCACCCTTGCGTAACCATGCGCCACCCGACACCGTGTTTGCATCGCTTCCTTCCTCGTATGGATGCACCATCCCCGCCCTCAATAGGAATGGACCCAACTAACCTCGCTTGAGCTTGCAGCCGTCGGCTCCTACAAAACGACACGCAATTAGCTAAGGCGCCCTATAGGTCTATCTTTGGTGCATTCCATAGATGTACATTACCTTGATGCGGTCTATCGGTAATTGGTCGTCGCCACGCTCAAAATTATGCGTGGACGCGACACTACTCCGATGTCGAGGAGGACTGGTTCCCGCAATAACGGGCGGCTTGCATCGTTGCGAGTACTTGATTCAGCTTGATCCCGCAAACTTGCTATCTCGCCCTGAAATTCGCCTTAAGCGGTTCCAACCGATTGTCGTGACTCGCCTTGGATCTCTTCCTACTTCTATACATGAAGTAGTCGTCTGCGAATCCATGTACCCAAGGTACGTTAACCCCTTGCCTCGCGTGCGACCCGGTGCTCCTTGTTTCCTAGGGCCGTAGATAGTATATCCTTCTCCTGTGTTCTTGGAAGGAGCCTTCGAAGTTTGGGCAATCAATTCACGCCGCAAGAGGTCATCATGTTATTATAGTCACTATTAAGTTATGGACTTGTAAACAAGTAGGTAGTTCGACATATTTACCACACGCTGGGACACTTCCCGTCCGCGGGTTTGGGAAAGTGACGCCCATCGACGAGACTTTGCCCTCGCTTAACCGTGCACGGAACGCGGTGTGTGATATCGAAATAGATTCTCCTCCTCCGCCTCCCATTGCGCTGGATTTAGCCGCTGCACCAGCCGTGCCGAGTCCGTGGGGTGAGTGTTTCGTGCTCGATTGCTTTGTGCGCCGCACTTTGCTCCTTAAATTCATCCGCCGCCTTCATAGCCACAAAGGCGCTCCATGTTTCGCGCCAAGAATGGAAACTTCGTGAAGGGCGCCTCACTCTTGTTCACGCATCGCGTGACAAGAACGCTCTTGAAGGTCCTCCACGCGTGACACATGGAGAGCAAGGCATGCCGCTCGACGCGATTCATGTGTGTTTCGGATAGTGAACTCGCTTGAAAGGTCTTCCCACAAAGACGCGCCTCGATCTTTTGTCGAGACTTCCACTTTGGTATGGTGATAGGACCTTTTCCTTGCAAGTATCCCGCAGATGGTCCGAATCTCGCCACGATGCCGGGGACTCATAGGGACTCAACGCCACCGACCTCCGTGATGGTCACCGCCAACAGCAATTTCGATATTCCTCTACCATCTCTCTTATGTATCTGCGGCGTTGGTGGCGGCGCGAAGACGGCGCCTCTGCCATGTCCGGCTTATGACGGCGGCGAAGACGGTGCCTCGCCATCTCGCTTACTTCCTATCTATATAAGTTACGACGCAATTATTACATAGTATATAATATATGGGAAATTGCATAGTACTTCCTATCTATATAAGTTACGACGATTTATCACAAGATGTGGCTTTCCATTCCTATCATCATAAATAATACAAAATGTCAACACAGCACAACCACAAAAAGCTAAACAAACTAAGCACACAAAGATAGTTTCAGACAGACCCAACACGCATTTCCCAAAGGAACCGTCTGTGATGGGCCGTCTCGCTATAGCCTCTTTGTAGTAGTGGTTTTAGCTAGGTTGGTTCATTTAGTACCTTCTAATGGATTTTAATTTGGTCCTTCTATTCCTTATAGATTGATTTAGAACTTTTACTTGCATTGCTATGTCACAATATAATTGTTTTACCAACAAATTCCTTGAAAAGGTTGTATTACAACCTGTCTCACAATCTCTTTTGTGTTTTTAGCTATATTTGATTTTTGGAGTGGCAAATAGTTGATGTTCATCCATAGACACACAAAAAGTTTTCCCTCCTTTAAGTGTCATATTTTTTACAAGTGTAGGAATATAAGCATAAATAAGAATGCATTGTGGTGATTGTGCAAAACAAAGTTGAAATAACTCGTCTACTAATTGTTCACAAGTTTGTATAACCACCAATGAAGTACTACTTGACTTAGTGATTTAGTTGTCTCTTTCCTTCTTTTAGGTTTCAGATTTCCTAACTTTTTATCACTCAGAGGTTTCGGACATGTTCATTCCTAACTCCTTCGCTTTTTCTTTGTACCATATTATGGAACAAAGAATACACATATACAAGTTAACAAGTTGAAATTCGTGGTGTGTAATAAAATGAATAAGGCAAAAAATTATTACCATGAAAACCCCACAAGGCGGCTAAACGATGTAAAACTATGGTAACCGAACATGACGTAAAATTGTCTCATTGTCACTCAGAATTAATATCACACCGATATAACACTACCTATAAAGGAAGCACGCAACATATAGCCAAATTCCACTCGAAACATCACACAAAACCTTCCTTCCTAATCACCAATACACAACCAAATAAGATTACTCACCTCCGTGATACGCTACACCAAACCTACCATAAATTTCCGTGTTCGTAGCTTTTAAGTTTTAAATCTGCTTTAACCTCCACAACCGTAACCTAGCACACCACACAACTATCACTCAAATCGGATCATGGCAAACACAAACATCACGATTCCACTCCTCGTGCTACCGTTAGTCCAAACATCTCCATGATTCACTTCGCGCGCCTATTGCCATCACGAATCTCCGTTCCGCCGTTGTTTACTCTCTTACGCACTTAGTACGTAGATCTAATCGATCAACAAACTAGCACGCAGTAACTACGACCAGCTCCCAATCGGATCACACAAGCGAAGCATCGTACTCGCAGAAGCACTACCGCTTTCGCACAAGATTGGTAGATAATAGCGATTGAAAGAAAATGGCAAAATCTTAAACAATGCAATTACTTAACCGTCTCGTGGCGGTGGCGGAGGTGGCCGGGCTCGGGAGGGGCCGGCTCGGGGAGGAGGGGCGCCGGTCGGGAGGCGCCGGGTCGGGGAGGCGCGGGTCGGGGAGGAGGGGCGCCGGGTCGGGGCGGCGCGAGGACGTTCGAGAGACGATAGGGTTAGATCAAAACCCTATCGTCTCGAACCATACCATATATAGTAAACACGCATCGCGCACGGTTCTAGAGGGAACTGTCTCAGATGCAAGAATATCATGCACGGCTTCCCAAGAACCGTCTCAGGATGTTTAACATCACGCATTTGCTTCTGGGAAACCGTCAGGATAAAGCAACATCACGCACGGCCTCTAGAACCGCTCAGGATGCGTAAACATCACTGCATTTCGGTTCTAGAGGGAACCGCTCATGATAAAGCGAGCATCACGCACGGTTCTTGGGAAACCGCTCAGGATGTTATGCGCATCACGCATTTCGCCTCTAGAACCGCTCGTGATGCGTGTTGCCTATATATGTCACTGACGCATGTCAATTTTCCTAAGATCATTATACAAAAATCATCAAATTAAGATTCTGATGGTTCCAAGTTGGAGCTACCAAAGTTATGCTGAATGTTATACAGAAGGCGCAGTTTTTGGATGAACTTACAAGATGACGCAGTTTTTGGATGAACTTACAAGATGGTGTTTTTAGCATTAGTTAATTATAATGTAAAGCCCAAAAGTTTAGCAAGATTTAAAGCATGCTAGGCAAAAAAAGGAAAAAGGAATGACAACAAGAATTCCAAAAAGCTACACGAATATCTCAACGGAAAAGTTATTGGCATATCGCAATAGTATGTTCAAAATGACTCCAAGAGAGAACCTACCCAATGAAGTGAAGTCGTAGAAGGGTCAGATCCTAAGGAAGATAGACCTATCTCGTAACTCACGTGACCGTGCTCTTCCTCCTAAAATAGACTCCTTACCAATCTAGAATATTTGGACCTTGCCAAGAATAACCGCTCAGTGATATCCCCACAACAAAGATGTATGAACTGTTGATAAGCGAGATGATGACAAGTTTGAGTTCAAAAGTTCATATCTAATTCAACTCAACATTACCATGAATATCCACATTGACATCAATATTAAAGATCACAAGTCCATAACACAACACATGACAATGGAATAAATAAATTAATTACAATGGAGTAATTAAATTCTTAATTAAAATACAACCCTTCATGATGATCGACGCGATATAGCTAGCTTCCTCACTGGGTTCTTCCTCGAGCCCGATGCCGCCTCCGAAAGGTGGCAACTCGTCAAATTGATTGTATTCTTCCTCGCCCACTACATTCTCAACTCCGACAATCCTCCTTTTCCATGAAGAACTACGTGGCGCTTCTTATTTGCCTGGTCGGTTACATAGAAGACTTGAACAACTTGGTTAGCCAAGACGAATGGTTCGCCTTTGTATCCGACACGCTCGAGGTCCACGGTAGTGACGCCGCATTTGTCGACCTTCACCGTGGGAGATGGACCCAACGGCACCAAATAGGGGATCTTGAAAGCACGTAGTCGATCTCCCATATCTCCTCTATTTGCCCATAGTACGAGCTCCTCAAATTTACTCCAGATCGAATGCATCTATGCGACACCACTGCTCGACCGTGCTCTTCCTATCCCGAGTCGCCGATAAAATATGTACCCATTTATGTCGATCCTTGCCATGTGACAATTGTAAAATGTGGCCCTCTTGCCAACCATAGCAACAGATCATCACTTGATGACCTCCGAGTGATTCGCACCTTTAACCATTCGTTGAACCGACGGTTGTGTTTCTCGTGATCCAAACCTCCGACCGGCCCGGATTCGCATGCATACATGTCTTTGTGCTCGCCGATGTATGGGGACACTTGGGTCATGTGTTGCAAGACCGTGAAATGGGCTTGAGCGCACGTATCGGATCGGGAGTGATTGATTTCCTTCCGATGGTCCCGATACCATCCGGTCTTCCCTCATGACGAGATAGAGGCACACCAATCGGATCCACCGAGCCATGTAGTCGACGCAGAACTCAATGACCTCTTCCGTTGCATAACCTTCGATGATGCCGCCCTCGGTCGAGATCGATTCCGACGTAGGACTTGAGAATTCCCATGTACCTCTCGAACGGGTACATATGACGAGAAACACAGGTCGCATATCTTTATCTCTTTCACAAGGTGAACAATGAGATGGACCATGATATCGAAAAATGACGGAGGGAAATACATCTCAAGATGACACAGTAGTCGCCACTACCTCGGCCGCAGAGCATCTAGTCCTTGGGGATCGATGACCTTCGAGCAATTGAGTTGAAGAAATAACACACCTCAAGATTGCCACTGGACCTTGTTCTAAAGATACTCCTAATTGCAACAGAAGCATTTGTGTCATCAAGACACGACAATCATGCGACTTCATACCAATTAATTTCAAATCTTGCATAGAAACAAGTTTCTTAATGTTAGCGGAGTAACCAGACGGACTTTCACACCGCAAGCTCCGCACGCTTCATTTCTCGGCCTTGGACAGAGTGTAGCAAGTCGGGGAAGGTACGTTCGTCTCAGATCGGTCTCTTTCGTGCTAACTCGGTCCTTATGTTCATATCGACCAAGTCACGCCGCATGTTAACACCATCCTTTGTTTTGCCACTAATGTTCAAAGAAGAGACCAATCAAGCTATCACATACATTCTTCTCTACGCATAACGCCGATGCAAGGCGAACTTCTAAGTACTCCCAATAAGGCAAGTCCCAAAAATTGACCGCTTCTTCCGATGTTCTTCTCACGGGTTCTTAATTTACGCCCTTCCCAAGCACAACATCGATATCCTTAACCATATCATAGACCTCTTTCCCACTAAAAGCCCTTGAAGTCGAACCGCCTTCCTTATTTCCGTCGAATTGTTTCTTCATCTTGCGGTATGGGTGACTCTCTAAGGAACCTACGGTGACGATATATACGCTTTCTGCGAGTTGTTCAAATGCATACACTCTCCGTAGCATCTAAGCAAAGGCGATGTGCTTTGGCTCCTTTTGTACTCAAGTCCGACAGTTACCAAGGGCAGGAAAATCATTGATGGTGCGTAACAACATGGCGCGTAAAGTGAAGTTCTCTCGCTTGTACGCATCCCATACCGCACCCTTCGCTCCACAAAGGTCACAAGATCTTCCAAAGAATGGTGCTAGGTACACATCAATATCATTCCTGTTGCTTTCGCCCTTGGATAAGTAGTGACATCAAAATGTACTTCCGCTTCATACAGAGCCAAGGAGGAAGGTTGTACATACATAGATTCACTGCCAAAGCTATGTCGGTGCTCATGTTACCGAAAGGATTCATTCCATCCGTACTCAACCCTAACCTTATGTTCCTGCTCAGACCGAACTCTTCAAGCTCCGATCAAGTTTCTCCACCGCGTAATCGCAGGTGTCTTAGCTTTCCATCTCTCTTACGCCCTCCGAGTGCCAACGCAGCAATCTTGCCTCCTTTGGGTTCGCAAATAAACGCTTCAAACGTGGGATTATAGGTAGATACCACAACATCTTAGCAGAGGTCCTTGCTTCACCTTAGCAATATTTTGACGCTTGTATCGGATGCTTTGCACACGGACAATAATGCATGTCTGCATACTCTTTACGGTAGAGGATACAATCGCTCGGACATGCATGTATTCTTTCTACTTCCATTCCCAATGGGCAAATAACCTTCTTTGCTTGATAGGTGGTGCCGGGCAACACGCTTCTCCTAAGGATGTCCGCTAGAGACCTAACAACGCCGTGAAACTCTTATCGGACCAACTATTGCTTGCCTTCAATTTCAGCAGCTTCAAGCACGGCTGACAACCTTGTGTATTCCGCCATGCGCCAGGAACAAAGGTCTCACCGAGTCCTCCCTTAAGCCCTCGAATTTACAAAACACTCTCTCATCTGTAGTTCTCTTACGCATCGCGTAGCATCCGATCCGATTGTCATCGTGCCCCTATCCTCATCAAAAGCACACCACATCCGCAAATCGCTGACTTCCTCGGCGATGTCGCCATTATTAACTCGTATAATCGCTCTTCACCGTGGATCGGTCCAACATGTATACCCTTTTTGAAACCCTTCAATCAAGTGCGCTCGATCCGCGCGTTGTTAAACATCTTCGATTACGCAATCAATGCACTGACAAGACATAAAATTTATCCCTTCTTCAACATATCCCGCCAATGCTCTTCTAAAAGCAACCACGCCATTAATGTAATCTTGACTCACACGGTTCACACCGTACATCCAGTTTCGATCCATCTACAATACGCATGTAACAAATTAGTGTCAAATTGATTAGCGATTAATTTATAGCAAACGAAAATGTGCAATATAAACTCATTCTCCAACATTTGTATCTAAGGTTATTGAAAGAAAACTCTTCACTAGTTATGTACCACACGCGGTGGCATAGCGTAGCCATGCCTACGGCCACAACCATGATCCCTACCTCTCGACACCGATATCTATCTCAATTGAACAATCATGCAACCCAAATATAGGCATCACCTCATACAACACTTATTAACCTAAAATACCGGAACCGTAAATGCAATATTGCTTGACCCAAACCCCACCGTACTGTGAACCGGTGTGTAAATTTTATTTTTTTAAGCCAATTAATTATCCTAACTCAAATTTTAGTGATTATTAGACCTAATTCAATTTTATAAAGTTACCACTCCTAAGTCAAATTTTAGTTCATTAGTTATAAGGTTTCAAAACTAAGATTTGCAGTGGCTAATATTATTTATTCCAACATTGACGGCAAGATCATGTGCTCATACCAGATAGAGGAGGAGCCGCAGGGTGGAGGAGCTAGGGCAGGGAAGTGGCGCCTGGAGCGGTAGACACAGCGCAGTGAGGAGCTAGGGCAGGGAAGTGGCGCAGGTTGGAGGAGCTAGGGCAGGGAAGTGGCGCCTGGAGCGGTAGACACAGCGCAGTGAGGAGCTAGGGCAGGGAAGTGGCGCAGGTTGGAGGAGCTAGGGCAGGGAAGTGGCGCCTGGAGCGGTATACAC
Organism: Hsuehochloa calcarea; assembly: GCA_036346395.1. Lineage (NCBI taxonomy): Eukaryota > Viridiplantae > Streptophyta > Magnoliopsida > Poales > Poaceae > Hsuehochloa > Hsuehochloa calcarea. The sequence goes on along the minus strand of CM070593.1, from coordinate 53,195,459 downwards.
AGCAAGCAGGAGGAGCTAGGGCGGAAGGGAAGTGGTAGACACAAAGGCAAAGGCGGCAGAGGGATGTCTCGGCCAATTTATATGAAGACAAGAATCACGCATTTGTTCTATTTCGTAACCGCTCGTGATGGGCAATATCACAGACAGTTACGAAATAGAATCGTCAGGATGTTACCTGCACGGTTCTATTTTCGTAACCGTCGTAACATCACGCACGGTTCTATTTCGCAACGTCAGGATATCGCGCACGGTTCTCAAATAGAACCGTCAGGTATCATCACGCACGGTTCTATTTAAGAACCGTCAGGATATCGCTGCACGGTTCTTAAATAGAACCGTCAGGTAACATCACTGCACGGTTCTATTTGAGAACCGCTCGTGATATTGCCCATCACGCACGGTTCTATTTCGTAACCGCCGTGATGGGCCCGCTGCGCAAAGATAGCCAGACAGACCCAACACGCACGGTTCCAAAGGAACCGTCTGTGATGGGCCGTCTGCTATAGCCTCTTTTGTAGTAGTGGTTCCGTCTCAAAAAAAAAGGGGATTAGGCGTGACAACCCCCTAAATCACACTTCATATGTTTTAATTTTACGTAAATTAAGTTGGTGAGCTAAAGTTAACTCTATTGGAATTAAAGGTGAGCTAAATTAATCTGTGCAGTCAAGTCGATATGAAAACGTCGCACAATAAGCCAATAAATACCAATAATCCTTTCGGTGGTACTATATATTTGCATTGCAGCATAATAGTCGCCATTCTGCGTGTTAATTAAGTCATGAAAAGGCTAAGGGGTGGTCAAGATGACATATAAACAGATGAGTGGTTGACTTTAGCCACGCTCCGAAGCTACAGCCATGCATGGCCCCGCCCACAGTGTTTGCCTTGCGGCGACCTCGTGCTCAAGAACCAACCATGAACCAAATAAAGCATACTATACTGGGTTAAACGATTAATTAACCTGGTGCCCTGCATTCTCCTCTACTCTCTAGTATATATAGATAGGCACCTCTAGGGCACACCTTGCATCTCAACACACATCCCATAGCCATTAGCCCATCGATCGAGAGCTCAAACAAGCGTATAACGTACGTAAGTCGTCGAGAGATCGAGAAGGGGCATAAAAATGGCTATCTCCTACCTTGTCCCTCCCTCTGTCCTCATCGCCGTGCTAATGCTCTTCTCCATCAACGTGGCGGAGGGCGCCACGAGGGAGTACCAGTTTGATGTAAGTGGTTGCAACATGCATAATCATGCATGCAGTACTACCGCACGCGCGTTAATTATCAAGTTTCTAATGCCTTTCTTCTTCTTCTTCTTCTTCTTCTTCTTCTAATAATTAATGTTGCATGGTTTTAGAGGCAGAGCATCACAATAATGCAACGTTGCGATGTATATGCAGGTGCAAACGACGAACGTGACACGGCTGTGCAGCAGCAAGAGCGTCGTGACGGTGAACGGGCAGTTCCCCGGCCCGACGGTCTTCGCGAGGGAAGGCGACCTCGTCGTCGTCCGGGTCGTCAACCACGCCCCGTACAACATGAGCATCCACTGGTACGTAGCACGCACATGTGATGCGCCACCTTAATCACTTACAGCTAGCGTATGTAGAGAGTTTACGATCGATCGAGCAAACAACGCGGTACGTCTTGCAGGCACGGCGTTCGGCAGCTGCGGAGCGGGTGGGCGGACGGGCCGGCGTACATCACTCAGTGCCCGATCCAGCCCGGGCAGAGCTACGTCTACAAGTTCACCATCACCGGGCAGCGCGGCACGCTGTGGTGGCACGCGCACATCTCCTGGCTCCGCGCCACCGTGCACGGCCCAATCGTCATCCTCCCCAAGGTCGGCGTCCCTTACCCGTTCCCCGCGCCGTACAAGGAGGTTCCCGTCATGTTCGGTACGTACGTACGTACAGACATACGTAGAACTATATGCACTCCATGGTGGCAGGTTTGCGCATAGGAATGACGAAAGTTTGTTGGCTTGTTTCCGCCGGTGGTAGGTGAGTGGTGGACGGCGGACACGGAGGCGGTGATCAGCCAGGCGCTTCAGACGGGCGGAGGCCCGAATGTCTCTGATGCTTTCACGATCAACGGGCTCCCAGGGCCGCTCTACAACTGCTCTGCCAAAGGTTGCGTGCTAAGCAGTTTACATGCATGCATGTCCGAATCTGCATAGTAAATACACAACCATGAATCGAATTGTGTGATACTAATCGAGCAAGCATGCGTGTGTCATGCAGACACGTTCAAGCTGAAGGTGGAGCCCGGGAAGACGTACATGCTCCGCCTCATCAACTCTGCGCTCAATGACGAGCTCTTCTTCTCCATCGCGGGCCACCCGCTCACCGTCGTCGAGGTCGACGCAGTCTACGTCAAGCCTTTCACCGTTGAGACCCTCATCGTCACCCCGGGGCAAACCACCAACGTGCTCCTCACCACCAAGCCGTCCTACCCCGAGCGACCTACTACATGCTGGCCGCGCCCTACTCCACCGCGGCGTCCGGAACCTTCGACAACACCACCGTCGCCGGCATCCTCGAGTACGAGGACCCCACCTCCCACTCCTCCGCTGGCTTCAACAAGAACCTCCCGGTGTTCAAACCAACCCTCCCACAGATCAACGACACGAACTTCGTCGCCAACTTCACCGCCAAGCTCCGCAGCCTCGCCACGGAGCAGTACCCGGCGGCCGTGCCGCAGGAGGTGGACAGGCGGTTCTTCTTCACGGTCGGGCTGGGAACGCACCCTTGCGCCGTTAACGGGACGTGTCAGGGCCCCAACGGGAGCCGGTTCGCGGCGTCCGTGAACAACGTCTCCTTCGTGCTGCCCACGACGGCGCTGCTGCAGTCGCACTTCACCGGCAGCATGTCCAAGAGGGTGTACTCGTCCAACTTCCCGACCGTGCCCCTGTCGCCGTTCAACTACACGGGGCCGCCGCCGAACAACACGAACGTGTCCAACGGAACCAAGGTGGTCGTGCTGCCGTATGACACCTCCGTGGAGCTAGTGATGCAGGGCACGAGCATCCTCGGAGCCGAGCCACCCGTTGCACCTGCACGGCTTCAACTTCTTCGTGGTCGGGCAGGGGTTCGGCAACTTCAACCCGGTGAACGACCCGGCCAAGTACAACCTCGTTGACCCGTCGAGCGGAACACCGTCGGCGTGCCGGCGGCCGGATGGGTGGCCATTCGCTTCCGCGCCGACAATCCAGGTGAGAATAGGGAATTACTCATACTGTTCATCGATTTATTGGATCATTTCAACGGTTCACGCACTACAAAAATAAGTGCATCGTGACATATTACACACAACAAAAGAAGCTGGGTTCTGAATAAGCAAACATGAGTTGTGGAGAATCTTAATTGCTTCTTTTCACGTGTGTAGGGGTATGGTTCATGCATTGCCACTTGGAAGTGCACGTCAGCTGGGGCCTGAAAATGGCATGGCTGGTGCAGGACGGGAGCCTCCCCAACCAGAAGCTCCTCCCTCCGCCGTCCGATCTACCAAAATGCTAGAAGATATACAGGATTGCATGTCACCACGTACGGACGGCCGTGATCGATCGACCGTTCATACGTACAGAGATTGCGTCTTCTCCAATTTACATAGGATATTCCTCTGCTTTTGCCTGCGTGCGTTCTCGATTGCTTGCTTGTGTTGCGCGCGGTTGGTGCTATGCGATGCTTTTCCAAGTGGCGTGCTTTTCTTCAAGTCAAGTCGTCATCTGATAGCTGTTGTGAGAGTCTTGGGCAGGTTTCTTGATCAGAGGCAAGGCCTCTTAATTTTGGACTGCTTATTAATTGCCATGTTTTGTAACATGTGCGGGTACTTGATCGTATATCCACGTGCCTGTCTAATAATTTGTACCAGTGTTTGATTTATGGCAATTGGAAAGAAAATTGTTTTCTCTTATTTGCATATTTCCCGTTATTCAATCATTGCGGGATACATCCGGTGCAAATTAACTTTCAAGTGCTATTGTGCAAACTCTCTGGTTGCTGGATGATATTTGGATGGCTATTGGACAATAAAATATTTCTACTAGGAGTTCTTTCGTATGCAAATTCAAATTGAAAATAACTCATATCATGTGTTATCATGCACAGCCCCCAAGATGCAAATTTTACCACTAACTTCTCTTACAATTTGTTGCTAAAACTCTGTAAGAATATAGTATTAGAAAAGTATTCTTATGACAAATCTAGATTATTTTACTTGTATTACTAGTCAAAGTGAAGAAAAAAAATTAACTACATATCCTGAAAAATGATTTACTACATATTCGTAAACTGAGAGGTCCTTACAAAGAAGAAGAAAACAGTGGAAGTAATTTTTTAAAAACCAAGTTTGAGTTACCCATTCCGTGTGTAAAACTGGTAACAACATCACTTATTGTGGGGGTGTGACATCCCATTTTTTTGGATGGTTTGAAATTCGGTTTTATTTGGTTTTCGGTTTGTTCAAGAGGTTTAAAAATTCAAAACTTATTTCAAATTTAGTGTGTATTTGCAAAAACTTTCATCTTCAACCTCAATTAAAATTTCGGATTCAAATCTCAATTTGAATCTCATTTCGATTTTCATTCTCCTCTCTTGGACTCGGCCCATTTCCTTCCTCCTGGACTTAGCCCACCCCTCCCCCGGCCCATCCTCCCTCTGGCCCAGCCCATCTCCCCCCCCCCCTCTGCCCCTTTTCTCCAGCCAAGCAATCCCGAGCCACTCAGGAGCGCGCCCTGCCGCGCCCACGCTGTGTGCACACCGTGCACGCCTCGCGCTCTACTGCCACACCTGCCCCCCTGCCACCCTTGACTCTAGTACGCCGCCGCGCGCTGTGTGCCCTGCCTCGCCTGGGCCCCGCACTAGCACGCCACCATCGCACTGCGGCGCCACGCTTGCTCCAGCGTCTTTGCGCTTGCGCACGCGCGTGCTCAGAGCGCCACTGCGACCGCCTTGTCCCGTCGCCGAGCTACCCTCTGCGCCTCACCTGCCTTGGCCCTCTAGAGTTGCCGTCGTGACGCCATTGCTTCGCCCGCTCTGCCACCACCTCGGGACCACGCGCCTGGCGCCTCAAGTTCCAACAACTCTCTCTCTCCTCCTCCTAGCTATAAAGAGCACTGAGTCCTCCCCTTGCTCTCCCCCACTTCTCCCTTCCTCTTTGGTAAGTCCACCGAAGAAATCGTCCGGGTTCTCCTTTCGACCGCACCACCTCACCGTCAAATCGTCGTTCTGGCGAGTTCCCCACTGCGCCTCCGCACATCCAGTAATTACTTCGTAACGCCTCCGTTGCAGAAAAGAAGGGTTATCGTCATCAGGTGATCGTACACGATGATACCCAGCAGTGGTTGAACCCGACTTATGATAAGTCTTGATTCTACGAGGGCAATACTCCTCGTATATCGTCTGCTGTTGTAGACCTCTGTGTCGGAGTGGTGAACGATCACCTCTCCTGGGAGCTTATTTATCTTCAGGTGTTCGAAGAACGTTTCTCCAGTTAGGATAACGACATAGCCTGTTGTCGTGTCAATTTTTGTGCGGTGAGTTGTTCGAACGACTAGAAGCTGATGGAGTCATACCGCTACGACTTCCGGGATGATGACGGTGAGGGTGCTCGAGTCTGGTCATCGCACTTCGAAGCCTTCGTGTGATCTCTTGCGCGAAGAGGTCATAGCCAAACGCCCGGGAAGCTATCGAGTTGGGTTCTCGAGTAGATCACTGATATGTTGGAGTTCCCAAGCTTCCTTTGACTGATACTGAAAGCGCCCATGCAGATTTCTCTGAGCTGTTATTCTTCTCTGTCGAGTTGTCTCAGGATCGTCCATGTCTGATCCTTGAGTTTGCCTCAATGAAGTGCGATTATCTCGAGAATTTATCGTACGCTCATCAAAGTGTTGACCCTGTTCATCACCGGAGGTGTCCTTACCATTGCCACGAGGGGTCGCAATGTGTGATCGTCGGGGAATGTCCTCAGTCATGTCTCTAGGAGAGTGATCATCACCTGAGGGAAGGACAAAGACCTTCCGTTGATGACCTCCACTTATGCTCGAGGCCTCCTCGCTTGAGTAGTAGTTGAAAGACACTATCTGGCGATTTGGAGCAAACCCCTTCAAGAAGGGGAATTCTGAGTTATAATCATCTCCGTCCGCAAATGAGCCCTGCGATGAGATAGTCGAACTCACAGGAAAAGCACGCTCGACCCCATCCTCTGTGGGGCTAACCGAAGAGACAGTACCACCAGTTGCTGATAAAGCTCTGGAATGATGGCTTCCAGTACTTGCCGTGCCAGGTCGGACTGCCTTAGGAGGACTTGAACATTTGGAGGGGGGGCCCTCGCCATGTCCTGGGTCTGGCTCGGAGCAGTCTTGATTGTGGTCGGATTGACCCTTGCCCTTTGAGAAAGTTGGTTCCTCATTTGGACGTAACGTTGTGGGGGGTAAGGATCCCTCCTCAACTCCATCAATGGTATGGTCTCCTGGAGAATGATCTCCGGAGGCGACATCACCATCGGATGATACAATACTCGGCTCGTAGTCGAAGCTGGCATCCATGTCGATATCTGCGTAATCAACCAAGTAGAACCAGTTCTCCTCGATCCACTCTCCTGCCATGAAAACATTATAGTTGGGAGAAAAAAAGAAAGAAAACCTGATGGCCAAAAGATCCACACGGACGGCGCCAACTGTCGGTGTTTTAGAACCGAACTTATGTAATGATTGTTTGATTCGGGGGGTCTCCAAGACTCAAATCAAGCAGAGAGAATGACACATATATTTTTATACTGGTCCGGGCCTTCTCCGGAGAGAATAACAACCCTAAGAGAAAGACTGAAATGCAATGTCTTGTGCTCCTGATTGTGTCTTTCTTTCTCCCCCTCCCTCCGCCATCTGATGATTCCTCCTTTTATAGCGTGATCGAAGTGGATGGCAATTTCTCCTGCCCAAAGGGTGTATCAATGCTTCAGATGATGGCGTAGTTACCGGAGATTATTGTTGAAGAAGTAATGTTCCCACATCGCCAGGCAGTTATCATCAGGATAGATAAATTAATCATGCAGTTATTCCAGAGAATAATAGCGTATACTGACTGTTTATATATCATAATCAATTGGGTCTACTTGTATGTAAGCTCAATCGATTATAGTGTGGTCGTAACTGACCTGGTCGTAGAAAGACTTGCGACTATGAGGTGATCGTAGAAGAACTTACGATCATGTGTTAGTCGTGGAAGAACTTACGACTATAGGGTGGTCGTAGCTGACCTGGTCGTAGAAGAACTTACAAACATAAGGTAATCGTAGAAGAACTTACGATCATAGGGTAGTCATAGAAGATCTTACGACTCCAGCTTCTCTCTTATGAACATCAAGGGGTATACTCAAGAACCATATAATAACATCATTATCCATAATAAAGATTACAGATAAATAATTAAATGAGGATTTCTAGATCTCGTCACCGTCTAAACTTCAACTAGGCTAACTAGAAATCTCACTACTTCAGTTTGTGCAAGACAACGGAAAACTATTGACGTTTGGGTAATTAACTTGAAATACATGTGTCAACTGTTGTTCTTATTTTTAAAACACTAACAATGTGGCAAAAAGAATGTTGCCAATATAAAATGTAACCAAGTAGTCTAACCTGCTAATTGTTACTAAGACATTCGGTGCGCTTCGCAGCACCGTATCATACATTGGAGAGAACATTTAATCATATAGATGGCCACTAATGGAATATTGCGCAGAGGAGGCTCACCATAATATGTAGTTAAACAGCAACATAGAAAATGGTACCCTTAAAAGAACCAAAAGTACAGGAGTGATGGGACCAACCCAAAAGGAACCAAGCTAGGTGGTGGTCTGACCCACAGAATTCTTAGGTGTAAAAATTTTGGTCAGTATCATTTATCACCTTTTTGTTCAATGAGAATGGCTGGTTGAGAGAGACATGAAAATCTAAGGTGTGTGATTTTTCTTTTAAAGGTTCATATCTTATGGTAGTTACAGAATATCATTAACTCAATAGTGAAATGTTATGATAGTTACATAATAGTAACGTTGTATTATGCTTTTGAATAAGGTAAACTATGGCAATTGAAATAATATACCTTAAAGTTAAAAATTATGTTTTTTATTGTTTTAATTCTTGAAACTATATATTACGATCTACTAGCTGATTTTCATATGTGTGCAACATTCCAAATTAATAAACACGGGAAGAAGTGTATGAAAAGGTACGAACTGGAGGGTTCTGTGTGAGTTGTGTTGAGCGTCGATCCCATTTTATGTTACTGTTTGTTCCTTCTTTTGGCGCCAATAAAATACAAGGGAAAGGCATTTGACAAAATTGAACAAAACACAATCCTTGCTATCATGAAGTATAAACGTTTTTGACCAAATTGGATCGAATGGATTTACAAGATTCTAAGTACCGAAGCATCCTCAATTCTTCTCAATGGGATACCCGGTAAGACTTTTCACTGCATGACGGGGGTGCAACAGGGCGATCCACTTTCACCACTCTTATTTGTACTGGCTGCTGACCTACTTCAGACAGTGCTAAACAGGGGATCGGGGTGTCCTCTTACCATCATTATCTTTTCTTGCTTGCCCAGATTTCCCAGTCGTGCAGTATGCAGATGACACCCTCATAGTTATACAAGCAAGGGATTATAAATGCTTTCGTGGAATCCACTTGACTGAGGGTCAATTTTCATAGATCACTCGTGATCTCGATAAATGTCCCCATGGACAAAATGGAAATCCTATCCCGTACTTTCGGCTGTGAGCAAGGATCCCTACCCTTTAGTTACCTAGGGTTGCCTTTGGGAACCTCCAAACCAAAAATCTAGAATTACTTCCCCATTATTCAACGTGTAGAAAGAAGGTTAGGAAGTTGTGCAACATTTTTGTCTTATGGGGGAAGATTAACATTTGTTAACTCCGTTTTCTCCCAATTACCGACCTTTTACATGTGCTTGCTTAAGCTCCCAAGTGGAGTCCTAAGGCAAATTGACAGATATTGAAGGAACTGCTCTCGAGAAGCTCAGACTTTGACTGCCGAGGTAAATCTCTTGTAGCATGGAAAAAAGTTTGTAAACAAAAAAAAAACAAGCTGGATTGGGAGTCTTAAACCTACCAATACAAAACCAGACACTCCTAAAAAATCTCCACAAGTTCTACAACCATGCCAACCTCCCTTGGGTTCGACTAGTCTGGTAAGCCTATTATTCCAACTCCCATCCTCCGGACAGTTCAAGAGCAAGATCCTTTTGGTGGAGAGATCTTCTCAAGCTGCTTCTTCTTTACAAGGGTTTGGCAGCATTTACAGTGGGCAATGGAAGATCAGTCTTTTTCTGGAAAGATTTATGGAATGGGAACTCACTCTGTCAACTACATCCATAATTATTTTCGTTTGTGAAAATATACCTCTCTTCGATTACTACAATAAAGCAAGTGGTGGATTTATCATCTCTTTTTCATCTACCACTATATGCACAAGCTTCTGATTAGTTCCAACATGTGCACCAGATGTTACATGATCTAGTGCTAACCCCTGATGAGAATTTTTGGTATTACATTTGGAATTTGTTTCCATTCTCGTCGGTCAAAGCATATCAACTTCTCATGGGTACATCTCCAATTCCTCCATAATGCAATTGGTTATGGACAAGCACCTGCCAAAGTCGTCAAAAAAGTTTTCTTCTGCTTCTTTCTCAATGATAGACTTAACACTAGAAATATTTTGCGAAGGAAGAATTGTCAACTGGATGACTATACTTGTATTTTGTGCGATCAAGGAGTAGAAGAAACCCTACAAGACTTATTTTGGACATACCCCTTTGTTCAAGACTGCTGGAGTTATGTATGTCCGCAACGGTCGCCTCTGGTTTCAACACACCAAGCAATCATCTGTCTCAAAAACAAGAGCCAACAACTCTTTTTCATGGAGATCATGGTGTTGACAACATATGGTCTATCTGGATAACAATGAATAGCATGATCTTCAATCAGATCGATCCAAGCTTTGCAGTTTGGCGCAACACTTTCCTCCGAGAATTTGCTCTGGTTATCCATAGGGCAAAGGCAAAATTCAAACTTGACATTAGTGCTTGGTTTAACAACCTGAACTAATTTAGGTCCTCTTCGTGTAAATTTTGTTTTGTAACATTTACTTACCTTATTTATCTATATACGGTAGGACCCTTTCCTACTGTCATCCATAAAATAAAATATTGTTGCATCGGTCGATCTATCGGGCTGGGTTGGGTCAAGCATCCTTCTCTCCATTGATAATAGCAGAAGGAAACCAAGACACGCCAAAGCTACGACACCAACTATGCAGGTTGCACCTACTGGACGAGTGTCTTGGGATCCATGTCAAGTGATCATGCATCCAAACATTGTTGAACACATATACTATATAAAACCTAGATTCATTGTACGTGCTGTACTGTAGATGAAAGAAGACGAGGATCACGGAGTGACGTTTACGGCTTAGAGATCTGTGAACTTATGAGATCAACTGGAAACGGAGGAAGCCAAGCTATATATATAGGTCGGTGACGGTAACTTATCAAAATTATTTGTGCGTCCTTCACTCTGCTTTTTCGAAAGGAACTAGTCTGGATGTAACAGGGAAATTATCCCTTCAAGAGGAATATTTGTTGGCGCGCGTGTATCATACGGTCGAGTGATGTTTCGATTAAGCTGCACAACCTAACTTTGAACGTACCATATGCGCGAGCATACTATCTAGAATGCCTTCAATTCAAAATAGATGTCAACATTTTTTGACATCAGCTCGTGTTGAATTTTGGTTAAGTGAGCTCGTGTTGAATTTTGGTTGTGTGTCAAGGATATATGTATATATATATGACATCAGCTCCAGTTGAATTTTGGTTAAGTGTGATGGATATATGTGGAGTAAAACTAGCTCATGAAGCTATGCTGAGTATTTGGTCCCAGTTGATTTTGGCAATTGATCTCTCTGAATTCATTGAGGAACCAAAACTAGCAAGTACGGAGTTAAAGAACCATTCAATTGATTCAACATTTTCGACAAATTAGTGTAGGCCGCCATGATATATTTTTTTGAACATGTGTAGGACAAGTCTCTCTCTCTCTCTCTCGGATTAATTTGTCATCGGTTCTCTCCTTCGAAACCAATTTACCAAGCCAACGGTTTCTATTCTTGTGTGCCGTAGTTTACCTTTCACTTTTCGGCAAGTCCGGCCTTTGCATCGGAAACAGCACGTGACTACGCATGCAAATTAAACGAGAGGCTATCGATCGAATGCACGCTACAACATGCATGGTCAAAACAGATGGTTGCCGCAGGCTTTGGATACACTCCAAAGCTAGAGCGCTCCAGCTCCTGCTCCAGCTGCCTTGATAGTTCATCCACCGAATCACCAAACAAAAATTGCCGCCTAAGCTGAGTATCTCATCGCCTGTGACCATGCAGAAACCTCAAAGAAATGGCGGTGGTAGTTGCCATACGCCTGCCATCTCCTATATATATGGACAATTCAAGTGCTTGTTCCAACACACGCATATATTCCATCCTCACCTGGCCATCTGCTCCTCAAGAGCTCCAGATATATAGCAGCTCAAAACCTAGCTAGCTAGAAACATGGCCATGACTACTGTCTCCTCTGTTGTTCCTAGCTCTCTCCTCCTGTCAACATTAATGCTGCTCATCATCCAAGCGCAGGGCGTCACTAGGCAGTACAATTTCAATGTATATCCTCAATCCATTCACGTCCACTAGCTAGTAGTACATGTTTAATTACATATCAAGCTACTAGGTTCGTAGCAAACATGCATGCATGCCCGCGTCTTTAATTTCCATGGGGTCGTCTTGAAAACCTTGACCCGCAGGTGCAAATGGCGAACGTGACGAGGCTGTGTGCCACCAAGAGCATCGTGACGGTGAACGGGCAGTTCCCCGGCCCGGAGCTCGTCGCGAGGGAAGGCGACCGCGTCGTCGTCCGCGTGACCAACCTCGTCCCGCACAACATCACATTGCACTGGTACGTACGTGACTGTCAGTCAGGTCTCCCAAGGTTTTGCGCACGTCGGTGCAACCACTTTAGCTTTAGTTTGTTCCGCCGCAAAGTTCCACCGTTGCTGCACAAAGTTGTTTAGCTCTTTAATTTACACGCGCGTCGTTGTCAGGCACGGCGTTCGGCAGGTGCGGACCGGCTGGGCCGACGGGCCGGCGTACATCACGCAGTGCCCAATCCAGACGGGCGACAGCTACGTCTACAACTTCACCCTGGATGGGCAGCGCGGCACGCTGTGGTGGCACGCGCACATCTCCTGGCTCCGCGCCACCGTCTACGGCGCCATTGTCATCCTCCCCAAGGTCGGCGTCCCCTACCCGTTCGCCGTGCCGTACAAGGAGGTCCCCGTCGTCTTCGGTGAGTAGCGTACTAATTTGTGGTGTGACCGCGAAGAAAAAAGAAGTAGTGATTTGCACATGGTTGTGATGCTCACGACAAATTGGTGTGTATTTTATTTGGGGGGTGTAGGTGAGTGGTGGACGGCGGACGTGGAGGAAGTGGTCAGCCAGGCGCTTCAGACGGGCGGAGGCCCAAATGTCTCCGACGCTTTCACGATTAATGGACTCCCTGGGCCGCTCTACAGCTGCTCTGCCGAAGGTACGTGTCGTTTTGAGAGTGATTTAGAGGAGGAAAAATAGAGAGGGAGTTTTAAGCTAGAATAACACTTTTTTACATGCACAATAACAAACCTATTACTCTCTCGGTATTAAAATAAAAAATGATACCATGGAGCCGTCGATGGGCGACACGCCACGTCCGTGCATCGAGGACACAAACACGAGGCGCAAAGTAAAGGACATAGTGCGGCGCAAAGAAGCATGGACGAGGCAGCTCCGTGCCCAAAGTGCGCAGACGATGGGCTCCGACATGCGGACTCGGTGACGTGCCGCCCATAGGCAGTTTCACGGTGCTATTTTTTATATTGATCTTTTAAGAAAACTGTTTTTGCTATTGCGTGTGCAAATACTGCTAGTTTAGTTTTTTTATTAAAAAAACTCGAGATGGAGTTACAGTACCGCTAAACAAAAATGTTATGCATGCATCTTTTAGTTTTGAAATGTTATCACGAGAAGACATGTCTGCTCGGAGGTTGGCCAATCAAATCGCAAAAGTGAACAAGATTCGGTGTCTCTTTCCTGAGACGGGAACGGTATGATGCATTAGTTGTCCGAGATTAATGCGATGTTGATGTCATGGGATCCCAGTGGTAGTTGACCTAACATTTGGTACACACAAAAAGCAATCGATGGTGCTGGGTCCGGCCGGTGCTACGTAAACAAAACCTTTGTTACACCTTAGGCTAGGTGTGCTTTCTATTCATTCAAGTCGGCGTCGAAGATTTGTAAAACGCGCTTACTGATATAGTTACCTTGCATGCATGACACGCAGACACGTTCAAGCTGAAGGTGAAACCCGGGAAAACGTACCTCCTGCGCCTCATCAACGCCGCGCTCAACGAAGAGCTCTTCTTCTCCGTCGCCAACCACACGCTCACCATCGTCGAGGTCGACGCCGTCTACGTCAAACCATTCACCGTCGAGACCTTGGTCATCTCCCCCGGCCAAACCACCAACGTGCTCCTCACCGCCAAGCCGTTCTACCCCAACTCCAACTTCTACATGTCCGCCGCGCCCTACTCCACCGCCAGGCCCGGAACCTTCGGCAACACCACCGCCGCCGGCATCCTCGAGTACCACAACCCCAACTCCCCCTCCGCATCAAGCTTTGACAAGGACTTGCCGCTCTTCAAGCCGACCCTGCCGCGGCTCAACGACACCGACTTCGTCACCAACTTCACGACCAAGCTCCGCAGCCTCTCCACGGCGCAGTACCCGACGGCCGTGCCACAGTCGGTGGACAGGCGGTTCTTCTTCACGGTCGGGTTGGGCACGCTCCCGTGCCCCGCAAACACGACGTGCCGGGGGCCCAACGGCAAACAGTTGGCGGCGGCCGTGAACAACGTCTCCTTTGCACTCCCCTCGAGGGCGCTCCTGCAGTCGCACTTCACCGGCCTGTCCAGGGGCGTCTACTCGTCGGACTTCCCGGTTGTGCCCCTGTCGCCGTTCAACTACACGGGGACGCCGCCGAACAACACGAACGTGGCCACGGGGACCAAGCTGCTCGTGCTACCGTTCAACACGTCGGTGGAGCTGCTAATGCAGGACACGAACATGCTTGGCGTCGAGAGCCACCCGTTGCACCTGCACGGTTTCAACTTCTTCGTGGTCGGGCAAGGATTCGGCAACTACGACCCGGTGAACGACCCGGCCAAGTTCAACCTCATCGACCCCGTCGAGCGGAACACCATCGGCGTGCCGGCCGGCGGCTGGGTGGCCATTCGCTTCCTTGCCGACAACCCAGGTGTGTTACATACAATCCATCATACGTAGTGTTCTAAATAGCTATCTATAGCGGCGCTAAAGCGTTTTTTAAACCCTAAACGCTAAGCTAAGGGCCAAAACAACGTGTCCATTTTCAAATCCACTTTAATTACCAGCAGGTGAGAAACCCTAGCGATAGACCTCGTTCTTGCTCTTTATCAATACTCGAGCATTCCTATGTCCTAGTCGTCAGGCTACGGTCTTTTGTACATGTATTTACATGTACTTTAGTTGATTCCAGACTTGACTTATAGTTATCAAATATTAGTACCTTCTAAAGTGCCATGTTTTTATGATTTATTTGGAGCGACTTATATTGTGTACATATTAAAAAAAAAAACAATACTAAAAATGGGACGAAGGATATATAGCTTCCATGATAGCTGCTATAGCTTTTTGGTGACCTTGTCGTAATGCCGCGAAAACTGCGATTCGGGTTAGGAATCATACATGGAACGGAATGTTTTAATAACTCGTCAAGTACCAAAATTTGTGGTACATTTACGTATATATGCCATGTATTTACGTGCAGGTGTATGGTTCATGCATTGCCATTTGGAGGTGCATACGACGTGGGGACTGAGAATGGCATGGCTGGTGCTGGACGGGAGCCTGCCGAACCAGAAGCTGCTTCCTCCGCCGTCTGATCTTCCCAAATGCTAGTTGGACCAGATCACAGCTATTGTTTTTTTTCCCCCCACATTTGATTTGTTCGCCAATTTGCGATTGTTTTCTCCTGCAGGATATTTTAGTGTGTTTAGTCCGTTTCTAGCTGACCTTCTGAGAATTTCCTGTAATTTTTATTTTTCTTCTTTCATTTGTTTACCACTTTGATGTTTTGATACATGTTGAAATAAACAATTGCGTGAATTGCACGAGAAAGTCCCCATTTTTTTGTAACTCGTGTCTTTTTAGGCCCAAATTGTTTATAAAAAATTTCTACTTGTGTCCTTTTCTGTCACTACCTGCGAAGGTACTAATTAAAGCGGAATTAATGGCATGGGCTTGCAATTTAAGCTGAATTGGGCTGAATGTGTCGTGTCGTGTTGTGAGTTAAGTTACAACGAATGTTATCGGGGGTAGCACGTGCCGTGGTATCATCTACTAGCATCTTATCGATCAAAAATAGTTGAATTTTCTGCGCATATATAATTCGAGCTCTCATGGTAAGAATATGGAAAACGATACGACGAAGACGTCCGACTAAACCACAGCATCGGACGCTGTAATCCCCGTACACGTGTAACGAATCAGCAGCTATAAAACTCCCATCAAAGAGCGATACGGTCGAAGCCTCTTCACTCACTGCCCCCATTCGTTCGGTCGACGGTCCCGCCAGCGACGAGATTGCAAAGGAGACGGGACGACGAGCGTATCGCCCCCGCCCGCAACGAGTGTATCGCCTGTGCCAGCGGCGATGAGCTTTTTTTTCCAGCGGCGACGGTGAAAGCATCTAGGCCCCTAAAAATGTATTTTGGTAATTAATGACATTATGTGAATATGGGACTAATATGTTTGTTGAAGTGATTACAAGGCAATAGTCCCAAATGACAAAGTGAAATCAAGGAACTGCATGTCAAAGAATGTTGAGAAGATGGAGTTGATCTCAAAGGCAAGGTACAAATAGACTAGGACCCCTTTTGAATTTTACCGGTCTTTGGAGTATGGAGGAAGACCGGATTTTAGGATAAATGTCCTACTATTAAGGAGAGCTTGTCTAGTAGCTTGAAAGCATCTCATTATGCCTTTGGATCAACTTAGAATCATGCATGTTCTTTTGGTCTGGTTTCAAAAGAAAAATCTTCTTCACAGTACACAATCGGAAGTTCCGGCGTTGACACTGCGGAACTTCCGCTATGCGGTTCTTCCGAAAAGTTTGCGGTTTGATTTTTCCAGAGAGCATCCGTTTTCGGGACTTAGCCGATTTCTCGAAGCGCGGAAGTTCCGCCATGATACGAGCGGAAGTTCCAATAATCGGTTGCTCCGAAATATTTGCGGTCCGTTTTTTCCAGAGAGCACCCTTTTTGGGGACTTAGCCGTTTTCGCAAGTGCGGTAGTTCCGCTATGAAATGAGCGGATCTTCCGATTATCGGAAGAACCGAAATTTAGTTGGCGGAAGTTCCGCACATAAATCCAACGGCTAGATTAGAGCATTTAATGCTCACTGTAATGACCGTTACAGTGCACTCGATTGAAGAGCGGAAGTTCCGCACCTTACACGGCGGAAGTTCCGATTTCCCTGAATTTTGTCTGATTTTTTGCATAATGGTCATATTTGGTTGTGGGGGGTATAAATGCACCCCCACCAGCTCAAGGACGCGTCGTTGAGCATTCATTCAATTCATTTGAGCTTTGAGCACTCTTCTCACTCCTCATTTACTCTCTTTGCACACATTTGTGAGGTTGTGAGCAAAACCAAGAGCATTGCATTATTAGTTGATCCTTTGCTCTTGATTGCCGTCAAGTGAAGGTCAAGGTCTATTCTCTTGGTGCTTGTCGGCACCTAGACGACTTGGCGGAGGTTGCGCGGTGATCTCTTCAAGAAGCTTGTGAAGAGACCCGTCGCCGGTTGTGATTGGTCGGTGTTCACCAACTCCGGAGAGGAGGAAGAACAACCAAGTGATTACTAGGGAAGGTTTAATTTGTGGAGCCGGCTTGAGTGAATCAAGCTTCCTCAACGTGGACTAGTGAAGATCGACAAATCTTCGATACCACGGGAAAAACCTCCTTGTCCTTGTGCGGTTATTTCTTGTCTTTACTTATTGCACTTAATTTTGTAGCTTATAGCTTGTGATAAATATCTTTGCTTAGTGTATCTTGCTAATTTGAGGAATTTGATCTAGAAATTTTAGAAACCTCCTATTCACCCCCCTCTAGTCGGTTATCCTTGATCCTACAGACGGCGATCTGCGGCGTCGCAGATGCGTTATTCCCTACCTGGTTGTCCATAATTGATATGATATTTTACCGTGTTAGGGTTTTGGGAGAGGGCCTTTTTCGTTGATGTCGTGGTTCTAGGCTAGGCGACGAGCGAGTTTGTTGTGGTCAATGTATGGGGCGAGGAGAGGTGTAGGGAGAGGTGTTGGAGGTGAGGCAGTGAGTAGCGGGGGTGGGCGTCTACCGGCTAGGGTTGGGAATGTGGGTTTTGGGAGTAGAATAGTGCCGGCTAGGGTTGGGAAATGTGGGATTCAGGAGTGGATATGGCGTGATTGGTATGGGGATTTTAGGGTTTTGTATTCTGGGACTTTTGAATTTTTTGTTTCTGCCTGCAGGTGTGTGCTTTGACGTTGTTTGGAGTTGTCTAGAGTCAGATAAGGTGTGGGGGTTTATGGTGGTTTTGTCGATGTCGCAAACCCTGGTTGACAAGTGTGATTAGGCAAAGTAATTTGGGACTTTTTGCTGTTGTATGGTTTGTGCGTGATGTTGCATGTTTTGATTTCAACATTGTGTTTGATTTTGTTTTTTGTTGTATTGCATTTTCATAGGCTATATCATAACCATGGGCGGTGTGGAAGGCAGCAAATCATTTTTCAAACACTGTTTTGGTGCCAAAAGGTTACAGAGAGTTGCGATTTGTCTAACTCCCATACAACAGAGTTTTGTTGTGAAGCACGGGTTTGATGATCTTTTGTCAATAGCTGATTTTAATATACCAGGCAACCTACTTGAGTGGATAATGGGAAATATCAGTCCACTCATTTGCGAGTTTCGATTCCGGGGCAAGGCTATATGCTTCACTAAGGGGATGGTGCAGAAGGTACTTGGGATCCTTTCTGGAGAAAAGCCTTTGAATAAAGGTGGCAAGCTAAAAGATATCTATGATCTTCAAGATATGTATAAAGTTGGGACAAGGGCACCGATATCAAAGGTTGTTGAAGTGCTGATTGGAAGCGATGATGAGAATATTTTCATGAGATCATTCATGCTTGTTGCATTGGCAACTATTCTAACTCCTGGCACTGGAAACATGGTCTCATTGGATTACCTGTTTAGCCTAGATGACATATCACAGCTGGGGGAATATGACTGGGCTGGTGATGTCCTTTATGTGTTGATGAAGAAGGTCGATAGGTATCAGAAGTTAACACCAGAGCAGCGTTCCAACACTTTCCTCATTGGGGGATGTTTGCCTCTCCTTGTCGTACGTATTCCAACCTTTTTGTTTGATTCTTTTTTTTGCAGATTGTATTTTTTTGGTTCAATGTTGTGAATCAGTTTCATTTACACCTTTTATGTGCAGATTATATGTATGGATCATTTGGACCTCCCTACAGGACCCCTTCAGGAGCATGCAATCAATTATTCATGTCCTAAGATATGTCACATTTGCGATGAAGACTTTGAGTTTGTTGATAAGGCTGACAAGAACCGTTTGAATTTGAACATCACAACTTATGGATCACGTCCTGTACGCTACCTTGCTATTTCTTTTTTTTTTCCTTTTTTTTGTATTCATATAATGACGAAGTATATTGTTTGCTTTTTTGTGTGTTTGTAATCACACAGTTCCGCGAGCTAGCTTGCACTCCATATTATAACAGTAAAAGCAAGAAAAATATTGCATCAGTTGACTCGGCATCTTTCGAGGAGTGGACGTGGATGTCTCAATCCAGTAGCCAATGCTCACAGGTGTTTGTCGCATACTATGTCTATTAGCTTACATTTTTTTTAATTTTTTTTGTCTATTATCGGTTTTTGTTGTACTAAGTATATTTTTTTCGTTGGAATATGTTTTGTAAACGATTTGTATAATGACCATCACACAAATTTGTTACATGCCAAATATGAATTTGTCTGACCACTATCACACAAATGTTATGTGCTGCAATAGTAATATTAATATGTTTCAACAATTAACACGATTTGTTACACAAATGTATACTGTGTCTCTCAGCATGCAATTGCCTCATTTCAGATTCCCAAAAACATCCAAAAAATTATTGAAAAGCATGACAAGTTGTGGGCAAAGAACCTTAAAGTTGTCGTTGCAACATTGAGAACAATGCATACCAACAGAACAAATGCTATGATTTTAGAGGTTAAAGATGCATTAGCAACAAACATGGGACATCCCATCGACATATGCTTTCAAGCAGGCGGCCCTTCAACAATTGGAGGTATTGCTGGTGTTGCAGCAACAAATGTCCAAAGTAGCCAAGCAAGTGAAACCAAGACAGATATTCTTCATGCTAACAAAATGGATGGTAAACCGCCTAGGAGCCCCCAGATTGTTAATGTGACTCCAGAAGATAACAGCAACAGCCCCAACTGCAGAGATGATCCAAAAATTGTTGTGCAAGAAGTTGGGGGAAGCCCCACCATGTCTGATAGACGGTGCGCCAGCTCAACCATGCCTGATATACGCTGCGACAGTCCATACATTTCTCGTCTAGTGGAAAAGTTGTGTTCAAACCAACCTAGTAGTCCAAGGCAATACGAGAAGAGCTATGTGCAAGATGTTGGCAATCCATCTGGGAAGGTTGAGGAATTGAGTCCTAGTAGAAGTGATACAAGCCATTGGCCTTCTTGCTGCAAGGAAGATTCAGATTTTAATCTATTCAAAGTCGGTGAACCAGGGTTCATTGATATCTTTGAGAGTAATGATGGATCACATAGCAGCCCAGCAAACACACAATTCATTTTTTTCTGAGGATATCGCTACTGCTGTTTGCGTTCCAGCTCACAGCCAAACCAATGTCAGCCCCACCACCTTCAAGTTAACTGAAAATACAGGTAATTCAACTTGGTATTACACATATTTTTGTTTATGT
Source organism: Hsuehochloa calcarea (assembly GCA_036346395.1). Classification (NCBI taxonomy): domain Eukaryota; kingdom Viridiplantae; phylum Streptophyta; class Magnoliopsida; order Poales; family Poaceae; genus Hsuehochloa; species Hsuehochloa calcarea. The sequence goes on along the minus strand of CM070593.1, from coordinate 53,175,240 downwards.
TGTATTGCATACATGGTAACAAGTAATTTTGTTGTTTTTTGGGTACTTTTCAGTTGCAGCTATCAGTGAGAAATATGTTGATGTAAGTAGTGGCCCAAGCACACATGAGAAGAAGAATAGGAAGAAGTGGGCAGCAAAGACTTTAAGGGACGGCACCAAGTTGAAGAAGTTCAAGGTTGACCCAATGGCTGAGGATATATATGCAAAATATATATCAACGTGTAACACCCCGTTTTTCAGATAGCAATATCGCCGATTTATTTCAATTTTGAGTTTCTTTGATTTTCGTTCGCCACGTAAATTTCCAAAATTCTCGATCCCTCTTTAAAGCTCGGGTTTGTGTTTCAAACCCATCCTCAAGTTTTCAAATTCAAAATTCAAGTTGAATTTAATTTCTTTTATTTTTGGATCCCTCTAAAAATCTTGCCTCCCTTTTCATTTTATTTTTCTGGGCCGATTTTCCTTTTTCCTGTTCCGGCCCGGCCCTCTTTCCTCCGGCCCATACTGTTCCTCCGTTTTCCCGGCTCTTTTCTTTTCGGCCCACGGCCCATCGCCTGTTCCCCTCTCCCCTTATCTTCTTCTCTCTCGCCCGTCTCTCTCCTTCCCCGAATCCCCTCGGCCGCGTCGCGCGCCGCCTCGCCTCGCTCTCCTCTCGCTCCCTCGCGCCGCCGGCCCTTCGTCCACCCCGCTCTCCCCAGATCCACCGCCTCCGCCCGGCTTCTCTTCGCCCTTGCGGCCGGCCTCCGCCTCCCCTCCGTCTCCTCTCGGCCCGGCCCACGCGATGTCGCCCCACCTCCACCAACTCCGCCCCACCCGCGTCGCCTCCACCGGCCCCAAAGACGTCACCGCCCATGCCTCCGTGTCGGCGGCGCCGTCCGTCGCCCGCCATGCCGAGTCACCTCCACCGCTTTGCTCATGGCGTCGTGCCACTCAGTCGCCATGCCGTCGGCGTCAAGACCTTCACCAACTCCCCTCCTCCCGGCTATAAAGCCTCGGCCTCCCGTGCTCTCGCCCGTCTTCTCCCTCCTCCCGGGTAAGTCTCCCCCAAGGAACCCTCTTCTCCCGATTTGGCTTCTCCTCCGTCCTAGGCCGAATCACGTTTCCACCACCGGCCGCCTTCAATGCGACCTCGGTCCGGCCGCGGCGCCCGAGCACCTGGCGTCCCCAGCGGCTTCCCCGCGCTCCCGGCCGCTGTGGTGCCCACCGTACTCCCTCCCGGGCCGCCTCGGCTTCCATCGACGGCCACCTCCAGCCGCTCCTCTGCCCCACCGACGCCCGGTGAGCCTCCCCTCCACCTCCCCTGGCTCTTTCTCTCTTTCTCCCCCTGGTTCTCCCCTCGGTTGACAACGCCACCATCATCCTTGGCTCAGTGCCGCCCGGCCGCACCACCCCTCACTCCAGAAAGTGCGCCACCCACGCCTGAGCCCTCCTGCCACCCCCGGTTGGACCGGCCCCCAGAACCCCCCCTTCTCCCCTGCTCCCCTACCCATTTGCTCCCTCACATGGCCGAGTCTCCCTCCCCTTGCCCTCTCTGCCGATTGCTCCCCTGAGGATCCAGCTGCCAGTCTCCCATAATTGTTGAATGCAATTGTTGATTGTGGGTATTGAATGGTCGATTGAGAATGTTGTCACCGGTCTTGAACTTTGTTCTTGAAAGCATTCTTTGTCAAAGCATGGGATGGATTTATTCTTTGATTTGGTGTTCTCCAATTGTTGTTTGTGGTATTGGATAGTTGTTTGAGAATGTGGTCGGTTGGTGTCTTGTGGTGGCGGTGTTGGATTGTGTATGTTATCAATTTGTATTAGTGTGTAGCGAACTTCGGTTCTTGGGATTTGTTGTTTGTGTCGATTATAGCTCTCCCATCGCAGTTCGATTAGTGGTGATTGGTATAATCTGTTATTTGGAGAAGATCTCGTATGTATATTGAATCTTTTGTGATTGTCTTTGATAGTCGATTATTGAACAATGGTTGTTATATATAATGACTAATCCTTGATTTGGGCAGTAGATTGAATTATTACCTGTGATTGTTTTGATTGCTGATATTTTGGTTAAAAGACCACAGTATACATGTTGTTGACAGTGATTAGAATGCTATGTCAATTGAATCTTGAATGTTTAATCTTGCCATTGAAATCTCTGTGGGCACTCTGTCTTTTGAAAATTTGTATTAAATTGGCGATTGTGAAGTAATGCATTAGGTTATTAGTTTGTTAGTTTTGCAAATGGAAAGTCTGCGATCAATCGATTGTTGAGGTTGTGTTAATCCGTCGATCGAGTTGTTGAATGTAGAATTTGTTATTTATGTATTTCGATTGTCAGCATTTGATTCGTAGTTGTTCCCCTATTCGTAGCAGCAACGTTGAGGTTACAATCGATCCAACGATTAAGAAATGTCGCCATAGATTAGTAGAATGTGTTGTTGGCAGTAAGTTGAATTGTTAATTGTGATCTTGATTATTAAGGATAGTTTTAATCTTCAGTGCAGTATTGTCTATTAGATTTGTTAATCAATTGTTAGCTGTTGGATAGTGTTCGTCAGTAGGACAATGTTTGTGGAAATAATGATATTTGGTGAAAGCTGGAAGTATTGATTGGATCGCTTTATCCATTTGTATCGTTTGGAAATGAGTTGTGGTTTGGCAATAGAATCTGTGTCTTGATTTGGTCGTAAGTTGAGTAGCTAGCTTTTGAATCAATGAGTATTATCTGGCAGCTGAGTTTGTTATTAAATTGCCATTAGATTTTGTGTCGATCAAGTATTCTAGATTGGTATAGAACCGGTAGTCGAGTTGCTTTGTTGCCTTGTCGCCTGTATTGGTAGTCTTGCTGTCTTCTAATCCCAGTGAGCATTAAGCAAAGCTACCTTGACCATACCCTCTTTGTATCCTCCCTCATGGCAGAAATCCTCTGTCATTCCTCCTTTCGCCCAACTGGACGTTGGACTCTGTCAAACATTCCAGTGTCGCTCAAACCATTCTCTCAAGCCGTCCTCCGTAATCTTTCTGAGGCTCTTGTGTTTTATTTGGTCTCTTGGATTCTTTGTATTTATTTGGTTTTTCAATCGTTATTGCGTAATTAGAAATCGAAGTCCAGAAGAATCGACGACTCCAGCAGATCCAAGATTCAAGCAAAGACGCTGACCAAGACTTCGAACCTCTGTCTAATCAGGCTTTGAGTAAGATCAAGGCCACGGTAAAATAGCCCAGGCGAGTCAACACTTTGATCATATTGATCCCACATTTTATGCAAATTATATTCTGTTAAAGTATCAAATTGCATGCTTTAATTTTTATGCAAATGTATGTCAAATTCTCTAAGGTAGTTAAATGCCTACTTGTTGATTAATAAATTATTATGCCTTTCCTTGAAAGTTGAACTCCCAAAGATCCTTGTCACCCTAGTAAATATCCGTAACATACTAGTTATAGGTCGTACTTAAATGCCATGCTAGACTTGTTTAAGTACAGGTATTACTACCCCAAATCATCATCCTTTATCATCATCACTTGTTTTGGGCGGTCATTGGGAGAATGACCGAATGGTTAGATAATTTGTTTTATACTCCTCCAAAACTCTAAAATTTGCTAATAACCATCTGGGCGGATGGTAAGCTGGAGGGTAAATGGTTGGGTGCTAATGTAGCCCAGGATATTTTTGTGGAGGGTATGTGGTAAGAACCGCCCAGATAATCTTAAGGACTTAATCCTGTGATGACCTCTTATTGTAAAACAGTACAGCCACAAGTCTATAATGGTGTCGACCTGGCTAACTAATTGGTGTCCACCGTCATTTAGCACCATTGGAGGGGCTCCCCAATGCCGTGAGCCCAAGAGGCTACGTATTGGGGAATGTAACTTACGGGACCCTAGGCGTAAGTTGCATGGCGCAAGAGGGGGTCTGGGCGTAGCGGTTGTCGGGTCCCACGGGAACGACACCCCGCTCAGGTGAAACCTTAGCGGGTGCAGCAAATATCGAGGGATGCCTTGGAAAGGCCTTGTGGTAATCTCCCCTTGATTCACATGTCTACGGAAACGTGTGTACATATCAAGCTGATTATCTCTTGTGGGTAAAGATGTACAATCTCTGCAGAGAATAAAAACTGTTCGAACAGCCGTGCCCACGGTCAAGGGCGGGCAAAAGAACTTGCAAGATATAGTTCTATTTCAAAAACTTTTGTGGGAGGGATGAAAAATGTGCGGGGCTCACCTAGCCTTTGATTTGGATTTTCCTGGGTATTCTTACCCAGTGTTGATATTAGGTGGGTATGACCACCAAAGAAAAAGAAGCATGAGACAGAGTTTAGATGGAGGAACCTCTCTTTGTTATCAATTATTGCACAATTAATCTCTTTAAAAATGCAATTTGGTCCAAATGCTAAGTGATAGGATTTCTAAATATCTGTATTTACAAATGCTGCTTTACGCAAATAAAAGAACCCGAGCCATCCTTGTTACACCTTGCATGTATATTATTGCATCTGTGTGTGTGGGCTCGCGAGCACGGTAGTTGTGCTCATCCTCGCTCTTTCCCTAAACCCTCAGAAACAGGAACCCGGGAGCTGTCTACTACAATGAGGATCCAGAAGTCTGAAGACCCGGGAAACGTTGAAGCGTAGTTTAGTCCTTAGTTGTTCTGGTCTCACCCCAGTCTAGCTGACTTCGTTGGTTCTTGTGTGCCTCCTATATTGTCTGAAGTTTTCGGATAATATCGGGCGTACACGGGTTCCCCAGTCACTTGCCTGCGGTAGGATGTGCCCTCACCCCTTTGCTTCCGTTGTTGCTTCCGCTATCTTTTGTAATGTATTCATTTGGCCTACCCGGCCCTTATTGTAAAAATTGGCCCGAAGCGGTCTATGTAAACTCTGATGTGTAAATTAATAAATGAAATAAGTTTGCGCCATGTATGGTTTGATTCAGCAATGTACCTGTGGAGTGCTAGCTACTGATCCAGGGAATAGCACAGTGATTTCACAGAGGATTTGGATCTACAAAATCCGGGTCCGACAGAGCTGGTATCAGAGCATATGACTGTAGGAATCTTAGTTAGACTGGTCGAGCCTAAGGACTTGAGTATTATTTTCAAAACCTAAGAAAAGCTTTGGCGAAAAATAACGTATTATTTGCTATGACTTACCCTTCTTAGTTCTTCACTTTCGTTAATTTCACTTAAATTTTACTCAGTCTGACTCTCCACTTGTTTCAAAAAATTGTAGATGGCGACCCCTTCGTCCGATGGTCCGTGGGACTTGTTTTCTCACGAAGAAAATGGAGATGAGTGTGTGGATATCCTTCGTCAACTCATGTACCACCTGGACTACAACCGCAAGCCTATCTTCAGAGGCCGAAAGACTCAAACCCAGGACCAAGAGTCATGGACCATGGAGGTTTTCCTCTATGCTAGAGAGGGTGAGTTCGTCGCTCACACCTTGACTCGGGACCACTCACGATGGCATGTGACGATGCGATTCAAGGCGCAGCGGCTTCGCCGCAAACGCGCTGACCGGATGCACATCGACCTTCTGCGGGAATCGCCTTTCTACTACCATCTGCCTCTCCTGGAAGGACAATCCAACCCCGAAGTCTGCGTCTTCGTGTGGGAATAGTTAGGCTAGTCTAGGTTAGCTTGCAAGTGCTTGCATTAGCAGTCCCTTGGTTGCAAGTGCTTTTGTTTTCCTCTTTTGTAGACGTTGTGTCTGTATCCTGTGTCATGGCTTAGTGTGGCCTATATGCTGTACTGTAAAAGTCGTGTAACACTTAACTCCTTTAATATAATGCAGCCATTCTAGGCTTTGTATTGTATCTGATCGTTTTCCTCGTTTGGATTTGAGTTTCTTCTGTGTGCCTTAGAGGGCCAGTGAACCCTCATATAAATCCTCCTAACCTAGGTTGTTCTCTCAGATGGCACCAAAGAGACCAGCAGCCAAAGGAAGTGGTGTCAGTTTCCAAAGAAAGAAGTCAGCAATCCAGTCACCAAAGGCTCCAACTTCAACTCCAACTCCGCTTTCCAATGGGAGTAGTTCCGCCGGGCAGCCTGCAACGGTCAAACCCGCGGCTAGCTTTAACTGCTTCACCTGCGGAGAAAAAGGGCACTATGCTAATAGATGTCCCTGAAAAAGCTTCACATGCAAGTGGTGCGAGAAGACAACAAAGCGCACCACCACCACAACCTCAAGAAATACCCAAGGACGATGGTACCGCTACACCAGGAAGACCCCTGAAGGACAATATCTGCTTCCATTGCAAGAATCCGGGACACTTTGCCAACAGATGCCCCCAAAGAAAGCAAGACCAAGGAATCAAGTGTCACTATTGCGGCAACTCAAGACACCGCAAGAACAGATGTCCCAAGCGGAAACATGAAGAGTCAGCGAAGAACATCATCATCACCAACCTCAGCCTTAGCAATGAAGAATTTCTCAAAGGTTCCAACGAAAAGCAAGATGTACCTGCTGAAGCTCTACCAGAAGACCCGGAAGCCCCGCCAACTGTTTGTCTTGAATGTGGCAAGTCAGGACATGCTGCCCAATCATGTCCTCCATTAAGACAAGGTGCAAAAGGAGCATGCTTCACATGCGGGCAATATGGACACTATTGCTACTCATGCCCGATGCCCTCATGTCCCATTGTAAGGAACACCATCAACGAAAGATTGCCACATGAACGGATAGCTTTGCACACGTTGTGGAGAAAAGGACATCGGTCGGATCAATGTTTCAACCGCCCCAAGCGTGGTAAGGATCACGGTCGGTGATTGTCCGATGAGTAAAGTCACTGTTTTCTTTGTGAAGGACAAGACCATCGCCCAAAGATTGCTTCTTGCGTCCGATTCGACCAAAGCAATTGAGTTGCAAAGGACAAGTCTTCAAGTTGCTGCGAGACTCGTCGTAAGCAAGGATGGCAAGGATAACCACCATCTGACCTTGAAAAAGGAAAATCAGGTTGTGCCAAAATGTCAGAGTACCTCGAAAGAGATGGAAAGAAGTGAAGATCTTCTTCGCCTTCCCAACTGCGGTCACGAAACCCAATCGCTCATCTTCGTTGTTTCAAGCTGTGGAGACGAGGTGGATGCGCTTATATGAGGTCGAGTGTTGGGGCGATGTCGACCGCGAGATGGACAAATAATCGTGGACGATGGGCCTAGCGCCTCGACGACGTCCGAGCGCCAGCGTCCTTAAAATATAGTTAATTTTTTTTTAATGTGATTAGGACCGTAATCAATTGACTGTTGCCTATCAAAAAGAAAAAGAAACTCGTAGAATACCAGCGTCACCGACCCATCACCATTTATCCTTCGTTCATGCTTTAATATTTGCGCAACTTCAAATAGTGACGTGTATAGAAGCACCTCCCGTAAAATAAACAGGGCGCGTTGGAATTGAAAGGATGCTGTGGTTTTTGGAGTTTGGAGGCGGCCCAGGCCTTCTCGAGCGGTGGTAGACCTGGTGGCCATGTGGCACGAGACGTCGAGGCGAGAGAAGATACATTCTCCCCCTTCCTTTTGACCAAAATGGAGGCTAGCTTCTAGGTTGCCCGGGACGTTGACACTTGGTTGACCACACGCCCAAATGGACCCATAAGTTTTCTCCCTGTTTGCTTTGTCAATGCCCTATGCAAGGACGATTCTACTCTAGCATACTAGGGTGTACATCATATTGGATCTAAAAAAAAAAAAATTTTGGATATAACTATGTATATGTAATATGGACACTCCTAGCTCAACACGAGGAAACACCCTAAACCACAGTCCAACCGAATGTAGCTCATCTTACCTCAGGGACCCTAGTCATTTTCGTTCGGGATCTGCCACTGAACCTATGGGCATACAAGGTTTCCACACCTCAAAGCATATGTCATGGGCTGGACTACTATTCACGTGTGAACAGTACACACGATGCTATAGCGCCACGCACTATTCATGCCGAGCCCCACGAGTGCATTAGTGGTTAGGAAATAGAGATAGAATAGTTAGTTTCCTTATCAGTTGGGTTTATTTTTTTATAGATGTATTCCGTCTAATAGAGATACATTTCCTTAGAAATAGAGATTATTTCTTAGAGGTCAAGTCAGGTCATCCCTATAAAAGGGAGAGAAAAGGTCATTTCATCAATAAATGCCCTCAACCAGTCACCCCTGTGAGATTCAACTTCAGAACTACACCAGCTCGAGGACAGATTTCAGCTTCAAGCAACAGTCATCAGATTCCGCAGGCATCCAAAGACGCATCCATGCCAAGTCAAAACCAAACCAGTGGTGTTGTCAAGGACAAATTTCCTGACCGCCGTGAAGCTCATCATGAATAATGTTGGCAAAGACAGCTAGTATTGAGCACCCTTCATTTTAAGGTGGGTAGCTGATCCGCTCAGAAGTATCAAGGATGTAATGAGTATGTAAAATTTGTACCAACGCATGTTATGCTGGAGTTTCGCTCTCTTTTGTGTCAAAAGAAGCTTGTTGTAAGGCTATTTTGCCAACCCCTTAAGTTAAAGGAAATTGTGGTACCTGGTTTAACCGGAAAAGTTTGTCAGATGTCAACAACCTGCTCCGCGTCTCTCAGCTCAAGAAAAGCCTCAGAGTGTTTGAAGAAGCAAGCCAGACACCCCGGATCAAGAAGCCGCTTGAGAGCCGAAGACCAGTTGAAGACCAACCTCCTTGTGCCTTCTTGAGCCACCCGAATCTCGGGGTCGAGATTCATTTTAAGGTGGGTAGGTTTGTAACACCCCGTTTTTCAGATAGCAATATCGCCGATTTATTTCAATTTTGAGTTTCTTTGATTTTCGTTCGCCACGTAAATTTCCAAAATTCTCGAGCCCTCTTTAAAGCTCGGGTTTGTGTTTCAAACCCATCCTCAAGTTTTCAAATTCAAAATTCAAGTTGAATTTAATTTCTTTTATTTTTGGATCCCTCTAAAAATCTTGCCTCCCTTTTCATTTTATTTTTCGGGCGATTTTCCTTTTTCTGTTCGGCCGGCCCTCTCCTCATTATCTTTGTTCCTCCGTTTTCCCCGTTTTCCCGGCTCTTTTCTTTTCGGCCCACGGCCCATCGCCTGTTCCCCTCTCCCCTTATCTTCTTCTCTCTCGCCCGTCTCTCTCCTTCCCCGAATCCCCTCGGCCGCGTCGCGCGCCGCCTCGCCTCGCTCTCCTCTCGCTCCCTCGCGCCGCCCTTCGCCCGTCCACCCGCTCTCCCGGATCCACCGCCTCGCCCGGCTTCTCTTCGCCGCCTGGGCCCGGCCTCCGCCTCCCCTCCGTCTCCTCGGCCGGCCACAGCGATGTCGCCCCACCTCCACCAACTCCGCCCCCCACCCGCGCGTCGCCTCCACGGCCCGACCGTCGCCGCCCATGCCTCCGTGTCGGCGGCGCCCGTCCGCCGCCCGCCATGCCGAGTCACCTCCACCGCTTTGCTCCGCAGCGTCGTCGCCACTCGTCGCCATCTTGTCGGCGTCGGCACTTTCACCAACTCCTCCTCCCGGCTATAAAGCCTCGGCCTCCCGTGCTCTCGCCCGTCTTCTCCTCCTCCCGGGTAAGTCTCCCCAAGGAACCCTCTTCTCCCCGATTGGCTTCTCCTCCGTCCTAGGCCGAATCACCGTTTCCACCACCGGCCGCCTTCGTGCAGACCTCGGTCCAGCCCGGCGCCGGAGCACCTGGCGTCCCCAGGCGCTTCCAGCGCTCCGGCCGCGTGGTGCCGCCACCGTCTCCCTCCCGGCGCCTCGGCTTCCATCGGCAGCCACCTCCAGCGCTCCTCCCCACCGACGCCTTGGTGAGCCTCCCTCCACCTCCCTGGCTCTTTCTCTCTTTCTCCCCTGGTTCTCCCCTCGGTTGACAACGCCACCATCATCCTTGGCTCGGTGCCGCCCGGCCGCACCACCCTCACTCCGGCCGTGTCGCCACCCACGCCCTGAGCCCTCCCGCCACCCCGGTTGGACCGGCCCCAGAACCCCCTTCTCCCTGCTCCCCTACCCATTTGCTCCTCACATGGCCGAGTCTCCCTCCCTTGCCCTCTCTGCCGATTGCTCCACGAGGATCCAAATTGCCATCTCCCATAATTGTTGAATGCAATTGTTGATTGTGGGTATTGAATGGTCGATTGAGAATGTTGTCATTGGTCTTGAACTTTGTTCTTGATATTCTTTGTCAAAGCATGGGATGGATTTATTCTTGATTTGGTGTTCTCAATTGTTGTTTGTGGTATTGGATAGTTGTTTGAGAATGTAGTCGATTGGTGTCTTGTGGTGGCGATGTTGGATTGTGTATGTTATCAATTTGTATTAGTGTGTAGCGAACTTCGGTTCTTGGGATTGGTTGTTTGTGTCGATTATAGCTCTCCAGTCGAATTCGATTAGTGGTGATTGGTATAATCATTATTTGGAGAAGATCTCGTATGTATATTGAATCTTTTGTGATTGTCTTTGATAGTCGATTATTGAACAATGGTTGTTATATATAATGACTAATCCTTGATTTGGGCAGTAGATTGAATTATTACCTGTGATTGTTTTGATTGCTGATATTTTGGTTAAAAGACCACAGTATACATGTTGTTGACAGTGATTAGAATGCTATGTCAATTGAATCTTGAATGTTTAATCTTGCCATTGAAATCTCTGTGGGCACTCTGTCTTTTGAAAATTTGTATTAAATTGGCGATTGTGAAGTAATGCATTAGGTTATTAGTTTGTTAGTTTTGCAAATGGAAAGTCTGCGATCAATCGATTGTTGAGGTTGTGTTAATCCGTCGATCGAGTTGTTGAATGTAGAATTTGTTATTTATGTATTTCGATTGTCAGCATTTGATTCGTAGTTGTTCCCCTATTCGTAGCAGCAACGTTGAGGTTACAATCGATCCAACGATTAAGAAATGTCGCCATAGATTAGTAGAATGTGTTGTTGGCAGTAAGTTGAATTGTTAATTGTGATCTTGATTATTAAGGATAGTTTTAATCTTCAGTGCGGTATTGTCTATTAGATTTGTTAATCAATTGTTAGCTGTTGGATAGTGTTCGTCAGTAGGACAATGTTTGTGGAAATAATGATATTTGGTGAAAGCTGGAAGTATTGATTGGATCGCTTTATCCATTTGTATCGTTTGGAAATGAGTTGTGGTTTGGCAATAGAATCTGTGTCTTGATTTGGTCGTAAGTTGAGTAGCTAGCTTTTGAATCAATGAGTATTATCTGGCAGCTGAGTTTGTTATTAAATTGCCATTAGATTTTGTGTCGATCAAGTATTCTAGATTGGTATAGAACCGGTAGTCGAGTTGCTTTGTTGCCTTGTCGCCTGTATTGGTAGTCTTGCTGTCTTCTAATCCCCAGCAGAGCATTCCGGCAAAGCTACCTTGACCATACCCTCTTTGTATCCTCCCTCATGGCAGAAATCCTCTGTCATTCCTCCTTTCGCCCAACTGGACGTTGGACTCTGTCAAACATTCCAGTGTCGCTCAAACCATTCTCTCAAGCCGTCCTCCGTAATCTTTCTGAGGCTCTTGTGTTTTATTTGGTCTCTTGGATTCTTTGTATTTATTTGGTTTTTCAATCGTTATTGCGTAATTAGAAATCGAAGTCGGAAGAATCGACGACTCAAAAGAGATCAAGATTCAAGCAAAGACGCCGACCAAGACTTGAACCTCTGTCTAATCGGGCTTTGAGTAAGATCAAGGCCACGGTAAAATAGCCCAAAGAGTCAACACTTTGATCATATTGATCCCACATTTTATGCAAATTATATTCTGTTAAAGTATCAAATTGCATGCTTTAATTTTTATGCAAATGTATGTCAAATTCTCTAAGGTAGTTAAATGCCTACTTGTTGATTAATAAATTATTATGCCTTTCCCTTGAAAGTTGAACTCCCAGTATCCTTGTCACCCTAGTAAATATCTGGTAACATACTAGTTATAGGTCGTACTTAAATGCCATGCTAGACTTGTTTAAGTACCGGGGTATTACTACCCCAAATCATCATCCTTTTATCATCATCACTTGTTTTGGGCAGTCATTGGGGAGAATGACTGGAATGGTTAGATAATTTGTTTTATACTCCTCCAAAACTCTAAAATTTGCTAATAACCATCTGGGCGGATGGTAAGCTGGAGGGTAAATGGTTGGGTGCTAATGTAGCCCAGGATATTTTTGTGGAGGGTATGTGGTAAGAACCGCCAGATAATCTTAAGGACTTAATCTGTGATGACCTCTTATTGTAAAGCAGATCTGACCACAAGTCTATAATGGTGTCGACACGGCTAACTAATTGGTGTCCACCGCTACGAGCTGCACCATTGGAGGGGCTCCCCAATGCCGTGAGCCCAAGAGGCTACGTATTGGGGAATGTAACTTACGGGACCCTAGGCGTAAGTTGCATGGCGCAAGAGAATGCAGGCGTGGCGGTTGTCGGGTCCCACGGAGCGACACCCCGCTCAGTGAAACCTTAGCGGGTGCGAGAAATATCGAGGATGCCTTGGAAAGGCCTTGTGGTAATCTCCCTTGATTCACATGTCTACGAAGCGTGTGTACATATCAAGTGATTATCTCTTGTGGGTAAAGATGTACAATCTCTGCAGAGAATAAAAGCATTGAGCAGTAGTGCCTACGGTCAAGGGCGGGCAAAAGAACTTGCAAGATATAGTTCTATTTCAAAAACTTTTGTGGGAGGGATGAAAAATGTGCGGGGCTCACCTAGCCCTTGATTTGGATTTTCTGGGTATTCTTACCCGGTGTTGATATTAGGTGGGTATGACCACCAAAGAAAAGAAGCATGAGACGAGTTTAGATGGAGGAACCTCTGCATTATCAATTATTGCACAATTAATCTCTTTAAAAATGCAATTTGGTCCAAATGCTAAGTGATAGGATTTCTAAATATCTGTATTTACAAATGCTGCTTTACGCAAATAAAAGAACCCGAGCCATCCTTGTTACACCTTGCATGTATATTATTGCATCTGTGTGTGTGGGCTCGCGAGCACGGTAGTTGTGCTCATCCTCGCTCTTTCCCTAAACCCTCAGAAACAGGAACCCGGGAGCTGTCTACTACAATGAGGATCCAGAAGTCTGAAGACCCGGAAGCGTTGAGCGTAGTTTAGTCCTTAGTTGTTCGGTCTCACCCGATCTAGCCGACCGTTGGTTCTTGTGTGCCTCCTATATTATGCGAAGTTTTGGATAATATCGGACGTACAGGTTCCCCGATCACTTACTGCGGTAGGATGTGCCCTCACCCCTTTGCTTCCGTTGTTGCTTCCGCTATCTTTTGTAATGTATTCATTTGGCCTACCCGGCCCTTATTGTAAAAATTGGCCCGAAGCGGTCTATGTAAACTCTGATGTGTAAATTAATAAATGAAATAAGTTTGCGCCATGTATGGTTTGATTCAGCAATGTACCTGTGGAGTGCTAGCTACTGATCCAGGGAATAGCACAGTGATTTCACAGAGGATTTGGATCTACAAAATCCGGGTCCGACACAACGCGATGTGTGAAGAAGGCCAAGAAGGGAGTTGTGCCGTGAGTAATCTAAATATTTCAGTACCTTTTTTCTACTATATGTGTTGCCCCCAATCAAATAAATGTTTGTACTGCCTGTTTTGTAATCCTCCTTTTGTTGAAATTGGTGGATTCAACATATGTTATGATCATTTTTACAATTCACTTAAACCTAGAGGACATTGACAATGAGTTGATGACTGTGTTTGTCGAGCAATTTAATGAAGACGCAATTAATTTGATGTCAAGCAAGACCTTTCTAAAGAAGTTTGCATTCACACCTGTTATCACGGTAAAGTAGTTAATGAAGATGAAATTAATTCCATACATATTTTTTTGTTTCATATATGTTGTAATTACTCTCAAATGTTGCATATTTACCGTTTCTGTCCACTCATGTTGGTATCCTTTCTATTTGTATGAAACAGTCGCAGTTGATTGTGGATATTGAAAACTTCATGCCACAGTCTTGCATGAAAGATATGGAAAGGATTGATGCAAAGTAAAAAAATAGAGAAAAAAGATTTGGTACATTTCTATGGTAGATTTTGTTTGAACTATACGTAGCATGCATTTTTTCAAGTCATCAGAGAATCCATGTTTTTTTGCAGCTGTTCTTCCCCATTGTGCGCAACAAGCACTGGGTACTTATGTGCGTTAACATTCTGCATAGCTAAGTTGCTGGCCTTGATGAAGGCTAACAGTGAGAAGACGGTGACTACCACCGACAACATGATGGGCACCACCAAGAAGATAATGGCCACCGCCGAGAAGATGAAGGCTATCCTGGAGAAGATGATATCAGCGGGGGACGAGAAGAAAGCGCTATGCAAAATTGCACCGGTAGCGCCGCCTTTGGGTGCACAAATGGTGACTCCACCATGGAAAGAGAATGTTGTCGTTGTTTCGCAACAGCCTCCTCCATACCGCCAACCAACGTTGTGCCTTTGGTGGTACGAAACGCGGCGGGCTCCATGTGGGAGATTGCGATATTGTCATAACTTTCCCACCGCTGTTGCATCCTGTGGTGGATAGGGCTCCTTTGTTGCCCCACGCTGGTCTCCTGCGATGTAGGCTACATCTTGTATCACGAAGGAGGTTTCTTCAGTTCCATGGTCTACCTTCAAGGGTTGCGTCCTGCTGCAGTTATACTGCCTCCTAAGGCTGCAGCCATAGCCGCCACCACAGCTCGAGGATGAGCTGTTGCAAAAAGAGGGGAGTAGTTGTCATGGGCTGGGCTACTGTTGATGTGTGAACAGTACACATGGTGATGTATCACCATGCACTATTCATGCTGGGCCTCACGGGTACATTAGTAATTAGAAAATAGAGATAGAATAGTTAGTTTCCTTATTAGTTGGGTTTACTTGCTTAGAGATGTATTTCATCTAATAGAGATAAGTTTCCTTAAAAGTTATGTCGGGTTGTTCCTATAAAAGGAATGACATGTATCCATTATCAATTAAGCAAGAAGAACAAATAAACAATAGTTCATCTCCGTCTATATTTATTTTCTTCTTCTAAAATCCCTCCCGCTTTAAACCATCGCTACTCGGTCGTTCTCCTGCGGTATTTACCCAGAACTAAGGTTCATGACAGCATACGCGTAGACGCGTTCTTCTGCGCCTGTCTCAGGCTTTCAGCTCGCTGCTTCACATGACGAGGAGACATTGTTCTGTAAATAATGCCCAGCTCGCCCTTTACAACCTCACTGGGGATATGTACTTGGAAACACCTATATCGATGTGCAACTGACTAAATCGAATAAAAATTGCTGAAGTTGCACTTCTGTATATCCCCGTTTGATTCTACGAAATCTAGCGAGGCCGTATAATATTCAGGCCATCACACAAGTATCTTCTGTTTGTTTCTCGTGTTCGCGCCAAGATGTCTACTCCACTTGTGAATCAGGTTCAGTGAACATGATGCGTGATGACCTAGTGTGAACAGCATAATTCTTTTTAGTGCCAACACTTGTAAACCCGTCCTCGGCGCCTGGTGGCCCGCGGATTTTATTTGGGTAATGCTTTGAAGCGTGCATCCGAAAAGGATGCCACTCATCAGTCGCTCTATCCAACGGCGTGAGCTCTGGCCACTTATTTTCTTCTTTTTCACGCATCCTCATCCAACACGCGCCAGTCACTCATTCTTGTTGAAAAACTATCGCTGTTGAGTTCAATTCGAGCGATTATTCTATAGATAAATTCATAATCGTAAGAACGATACAAAAATACAAGAATAAAATAATAGATTGAACACAGAGATATGAGAGGACTTCTGACTTCTCTTTATTGCTCTTCTGAAAACTGTCATACAATAATTAGGGTCATCTCTCCTTTATATAGGCTACTGGATGGATGAGGAGCCCACTTTGAGCCAGGACTCTCGGTCTAGGCCCGATTTCTTAACAACTCTCTCCCTTTCCACACATGCCTCAAGCGTGAACTCTAGCCAACCTTATCTATTCCCAGTCACTACCACTATTTTCTCCAATCCAACGCTGGAGATTGGAACGAGGCCGATAGGTGCGGTGGTCCCGGCAGCGCGTCCAGCTTGGTGGAGCGGTGTTGGTGCGAGGTGTCGTGAGCGACAAAGCTGGGAGTAGCAGTGTGGTGATGCGGGGCCCAAGGATTCCTCAACACTAGCAAGTTCCTGTGCACATCCTCCTCCTCTCCGGCCTCTCTGCTCACGGATCCAGCCTCCCCCAACTACGGCGTCCACTCGGTACGCCGCCTTCGCCTCCCGACCGTCACCCGACACCACGCTCTATTGGCCTCCCCACTCCCCGGCCTCTACAATAGGTCAGATAGTCCCTCTTTTTGGTTTGATTGAAAAATTTGTAGATTCTAAATGTGTTTATGGTTCTGATGTTGCGGCCCGTTGAAAAAATATTGCAAACTGTTCTTTGGGATGTTGCAACCTGTAGAAAGAAATATTGCATCTGTAGAAAAAAAAATACATATGTAGAGAAAAAATTGCATACTGTTCACGGCGATGTTGCAAGATTTTGCAACGTGTTTTTTTTATTTGTAGAAAAAAAATTACATATGTAGAGAAAAAATTGCATACTGTTCACGGCGATGTTGCAAGATTTTGCAACACGTTTTTTTATGCTTTGTTTTGACTCTGAGCTTAGATGATGTTTCACGGTGATGTTCTTTGAGATGATGCTAATGCTCACGGTGATGTTTTTTGAAATAATGCATATAAATTTTTAATATGCTATGCACGTTCTGAATTTTGTTACATCTAACATAACACGATGTTGCACTCGGGTCGTACAGCGCTAGCGCTCGGACACGCCCATTTTATTTGTCTCCAAGCCTACTTTAGTTAGTGTCTTGACTGGGGTGAAAACAACATGTTCGGTGTCCGCATCCGATATTATATGTATCTGGAAAATCTAATAGAATATGTGTTAGGATATAAAAAGAGCAATATCTGATCTGTATCCGTGTTTTACAAGATACCTAATAAATAAAGAAAATAGATATCCAATAAACATCAATATCTTTTAATATTATGTATTGTTTCTAGTCATTGACCAATATATAATATGAATTTACATTTAATTATGTTTATGTTGTTAAGTAAGATAAATAATTCTCTCATAGGTAGCATAATTTGGCACTTTCGTTAGTGAAATTATATCTCTTCTTTATGTGTACACTATCCGTCAAGTTATCCATGACCGATTTAAATCCAATCAGTATCCGCCCTATGTTTGCATCCCGAAAAATCTGTATTCGTATTCGGGGTACCTGTATCCGACTCCGAATCCAAAAAAACCTAGATTATAATACGAAAAGAGCAATATCAATCCATATCCGACATATTTTCAACCTAGTCTTACATACTTAATACGCTGATTCGTTCGTGCCAACGGCTGCCATAACTTTCGCTGTAACTTTCTGCCGTGATCGTTGCTATGTTGTGCTGGATTGTTCTCACTTCTCACTTTGATGTGTTGCGTTGGATTTTTGTTCTCGTGTTGATTACTGTAGCTACACGCTATACCTCGGCCGGACTCCTCTGAGATCGTAGATTCGTTGTTAAAGGTTTTAATTCTTTCTTAGGGAAGATGCAGGCATATGTCTAGATTCGTTGGACCACTCTTTTTCTCCCCTGGACACATACAGCGAGAATGACTGCTCTGCTTTGGCAGATGTGCCGGGCTTTTCACAAGAAAGTGATGTGTACCAGGGGTGAATCCAACGGGGGCTTACGTGGGCTTGGCCTGCCTGGCCTGGGAGCGCATGGAGTGTATGGATGCTGTCCTCGAAACTTGCTGATTTTTTTTTAAAAAAACAGTATTAATTTAAAAATAGTCAATTTTTATATAAAAAAATTATTATCGTCATTTGAAACGACGAATTTGTCCTGTCGCCATTCTAATTGGCGACATAATCCCTTAGAACGCTCTGGGAGGGTTCTGTCACCAATTGAACTGACGACAATACAATTTCGTCGTTTCAAATGGCAATATGAAACGGCGAAATTGTCCTATATATTTTTATTTATGTGTAGAGTATTTGGCATAAAGATTTAGTGTATTTCACAACGTTTTTTTGTGATACCTTGAAGGTTCTACGTAGTTGGGAATCTGAAATAGTAGAAGACAACGAAATGTGAAGTAGAGAATGCGAGATTGGTGGTGCAATTTGGAACGCGAGTTCGACGGCACATTGGTGGTGCAATTTGGAACACGAAAAAATGGGTTTAGAGTTGCCATGCGCACTGTTGTCCCGATGATAGTATTGTTCATGGAGCCAATTCCTTTACAAAAAGATTATGTAATATTTAATAGTCAAAATATCTGAGAAAAGATATGTAAGTTTGAAAGATTTCATAATTTAATTGCAAATTGCATAGCACACTGGTTTGGTTACGTACCTTAGAAATGTCAACATACATGAATTAACAAACCAAAATACACATACGATATATGTGCGCCTTTTTAGAATCGGGAAAAAAAGGTTTATTGGAACGAAATCGATTAGTCCTGACGGCTTATTAGTCCCTTCCCCTTGTCTCTGGACTACCCGCGATGGTGGCCAGTCTCGAAGTCAACCATGTTCTACAAGACGGGCTAGACGATTGAATGATGTTAGAATAGCACAACGTAGGGGTCAAATTAATAATCAGGATGCAAATTGAACATAACTTACAGAAGCCGCCATCTTCCCGCACGGAAGGTGAAACCTGTGCGTCTCCGGCCTCCACCAGTCAACCAGTACCTTCAGGAGGCACTAGTTGTACGAAAACCGCCTCGACGTACGACCACCGCCCACGCGGTCCTCGCTGTCCTGCTATTTTTCCTAGTTTGAAATGTATTTTTGGTATTAACAAAATATTTTATGTGTACAATCAGAAATAAAAATTAAGTTGATAATATTTTAATTAAGGTCTATATACTCTATTTAGCTACTATGTAATTTTCATAGATTTTTCATATGTACCTTGCTATTTTCCTTGTTTACAAAACCAAAATTAAGTTGATAATATTTTATTTAAGGTCTACATACCCTATTTAGCTACTCTGGAATTTTTATAGGTACATTGCTATTTTTCTTGTTTACAAAATATTTACCGTGTACAAATGGAAACTAAAATTAAGTTGGAATTATTTTGATTAAGTTATACATACCCTATTTAGTTGCTCTACAATTTAATAGATTTTTTATAGGTATCGTACTATTTTCCTTCTTTAAAAGTATCTCCACCATTTACAAAATATTTACCATATGGAAACAAAAAATAAGTTGACAATATTTTTGTTCATCTCTTCATACTCTATGTAGCAACTCTGGATTTTTTTTATAGAATTTTTAGATGTGTCTTGCTATTTTCCTAGTCCAAAATGGATTTTTAGCAATAACAAAATATTTATCGAGTACAAATGGAAATAAAAATTAAGTTGGGATTATTTTGATTGAGCTCTACATAACCTATTTACCTACTCTGCAATTTTTATAGGCTTTTTATAGGTATCTTGCTATTTTCCTTGTTTAAAAAGTGTCTCTAGCATTTACAAAATATTTACATGTACAAAAGGAAACAAAAAAAATAAGTTGATAATATTTTAGTTCAGCTCTATATATCGTATGTACCAACTCTGGATATTTTATATAATTTTTAGAGGTGTCTTTTTCTTAGTATTTTTGTCAATTTATTCTAAATCATTCGAGTACTACACCATAAATAATATCTATATGATGAACTAAACTATACACAACTAAAATGATGTACTACATCAAACTGCAATACAACTAAAATTATTTAATCTAATGAATTCTATGTCGACATTTTTATTTTCTAACCTACCAAGTTTCGAATTTATTTATACAGTTGCAAGAATATTTACGTGCAAAATAGGTGACCAAATATGCTTCTCTCTCTTTCTCTCTTTCTCACTTTCGCTAGGAACTGGTAGGGCTTCGCTACGTGACTTCTCTCCTCTCTTCTCTTTTTTTTGGAATTAAAATGACTTTTCATCCGATTTGTGGGCTCTATATAACCAGCTTCTGTCACCGATTCAACTGGCGACAGGAATCCGCGGGTTCCTATCGCCATTTGAACGGTCGATTTGCACACTCTTCGAAGCAAATTGCCAGTCCAGATGGGGATAGGAAGTTGGAACAGCGTCTCGCAGTAAATGGCATCATGTCGCCATTTCATATGGCGACAGTGGTCTGTTTTGTAATTATTTTTTCGACTAATTTTTTGTAATTATCTTTTAAATTAATATTATTAAAAAAAATCAAAACTTGCTTGGTCGAGATTGGGACATGAGTTGTTAGGGGTTCGTTTTGTTGGTTCCCTAGGTTCCATGCCTGAAAAAGTGGTGTCTGGAGGTAGTCTCGAAAGTAGATGATTTTGTCTGATCAGACAAGCCAGTGGATTGAGGTGTTTGGTTGGTGACCGGGCCTAAAGAAAGCGTAAAAATAAAAAAATGCTTTGAGAAGGACAAAACATAAAAACTAAAAATATACTTTCATAATGACCATTCTAAAACCAATCTCATACGGTCATCCCAAATCACGACTCTTGTCCTCCCGTTCGCCATCTTCCTCTCACCGTCAAATTTGTTGTTGCCGCCGACTCCTCTCACCACTGACGACCATCATCCTGCTATCCCCGACGACAACTCATTTGTGGCGTCTGGCGACACTGTCGGTGACATGGGCGTCGGTGACAGGAGCAGCGGGATGCAGCGGGATACAGGCCTCTGGCGGCGACTGGAGCGGGCTTCCGGCAGTGACGGGAGCAGTGGGATGCGGGCCTCCGGTAGCGGAGGTGGAGCAAGGAGGTGGCTTAGTGGCGGAGGCCGAGCGAGGAGGCGACGCAGAGGCGTTGCTCGTGCTGCACGCAGGGCGCGACGACAACGAGGAAGACGACATGGGTGGCGCTGCTCGTGCTCCCAAGCATTTGATTTGGACGCCTGGGCTTGAAAATATCGCTTGGCAGGCATATGCGCCCAGGGCAACAACCAAATGGCAGCTTGGCAGCATCCCAACGACGTCTTGGCCAGGCAAGCGAGTGCCAGGACGCCAACCAAACATTCGCTAGGTCCAGGAGCTCGAAAACGAACGTTTGGGAGCCAAGCGAGCAACCATCGTCTTCCTCCTCATGGCACCGAGCTCCACTGCTCCCGTGTCACGACCTCAACTTGGATCCCGCTGCCGCCCCAACGTTGAGCCTGGATCCTGCCACCGCTGCCTCCTCGCTTGGCTTTGCCATCTCCTTCTCGCTCCACTCCTGCGCTTCCTCCTCCTCGCTCGGCTCTACCACCATCGCTACCTCGTCTGGCTCCCGTCGCCCCCTCCTCACTTGCTCGCTCACCTGTCTCCCGCCTCTGCGGCCATGCCCGGCTCCCGCCGCCCCCTATCTCAAATCAGATGAATAGGGGGTGAGGAGGAAGGTGTAGAAGTGTATTTTGTGGTTTTACGCTTCCTCATTCTCAAAACATGTTTTTTTAATATTTTTTGTTTCTTCATGTCTAGGTCACCAACCAAACAACAAACTCTCAGGTTGCCTGCCCAGGCAAAAAAACAATTCAAAATCCCAGACTACCTACATGCACCACTTTGTGCCATGCACGAAGCTTAGACGGCAACCAAACAAGCCCTGGCTCTTGGATTAATTAGTATGTTTGCCTCGATTGTTATTTCTTGGATTGGATTGGAGTTCTTTTTCTTGCCTCCTTTGGTGCTCTTGTTAAGTAGATGTATTCTTACCGTTTGTTCTTATCCTTTTAATTATAAGTTGCAACTTGCAACTAGTGACTCAAATCTTATTGGTTTGATTCTTGAACATCGAGCATTATTTATGTGAACTGTATATCTCATCATCACATTGGTCATGCATTGTAGTCTCAGTGGGAAAGTGCTAGTCGCTATTGTTTGGCTTATGGGCAAGCGGGCATACCCACAGGCGGTAGGCATAGCCAAAGCTCCTCACAAGAATCCACCCTAAGATAGTTTTGAGCTACTAGTTCATTTTTTTACTCCGCTCCATGTAATAATCAGGATCTAGCAAGAGTGTTTAGCTCAGCTCCATGAGATCTAACCTAGAAGGTGGGATATGGAATTGTATCAAACAATGCCTATTTAACTATGTTTGCTATGTTTATCTCAATTTAACTTAATCCTTTGAGCTTTACATAAGCAGGTCCAGTAGTTTTTCGAGGCAGAGTGTTTGGCTCAGCCCCACAAGATCTAACCTAAAAAGTGAGATATGGAGTTGTACCTATTTAACTATATTTGCTATGTTTATCTCAATTTAACTTAGTCCTTTGAGCTCCTCCATTTTCATGATGGCTTTGCCACTGCTGTCTATGGCGGGAGATCGGTTCCAGCAGTAGCCAATTAAACTTGGAGCTTTCGTGTGATATGTCATGTCGAACAGTTCACATACGTGGCCAACCGTTCCTCTAGATTCCCAGGTCACACCATACACTGATAACACAGATGGTGTTATAGCCTAAACGTCTTGTGTATCATGTAGCCACAATTGTATACTTGCATAAGTTGGGCTGCCAACCTCAAATGCGGCAGATAGATGCGGATTGATCAAACAAACTCGACGATCAGTTCTTCACATATTGGAATTCATGACGAAGTGTATTTACAATTGCAGATTAAGCAAATGAAAAGGGCACGTCCAAGCAAATGGAAAACTTGAAACACTACTGAATATACTGGAAGAGATATAATACAAGATAAGGCTGATCCATACATGAAACAATCCTAGGTCTAGAGCTTAATTACATACCTAGTCTGCTCCAAAAAAATGCACTAACTGTTCCTGTCAAAACTAATCACACATGGCACTAGAGGAATTAATATATATGCAGGTTCATCATCGCAACAACAGAGAAATGAACCATGCCAATATATAAGAAGGCATCCAGCTAGTGAACAAATGATTCTGTTTTTCAGTACTAGTTCAGATAGCATTACCTACTACTGGGTTATTGGCCAGGAACAATCAGCTCAAGTCCCCAAAAATATAAACGGGACTCTATTTACAATATTTTGCAAAAGTAGAAGCTGCAGAAGCTAGGAAGAAGATCGATGATCTGGCTTCCATGTCGAGAGCGCGAACAAGATGCGCCCTTTCCATCCTTGCAGTAACCACCTGTTATCCTCATCGATGATGAAATCCTTGTGGTAGCACTTGACCTTCTCCCGTACACGCTTCATGATATCATGGTTCAGTGGCAGCTGCTTGAACCCAGCCCTCTGATTCCGCACTTGCCATTGCTTGTATGTCTCGGGCCTCTCCATCCTCTCGAGTCCCTCACAAGAGATCACATTGACTGCCTCCCGACTAAACAGAGCAGACTCAATGAGCAGCCTCTGCTCATTGTCCCTTGGAATGTTGGTCTCCAGCATGTCGAAGGTAGCAGAGTAGTGGAACAAGGCCTCCCGGAAGCGTGTCACAAAGAATGGTGCATTGTAAGATCCATTGGTGATCCCATGAATGAACACATGTGGGTTCATCTTCCTTATTGTGTTTAATGCCATGCTTCTTGGGCTCTCAGCCACCACGCTCTCATCCATCAAAGTTTTGAACTTGAACATGCAGTTGACAATCAGAATCTCGTCCTCTTCAATGTGGAGATCCTCTATCCGAACAGCCTCAAAACGAGATGCGATAGCTTGGAATTCAAAAGGAACATTAAAGGTTTGAGCATAATGACTAAGATATCTTCCTGTCTCCTCTATACGCTCTGCTGGGCGAAAACCAGGCTGAGGTGTGTCAATTCCAGTGATCCGAAGTTTTGGAGGGCCTCCGAGCCTATTAGATAGCCGTTGAATGAGACACGGCCATTGAAAGCCATAGTATATGCCATAGTCGACAATGTGAACTTTCTTGGCCTTCTCCACAGCATTCATAATGGTTTGACTGGCAAAGTAATGAGAGATCTTCTTGAATGGGCAAGCCGCCAAGTACAGCTGGTAGGCTTTCAGCACATCAGTGCATGCAAACCGTGTTATTGTGAAGGACTTGTAAATCTGACTCCCATTGCCAGCAAGCCTCGCCTCAAGGCCATTCGCAAAGCAGTGCGCCAAACGTTGGTCACCATCACCGTTGGCATGAGCATGCTGCCTAATCTGCTTCAGGAGCTCAGTCGCACTACGCCGGTCATCAGTGGCCACAGACTGAGCACAATGA
Source organism: Hsuehochloa calcarea (assembly GCA_036346395.1). NCBI lineage: Eukaryota > Viridiplantae > Streptophyta > Magnoliopsida > Poales > Poaceae > Hsuehochloa > Hsuehochloa calcarea. Next base: position 53,151,090 of record CM070593.1, on the reverse strand, counting down.
ATAAGGAGTATCTCCAAGTCAACGACTTCCTTCTTGGGCTGTTTCTTGCCACGGCCCTTGCCATGGCCGGAACCTTTGCCATGGACACCATTTGAGTGCTTCGCAACATCATTCTGCAGGGCCTCACGCAGCTCCTTGACACCTCTTGAGCACGTCTCACCGTTGCATAGCAAGACCTTGTCCATCATCTCCCGCACAAGGTGGTCTGTGTCAATCGCCGATGCGTCTGATGCCGAATGCTTGCTGCACCTTCCTTCCTCTGCATCCAAGTCGTCACCATAGAAATGCTTCTTTCCTCGGTGAATTGCTGCTTCAAGATCAGCCTTCTCTGTCTTGACCTCCACAAACTTCTTCTCTTCTTTAACCTCAGCCTGGAAGCTTGGAACTGACGGCAACTTGTCCACGTCAATCACAAGCTTGCTCTCATCAGGCAGAAACTTGCTTGCCTCTTCAAGCCCGCGGCAGAACTGCATAGCCGGCTGGCTCTGCACAACAAAATCGTTCAAGCCAACATCACGCACAACACCAGCCGAGCCCAGCAACGACTCGAAGCCCTTTGATAATGTAACACTGCTGCCGTTCGAAGACGCGAACGACGATGACTGCGAAAGCAAGGCCTCGGGCACCGGGTTGGTCTGGAGTTGGTAGAATTCCGTAGGGTCGTACGGCCACACGTCGCCCGCTTCCACCACGCTGCTCTCGGGGCTCAGATCCCGACACAGCGGCGGCGACTGCAGGAACGCGGCCGTGGTGAACTCGAGAACCGGCGACGTCTGCACGGCGCCGGGGCCATAGGACTCGGCGGCGCAGTTGCAGGAACTGAGGCTGTTGCAGGAGTTGGTGACGCTACTGCCGTCGGGGCTCTCGACCGCGCTGCCGACCGAGTACGGCGGCAGATCGGCGAGGATATCGAGGAACGGCTTCTCGGCGGCGAGCAGCGCGGCGTGCCCCGGGTAGTGCTCGAACTTCTCGTCGATGTCCTCGGCCATCAGCATGCGGTTGATGTACCCGAGCACGATATCCGAGAACGCCTCCGAGTCGTCCGGCTGAGCCTGCCCCGCCGTCGCCGCCGCCGCCGCAGAAACCGAGACATCTCTCGGTGGCGACGCGCTATCAGTGGACGCAGCCGGTGGTAGGGGGGCGGCAACATTCAGGTAGCCGCCCGCGCCGACACCATCGGACGGCAGGAACAGCAGCGACTCGAACTCCTCCGCCGTGAACCCATTGGCGGACGCGATTTGGGGGTAGATTGGCAGGTGGCCGTCGCGCTTGGATCCGGGCAGCAGCGTGCACAAGTTGTGCAGCACGGCATCCATGACCATCGATATGGGCTCGGCACCACACAAACAACAACACCGCCACAGAGCATGCAAGGCCAAAATACTCCAATCAATCTCCTACCTGGTAAAATGCACAAAAAAAGGACGGAAAAAAAACAGAAATTAGCGCAGGAATCCACGGGGTTGAAACGCGCTGACTAATTTGATGCCACTGACAAGTACGGATTCCGGAGTCGACGAGCTCCTCCTCGTCAAGGTGCGTACCTGCGGACTGCGGTGCGACCCGGAAGGGAGGCGACCAGCTAGGCGAGAGACGCGAGGGGGATAAAGGGGAAAGGGTGTGTCGAGGTGGACGCGTGTGGGTGGGTGGGGGGGTGGGGGGGCGGACCAATGTTTTCGAGAGGCGCGGGTTGGCGTTGTTGGGCTGGGCAAGCCGGCTTTATTATCAACCCGGGTGCGTGCGAGAATGTCGACACCCTCCCGGAGCGCGCGTCTACTGTCCGTGCGCCCTGTCCACGTCCGCGGGTGGTGGGTTCACGGAGGGATGTGCGGCGCGCAAGGGAAGTTTCGTCGAACCAGCACCCTCTTGGGCCGCAGGGAAGGGCTGGGCGCGGGTGGACCTTGTCCATAGGGCTGGGCGTAGACCGTTTTGTTGATTGTTGGAGACTGGGGCCAGTGGAAGTGCTGTGTTGATACCCGACTGGTGTTTGACTGCCTTGGCAGCTCGGCGACTTATGTGATGGGAAAACACATCCTCTCTGTGTAGTATTTGTAGGATAAAAAAATAGATGAGATCGTGAGTTCAACTGTAGCAAAATACTATAACGTCAACTCTGTTCACATACATTGTAGCATCGTTGATCTGATCTACCCTTTTCGGATCGGACGATTAAGATCTGCCGAATGTTACAGCATTATGCTTCTTTACCAGAGGATGCTAATCCATCCGGTGGCAAGGCTCGTAGGGAAAACCTGTATTTAGCAGTACAAAATTGCTTAAACTGGTATTTTTTTATTTATAATAGTAAAAGTAGCCTCTACTAGCATGAAATACAAAATAACACATCGACAGGCATCTACCGCGCTCTCAGTCTGCGGCAGGTGTCCACACTGTAGGGCAGATGTCAGCGCTACTGAAGCGCGAAAGGCTGGGTGATGCGGTTCCGAACCATGATAGGTTGGATCCTGCGGTCCGAGCATGGCAGAAAGTGTGCGTGTTGGTTTAGCTTGTCTAGCTTGTTGTTATGATTTTTTTATCACTTTGAATGTGAAGGGACTGAATTTGTTATTTCGTTCAAAAAAAACGGTCAAATAAGGAAGAAAAACTCCTAAATTGGCAGCTCGGCGATCGTTTTTTCATACATACTACGTTTGGTAAAATGGTACAGATCAAAAGTAGTTGATCTGGATTAAGGTAAGATTGGGTGCGGGGAGCTAAAGATTGAGATCACCTTGTAGTACATTTGCCCTTTTACTTGTATACTGTACTGCTCTGATCACCCAACACACATGTATTGTATGTACGTGACCATCTCTAACTGGACGTGGTCGGCATCAGTCATTCAGTATGCACCAAATTAAAGCTTCATAAGAACGCGGCCATTGATGTCGATATACTACATCCATTCGTGTTTGCCTGTCACTACTGGCTTTAACTGGTCGAATTTTGATTGTTGCTTTTTAAACAACACAAAAACAAATAGCTTTAAATGTAGAATATTAGTCAATTACTTTTTATATAAAATATAACAATACCATTTTTATACTACCTAAGTATATATTTTAAAATTTATCTTTGATTGACCGGTCAAAGTTAAAAGTAAACGGTGACAAATAAACCTCTCCACGGTACGCCCCAATGTCGCACGGCTCATATCACACGTGCATCGCGGCATTGGCATCTAGGTTCGTCGTCGCTGTATTCTGGGGAGCCGCAACTCCCGTGCTCAGCCGGAAAAATCTCGTCAGGTGTGCCATTGGTGCGGCACGCGGTGGGGTCTCGTGCGTGAGCCGGGTGCACTGACGACAGTTAGCTTTGTTACTAAACTTAATTATAGATAAAAAATTAAATCATAATTAGAATATTTTTATCTATGTGATCTGTGAGCTATAAATATGAGAGATATAAATGTCTCTCAATTGTATAATTGTTTTTGTGTATTCTACGATGATAAGATTCTATATTGACAAATTATATTATTTAACAAGCTTGGCCACCAAGTTGCTAGTGGTCACGTGGTGTTCCCGAGCCAACCACTTCGCTTCCACGGACGAGCGCATGGCAGCACGAGGTGCGTATGAGGCTAAATTGGTTGTTTTTTTATTTGTAATATAAAATGCAGTACTTGCTCATATGAAAATATAAAAATAGTATCATAGCAGATATCTACTGCGTTCCCAATCCGTTTAAGAAAAGTGTCTGCCTACAATATGCATGTGTACATATCATCTTACTGTGTCTTACGAGCGCGACAAGTGGCTTCCATGAACTGAGAACACATTAAGAGACACGTGTTATCCGCCTAATCTATCACGGTATCAATTTGTTATTTCAAACGTGATGGCTATATTTGCTATTTTGTTTTGTAGAAAGGCTAAATGAGAATATAAAAATTCATGCGGGCCGACTGGCAGCCATTTGACACGTCAGCAAGGTAGGTGCGATGCAGGGGCCCTCCACGTCGACGTACGCACTTACGCAGGCAGGATGACACTCGTGTAGAAAACGAGCGGGAAGGACACATATCCCACTCGTGCCGTCGTGTTGTTGGACGCCATTCTCCTTTTATCTGCCCCGTCGAGCCATCGTCCACCGCAGTCTTGACTCTTCACCGGTGTTTCTCTCTCGTGCACCACTGCTGCTACTGCCTCCTGCGTAACTGCTGTCAACACTGAGGACAACGGTAGCCCTGCTCGCTGTGGTTACCACCTTGTGCGCCGGCTATTGCCACGAACTTTTGGGATCGACGTCGCTGGCTGTCTACCGCCCCCAACGAATCTAAGGTCAGGGTTCGGTGAAACCAGGAGAGGATTCACCGCAACATTGACATCAAGTGAGCGCAACGGAGAGATCGATGTTTTCACGCGTGATTGGCACCATCTCGTGAGTAGCAAAAAATGGGAAAACAATAATTTGTGCAGGCAAAGGAGCATGGACCATCTTATTCGAACCATAGCAAATATATAGGACAGAGTGATAGTGATAGTATTCTCTCCGATGACAAATACATATCATTTTAGATACCAAAACGGTTCCAGAATAAAATTTTAACCATTAATTTTTATTATAATATAGTTATAACATTTAGTAAATTATAATATTATAAAAAAAACTTTTGTGATAAATCTACATATGATTTCAATATATTTAATATAAATATTTAAAAATATATCAATAACTAATTTTTTTTTTTTTAACAAAACGACCTGTATTTATAACCGAGGTGATACACGCTAGCCCACGCTGGCCAGTAGCTACTGCGAGTGCCTATGCCGCAAAGCTCCATCCGAACAGGACCAGCTAGGCTCCGAAAAAACTACTCCGAACTTAGCATAATTATGCGTCGATCCGTACGTATACCCACACCACAGGTATAAAAAATGGATGGCCATGGAAATTGTTAATAGTATTAAATTGCAGAGGTTCATATGCAATATTCCATAAGTCTCTCTCACACACAGATTAATTTTGATGAGTTTCTTTGTTTGAGAGTGTAGTTATGTACGAGCTGCATCACGTGCAGATGCAAGTGGAGTGAGCCCCGGGGATTCTTTATAGAAGGTCTCGGCCTCTCAGATCTGAGAGAATGTTAACAATTTATTAATTATAAAACATCGTGTCTTATACTCTTAATTAGGGATGAAAATAGATCAGATGGCTTCCACCAATTTAGATAGAAATGGATTCGAACTGTCTCGGACATATTTTTCTCAGATAGTTTTCGGATTCAGAAACGAATTCAGATTTTTTTTGTCGGAAACGGAATCGAATATGGTAGACATGCTATCTGGCGGATACAGATACGAATACGGATTATCCGGATAAAATCAAGTCCAGATTTCGGCGCAAATAGAGTTTTAAAAAATTCTAGAAAAAAACATAAAAATCCTTGAATTATTTTGAACTTAATAAAATTAATTCCAAGTTAAAGTTGGTTTTTTATTTTTGCACATAAATTATTTTTATTTTCTGAAAAATAGGAAAAACCTTTTTAAATCCAAAAATTCAAGAAATTAATTATTTTTTCATTTTCACTTTAAATCTAATAAGATATCAATAATTTTTATTTTTAACATTGAAAACTAAAAAATTAAATAATTAACTTTATTTTATTATTTTTTTATTTTAACCAAGAAAACTCTTTTAAATCTCAGAAAATCTAATAAAATAATAACTTTATTAATTTTATTTATGGTAACATACTTTGGGATGTTACAATCATTTGTGTATAGATTAACTAATTCAGCATGATTAATGTTAGTGTGAATTAAGTTTTATGTATGTGATGAACTAAGTGTGAATGTGTGATGACTTGTGACTCTGTGAATTATGATTTATGAGCTAAATATGGTAAACTAAGTGTTATGTTTGTGATGGACTAGTAAATGCAATCTGCTAGTGCCAATGTAATGTGTGGTTGCTGAAAATATGAACAATTCATGAATGTTTGCATCAAATAAATTAGTTATATGTTTTTGTTAATTTCTAGCATACAATTTAATGGGTTTTCATGTTCCGAAAAATATATGCGGCCGTATTCGTTTCAATTCATATTTGCTCTGTATTCATATTCGATATTATTTGTATCTGTATTCGTATCCAAAGTATTTGTATTCGTATTCAGATCCGAAATAAATATAAAAACAAATATAGCATAGCCATTATCCATTCATATCCGATTTATTTTCACCTCTACTCTTGATGCATTGGACACCCAGAATAAATAACAAAACTGACAGGTGGAATCTTTTCGTGTGCATGAGCTCGATCGAAGTAGCAAAAGCTAGCATGTACCCCGCAAAGCCGCAATACCTGGTCGTTATTTTATAGGTATCTCATGCTTTTGTTTTCTTTTAGGTTTTGTTTCCTTGAAGCAATCTATTTAGTTTATACTCTCTTTTTTTTTTAGAAATGTCTATTTCACCTCTGAAGTATTGATGTGTGTCTACTTTTTCTCATGAACTACGAATCTATCTAAATAGTTATTTGAACTGTACAAAATTGTTTATATAACTCCTAAGACGGTTTTATTGGTGATTTTGCCACCGCGGCTAGTGATGTGGCTGATGACATGGGGATAACTTCAGTTTAAAATTATTTCTAAGTTGTGGGGTCCATTTGTCGTAGAATCAGGTTTAATTTTCCTTTTTAACATAAATTTGTTTGGCAGGCCTACTTGTCATAGAGAGAGAGAAGAGGGGCCGTGGTCTACAATCCTACTGCTAATCACTGACCATCAGCTGACATCCTTCTTATCAGTTAAGCAACCATTTGGGAATTGTTAATTAGGCGCACCAAACAGTGTCCAGGTGCAGTGTATCCGCACGGCCCAAGCATTGGAGCGCTTTGCTTTGGCCTTTTCATGGGCAGGAGCAAGCTAGTAGTGGTTTGACCAGACGAGCTAGAGCAGACAGAGCTTGGAGGTGCCGGCCTTTGACTTAGCTTCGCGGCTTCGAGTCTCGGAGTTGTCCGGCACGCAGTTCTAATGGATAACTAAAAATTTCTCCGTTGCTTGATCGGTTTTTGCTTTGACCATGTACACCATGTGCATGTCAGCTTGATGACATAAGTCCAAGAGCAGCAATCGCATTGGCATTCTTCGTTAATTATGACACCCTTTTCTAAGACTAGCATCTGATCATACCACTACGTAATCGGACATTCTGCTTCCTAATTAGTCTTGCACCCATGCATGGAGTTTCAATTCTAAAATAACTAGCATGTTTTTGCATGCGACGTGCATAAAATTATCAAAACAATTCGTCAAATAGTCACTCATGATTTCTAAAATGAAAAGTGATTCTATATTTCCTAAAAAAGGAGCTAACCATTCGCTACCTTAAAAATCCTTGATAAATAGAGTCCATTTGAATAGGGGAACAATACTATACCCGTCGGTTCAGGATGCATGGACTTTCTTACTAGTATTGCGCTTCTTGGCAGGGGACATCAGAGAAACCTCTTATTTATGGGCTCGTTGAGTTGCTGCCGACTCTTTAGTTGAAATGGTAGTATTTGACGGGTGATTTGTAAAAATGATGTTCTCGTCCGTATAGTTATCGTATAATTTTGGGCACGACATGCGGTGAGTCACTGTACGGACGAAAGCACCATTTTACAATTTTAAGATGTTATTTTTATAAATTACATATTAAATACTGTCATTTTGGTGGGGGTGGGGGTGGTGGGGGGGGGGGGGCAAATGGTTCCGTGGATCTCACACTAATTGCGCGTGGCCATGCATCCCAGATTGATTTGGTATCTGCCGCCCGCCCCTAGAGGACATGTGCTTCCAGAAGGAGGTGAAGGGCTGAAAGATACCTTTGCCTGAAAACCTGAAAACCAACAGACAGATACGTACTCCGGCCAGACACAGTGCAAGCTTGACATGTTTGCAACACTCATTGAGTCGGAATGCTACTGATAGTAAGATTTTTTAAATATATTTTTAAAAAAAATTATATTAATAAATAGTAGACCCAAAAAAATAACAAAAATGAGTTCCTTATGTCGTCAATCCGACTTCCTGTCGCCAGGACCTGATGAACCTGTTCAAGCGGTTGTGCAACCAGAACCAGCAGCAGAAATTCGAAACACTCTGGAAGATTCTGAATGAGCGGAACCGAACGCACAGAAGGGAGGCAACGAAAAGGACTACCCCAAGCGTTGACCAGGCCACCGAAGCATTGTCACGGCTACCCACAGATGGTCCCAGTCTAACGAGGAGGACGGGAGCGCAGTGAAATGCTTCTCGGACTGGATTGAGCACGAGCCTAAGAAGAAGTGATCGCTGCTGCATGATAGGGGTGGTGCTCGATATGGTGTCATGACAACCAATCTAGCCGAGGTTTACAACTGGGTCATGCACAACGCAAAGTGTCTCCCTTTGGTTGGTATTGTGGGGGCAATTCTCCGCAGTACGATAAACTACTTCGTTGACAGAAGCAACAACGTGTCGCTCGACATGGCAAATGACAGAGTACTCTACTCCACCATGATCACCAAGTACATGGAGGAGAAGAGCAAGAAGGGTGAGATGCATCGCGCATTCAAAATGGGCATAAGAGAGCTTCGCTTTGAGGTAGTGTGCATAGATAAAGGACGCCGCGGGACGAACCACGAGAGGATTACCCACGAGTGCAGGCTACGCCGCTCTAGTTGCGTATGCACTTGCAATAAGGCCATTCTTCTGCATAGGCTCTACTCCCATGTCATGGTCGCATGTTCCACAGTGGCGCAGCATCCTGAGTAGTACCTCTGATTACTTCAACAAGGAGGCAGTGTTGCAAACATGGAGTGCGGGGATGTATGGTTACACCATGGTTAGTAATTTCACTGGCCATCCGAGCTAGGAGCAACTAATTTGGGCCGCAGACATTGAAAGGCTGAAGGGAAAGTTCAGCCGGCGGTAGGTACAGCGCATCAGGAACGACATGGACGAAGCAGAAGCCGAACGTCGTACGAAGAAGTGCTCCATTTGCAGAGAGTGTGGGCACACCTTCAAGAAATGCCCGACGAGAAATCCTCAAGACGAAGGAGACACCGACACTCCGCGGGGACCTCATCCGACCGTGTAAAAAACTAAATGTTATGTAATATCAGTGTGACATGTCGTAGTTTTTACTAATGGCAGATTCGCATGATTTTATCTTTCTTACTAACTTGTGGGAGGAGTTGGGGTTATACTTGTCCCTCTGTCTTCTGTTCACATTTACACGATCTTGACTTCGGTCAATTTAGTCCATGGACCGAAGGTAAAGTGTGAGGTAAGGAATCAGAAATATATTAGAGTTCGCAAACAGAAAAACGTTACACGTGTTCACATGGCATGATTGTTCGGCTAATTGCTTTAGTTATCCTCGCTACTACTACGATATAGTAGGACACAAACATTCTGATCATGTAAGTATACATGCATTTAGAAGATAGTAAAAAAATATGGCGGGTAGGACGGGAGACTACTACGGAATGGCCCAACCTACTGCATGGGTCTCTACACCAACAGATAGGTGGCATCTCCCCCTCGGGGCGGCCCCTGCGGTGAAGGCTCGATGGGCATGTTTTGGACGGGTTGCTGCTTCGGGGGGCGGCGTCATTGTAGGGAGGTGCCCTCCTGGCACACACCCTTTGTTCGTCCAGGGCCACAGTACGTCTTGCAAGTTCGCGGATCTCTTCCCATTGCTTCTCCATCTTAGCGAGATTGTGTGTGCAGTGTTGATGCAGGAGAACCCGCCGTGGAATAGGTAGTACTTATAGGCCAAGGCGGCCCTACGTACGCAATTGAATTGTAATTCGGTTAACGGAAATTCGCGTCCACGAGGCATCGCTGCGCAAAGCTGACTCGTTGGGTCACGTCGCTGTGCAAAGCTGACTCGTTGGGTCACGTCGCTGCGCAAAGCTGACTCATTGAGTCACGTTTCTACGCAAAGCTAACTCGTTGGGTCACGTTTCTACGCAAAGCTGACTCGAAACCAACAGTAATCGAAACCCATAGTGAAATGAACAGTACTCAGAAAGTTTGTACACCAGAAAGAGATAATGAAACACTATACTACCATTACTATAGTTGTACAAAAATTAATATTTACATGACATGACCGAACAAACATCTACTAGCGGCCCCTCTTGGGGCGTACCCCACGTGTCACCCCCGGTCGCGCCTGACGCTAGTGCAAGTACGTCAAAGGATCAGACGGCCAACGTACCCGACCAGTGTGAGGATCCAGAGGTGGTGTTGCGACGTCGAGGTCCGACATCGGTAGGGTTAGCTCCGGCGTCAGTAGGGCCGGCTCCGGTGCACCTGGCAGCTGAGAGGCCTGGTCCTGGGGGAAGTAGAAGTCACCGTGAATATCTCATCGTATGACAAGTCTGCTTCATCCCAACTCGGTGCATGACCTGTGAAACATTACGCTGCACATGCATTCATAGGAAAACCATGAAATAGGACGTTACAAAATCAAATAAGGTAGTCATACCTGGGGCACGAAGACAGCCGCGGACGACTCCGCATACTCCTGCCCCATGTATTGGTGGAACTGAGGACCTGTAAGAGAAGATTGTCATTAGTAACTAGTGGGGTTCGAAATAAAGTAGCGGAAGTGAATGTGTCATGCTCACTTGCATACTGTCCCAAGGAGCTCCCACCACGGTGCCGCTAGGACCCGCCCGCCCCGTCTGGGGGAGGAGCCCGTGGTCGTGAACCACCACGGCTGTCCCCTCATCCATGCACTGGTGAATGCGAATGCGTCCTCGGCTTGTGAAAAGTCACGATCTGGATCCCTCACATCGCCTTCTTTGCGATGAGCTGTAAGAGCCCTCTAGCCTCCCCAAGTGACAACTGTTGTGTCCGGCCTGTCAACTTGAGGATCTCCCGGTGTAAATCCACCTGCAAACGTAGTCAGCAAGTTGAAAACCTAAATCTAGCTAATTAAATATGAAGTATCGACCGTTGAATACGTACCATGCGGTGGAATGCAGAGTTCGGTTGTTTGGGGTACGTGTCGGATGTCGCAATCTCATGTCATGGTGGGTTGACTACGACCCGGACACAGCAAAGCCTCGTTCGACTGTCGTACCACTACATGTACTCCTCATACTCCCCGGGGTTATAGGGAGCATCCTCCAAGATGACGTTGGCGTAGGCGCTGAGCCAACCCTCAACCCATGGGAACATCCTCTCCACCCAGGTGGTAGTACCATGTACTCCCTTCCTAGTGTACCTGTGGACGGCAAGATAATCATTTGGTACGTATGTAACGCAGGTTGTACTAAAGAATTAAAGCGCAAACTAACCCAAGGATGTGGGCCAGCAGCTGCTGCGCCCGGGGGGCTAGGACCTGCTGTCTCAAACTGAACTGGCGCATGACTCGCGCCACCTGGTATTCCTCCACGAAGACCTTGTGCACCAATGCCCTCCTCGTGTACCAGTACATGTAGTCTCGCGTGCACAGACTAGACAGTCCTTCGAGCGCGCACGCGGTCACCCTCTCCTCCGTGTACGGTCTCCAGATGACGCGGTCATCTATCAGCTCGTCGAACATCGCGACGTAGGACGGGTACGACCCCTGCGTGGTGATTGATGTGTAGGTCACCTGTGGAATAGACTAAAGGAATATTTAGCAAACAAAATTGTGATTGTATTATGATAAAATAATAAATGTTCACGAAACTAACCCCATCGGCGGCACCACACCGTGCCCATAGTAGGCCGGTCCACATCGTCGTCCTCGGCGTACAGGCTGACCGTGTACGCTCCTAAGTCCAGTTGTGGACGTCCGATCTGGAAGCGCTCGAAGGACCAAAGTTGCAGAAGTAGCGGACATCTGGAGAGGATGGAGCTGTCCTATGACCGATAGCGCACAGTGTGCAGTACGTCACGCACAACACGACAGGACCCTAGGCGTAGGGCTGGATCTCCTCCACCGGCTAGTCTGCGAGCTCACGTACGTAGCAAATGTAGTGTTTGTCGACGCTGTCACCATGGGACCCCAGGAACATGACCCACCCAAACAACCACAGCAGGTAGGCCTAGAAGTACCTCCTCATCGTCTCGTCGGGTGCGTCCTCCGCCATACGCTCGGGCTGCAAGAAAATATATACACATCAGTAAGGTTCACAAATAACTTGATGTGGGAGGATAATAGTTGCGAATACTTACATATAACTGGAAAATCCACCTCAGTGTCGGCCCGTGCGGGCTGCTGAACTCGTGGTAATCGCTATCCGGCGACAGCACATACTAGAACCTCGCTAGAAACTTCACGCACCACGTTGGCAAGATCTCATACACCATCATGGGGAAGCCTGTGCAGGGCAACCCGGTCAGGAAGCTCACGTTCGACGACGTCGGTGTCATCTCCCCGCACGAGAGGTGAAACATGTGTATCTCCGTCCTCCAGCGGTCGACCAACGCTGTCAGTAGGGCCCAGTCGTGTGGAAAACACCTGAACGTACGACCAGGACCGCGGTCCTGATCGTCCTCTCACGTCGCCTCCACCATCCGTGCCAGCAAAAGGAGGTCTGTCACTCTCAACCTGCGTCGGGTCAGGTTACGAACGTTAGTCCATACGTAGTAGTCAGGCCACAAATGAGTAAACAAAGATCGCAATGGCACGTACCTCGACACCCAGCTGGGGTGCAACCTCCAGGCCCTGATGGGCGTCGCAGCCGTAACGTGCCAAGCTCAATCGGCGCCAAGCCCTCCTGGGGGAGGATGGTACTGAGGCGGCTACGATGATGTAGGTCATTCACTGGGTCAAGCAACTCATACGCCCACTCGGTAGCGTGGTCTGGGTCCGTCATACCTGAAAAATCAGTGCATACATTGTAAAGACTACGAAATATGTAAAAGATAATACGAAGCGACATACGAAACTAATTACCAACCACAAATAGGAACCAAATTTATGCAACAAGTCATAAAGCTGTGATTACGTTCTACCTAACCTACAGAGCTAAATAAAGCTGAAATTTTTTCGATTAGGCTCTACCTACCCTAATTAGCTACTCCGGATTTTCTTTGTAATTTTAAAACGTGTCATGTTATTTACGATATAACAATATAATTACCGTGAATAAATGGGGAGCTAAAGAAAGTATGTATTATTTACATTACGCTCTACCTACCTCGTACACAGCTCAAATGTTATACTATATAATTATACTACATTTATCTAATCTACTAAATTTTATATCGCTATTTTTGTTTGCTAACCAATAATGTTTTAATATAATGTACAAAGTTCAAAAAAAATATACCTGCAAGATGGCTGGTCGGATCCGATGCCCCGTCTATCTCTCCTCCATGACAAACTGGTAGAGCTTCGCTGCTTTTCTTCTCTCCCTCTCCTCCTCTCTTTCTGTTTTTTTGAAATTAAAATGAACTCTTTCTGATTTTTAGGGTTTTTATAGCTGGATTCCTGTCGCCAGTTCAATTAGCGATAGGTTGCTGTTGCCATTTGAACCGCAACAGTGGTCGCTCATTTCGTCGCCAATGGCGATAGGAAGTCTGACCGCAACAAAATGAGGCGGTACCGGCACAGAACCTATTTTTGCTATTTTTTTGGGCCTACTATTTACTTTTGTAATTTTTCTTTTTAAAAATGTTATTTTTTTTAAAAAAAATCCTGGTAGTAATCATACTAGGATTGATGTAACCTTGAGGACCACTTGTTTACATTCATCTGATTTAGGAGTACATTACTAGTACAAGTATTGTTGGTTGACTGCATAGGGATGAACAATGTGCTCAAAATGCTGGAGTAAGAGCGACCACAATAGTTTGTTTCTTAGCTTGTTACTAATAGGAGAGAGAGTACTCAATATAATAAAAATAAACAAGTCTTCCAATGGATTATTTCTTGAGCTTGTGTCTAAGACTTTAATTGTTACAAGTGTGCATGATTCTTGATGATCAATAATGGGGTACAACTTTATGGCCTACATGTTTTGACTCATTTATCATATCAATAATGAAGTCGAGTTGCACAAGTGATCTGATGTATATTTTACTTGGAGACAATGGAACCCACAAAAATCATTTTTAGGTAACAAGTAAGTCTCAAATAGAGTATTTGGTTGTTTCTTGTGTCTTGGTATTAGCAATTTGCTGATTTCTTCATCTTGAAATAACTATGTTTTCTCTCCTCCATATCACCTAAATGCTGATGTGACTATCCCTTAGTAATAAGTAACGTGGATTGTTATAGATACTCTAAGAAACCTTTTTGGTTCTTGGACTCGAGTCCAACAATTGCAGGGAAAGGAGGTAAGAAAAATATTTCGGGAGCCGTTGCTTCTACTGAGTTGAGTCCAAGCAAATAAATCTCAACTCTGGATTCTCAGATGATCTACTTCTATGAGAATTTGGAGTTGACCGAAGGAAGCGTTTGGTGAAGTGTTGGCTCCTAAAACTCTGTAAGTGTGGATTTAAGGAAAAAAGATTATACTACCCCTCTTTTTATCAACTACAAGTTCATATCCAATTTAACTTCCAATTATCTCATGAACACACGTGTATCCGAATCAAAAACCAATAAATCAGGTAATTATCTCCAGGTCCTACACACAAGAAGAATTGAATTGAATTGTATGTTACATGATTTAGGCAGAACATATGTCTGCAGTCCATGTTTTTGTCCATGTTTTTCACAAAGTAGCATGGATATTGAGGTTCAAAATCATATGACCCCCCGCCTTAGTAGATAATGCAATTTAATCGAACACTGAAGTAGTTTGGATAGTTTTCTTTCTCAGCAATAGCGCAATTCTGATATCTCATCGACAAGCAACTGCTACAGTAAACTACTCCAAAAGCTTATCTGAAATATGCAACAGAAAAGTGTGTCTATCGAATCAACAAGCAACTTAATGGGCTCGCCATCGATGTTGAGGCGCTCAAGGGCCTGCATCGTCGGGATCTCCTCGAACAAGCGGATCTGCTTATGTGTCACCGCCTCTAGATAGGCCTTGTCAGGCACGACGGTCGGGGTCAGGGCCGACGCCTTCCCCTTCACATCCTTCCCAGCCGCGGAGTTCTCTCCCATCGCGACGACGACGGAGAGGTGGAGGGAGGAGAGGAAAAGGAGGCGGCGGGAAACGAGGAGGAGGCGAGGTGGAGTCTTGTCGAGGAGCGACGGAGGCCGACGGGAGGCGCAGTGGCGACGATCAGGACAACGGGAGGTGAGGAGGCCGAAAGCTACGGGCCAGGAGAGTGAGGCGATGGGGATCGGGAAATGATCGAAAAATTGAGGAACAACTGGATTTATATGTAGCGGTAAAAGGTGGGTAAATAATTTTTAATTTAAAGGGTATTTTGGTAACCGTGAGGTTAATTCTTACGGGGAGTTGGTCTAAGATTGTCCCCAAATTTCTATTGTGAAACAACTTTGATTTTAGAGTGATCCTGATTTAAAAAAAAGAGGAGCTTGTGGTGTTTATCAAGGCTCTGACTGCTCCTGATCAGAATTGAAGAGCAGGAATCTTACCAAACACACCTTAAGTAAACGGATGCACCGGTTGAGAGAGAAGGTGAGAGAAGAGGGCGAGGCATCCGTTGAGGTTGCGAAAAAGAAGCGTGTTTTTAATTTACTAGTGAGGCCCACTTTTTTGGATGTATATGAGAGGATAAGCACAGAGAGGAAAAACAAAATTAGCATTTATAAGTGATGTGACAGTGATATATTACTGGGTGAATTTCTTATATCACTGGAAGTTCGACTTATACTACTTATTGTTCCGACCCACGTATATTTTACAGGAATTCATGCGCTCACAGGCTTTAGTTATTTTTCCTCGTGGAATTCAAAGGTTACGAGTGATGGCCCATATATGGCCCAATTATCTCTCTTTCTTCTTAAGGCCCAGTTACAACAACTGGAAGAAATCTACGGCCGAAAAGGACCACGTAACTAGGAAACCGACGGTCCATATGAACAACACGTGGTCGTGGGGATTTCCTCCCCTCTTCCGCCATTGCCATATCAGTAGCCTCTCCTTCCCACACGTTCACTCCGTTGCATCCTCGCCTTCCACTCGCGGGAGGCTCTTATCGCCAAAAACCCCACCCGCCCACCCGGAATAGTGCTTACCCAAAAACCCTCTCCGGCGAAGCCGCGGGGGTCGATGAGGCCGTCGCCCATGGCGGCGCGGGTGGCGGGTGGCTGCTCCTCGGCGGCGCTGGCCTTCTTTCTCCTCTGCCCCCTCGGCCGCGGCTTTCGCCGGCGTGCACTTCTCCTCCCTCTATGGCGGCTGCCGGGGCCGCCTGGCCCATAGCCTCGTCGACTCCGTCCTGGAGGAGCTCCGATCTCGGAGGCGTGTTCGGGTCTCGGCAAAGTAATGCACCCTTCACATTCTATAGAGACTATTGTCCAAAAATCACTAGAATATTTTGCGTCAGCCCGTCAGGGCCAGTGCATTGTTGAGTTGTATGTCTGGGCATGTGCCTTTAATTACGAAACACTACTAATACGATGGCGTTCTATTTTCCTCATTGAATTGTGGAGCTTGGATTGTTGAGCACTGGTGCCACTGAACCACGATCACATAACTTAGGAGTGACCTGTTTATCCAATTGCTTATTGGTGGGCTTTCCCCTAATAAAAGAGGTCCTTACTCCCTAACGAAAGTGGCTGCTAGAAGTTGTTTGGGTCCCTGGAATTTATGAAGCAGGCAATTTTGAGCCATCGTGCGCACTGCTTACTTGCTTAGGAAGGAGAGACTCGTCATACGCCTCTTGATAAACCACGTCAGTTGGTGCATAGTGTGCTTCAAATTGTTTCGTTATTTTCGTTGCAACAAAATAAAATTATAAGACTACTCTTGGTTTTATCTCAAACATCTATCTGTGATCAGTAGGCATGATGTCTTTATCTTTGCGAGTAGTTGTGCTCAAGTTAGGTCACTGCTAGTGTTGCTCCTGTAAACAGTGGAGTTATGAACAAGAACAATCCTGCATTGCTTTGCTCTATTGGACTCAAGGAGACCGAGCTATTTTTAGATGACATGCTTGTGGGAAAGGTTAATAGTGTTTGCAGCGATTGTTTTGGATAGATATGATCAGTGCAATTTGTACCGTAATATGGAGATAGATATAGTTCTGGAGGTGTAGACAGCTAATGTCCAATACTACTATCTCCATATTATATATATGGGGAATATATCGTGATGCTGTCTGGTAGCAATGTAATAAGGGCTTTAGATACAATCACAAAGACTACCGAGGGTGTCATCTTTTTCATCCCTTTCTTGCATTTTGCAAGATATTTATGTTTAGTTTTAAAATTTTGCATTAGTTTTTATTTATGATTACTAATAGTTTGGTTTAACCACTTAAAAATATACTGAAGCTTACTATTGGAATTCCTTCCTTTTCAGGATAGGATTGCATGACACAAAGGAACTATCCAACAATAAAATAGATAAGAGAACATTACAAAAAGGATTGCTGCTTGAATTTCACAAAGATTCTGAGAGATCTTTGCTTGTGGTCGTAGAAAGGCCTGATGGAAAGAAAAACTGGATGGTGACTGACCAGGTCTTAAAAGAAAGAATAACTATAGTTCGCCCGGTAGGATAATCAGTGTCTAGTGAATCTATTTCCGAGCATATATTTGTATTTGTTTTTCGCAAATGGAGATTCATTATGGACTCTCTAGTGACATAGCTGTTTTACTTTTGTACAGAATGGTATCTTGTCTTCTATAAAGCCTCAGCAGGTTACATATGTTGTACCTGGTATCATGAATTTTGATTATTCAAGAATAACTGAATTTCTCGAGAAAGCACAAGATCTTTTGGTAAGAAATGTTGCATGAGCTGGAAGTGTTGTAATGTACTAGGTATAATCTGCGTCATGACTGATCATATGATTATGATCGCTACAGGATCCTACTGTTTTGGAGTGTTCCTGGATGGAGCTTTCTGAGAAGGATAAATTGGTAACAGTTGACGACTTTGCAGAGGCCAGAGGTTCACTAGATTCATCTGATTTCCTATCAGTGTCTTTACATATTCAAACTGATTTATCTGATTTCGTATCCATGTCTTTCCATATTCATATGTGATTCTTGTGATTTTCTTAGATAGTTTATGGTAGCAAGGAGTATCTGGAAAGCTATTGTGCACACTTCTTGTTATCAAGGGATATAATATATTTTGTCAAGGTAGAGAGCGGAGATTCTTCCATGTACCAACCTCGCCCACCTGCTCAGGTATATTTTTTAAATATATGCCTGTTATACTTATTGTGATGCACATTCTGAATTAGTCGGCGACCTCGGTAATGTTTGAACAATACCTTTTGACAATAAGATTGCACATGTTTTATAGGTGGCAACATCTAGGAATTTTGTGTCTAGTTGATCTTAGTATCAGTGGCAGATCCGGATTCTTTACCTGTCTGGTCAATTATAAATTTACACGTCTTGTGGTGTCGTTTCCTATATATATATATATATATATATATATATATATATATATATATCTAGGATTAATACTTTTACTCTTGTAGTTACTCCACCTTTGATATACTACTTAAAACAACTTGATGATACTCCTTTATCACTTTGATCATACTCATAATAATTATAAGATACTATAATGCAAACCTATAAAAAATTTGTAAGAGTTCACCTTTTTATAGCTATTTGTATATATACTTTCATATATATGCTAAAAAGGGTATATCTAAAAAATAAACATACTCCCTGAAATTTTGTCAATCACCACCATTGGTATCTTATATATTGGTATTTAAGTATACATAATGATAAAGAAGTATAATATATTTATTTATTGTGGTATATTCGAATATGGAGTAACTACTCCTGGGAGTAGGAAAAAGGCTTCCTATATATATATATATATATATATATATATATATATATATATTTGTATATAATGGTCCTTAAATTTGTATATAATGGGCCTTTTTGTGGTTCTTGAAAAAAATAACGGGCCTTTTTGCAAAAAATGTTATGTTACCCCCACGCTGTTCTATGTGCCTCCACCTCTGCCTAGTATGTTTTAGGAACCTCATGGATGGTTTCCTGGGCTGACTATCAGTGGCGGAGCTACCTGAGGTGCAAACCCACTAGACAGCATATATACCTAGTATAATACACAAGCTATACAATGAATTACACTATGTGTTATTCTCAACAATCAATAGTCAGTAGCTCACCAACACAAGCTATATTTTGTGATATCGGTTGTACTAGAAACATGTAATTTGTTCTATTTGAACATTTACTATGTCATTTAAACTTTTATGTTGAAATGTGTTATTTAAGTTCGCACCTTTATGCAGACGCGAGTGCGCTTTCAGTAGAAATTTTGTATGGTCGTGGTTTTATTCCCGACTTCCGTCTCTCTAGACGTGTGCTAAGGAGGTGCACTCGTGCGCGCATGTAGTTTGCGGCGTGGTGGTGTGTGTACATGTGCGTCTTCCTTGTAATCGTAAAAAAAGAAGTTTGCATCCCTATCGTCGAAATCCTGGCTCCGCCGCTGTTGACTATCATTTCTAGTTTGATGACAATTCTGTTTGAGCCCATGGTGTTGGTCTGTTAGAGAGCATGGTTTTGCATAAGTTAACATGTGGACGTATGGAATAGCATTTTTACCTCTGGATGCTGATTTTGCTCATCAGTTTCCAGTACAAAACCCAATACAAGTATGAGTACATGGTGACAGGGAATCATAATCTCATTGGAAAAGAATTTTTGGGTCCACTGTGTTCTTGCTCATCTTTTTCCTCTGATTTGTATGATTGGATGCTATATGAAGTTCGCAGTTGCTAACCTGGCATGTTTTGTCAGCTAAATATTTGATTCGAGTGTATTTAGCTAGTGTAGCAGTGTACATTTCCATAAATTGTTATTTTTACTCATTTTTCTGTAATTAGTTCCTTCATTGTTGTATTGGTTGGTAGACTTATGTGTATCATCTGGTAGTAGGTGGATGAACTTTTACGTCGGAAATTTGCTAAAGAGGCAGCTGAGAAGGAACTAGAAGAATTTGTCCACTTGCTCAAGTCCGCCAAAACATTGCCTCTAGACTCTAAAACCTCCTAAAAATTCATGGTTGATGGAAGAGAAAATCAGGCAAAAAATCGAGTCTCTTCAGGCATACGCAGTTGATGCATGTGAAGATGAACAAAGAAGAGTAGCAGTAAATGTAAGTATGTAACATATCGAGTTCCACTAACATTATTTTGTCTTGCATAATCATCATATATAAGTTTTTGTGGTTTGTTTACATTAGTGTTGTTCTGTTGGACATCCAAAATTCTCATGATTGTCATCATGTTAGCTTACTAAGCACAGGTCCTTCAAAAAGTTTTGACTCAAAATTGTTTTTTTTTTGTCTAATATCATTCTTTATTGAAGGAAATATTCAAGTTTTCCTTTCTTGCTGATGTTTGCCAACATGGTTGTTAATGTAATGGCAGATTCTCAAGGCTATGGGGTTCTCAAGGACGTCATCAGCTGCCCTAAAGCTCCTTATAAATGTTGGATACTTCCCTGTGCATGTCAATCTTGATCTTTACAGGTATGATGTTAGCACCGGGTATACCGAGGAAGTTCTGTCAGCCGCTGAGGAACTTCTGGTGAACTGCCCTGATTCAGATAAGGTGTATTTAGTTACTACTCATGCTTTTCATATAGGTAACATTCAAGATTCAACATCTCTGGCATTCTCTTTTCAGCATATCAGGAAGGATCTTTAAACTTTGAAAGTGTATGCCATTGATGTAGACGAGACTGATGAAGTATGTTTCTATTTGTTCTGCCCTTGCATCTTTAGCAAGAGATTGAGTAATATAATTTAGCAGTAGTGCCCACAGATAAATCCATTAAACACTGGATTTTTCTTTCTTTCTTTTTGGTAGCTCAGTTTGATGCGCTAAGTGCAACAAAGACTACCTGATGGTAGGATAAAGGTCTGGATACATGTTGCTGACCCAACGTGCTTGGTTCAACCCTGGAGCATCATTGACAGGTTACTGTTGCATCTTCTATTATAGCCTTTTTACCATTAGTATCTTAAATTTGTAAGAATACTGTTTTCTTTTTTTCACAGGGAAGCAATGCACAGAGGAACTTCGATCTTTTTACCAACTGCTACCTTTCCAATGTTCCCAGAGAGACTTGCTATGAATGCTATGAGCTTGCAACAGGGTAAATATTGTAAATCTGTAAGCGTATCTGTGATTTTGCAGCCAGATGGAAGGTAACCTTCCGCTATTTTCTTAGCCAGTTGTCTTTTGTTTGTTTTTTATAACTTTGAGATGGACTTTGTTTTTATTTTATAATAAAAGCATAGTGAAGTTGTTGACATTTTATTTGTGCTGTGCATAGTATTGCAGAATATACTATAGAGAATTCAGTCATCACACCTACCTACATGTTAACGTATGAGAGTGCAACTGAATTGCTGTACATGAACCTGGAAGAAGAGGAAGAACTGAGGATTCTTCAAGACGCTGCTTCCATTCGTGCACAATGGCGTTGTAACCAGGTAAGTACTAAATAGGCCTCTGCTATTTACTGGTCCATATTTTATCCTTTCACGAGCCATAACCTTTCCAGATTTCATTCACAGGCAATAAGATAGGCTACAAAATAAATGCCTAAGATTTGACTGGACATTGTGCATCAAGTCCTTATGCCACTTACTCACTTAGCAAAAGCCTGTATTTTTGGAGACATTCTGAAGCTTTATGTCTACCTAACCAACTGAATATTGTAGATGCATTTGTTACTTGACAATGCTGACCCTCGAAGTCTGCAGGGTTCAATCTGTTATGAATATATTGTGTGTATATTGAAGAAGTCCAAAGAGCAATATATATAGGGTACAAGAGGTATAAATAAGGATATGTTAGAGATAGAATTATCTCTAACATATCTCTAGCTCCCTATCTCTAACATATCTCTAACACCCTCCTCAAATGCAAGGCGTATGCAATAGCATTGCATTTGGAAAGGGTTGACACTAAAATATGGAAAAATACAAAGTCCGAGTCTTGATAATGTCGTCGTAGCATGCAACTCTAGAAATATGTCGAGTATCAAAAGATCTCTTATCTGGTGTCGTGCGACGGCTCATAAAGCACAAGGTGCGGGAGCAAAGTTGACCATGGCAACAGGTCGAAGAAGACGATGAAACCGATATGAATAGAAAGAGTTGTCAAATCAAGTCGAATAGGAATAGGTGGAAGCATGGCAGCGCAGATCGAAACTCAAGTCGACGGCGGCCTTAAAAGCTCGGGGCGACGGCTAAGAAAGCGGCGGCATCATAACGACTTCTACGATCTGTACGCGGCTCATAAAGAAGAGCGGGAGCGGTGGCTGCTGCCATGCATAAGGCAATTCCTATGCTTCTATGACTGATAATAAATTTGTGGACTCGCATAGCTTAGATGAACTCAAAAATTGAGTGCTACAGACTTAGATAGACTCAACGGAAATAACGACACAAAGAAAGAAAATAACTCAAATATAACTAACAAAACTAGCAGCAACACGCATAACTAACAGCAAGTAGGCAAGAAAATAACTCAAATATAATAACAAAACTAGCAGCAACACGCATAACTAACAGCAAGTAGGCAAGGACGACGGCCAAAAACAGCAAAGATCAGCAGCAAATAGCACTGGGAGTTGGAGGCAAGCACAGCTTCCCATATACCCCGCCGATCCACTAGGCAACTTGGAGCGGGGAGCGGGCGGGCCATCTAAAACACTCCGACCCAAGTCACCGAGTAGACAGACACAATGCCAGCTCCATCAGGCCGCGGAGCAGGTCCGACCGGATGACCGGGCATCACCAGCGCTCCTTTCTTCTTATGCACTGCGTTTCTTCTTCCACCTTCCCCATTTTCTCTTTCTCCCCTTCACCTCCCTCTTCGCCTCCTCCTTGGCCTTCCTCCCCCCCTTGTCGCCACGAAGAAGAGGATCAGCAGGAGAGGCGGCGGCGGCTCGAGGTAGAAGAGGATAGGTAGGAGAGGCGGCGGCGGTTGCGGCTCGAGGTAGAAGAGGCCCGAAGCGCGGATTCGAGCGCCGGCGACTGGACTCGGGAGGGAGAAGGTCAGGCGGCGGCGGATCCGTGCGAATCCGATCGGGGAGTCGAGCTGGGGTAACCCGGTAGGGGTTGCCAATGGCAGGAGGCGGAAGGCGGCGGCGGCGACGCCGGCGGCATGGTCCCAAACGAGGGACGCAGCGGTCGCGGAGGCGGAGACGTCGTCGGTCGCATCGGCGACGGAGGACATTGATGAGGCCCTCAAGAACCTCTTCGCCATCCGGATGTGGCTCGGCCACTTGGACGGCGACCCCAGGAGCAACATGTACGGCGGCCTTGGTGCGGCCGACATCTGAGCGACGGAGCACAGGAACCTTGCCCTCGAGGCCGCGCAGAACGGCATCGTCCTACTCCAGAATGACGTCGGCATCCTCCCGCTGGACCGATCGGCCGTCACGTCCGCCGCCGTGATTGGGCCTAACGCCAACGACGGCCTGGCCCTCATCGGCAATTACTTCGGCCTGCCGTGCGAGTCCACGATGCCGCACTTGCTGCTTGACGAAGGGGAACGAGCTGCCGAAGGGGACGACCCTCGACGGAAGCTAGGAGGCCACCCCTGGGAGCGAAGATCGGTCCTCCTGGGGGCAGCGGAGGTGACGGCGGCTACGGTAACCCTAACCCTAACCTTTGCTCTGATACCATGTTATGAATATATTGTGTGTGTATTGAAGAGGCCCAAAGAGCAATATATATAGGGTACAAGAGGTATAGATAAGGATATCTATCTCTAACATATCTCTAACACAATCAACACTGCTATGATAGAACCACGTATCAAGGTGTCAAAACCTGATGATCTTGAACCAAACATCAATCTATATGTCGAAGACCAAGCCAACCCCGCAATGCAGCTTGTATCTGAGATGATGATACTATGTGGGGAGGCCGTGGCTGCTTTTGGTTCTGACAACAATATTCCTTTGCCATACAGAGGATATCCTCAGTAACACAGCTGTGTAAGCATTTGCTCATGTACCTGAAGGGCCTGCCAGGAGCTTTGCCAATATCAGTGTGCTCCGTGCCACAGAAATGGATTTTCAAAACCTGTATCACATTTTGTCCTTGGTATTCCTGGTTATGTACAGTTCACCTCCCCTATTCGAAGATATGTCGATCTGCTAGCTCATTATCAAGTAAATATGCCTCTGTTATTGATATGAATGGAGTGTAGTTTTATCCACTTCATTTTAGCTTGATCCAAATTCCAAAGAACACAGCTATGATCTACATAATTATTGATAGGAGATGTGTATTGAATTGCAGGTAAAGGCTTTTCTTACAGGTGACTCACCACCATATTCGGCTGGTGACCTAGAAGGAATGACATTTATTGCGAGCATGCATGTTAAAGTAGCTAAGAGGCTCCATAGCAACAGCTTACGTTACTGGTTGCTGGAATACTTAAGGAGACAGCCAAAGGGGAGGAACTATAAAGCACTGATTCTTAAATTTATTAAGGATTGCATGGCAGCTTTGCTTTTGATGGAGGTAGGTCAACATGCTTCATCCAGTAAATTTTTATTTGATGGTGCAATATTTGCATAGCAGTACTATTTTTTGCTTTTATCGGGATTATATTTGGAGCAAGTGCTTCGGTACCTGTGCAGATATTGTTTGTGGTCCTGCCCTGGGTTTAGGAAACCAGTGGAAACTGGCCACTTTCTGGTCAAACTGGCTTGGGGAAAGATATGATATCCTGGTTAGTTTAAACAACAAACTATTGCTGATTCACTCCAATTTAGTCCTGAGTTGTCCAACTTTTTACCGATTCTGACTGATCCCAGATGGTTTAGTTTGGTTCGTGATTTTCCATAAATTCTGAGAACCACCAGGCTCCTGGCTGGTTTCAGGCAAATCAGTAGGGAAACAGGAACCAGCTTGGTTCCATACTTCCATTTTATTTTTTTAAAAAGAAAAAACCTGGTTTTACCTTCTGACTCAGGTCACCAAAACCTACATGATTTGGAATAGGGAAATGGCATGCATGGTATATGTTAGTTAGCTTGCTTAGCTGCTCATGTACAAACACAATTGAACTAGGCAAGTAGTTGGCCGGACTAGTGCTGTCAAGTTCGTTCTGTTTTTGTCCATCTGGATTTTTTTTAATAAAAAAAATCTACCTAAGCGTTTTATGTAATTCCAGTCAAACTGGCTAAGTATTGTTCAAATAAGGAACAAAATACCCTGCTCCCACCAGAACCAACTGGAGCCAACCATAGTGAATTATTACTGGTAGTCACAGATGATTAATTTTTGTGTCCGTGCGCTACCCTACTTGGCCAATAGTTCTTTCTAATGATTTCCGTTTTTTAGGCATATATAACTCTCTCTGTCAATGTTATGAGTATCATTATTCCAATTCCGGCACTGACAGGTTGGGATCCAAGCTACAACCATAGTTTCAATTGGGAAAGTAGGAGATGAAGTTAGTGTCATTGTGGAAGCAGCTCATCCATGTGACGACATCTTATCAGTTTCTGAGATTGCAGAAGATACAGAGGAGTAAATGTACGCAATGGCTTTTCGTGCTCACTGCCTAACTCCCTCAACTTGGATACTACCAGAGAACAAAAAACCGGTAACGGGTAACGGATTTACCGAAACGGGAACGGAAAAAATTCCGTTGAATTTTGGCTGGTTTTTGCAAATTTAAATTCCAATGTTCGAATTTTGGCTGGTTTTTAAGCAAATTCAAGTGAATTTCGTCTGGGTTTTTTCCGAGAAATCCAGTAACCGGCCAGGTTTGTTTTCCTGGCCGGCGACCGGGATTCTCCCCGGGAATGGGTTTTGGATCCTTGGATACTACTGTGCTGCAGGTACTATATGCACCTAATAAACACAACGTTGCTATTTGGTCTTGCCAAGCAACGTTGCACTCGTAGGTATCGTTTCCTCTGTTGTGATCTCCAGCTATTGATTTTGGTGCAAATGCTAGGGGTGATTCATTACCTTCGGACTTGATGCGAGTATCTCCCCTTCAAGACCATGTTCTTCAGTTTACTATCAAGTCCGTCATGTATGGATTGAACGGGTAAAGTGCAGTGGTATGGTCACGATTTGAACCTTTTAACAGGTACCCATCGTCTAACTTGTTAATCCCTTTTGAGGCTGAGGCAATCAGAAGAAAGCACAGACCCGCTTCAGTTGAATTTTCTAGGATCTTTGTGATGTTCGGGTTCAAATGCTGATATTTGGGAATAATTTTTGTATAGATGAACACGTACGAAGCGTTTTCTGCGGTTATATTTGAAATTTCTAGGTGTTGGTACTGTCATACCTTGTACATTTTCTGCGGTTATATTAGAAATTTCTAGGTCTATACTCGATCTCGATACATAGAATTAAACCATGAGCAATATTTCTTGTAACAGTCTTAACCTTATTTGGAAGACTTTACCGAAGGGTTAAGATATACAGTTGTCAGCATAGGAGAAACTTGATTACACTTGTTATGAAATACTACCTCTGTTCTCTTTTATTTCTCGCTTTGTACATTGATATTCTTCAATACACTCTTTTAATCACTATTTTTCCTAATTATATGTTAGCAAAATTATTTAAAATATTGTAATATAGAAGAACTTTTTATGATAAATATACTAGTATTTTTTTCATGTGACAAATATAAATAGTTTTATGTACATTTGTGGTCAAAGTTTTGAAAGGTTAATTATATGCATTCTAAAACGACCAGGAAAAGGGAACGGAGGGAACAGAGGGAGACCAATCGTAGCATAGCTTAAACGGTGTGTCACCTTGTCTCTGGCTGATGAGTTTGATTTCAAAGTTTTAAAAGGTTGATTGTATGCATTCTAAAATAACAAGGAGAAAAGAATCGAGATAGACCAATTGTAGCATAGCTTAACGGCGTGTCATCTTGTCTCTAGCCGATGAGTTCCAAGTCTCATCAACTATAGGTTGGGTGAATTATTTGTGTGCATTTTCTACTACGATTTTCACGATTTTCTAATATTTGAACTCATGACCTGAGACTTAATGTTACTGCACTATTCAATTGTTTCGGTACCTTCATTCACGTGATATATCTCTGTTGCATTTGAAGTCCCGATCTTGTTCTTGATATGCTAAATTTTATGCTGTTCAGATGTCATTGGCATCCAAAAGGTGACTGACGGGAAAAACGAATCACCAACTGAAATTCCCAGAGATGGATTGAATTCAAATGTAGCTACACTGACTGGTGCAGGGATAATGGCCTAGTTGCCCCCTGCGCACATCCTACAATTTTCTTGTGTCGATCCGGCCTGCGTACTGCCATGGTATTCACTCACCTGTGAAACACGGGCACAACCTCGGCATCGCACTCCCGTGATATGGCCAAGTGCTCATCAGCGCCGCAGCTCACACGGTGCTTCGGCCGTGGCGGCATGAGCGGTCGGTGGGTGGATCTGTTAGCCGGAACGTCTGTCGGATCCTCCAAATTCTTTATGAAAATACCATACTATTATCTAAATCAGTAGGTAACACTCACAGATACATCACTGAATCATTTTATATACGATGTAAACCGAACCAAACATTATATTATAAACATCAGAGTCACGTAGACCGTATCGGATCGAGTTTTACAATAAGGCTGAACAGTCAAATGCCTATATTACATAAAAGCGGAAGCAACGATGGAAGCAAAAAGGGGTAGAGTGTATCTCTTCACAGACAAGCAACTGGAGAAACCTGTGTGTGTTCGATATTAATCGAAGACTTTGATAATATTGAATTCACGCAAGCACCGACGGAGTCAGCTAGACTGAGACGAGACCTAGACTATACGAACTAACTACTCTTCATCATCTCTGGGCTTTTAACTTCTGGATTCTTGTAGTACACATAATCTCTATGATTTCCTACTTCTGAGGGTTTGGGGGAAAGAGCGAGAATGAGCACAACTTCTGTGCTCGCGAGCTAACACGCAGATGCAGTATTAATACATGCAAGGTTTAACATGGATGGCTCGGGTTATTTTATTTGCTAAAAGTAATATTTTCAATTACAATATTTAGAAATTCCCATGACTTAATATTTTAACCAAAACACATTTTATTAAAGAGATATTGTGCAATATTAATAACAACAGAAGTTACCTTCACCTTATGCTTATTTTCATTATGGTTACCTTCACCTATTAACATTATTGGGTACGATGACCTAGGAAAATCCAAACCACGGGCTAGGTGAGTCCGACATACTATTCATCTCACCCACAAAGTTTTATAAATAGAACTAACTCTAGTAAGTTTCTATATCCGCCTTTGATCGTAGGTGCGGCTGTTTAAACAGTTTAGACTCTGTAGAGGTTGCACATTGTACCCACAAGAGACAATAGACTCGTTGCTCCACATGATTCCTTGGTCATGTAGTTGAGAGATCATCACAGTTACTTTTCAAATCATCTTGCCCCTTCCACCATCTTACCCATATGGGTCGCTCTCATTTGCGGTGGGCCCCATAAGTTGTGCAGGATGTTCACCACAATGCTAACATAGATGGACTACGACGTTACACAACGACTAGCATAGCTGGCAACTTCATCATCGGTGTTCCATTCAAGCCTACTCTTGCACTACTTCACTCATCCACCAGTGAGATGACTTTCAGGGTCCAATGAGTTTACTAAGCCAAGTTGTACTTTACAAACTTGTAGTTGTACTTGTTTTACAATAGGAGGTTATGACAAGATTAAGTTCTTAATACATTTGGGCGGTTCATACCACACACCAACCACTCTCATGCTCCACACTCACAACCATACCATCCGCTCAGATGTGGTAACATCAATTTAATAGAGTTTTTGGGGAACAAAATACATTACCACAACATTCCAGTCATTTACCCATAATGACTGCCCAATTCACATCCATGATTAAAAGATGATGATTAGGACATTTAATGCTCTAGTACTTAAGTAAGACTAACATGTCTTTTAAGTACAACCTATAACTAGTAATTACCACGTAATTACTAGGGTGACACAGAATAAGACATTCAATTGCGAAAGGATGGTATACTAATTAATTAATCATCAAATGAGTATTTAACTATCTTAAGATTTAACATACATTTGTTTATTTAAAGGAATATAATTTGCATAAAACGTAGGCTCAAAATAATCAAAGTATTGACTCGCTTGGGGTGAAGGGGAGAGTCTTGAAAGTCTTGTCCCTGATCAAGCTGGAGATCTCCTACTTCTTCGAACTCTACTCAGATGAACGTACAGAAAAAGAATAAACAAGCAAAGAGAGCATATAAATACACAAGAAATAGCCAATAGACTCCAAATTAAATAAGACCATTGCCATTAACAAGATCTTGAATTTAGATAAATTTAGAGACAAAAATCACTAGAATCGAGTTATAACGGAGGAGAACGGAGCTCCCAAAGTTTTGGTTTGAGTGCTACTAATTTCGAGTAATGTTGGCTTCGAATAATGCTCACTTCGAGTACTGCTGGCTTCGAGTATTGTTTGTTTCGCGTACTGATGGTTTTGAGTATTGCTGGTTTCGAGTACTGTTCGTTTCGAGTACCTGGTCGAAAAGGAGTTTCAACTATGTGGTCGAAATGGGTTTCAACTGCGCGACTACCTGGTCGTGGACCTGGTCGGAAGGAGGTTCAACCGCACGACGTGGTCGGAAGGAGGTTCAACATTGTGTGGTCGGAAGGAGGTTTAACATTGCGTGGTCGGAAGGAGTTTCAACAACACGTGGTTGGAAGGAGTTCGACAATACGTGGTCGGAAGGAGTTTCGACAATTCGTGGTCGAAAGGGTTTCGACTACAAGTGGTCGGAAGAGGTTTCGACTACGAGTGGTCGGTAGGAGTTTTGACAACACGGCGTGGTCGGAAGGACATGAGGGTGAACAGAGCACGGGGAAGGAGGCTTACCATGAACGAGAGAGAGGCCGGAGGAGGTCGGTGGACGACGAACAGGCGGTGGGGAAGCTCGCAGTCGGAGGCGAAGAAAGACGGCGGTGAAGGGGTCGACTGGGACTGGAGGAGAAGAGGAAATGCAGCGACTCCTGTAACACAAGACGAAAAATTGAGTGAGAGGATTGCTTCAAGGAGCTCTAGGGCATGAATCGATGCGGGTAGAAGAGGGGGCTGCACTTGTCGGCTTGAACTCGAGGGCTCAGGGTTTCGGGCAAACCACAACAATAAGAGCGAGAGAGGGAGAGTTTGGTGGGGAAGGAGACGAAGGGGGGCTGCTCGGGCTCTTCTCTAGTGGCACTTACCAAAAGTGAAGGGGAGACGAAGGGAGAAATGAGAGGGGGCTTATGGCTTCTTATAGTCGAAGGAGAGGGAAGGAAGAGCCATTGGAGAGGCTCAGAGGTGCGTGGTCCCGAGGTGGCACGACATGGGCGCTCTGCATGGTGACGACTCGGGCGGGCTAAAGCAGGTAGCGGAGGCGACAAGGCGACGCGGTAGGTGGCAGGCGCTCGTCGTGCGCAAACGAAGCTGGGACCGGGCGGCTCCTGGTGTGGCGCTGGCGTCCCGAGCGACAAGACCGGTCGAGGGGAGGGCTCTGGAGTCAAGGGCAGGTGGAGGGGAGCAGGTGGCTGCAGAGGGCCAAAGGGCGGCGTGCGCGGCGCAGGCGCGCGGCCAGGGCACTGACGCGGCGGCAAGACATGCGACAGGATGGAGTGTCGCAGCTCTGGCGCAGCCACGGTGCGCGCGCAGGGAAGTGAGGGCGGAGCTGACATCCCGACAACAGAGGCGACGACTTTGGGGGCCAAGCAGGTGGCGAAGGCGACACAAGCAGTGGGCATCGTAGGCGTCGGCGAGGACAAGGTGCACGAGGGCGCGACCAGAGCGCACGGAGCTATCCCTGGTGGTGTGGGCATGCTGGTGACGAGACTGGGCAATGAGGAGGGGGCGCTAGTGGAGTAGGTGGTGGAAGAGATGGAGCATCAGAGGGTCAGGGGTAGGCTGGCTGGGCCAGAGGTGAGAAGCAGGTCGAGGAAAGCTAAGAAGGACTTGACCAAGTTTAGAAGGAAGGATGAGCCGGCCCAAAGGGAAGATTTGAAAAGAAGTTGTAATTCACGGTTGAGGTTTGAATTGAAACCAAAACTTTAAAATGTTGTAGAAGTTCGAGATTTTAAAAATACATCTTAAAAGTTGAAATAAGTTTTTAAAACCAACTCACAAAGACGATTATTATTTATAATAAAAAAACGGACAGTTACAACGCGCGTGCGGCACGCCCGCATCATGCGCGGCGGGAGCTGCTTGCAGCGCGCGTGCGGCTGTCATTGGGCCAGGGGGCGTTTTTGTGTACGAAAAAAAGTTGGGGCCGATCGAAATCACAACGGGCGCCGCGGGCCTAGGAGCTCGCTCCGTTTCCTTCCCTGACCTCCGGCCGAAAACTGCAACGAGTGACGCTGCTGTGTACGATGAAGGTTTTTGTAGCAAATTTCAGGCATGCAGTGTGGATGAAAAACCACGGCCAAGAAAAACAAAAGGGGTACAAGAACGCGCCCCTTCATATCAGTCCGCCAACAATCCAGCTTTCACCAATGGACAAGTCTCTGTTGTTTCAAAAAATCATAATCATAAACGGATTTGGCGACATTAGCTGTCCTCAAGACTATACATCTAAAGAGCTACGAACGTAACATGCATACACTTCTAATCACATCAACCTTAGGCATAAGACGCCGTTGGTATAAATAAACCTTACATCCTGCAACATCCAACAAGAATACTACCGAAGGAAGCAACCTGAGGTCCATGGCATCTTCTACTGACGAAAGCCGTGCCTCCAGCCTCCAACCTCTCCTCCGTCTTCTTCAGCCTGACATTGGGCATCGACATCGAATCAAATTCACGGTCCACGACCACGAGAGATCAATCGAGGTCAGTAGTGTATAAATCATGCGTCTGCACATTTCGACATTACTGTACCTTGGTTGCGGTGAACGTGAAGCCAACTCTGATTTCACCGTGGTACGTTTTGTCCGCGAGGACAACACTGGCATTCAGCTGTGATGTGCCGCGCTCCACGCCTAAGCTGATTAGGTCCGTTACATTGACCCTGCGTTACAGATAGATTCTGGATTTAGTTTTGCTTCTCTTTTTTTTTTTGGTCACTTTTTAGCAACAGATTCTTCACAACTAGGATTAATTAGAAACTCAAATATTAGTATACTAGGCCCGTGGTTGGCAGTAATTGCCATTGGCGTGCGCACTCACGTTGCTTCGCCGAGGAAGTCGTCCCTTGAGAAGTCGTCGTGGTCCATGATCCGGAAGAAGAGCTTGTGCTGCACGTTTTCCGCGGAAGAGTTGATCTGGAACTTGAATACATCGTTCCAGCACGGGTTCCTCCCTTGATCTGCATAACAGTACGATGAATTCATTTAGCAAAGGTCACAATTGTGGCCTCTGGATTGCCAATGTCAACGTCAACGCTGGCACATAGGCCATAGCTTCTTTCTAACTTCGTCATTTGCCGCGCAGGATTTTTTTTTTGTGAACCGGAGTCGGCATGATGAGCAAAATCAGAAAGCCCTGAAAGAAAATTAAGAGGCGGCAAATCCAGAAAGCACCGACCTCGGGCGACGCTGCTCTTGCGCTCCTGGCTACGGTACTGCACGATCACATACGGATCAATCTTGCCTGCACAAGCAACAATTAACAAGCCACATGCCATCAAATCAATCGCCAAGAACGGGGGAAAAACGGCCCATGAAACAAGCTGGAACAACCAAGAACACGCATGGAAGCTACTACTCTGTTAACAATTCGGTCGCGGACGTGCACTGACCTAAGAAATCGTTGCCGGAGAGGCCCTTGGCGTCGACGAGATGCACATCCAGAACACCCCTACCCATCTTCAGATCTTCTCCGCTCCAAACCTAATCAATCTTCTCTCTCCCGGTCGGCCGCTCTGCCCTTCCTTCCTTTCTTTTTTCCTGCGTCTGTCGATCTTGCTCCAAGCACGCGTTGAGAAATAAGATACCAGGCCAGGCCCGTGCGCGCGTATTTATACGCTTCCTTGGCTGGTTGGCTGGCCCTTAAGAAGTCAAAACTTCAGAGTTTGGACCGGCTCTAGTCGCCAACGTGAGAACTCGCACCTTTCCCTTGTATCTGTTTGGACCGACTGGCTCAAGGCTTTCCTTCCTTCCTCCGGCCTCGGTCCTTCGCACGCGTGCCCGTTTCTCATGCCAACTTGACCGTTTATATGGCGATCGACGTCTTCCTGGAAGCCAGGGTTGGTTGGTTTGACAACGACGTGTATATGATTTGCTGCCTGCCAACTTCTATGGACTTTTTGATCGTTTCCACGCGAGTAACTGCGTGCGACTATATGTGTGTCTTTGTTAGCCCTGGGTAGCTCTAATAGTATATTTGTTATCGTCTTTTAACTATATTACATCAATAAAATTCTACGTAAAGAAGAGAGAGAGAGAGGGAAAAGATAGCACATATCGTTTCTTCCTGAAGAGATTATCGTACACGCGAAGCAAGACATAATATATTAATATACTCTAGTTGATATGTTAGATCCATTTCAAAAAAAAATTATAAAATATAAATATTAGAGAGTGTGTTAGAGACTATATATTAAAAATACTGTCTCTAAAAATAATATAGTATAAGTTAAAGATAAGATTATCTTTAACCATTGAAGATGTCAATAGACGTCCATGGAAATCCCAACACGATAACGATAAGATGGAGGAACAAGAAGTGGGGGAGGAAACGACGAAACGTGGACGTAAGATCCGAAACGAATCTGCGTAGAGCCGTTACTGCACATGAGCGTATATATGCGAGAGGGACTCCGTTTATAAAGACTGGGTCTCAAGTCTCAAGGTCATGTATTTAAGTCTTAAGAGGAGCCGTTTTGCCTCTGACCTCAGCCTGGTTAGTTAGCATAATTCTGAGTCTTTATTTGTGACGCAACACTATATGCACCAGACAAACACTTCCATGAAAAATATATACTTGCAACAGATATAAACGTGAAGCACTGAAGGTAATAATATGGTATTGCTAGAGTGAGTCACTGACGAGTTCAAAACACAATACGACAAGCAAATGACTCGATTATAACTCCGCACTATTTAACAAGGTGCTTGAATCACACAATGAACTTTTCTAAGAATCAGACTGTAATTAGCAGTTTAGCACTAGTACTACTATATAGAGCTCGTGCCTTTACGCTCATCATACATTCAGTTTCTTCGCCTGGCAAGCAAGAGCTTTGGACGGTGGGGTCATACACGAAATCGCCCTCCAAATAGAGTAATCAAATCTAAGGGCATTTCAGCACTTCACTGAACAAGGTATTATTAGGTTTCGACTATTACAGTATCAGCAGACTTGTGCACAGATGGCACTTACAATCCATCTCAAAACATAAGCAAGCAGCACGCTCTATAATAGGAGATAACAGTGTGTTGGATTGATCTCGGCTAACTACCGAGACCGAGTCTCACGGGGCATTGCCCACCTACGCGCCCTGATCGGGGGCGATTCCAACTAAGTTTTGGTTTCGGTCCCGGTCATCTCAGCGCTACAAAAACAGAGGGATTCGGCAGGGTTTTGTGCGAGCAGTTCAAGCCCAAGAAATCCCATACAGAAGCCCGATCGGTAACGTGCGCTGAGGTGAACGAAGGTCGTAACCCATCGTCCTCGTCTACGGCAGCACGGTCGACGATCTCTACATCGACTGATCTGCCGCTACAATGGCTTCTTCAAATTCGGGTAAGAACTCAAGCTTCCGCATTAATGTTTCTTAGGTGTTCATCTGTGAGCTAAGGTTAATCATGTTTAGATTAAAATTTTTACTCTAAGTTTTTGTATACATTTGGTATCAGAGCTTCCTTAGCTCATTATGAACCCGATTAAGAACCCTAGTTGTTCTTGCCCGACCATATCTAAGCTAGACACGTCTGGATCTAAGACTCGGCGGCTCAGTTTAGCACTTAGAAGGAGGGGATTTTGAAACCCTTAGTGAAACCCTAACAAAATCGAAATCCCGACCCCAAACCCTCAAACTCAGATCGGAGACATTAGAGGCGGCGGAATACTCACGCGTTTTTGGATCTGGAGCCTCCTCCGGTGCCGGGCGCCACCGAAGCTCCACTCGGCGGTGCCGCGCTGCTCGACCTCGATCGCCGCCTGCCGGCGAGGAGAGCTGCGGCGCGCCGCTTTATTGCGCGCCGCCCGCTCCGTTCGCTCGCTTTCCTCTGCACCATCGGCGAAGGAGCCGCTGCGGCCGCTCCTCGCCCGCGCGCCTCTCGCCGCCGCCGCTCGCGCGGAGTTTTCGGAGGAGACGAAGAAAAAGGAATTAGGGTTAGGTTTTCGTCGATTCGGCTAACTTTTATACCGCGCAGAATTCGCTCACAGCCGTTCGATTGCATCCGACGGCTCGCGTCGCTCGTTCGGCCAACGCAAGGCACAGACGATTAATCTCAGTCGTTCGTATCGATCCGACGGCCACCAAACGTTGTGGCATTTTTGGCCAATGGGCCGGGCGACCGCGCGCGCAAGCAGGCCGAGCGCAGCGGGCCGAGCGTGGGCTGGCGCGAAGACTGTGCAAAATCTGCACAGTAGCTTTCCCATTTTGTAAAATGCTTTTATGATTAAGTTTTTATTTTATTTTATTTATTTTGTGCACTGTTTTAATTAATGATAATTGCTCAAATATCAGTATGACATTATCTCTAATTAAGGTTGAACCAACGAGATATTTTAATTAGAGATTTTTATGTTTTATTTTGGCATTATGTATACACATGATTACATACTGACCAACGTTGTTTGTAGTCATGTGTCGCCACATTAATTGTTAAAGTTCTTTTTTATTTTTCTGCCCAACGGTGATATAAACTAGAACTGTAATTTTGCATGTTATTAATCAGACCAACGTAGGGTTAATTGCATGCAATACTTTTTATGTTATTTCTAATTTTTCCTCAGATTTTAATGTTCAAAGAATGAATGCTTCAAATGTTGCCGCTACAATTGACAACATTGAGCGACTTTACGAGAGCAACTTCCCCGCTTGGAAAGAAAGAATTTCAGTTGTCCTTGGAGTTTTAGACCTTGATTATGCATTAAGGGTGCCCGCTCCCGTTTCCCCCACCGTTGGTGAGGACAATTACGATGAGAAAAAGAAAATATATGATAATAATGCTGAAAAATGGGAGCGGTCCAACCGTCTATCACTAATGATTATGAAGACCTCTATCTCAGTTGGAATCAGGGGAGCAATCCCAGATTCTGAAAATGCTAAGGAATATCTGGCTTCAGTAGAGGAGAAATTCAAAGGCTCCACTAAGATTTATGTCAGTACTTTAATCCAGAGGCTTCTATCCACTAAGTATGACGGGTCCAGCAGTATAAAAGAGCATATCATGATGATGACTGATATGGCTGGAAAACTCAAGGGCATGTACATGGAGATATCTGATGGTTTCCTAGTCCACTTTATTATGACTTCTATTCCTTCTGAGTACACTGCTTTTAAGATAAACTATAATACTCAAAAAGATAAATGGAGCATGATCGATCTTATCGCCATGTGTGTCCAGGAGGAAGAAAGAATAAGGACCGAAAAGAGAGATTTTGTGAATCAAGTTGGCGGTCCTAGCAAAAGGAAGTTCTCAGAGGACTTCAAATCCAAGAAAAAGCTGCACTACTCTCCTAATTCAGATAAATCAGGGCCTAAGGTGCAAAATACACCTAAGCCCAATGTTGCTCCTGCTAAAGCACCAAATGGGAATGCATGTCACTTCTGCAAGGAGCCAGGGCATTTCCAGAAGGATTGTGTTGGTTTCCTAAAGTGGCTCGCCAAGAAGGGTAATGATTTTATAACGTTCGTTGATGAAACCCTTTATACTAAATTTTCCCTTAAATCTTGGTGGATTGACTCAGGTGCAACTGTGCACGTTACCAACTCTTTACATGGATTCCATACCTCGAGAACACTAAGAAAGGGGGAGCGAAGTCTTAGAGTCGCGGATGGAAAAGAAGCCGACGTGGAATCAGTTGGTTCTGTTTCCTTAGTTTTAGATAGCGGCTTCACACTTCGTCTTAATAATGTAGTATTTGTTCCTTCCATTAGGAGGAATTTAATTTCAGTATCTTTATTGGACGATGATGGATTTAAATGTAATTTTGGTAATAATAAATGTGTTATCACATTTAATTCAGATAATGTTGGTCTTGCTGTTAGACAAGACAAGCTTTATATGCTTTTCCTTAATGAATCACCTATATCTTTGAATGTATGTGATACTATACGTCAAAAGAATAATAAGACTTCTTCAAAACTGTGGCACTGTCGTTTAGACCACATTTCGAAGGGGAGAATGGAGCGTCTCATTAAGGAAGAGATTCTCCAACCATTAGATTTCTCGACTCGCACTAATTTGCATTGATTGCATTAAAGGAAAATATGTAAAGAAAATAAAGAAGGGAGCAACTCGCAGCACAAGACTATTAGAGTTAATTCATACTGATATTTGTGGTCCTTTTCCTGTGACATCAGTGGATGGTTTTGATTCTTTCATCACATTCACTGATGATTTCTCCCGTTATGGTTATATTTTTCCCATTAAGAACCGATCTGAGTCACTTGATAAATTCAAGATATTTAAGGCTGAAGTTGAAAATCAGACAACCAAGAATTAAAGTGGTAAGATCGGACCGTGGGGGAGAATATTATGGGAGACATGCCCCTTATGGCCAAATTCCTGGCCCTTTCGCTAAATTCCTTCAGGAAAATGGCATTGTTGCTCAATATTCTACACTAGGTGAACCTCAGCAGAATGGGGTAGCTGAGAGACGCAACCGTACACTTATGGATATGGTACGGAGCATGCTTAGCTACTCTAGTTTATCAACTGGTTTATGGATGGAGGCACTAAAGACAGAAGCACATATTCTTAATAGGGTTCCCAGTAAATCAGTACCTAAGACACCTTATGAATTATGGACTGGGAGAAAGCCGAGTTTGAAATATTTAAGAGTATGGGGTTGTCGTGCTGAAGCTAAGATATTTAATCCACATATTGAAAAATTAGATCCTAAAACAGTAAGTTGCCATTTTATAGGGTACCCTGAAAGATCTAAAGGGTATCGGTTTTATTGTCCTGATAGGACAACTAAGTTTGTTGAAACAAGACATGCTGTGTTCTTAGAAAATAATGAGGACCTGGAGCCTAGGAAAATAGATCTTGAAGAGAAGCGGGTTTACGTTCCTTCACCGCTTATCCCAGAGATTTTTATTCCTACACTTCAGGTGGTTGCACCTCCAGTACCAAATACTGCTGATGCACCCACTGTTGAGGTCTCTGAAATTCCTAATGTCATACCTAATGATGAGCCTCAGCAGTCTCCTGCGCCTCAATGACCTCTGCAATAGTTGCTGAACCTATTAGAATATCACAGCGGGAGAGAAGATCTGCCATCCCAAATGATTATGTTGTTTACATGAATGAGGATATTAATGATATAGGGAAGGTAGATGATCCCACCTCTTATAAGGAAGCAATGATGAGTGAACATTCTCCTAAATGGCTTGATGCCATGAATGATGAACTAAAGTCTATGAGCACTAATGATGTATGGGACTTAGTAGAAATTCCTAACGGAGTCAAAACAGTAGGCTGTAAATGGGTCTACAAAACCAAGCATGACTCTAAGGGAAATATCGAAAGGTTCAAAGCAAGACTCGTAGCAAAAGGCTTCTCTCAAAGAGAGGGGATTGATTATAATGACACTTTTTCTCCTGTCTCGACTAAGGATTCGTTCAGAATCGTTATGGCACTTGTAGCTCATTATGATTTAGAGCTACATCAGATGGATGTTAAGACGGCATTCCTTAATGGCTATTTGCAAGAAAATATTTTCATAACTCAACCGGAAGGTTTTGTCGTGGAGGGCAAGGAGCATATGGGATGTCGACTTAAGAAATCTATTTATGGCTTAAAACAAGCATCGAGGCAGTGGTACCTCAAATTTGATAGAGTTATAAGGAATTTTGGTTTTAAGGAAAATGAAGTTGATAACTGCATATATGTTAAGTTCAAGGGGAGTAAATTCACCATCTTAGTGCTTTATGTGGATAACATCTTATTGGCTAGCAGCGATAAGGATATGTTGTTTGAGACCAAGAGATTTCTCTCATCCAATTTTGATATGAAGGATCTTGGTGATGCCTCTTACGTTCTTGGCATTGAAATTAACCGGGACATGTCCAAAGGAGTATTAAGTTTATCTCAAAATGCATACGTCGACAGAGTACTAAAGAGATACAATATGCATAAGTGCTCTGGCTCACCTACTCCTATCGTTAAGGGCGATAAGTTCGGGACATTTCAATGTCCAAGGAACCAATATGAAACTGATCAGATGAAGACAGTTCCTTATGTTTCAACTATCGGAAGCATTATGTATGCTCAAGTAAGCACACGCCCTGACTTAGCTTTTGTAACCGGAATGCTTGGCAGATATCACCAAATCCAGACCGGACCATCGGAAGGCCGTTAAGAAAGTCTTGCGTTATATGCAAGCTACTAAGCATCTCATGCTCACATATAAGCATACTGATAACCTTGAAGTTGTTGGTTATTCAGATTCAGATTTTGCGGGATGTGTTGATACTAAGAAATCCACGTCAGGTTATATCTTCACACTCGCTGGAGGAGCTATCTCGTGGAAAAGCTCCAAACAAACCCTTACGACATCTTCAATGATGCAAGCTGAGTTTGTGGCATGTTATGAGGCTACCGGGCAGGCTGTATGGCTTAAGAACTTTATTCCGGACCTTAGAGTGGTTGACAGCATTTCTAAACCACTCACCTTATACTGCGATAACGAACCCGCAGTCTTTTATGCGAGTAACAACAAGTCAAGTGGTGCTGCCAAACACATTGACATTAAGTATCATGTTGTGAAAGATAGAATCCTGGATCAAACCATTAGTATCAAGCATATTAGTACTAAGTCAATGCTTGCGGATCCGCTTACTAAAGGCTTACCACCCAATATATTTCGCGATCATGTTGCCGGCATGGGTTTATTGGAAAGCCTCTGATTCTGGATAAAGGACCTTAAAACGAACCAACTCCCATTAAGTATTATGAATATCCATTTTAAAATGTAATAGTACACTATAGGTACTGAGGTTGTATGGTATTTCATTGGCCATGCCACACATTACCTTGGTATGCTGTTTTTCATTTGAGGATGGACTTATATTGTTAACCTTACGATCAAAGGGGAGAATGTTGGATTGATCTCGGCTAACTGCCGAGACCGAGTCTCACGGGGCATTGCCCACCTACGCGCCCTGATCGGGGGGCGATTCCAACTAAGTTTTGGTTTCGGTCCCGGTCATCTCAGCGCTACAAAAATAGAGGGATTCGGCAGGGTTTTGTGCGAGCAGTTCAAGCCCAAGAAATCCCATACAGACGCCCGATCGGTAACGTGCGCTGAGGTGAACGAAGGCCGTAACCCATCGTCCTCGTCTACGGCAGCACGGTCGACGATCTCTACATCGACTAATCTGCCGCTACAATGGCTTCTTCAAATTCGGGTAAGAACTCAAGCTTCCGCATTAATGTTTCTTAGGTGTTCATCTGTGAGCTAAGGTTAATCATGTTTAGATTAAATTTTTACTCTAAGTTTTTGTATACACAGTGCACTAGAATTAGGACAAAAGAACAAGCTGGTCATAATGTTTCTTAGGTGTTCATCTGTGAGCTAAGGTTAATCATATTTAGATTAAAGTTTTTACTCTAAATTTTTGTATACACAGTGCACTAGAATTAGGACAAAAGAACAAGCTGGTCAATCATGTCGTCTTATAAAGACAAGCAGCATTCACTCCTACAGGCTGCATCTCACAACACTAAACAGAAGATTTGACGGTAACAGACTTGATGATGTCCACAAACTCAGGCTGCAGAAACGAAGGTAGAGGTGATCAGTAAACATTGTGCAGCTTAACCGTTTGAGATACGTGAGCAAATGTCTCGAATTGACTTCATGTGTATAATATTTCAGGTTTAGTTCGGCACGGGAACGGCCTACCGGCCTCAGGTTGAGCCGCATGTCTGGATTTCGTTCTATATAAGATTTTCAAAAACAATATCATAAATGAAATATGAATAAGACCTTCAGTGAAGCTCCACCAACTAGGAATCCGTCTTACATTGTACCGTATGAATAGCCAAGCAAATATTATCCACATAATTAGACTCTACACGCCATGTAATTCAGAGCTCTATGGTCAAGTGCTATGCCATGGTTGCAATCTCATCTTTGTTGCTCAATTCTCGTCTCGTTCGAACCGAAACTTACAAAATATTTTTACCATTTCTTAGTTCTTTGTGTGAAAATTTAAAAGGAGTTCATCCAGGCAAACGATTAACACATCAGTTTTTTTACAAACAATTGCAGTGAGAAAACTCCAGCTTTTTCACCATTAACAATTATTCATAAACTTCTATTCCAACTATTTAATTTTGTAAAATTAAAGCTAAGTTTATTTAAATTATTTATTAAAAAATAGTCTTCTATCAGCAGTTGGGAACACGATTGCGCTTAGTCACCGCCCTGACCGGCGACTAGCCTCAATCGTATTCTGGACCAGCCAAAACTGAATTTTATGCAGAATTGTAAATCAATTCGGTTTTGCACAATTTAAAAACCTAGTTACGAATGTAAATTGTAAGAATATAAAGCACAAGAAAGTAAATCACAAAGACACTTGATCTTTTCCCCGTGATGATCGAAAACTTGAAGGTTTCCTCTAGTCCACGTTGAGGTAAACCCAAATAAATTAGAAATTAAGTCAACACCTCGAATCAACTTGGGGTTGCTCTTCCTCCACTTAGGAGATGGTGAGCACCGAACCACTCACAACGCACGAGTCTTATCACAACCTTTCTTTAGAAGATTATCGGCCCAACTCCTCCAAGCCGTCTAGATGCCGGCAAACACAAAGAGTTACAAGTCAGAGACGCTCACTTGAACAAATCAAGTGTCTAAGCTCGATGGATACTCAATCCAACACCTAATGCAATACATGCATTAGAATTTTCCTCTTCAAGCTCACAAAGTGCAACACATGTACAAAAGAGAAGAGAGAGCATGCTCTTAGCTCAAAGAGGACGAAAATAGCACCAACAACCTCCCACAACCGACCACAAAGGGTATATATACACACATACAAAGAAACTAGCCGTTGGGGGAGAATTTGCTGAAAAACAGGGGAGCCCGGTCTGACCTCCAACCAATGGCCGGTCAGACCGGCCTTACTCCAATGGCTATAAAAACTAGCCGTTGGACCCTCAGCCGGACCGGCAGCCCACACAAGGGTCGGTCAGACCGCTAGGAGAAGACCACTCCGCAAAGGAGCAAAGCCAAACTAGAGAAGAACCTTCTCTGGAAAAAGTTGACCGCAGCAGTTTGGTCGAGGACCGGTCAGACCGACCAACACATGGCAGTCAGGCTGGAGCCATACCGGTCAGACCGCTCAACACTGATGGTTAGACCGCTCATGGGTTAGTCCGGTGCTTAGCCCGATCAAACCTCTTGAGTTCGACCAGACTTTTAGTGATCGGTCAGACCGGCCAACACATGGCGGTCAGACCGGCCACTGAAAAAATTCAGAGTACAAATTGCATACACTTCAACACAATTGCAAAACACATTCTCCACTTGTGGTGCGATGCAAACAAGGATTGAAAGTAAGATTCTTAACAAGTTGCAAAACACATTTGCCGACTTTTAGAATCACGCTGCAAGGATTAGGTATATGGACTCAAACCGTTTGCAAAATGCATTCGCAAACTAAAGTCACATGGCAAAAGTATTACACATGAGCATCAACTATTTGTAAAATACATTCGTAAATATCAACAACATGTTATGGAGAGCTAGAGCAAAGACATGACACACTCAAGCTACTAGTCAAGACCCCTGTCGCACGAACAAGCATCCCCGATTCTCCCGCACCCTTATCTACTGTCAATCGGGATCAAAACATATCCTATCTCCGTTTTCAAATGGGAGTCCGAATCAACCCGATTTGGGGATTCCTTATCCCGAGCCCCCTGACGTCTATAAAAGCCGCCCTAGGGTTCACCCGGTCCTCCGCAACCCAGAGCCGCCACCCTCGTCGCCCCGATTGCTCTAGCGCCGCCGTAATTAGTGATTTAGGGTTTTCATCGAGCTTCTTCTCCGGTGAATTACGCCGCCGCCGTCGCCGCCCTTGCCTCGCCAACTGCACCTCCATGATCAGCGTCGCTCGGGCTACCTCATGCACCTCTCCACGCCGCCGGAGTATCACCGGAGCACCCGTCCGACAACAACTAAATCTTCTAAGCCACTCCGAGCTCGCCGCTGGCGGCTACCGTGATCCCCGAGCGTTGGTAAGGACGTCACTAGGTCCGCATTAACACCAGCTACCCACCGGCGAGCGGCCGCCATTCGCTGGTAACCATCAGGACCCGAGCGTCGCTCCTCGCCGTCGTCCACGTTAGCCGCCACCTCAGCGCCAGCATCAGCACCCGACCCTTCGTGTCGCGTGCATGGCCGGTCCATCGCCCGGTCGTTCTTTGGCTCGGTGAACTCAGTCCACCGTGAGCTGTGAGACTGACATGTGGGTCCCACATGTGGGAATTTATTTTATTTATTCTTTTTCCAGAAATTCTCCGCTAACGTCAGTGCTTGCGCAATAATATAATTTTTCTTTAGAGAAATAATTTGAAAATTCTGGAAAATCCAATTTAGGGTGTTTTATGTAATTTCAAACTTCCAAAGCTCATATCTTTTGCATCCGAACTCCAATTGAGTCCGTTCAAATTTCTAAATTTATATAAATTCGATATGTCTTTATTTTTGTTTTTTATTTAATTTTTGGAGTTTTTTTGCCTCTATTATTTATTTGTTTTGTTTATTTATTTTGTTTACGAGTAGACGTTAATTCTTCGGGGACCTTTGAAGAAGGAGAAGTGCCTCAAGACCAAGATCAGTACCTAGACCTATTCCAAGGCAAGTTATACCTTTGATCATATTGAACCCAGTTTTCAAAATACTTTGTTTCAATGTATTGCATTCTATTTCAAGTATCTATTTAAATGCTTTTGGGTTTAGTTATTAATCCAAATTGTTATGTCCACCTTGTCTATTGTTATGCTATAATCTTTTGTCACCCTAGGTTGGTTCATTATTAGTTAGTAGTAGTGTAGCACCAAAATGAATTGGTTAGATACGAGTCATCATTTCATGTGAGTTGCAAATATAAATTTGACTAAGTGATTATGAAACTGGGTGATAAAACTGTGTGTGTTGTGTGCTATTACTCGTTGATGGCA
The DNA here is from genome assembly GCA_036346395.1 of Hsuehochloa calcarea. NCBI lineage: Eukaryota > Viridiplantae > Streptophyta > Magnoliopsida > Poales > Poaceae > Hsuehochloa > Hsuehochloa calcarea. Next base: position 53,106,662 of record CM070593.1, on the reverse strand, counting down.
TGTGTTGCACTTAATCAACAGGGTGGGAAAAGATTTAGACTTAGGCAAGTGGTGGATTCAGTGTGATTGGTGGAGCTGTGTGCTGGAAATGATAATCTGTGTGACTTTGTTAGAAATTGAAAGTCCTGCCTTGGTCAATTAAGGACTTAATTTTGTGCGTCATTGAACTGAGTCTTACTGTACAACCACATGCCTGATATGGGACATGTCTAACTTAGTAGGTTATGGAATCTTACCATTGACAACTCAGGTTGTAGGTTAAGCTGTGTGATGGGCTGGAGGTGTGGTTATCACATCGCGAGACAGTTCGCCGCATCCCTGTCCAACGGTGTGTGTCGTACGTAAACGTTGTGTGTATCGGTTGGATGACAGTAAAGCACATCGAGAGGGTCAATGTTCGAGACGAAGTTTCTGAAAGGTTTTGTTATGGTCAGTGCTAGCTACATTGATTGTATCTTATGGGTAAAGTGTACAATCTCTGCAGAGTATTTAAATCAATCTATTCAAATAGCCGCGTCTGCGGTCATGGATATGCTCATGAATTTCACACGAGGGGTAGATTTTCCTAAAATAATTGGGAAGGGAGCTGTGTGATCTAAGTCATATGGCTTTGTGAATAACTTGTTTAGACTGTGTGTCTTTGTGAAATCAAATGATAAAGTAATATTGTCTTATTTGTTTTGAATTATGTTTTCCATCTATTATTCGTATTCAATTGCAAACGTTGCATTTCTGTAAAAGAACCACATAAGCCATTCCTTTGGAATAAGCCATCATCTATAAATTACATTATGTGATATGACTTGAGAGTACTGTTGTGTACTCATTCTTACTTCAAACAATCAACATAAGTGGAGGAATCATCACCTGCTTTTGAAGAGGAGTTCTACAAAGGTGTCGATCATTGGGGTCTTGATCCCAGTCAGTTGCCTGTGGTGAATTGATGGAATTCTGCTGAAGTTTATTTCTATTCTGCTGCTGCTATTTTATTTATTGTCAGCCCTGCATGGCTTAATAAATGTAAACTCGACCATAAGGTTAAAACCATTATTTACTATTCAAATTAGTCGTTTATTCTTTTAATCGTCTTGTATGGATCGATATTCATCTATGTTGACACTGTGTGCACTAGCGTGATCCTGGACTAGTGCAGAATACACAGAGGGTCCAGAATTGCATATTTGGGTCCCGACAGAGGTGGTATCAGAGCCATACTGACTGTAGGTCTTGACCTTAGTTAGATCGACTGTCTTAGAGTGTCCAAACTATTTTTTAAAGTAAAAATTAACTTGCAAGATTAATTGAACTGCTTAACTCTTTTCATATCTCTCTTGACTGGAGAGGCACGTTGAACCTGGAGAGGCCGTCCGCCTCTGCCGATTCGAAGGCGAACTCCGACGACGGCCCCGCAAGCGATGCCAGGCAGTTCGGCTTTTGCTTGAGCGGCTCCCCCTCGTCAGGCAGGGGGTTGTAGAGCTCAGAAAGTATGGGGTTGAACACTAGGATACAGTACAATAGGTCCTCGTTGTCGTTCTCCACATCGTTGTCGCCCACGATGCTGGACTCCTCTGCCTCGAGGTCCGGACGGCTATTTACTGGTTTTTTTACCATACTCTCCCCTTCCCGAACGGTCATTCCGCTTCTCCTTCCGAAGTCCCTATCTCTCTCTCAGTGAAGAACCCTCAAGAGCTCTCGAAAATTTATCAAGTTCCTTCAAGTTTTCTTCAAACCTCGTGAATCTCTTGAATCCTTAATGTTCCTCTCCATCGAATCTTAAGGTAAAAATTGTTTTAATCCTCTTTTTGCCTTTCCCTCAAACCCTAGGTCACAACTATGGTTAATTGAGAATGTGAATATTTGAATACGTTTTTTTCTTGGGCAAATGGAAAATCTAGTGTCTTGTGATGTTTGTGCATCCATTCCATCGATTGAATCCATTAGAGGACACCAAAAATCCAAGCAATGTCGTACCCTAACAACGTGTTCTTGGAAAACGGTACTACCGCTCACCGTGCGTGGAACTACCGGTGTACGGTAGTTCCGACCTGTGAACGGTGGTACTTCTGCAGCCCGGTACTACCGTCACTTAAACACTGATACTACCGATTTTTCTGGCAAAACAGAAAGCTCATTCCATTCAAAAGTAAACCTATTTTGTTTGATCTCTTGTTCTCATTGTAATACATACTCTTTGTTTGAAGATGCTAAGGACAATGATCGCCACTCGCAAGTCCTATGGCCTTCCAAGAGGTCAAACCCCGTCTTCCTCTCAACTTCCTGCAGCTCCTACTGATGATCTTTCTGAAGAAATTCCAGAAGAACGACGAAAGAGAAGAGAAGATAGAGGCAAAGGTCCTGTATCAAACATTCAGAAATTGAGGAGAGCTCATTTGAAGCAGAAGCTGAAGAAGCAACAACATCTGATGACGAAATGGGAGAACCTGTTGAGCAGCAAATCAATTTAAAAACAATCACCGCAGATGAATATGCCATAATGCGTCATAGAAATCAGTTTGTGCTTCCATGGTCATCTCAAAGCCCTAAATTTCACACCAGTTTCCAGGAATTGGTCTATGAGTAGATATATGGACCAAATAGACAGTTTGCTGATCATAAGTGGGTAAATTGGTCGCACCTTAATTCCCTAAAAAAATATGAAGGGACATATCGACTTTTTCAAAGAGTCGGTATTCATGACCTAGTCACACTCAAGTGCGACTATGATGAAGAGATAATCAGACAATTTTATGCTACTCTGTATGTATCTCCAGACTTTAGTCAACTGGCATGGATGACAGGGACTACTTATTTGGATTGCCAAAGGGATGAGATTGAGCTCGCCTTAAGGACAGAGTCAAGAAATTTCGAGAAGATTTATGATAAACTTGCTCTTTTGGTTCCAGCTTAGACGGAGTATTATGATGAGAATACCATGTATAATCTAGGAAAAATAGGTGATCTCCTGCCTATTCCCAGCTTGGTCAACAGGATTATTAATCATACAATTATCTCTAAGAGCGGGAACTTTGATGCCATCAGAGGACATGCTTGGAATATAAGAGATAATATTATGCATGGGATAAAATTTAATGTGGTAGATGTCATCCTTAGGGAGATCGCCTCTTCTAAGAATGATCGAGTCAAAAGCATAAACTATACTCCATATATCATGGCATTGATCATCCAGAAGACCTGATATTGTGGGGGCTTGGGATCAGTTCACAAACCATACAAGCCACGAGAGGGTTCCCCTATTCCTGCAGATATGCGCCCTCAAGCTCCTCAAAGGCAAGATGTTCCAAGATAGGATGCTCAGAGGCAAGACGCTCAAGAAGAAGGCCAAGTTTCTCTCTCTCAAATCTATGCAGCTATTATGGAAATTAAGAATACTCAGTAAGAGATGAGAAACTCTCAGCAAGAATTTCAATCTGAAACTGTTGGACCGAAAAGGCGACTAGAGGGGGGGTGAATAGGAGCACGCTCTCTTTTTCACAAATTATGAATTCAACACAATTTCACTCCAATAGCTATTAGGAAGCTATGAAGATCAATATACCAGTACAGTGGAAGACTAATATTGAATTCAAATTAATCCCCTAAGCAATATGACAAAATCATCAAAGATTAAAGCAACACAGTGCACGGGCGGTCTGACCTCTGGACTCCACTGGTCGGACCGATTGCCGGGCGGTCGGACCGCTGTTATACCTGCGGTCGGACCGCTGCCAAATCGGTCAGACCGGTGCTGAGGGGCGGTCGGACCGGCCAACTCCAAAACAGATCTGAAACAGTAAAAACAGCCCGATGACGAAGTTGCAATTAGGTCTAACTTTTGATTCTCAACTCCAAACTTCACGAAACTTTGCACACACCTTCTCTATGCTATTGAGGACCTATTCCAATCGAATATAATGATAATTCTTGGATAGATCCTGAACAGTTGTCAATTGAGTAACAGAGGGTCTAAAACCGGGCAAGAACAAAAACTTGATTCTAATGCTTGTTCGTGAGTGAATGATGATCAAGATGATCCTAGATAGGTTCACACGTATCACAGAAAGCTAATTCACATGAAAGAATCAATCAAAAACTCGTAGATCAAAGAGAACCCTAAAATCACGAAATTGAAAGCAAGAACGAAAAGAGACTTATCTTAAGCAAACCTTGCGTAGATTAAAATCGTGATTGATGCTGGATTACATCCACTCCATCAAGGAACAGTGGTCAATCTAAGATCACGAAAATCACCTCAAACCATCAAGAGCCCTAGCCTCCACCTCAACTCCCCCTAAGCCAATTAGGGTTTTGGAACATAAAAGAGGCGAGAGAGAGGTGGTGCAGCCACCACCTCCTCCTATTTATAGTAGAGGCCTAGAACTCCTAGGGTTTGACTCTATTGAACTCCCGTTAAGGCCCACTAACAAACGGGTCACACACATACGCTTCGCAAAGCGCCGTCTTTAACCTTTTGACCTAAACCGCTTCACCATGCGCCATGGATTCGCCAATAGGTCACCCTTGTCCATCTTGTGTCACGCTTGAGTCCATTGACCTCACCCGCATCGCCGATCGCTTCGACCTCAACTCTCCAAGTCTAGTCCCGATCCTCCTCGCCGTTGACCGTCGTTGACCACCAAGCAACCTGCACAACCATAGACAAGCAAACACGAATTCGGGAACAAGTTCTTCACAACTTGACCTATGTTAGTTAAAACATGCATCATGCAATACATATGCCATGATACCAATGAACTTAACCTAACAAAATAACATCACCACGAAGTTGGCTGACGTTCAAGTGGAAATCGGTCCGACTGGCTCCTCGTGAGCGGTCGGACCGCCACTGTGACTTAGCCAAATTCAAGCCTGAAATTCCGAAACCTTCTGGAAACTTAAAACGAATAGAACTTTTGCTTGGGAACTCCAAAAATTATGAGACCAAGTGCATTGGGATCCCCTCACTTGCCTACAACACCTATTTTTGGCCCACTGCTCGACCATTTGTAGTCACCACGGTCCGATCACGCACATGGCCGGTCCGACCGATTTGGGACCGGTCGGACCGCCATGCTATGGCCGGTCGGACCGCCCCTGTCCAGAATGTCTGAACTTTATCGAAAACCTTGTGAAATGACAAACCATAAATGCCATTGCCAATTGTCACATCATCCTAAGATCTGGAGCATATCCCCATGATATCCACAGAAACCAACAATAGGTTGGTTGCTTTTACGGGGAGTGTGACAGCTCTTGAGCAAGCTATATTGACTCCAAATCGCTATGGAAGACGTCGCCTCAACACACCTCTAAGGGGTCCTCGAGATCTTGCTGAGTGACCTTTTTGGTATTTTGATGCCAAAGGGGGAGTACTTAGGAGGAGTAGGAGGAGGTAGCTTTGAAAGATTAAAAGGGGAGTCAAGAAGATTAGGCTAGTATTTATAATATATTCTATACTAGAAACTTGTGGTCTTGTAATAGTCTTGTATTGGTCTAGTTTAAACTTTGTCGTTATGATTGTTAAACTTGGTACTCTATTTGAATGCACTTGGTGCTCTCCGTGATTTGAAATCTTGATCTTACAATTCCTCTAGTTTCAATAGGCAAAAGAAACTCTGCCAAATTTTTACTAAAACATCTTTACATGTGCTTACAAATTCTCTTCAATTATATGCACATGTTTAAGGGGAGCTTTCTTTGAAATGATCTTTACAAGTAAATAATTCTCATATTCATTTGAGCTTATTGCTAGAATTATTTTGTTTAGTTGCAACAAGAATATACAACTTTTTCATAACAAGTGATATATTCAAAACTATATGTTTATCATGTTTTGATTGGGTTATCATTAATTACCAAAAAGGGAGAGATTGAAAGCATCTAGGCCCCTAAAAACTGTTTTGGTAATTAATGACAATATATGAATATGAGACTAACATGTTTATTGAGTATTTATAAGGTTTGGTCTCAGTGATGAATACAATAATCTGGACATGCATGCTAAAGGTTAACATTAAGATCAATATAGTTCAAAGACAAGGTACAAGTAGTCTAGGATCCTTTTTGCTTTTACCGGTCTAAGGAGAAAGGGGTGGAAGACCGGATTTTATGTTAAATGATGTACTATTAAGAGGGATCGTGACTAGTAACTTGATAACCTATTCTTGTGCAATCTGGATCAATCTAGGATCATTCATACATTTAGAGTTTGTTTTGAAAGCAACCATATTTTTCTCAGAAAAATCGGTAGTATCGACGTTTTATTGGCGGTACTACCTCACTGCGGTATGACCGGAATAGTGGTGCGGTACTACCGCAACCCGGTCATACCTAAATCTTGTTGGCATTTTTTTTTTACAGAATAACACCTTTTTATCTTGGTTGCTCACCCGGTGAATGGTAGTTTCAAAGTTTTCTTGGCGGAACTACCGCATCTTGAGCAGAACTACCGCAACCCGGATATTCTGAAGTTTAGATAGCGGTACATTTTTTTTTTCTATAAAGCACCCTTGTTGGACCGCAAAGTGAAGCGGTAGTACCGCCCCTGTACTCCGGTATGACCGATAAGCGGAACTACGGTTTGATCAACGGCGGTAGTACCGTGCCGAATTTCCAACAACTCTTTCAGAAGCAATTAATGTGTCTACGCTAGTCGTTACTGTGTATTTCAGGAAATGCAGTAGTATCGTTGATATAACGACGATACTACCGCATTTGCTGAAAAATTTATATTTTACCTCCAACGGTCGTATTTGATATTGGGAGGTATAAATACTTCCCCACCTGCTCAAGGACAAGATAAGAGACCTCATTTAACATCTTTTGAGCTAAGAACATTTACTCTACACCTCATACACTCTCATTGCATTCATTGTCAGGTGGCTAAGTAAAAATCAAGTGCATTCATTTTAGATTGATCCCCAGTACTTGATTGTCATCAAGCAAAGATTACAATTTATTACTCTTGGTGTTTGTTAACACCTAGACGGCTTGGCGGGAGTTTGCGCGGTGATCTTTTCAAGAAGATTGCGAAGAGGTCTGGTGTCAAAATTATGATTGGTTCGGTGTTTGCCATCTCCGAAGTGGAGGAAGAACATCCACTAGTGAAATTGAGGGAATGCTTAATTTGTGGAGCCAGCTTGATTAGCTCAAGCTTCCTCAACGTGGACTAGTGAAGACCGACAAGTCTTCGATACCACCGAAAAAACTTTCTTGTCTTCATTGTAGTTAATTCTTATCTTTACTTTCTTGCATTTACATTTCTAGCTTTTCTAGTGTGCTTGTTTAGCTTAGCTAGGAGTGTATCTAGTTTTGTCATTAACTATTTTTGTCTCTAGTAGCACAATAGTTTTACCACCTTTATTGTGCGAGAAAACCTTGTTAGAACTATCTTGTTTAAACTTTTAAAATTGTCAATTAGTTTTAAAAATCTTATATTCACCCCCCTCTAGTCGGTATCCTTGATCCTACACTTACAGGGTGGAGGAGGGAGAAAGAGAAAGATGGGAAAGAGATAAGGTAAGGGTATTTTGGAAGAAAAAACTGACAAGGTTAACATATGGGTTTGGATGGCAAGGTGACGGCAATGGCATAGAGTGAAGAAAAGTTTAAAAGTAATAGCATAGAATGAATATGCAGTTATTCAATGGTAAATCATGAAAGAGAGTGATTTAGTGGCAAATAATCAGTTTTCTCTAGTTGTATATTCAGGTATGGAAAAAGTCCATCTGTGCTCTCTCAACTCTTCACTTGATTTAATTTTCGTCCCTCGTGTACAATACTATTTATAACTCATCCAACTGTCTAAACTCTTCATGTAGTTTAATTTTTGTCCTCGTATCCGATACTGTTTATAACTCATCCCTAAACTGTCAAAATCAGAACAAATCAAGATCAAAATTGGTTTCATGGGTGATTTTGGGTGACGTGGACGATGACTAAGATCCTCGCTGGTAAGTCCTCCATTAGGCAGTAGGCCCCGCATGTTAGTAGTTCAGGAAGTCCCTCCCTCTTGGCTCTCCTCGACCATTCAGACATTTGTATGAACACCTTGAGGTCGCTGTCCATGCGTGTGCTTAGTAAATGCTACCATCCCTACTGCCGCGATGGTCGAGGACAAGCATTGGTCTTGATGGCCAGACGCAAGGTCAGACGCCAAGCAACACAAGAAGCAGAGTGGCACACCAAACAACACAAGAAGCTCGATGAGGAGCTCGATGAAATGACCTTATTTTTTCAAACATGGTATATCTAGTTTGCATAATTGTTTAGGATTCTGATTGTAGATCGGAATGACGCTAAATCTGCTTACGAATATTTTAAAAATATTAATTTTTTTGGATTATGCCCTAATGACTATTTTGTAGCAATAAAATGAGCATCTCAAGTCTAAAGCTTTAACTTGCATCCAGAAAAACCAAATAGCCTCCATAGGAAAGCTTGAGTGCGGTCGTAACCCTAACACGAACTCCAAAGTATCCTTCAATCCTCTGATACACATTCTGATAAAAATTTAGTAAGATTAAGTACACAACATACTCATCAAGCCATATGAAAAATCTATTTAACTATATGCCAGGAGTTCAATTGATTGTTGAAGGTTTACCATGTCAGGTATACGTTAATGCATCATTTAGTTTTAAAGATAATGTCCATTAAAACGGTAAAAATCATACTAGTATATAATAAGTGGTTTACTCAACAATTATAATTACCATATTATCATCTCAAAATCTCTACTTATGTGTCATATATTGGAATCACCCATGAACACAACTTCATTAACCGGAAGCACAATGTATCCGAATACCATTGATTATACTCTGCAGAGTTACCCAATTTTACCCACAAGATACCTCAAACTCATAATATCAAGCTATATACACGCAACATGATAGCATGTGATTGGGTTGAGATTACAAAGCATTTTCACTGCTCAACCTTTCTAGCATCTACCCGATAAGTTTTTGGATAATACAGCCATAAGGAAACCACCGGCCAACAGTGGAATGCATGACCCGATGCTGACTGTACCTACCGTTGCATAGATCAGCGAGTGTCCCTCTGGGCCCATTCCTGTCCCACCCCCAATCCGTTGGCGCTCTATACAACAAGAGTAGGTGACATCATGTAGATATTCAATCGTAAGAGCAGTGTACTAAGCCAAGTTGGATATATCAAACCCATGGTTGAGCGAGTATTGTGTCTGTTATTTGGCACAAAGTTCTAATCCTTACATATCTTTAGTGGGAAGATGAACTAACAACCAACTCGTGGTTGCCCACCTTCTTGGCCCAACATTCGACTCACTTTTATCAAGTCTATTGGGTTGTCTAACCTCGTTTCAACCCTCAACTCTCCACCAAAACCATTGGTGGTTAGTCAATACTCTTTTTTAGTATTTGTAAACACATTGTGTGACAATGCTGAACATTTATTATTATTTTATGTATCTTAAACTTGTCAAGATGAATATGACCTACAAAGAATAGGTGGTTGTGGGTGTGTGGGTGATATGATTTATCTAAGCATCATGACATTCAAAAATATAATTACAATACCAGTGTAATGGGCATAAATATGATAATAAAATTAATACTATAATTAATTACATGAAATATAGGCTCAAAATGATCAGGTGAACAGTGACAAGTATGCTACTGTTGACTAACAGGTTTGGGTGGGAATAGTAGAGGGTTTGATGAATACTGTTAGGTTTGGGCTGAGGATTAATAGGTTGCATAGTATCAGGCCTTGATGAATAGTATTAGGTTGTACAGTGTTCGACCGAAAGTGAATAGAGATGGGTTGTACAATAGGGAATAGTGTTAGGCTGGTTCGACGGTTGGGCCTACTTGGCGGCCCATTTGGACACTTGGCTCAATTTGAGCCCAACTCACCTTTCTTTCTCTCGTTGGCTCTCTTTGTTCCCTTTCCTCCTATCTGGCTGACGGCGGCGGCGATTGTGGCAGCAGTCGTGGTCGGCGGCGACGCCGGTGGTGTAGTGAGAATCAGTGAGGCACGGGCAACCCATTTTGGGCACTTACACGGGATGAGGCGGCACGGGAATGGTGTCACGGCGGTGGTGGCGCAAGATCAGAACAGAGGACGGCGACAGTGGTGCTCCGGCCAAATCGGTCGGTGCTTGAGCACCAGTGGACCAAGGGGATTCAACGGTAGTAGCGGTAGGCTAGGGAAGCTCTGTGACAGTTTGCCACCATTGGCTGAGGGCGACGCCCCGGTGGGGCATGGTGGCAGTGAGCTGACGGCGGGGATGGGGTGTTTCGAGCTGACGGCGGGGATGGGGTGTTTCAGGAGGGCAAGACGGTGCTGGTGATGGGGTCTGGGGTCTAGGGGCTAGGGGCTAGAGGGTGGCGGCGGATTGGGTTTCGGCTTACCGGAGAAGACGAAGAAGGTGGCGGCGATTCGTGGAGTTGGCTGGGGTTGGGGGAGAAAGAGGGGTCCAATGAGGTGGGGTGAGTGATGGTGAAGGTCATGACGCGGTGGGGACGACTTTTATAGTCTAGGAAGGTGGTCGCGACAGTGTGCATGCCCGGGGCGGCATGGCGTGTGGCGGCGAGGTGGATGGCGAGGCGGAATTGGCGTTATGCAGGGGCGAGTTGGCAGCGGGGTGGCACGACGGGAGGGGTGGTGTCTCACTGGCGCAAGGGCATGCGGTGGTAAGGACGACTACGACGCTCGCGGGATGTCGAGCAGGTGGCAGTGACGGAGAAAGGTGTGGCGCGAGCGAAGACTGGAGGCCGAGGTGGTGCTGGTGCGACCAATTAATGCCGCGGTGAGGTGGTCGGCAAGGTGGCGCGACTTGGCGTGGATGAAGACGGTGGAAGGTCGAGGCGGTGTGTGTTGTGACGAATGCGACACAAAGAAGAATAGTGGATGCGGGTTGGTATGGAGGCGTTTTCAAACCGAGATGGATTTTCAGAAAAGAAAGCGGAAATTGACCGAAACTTTTCAAATTAGGCAAGAAATCAAAGAATGAACCAAACTTCAAACAACTTTTAAATTTTGATTCGGTAAGGACACGCATTGGATGAAGTACGCTCGGGTCCGCCTCATCCTTTCCTTCGTATTCCTATCATTCCACCCTCTTCTGTGCATCGACACCACCGGAACACGACCTTCTTCGGATCCGGCCACCACGCCGCTGCGCCGTCCCGCTGCTCTGGTGAAGCTTTGGTCGATCCCTCCCTCCTCTCCCCTTTCCTTTTTACCAGCCGCACAACGCTAACTCCCTCCACGGCAGCCTGACGGGACCTAGTCATGGCTCGTGCGCTCGCAAGGTGCAGCGGCGCTCGCACGCGAGCGGCGACACGGCCGCCCTCCATAGAGCTCCGTCGCGCGTTGATCCGCCATCAAGCGCACCTCCGGCGTCGCCTCCCACCTCCAAATCCACCACCGCTGGCCACTACTCCATCGCCACCACCCGTGGCATCAATCCATGCCGTCGCATGCCAGATTGGGATGCAGCTCGAGAGTTTGGGCGAGAACGGCTGGCAGCGGCTTCAAATCGGTGCTCCAGTCCTGCTTTCACGCGCTCTGCGCCATGCTCGCGGAGCCAAAATTGGAATGTCTCCGGGGGCAGTGGCCTAAGCATGGGCAGCGGTGGATCAGCCTCGGCTGTTCCTCTCGCCGGCGTCCTCTTTGACAGAGATTGATAGAGACGAAGAGCGGGGTTGACATGTGGGGTAAGTTAATAAAACGACCTATAAAACCGAGCTTATGACGTAATTTGCTCTATTTTTGCGAATTGATGGACGAATTCTAGACAGTATTGCACATGTGAGACGAGGAGTTGAGGGACCACATACTTTTTCCTTCACGTATTACAGCGAAGGATTACAATTTTATCAAATTCCAGTGTAATAGCGGGAGAATATTATTCGGACAAGAAAAAAAAAATCATAAAACAGTCATTCGCTCCCAAAAAATCCAGCAGAGAAAGACATGAACTGCCACTACTGTAAGAAAGATTCAAAAAGTGAAGGCGCGATACCATCAATCAAAAAACCAAGCCTGATTCTCTCTCAAAAAAAAAAAAGCAAGCCTGATGACTGTCATAAATAGTTCCTTGACAAAGTCTTGCCAGATCTTAGCCTGTAAAAACTTGTTTTATTATTATTCATTACAACAAAGAGCAGACCCTTGCAGTTACGCAACAAATGGGACGCACAGATAAGAATAAATCTTACACTCCAACGAGGAAACTCTTATTCAGCTATAAGTTTCTAAAACTATGTTTTTCTATTTGCGCACAGTTGTGGCTTCTACAATCTGAATTCCTAACTGCAAGTTCACAAACTGCAGCGAGCAATGTACTCTTCTATAGAGTGTCATTTAATTTAGAGAACCGTCTTTGTACATCCTGGTTGAAAGAGATGGCAGGGCACTTGATGACCCTTCTGTATTCGGTACTTCATTTCAGTTGTGGAACTCTTCTCCACTGGTTGTGTTTGATTTGTATTTTGGCTCGAGCCTACACATTTGAGACTAAGCTCGTCAGCTCAGAAGACCCGTCAGCTCATCTGTCCTACTACATCAGATTGTCATCAGTTCCTACAAGGCAAGGAAGACAATCAATTATGCACATGTTTCATGATCAACTCACCTAAAGGACTCAATGCTATCAACATGGATATTGTAAAACTATGTAAATTCTGCATACTGACTAGAAAATGCAGTGATATCTACCTTCTCAACATACATGCAACAAATGCAGTGACATCTGCCTTCTCAACATACATGCAACAAATGCAGGACTGCCCAGTTAAAGATATTTGCGATAGCATACCTGCAAACTACAGAATTAGGTTACATCCAAATTGGTCGTATGTGTGAAGTTCTTGGTTAAAGTTTCCAATTGAATAACATGTTCATTATGTCCCTTTTCCTTCATTCTTGGGGCTTCAGTGATAGAATTTGTGCTTTGAGAATTCTGGCAAGGAGAGTTCAGAATCTCAGAACCACAAGTATCCAATCCATCTGATGAAAAATCTAGTTGTTTCTCAACTGTTTTCGTGACAGCCATTCTTTTTGACCTTATCCGATATGGAGGTGAAACATCAAAGCTCCTTACAGAAGACGATAACCCATCAAGAGAACCCAATGGCAAAAAGGATGCAGTTTTAAATGACTCTGGGGTATCTGTAGTAGGTTCCTTCCCCATGGGAGTGTAAAAGCTATCAGTGTTTACTCCACTCTTCAACTCACTAGCTGAAGCAGGCGTTGATTTATCCCGTTTTCTTCTCCTTAATATTGAAGGAGTACTTGGAAAGCTGTTGGCAGCACTCTTCAATATTGAATCAACACTTAGCTGGCTTGATATTTTTCCATTCGTTGGAGAGGGAGTAGTACAACCAATGGGTGGCAGTATCCCATCCCTGCAATGTTCAGATGTCTGATGCACGGTATGATGTTCAGAAAAGAGTGAGGAACTCATAGGGGTAGCTTCCATGTTGGGGATCTGGTACCAAAGAGGACCAAGGGTAGAATGCGCCTCATTCTTCAAAGGTGATGCTGGTTCACCTTTGGATGGTGCGGCGTCTAGTTGAATGGTACCAGACTCCTCCACAGGATCAGGTGTGGAATTAACCTCAATACCCTTATCATGAGCAGAATCAATTTCCAGGCCCTTGTCGCGGACAGAATCATTTTCTCGACCTTGCACCGCTAAAGTAACAGCAGAACCATCAACTATTGATGACACTTCATACGAAGTTAGTGGCTGAGCAGTTGGTAATACGAACCCTGAGCAGTCCTTGCCATGTTCCAATTTGTGTGCCTGTCGAAGTGGGCTAAAATTCGAATGATGAGTTATTTCAGGTAGGTCTTTTGAACTGATGCTGGACAATTTGTTCAGATCAAGATGGCCCTCAGTAGCCATCTGCTTCGGTTTATCCTTGAAATCATCAGGACCCAGTAGTTTTGGAACTGCCAGAACATTGCTAGTCCTATAGATGTCTAGCTTCTTTCTTAAAGAACTATTCCAGTGATTCTTTATGGAATTATCAGTCCTGGAAACAGCAACATACTATCAGCAGGGTTCCAGAGTCTTGTGAAATGAACAGGGAAAACTAAAGTGATGTACAAGAGCTGCTTTTCAAAAATAAGGATGCAATTCATACTTATGAAGAAACAATAAAGAGTTGAATACCATGATATGAACCCAACTGGCTATGAACAGTAAAAACAGAAATTCAAATCAGAACAACTAAATTGCAGTAATGCATTCATGACAGGGTTACATGTAATTATAAATTTATAATAGAAACAGAATGGTATCAGCATAATACACTGGAGCAAGGATCGAAATACCGTTACCGGATTGAATTCCGGCAGGGAACCGGGAACGGTAACCGGCCGGTTACGGGTTTTCCCGGGAAAAACCCGGTTGAATTTCGTTTAAATTTGCTTAAAAATCAACCGAAATTCGAAATTTGAAATTTGAATTTGCAAACTCTGGAAAAACCGACCGGGATTTCATTTTCCACTGCCCACCGGTGAGGCCGGTTACCGGCGGTAATCAGCCGAGCATTCTGATCTTTATTCAGGTACAGAAGCCTAGGATAGTTTTTGGAGTATTCTATTCTTTAGTCAGATCTAGCAGGCCACTGTATTCCATTATGGTTATCTTGTAACCACAATTCTTTTTATCAGAGCAAACAGGGAATTTTGACAGCCAAAAACAGGGGAAGGCCATGTCATAGAACATCAAGCATAGAAGGAAAAGAAAAAGGCAAATCCCCTTTACATTGTGTATCATATTAAAAAAAACAATGGTTTTACAACTTATACAGTATACGTAAAAAAAAAACTATAATGGCCCGTGTTATTCCCACATCTTAACATGCCAAGTACCCAAATGGGGGGAATGGAGGATCATTGAAATAATTGAAAGAATAAGCTGTATAGTAATACCTTCCAGGAAGAACTTTTGCTATTTCTGCCCATTTATTCCCATATATCTGATGAGCATTAATGAGTGCCCGTTCCTCCTCAGCAGTCCAAGCATCTTTCCTTATTTCTGGATTCAGATGATTATGCCACCTGAGATTGTTTGAATTCAGAATTAGCTCCATATCATGTGCTATGCCACGTCAAGCTTAGCTTTAATTTACATAATATACAGTTAAACTCACTAGGAATATAATTGATATGGAATGAATAGTTTGATTTCAGCCAGAAGATTTAGGAAGAATATTTTTACTTCCTATAACAGAATGGTTAGCCAATTATTTTTGTAGTTCTTTCAGTAAAGAGTGTATTACTTAATTATGAAAAGGATTCGGAGCTTTTCTTGTAATTATAACAATTTCCCTAATTTTTCTTGCATGAAGAACAAAATGCATATCAGCAAACAATAAAAATAGAGCAACTAAAAGTTCTGCTAATAACAATACACAGACTTTTGCTGATAGTCTGTACATGATCAAAATAATACCTCTCTCGACATTGCTTGCCTATACGGCCAGACAGAGACCTTGCTATGACAGACCATTTTGTTGCTCCATACTTTTTTACAAGATCAATGATTTTATCATCTTCCTGTAGAAAAATGTCATGTATATAACATTTAGAAGATAGAATGTGCAAACGCTTTTTATTGTCAAGGCAAAGTCAACACTGCAGTGACAAACCTCTTGAGTCCAAGGACCTTTGATAAGTTCGGGATTAAGAACCTTTTGCCATCGATGCAAACATTGTACCTCTGTCCTATCAGGAAAGAATTCAGCTGCATAGGTAGATACAGATGCCTCCTGTGAGTTCACCGCATTTGTACGTAGATATGAAAAAACTTCTAACTTGATATTTCTATAACTATCTACAATATGGCATATGCATACTCGTACAGTCGTACCAACTACTACCCATGGAACAACTGATATTAAATGCCATACTTCAGCAATAAACAACCAGTCCAACTACAAGAGCACCAATAACTATTCTTACTTTCTGTTAGCCATTTTTCCTCAATTGGTATCCGTATACACATATATATAAGAATACAATTGGGCCCCATGTTAATGAAATTAAGTCATTACTCATTAACAAGATGCTAAATGCATTTGCAGATATGTTGTTTTCAATAAATTTGGCTCCTTACTATCTGCGGAGCTTCAACATTGGTAGGAAAGCTCCTTGATGTATTCTACAAGAAGCACAATCTAACCACGTATTCCAAATTCTCTCAACATCTGTTCACAGCCACAGTTAGCTTTCATATGAAAACCTACTGACAGTGTTTCCTGATCCTTGCTCATTTTTTGATTCATTGGCTCTACTGTCAGGGTTATACTATCTTGCTCATTTTTTGATTCATTGGCTCTACTGTCAGGGTTATACTAATCTTCCTATTCTTTTCATAACATATAATTCACTAAAAAGGTTCAATAATCAATACTCAATAGCATGGGGTGTAGTGTTCAACTCAACTATTTGTTAATAACAAATAGGCAGTTAGCTAAGCAGAGAAAACCATGGGGGGAACCATCTTCAACTTCAAACACTATAAAGTACTATACATGAAAGAGACATACTTATTTCCATATTTGATGAGTGAATTTAAGGCCTAAGATTAGTACAAAACCATACTGCATAAAATAGCAAAGATAAGTATGCAGTAGCTTTTATTATTTCTACAAGTACAAGATCAAGTGAGTATATGAGTTGTACAGTGGAAAGAAGAGGCAAACCTATTTTCTTCCAGCTTCTGCCCTTGAATGCTTCAACTGCCTTCCGCAAAGTTTCATCCTGTTTCCATATGTTGAGGTCAATTAGCAACAGTTCGGAGTGTATATTGGAATCAAACAGCAAAATTATTTTTCAAACAGATAGAAAAGGTAAACTTCTAGTGAGAAAATCATCAACAGTCAGACCATGAACAATAAAAATGATAGGAATACAACTTTTTACAGTGATAATATTGCCGCTGCTGCATATGTTCATATTAGATAGATATACAAACCAAACTAAATATTTATATTGCACATTAGCGTATATGCACTATGAATATAAGTTTATATTGCATGTAATAAACAAGTCTGTATAATAGAGAAAGTGAAGTAACCTCTTCTGGTGTCCAGCCACCCTTAGCTCGCCTTATGGGTCCACTTGTTCGCCTAACATAAGGAAAAGTTTATCAGATAAATATAGTGAAATATTGTCAGTTCAGGGCATGAAAAAACATACTAGGTATTACCGTCTGCTGCTATATATACTAGCATAAGATGTCAAAAAAAGCAGAAGTTGTTGAAGGGGACTACACTCTACAGATATACACTGTGTAAATACGCAGGCGTTAAATTCTCATAAAAATATACTAAAATGGATTCCTCTGTGTCACGGATCATAGTTCATAACTGGGTAAACACCACCAGAAAGAAAGCCGAACGGCGTTGGCTGGTGGGATGAGCGATTAGACTATAGATTGGGATGATAGAACCTTGGAAGGGAAACTAGATTAATTCATCTTTCTTGCTTAATTGATAATGGATACATGTTATCCCTTTTATAGGGACGACCCGAGTTGACGGCTAAGAAACAATCTCTATTTATATAAAAAAAATCTATCTCTATTAGATGGAATATATCTCTAAGAAAGTAAACTCAACTAATAAGGAAACTAACTATTCTTATCTCCATTTCTCAACTACTAATGCACCCGGCCCGGCACAGTGGCGATGCCACAGTCCATGCTTTCACGTGCTCGAGCATGGGCTCCCCTGGCCACCAACACCACCACACCTGCCTCCTACAATCTGATGCTAACGACGAAGGCAGCAAGAGCAAGAACGGCGCCCTAGCACGGCAGGAGGAGGCGAGGGAATCCACGATGTCGGAGTTGTCGAGCGGGAAGCCGGCAGTGACGCCAAACTCCGTGATCAACCTTAACCAGTGTCTTTCTTGTTCCTTTATTATTTCTTCGTTATAATATCTGCAATTTGGGAGCGTGGGAAGGTGTTCTTCCCCCACGAAGCATGTCCTTGTGCAATGTCAATGTCAAGGAGGAATGAACACCCATCTAGGGTCGATTGATGCCAAGATTGTGCAGATTTACTCACGATGCATGCACCTAGAGCCCGATTTTTACCACTTCTTTTTTTTCTCCGCTGATGATGGAAAACCACATGAGCATACTCCGGTTGCTCAATTGATTATACAATGAATTTGGCATTCGTGCTACCGGCTGCAGCAAGGACCCTACCATGTTTGAGGCCTTTTGGAGGGAGACAGGGGACGCGGCCGAGATCGTCATCCCGCGGTGGCAGACGATGAGCTACTTCTCCGATGTATGCAACGTCTGCTGGTTCCTCGAGCCAGAGTTCGATCAGCAGGTGCGCCGCCTCCACCGGCTGGTCGGCAACACCGCGGTGGACGGGTACCATGTCCTGGTCGGCGACGGCCAATGGCGACTAGGTGGGAGGCGCAGGCCGCAGAGGACGAGGGTGGAGGCGCGGAGCCACGAAGGGTGCGCCGCGGCGGCCAGCGATGACTAGGCGGGTATCCAGCGAGGCGCTCACCCTCCTCAATGGCAATTAGATCCTTGTCCACCGAGCACCACCTCGAAGCCACTGGTGTAGCATGAACAGCGTGCTGTGCTACAGTACCATACGTGCTATTCACTCTCATGAGTATCCCCGCGCGTAACAACTACTCACTCCTTCTGCAACAACTCATCCTAGGTGAAGCCCATGTTAACGAGATGTTGCGATGGCGACATGGGTCCTTGAAGATCGTTGCCTCTACTTTGGCAGGGTTGCAGCAGGGCTTCGGCAGCTTCGCCGAAAGACGTGGAAGCACCACTAAAGGTTTTGGCTCTACCACGGCAAGCTTCGGAGACGCCATGGTAGGATGTGGTAGTGTCGCGGCAAGTTCCGACAGCGTCATTGTGGTTGCTGGAAACGCCGCCGCCTCTCGTTGTGCCTTCTTCTCTTTCTAATCTGTGATCTTCTCTAAAGTAGCATACATGTCGAGGAAGATGGTCATCATCTTCTTGTCGTTGTCGTTGGTACTCATGGCCATCCTGTTGGTGTTAGCCTTTATCATGGCCAACGACTCGACGGCAAGTCTGATGGTCTGATATGTCGCCATAACCATGGTAGCAGAAGTCGTGGGAAGGAATCGACTGCTCTGATACCTAATGTCACGAACCTTAGTTCATAACGGGGTAAACACCGCCAGGAAGAAGGCCGGACGACGCGGCTTGGTGGGATGAGCGATTAGACTATAGATTAGGATGATAGAACCCTGGAAGGGAGACTAGATTAATTCATCTTTCTTGCTTAATTGATAATGGATATATGTTATCCCTTTTATAGAGATGACCTGACTTGACCCTAAGAAACAATCTATATTTCTAAGGAAACCTATCTCTACGGAAATAAATCTAACTAACAAGGAAACTAACTATTCTTATCTCTATTTCCCAACTGCACCCGCGGGCTCGGCATGAACACTATTTTCGCTTGTGAACAGTATTCCTGCACGTGACAGGTGAACAGTTACATCCTGCGTGGCACCTTAAGATGCCAAAATTTGCGTAGCCTGAGTGGGGAAAGCCCAATAGAATCAGGCGTATGCTACAGCTACTAAAGAACTTACAGCATCATCATGCGGATGCATTTCACTCAGGAAAGGATTGTCAATGACCGTTTGTTAATGTCTGCGTGATCCAGGACAGTGAATTTTGTGATGATTATCATTAACAGGCAAGAAGACACTGCAAACAAAACAAAATAAAACAAACGAATCCCCTGCAAATTTGTGACCTACGGTTACGTGACATCACTAAATCATACCAAATGAAATGGCGGTCTTGTATATTTAAAATCATTACTTGATGCCACCAATGGTTACTAAAAAAGGCTATCCACATTTCATGGAACCATTCACTACTAAAATAAAAGAACATTGTGGTGTTGTACACATGCTTGATCATGGCAACTGTTTTGAAAGCACATTTCAATTAAGAGATATTTCCAAGACAACAAATTGCTTAACAATATTAAGACATCATGGATCAAGCATTTAAAAATGGGAAAGAGAGATATGGTGACTGCAACTACTAAAACCATGGCACCACTAAAACACAAAATAAAATTTCCTCCCTATCGCATTGAAGCAACTGCTGCCATAGGCCATAGCACACCAGGACGATATTTTAAACAGGGCAGCAGTCAGCGAAAAAACATCAAAGTTACAACTAAATGGTATCTCCAATGTTGCAAGCCGAGCATACTAAAGCTACTAAAACCTCAGGAACCATGACACAACAACAACAACAACAAAAACAAAAACAGCTTTCCCATCAAAATAATAACTATTGCACGCCAGTGGGACCATAGTTTAACCAACTGAGCACTTTAAAGTGAAGAATTTAATAAAAATTACATCAATCTACACACCTTAAAGTCAACCAAATCACAGCAACTGAAATCTCAATAGCACGAGCATACCAAAAAAAAACACCTTTCATATGAAAATAACCACCACAACACACTCAAACCATGTCTGAAACTATGAATGAAGATAGCACGCCAACACAGTAGTTCATCAAATCTACAAGAACTCAGCGTGCCTTAGGAACCCAATGGATACCCCCAAAAAACCACCTTTCCACCCAAACAACCACCATACCACTCCTGTGCCATGTCTCGACCAAGACAGCATTCCTCACGGCAAGAATTTCTCAAAATTGCATACGAAACGCTCATCAAATCATAGGCCAGACAAATTACAGCCGATAAAACCACACAACCACTACCCGATCCACAAAAAAGACCATTTTTCTCACCCCGAACACCCACCGCACCAGGACCACAACCCGAGCAAGCATCATCCAAGCCAGGTAAAGCAAACGGTACTAACCAACGGACGGGCCCAGATCCCTCCCATGATAGGACCAACTAAGGGCACAGAGTCTCCTTACCTAAGACCGGAGATGGAATTCGCCGAGCTAGACACCGGCGGCGACATCCGCGCGAGTCCGCCGCCATAGCTGCTCCCGTCCGACACCGACGAGCTCGACGCCACCAGAGGCTGCCGGTTCTCCACGCACCCCTCCTGCTCCACCTCCTCCATGGCCCCCATCACCGCAACAACCTAACACGGCAAAACAACCACAAAAAAAAACAACCTTTAGATCAAATTCCCCACGGGAACCAACGCGAACAGATCAAGCGAAACTCCGCCTTACAAATCTAGAGGATCCCAGATCGAGCGATTGGGGGATCAAATCGGGGGCTGGGAGGGCGAATCAATCGGGGACGGGAGATGGCGCGAAGCGAGCGAGGGAGCGGTGGCTCGAAACCCTAGGAGGGTATAAAAGAGCAAGCTTTTTTCCTCTCTCTTTCTCTACGGCTTCCGTTGGGTGTCGGGGGGAGTTGATGGAGAGGGGAGAGATGATGCTTTCAAAAAAACCTCGCCCGTTGAATGGATGGGGGAACGGGAGGGGAGGGGAGAGGAGGAGCAGAGGAATAAATTACTACCGCCGTTTGTTCGAATTGATCCCTAAACTTGTTCTGTATGAGATAAGGAAACGGGGAAGTTTTCTGTACAACTGCACTACATACAGAAGATACAGAAGATCGTCTAGATTCAAAACTGACTGATTTGGTTAAAACCAACGAACTTGTGCATATAAATGTTAAAGGGGTGAGAACGTATGATAAAATATATCTGACTGTTAAAAAATAGTAAAGGCAACATCGATTTTTTCATTGTTACATCAATTTAATGGTTGAGAGGATCGTTTATATAATTTACAGTAGTTAGGGGGCGGAATATACAAAAGAGGAGCAGTACGAGTTAGAGACGGAAGCAAACGTGCAGCGGACGCGACTCGTGTGATGGCGTGTTGATTGCGCCGTTAATGACAACCGATTCGGATTCTAGAAGGAGCACTGTAACGCCGCCGCCATCTGCTATGGGTGAAAGTTTGAACCCCTACACTATAAGAAAAACATACATGCAACAACACATAACTCGCAACGGAAACAGCTGCCCCCCTCTAAACTCATCTTATCATGACTTCCCACCTCCCCTAGTCGGTTAGTCTCTTCCGCTTCATCCTTCCTCTAAAAAATCCCAATCGGCCCGTCCCTTCCCCCAAATCCGTGCCGTTACCCACTCGTCACCACCGCGCCGCCCTCGCCAGCCCTCATCCTCGCCCGCATCCCTCGCCCTTCGCCTCCCTCCTTCCTCGCCGCCGTCGCCGCCTCCCTCCTCCCTCACAGCCGCCGCCACCTCACCTCCCGCCTCATCTCTTCCCCCCACCCACGCCCTCCCCAGTGGCGTCCCTCCTCCTTCGCCGCTGCAGCTGCCTTCGAATCCAAAAGGCGAATCGCTCGCGCTCGCCACCGATGATGAAGACGAAGACCCCACGGCCACGCTCCAGCAAGTCTCGCCGCGTCTCCACAATGACGGCGGCGGCGAAGGAGGAGGGGAGCTCGCCGTCCAGGGAGCTCTCGCTCGAGCTCGAGCACGTCTCCCTCTTCCCCTTCCTTTCCGACCTCCCCAGCTCCGCGCATACACCCTTCGTGGAGCTCTTGGATGAGTCCCGCGACCAGGCTCCGCCGCCTCCGCCTGCCCTGCAACCGCAGTCCTCGCCTGTGGACGCCGACGACCCCGTTGAGGAGAAGGATTGCTGCATCCTTAGCCAGGATTTCTTCTGGTACGTTACGATTTCAATCCGAGCTGGGTTTTGGTGTGCTTCGAGTATGCATGCGCTCGGATTAACCTTACTATTCTTTTAGCTATTTTGTTGTAACCTGGATTACATCACGCTGGACGCACCGCAGCTGGTGAGCGGTTTCGAGGCCAATAAGGTGAGAAAGACTAGACTTTTATTTGGGTGATTGACGTATTGGAGTATGCCATGATTGACGGTGAGAAAGTCAGTGAATGCTCGGAGCAAGATGTACAAGAGAGGTGAGTGTGTGACCCCCTCGAACTGATTCCCGATCGATCTAAATGCATCATCATATTTCTGCCACAAGATCCAACTATCGATTGGAAATCCTCGTAAATTCCTAAGTTTGATGTGCTTGCTCTGTTTCCGTGTTCATGTATAAACGAATAAATGCCAATCCTTACAGATTGTTCCCCAAAAGGCCTCCGGTCGACAACTAGCAGATTACTCCGATCCAGTAGGGCGGTCTAAGTCGAGATGATCCAGAGGAAGAACTGAGACAACCTAGTTTGCAAAAGAGAGGTAGCTATGTCTCTCAATCAGCAGTAGCTCTGCGCTGCCAGGTGATGCCTCCACCTTATATCAAGAACTCGTACCTGAATATGCATCCTCGAATAGATGATGATGTTTTCTGCTGGAGGCAATACAAATCATCAGGTATCGTTTATGCATTTTATGTTATTAAACCATGTTCATTTCCATTCCCTTCAAACTATCATGTATCTATTTGTTAGGAGTCATACTTGTAAGGCTAACATGTAATCACTACATGTCTTTTCAGCCTGCGTTGCACCGCCCGACTTTGCGGAGCCACAGACGGTGAGTTCTTGTAGAGACCCTCACATATCCAACCGTTTCTCAGTGCTGATTGTTGCATGCCTAGAAAAGTCCATGGCTTCATAGGAGACAAAATGAAATAACATTAGAACTTGATACTTCAATTGACGGAAGCAACACTAAGTTACTGGGCTTTACATTCTTGAACACTACCCCTTCCTGTAGTATACTCGGTATACCTAAACTGATTTTTGGCATAGGTGGCAAAACTTGGCTTCATGTTTACAAGATCAGTAGTTCAATACTATATTTCAGTGAAATATGAATTGATGTTGGCATAGGTGGCATATGTGGCAAAACTTGGCTTCCTGTAGTATACTCTGTACAAGCGTATGAAACTTGTGTGGTTCTTGACGGTGGAGTATGCAATACAAAAGTCACTCATGCCAATTACTTTGTGCTTGGAATGCTAACCTTGCCCTTTGCTAAGATGTTACTTAGGACTTGATGTACAAAATTCTAGATTTCTAGTTTCAGCTACATTTTAGAAGAAGGTTTTCCCTGCTTACATTGAAAGCAAATTAAAGAGTCTTACAAAGTTACCAGCCAACAAATTGCTACTTGCTACTTGCTTACCTAGCTCCTATCATAGTATCATGTACTTACTAGTTACTACTTGCTTAAATAGTCTCTGTTATCGTGTGATGCTTG
This sequence comes from Hsuehochloa calcarea, assembly GCA_036346395.1. Taxonomy (NCBI): domain Eukaryota; kingdom Viridiplantae; phylum Streptophyta; class Magnoliopsida; order Poales; family Poaceae; genus Hsuehochloa; species Hsuehochloa calcarea. The sequence continues at coordinate 53,082,472 of CM070593.1, read as the reverse complement.
TGAAGCTATTAATCTAGTTGCATTTGGGACATGTAATATGGTTGATTGATTTTTATTTTGTGCGACATATATGGTTTTTGTTTTCACGCAATATTTGGATAAGTATTCATGACCGAAATAATCCATATTCGGTTTGGCGTGTATTCGCTCCGTATTTGTGATCGAGACTATCTGTATTCGTATTAGTATCCGGCACTGTCTGTGTCTGATTCTGAATCCAAGAAAAAATATGGAAAATGATACGGAATGAGCAATATTCGTCCATATCCGCTCCGTTTGCACCCCTAAGCCTTTGCACATCCATGCTATGACATGTATCATACATTGCAAAATTATTGCGGTACATCTTTTGTTAAATCATCTGATGTTAAAGTATATAAGTTTTACTTATATGTTGTCATTTTCATGCAGGTCAACAAGACAAGTTCATAGTTCTTCACATTGATAGCGGAACAGTGATGGACAACAAAGACGAAAGAGCTAGATTATGTTAGATATCATGTATTATAATTTAAGAATAATTCATAGAATTCTTGTACTCCAGTTTGTACATGTCACGTTCACCAATATATCATTCTCTCAATAAATACATCTATTTACTTCATTCTTTAGACGAGTATAATTTATTGTCAAAAATGTGTTTAGCCTTGTGGGCCTAGCTTAATTATTACTTCTGCAAAATTTTAAAATGATGAATCTTTTAGAATACTAATATGGGTCGTAAACAATTATAAAAATAATTTGTTGTTCAAAATAGCAACGCATAAAAGTGTTGGCCATGCTTAGATATATCCGTTGCTACCTTGCAACTCTTTTTGTACTAGTTACCAACGCTTTTATATGTATTGTGATAGACTTTGCAACGGCCTCAATGGCAACACATACAAAATGTGTTGGTATAGACCATAGAAACAATTATATGGACATATAGCAACGCATACATGCATTGCGAAAGGGGTGTTCATGGTGTAGTGCTAACTGTTCTTCCGATGCGGTGCGGCCGTCCGTGCGAGTGGAGTGACTAGCCGCACCCGGCCGTGGAGATTCCAGATCATCTGCGCCGTCCGTTCTCGAACCTGGGTACGGGATGATTTTGTCGCGGACGATGCTTCAGATTGCCATGGTGAGCTAGACCTAAACAAGTAGTCGCAATGGGCCGACGGAAAATAGCCAGAATTCTAGGTTAAAGAAAGTGCTTCGTTTACTAAATAAGGTAGGTTCTGTTGTATATCAAACCGTTTTGAGCCCCAATTATGTATTAGCACTTTACCTAAACAAAGTCATATTAGAGGATTAGAGGCCTCTAAAGTCTATTAGTTAGTTTTGTCTCATATTGCTTATTCATACACGAAATAAATCTCCTATATAAATGGAGGCACGAGGCTTTTATTGTACACACAAGTCTACGAGCTAAGAAATCAATAAAGAGGGAATATTTGGATTGCATCTTTGTAATCTTCTCTAATGTTTATTATTTATGAGATGAGAGCTTCGTTCGTCGGCAACACGATCTGAATATACAGTGTGTTATAAATACAATAGCACTCTAAGCTAAGGCTTCCTAGCACCTAAGTTTTTAATTGTAGCAATAGTGTTCTTTTTAGTAGATTGGCCTTTTATACTATTCATTGCGGTGATCCCACTGGTCGTCCGGGTGCACGCAGTCCTATGACCACATTGGTCGTACGCCTCCGCGAATATGCTGACACACCGCCACTCACGGGCCACCGGCCGTAGCCTCCGCGTGTGCGCTGCTGTGCCATAATAGATCAGAACGAGTGCACACCTCTGCGTGAACGCCGCCGACCTTGTTGTCGGACTGCCGCACGCCTCCGCGTGCACCATTGAAGGATCTAGACCCGTCATTATGAGTTAATGGAGTGTTTTGGTGATTAATGACAAATCTATTTATGAGATTAATATTTTATTGTTATATCTAGTGTATAATATCATTTGGATATAAAGGTGAAATTCAACAAGGTATGCATTCGACATCACATTTCTTATATATTGTTGCATTCCTCGGATCCAGAATATAGGTTGAACCCCACCATAAGTATAACTTGAATATGTGCATATGTTCCTATTATACATTTGTGTATGCACACATTTAGGGAGAGTTCACTCCATATTTTGTGGTTTCATTAGTATTGATCCATATTCCGTTCTCCGCATATATTTATATCTCTACTTTGAAACATATCCATTTGAGTATATAAAACTTGTGTAGTTCTTGTATACTCATGTTGTGAGTATATAAAACTTGTGTAGTTCTTATATACTCATGTTGTGTTACATTCAATTATCTAAATTCATTTATTTGCAATTCAAGTGGTTATCATCAATTACCAAAGAGGGAAAGATTGAAGTATCTTGTCCCACCATTATGAGTCAATGGTACGATGTGGTAATTAATGATAATCATGTTGTGGAAGTAATATTTTCCATGAGTTGGATGAATAGGTTATGTTCCAGGGTGATGAAGACTTAGGATGACATCATGAGTTGATCGTCATCAAGTCAAGGTGTAAGAAGAAGATGCATCATGTGTTAATGCATATAAAGAGCATGAAGAAATGGGAATCATCGTGCGTCGATGATTTCAAGAAGTAGACCCATCATGTGTTGATGGAGGTCTAGTGAAGAATGCATCATGAGTTAATGCATATTCTAGTCAATAGCTTGAAGAAAAGGAAATCATCGTGTGTCGATGGTGTTCAAGAAGAGGAGATGATCACAAGTCAAGAGAAGACCCATCATATGTTGATGGAGGTCTAATGAAGGATGCATCATGTGTTGATGCATATAAAGACTTGGAGTAAAGGATGCATCATGTGTTGATACATGTCAAGACTCGGGATGAAGAAATCATCATGTGTTGATGATGTTCAAGACAAGATCTCGAAGTGAAGAAGACCATCATGTGTTGATGATTATCAAGTCAATGACCCAGACTTGAAGTGATGATGTGCGTCATCAAGCTTTAAGAAGATGCAAGGCAAAGGTATGACTAGCTAGGGTTAAGGATGTGTTCCTAGTCTTTACCGGTTTTGGTGTTTGGTTGGAAGACCGGATTGCTAGTATAGGTTGTCGTACTATTAAGAGGGGTCCTGCCTAGTAGCACGAGTTAGTCAGGTGTTGATAGCTCATTGTGCTTACTTTAGCTCATCTATGCATGGATCTATTATTTGCGAATGTGTTTTTCAAATAGCCGAGGCTCATGCATTTAATCTTTGTAGCATGGGACTATAATTTGTAAATGTGTTTTGCAAATGGTTGAAGTCCATGCACCTTAGCCTTGTAGCATGATGCTATTATTTACGAATGTGGTTTGCAAATAGTTGGTGCTCATGCATGATTCTTGTAGCATGTGACTTGAGGTTGCAAATGTGTTTCGCAAATGGTTTAAGTCCATGTATCTTATTCTTTATGGTGTGATTCTAAAAGTTGGCAAATGTGTTCTGCAGCTTGTTGAGAATCTTACGTTTAACTCTTGTTTGAATCACAAGTCAATTGGCAAATGTGTTTTGCAAATTGAGCTTCTCTCAGGAATATCAGTAGTTCCGACATTAAGACAGCGGAACTACCGCTGTGCGCTCGTACCGGCGTGTTGGGAGCGGAACTACGGCAACCCGGATGGTCCAAAATCCGGCAGTATGTTTTTTCCGAGAGACACTTTTTGGGGTTTTATTACTCTCTTGGAAGTGCGGTAGTACCGGCGTTGGTTGGGCGGAACTACCGCAAGTCGGTTGTACTGAAATCCTTACGAAACGCTTTTTACAGAACGACGCCTTTTGGAGTTTTGGTCTGCTCTTTGAAAGTCGGTTGTACCGCTGTGCTTTGAGCGGAACTACCGCAGATTGGTAATTCCAAAAAACAAATGACGGTACATTATTTCCAGAAGGTGTCATGTGTTGGACCTAAGTGGAAGCCGTAGTACCGCCCTTCAGAAAACGGAATGACCGGAGTGCGGAACTACTGCGAGTTGAGTGTCGGTAGTACCACGCTGCACTTTTCAACTGCTAGTTTCTCGTCTGATATAGTTGTTACTGTGCTTGTCGTGTAGGTACGGTAGTACCGGCCTATGAACGGCGATAGTACCGCTTGTGCTGATTTTTTCAGTATTTTGTTTCCAACGGCTAGTTTTTGTGTGTGGGCTATATATACCACCTTGGTCGATTGGGAAATAATCTTTGGCACCTCTATTCATTTCTTTGAACAAAGAGCAAGACATCTTATCTCTTATGTGCATGTGTTGCACCTAGTGGGCTTGGAGAGCAAACCCTAAGTGCATGTGTTCCTTAGGTAGTGGATTGTGTATCCATTGAGCTTAGATACTTGATTAGTTCAAGTGAAGGCCCGGTGTGGTTGTGAGTGGTTTGGTACTCACCATCTCCGGAGTGAAGGAATAGCAACCCCGAGTGGATCGAGGTGTTGGTTCGTGTTGGAACCGGTCCAAGTGGTTGGACTTACCTCGGAGGTGTTGGCTTAATTTGTGGACCTGATCCAATTCGTTTGGGCTTACCTCAACGTGGATTAGGGGAGACCAGCAAGTCTTCGAACACCACAGTAAAACATCATTGTGTCTATTGTGGTTTGTTCTTGTGCTTTACTTTGAGCAATTTACATTACTTGAATTCAATTGCTTACTTGTATTTGGTTAATTGCTTATGTTCATTTGTATTCATATTGTTGGTGCACTTAGTCAAGCCTAGTTGATTTAGGTTTTAATTGTGCAAAACCAAATTGTTATTAGCTTCCGCATTATAAATTGGTTTTAGCCAAAGAGATTTTTTAACCGCCTATTCACCCCCTCTAGTCGGCCTCCTCGATCTTACAGAGTAGAACTCCGATGAGGAGTATTCCAACTCCGACTCCGATGATGAAGATGGGTCTTCCAAGAAGAGAGAACTTGTCGGTATTGCCATCAAGGAAGTGCCGTCACTTTTCTCTACCCCCTACTTGCCTCATGGCAAAAGGAGACAAGGTAAAATTCATTAATGATAATGAACCTTCATATGATGAATTAATAGATACGCTTGAACAATTAAATGAATATTTAAAAAAAGAGAAGTCAAAATTTAAAGTCTTAAAGAAAGTGTATCTCTCTAAAATACTCTTATGACGAACTAAAGGAAGCTCATAACTCTCCTTCTAAAGGATATTAAGAAATCTCATTCTAGTGTTGGAATTTCTTGTGATATTATGAATGAGATGCCTAGTGTAGAAGTTACTCGAAAAATCATATCCATGACGAGTAATTCTACTTCTTGTGATGATCTTTTAGCCATATCATGTTGTTCTAAAATAGATTCAAATTCTAGTATGGTTAAATATTATGATCCCTTGCTCATTGTTGAAAATAATAAACTAAAAGACCAAATCACCAAGCTAAGTAAAAGATTGACAAGATGCTTCAAGGGAAAAGCCACCCTTGATAAATTATTGAGTGGGCAAAAGTCTTCATTTAATAAATAAGGATTTGGGTTTATTCCCAAGAAAGGTAAGAAACAAGTTTGCAAGCCCGCAAGGTTTGTAAAAGGGAATGACAAGTATTGTTATAAATGTCATAATGTAGGACATCTACAAAATGCTTGCTCTATTTCTAAAACTAAAACATATGGTATTTATTATTCATGCTACATGCTTTAAAAATCTAAAGATGGAAAAATGGTAACAAAATTTAATAGCACTTCAATTCTTGATGCTAAAAAGAATGTCATTTGGGTACCCAAAACCTTGGTTACTAACCTCCAAGAACCAAAATAAATTTGGGTACCTAAAAGAACTTAATTCTTATTTTGTAGGTGAACTACAAGACCAGCGGAAAACATTGGGTACTCGATAGCGGTTTGTACCAAACACATGACCAGTAATACCCCGGCCTGCTCGTAATGTGGCCCATGTGGCCCATGAGAAGTTGTGTGGTGGGATTAGTCCCACATTGCTTGTCTCAAGTGAGTTGTAGTAGAATATAATGCATGTTGGATCCAAACATAGCACCTCCGGGTTAACCCTTTTACACGAAGCGAGGACGAAAGTGTAAGTGATGTGCTATGTGTGGGGCGGGTCCACCCACGGTGGGCTGGGCATTGAGCCAATTTTGGGTCAGGGTGTTACAGATGGTATCAGAGCATCAACCTTCGCTGCACAGGCGCGTGCGGGACAGGGGCACGGGCATATAGTGCATGGTACATGTGGGCCCGGAGTGGACACACGGCATGGCATATGTGCCAGCACTGGACGTACGGACGTGTATCGAGGGGTGGTTCTGGACATTTATCACGTATGCGGTATGCTGTCGAGGGCGTCAGCCCTTAAGGGGGGTGAATGTAATACCCCGGCCTGCTCGTAGTGTGGCACATGTGGTCCATGAGGAGTTGTGTGGTGGGATTAGTCCCACATTGCTTGTCTCAGGTGAGTTGTAGTAGTATATAATGCCTGTTGGATCCAAACATAGCACCTCCGGGTTAACCCTTTTACACGAAGCGAGGACGAAAGTGTAAGTAAGGTGCTGTGTGCGCGGGGCCGCCCCACGGTGGGCTGGACATTGAGCGGATTTTGGGTCAGGGTCTTACATGATCGATGGTAGAAAAATATTCACCACATTCGAGAACAGAAAAGGAAATGACAAGATCACATTCGGGGACAATAGCAAAGGAGATGTACTTGGTTTGGGTAAAATTATTATCTCAAATGACCTTTCAATTTCTAATGTGTCTCTAGTTGATTCACTAAATTTTATTTTTCTATTCGTTGCTCAAATATATGATCTTGGCTTAATTTGCATATTTTATCATGATGGTGTTTCTATTTCAAATGACAAAGATAACTCTTTAGCTTTCAAAAGATTTAGATTTAGAAACCTTTATTTAGTAGATTTCTCTTCAAATAATTTGTGTTTGAAAACATGTTTAATTGCAAAAATCTCCTTAGATTAGCTTTGGCATAGAGGGCTAGCTCATGTTGGAATGATTCAACTCGAAAAAAATTTCAAACATGACTTAGTAGTTGGTTTGAAAGATGTGAAGTTTGAGAAAAATAGATTATGTAGTGCTTGTTAAGCCAGTAAGCAAGTTGTAAATTCCCATCCTTCTAAAAGTATCATGTCAACCTGTAGGCCAATAGAACTCTTACATATGGATTTGTTTAGGCTAACAACCTACAAGAGTATCGAGGGTAATAGCAATTGTTTAGTTATTGTGGATAATTACTCAAGATATACATGAGTTTTCTTCTCATATGACAAAGCCGAAACTTCCGGTATTTTCAAAAGTTTGCTAAAAGGGCTCAAATTGTATTTGATTTTAAAATCAAGAAAATCCGTAGTGATAATGGCTCCGAGTTCAAGAACACTAAAATTGAAGATTTTTGTGATGAACTTGGAATAAAGCATAAACTTTCCACCACCTACACTCTTGTGGATATCATGTGGATATACTCCAGATCTTAGGATGATGTGACAATTGGCAATGACGTTAAAGGTTTGTCGTTTCACGTGTTTTCGGTAAAGTTTCTGGACTGTCAGGTCTCAGGCGGTCTGACCGACCGAAGCGGCGGTCAGACCGGCCATAGCGGCGGTCGGACCGGCCAACTTCAGAAATTGTGTTTTGAGCTGGGCCAAAAATAGAGGGTGTAGGCAAGAGAGGGGATTTTATTGCACTTGGTCCTATAATTTTTAGTGTCTCTAGTCAAAAGTTCTATTGGATTGAAAATTCAAGTAGGTTTCGAAATTTCAGAGGCTGAAATCGGCAAAGTCCCAACTGGCGGTCTGACCGGCCAATAGTGTAACACCCCAGCCCAACACTGAGCCTAGAATGTCACCTCACTACACTTTAAACTAATAATTAATGACACACTATAAAATTTCATCAATAAATCATATCAATGAACCACAAAAGAGCAATGCATAATTATGGAACAAGTGATAATAAATAATCAATGGGAATGATAACCAGGTAATTAAACCAAAGTAGTATCAACCAGTAAATCCAAATTAATAAAGCAAACAGTCTAGTCCAAATGATGTCCTAAACTTTATTCAATAACTAACATGTCCATGTGTAAACCAATATTGAGTGAAAGATTATCATGGCGAATGATCATGTGATGTCCATGTGCTCTACTCGCTCTCAACTACGGCATCCTCGAAGATCACCTAAAAACAACAATTGAGCAAGGGTGAGTCCACGACTCAGCAAATACATCCATAAACAACGAACAATAATAAATCAACCGCATTCAATAACTTTATTATCATCACATGCACTTCCATTCACATTCTCATTCATTAATCTCAAATATCAATGCAACTCTATTCTATATGTCCACATGCACTTCTTTTCACAGATACGGTAGATAGCGTGAGTGAATGCTCGCGACAACATTCACTCTCAAGCCCGCTCCTCCAAAAGGACGGGGACCTCCTCCACTCCGTGGAGTTGTGATCAATCATGATCACCTTCTCTTATGCAAAGATGCTTATGAATGCAAACATGCAAACTCCATCATAAACATCATATCCAACTTTTCATCATGCTCATCAACAAAGATATAAACATCATACCAATTATTTGTTTGCAATTAAACAGAATAAAAGCACAACAATAATGGTAATAGAAGATAAAGAAAACAGTGATCGATCATTGATCGCTGTCTACCATGCACTTGCCTTTACTAGTTGCGACGCACAATTTGACTCGAAGATGGCAACAAGTACGACGCTTCTCCTACATTAAATACACACATCTCAATACAAGCTACAGCATGATACGAATAACAATCCATATACATCGCTCCTACACGTCCCCAAATATACCACGTTACGCCGGTATCGAAAAACTACCCATTGCTGTCCGGTTACTAAAAAGAGCGTAACTTTTGACTCGAAAGTCCGATCACCACAAACCACCCCATTCTGGATTCTTTATAAAATTATCCACATTTTCTTAGATTACGAAGACTTCTAATTAAATCATCTAACCCTCCGTATTTAGCCCGGAAAGCCGATCTGTCCGCTTCGGAACAGCAGTCTTATTAAATTCATAACTTTTGATTTACTCAACCAAAATGCGTGTTCTCAGATCCTACAGAACCATTGGACAATTATCTACAACTTTCATGTAGACCAAAAACTCTAATTAAGCTATTTACTATTTTTACTTTACAATCTACCAAAACAGCGCCGAAAGACGACAACCCTAAAGACAGCGGTCTTCCGGAAATCATATCTAGAAATCTACTTGTCCGATTGACATGATAAAAAATTCTATAGAAAGATATCGAAATTATCTACAATTAACTAGTAGATGACATTTTCAAAATTTGTCATTAAGGTATCCGAATAAATCGTACAACAAAACAGCGGCTAAACAGATCTATTAATCGTCTCCTCGACTAAAAATTCTAAAACCCTCTTTAACCTCTAATGAAAAACAAAACGGAGAGAGAAACCAGACCGTTACCTCATGATGAAAATACAGATCCCAACTTCCTAAATTTCTCTCTTCTCTTTCCTTCTTAGCTTCTGCTTCTAGTCTTTGTTTTCTTTTTCTTTCCACTTGCTTCGGCAGGAGACCATGCAATTATTAGCTACTACATGCAGCCAACAGCAATGGAATACATCACGTACTAGTCAAACCACCGGACATCCAATCTCCACATGTGAACCAAAACCAATCTCGTAAAAAGGTAAACAACCCACGTAATCCAAATGCATTCAATGACCAAGGCGGGCAAAGACGCACGCACAAGCATGCAGGCGCGCAGTGGCAAAGACGCAGTGGCGGCGCAAAGAAGCAGGCGCCCAGCGGCCACAGAGACACACGCGCATGCGCAGATTCGGCAAGGCGCACACATGTAGCCGCACTCCACGCCGCAATCGGCTCGGCGAGAAAAAAGCAGCCTGGCCTTTCAGGCTCGGCTTAGCGTTGGCTAGCAAAGACACGCAAGGACGCAGGGACCGCACGCACATGAGTAATCACGGCAGTACCGCTTCGGCGGTTGGAGATGCGCCTCTGCGCAGCAGAATAAAGAAGAGAGAAGGTCGACTGGCAAAGCCGATGCAAAGAGACTAAGAAAAGGTCGCACAAGGCTTGAAAATAAGGCTAGGGTTTTTTTCTAAAAACAAGGTCTATTTATAGCACATAAAAAAATCCAAAATCTATTTTCATGAATTCTTTTTTTTATTTAATTACTGAAAAAGCCCTTAAGACGATTTTAATTAATTATTTACTAATACCATTAAATTAATTACTCTCAGAACATTAAGACGCGAATATTAAAATTAATATTATTTTCGGGTATCACATTCTACCCCTTAACTGAATTCGACCAATTCTAATCGCCGTTCTACTCAAAGAAAAAGCGATCACTGAAATTAAACAACCAAACAACACGCATGCTGACGTGAACAACTCCGTATTGCTCGCGCATGCGAGACTCCCACTCCCAAGTCGCTTCTCTCTCGGATGATCGTCCACAAAGACCTTGACGTATACCAACGTCTTGTGCCTCAAAGACTCATCTCGTCATTTTTCTGTACACTCAACCGATGTAAGTCGAAGGTACGGTCTTACTTGGTGGTCAACGGCTCTAAGAAAACCTTGTAATCCCGATCTCTCAAATACTACCTTGACATCGGGTTATACAAAATGTTGTGTGCCTGCGCATGGACACGAGACGGTCCTAACGATACACTTGCCTTCCAAAATCTCCACAACTTCCGAAACAAACTAATGTAACTTGGGCCAAACTTCGTTTTGGTACCAAACCACACAACCTGTACATAACACCCTGAACTCCTGTCCTGTCTCCCAATCAACCATTTCACATTTGCAAGGAGTACCTCCTTTAACCAGGGACGCACAACCAAACTAGTTTCAAACAAACTCTTTTATAAATAGAACCCAACTGAAAACAAAGGATTCTCATCGCAATCACGCGTTACCAATTCCCCATCAGAATAGTCAAATCCAAAATCAAAGATTCATCACAAAACCTTTCCATTTTTCCAAATAGGCTGTTTGCAAATAAACACCACGTAAGCCAAAAGAGAAAACATTCGAATGCCAAAATCAATCACTCTTTTTTTCTTCCCCTAAATTAGAAAGAATCGCATGCCAACGTAAAGCCAACTCAAATTGTAAATGACCTCTGTCATAAACACACGGCTCAAACAAGAATCAAGAGGGCATTTCACTACCCGAGGAATCAAAATTTTTTTTTTTTTTTCAACTTTTCTTTTAGGATAAAACTCTCTCAATTCATAGGATTTCAAATCATCACACTAACTCATTCCTCTTAACTGGTAATCTCAAAGCGATGCTCAACCTGAGAGCAACAACCACGCCCATTTAGAGAGACTCTACTAACCCATAAAAAGATACTATAGTCCCCTCCTCTACCAAAGAAACTATTTTGACAAATGATTCCCAACACCTCAAATAAAATCTACACCCACAATCACATCACCTCAATCTTTTAAGGATGATCAACTTGAAATTCTCTGCCCACACACACTGATTTAAAACCAAAGGATTCTATCAATGATCCTCATACTATTTGGAACCCACTTTTGTTCTACTACTTCTACACATGATCATTGGACAACCAAGGTTCTAGCATAAAACACATGCTCAATTTCAACAGCCAGGACTCCTAAAGTGATTTCTGGTATACTTGATAGAAATCCGCATATTCGCTGTCTAGAATTCCCACAATCCAAACAATATCCTCAATCATTAATATCAACCATCATCACTAATCAATTGACTACCCAAACCGATTTACTTCACTAATCTTGGCCCCTCAATAAACCACACCATTCAATTTCACCTACATAACCTTGCAAAGTATACCATCACAATATCCCAACTATTCGATAATTCCAATACTCCACCATCTTGAACAAATATTCTTGGATCACTATTCACTATAGGTTCTACTAATTGTAACATTATAATCAGTTTTGTCCCAACGACCATAATTCCTTTTAGATCCAATTCTCTATGAGATTTATATCATGAAATGAATTCATCCTCTAATGTTCCTCAATTAACTTGCAACCCAGGGTCTCACAACATCATATACTTGACCACTATTAACCAGTTTCCAATATACACTCTTTAAGGTTTTGCAAAACAAATCGACTATTCCTTTCTCAAAAGAAGAGACAAATAAAAAAAAATTTTTTTTTTTTTAAACCAAATCACATTAATCACTTAAGAACCAATAAAGCTTGCCGACTCGTCACTTGCTCAAACCAATTTCATCTACCAAATAAATCATGAACTCCAAAAATTCATGAATTCAAAACTCCAAACCTTTCATTTAAACGATATTACGAAAGGCGATCAAATTACATTCTTTCTAAAAGAATCATCACCACACGAAACCACAATCCTTACAGATAATCTTACTAACATTAAGAATAATACACTCTTAACATGATTCATTATCGTCAACTCTTCCATTAATAAGCCCCGAAAGTTCACCAAATTGTTCCCGTACTACTTTACCATCACATCTTCAAAATGAGATTATTCCAAAACCACACAACCTCACTACCACAACTACTTTATATTAGAAGGAATCCACTACACAAATTAAAAGGCTTTATCAAAACCCTTTCATCACGGGTATGCTATTGTCTGACTAATCCACAATTGTCTAGGTATAAGCCACCTATTAAATTACACCAGCTCAACTCTTAGTGATGCTCGACACCAAACTTTAACACTCAGCAATTGCACTCCAACCATTGTTGTTATCAACTAGCTTTCTTATGATGTCTAGCTGCTACCTATTTTCATTTGCGAATCACTTGAATATTTACCAACACATATCCAGTTGTTCCTCCTCACATTTAGTTTTCAACAAAATCACCCTAAATCTTCAAAAGTCAAAATCTTCTCTCGATCAAAAGTCTCAACAACACTATAATCAAATTCATCGTGTCATTCTATAGAGAAGAACTATCCAGAACTCCTCCTGTAAATTCTAGATCCACTGGTATTCAATCCATTCAACCTTTTGTACACAATTCCAATAATTAATCATACTAAGGTATATGTAAAGCCATCAACCAAATATGATCACCAAGTGTCTACAGTAAAGATAACACCACAAATAATATCTATTAAAGCAATAACCTAGCATCTCCTCAAGTTTCCCTTTACCCACAATTTGATTAATCCATTGGTACCAAATCCAATAAATCCAACAATCTAATCAATTTTAATGTCCAAGCCAGTTCATCATCGTTCCATACTTCTTATTAACTCTTATGACTCCAATTAGGTATGGACATACTCTTAGTCACTACTCAACTCGTAATTACTCTATGACAATAATTTGGGTTAAGACCAATCATGCATCACGCTACAGATCCGACCTGATACTCATACCTTATCAATGAACTTCTAGGTTTACCACCTCTAGCTTAAACATAACAAGTCAACACAAAAGGATTTTAACTCTTTTCAGAAAAAAAAAGGCATTAAACTTCAGCACTCGAAATAATCCAAAAGAAATACATAAAGCCACAGTTTTCACATGTTGAAGAACTTGCAATAGAAAACTTTCAGTATCCAGAATACCAAGTGAATAAATAAGTCATATTTTCCAATAGGAAGGGCGGAACTCCCACGAAAAGATCAATCTTGTTGTTAACCGATGTTCATACAAAGCAACAATAGACCAACAGTCATGAAAACAAGTAATGGCTTTATGGAACCAAAGGAGACCATTGAAATATCACCCGCGGTATTGTAAACACTATCTCAAGGAAAATTCATCAACCGCAACTATAACCAGAATTGCCCAAAATTCAAGCTCAAGGAAGAGAACAACCTTTATAAAGAAACTCACACACAATACCTATAACTACTGTAATCAAAGTAGCTACCTCTCTATTCCTATACCACGAATGGTGGTGTAACCTGGTAAAACCCAGGGCCACAACCACGATCTCAACTGCCTCAGGAGGGGGCCCCACAGAACCACGCCCGCGGCCCCGACCTCCACGACCGTGGCCACCACGACCACGTCATCTATCTCTCGACATAGCTATCAATCACAATCAACAATACACAATGAGTTCAAAGCTCAAAATAAACTCATCCAACAATAAACAACATAACGGAAGCGTAAAAACTATACCCGTACCTCTCTCTAACCTACTGTGCACTAGTGTGTCAAATTTTAGGTTAGTTAACCATTAGCAAATTTTAGTTGATTTACTAAAACTAAAACAAATTTTAACAATTTTAGTTTGCCTACGTTGTTAATCTATTCGCCACGGACCTAAAGCCCGCTCTGATACCAACTGTAACACCCCAGCCCAACACTGAGCCTAGAATGTCACCTCACTACACTTTAAACTAATAATTAATGACACACTATAAAATTTCATCAATAAATCATATCAATGAACCACAAAAGAGCAATGCATAATTATGGAACAAGTGATAATAAATAATCAATGGGAATGATAACCAGGTAATTAAACCAAAGTAGTATCAACCAGTAAATCCAAATTAATAAAGCAAACAGTCTAGTCCAAATGATGTCCTAAACTTTATTCAATAACTAACATGTCCATGTGTAAACCAATATTGAGTGAAAGATTATCATGGCGAATGATCATGTGATGTCCATGTGCTCTACTCGCTCTCAACTACGGCATCCTCGAAGATCACCTAAAAACAACAATTGAGCAAGGGTGAGTCCACGACTCAGCAAATACATCCATAAACAACGAACAATAATAAATCAACCGCATTCAATAACTTTATTATCATCACATGCACTTCCATTCACATTCTCATTCATTAATCTCAAATATCAATGCAACTCTATTCTATATGTCCACATGCACTTCTTTTCGCGTATACCGGTATAGCGTGAGTGAATGCTCGCGACAACATTCACTCTCAAGCCCGTTCCTCCAAAAGGACCGGGGACCTCCTCCACTCCCGTGGAGTTGTGATCAATCATGATCACCTTCTCTTATGCAAAGATGCTTATGAATGCAAACATGCAAACTCCATCATAAACATCATATCCAACTTTTCATCATGCTCATCAACAAAGATATAAACATCATACCAATTATTTGTTTGCAATTAAACAGAATAAAAGCACAACAATAATGGTAATAGAAGATAAAGAAAACAGTGATCGATCATTGATCGCTGTCTACCATGCACTTGCCTTTACTAGTTATGACGCACAATTTGACTCGAAGATGGCAACAAGTACGACGCTTCTCCTACATTAAATACACACATCTCAATACAAGCTACAGCATGATACGAATAACAATCCATATACATCGCTCCTACACGTCCCCAAATATACCACGTTACGCCGGTATCGAAAAACTACCCATTGCTGTCCGGTTACTAAAAAGAGCGTAACTTTTGACTCGAAAGTCCGATCACCACAAACCACCCCATTCTGGATTCTTTATAAAATTATCCACATTTTCTTAGATTACGAAGACTTCTAATTAAATCATCTAACCCTCCGTATTTAGCCGGAAAGCCGATCTGTCCGCTTCGAACAGCAGTCTTATTAAATTCATAACTTTTGATTTACTCAACCAAAATGCGTGTTCTCAGATCCTACAGAACCATTGGACAATTATCTACAACTTTCATGTAGACCAAAAACTCTAATTAAGCTATTTACTATTTTTACTTTACAATCTACCAAAACAGCGCGAAAGACGACAACCCTAAAGACAGCGGTCTTCCGAAATCATATCTAGAAATCTACTTGTCCGATTGACATGATAAAAATTCTATAGAAAGATATCGAAATTATCTACAATTAACTAGTAGATGACATTTTCAAAATTTGTCATTAAGGTATCCGAATAAATCGTACAACAAAACAAATGCTAAACAGATCTATTAATCGTCTCCTCGACTAAAAATTCTAAAACCCTCTTTAACCTCTAATGAAAAACAAAACGGAGAGAGAAACCAGACCGTTACCTCATGATGAAAATACAGATCCCAACTTCCTAAATTTCTCTCTTCTCTTTCCTTCTTAGCTTCTGCTTCTAGTCTTTGTTTTCTTTTTCTTTCCACTTGCTTGGCGAGAGACCATGCAATTATTAGCTACTACATGCACCAACAAAGAATGGAATACATCACGTACTAGTCAAACCACCGGACATCCAATCTCCACATGTGAACCAAAACCAATCTCGTAAAAAGGTAAACAACCCACCGAATCCAAATGCATTCAATGACCAAGGCGTAGAAGACGCACGCGGCAAGCTGCAGTGGCGATCTGGCAAAGACGCTGGCGGCAGCGGCAGCGGCCAGGCGCCCAATGGCCAGCAGAGACACGCGCATGCAGCAGATTCGGCAAGGCGCACACACATGTAGCCGCACTCCACGCGCAGTCGGCTCGGCAGAAAACAGCAATGCAGCAGCCGCGGGCTCGGCTTAGCGTTGGCTAAGACACGCAGCGATGCGAGGGACCGGCCGCACAAAGCAGTAATCACGGCAGTACCGCTTGGCGTCGGTGAGATGCAGCTCTGCAGCAACAAAGAAGAAGAAGGTCGGCAGCAGCATGCAAACTAAGAAAAGGCCCGGCGGCGGCGGCTTGAAAAATAAGGCTAGGGTTTTTTTTTTCTAAAAAAACAAGGTCTATTTATAGCACATAAAAAAAAATCCGAAAATCTATTTTCATGAATTCTTTTTTTTTTATTTAATTACGAAAAAGCCCTTAAGACGATTTTAATTAATTATTTACTAATACCATTAAATTAATTACTCTCCGAACATTAAGACGCGAATATTAAAATTAATATTATTTTCAGGGTATCACAAATAGGTGGCGGTCAGACTGGCCAGGGTGGGCGGTCTAACCGGTTTTCACTTGAATCGTCGGCCTTCGTGGCGGCGATGTTCGGTTGCTAGGTCAAAGTCATGAGTTTCATGGCATATATGTTGCATGATGCAAGTTTTGACTAACATGGGTCAAGTTGTGAAGAACTTGTTCCCAAATTCGATTTACTTGTCTATTATTGTGCAGGTTGCTTAGTGGTCAACGGCGAGGATGATCGGGACTAGGCTTGGAGAGCTGAGGTCCAGAACGATCGACGATGCCGGGTGAGGTCAATGAACTCAAGCGTGACGCAAGATGGACAAGGGTGACCTATTGGCCAATCCGCGGCGCAAGATGGCGTAAGGTGTAGCTAATTAGGTCAAGAGTAGATAAAGACGGCGTATTAAAATGCGTGCGTATGTGACCCGTTTGTTTTGGGCCTTAACGGGATCCCAATTGAGTCAAACTTCTAGAAGGTCTAAGCCTCCACTATAAATTGGGGAGGAGGTGGCTGCACCTCCGCTTCGTCTTTTTTATCTTAGAAACCCTAATTTGCTCAGGGAGAGCTTTTGTGGAGCCTAGGGTTCTTGAGAGTTTGATGTGATTTTCATGCTCTTGGATTGAGCATTGTCCTCCATTGATGGAGTGGCTGTAAGCTCATATCATATCATATCAATCAAAGGAAAGATTGATCAATGTCTTGTCTCTTTGCGTTCTTTCTCTATATTTGATGATTTGGAGTTTTTCTTTGATCCGTGAGTTTTTGATTGAATTCTTCACGTGATCTAGCTTGCTGTGACATGTGGGAACATATCTAGGATCATCTTGATCATCAATCACCCACGAGCAAGATTTTGGATCTTGTTTTCGTTTTGACTCGGTTTTGAACCCTTCTTCAATCAAACGGAAAAGGATCGTTATTCTTCTAAGATTTGTCCCAATCTACGATTGGAATAGGTTTATGTCATCATAGAGAAGGTGTGTACCAAGTTTCATCGAGTTTGGAGTTGTAGATCAAAAGTTTCATCTATTTGTAACTTCGTCATCAGCGCTTTGATCTGTTCTTGACCGTGGCCGATCGCCAAGGCCACCGGTCAGACCGCCATTGACCCAGTGGTTCGACCGCAATGCATTGAATTGCTTTAGTCTTTTTGATTTTGTCGTATTGCTTAGGGGTTTAAATTGGATTAAATATTAGTCTTCCGCTGTACTGATATATTGATCTTCATAGCTTCTATAGCTACTGGAGTAAAATATTATTGAATCAATTATTTGTGAAAAAATGAGCATACTCCTATTCACCAACCCCCCTCTAGTCGCCTTTTCGGACCAACAACTCTGGAGCAAAATGAAGTTGTACAAAGGAAATATCAAACATTAATCGAAATGGCTAGAATAATGCTCGATGAACATAACACTTTTGATATTTTTTGGCGAAAGCAATCAATACCGCTTGTCATGCCTTAAATCATCTCTATTTGCATCGTCTCTTGAAAAAGACTTAAATATCAAACATTAATCGAAATGGCTAGATTATTATTGGAAGAAAACCGAACATCTCTTATTTTCGTGTATTTAGTTGCAAATGTTATATTTTGAGAAAATATATTTGTCTTTCAAAATTTGTAAGTCAATGTGATGTTGATTTTCTACTTGGATATTCATCAAATAGTAAAGCTTATTGTGTCTTCAATAAATATTGTGGTTTAGTTGAGGAGACTCATGATGTTCAATTTGATGAAACTAATGGCTCTCAAGAAAAGCAAGAAAATTTAGATGATGTAGATAATGACGCATTGAGATAAGCAATGAAGAATATACAAATAGGCGACATCAAGCCAATAGAAGATTTATATGATCCACCATCTTCTACTCAAGTAGAACCTCATACCTCTTCAACGTCAAGTCAAATTCAAATCAATGCAGAGGATAATAAGAAAGATAAACAACCACCAAACCTACCTCAAAGGATTCACAATACAATTACCAAAGATTATCCAATAGATCAAGTATTGAGTGATGTGAGTAAGGGCGTCCAACTAGATCTCGTACTGCTTTTTTGTGAGCATTACTCTTTTGTTTATTCTTTTGAGCCAAAACATGCAAATGAAGCATTCAATGATCCAGATTGGGTAAATGCAATGCATGAAGAACTCAATAATTTCACCCTAAACGATGTTTGGACATTGGTGGATAGACCCAAGGAACATAACGTAATTAGTACAAAATGGGTCTTTAGGAACAAGCAAGATGAAAGAGGAATGGTTGTAAGAAATAAAGTAAGATTAGTCGCTCAAGGATTCTCTCAAGTCGAAGGTTTGGATTTCGGTGAAACTTTCGCTCCCATAGCTAGACTTGAGTCAATTCAGATATTATTTTCTTTTGTATCATGCTTTGATATTAAGTTATCTCAAATGGATGTTAAAAGTGCTTTGATATTAAGTAAAATATCTGAACTTATTTTTGTTGAATAACCACCCGGTTTTGAAGATCCAAAGAATCCAAATCATGTGTATAAACTCCCCAAGATATTTTATGGTCTTAAGCAAACTCCTAGAGTTTTAGATGATGATTTATTTGTGTGTCGAATCTATATTGATGATATTATCTTTAGATCTACTAATCAATATTTTTGGAAAGAATTTGGTGATATGAAGTCTAGAGAATTTGAAATTTTCATGATCGAGGAACTTAGCTATTTCCTTGGACTTCAAATTAAGCAACTCAAAGATGGGTGGGACCTTCATGACTCAAAGAAAATACATGAGGGATTTGATCAAAAGGTTTGGCATGGAGGACGCAAAGCCCATCAAGACTCCCATGGCTACCAACGGTCATCTCGAGCTTAATGAGAGAGGTAAACCGGCAGATTTAAAGCTTTATAGATCTATGATCGGTAGTTTACTTTATCTTACCGTATCGAGGCCCGATATCATGTTTAGTGTTGGCATGTGTGCAAGATTTCACGCATCACCAAAAGAGTGTCATTTAGTGGATGTGAAAAGAATTCTTAAATATTTAAAACATTCCTCTAGCATTGGCTTATGGTATCCAAAATGTGTAAAATTTAATTTAATTGGATATTTGGATTCCGATTATGCGGGTTGCAAAGTGGATAGAAACAGCACCCCAGGTAGTTGTCAATTCTTAGGAAGATCCTTAGTTTCATGGTCATTCAAGAAAAAAAATTATGTAGCCTATCCATCACTGAAGCTAAATATGTTTCCACGGGTAGTTGTTATGCTCAATTGCTATGGTTGAGACAACCATTAATGGATTATGGAATTAAGTTTGATAATATGCCACTTTTATGCGATAATGAAAGTGTCGCGAAGATGACAAATAATCTAGCCCAACACTCAAGAATCAAGTATATAGATATACGTCACTATTTCTTGCAAGATCATGTGAGCAAAGAAGATATAAAAATTAGCCACACACGAACTGAGGATCAATTAGCCAAACCGAGGATCAATTAGCCAATATCTTCACCAAACCATTAGATGAGAGATAGTTTTACAAGTTGAGGAATGAGTTAAATGTCATAGATCATTATAATATTGCTTGAAACTGATGTCTCATGATTTTTGCTCTCATTTGGATTTCTTGAAGGATTTATAAAAACTATTTTAAAATCTTTCTAAAAAATTATCATATTTGATAAAACTATGTTAATTGGAGCTTTTATCATCTATCTCGTGCATAATGATCCTAAAGAATGTTTGTTGAGCGTTATAATTAAGGATCAATTGCATTCCATTTCAACTCCTATATTTTCAGGTAAAACGGTAATATCGCGGTTTACCGCCGGTACTACCACTGCCCGGTAATACTGGGCCTTAAGTGCGGTACTACCATTTCTGTTTGGTTGTCCCAAAAACGGTTGTGGCCGATTTCCTTAAGTTGTGCCGACCCTCTCCTGTGCAGTCCAACCACTCCACATTCAGAAAACCAACAAGCGTTTCTCTTCTCTGTTCTCTTCCTCTCCACAAGAACTCCACTCAAAATCTCTCAAATTTGTTGGATTTTCTTGGATCTCTGACTGGAAATCAATTCCTGAGATCATATCCCATTCACCCCTCGAGGTATTTGCCTTTGAATCATCTCTTTTCTCATCTTTTTGGCATCTATCTCCATTCTAGGGTTTGAATGAAATGTGCTTGATTAAATCAATTACTTTTGAGCAAAACGATTAAATCTAGTATTTGGTGACATATGGTGTGCATTCCATAATTTATTTCATACCAAATACATGTTAGATGCAAAATCGAGCATATGCCCTAGGCAGTTCTGTAATTGTGGTACTACCGCCTGTGGACTGCGGTACCACTACTTGTCGGTAATACCATATGTCTTTTGCGGTACTACTGCTCTTGTAGAGAAAAATGGATGAATCATGCTCCTTTACTTCAATCATTTCTATCTTTGTCCTAAATGGGTGTTTCTTATCTTAGCAATCATGCCTGGCAAGTCTGGTTCTTCGTCGTCAAAAGGAAAGGAGAAAACTGTGTATAAATCAGAAGATTATTTTGAAGAAGAACCAACAGACAACGATACCAGTGATGAAGATTACGCACCAAATCATACCCCATTCTTTGTTGCCAATCCAAGGAAGATAAAAGAAGAAACTTATACTACAATCAAGCATGCAAATTAGTTTCTCTTACTGTTGGACCGAAAAGGCGACTAGAGGGGGGTGAATAGGATACGCTCACTTTTTCACAAATAATTGATTAAATAAAACTTTACTCTAGTAGCTATAGAAGCTATGAAGATCAGTATATCAGTACAGCGAAAGACTAATATTGAATCTAATCTAAACCCCTAAGCAATAAGACAAAATCAACAAAGATTAAAGCAAAACAATCGCTAGCCGATCGTATCACAGTAGATGGCGGTCGACTACCGGTATTGCCGATCGACCGTCGGCCTCGAATGCATCAAACGGCCGATGACGAAGATGCAAATAGATGAAACTTTTGATATACTAATCCAAACTCGATGAAACTTGGAACACACCTTCTCTATGATATCAGGGAACTATTCCAATCGAAGATTATGATAATTCTTGGAAGAATAGCGATCCTTTTCGATTTGATTGAAGAATGGTTCAAAACCGGGTCAAAATAAAAATTTGATCCAAGATCTTGCTCGTGGGTGATTGATGATCAAGATGATCCTAGATAGATTCCCACACGTCACAGCAAGCTAGACCACGAGAAGAAACCAAGCAAAAACTCACGGATCAAAGAAAGACCCAAAATCATCAAATAGAGAGAAAGAACGCAATGAGACAAAACATTGATCAAACTTTCCTTTGATTGATTGATATGATATGGGCTTACAGTCTCTCCATCAATGGAGGACAATGCTCAATCTAAGAGCACAAAAATCACATCAAACTATCAAGAACCCTAACCTCCACAAAAGCTCTCCCTAAGAAAATTAGAGTTTACAAAAATAGCAAAAGTGACGAAGAGGAGGTGCAGCCACCTCCCTCCCCTATTTATAGTGGAGTCTTAGACCTTCTAGAAATTTGACTCAATTGGGCTCCCGTTAAGGGCCAAAACACACGGGTCACGTACGCACACATTTTAATACACCGTCTTTAACACCTCTTGACCTAACTAGCTACACCTTGCGCCATCTTGCGCCTCGGATTAACTAATAGGTCACCCTTGTCCATCTTGCACCACGCTTGAGTTCATTGACCTCACCCGGCATCGTCGATCGTTCTGGATCTCAGCTCTCAAGCCTAGTCCCGATCATTCTCGCCGTTGACCGTCGTTGACCACCAAGCAACTTGCACAACAAAAACACGAGAAGCAATCTAGACAACGACCAACTAGACAACAACTAGAGCTAAAGATCAGCAACTAGACATGACAATGCAACCAAAGATTCAACAAGCAAACTGAAAAGAAAAAATTACAAAGTCTCAAGGGGCTCGGTATGGATGATAGATGTATTTTTTGGGCAATTTTTGGAACTCTAGGTATGAAAAACGAATCAACTACTAGAAAACAAGAAACTCTCACCAAAGAACTGTAGCTCTGATACCACCTGATGAACCCTAAGGTTTGATTTGTTGGCCCGATCTTTCGATGAGAACGATAAGTCCGGTAGGCGTCGCTCAACTCTGACGATCTCGGCTACGAACACGCAAGGCTCGAAACCACGCAATCACTAAACTGATTGACAAGTCATTATCAATCGTGCACGAATACCCGGTTGACCTGACCACGAAGGTCGATTCCTGCATACACCGAAGAAGCACGCAAGAACAAGATAAAGCAATCTAAAATTACAAATAAAGATTGAAATATTGAAATTGGGATTTCTAAAGTGGTATTATGGTTGGTCTAGTCGACACAAGCCAATACACGAAGTTGCAACAAGGCTAACTTTTAACTAAACAAAATCCAAGAAAACTAGAGGGGGTGCGAACTCCTTAAATAGGGAACAAGGAGCCACAAAACTAAATGAACCAGCGGGGTGGTACTAAAGGCTGTGGGTTACTGTTCATGTGAACAGTAACCACACCCCCGGGTGGGCCGCCGGCAGATGGGCCAAGTTCAGTATGATTACAAAGCCCAGGTTGGCCCAAACAAGTGATATAACGTCTTCTTTTGATGATTGCGATCAGTCCAGAAGGAATTTGGAGGTGAGGTGGATCCGTTGGAAAGGTCTCGGAATAAGCTTTCCAACAAGCCCAAGATCACCCGAATCGGATTCCGTTTGCAAAAGTTACGCCTGTTTTAAGTTGGTGCTGTCAGGCTGATTCCGAACTGATCTGACCAAAATGTATCCAACTTGAACTCCTGCTTGGCACATGTAGTAGCACCATGGCATGTACAAATAGTACCATGGTATGTAGACGTAGCACCATGGCATGTAGACGTAGCTCGATCCAATTGGGTAATATGGCATTGCATTAGCCGAAAGTCCAATTTGAGAAGATGTTGGTAAAGTAAAGGAAGTAGAGGATGTAGTGCAGCAGGTTGAAGCAGTGGTTGTATCCTTAGGGTCGATGTCCTCATGAGGGGTCATGGCTAGTGGCTTGAAAGTTTATTTTGTGCCATTTTGATAAAACCAAGAGATATGCATTGTATTTAGAATAGCTCCTAGAAACTGTTCAGTACAAATCGGTATGACCGCAATTGATGAACGGTACTACTACTGGTCGGTAGTACCGGATTCTAGTTGGCAGTACATTTTTTTCCAGAGAGCATGTTTTGGGAGTTTTCTTCTCCCTTGAAAATGGTATGACTGCATTTCTTGAGCGGTATTACCGGAGTGCGGTTGTACCGAATTTTACATGGCAGTACATTTTTTCCAGAGAGGGTGTTTTTTCGTATTTTCTGATCCTCTAGAAATCGGTAGTTCCAATCTAGTCGAGCTGTACTACCGGCGTGCGGTAGTACTGAATCTTGTTAGTGCAGTACAACCACATCTTTATATAACGGCTAGTTTTAGACATATTTAATGAACAACAGTCAACTGTTGAACAGTGATTCCAATTGTACTGGGTTTCAACAGTGGTACTACCGCAAACCCTAAATTTTTCAGGGATTTGGTTCAAACAGCCAGTTTTTTGGTTGGGGCTGTAAATACACCCCCACCTACACCTAGCTCAGAACATTTGTGCATATTGAACCTCATTGAATACATTTGAGCCTCTAGTGCACTCTCCTATACCCATTTAATCATAATTCATATTTTGATGTTGTTGAGAGCATTCAAGTGCATTGCATCATCGGTTGATCATTTTGGCACTTGTTTTCTTCAAGTAAAATTTGTAATTTATTACTCTTGGTGCTTGCCGGCACCTAGACAACTTGGAGAAGGATTTGCGTAGTGATTTATTCAAATAAGATTGTGAAGTGACCCAGTAAAGAATTGTGAAGTGGTTGTGTGATCACCATCTCCGGAAAGGAGGAAGAGCAACTCTAGTGATCGAGAGAAGTGCTCGTGTGGAGTCGACTTGATTCGTTCAAGTTTTCTCAACGTGGACTAGTGAAGACCAGCAAGTCTTCGATACCACAGAAAATATCATTTGTCTCCATTGTGGTTTATCTCTTGTCATTACTATTTTTGCATTTACATTTCTTGTAATTTATTTGTGGAGAATTACTTAGCTAGAAGTGTATTTAGTTTTGACATAAGTTTTGATATTGTCTTAAATTAGCATAGTTTTCATTCCTTAAATTTGTGGTAGAAAACTTTGTTAAGACATATAAGATAAAATTTATTAGTTGTTTAATGAATTTTAGAAACCTCCTATTCACCCCCTCTAGTCGGTCATCCTTGATCCTACAGTGTCGCCTCCGGCTGGGAGCGAAGTCGTGTTGTGCCAGGCATGAGAATAGGCCGGCACCGCCGCACAACGCTAGGGTTAAAACCCTAGCACGTGGTCTACATAGACCGACATGTGTCGCATGGGCAGAAAGGCACTATTTGGGCTATTGGTTTTGGCCCAAAAGGCTCGTTCAGGATGGAACCTGACCTACCTTGACGCTTTTGCAGAAAATATATTTAGTTTTTTCAAAATTAAGCGTAAGTCCTTGGTATATTAAAATTTGGCCCTTCTGGACTGAAATTTTGCAAAAGAGACCCTAAAACTTTCCAAATAAAGTATGAGGGCTTCTAGTTGGTGTAATTTTGCTAATTAAACCTCAGAAGTTTTTTTGGTTTTTTTATTTAAGCATTTTGTTGCTTATTTAAATACCAAACATTGCTTTTCTATTAATTTGTGAGTGTAGTAACTATTCCATGCCTAGAAAATTAGTAGAAAATTACTAAAATCCGTAAATTTAATATTTACTACTCATGCAAGTTGTTTTATTGATGTAACACATGTTTTGACTCATGCGGTACATGATGTACCTATTAATTACCTTATGGTAATTATATACAGTGCTATATGCAACATGACTGACATCACAAAAAGGGAATTTGATGAATTGGCTATTGACGGGAGCAACAACCTAACGTGGGCCCTAGACATAGAGTTCTACTTAGCCTCCAAAGGGCTGAGTGCAATTATTGTTCCTCGCATCAATACTAATAAACCCCATAGGAAGACAAGGCTAATGCCATATTCTTCCTACATCATCATTTGAATAAGGATCACAAGAATGAGTATCTTACTGAGAGAGATCCTTTAACCCTATGGGTTTCCCTTCAAAGGAGACATACTCAACAAATGGAATTACTGCTCCCACAGGCGGAGCATGATTGGATGAGTTTGCGCTTCCAGGATTTTAAATATGTCGTGGCTTATAACTCAGCACTCCATATGATAATTTCTCATGCTAGACTCTGTGAAAAAGATTTTATAGAGAAACAACTGATCGAGATAACCCATTCCACTTTTTGTGCTACAAATCTGGTGCTAGCACAACAATATAGAGAAAAGGGGTACAAAAATCACTCTGAACTGATAACCACACTTCTAGTGGCGGAAAAGCATAATGATCTCCTCATGAGGGGCATAACGTTAAAAAAAGGGATGAATGCCGGTGGAAAAGGAAGGGGACTAGGGGAAAAGTCTAAAACGTTTGTCTTCAAGGCAAAAGGGAAGACAGGAAAAAAATGGAAGTCTCCAATGAAAGCACCACGTGACAATAGGCCATGCTATAAGTGTGGGCTCAAGGGTCACTCGGCAAAAAGGTTGCAAGATACCTAAGCATCGGGTGGAGCTCTATCAAGAGTCTCAAAGAAAGAAAAGCTAGAATAAACTAGAAGCTCACTTTTTGGAAACACCAGCAGGAGGAGAGCAAGAGGAGAATAAAACCCATCAACTGGTAGTAGGGGAGGAATAGGGCGATGGTGCTCTATATGATGACGAATATTCTCTTCTACTAGATGATAAGTTATTGGATTTCATCCAGAAAAGGATCAAGGGAGTCCTAAGAATTAATCTCCATTATCCCCTTAAATTTAGAAGTCAATTCATGGTATGTTTAGGATGGTGTTGCTAATTTGAACACCAAATTTTGTTGCTCTTGAATTAGTCGGCAATATTACTATTAGGAACTAAAATTTCTTCATGTAATATTTAGTTCATGAATAAAGTATTTCCAACTCATTTGCATGTCTTATGTTTGCATTTATGCGTGTGCAATGTTTTTAATTCATGGAAATTATTTATCTCCTTCTTATAGTTGACGTACAATGGAGGGAGAACATGAACTCTGTCTTGCGAACAGTTGTACCACAAATTCTATCCTAAGGGATATGAAGTATCTCCAGACCTTAAGTTCTAAGATTGGCAATATTATGACCATACCTGATAACTGGGGTAATATTACAGGTACTGTAAAAGTCACGGTAATCTTACCGATGGGAGAAAAAATAATCATTATGAATGTATTATTGTTTTCAGACTCAACTAGAACTCTACTAAGTTTCAAAGATACCTAAAACAATAGTTTCCATGTGGAAACAGACGAAAGGGAATGGTTCTGAGTACATTATGATCACTAAGAAAGAGGGATATCATAAAAAAAGTTGTAGATAAACTCCCTACATTCTCCTCCGAATTGTACTACATGTTTATTAAATGTGATAAAAATATGTTGCAATGAGCGTTCAGGTTAAAGACCTCAAACTATTTAGAACATGGCATGAACGTCTGGGTCATCCTGGAGACAATATGATGCGCTGGATACTACAACATTCTTCTGGCCACAACTTGAAGTCCAAAGACATTCCTGATCTATATCACACTTTGTGTGTGAGGCATGTGCGAAAGACAAGTTGATTATGAGACCCTTGTATCATAAGATCAACAATGAATTGTCTGCTTCCTTAAGAGCATTCAGGGGGGTATATGTGGATCTATTGAGCCCATGTCTAGGCCATTCATGTACTTTTTGTACTAATAGACGCATCCACTCAGTGGATGCATGTATGTCTACTATCCACTAGGAATCACACCTTTGTCAAGCTGATTTCACAAAATATTGCACTAAGGGCAAAGTTTTCGGGTCATGCGATCCAATCCATAAGAATGGATAATGGTAGAGTTTACTTCAAAAGCATTAATACGACTCCGACCATCCGCATACCATAAGTTATCACCTTTCCAAATAGTGTGTGGGAAAGAGGAAGTATTTCTCGTCTGTGTAAATTCGGTTATGCCATTTACATACCTATCTAACTTGTTCGTGGTATTGGTATGAGAAGACACAAAGAGTTGTTGTCTTCAGGGGGAGATATATGATCTTATATATGTTCATCATTGGATGAATATATGTTGTACTCTTTTTTCCTTTGTTTGAGTTTTGTCTGAATGAGTTTTCTCATTCGAAGTTTTTTAATGAGTCGGCATGTGTAATCGAGCCATTCGAAGTTTTTTAATGAGTCGGCATGTGTAATGGCAAGAACACGAGCCATGTACTCTTTTCTTCTTTCTGTTTTTTTTTTCCACCGGATTTTCAGAAGAAATTTTTATTAAGACATGAGCATGGCGTTAACAAAGTGTCCAAGGATAGTGTTGCATATCGGCCCGATTCGAGACCCGATTATATGTTGACACTTTACCTAAACAAAGACTCATAAGGGGAGTTGTTGGCAACGCAACCTCAATCCTTGTGTTCTTATCTATTATTTATTATTTGTGAGTTGAGAGCTTCGTTCGTCGGCAACGCTACCTCAAATATACAACATTTTCCGCTTATTCATGAGTTCGACAAAAAAAATAAGTAGGTACTTCACAAATACGACACCAACTGAATGATGAATTATTCTTCTATTTGAATATTACAAATTGCAGTGTCAAAGCAAGTAACAACTGGTATAACCTTCATAAGGAAACCAGGAGGCTCAGATATAGAATCGGATGATTCTCGGACACGGTTAATTCCTTAAATCGAACAAGCTGCTAAGGTCATCCGAGTTCAGTTTGGTCAGTGTATATACAGGGGACTACAGAATCCGGACATTCTTGTCTCTTGGGGTATGTAAGAGGTCTTCATCACTGAAAAAGCAAAGCCATTAAATATCTACCGTATATAGCAAATAAGATTCCTTGCATAGTTGAGGAAGCAAATACAATGCAGGTGACAGCATGATAAACATTAATATAGATACAGCAGCGTGTGCATGGTAAATTTGGCTCGGAAGTCGGGCATTTCAGAAGCAGAATGCCGCATCAAGAGCGTATAACTACTGGCAACCTGCAAATGGCAACTTGGGCTGGTAAAACTTGCACCGAAGTTGTTGTCTTGTTACTAGTCAATAAACAAAATCTCGTTTTTCAAACTTCGCCTGCAAATTTCTACTAGTTAAAAGCAACACAAAAATGTTTTAGGGAATCACACATCTCCACTAGATATCCCTGCTCTAAAAATTGATTGCAATCTAACCAGATTCACATGGACAGAAAAAAGAATCCACTTTGGTGAAATACTATAAGAACAGGGATGTAAAAGCTGGATTTTCTATTGTCTGGAGAAAACGACGCGCAGTTGATACAAATTATAAGACAACTTGAGAAATAAATGGTTAATAATCTGTCATCAAGTATAGCAGAAACCCATTCAGCATGCTCATGGTTGACCACTTCAAAAGGAGAAAAAATAGTACAACTTGAAAGTTGCTTGTTCGACTAAGTTCTTCTTATCAAAGTATAAAAGCACTGACCTTCTATTTTGCAGAAAGTGTTCTGGTTTTCTGGATCTTCTGTCTTTCTGCTGCTATAAATTTGCTGATCATTTTTGCCCATAATGGAGTTCTGTCCATGTCGAATAAACCACTCAAGTGAACAGTTTCTTATGTTGCACTTTGCAAGATAGATTTCAGTAGGTTTCCGCTTCTCAACGATGTTTCTATGTATATCATCTTCCTACTTTCTCATGTCTAAGTAAAAGAGTTATCAGTAGAACCTCCCAGTCTCGCCTTGGCATCCAATAATGACTGGCAGACTGCTGCGCTTGTTTGTAGACCAGCACGCACCATGTCATCAAGCAGAGCCTCCGCTTCCTGACATTTACAATCATTGCAAAGAACACGGATCGTCAGGCCATAGCTCGCAGCATTCGGAACCAAACCATTCTTGCTCATCTCCATGATCAGCCTCAGAGCCTTGTAAGAGCTCCCTTCTCGCCCATAGCCATAAATCATCATGTCATAGATCACATTGCTCGGCTCAACTCCTTTCTCGTCCATCAACTGGAACAGCTTCCTGGCATCCTTCATGTTCCCTTCCATGCAGAGCGCACGCATCAGAACACCGTAAGTGCGTACATCCACCTCTAAACCAGTCTTCTCCATCTCTGCAAACATCTCAAAAGCCTTGTCCATGTCATTTTCCTTGGCAAATGCATCAATGAGTATGGTGTACGTCACTTTTGTGGGTACCAATCCTCGCTCCTTCATGTCAGAGAAAGCCCTGTTTGCCCGGGCCATATCTCTAGCACGACAGAACCTGGCAATAAGCATATTGTACGTCACTGCACTCGGTGGGCACCCGTCAGCCTTCATCTGGTTGAAGATGTGCAGAGCATTGGACATCTTCCCGGCTTTGCCATAGCCGTCGATGAGAAGGTTGAACGTCACAATGCTAGGACGGATACCCTCCCTTCTCATCATTTCAAGCAGTTGGGTGGCATCCTTCAGTTTGGCATGTCTGCATAGCCCCGCAATGTAGGTGTTGTAGCTGACAACATTGCGTGCGATGCCCTTCACAAGCATTTCGTCGAACAGGTGACGGGCGCGCTCGAACTCCCCTGTCCTGCACCACTCCCCGATCAAGCAGTTGTAGGTGTAGAGATTTGGCTCAACTCCAACTCTCCTCATCTCCTCAAACAAGGCGAGACCCTTCTCTCTGTGTCCATTAATGAAGTAGCCGTGGATCAGAGCAGTGTAAGTGACCTCGTTGGGGGCCAAGCCCAAGCGCGGCATTACGTCGAACACCCTGCGGGCTTCCGCCACGTTGCCGTTCCTGCAGCAACCGAGGACGAGAGCGGTGCACGCGGCCACGTCCAGCGCTGCGTCGCCCGCCTTAGTACCACGGGCGAGCAGCGCGAGGGCCGACCGCACCTTTCCGGCGGCGCAGAGACGGCGCACGGCTGCCGCCGTGGTCGCCGACATCAGAATTCCCGTAAAAGATTCACCTTTTTCTGCCCTTTCCGGGGCTTGCTGCTTGGTAACCTTGGCGCGTTGGTGGGCCAGGAGACGGTCGAGTAGGCCAAATGGAGGCGGACACGTCTCAAGGCGATTACTTTTCCCTGCTCGTCGGCAGATTCGCCATTGCCCAAAGAAAAGGTTAAGGTTGTACCTATAACTGTGACATGAACCTCTGGTTTTCCTTTAGCATGCAGCCAAGGTGCTCGAGTGAATTCCCGGGAGATGCTTCTTGTTTCTTTTGTGCTGCATCTTGCAGGTACGAGCATGCACTTATCCTACGACCTATGTTATTTTGGAATATACTGGTCTGTGCTTGCTTTTATGATGAGCTTTTGCTTTCTTGTGGAGCTCAAGGTAGAGCTTATGCTTAGTTGTGCAAATCCCAATTCCAATTTGTTTCATAACTCTAGGTGCTGCCTGATCATGTTCAACAGCTCATGGCTGATCGTTCGCCACCTTATTGCCTTCACCAATGCCCTAGCTTTTCGTTTCTTTTTCCCTGCTAAAAGAGTTCGAGGTAGATTAGCTATGTAATATGAATGATCATCTTGACTGCAAATTACCTGATTTATTGTTCGTAAAAGACTTGAAGAAGCAATGAAGACATATTTCAGATTGTGCATCCTACTGTGGTGTCTAGAAAGGCTCAATTCCGCTTTGGGGCACAATGAATTTCCAATGGAAACGTTTTGAATGCATTTAGTTTATAGAACTAACTACAAAGATGCTTATAAATGTTTTGTTTGCAATGGTTCTACATAAACATGGAGCATTATTTGTTTGTTATATATATACACGAACATAAAGTCTGACATAAATCAGCTGAAATTTAATGTCCATTTTGACAAATACTCTCGGTCATAATAAAACTGCTTAACTAGGTGAGTACGTAGGAAGTTCCTGCGTCTGGAAATGAGTGTTCATCATTGTTCATAAACAATGCTCTGGTCAGGCCTAAACTCTTTAAGATCTACCGATCAGGAAATCAAGTCTCCAATTGGTGAACTAATGCTCTTGAGATTGGATTCCAAGAAGGGAAATGATATCTTCCCTGAATGCACCAATTTCTAGCATATCATAGCTGGTGTGTTATGGAGAAAGGCGCGGGGCGTAGCATGTGTGTGAACAGTAATGTGGATACTGTAGTGTAGCAGCAAGTGAACCATACCCATAGGCACTGTAGTACTTTATCTCCCTACATTCTGATTGGTTTCCTAGAATAAATAATAGTTGGTTAGGTATGTTATTTTAGTATTCCTTATCTATCAAGTTATTATTAGGGATGTAATATTATCTATTAGGAATGCTATTTTTAATAGTTAAAAAGATTAGATTGGATTGATTTGTTTCCTTATAGATTATTTCTTAGACGTCAAGTCGGGTTGTCCCTATAAAAGGGGTAGCATGTATCTATTATCAATATAAACAATGAGAAACCAAGAGTTCAACTAAGCCTCAGAACCTCGCTACCTCGATAGGAAAGAACCCGACTGTGGTTAGATGAGGGCGAGTCCCGGTCCTCGGACCCGTACCCAACCAACGACCACAATATTTGGTATCAGAATCACTCACCATAGCTTTCGGTGTCGAACTATCTCAAAGCTGACAACGAAAAGATAATGACCTCAATTGACAACATAATGGACACCCTC
Source organism: Hsuehochloa calcarea (assembly GCA_036346395.1). Classification (NCBI taxonomy): domain Eukaryota; kingdom Viridiplantae; phylum Streptophyta; class Magnoliopsida; order Poales; family Poaceae; genus Hsuehochloa; species Hsuehochloa calcarea. Next base: position 53,049,842 of record CM070593.1, on the reverse strand, counting down.
CAAGAAATATGAGCATTGATGGTTAAGTTGAAGGAGCAGGAGGAAGCGCCGCGTGCTATTGCAATGGCGACGCTACCATCACCTTCCACAACAATGCCACCAACGCCACCCCAGTGGGCATCATTACCCTTGGTTGCACCACTCGTGCGACGCCGTTGGAGGAAGGATGCTGTTGTCCAGCGGCGATCTTTTCCACACGACCGGCCGATGTTGCATCATAGGCAACACAAAGCGCAGCGACTGAGGGGTCAACGCCGATGTTTCATCCTTCCTGCCATCGTCACGCTCCATGGCTGTAAGGGCGTAACTACTTCTCCATGTCGGTTGCCTATGCCACAGATGTCTTCCTCAACGCCACGACATGCTAAGGCACTTCTTCCTTGGACGCCATACGTCGGGGTGTTGTTGAATTGCTTTCAAGCGACACTCTTGTCCATATAGGACCACTAAGGACTTCAACCGTGGCCATCACCGCAGTTCGAGGACGAGCTGCCTTGCCGCAAGTGGTGTAATGTTATGGAGAAAGATGCAGGGGTGTAGCACGCGCATGAGCAATACCGTGTTACTGCAACATCGTACAAACAGTACCCTTTGGTATTGTAGCACATTTATTTTCCATGCACGCTGATTGGTTTCCTAGAATAAGGAATAGTTAGTTAGGTAGGTTATATTGATATTCTTTATCTATCAAGTTATTATTAGGATATGATTTTATCTATTAGGAATGCTATTTTTAATAGTTGAAAATATTATATTGGATTGATAGGTTTCTTTATAGATTATTTCTTAGGCGTCAAATCGGGTTGTCTCTATAAAATAGGTAACATGTATTCATTATCAATCTAAGCAATGAAAAATTAAGAATTCAACTAAGCCCTTGTTACCTCGATAAGGAAGAGTTCTGCTGACGGTTAGACGAGGGCGAGTGTCTTATCCTCAGTCATTAGATCCGTACCCAACCATCGACCACGATAGGTGAAGTTATCAAATCACCAGGCTTCAGATTTGCTCATGTCACTGGTTTCATATCGGTCAGGAATGATTTAGACCAGGGCATTTAATACGTTATGTCATGGCTATTGACGGGGGAAGTTCGTTACCAAACTGGACGTGTAAGATGGGAAAGCTTAACTACTATCACTAAATGGTTAGGTCTTCTTACTCCACTCTGTTCCAAGCTGACAGCAGAGGGTAGGCATCCACAGTGGCGACTGGTGAGGTTTTAGACGGAATTATCAAGGAATTAAAAGTTAGGCGTATGTGATGGTTTTGTTTTGTTGTCTGGACTAATGCGAGTTTAGGACGAAACGTCTTGTCTACAAATTTATTGATTGGACAACCCAACTAAAAGCTCATTACAATTGATTTATGTTGCTTCCTACTGTCCGGTATTTTCCTTGGATCAAAACACCTGGTTTCATTTTGGAATTGAAGGATAATTTGTTCTCCTTCGGATGCTAAAATGAATACTGATATAGCGGTCTCTCTTGTAATTTTTTCGTATGATTCGCATTGAAGTATTTTATAATTAATATATGAGTATACACAAAGTGATAAAGGAGTATGTCAAATTCTTTTAGGTAATATATCAGATATGAGAGTAACTACACCCTAAGTAGAAAGTATTATATATATAAGAGAGAAGTAGGCGGCAGCTTGCTGGAGAAGGAGAAGGCGGCAGCAGGCAGGCGGTGGCTGCAGTGGGAGAGGCGGCAGAGGAAGAGGGGATGGGAGGCAATGGATATATAAGAGAAGTAGGCGGCAGCTTGCTGGAGAAGGAGAAGGTGGCAGTAGGCAGGATCTGAAAGGAGGGCGGTGGCTGCAGCGGGAGAGGCGGCAGAGGAAGAGGGGAGGGGAGGCAATGGGGGCTTGCTGGAGAACGAGAAGGTGCCAGCGGAAAGAGTAGGGGTCGGCGGCGGCAGCGGCATGCAAGTAGAATGTGAGGGGCAGCGGCGTTCGATTGCCGAGTGGAATGAGAGAGAGAGAGAGCACAAGCAATCGGTTCATTTGGTTGTGTTTGATTCAGGGATTAGGATTGGGATGGATGGCTTTGGAGCGAATAGCGTGTGCTACCCTCTTAACGGTGCTACCTATGTATTACTTATATATGAAAGTCTTGTTTTTTTTAAAAAAATTAAGAGATACATGGGAATACATATTCAACAACCATATAAAATTTCAAGATCAAACCCGATCACATTTGAAAGATATAAAATTGGCGAGCAACGAAAATGAATAGTTATAAACAGTGAAAATCAATATTCATACATAATTTCTTTTTCCGCATCTCTCAAATTCAATCGAATTTGATCTTAAAATTTTACATGGCTGCAGAATATGTTCTCCCCTACAAAAAATAAAAACTTTTATATATACATAAAACGAATATAGCACCGTAATAGGAGTTAGCACAGGATATCTCCTCGATTGCTTTGGAATGGGCTGTTGTTGAACTTTAATATAAGGTGTTCTGGATTAGAGTATCGGGAAGTATCATGGAGTACCGGGATTATTTTATTAATTTTAAAAGCCATAATTCACCAATTCTATCGCAAATGATCGTCATATTGGGTACGTAACCAGTACCGGTATGGCAGTTTAGCAAAGGATCGGTGATTCATAGCTGGCAAGCTTCTTCTACAACATCAGCCTGCAGTAAACCCTAAAATTGTGTTAGGCCAGGCGCTAGTTGTTGCACTGTCACTACTTTCTGATAGTTACTTAATGGATTCTCTTTTAAGCATGTCATACTCTTGACATGTAGGAAGAAGTAACTTCGGCCAAGATCAAAAAACCGTTTTCGGAAGGAATCCCGGCTGGCCTACGGTAACGGTAACCGGTCGGTTACCGGAATTATCGGAAAAAATTTAGATGAAATTCGTATGAATTAACTTAAAAACCAGTTGAATTTTAAAAATTAAAATTTGAATTTACTAAACCGGAAAGAAACCGGCTGTGATTATTTTCCCAAACCTTCGGCTAACAACCCACTGCCCATATATTCATCGCCAGTTTGCTTTCCTAGTTGTGATTCTGTGTCCGGACTCACGCGAAGAGAGCGGCAGCCTGAACGTCATCTGCCGAGGGTTGTCCGCCCCCTTAAGAAGGTGCCTCCCAGCATTTACGGGCTCCTTTGAAGGGAAGAAAATTTCAGAATCCTACTGGTGTACAAGATCAGACGTTTAACTGGTATGTTTGTATGTTTTGTGTTTCTCAGTCTGAATTCTCTGCTTGAATCCTTCATAACATTTCGCTTTCGATCTTCCTGCGCTTCTACAAGATCAACAACATCTTGGACAATTACACACGAATGCGTCATAAATTAGATCCATTTGTCCGTTGTGCCTATGTTCATCCAATGAACTAAGATTTACAAGTAGTTTTTTGTTTCACAAAGGAATAGCATGGCTTTTTGCTTTGTCTGAAACTTTTCCGTTTTCTTTTGCAGAGAACCGACTGAGCTTTTGCGTAGCCAGACCGAAGCATCGTTGCATAGCCGTGGGGTTCTAGCGCACGAACGGCTGCACCAATAAGAAAACAGACTAATTAAGCGAAGCATTCGTATCATCGTATGTGAGAAAGCAACAATCATGCGTACGCGCACACAGTTTCCTAATGCGTTTTTTATACTCCATTTCAGGTGGAGAGGCAATGCGCACAATCATTCGGCTTCTCTGACCAACCAGCAATAAAATGTTCTTCCTTTAATGCCCAGGCAGATCGATGGCCCTTCACCCTGACTGCATTGCGATGTGGTACCAGCAGAAAGCACAGCCTTTTCTCTGATCCGCAGACAGCACAGCTCACTCCAGAAAATTTCCGTTCATGCATACTGATACCAGTACCACCATGGCGGAAGACAGCAACAAGAAGCCCGCCACGGACGCGCACTTCAAGGCGTGCACCGAGGTGAAGGGCCTCCGGTTCGGCGGGCAGTTCGTGGTGAAATCGTTCACGGTGCGCCGCGCGTCGCCGCTGGAGCTGCTGCGGCTGCTGGGCATCCACCCGTCATACGTGGCCGAGTGCCAGCGGCTGCCGTTCCCGTCCACGACCACGTACATGCCCACCGGCTTCACCGTGCTCGCGCACCAGGCGTGGCGCACGCTCACGCTCGGCCTCGGCACCAACAAGTCCAAGGCAGCGCTGTTCGTGTTCGAATCGGAGACCATGAAGGCGGCCGTGGACCGGCTGTGGCCGGCCGTCGTTCCGCTCGGGGACGTGAACAGGGGCCTCATCCGGGGGCTCACCGGCAGCGAGATGGCGCGGTTCAAGTTCCGCAAGGGCTGCCTCACCATCTACGTCTACGCCGTGCGCCGGCTCGGCGCGGCCGGGTTCATGTGCGCGGACGACCTCAGGAGGATACTGCAGGCCGTGGTGGAGCTCGAGGATTTCCTCGACCACACCGCCATGCTGGCGCTGCCGAGCCACAGGAACATCACCTTCCAGTCCTGGGCTGCCACGGCAAACTGAAGCCTGAAATATGCTTCATTCCATTTCATCAGTACAGGTATTCTTGCTTGACAAGAGTCATTCGTTTCAGTTCAATTTGTTTTATCGGTATCAGTTCCTCCCTGATACTGGGAATTGTATAGGCTCATTCTGAGTACAAAATTTTCGAGGAAGAATAGGCTTAAATATTGAATTTCTGTATAGTGTATACTGTATATCACTGTGCCTGGATTGCTAGTTCGTGTAGTTATTTTTTTTTGGTAGTATTTTCTCAGTTGCTTTGTCTTTGTGCAGTGCTTGACTGTCTTCTTTTACGGTTCTTAGTGTTGTGGAGTTCTTGGAAACAGTGAGATCCTCTAGTCCTTTGTACGTCCTCCATCTAGGGAGTGAAACTGTGCAAGCTTCTGGCTGAGGTCTTGAACAAACTCATAAATTTCTGCACGCTAGGATGTGTTTAACTGGCATGCTCTCATGGCCTTAAAAAGAAACTATGCAGATAGTTGGCATGGGCCCATTTAGTATCAGGATAAGCTGTTGAGCTATATGAGTCGACCCAACACCATGCCGTGTTAAATCATCATCATCAGAAGCCATCTCACATAACGTGCCACTAAAGGTAGCGTCTAGCTCCAACCTGATCCAGCTCTCTCTTTACAGTGGTAAAGCCGGAACGAAAATAGAGAGATGCTTTAAAGTTAAAACTAGTACAAGACAAACTTATCCAATATACATTGGACGATCTTATACAATTCAAATTCATATATAAATAAATAAACAAAATATAGTAAAAATAGTACATCACTACTAGATATTATTGTTCAAATAATTATAATTATATAGAGTACCATGGATGAGACAGGAGGAGCCACTGCTCCAACACCCAAGCGGGGATGAAGGCTTCGCCCCCGTCTCGTCAGTATCTTCAGGGACACTTGCCCCGTTGCAGGTATGTCACGCCAGTTTACCTCATTAGCAATTAACTCCTCGGTTCAAGAACTGTAGCTTCAAAACCTGCACCATGAGAGCCACTCACTGGCATGTGGTTGCAGAAGATTAAGATGTCGGCAGTGACTCGGCACGCCACGCCCGGCTACTTTCGACAGAATCGCAGGTGCGGGCTGTGCTAAAAGAGGAGGCACCTGCTGCCATCACCAATCATGCCAAATGATCCAACTAGAGACCGGCACATCGCAGGGATCCAAGAAACCCGATAATTGGTTAATTTCCTTTTGTTGCACGCATCAAAATCTAGGCTTTACACGACAAAGTCTTGGAGGTGAAAAGCCAAATTGATGTAAACTTCCTGGAAGCCATATGCAAAAGTTTTCAAAATTCTCTAGGGAGGTGGTGTTCTAGAGCCACGTAAATTTCCAATATCAAACTCAATCACATTCCGAAATGGAAAATACAAATTATATATGAATAGTTATTTGGCTTTTTCATGTAGATTGTGTCTTTATCATATTTGCCAAATGTGGTAGAGTTTGATTTTGAAATTTTACATGGCTATAGAATATATCCTCCTCTATGCCTACAATTTTCTTGAGAATTTTTTAAAACATTTACACAAATTTCCACGTAGTTTACACTCAATTTAGGTTTTCACCTAAAATTTACCTATTTTGATGGCGGTGTACAGATTCAGATGCCTATAATCTCTATGCTTTTGTATATGTATTTCTAGGCTAAGGGCTGATGCTTTGTAGATTAGTTGAATATCATATGGGCGTGCTTCTTGGTGAATCGGGGTTTCTACACATTTTGTTTGAAAACTAGTAGGGTGCACGTGCGTTGCAACGAAACACCAAAAGAGAGTGATACATATTAGCAAACTTTTGCAAATTCTGCAAACGACATGTTAATATTGTTCCTTCAGCAACACTGGCACAAGATTTCTTTAGATAAAAACAAGTTCAAATGAGAACACATAGCAAAGAAAATCATGTCAATCACATCATAATTCATAATTCAGAGCCGAGCCACTGCTCTATGCCTTTGTTACAACAAAATATGAAGAAATAAGCATACCAGGAGCTAATAAACATTTACGGTTAAACATTTTTAAAATCTAGTGTGGTTACTTCAATTTGTAAGATAATGGTCATTGACTTTTGTAGGGGGGCATAGATTGTGTGACAATCCCGAATTTAGCAAGACAGTTTCGCTTCCATGGGCATATTAAAGAGGAAATAAGATAAAGATGCTATAGAAGCCTCACATTTGTTCATAGCAATTCCTTTCACTCAAATCAATGATCTTGTATTCTATGTTTGCTGGACTTGTTTTTATTCTTAAATTCTTCAGTGTGTGCTTAGCCTACAAAATTAAACAAAGATACAATTATAGATATCTGAAAACCCGATCCAATGGTTCTTGTCCTTCATTCTTAAACTATTGTTTTCATTAGCAACATGGAGACAAAACGTGATTTTCTACAATGATGATTTATAAATGAGGAATGCATTGCCTAAGACATATGTGCAATAAAACCATGTAATAGAGCAGAATATGTATCAAATCAAACCTGCACGTTCGACTCCTCGATGAGAATCTCCTTCACCTGAATGGTTCAGTCAATGTTACACTCACACATTACACATGCCACGCACCAATATAAATATATAATTATAGAAATCAGCAAAGACAACTATAAATATCTAATTACGTCCTTATGTCTATGGCCAATGAATTGATGACGCTGCTACTAATTTATGTGGACTGCTAGCTAAAGTTTGACAGGGTAATTAACTGCTATAGAATCTCACTGATGTGTTTTAGAGGAAATAATTTCAAAAATTAACATCACTGATAATTAGTTAGAGAACTGCGAATTGGTGAATTAATATGAAAGCGTAAAAAAAATGCACCAGCCAACAATCAAGCCGACAAAACCCATGCTCACAGCAAGCTTCAAACCATCAAGAAGCAAACCAGATGAGGGTCGAAATAACAATCAATTAAAATGTTTCAGCAGATGCCATTTGGCATATAAAATATAGATAGAAGATAAAAGAGTTTCATCTCAAGATTCAAAACATGATCCTTACCATCACAATATGTCTCTTTCAGCTTTAAAGGATCTGCAAAAGCCGGTCAACCTTTGGACCACTTCCCCATACTTTGAGTAGCACTGCAGGAAAAATATAAGTATAGTAGATATACCATCAAAGAGCATTGCAAGATAAAATCAACAAACATACCTTTATATAAGGTCGAGCCAATACGACATCTGAGATTGATAGTTTTGCCACACAAACCTATAAGCCATGTGCAATGTCAAGAAACTCTCTTAATTAAAAAGGTTAGTGCTTCATATTTTTTCTATTGAAATATCTTGCTAATCACGTGAGGTTCAAGATGGATAAAACATTGCAGGCTTTAAAAGGTTGACAAGTTTGATGTGACTAATCCTGTAATCCATCAAAAAATAAAATTCGTTTGAATGGAAAGAAGGATCGCAGAAAAAACAATTACATTCCTCAAGTAGTACTTATTGGGGATATAAATGCATTAGTATGAGATATTGCCATGTGTCTGTGCACATTGGAAAAAACAGAATTCTGGGTTAAAATATGAGATACAAAAGGTTTGGTTTACACAAAATCGAAAAAATAACTATCAAACAACAGGATCACATCATATCTACAAGAAGTTTGACAGAGGAAAAGACAATATAATTATAAAAAAGTGTTGCAAAATTCGATGACTAGAGGGGAATGAAAAGATAAGTTACTATACTCATATTATAATTTGTTTACAATCTCACCCATATCATGCCATGTAAAGTGTACAACAAAAAATTGAAGATGTGGTTCAATTGTCCCCAAAAACAACACAACACAAATTGAAGACCTTTTCTTGGCGGTCGACCTCCGACTTGACCTTGAAATCGATGTATCCAAGTGCCACTCATTTGAGTTCACCTATCAATTTCATTGCACGATTAAATTAGTGCGGATGGTGAGGGCGGTCGGACCGGCATAATTCGAAGCGGCAAGCGAAAACAAGCACCATTCATAGAAATTATCAATAATGAGCAAGACTACACACCTGAATTCTATGCTAAGGATCTATTCCAATCAAATATTATGATAATTCTTGGAGATGTCTCTCAATTGAGTAAGGACATTCTAAAACCACAAGAACGAAAACTTGATCCTAATGCTTGTTCGTAATTGAATAAGATGATCCTTGATAGGTTTACAAATCACATCAAAAGAATTCACGAAGAAATCAATCAAAACTTAATAAAGGCACCTTAAAATCAGAAATTGAGGCAAGCAAGCTTATCTCAAATAAGGCATAATTAAATTGCATTGACTCTATATTACATATCTCTCAGAATTGGTCGCAATGCCTCAACCACATGAGTCAACATCCTCTCACCAATATTTTCAACTCCCTACATGTGGGATGCCTAATCAGTAAAAATTCCAACAAAGTGCAGCAGTGATAATAGGACAATAAGTTGCTCTTTGCAAGTAGCTAAATTCAACCATAGAACTTATAATTGATTCCGATAAGGAAGATAACAGATGTCCATAGTCGCATCACGACATAATGCTCACAAATTACCTCATTAATATAGTCTAATATGTTGTACTTTACTTAAACAGATTATCATATCACAGACAAAGGTATGTTTTGAACTTTTCTAGCAATGCGATAAAGAAGGAAGATATATATAACAACAATGCAACAATAATTTGCATAACATAGTAAGTTGTAAGTTTTGTTCTTACCAATCATAGACCCAATCACTTGGATTAGCATTCAACAAGCTAAACAAAAGAACAACATTTCCATCTGAACCAACTGGCATGAACTCTCCTTTCCCAATGCCTGCCTCGCCCTCCTCGATACCGCCATTCATGAAATAATCGACAAATACCTTGCCAATAATCGACACACCTCATTTCATCAGCCTTCCCGGCCACCCAAGCGTGCCGGTGCTTTCCGATCACAACCCTCATTCCCTTCCCGTCATCACTCTCAACAACAACAACATTGTAAACCTTCATCCCGTCCCCATCACCACAACCCAATGCCGAGTGCAGCAATTCATCAAACAACTCATCACTGCGAACCAAGTCCACAGCGGTCACGCGCGCCACATCGCCAAGGCGAGGCGACGTTCTTCTTCTTTGGAGCGACCACCATGAATCTATTCACGAGACGCGAATTGCCATCGGTGGAAGAGACCGCGAGGGAGAGTTGGGTTGCCAACGGTGGAAGAGACCGGAGCAGAGGAAGACCGCATTGAGGCCGCATGAGAAGGAAGGCGGGTTGGAGTGGAGGCGGCGGGAGAGGGCGGGCGCCGAGTCGTCGTCGGTGATCTCGCCCCTCCTCTCCACCGCCTCGTCGGCAGCGAGCGTCTGAGAATCTCGCCGACCTCGTTCTCCTCGACCATACCGGTGGGCGGCGGCGATTCTATGATGCGGCAGGGAGAGAGAGGCGACGGAGGCGAGGCGACGAGGCGAAGATGGCAGTGGGAGTGGGTGGGTGGTTGGGGGGAGGCGAGGCGCGTGCGGGTGGGAGTTTACGTGGGGTAAACTTTAAATTATATAGTAGTAAAGATTTCGCTTGTGGTATATTTCTGCTAAGTAGTAGCTCCAGGTGTCATGTATAGTGTTTGTTTTTCAGTTTAATTTTGGATTTTAAACATGCGATACTTTGGCTCCATTCGGCATTTGCGGTGACTTTTGAGCACGTTTTTCTTCTTCTAGTTTGGGATATTACAGTCAGTTGCAAGCATCTTTTTTGGAGCTAATGAATAGTAGTAGTTGTGTAATTTGCATTTCTACCTAGTCTCAAAAATGAGAAACTAAGTTAAAAAAACGCCCACCGTGGGGCTCGAACCCACGACCACAAGGTTAAGAGCCTTGCGCTCTACCAACTGAGCTAGACGGGCTTGCGTGCTGAGCGTTCCAGCTTTAGATACTATTGGATTCCTTCATAAAATGCCAATTTGATTGAACAAGCAAGGACTTGAAAAATGAACAGAATATCCGTCGCCAACTATGCACGGTGACAGCTTAGAAAGAGAACAACGAAACATTTTTAGTACTTGGCTTTCACCCTTGGACATATAGCATCTTCTGAAGGAATTTGATGTCATTTAGCACAAACTTGCGTAGCTGTATGAAACTTCGAAACAAGGAAAGAGATCAATCCTAATCTCAAAGGAAGAAGGAAGGAAAGAGATCAATCCGACCCCCGCAAGCAATTTTATTGGAAGGATCCAGAACAAATGAAAGTGTGTTTATTTCGTTATTGTTGCCATTGAGATTGTAGATTGTACTACTACTACTTTCATGTACTCCAAGCGCCATATGACTAATTTCCACTGTATACAAGTTGTACCTGTACCATCATATTTTTTACACGTTACTATGACTCATAGATAAAGTCACGATGTTTTTTTGTACTGCAGAAACATGCACAACATATATTTTCCAATTCCAATTTACATCAAGCAAATGTATTAGCATGAAGAACTAATACCCATCAAGTTAAGCAGCGAGTCATTAGCAATCCCTTGGCTCCCTTTCACTCCCTTGTCACCTACCACGGACCACCCATCACAGCCATCATAGATTCATAGACGACCATTTTCCCATCACGGTCATAGGCGAGATCGCAAATTCGCAACGCATCTCTTCCCAAACCCAACTGTTCACCACCCACGCGAGATAAGCAAGCTGACCCGGCCAAACCCAAACGTGAGACATTCCATTTCCACATCGTTCTATCCCGTGCAGCCGCGCTGCTGGCCCACCCCAAACAACAGACCAGAAAAAGCCGAATCCCCGGTCAGCGACGGGCGGCACCAGCCGCCGAGCGCGCAACCAAACCCGCACGTCAAAAGGCCAAGAAACTTATCAAAATTCGAACGCGACCGGGGCCACCGCACCACCACGCGGCCACTAGCCCCTCTCGCCCGCACGCGCTCACGCGTCGGGCACATGCCGTGCGCTTCCTCCCCCTTCCTGCTCCGCACAAGCTGCACAGCACCACGCCACCAGCCCACCACCTCCTCCTCCACCTCCCTCTTTTTCTCTCGGCTCTCGCCCTCCGCGTCGCCGCCCAAACGCGATCGATCACGCGGGAGAAACCCTAGCCCGAGTGGAGGAGTGACTCTTAAGCCCAACTCCGAACCCGAGCGGTCCGCGGTTAAATGTATCGGAAGGTTCCGGAGGCTCAGATGCCGAACCACGCGTACAGCCGGCTGGGGAGCTTGGGCGGCGGCGGGGCCGGGGCCGGGGAAGTGCCTTCGCCGCCTTCGTCGCCGCGTCGGGCGTGGGGGAGGAGGCCGTCGGTGAAGGGGGGGTCGGCGAGGGCGGGCGCCGGCGCGGGAAGGGGCGGAGGCGTGGTGCGGAGGGCGGCGCGGGCGGTGCTGGCGGCGCTGCTGCGGCGGCAGGCGGTCTTCCTCTTCGCCCCTCTTCTGTACGTGGCGGCGATGCTGCTGTACATGGGCTCCATCTCTCTCGACAGCGTTCCCCGCATCATCTCGCGCCCGGCGCCCGGGTCGCTGTACCGCAGCCCGCAGCTCTACGCCCGCTTGCGCGCCGACATGGACGCCGATAACGCCACCGACGCGGTGAGTGGTTCCCCCTGCTCGTCTCCGGCCCGGTCTATTGGACTGGGGATTTATGTTTCTGATGAAAGTATTTGACCGTTTTGGGTGATGAGCGAGTTTAGTGGATGCTCGGGTTGTCTTGAGTGTGGTGTTGGGTACTTGGATCAATTGATGTGTGCTAAGTTTCAGCGTGTCTGCAGAGAAACTGAACTGTGTGGCTGTGTGGCTTTGTGGCGTGTGTTAGTGGCTGGTACTTGTTCAGATTATTTTTGTGTATGCTGATTAGGTCGGATTTGGGTTAGGTTTTCTTCCAGTTGCGGGAGAATTGCAATAGAATTATAAAAATCTGTGTGATGCATCGGTTTAATTTATTTCTGAAGTTACTCTGTGCATGTGTGGGGTGGATGACAGGGCAAACTAATGGTGTTTCACCAGTTGAAACCTACTTCAGATTCGTGGAGGTCCTAGAATATTAGTAAACTGGGATACAATGGTTAGCTTGGTCAGAATGAGATTATTGGAATTTGGGAATTTATCAGATTAGCTGCTGCGTGTGATACCATGTGTGGATGTTTTTACATATCGTCTATTGGGTTTGTACATTGAATCACAAGCTATGATGTGTGTGTGTTTGTGTTTACGTGCTGCTTATTGGGATTTGGGAATTTGTGCAGTACAGCTCATTGTATTTCTGTTCACTATTGTTATCAGTTGTAGCACATTCTTAAGTTCTTCCTTGATGAACTGCCAAATTCAATATGGTTGAAAAACAAAGCAAGATTTTAAAGATGATGATAGGTAATTTTTTAATTCCAAATGCTTGGAACTTGTGTATATCTGATGACCTTTCAACCCCTAAGCACCTGGTTTCTTAGTGGTAACTCAAGATTTACCCTTTGCTAAAGGGAAATGGACTAGGTCAGTAGCAGACAATAAGATATGCAACTGTTGCTACCTGCTGTAGCAATACTTTTGCTTTGACTCTCGGGAAGATGGAGTATGTGTTATCTTCACAAAGGGAGTGTACATAAAGATCACCATGCCGTCATGGTATAATATAGGTTTTAGTGATTGTTTTTTGTTACCCCTTGGGGATGCATGTATTTCCCTGTCCATTGGCCTTGATGTATTTGCTAACATTAGGTATCGGTTGTTTCAATGTGATCTAGTAGAGCTACATGTTCATGCTGTATGTTATAGAAAATTAGTCTTTTGTTCTATTGGTTTGGGGATTTGTCATTTGCTTCATCCTGTGCTCCTATCTGTCAGTCTCCTCTTAAGTTCACTTATGTGTATTTTGCATAGATGTTATTATTCTCATATTGGTACATTTTTGTAGCTAGCAACTGTATGGCGACATGCTTACAAAGGTGGTGTTTGGCGACCTTGCATAAGCAATAGCACCTATGGTATGTCATTCCTAATTTTCTTTTCTTGACCAATGAATTCACAAGTTCTGAATATTTGTTTATACTTTTAATTTCGAATGCTGCTATTGTTCCTACTGATACAACTTTGATGAATTCCAAAGAAGCTTAGCTTGTTTTTCTCCTCCACGTGTACAATTCAAAGTTTTCCGGTTTGTGGTAGGAAATATTGAAATTCTGATTCAGAGGCTGTTTGGATGCTTTGGAATTCAATCATTGAATTTGACCCCAATTCCACTAGATTTGGGTATAACTAGGAGCCAGGTCATCGCAATTTGGACCCATATACCTCTGATTTGGGTGGAATTCATCCATCTAACCATCCCAGCTGATACCTGACTCCTCATCCACCCAAGGATTGAAAAACCGGTTCCGAAGGAAATCCCGGCGCGCCATTCTCTGTTACCGGAATTCCTGGAAAAAAACCGGCTAGATTTCGTCAAATGGAATTTGAATTCGGGATGAAACCACTGGGATTTTGAATTTGAAGAATTCCGGCCGGGATTTAGGATCACAGTCCCCATCGGTAAATCCGGTAACCGGCGGTTACCGGCCGGGATCCACCATTGTCGCCGAACTCCAGCCACTCCCACCGTCGACCGCTGCTGGTGAACTCCCGAAGCTGGCTCGACATGGTGACCAGATTGGTCGCCACTTTCTCGACGCGAGCTCTGAACTGCCACAGTTGTCACCTCCATCTTCCTCGAGTCTGGCAAACTCCCGTCGCTGACGAGCTCCTGCTCCTAGGTTGCCATTGTGATCAGACCCGTCGCTGCTTTCTCGACACGAGCTTCCTCAAATGCCACCTCCATCTTCTTCCTCGAGTCCGGCGAACTCGCGCCGTTGACCATCGTTGACAAGCTCCTACCATCGGGTCACCATTGCGATCGAATCTATCGCCACTAGCTCGATGTGAGCTCCCTCAACCGCCGCAGCCGTCACCTCCATCGTCTTCTCGAGTCCAGTGAAATCCCACCGTCGATCGCCGTGGGCTCGCCTACCAGATATGTCTTTGCTGCTCGCGGTGAGCTCCCTCAACCACTGTTGGCTTGACACGAATTCCCGCCGCTGGCTTCTTCCACAACCCCAACAGACTGCCTCGACTCCGGCTGCCGCGTCCACCACCTCATCTTCGGCCGCCGGTGTAGATCTATTTCCGATGACCACCTTCATGCCCTTGCATAGCCTCTTACATAGTGTTGGACAATTCCTAGGTATGTCAACCAAACAATATTTGGATTTGAATTTGGTTCGATTCCATTTTACAAATTCTTAAGTCATCCAAACAATAGAATTGGAACATATACCGATTCCATTTCAACACAAAATTGAATTGAGTTTCAATTCCATTGACCCAATTCAATTCCAAGAACCAAACGGACCATTAGTGTATTTGACATATTTAGCCGTACTATATGTATTACTCTATTTTGGTTACTTTAGAATAACACAGATTGCCATTTCACATGATGCACTTTTATCTTGAAGGAAGTATATAACAATATTTTGTTACTTCTGGTAGGTTTGCCTGAATCAAATGGCTACATATATGTGGAGGCTAATGGTGGTTTGAATCAGCAAAGAACATCGGTAGTTACCTTCCATCAGTGGTTCTTCATGAGAATACCATTTTGTGTTTATCACCTCGTTATTTTTTTTTCTATGTATCGTGAGTTGCTCACTAATATTTCCTTAAAAAATGTTTTGCAGATATGCAATGCAGTTGCAGTTGCTGGTTTTCTGAATGCAACTCTTATAATCCCAAACTTCCACTATCACAGCATTTGGAGGGATCCTAGGTCTCTCTCTCTCTGTGTGTGTGTGTGTGTGTGTGTGTGTGTGTGGTGTTTGGAATAAAGGATCTTATCTATTCCAATGGGCCAAATGCCAATATATAACATGTATAAGGTTGGACAATAGCAAATAGCACCCTACACAATATACATATCTAACACTCCTCAAACTCATGGTGGATCAACAACACTAAGTTTGGAGCGGTAGAAGCTATGCTGAGCTCGAGTCTGTGCCTTGGTGAAGAAATCTGCTAACTGACACTCCGAAGGCACATACTGAAGAGCAATAACTTGGTTTTGCACCTGCGATCGCATGTACGAAGCATCCACGCCAATGTGCTTGGTAAGCTCATGCTTCACGGGATCGCGAGCAATGCTGATCGCACCAGTACTATCTGATAAGAGCGGAGTCGGTGTAGAGACAGAAACACCGAAATCCGCAAGAAGCCACCGAAGCCAGGTGATCTCAGCTGTCAACGATGCCATGGCTCTCAACTCAGGCTCAGCGCTCGAACGAGAAACCGCAGTCTGCTTCTTAGTCTTCCAGGCAACCAAGGAGGAACCAAGGAAAACACAATAGGCAGAAAGAGACCGGCGATCAGAATGATCGCTAGCCCAGGTTGCATCAGAGTACGTCTGAAGCTGTAAAGAACTGGAGCGAGGAAAGAAAAGACGTCGAGTGATAGTTCCACGAAGATATCGGAGAACACGGAGAAGGTGACTGTAGTGGAGCTGAGTGGGAGCAGAGACAAACTGACTCAGGATGTGAACTGGGTGATAAATGTCAGGTCGAGTAATCCCAAGGTAGACGAGGCTCCCGACAATATAGCGGTAGCGAGTGGGATCCTCAAGAGGCTCACCATCAGTAGGCCGAAGGTGAACACCAAGTTCCATAGGAGTATCCACCACGCGCTGATCAGTGAGACAAGCGCGAGTAAGGATATCCTGAATGTACTTCTCCTGGGAGAGATAGTAGCCCTCGGGCGCAGAAGTGATCTCAATCCCAAGGAAGTAACGAAGAAGACCCAAATCAGACATCAAGAACTGCTTACTGAGACACTCCTTCACAAAGACAATGTACTGAGAATCATCTCTAGTAATGATCATATCATCCACATATAGAAGGAGAAGCGTCCGACCCTGAGGAGAGGTGTGAACAAAGAGAGCAGGGTCGTGATCACTGGCGGAGAAGCCAGTGGCAGTGACAACAGAGAAGCAGTCAAACCAAGCATGAGGGGCTTGTTTGAGCCCATAAAGAGAACGACGAAGGCGACAAACCATACCATCAGGGACAGAATACCCAGGGATGGCTGCATGTAAACCTCCTCACGCAGCTTGCCATTGAGAAAGGCATTCTTAACATCCAACTGAGAGATGGCCCACTGTCTAACAGAGGCAACAGTAAGAGAGTGCGGACAGTGGTCATATGAGCGACGGGGGCAAAAGTCTCATCGTAGTCACGACCATGCTCCTGTTGAAAACCACACGCCACAAGACGAGCCTTGTAGTGCTCAAGGGAACCATCCGAGCGAGTCTTGATCTTGTATATCCACTTACACGTGATAGGAGTAACATGCGCATGCAAGGGCACAAGATCCCAAGTGCTAGTACGCTCCAAAGCAGTAATCTCCGCAAACATCGCGAGCTGCCACTCAGGGTGAGCAGCGGCCTCACGGTAGGTCGTAGGCTCAAAAAGAGCAGCGGCGGCGAAGCCGTAGCACTTAGGCGGCTTGACAGTGAGACGATCATGAAGATCGTATCTGGGAGAAGTCGGAACAGGACCCAGCAGAGACGGAGGCTCAAGAGAGGAAGTAGTAGGCCGAGGACGGCGAGAGTAGTGCAAGAGAAAAGGTGGAGCCTCAACAAAAGAGCGGGAAGGAAAATCCGGCGGAGGCGAAACAGATGGAGCTGGACTCTGAATAGAGGGAGGCAGAGTAGATGGAGGATGAGGCGAACCAGTTGTGGAAAGCTGATAGTCAGGAAAAATCAGAAAAGAGATCGACTCAGGAAGAGAATCTGGACTGACAGTGGGGGAATGAGGGTAGTAGGAGCGGGACTCGTCAAAAGTGACATCCCGAGAAATCCTCATCCTGCGAGCAACAGGGTTATAACAACGATAATCCTTATGCTCAAGACTGTAGCCAAGAAAAACACACTCAACTGATTGAGCAGTCAGCTTGGTGCGCTCACGAGGTGGAAGAAGGACGAAACAGACAGCCAAAACTACGAAGATGACTGTATTATGGAGCTCGACCATAAAGACGCTCGACAGGAGTAGAACCCTGAAGAGCAGTAGAGGGTTGTAGGTTGATGTGAAAAGTAGCAGTAGAAACAGCCTTAGCCCAGAAGTGAGGGGGAACAGAAGAAGGAAGCATGAGAGCGCAAGCGGTCTCAAGCAAGTGACGATGCTTACGCTCAGAGACCCCATTCTGAGCGTGAGCACCATGACAAGAGTACTGAGGAAGACCGCCTACCTTTCGGCGAGAAAACGACGCAAAGCAAAGAGAGAGATACTACGCGCAGAGTCGACGAAAACGCGAATGGCCGAATCAAACTGAGTGCAAACCATGATGGCGAACATCTGATAAATAGAGAGAACCTGGCTGCGCTCCAACATGAAATAGATCAAAGTATAACGAGAATAATCATCAATAAAAATCACATAATAGCGATGACCCCCTTTCGAAACGAAGGGCGCCGAACCCCAAACATCAGAGTGAACAAGATCAAAAGGACGAGTAGAAATAGAATCACTAGTGGGATAGGGGAGCTGCAGCTGCTTGCCAAGCTTACAACCCATACAATGTAAAGAGGTCCCGAGAAACAGACCCAAGAACACCACGACCGACTAAAGACGATAGATGCGAGCCATAGAGATGACCGAGACGATGGTGCCACTGAGCGAAACAGGTAGTGGAGGACGCAGCAAGACCAGAGGGAGTGGTAGTGGCTGAATGACTGGTGGAGACATCGGAAGGAAGATGAAGCCACTCGAGCTCACAGAGACGCTGCGAATCACGACGCCGAGGGCCAGTACCAAGTAGAGTCCCCGTGCGGCAATCCTGAACACAACAAGAGTTAGACTCAAGAACAATACAACAGTCGTGATCAGTGATCTGACCCGCTGACATAAGCTGCATAGTAAGCTGAGGAACATGAGAGACTGCAGGAATATGAAAAGAAGTGGAAAGGGTGCCTCGGCCTGCAATAGGAAGAGGTACCATCTGCAGTCTGACAGTGGAAGGAAAATCTGTGGACCGTACAGAAGTAAGGTGGGTAGAATCGTGTCATGTGAAAAGAAGCACCAGAGTCCAAGATCCACGGAGACAATACCTGGCGAGGGAGGAGGCGAAGGCGAGGAAGACTGCTGAGAAGTAAGAGCTAGACGAGCAGAACCCGAGGAGTCTGAGGACGAGCCGATACCGAGGCGCTGCAGCAGAAAAAAGGAGTTGCTGTGTAACGTCACCAGAGGAGCCCTAGCGAGAGGAGCCAGATCCTAAGTGAGAGGAACCTCTAGAGCCCTTCGGGGGACGTCCACCCCTGACGACCCTGGTCCCTCCGCTTATAGCAATCCTGATACCTGTGGCCGTCACGCTGATAGTAGGTGCAGTGGAGACCCGCAGATGAAGCGAAGAACTCACCGGAGGAGGCGGAGGATCATGGCCGATCTCAAGAAAGCAGCGAAGGCGAGCGCGCCAAGGCATAAGACAGATCCGAGCCACGCCACGGTGACGAGTCTCCTCAGCTCGCACACCCGTGAGAGCCTCCACCATGCTCGGGCGCGGGTGGCGAGTCAGGAGCTGAGCACGCACAATCTCGAACTCAGGTCGGAGACGCGTCAGGAAGTCATAGAGACGGTGAGTCTCTTGGTGAGTGCGGAGCCGCACATAGCAAGGACAGGTCCGGCAGACATCTGGCCCCAGAGAGTCAAGTTGACGCCACACCTCAGATAGCTTTTGGTAGAAATCATCCACAGTGGCATCGAGCTGCTGAAGAGAATGCGCCTGATGCACGACTGAGAGATACATAGCATCACTCGTCGGCTGGTAGTGAGCTCGGAGACGCTCCCACATAAGCTTGTCGTCAGCAGCTCCGCCACATCCATGGAGATGGTCACGGGCATGCTACGCACCAAGATGGCGGTAGCACGAGCCTTGGCCTCCTGCCAGCACTCGTAGGCGTGCAACTCAGACTGGTATAGCTCCAAGGCCTCCTCTAGTGCAGCATTGGCGGCCTCTCGAGCTGCCTGATCTCACCAGTCGAGAGCGGGCAGAACTGGTGGTGTAGGGCGAGGCGGACAGGGATGCTCGCCGGTGAGGTGACCCCAGAGACGCTGATTGTTGAGATGGATCCTCAGGTGAACAGCCCACTCCCGGAAGTTTGTTCCATCGAATCGAACTGGGGGAAGCGGGATGGCGAAGGAGCCTCTGGTAGAAGACATCACTTTTTTTCTTCTTTTTTTAATCAGAGAAGCCGGAGCTAGGAGAAGCCGCTGGCTCCGAGTAGATCGGTGGAGCCGGTGAGGAGGGACCGAAGCTAGAAGCCGAGTCGCGGCCCACTGAGTAGAAATAAAAGCGGCAAGAAGCGACTCAAGCCGCTTTCGCGCAAGAGCTCGGGCAATGGAGGCAGGCGACTCAGGCGGGCGGCTCGGGCGACTCGGCTGGCTCCGGCGCTAGAAGAGGAGACGCCGATGAGGTACAACTAGATCCGGCGCTGGAGGCGGTGTTGGAGGCCGGCGTGGAGGCGGCGGCGTGGATCCGGCTACCTCGGTTCTCGGGCGATGGAGGCGGTGAGGCGGCGCTCGATGAAGAAAGAGAAAAGCCGAGGCGACGCTCGGGCGATGGAGGCGGCGCTAGGTGGAGAAAAGCCGGTGGAGAAGAAGACCGGCGGAACGGGACGACAGCGGCGGCGGCAGCTGGTCACGACTCACGAGGTAGGGCTGGAAACCCTAGTTTTGATACCATGTTTGGAATAAAGCATCTTATCTATTCCAATGGGCCAAAGGCCAATATATAACATCTACAAGGTTGGACAATAGCAAATAACACCTTACACAATATACATATCTAACGGGGGGAGGGGGGCGCATATGCGTGATTACCTTGTTTGATGCTAATGCATGAGAATATGTTTTAGTTTTGGAAGACCCCTTAGCTGAATGCTTCTATGCCATTGTGATCCTTAATGTTGCTACTGGGTTTCTATGCGCCCTACCATTGTCTGTACATACTGTATACTCTTCTTTGTATCACGACCTTGGATTAGGCTTGACAAAGTTGAATACTTGAATTCACCATAGTTGATAGTTTTGTTGTAAACAACCAGAATTACACTGCATTAACTCTACCTTTACCATTCTCGTACGATACATACAAGTTGATAAAGAACCACTTGTATGCTATAATGGCATTTGATTGTGCAAAATTTTCACATAAAAATCTCAAATTGTTAGCTACGAATATTTATCTTTTTTTGCATGTCGTAATGTCATACCATGTTCAATGGCTGAAACATGGTATATGTTATGGATGTTGTACATATATTCAAGAGGGTCCAATGGGCAATATATAGAGAGAGTACAAGGGAGCTAACATATACATATAAAGAATACAAAAGAGAGTCATATTCTAATACCCCCATCAAACTCATGGTGGATCACACACTGAGTTTGGAGAGAACATACAAATGTTGTGCCCTAGTCTGTGGTCTCGTGAATAAGTTAGTAGCCTGTAACTCAGATGGCACAAACTGTAAAGCATGTACTCCCTCCTGCACCTGTGAGCGAGTGTATGAAGCATCCACACCAATGTGCTTGGTGAGCTCATGCTTTACTAGGTCCCAAGCAACACCTGTACTGTCAGACAAAAGAGTCGTAGGTCCCACCATAGGTACTCCAAAATATGCAAGTAGCCACCTCAACCAAGTAACCTCTACTGTCACTGCTGCTATAGCTCTCAACTTAGCCTCTGCACCCGAACGGGAAATTGCAGTCTGCTTCTTAGTCTTCTAGGCAACCAGGGAGTAGCCAAGAAATGCAGAGTAAGCAGAAAGAGAACGATGATAAGAAGGATCACTAGCCTAGGTCGTATCGGAGTACGTCTGGAGCTGTAGTGAGGTAGAGCCAGGGAAAAACAAACAACGAGAGATAGTTCCACGCAAGTAACGAAGAACACGAAGAAGGTAACTGTAGTGAAGATGGGTAGGACGAGCCATGACTGACTCAAGATATGAACATCATAAGCAATATCAGGACAAGTGCTAACAAGATAACGATAGCAAGTAGGATACTCAGGAAGATCACCATCAGTGGCACTAAGCTGTAGGGATAGCTCTATGGGAGTCTCAGTAGTACGAGTGTCAGTCAGACAAGACCGATCAAGGAGATCTTGGACATACTTCTGCTGGGAGAGGTAGTAGCCCTCGGGCATGGAAGAAACCTCAATCCCAAGGAAGTACATAAGAGAACCAAGATTAGTTATCAAAAACTGCTCACTGAGATGTTTCTTCACATACGTGATGAATGGAGAATCATCACCGGTGATGAGCATATCATCAACGTACAAAAGAAGCAGTGTCCCACCCCGAGATGAGACATGAAAGAAAAGAGCAGGATCATGGGAATTGATAATGAAACCGACATCGGTAATCACTGAGGTAAAACACGCAAACCAGGCACGAGGAGCCTGTTACAGGCCATAAAGAGCACGACGAAGACGACTGACGTGCCCATCTGGAACAGAATACCCAGGTGGTGGCTGCATGTAGACCTCCTCATGTAGAACACTATTAAGAAAAGCATTATGAACACCCAGCTGAGAGATAGACCACCGACGAACAGAAGCAACCGCAACAAGAATGCGAACAGTGGTCATATGAGCAACAGGGGCAAAAGTTTCATCGTAGTCACGACCGTACTCCTGCTGAAAGCCGCGAGCCACAAGACAAGCCTTGTAGCGCTCGATAGTACCATCAGACCGTGTCTTAATCTTGTACACCCACTTGCACGTGATCGGACGAGCATGCACATGTATCGGTACAATATCTCAAGTCTCCGTGCGTTGAAGAGCATCAAGCTCCTCTACCATAGTGAGCTGCCACTCAGAATAAGGAGCAGCTGCACAATAAGAACTAGGCTCAGTGACAGAGAGAGCATGAGCTATCGGAGCAAATCCAAGACGATCAGGAGGTCGAAGGGATGTCTGGTCACGAAGGACGTAACGAGAAGCATCATCAAGAGGGTCAGATGTGGGTGTCGGCAAGATACCAGAAGAGGAGACTGGTGAAGGATGAGGACGCCTGGAGTAGTGAATACCAGAGAAACGAGACGGTGGTATTGTAGGAACAAGAGGCGGTGCTGCAGGAGACAACACCGAGGCGAAGGTACAGAAGGAACCACTAGAGACAGACCAGGAGAAGACTATGATAGTGGAGAAATGGGTGAAGAGTTAGAAAGAGATAACCATGAAATCGACTCAATGGTGGAAATAGGAGCCGAATCTCGATAGAAGAAAGGTCGATATTCGTAAAAAAACGTCTCGTGAGATCCTGATCCGTCGAGCAGAAGGATCATAGCAACGATAACCATTATGCTCAGAACTATAACCAAGAAAAACACACTCAACTGACTGAGCTGACAATTTGGTGCGCTCACGAGGCTGCAGCAGAACAAAACAGGTGCAGCCAAAAACACGAAGGTGAGTGTACTGGGGGGGCTCGAGAGTAGAGACGCTCTATAGGACTAACATCCTTAAGAGCAGTGGAAGGCTGCATATTGATGAAATATGCAGCCGTAGAAACATCCTTAGCCCAGAACTGTGGTGGAATGTGAGAGGCAAGGAGAAGAGTGCGGGCAGTCTCAATCAGATGACGATATTTGCGCTCAGCAGCCCCATTCTGAGCATGGGCACCAGGGCAAGAAGACTGATAAAGAGTGCCCTGCTCAGAAAGAAACTATTTAAAAGCGTCAGAATTGTACTCGTTGGCAGAATCACAGCAAAAAGTACGGATGGTGAATCAAACTAAGTACGAACCATCGTTGCAAAGCTACGATAGATCGCAAGAAACTGACCACGATTAGACATAGGGAAAATCTATGTAAAACGGGAATAATCATCAATGAAGATCACATAAAGTTTATGCCCGCCTTTAGAGATAATAGACGCATGTCCCCGTACATCTGAATGAACTAAGTTAAAAGGACAAGAAGACAAAGACTCACTAGAATGATAAGGAAGTTTTAGCTGCTAGCCCAGCTTACAACTCTGACAAAACATGGTTGTGTCAACAGTAACACGTCCTAGATCACCCTGACGAGCTAATGAAGAAAGATGGACCCACATAAGTGATCTAAACGGTGATGTCACTGCGCAAAAACGCCAGAGGTGGTGGCAGCAGTGGCGGTGGAAGTAGATGTAGAGGTGACGGGAGCAACTGAAGTGGACAAAGGTGGAGGCAATCAAGGATGTAGATACCCTGATGATCCCTACGGCACCGGCCAGTCCCAAGTACCGTCCCTATCTATCGATCCTGGATGAAACAGGTGTGAGAGTCAAAACCAACCCTACAGCCAAGATCGGTGAGCTGACCCACCGAGAGAAGTTGCATGGTAAGCTAGGGAACATGCGAAACAACTGGAACAAAAAAATCAGTGAACAAAAGAATGCCTTGACAGCTGACAGATAGAGGAGTACCGTCAGTTGTCTAAACTATGATATGAAAAACAGGAGGTTCTACTAAAGTGAGAGATGTGGAGTTCGGTGTCATGTGGAAAGAGGCACCAGAATCTAGAACCCAAGAAGTACCTGGAGGAGACGTTTGAGCTAGACTGGCAGAACCTGCTGAGCTGTGAGAGAGCTGCTGAAGTAGACCCAGCAGAACTGCTGAACAGAGTCACCTCGCTGAGAAGGTCTTGACGCGCTGGTCTGTCCTCTCGTCGAGGAAGGGCCTCCATGCTCCCCTTGGATCGTCTAGCCCCACACGTCTTATTCTGCTTTTTTTTTTGCACCGCACAACGCTGATAGTCGTGCCCGAAGTTCTTGCAATAATTGCACTGAACTCCAGTTGGTGCAAAAACAGGAGCAGAAACAGATACCTGAGGAGGGACTGTAGTCGAAGCAGAAACCGGCATTGTAGTTGAAAAAGGGGTTGCAAGCACAGTCGGAACAAACTGGGCTGCTAACCTGTGGCGAAACTCTTCATCACGAAGCATCGAAAGAGCCTCGGTGACTGTCGGTCGTGGTGAGCGGCTCAGCAGTTGAGCCCTAACAGGCTCAAACTCTGGGCGAAGACGGCAGACGAAATCATAAAGGCGAAGGCGATTATGTTCCGCCTTCTGCACTTTATGATACTCCTGGCAGAGCGGAGAAGCCAGCTCGTCCAGTTGACGCCAGAGACTGATCAGGACCCAGAAGAAGTCGTCAACGGGGGAGTCTTCCTGGCGAAGCGTCTCCAACTCACGCTGAAGCGAAAAGAACCAAGCATCGCTGCTCTACTGGTATTGCTCGCGCAAGTACTTTCAGATCTGACAAGTGGTAGGCATACCAACAATGTCTGGCTAGATGGAGCCGTCGACGCTGACCACCAGGATGACGCGAACACGGGCCTCATCAGCACACCAGCGCTCAAAAGCGTCTAGGGCATACTGAAAGGCCTCATCAGCAGCAGCAATAGCGGCCTCTGCCTCCTTGGCGGCCTCATCTTTTGCAGGAAGTGCAGAAGCAGACTGTCTGGGAGAAGGCTGAACTGGCGACGACGGATAAGGTCGGGCACCAGTGACATATCCCTAGAGGTGGAGACCATCGAGGGTGATCTCTATGAGTGAAGACCATAACCTGTAGTTCGTCCCATTAAGTTTGGTTCCCGAGAATGAGATCGCAGCTGATGGAACGGAAGTCATCGGTGGGCTGCGCTGGACGGGGCGGCAACCAAGGCAACGAAGTCTAACAGGCAGCGTTGGACGGTGCGGTGGTTAGATCAACTGTTTTTTTTCTTTTCTTTTTAACGTGGGTTGGTTGACTCACGTCCGGCCTGTTCGGCCTTTTTACGACCGCGTGAGGGGAAGCAAGTGCGAGGGGGGACTAGGGTTCCCCCTTGTTGGCAGCGGCGGTGGGGACCGGGCAGGTGGCTACGGCTCGTGACGCGGCGGTGAGGAGGAGCTCGTCGGTGAAGACCCCGAGCGGCAGCTCGCGACACGGCAACGGGGAGGAGCTCGTCGGCACGGCGGCTTCGAGAGCGGCGGCGTCGGCTTATCGTTGGCACAGCAGCTTCGAGAGCAGCGGCGTCGGCTTCGGGAGCAGAGGATCGGGGTGCCTCGTGGCAGAGCGACGGCGACAACAAGGCAAGCGGCAACAGCTCACGGCTCGGAGAACCAAGATGGCAGAGCGGTGGCGACCCAAGGAGGGCAGTGGAGGCTTGGCCGTGGGCTGGCAGCGGCAACGGGGCGGGTGCAAAAAAACTAGGGTTAGTGCTCTAGGTCTGATACCATGTTATGGATGTTGTACATATATTCAAGAGGGTCTAATTGACAATATATAGAGAGTACAAGGGGTTTGCCATATACATATAAGGAATACAAAAGAGAGTCATACCTCCCCCCCCCCTCCAAAAAGGCCCTTAGTTGGTTAATGTTACAAAACTACTTGGATGACCATTGTACACATGTTGGCCATTTTATAATTTATAACATTGGGATCGTGTGTGTTTCATGCGTCAGCCATTTGTTTACCTATGCACTGCTTCAAGTTTCTGGTGGTTCTGAAAAATAAATCCATCATTCTTTTCCACCAACATGCCAATTGACAAAAAATCTCAGGGGCTGTTTGGATGAGGGGTTTCCTCCCCAAAAAATCCCTCCTATCCAAACAGGCCCTCACAGCCTCACTTATCTATGCTAGAAGGTTTTGCTTACAATAGCAAAAGTGAAGCTACTAACATTTCTTTTTTGATACAGCAAATTTAGTGATATTTATGATGAGGATCACTTTGTCCAACGTTTGAAAAATGATGTCCGAGTGGTTGACAAGGTGCCTGAGTTCATAATGGAGCGGTTTGGTCACAATTTGAGTAATGTATTTAATTTCAAGATAAAGGCTTGGTCTCCTATCCAATACTATAAGGATGTTGTCCTTCCTAAGTTGGTCGAAGAAAGGTAGGTTAAAGCCAATTTGGTTTAGAAAATATTATTAAGTTCAATTGTTATCTGACCTTTTTATACGTTTGTCTGTAAATTATAGGCTCATTAGGATATCACCTTTTGCAAACAGACTGTCATTTGATACTCCGCCTGCTGTTCAACGACTGAGATGTCTGGCTAATTTTGAAGCCTTAAAATTTTCTAAACCAATCACAACTCTATCTGACACTTTAATTTCTCGAATGAGAGAAAAAAGTGCTGAAAACAATGGGAAATATGTAGCGGTGCATCTCCGTTTTGAAGAGGTTGGTTTTCTTCTATAAAAGATTTGTGCTACATATTTCTTAGTGTCTTTTATTTGTGAAACGACAAAACTTCCAAAGGGTGTAGAGGAACCACCAGCACGTTTCAGATACTGCTGGGCCCTGGTTGTTATCAAAATAATGGGAAACCGGTCCATTCTTCTGTTTGTATTCCACTTCTGAAATATGGGCAGGCCCATGGTTATCAGACAAGAGAGCTGTTATTTTGCAGGATATGGTTGCCTTCTCTTGTTGTATCTTTGACGGTGGTGATGCGGAGAAAAAGGAATTGGATGAGGCCAGGGAAAGAGGTTGGAGAGGGAAGTTTACTAGGCCAGGACGTGTAATAAGGCCTGGAGCAATAAGGATGAATGGGAAATGTCCACTTACACCTTTGGAGGTATTCCAGTATCTAAATATTTGTGTTACTGCTTTCAAAGAAGCTTCCGAAATTTTATTCTCAAGTGAATACAAATTATATTCCCAGCAAGTTTACACTGATCTCATCAACAGGCATTGCTGAAGAATTTTGTCCCAGAGATTTACATGTTTGTGTTATATGGTTTCTAGGTTGGATTAATGCTTCGTGGAATGGGTTTCAGCAATAACACTGCAATCTATTTGGCTTCTGGAAGGATATATAAAGCAGAAAAGAACATGGCTCCTCTCCTTGAAATGTTCCCTCTCTTACAGACAAAAGAAACATTGGCATCAGATGAAGAACTTGCTCCATTCAAGGTATATATGAATGATGGCGTCATTTTTTTTTTACTGAATTTTGAAGTATATTGACATAATGCATGTCTGCCAGAATTTCTCCTCAAGGATGGCAGCTATTGACTACAGTGTCTGTGTTCATAGCGAGGTTTTCGTGACTACTCAAGGTGGAAATTTTCCTCATTTCCTTGTTGGTCATAGGAGATACTTGTATGGTGGGCATTCAAAGACAATTAAGCCTGATAAAAGAAGATTTGCCATACTTTTTGATAGTCCACGTATCGGGTATGCCATTACTGTGGTGTTTAATTACCTTTCGGCTCCGATACTCTTTTATTCTTCATTTTTAAAATCATGATTTTTCATTTTGTTAAAATTGTACTTTCCTTTGTGCAGATGGAAGTCATTGAAACGTCAGTTGCTCAATATGAGGGCACACAGTGATGCCAAGGGCATTGAAATGAAAAGAGCAAATGAATCTATATACACCTTCCCATGCCCTGACTGCATGTGCCGTTTGAATAAATCAGAACCCTCCAAATCCATTCAGGCTAGATAGCATCTAGTATTCTTGACTTGTTTGACTGACCCTGATTCTTTTTGGCATCATAGTATAGTATGCTTATTCTTTGCGTGCCGTCTGGTGGTGTGAAGTTCTGTCTTCAAGCACCCCTGCTGCAGCGTTGCTCATCTATCCCATTCTCCCCATGGTGGCTTTTGCAGAGATATACCAGGTTCTTTTCATCTAAGCTAATCGTGGGGCTAACAATACACTGATCTTAAACCATTTCTAGGGCTATTCCTTGTCAATGTAGTGCCAGTCCGCTTGGTGTAGCGGTAGTTCCCTTGTACATTGCTCAGCTAGGAAGCAATCGTAGTATACGAATTTTGAAGCAAAGACAGACATTGTTTATTTGTTCTAATTTATTGATCGTTTTATCTGAAGTTGGCCCCTTTGTCTCAATGTCCTTTGTCTCAATGTATTATCTGTCCTTTGGAGTGCTACTATTTACGGTATATTATTGTATTTAGGGAGGGTTGTCTTCTTTGCTGTAGCTTTTTTTGTTTGCCAGGTTCTTTGCTGTCACTTGGTTGCACACTTGCAAATTGTTATCAGTTCAGAGATAGAAACAGCCAAAAGGTAAAATCTACTTTCAGCTTCTGATTCATGTTTCCAAGGTAGAAAAATCCTTTCAAGTTACATATTTGTTTTTGTTATAAATAGTGCTTGTATTATCAGGGGGTCAATTGACCAGTATATATACACCAGTATATGTTACAGATAAGGAAACCAAATAATATATAGAGTCCTACTCTAACACATATATATCTCTAACATATATATCTTTTACACCTCCCTCAAACTCATAGTGGATCAACAACATTGAGTTTGGAAATGTAGAAATCGTGCTGTGTTCGAGTCTGAGCCTTCGTGAAGAAATTCGCTATCTGAAGCTCTGAAGGCACATACTGAAGAGCAATCATCTCATCATGCACACAAGACCTCATGAAGGAAGCATCAACACCAATATGCTTGGTGAGCTCATGCTTCACAGGATCACGGACAATACCGATAGCACCTGTACTGTCTGACAAGAGAGGAGTCGGTGTAGTGGCAGAAACACCAAAATCCTCAAGTAACCACCGTAACCAAGTAATCTCTGCTGTCAGGAGAGCCATAGCTCGCAACTCAGCCTCTACACTCGAACGGGACACTGCAGTCTGTTTCTTCGTCTTCCAGACAATGAGAGAATCACCAAGAAAAACACAGTAAGCAGAGATAGACCGACGATCATAGGGATCGTTGGCCCAAGTAGCATCCGAATAAGACTGAAGCTGTAACGAGCTAGAGCGTGGAAAAAAGAGACAGCGAGAGATAGTCCCACGAAGGTATCGCAGAACTCGAAGAAGGTGGCTATAGTGGACCTGAGTGGGAGTGGAAACAAACTGACTCAGAACATGAACTGGATAAGTGATATCCGGACGAGTAACAGCAAGGTAGACAAGACTCACAACAAGATGATGATAGCGAGTCGGATCAGAAAGAGGCTCACCATCAGAAGGCCGGAGATGAACGTTGAGCTCCATGGGAGTCTCAACAGTACGCTGATCAGTGAGAGAAGCGCGATCAAGAAGATCCTGAATATACTTCTCTTGGGACATAAAGAAACCATCTGGAGTGGATGTAACCTCAATCCCAAGGAAGTAACGAAGAGGACCAAGATCCGACATAAGGAACTGCTCATTCAGATGAGTCTTGACAAAGGCAATGTACTCAGAATCATCTCCGGTGATGATCATATCATCAACTTATAGAAGAAGAGTCCGACCACGAGACGAAGTGTGGACAAAAAGAGTAGGATCATGATCACTAGCTGAGAAACCAGCAGCAATGACCACAGAGGAAAAACGCTCAAACCAAGCACGAGGGGCTTGTTTAAGGCCATAGAGAGAGCGACGAAGACGACAGATCATACCCTCAGGAACAGAATACCCAGGTGGCGGATGCATGTAGACCTCCTCACGCAACTCGCCATTAAGAAAGGCATTCTTTACATCAAGCTGAGAAACGGACCAATGGCGAATAGACGCCACCGAAAGAAGAGTGCGGACAGTGATCATGTGGGCCACAGGAGCAAAAGTCTCATCGTAGTCACGACCATGCTCCTGCTGGAAGCCACGAGCAACAAGACGCGCTTTATAGCGCTCAAGAGAGCCATCAGAGCGAGTCTTAATCTTATAGACCCACTTACATGTGATGGGACGAGAGTGAGATGGAAAAGGAACAAGATTCCAAGTACCAGTACGCTCGAGAGCAGCAATCTCCTCGGCCATAGCATGCTGCCACTCAGGATGAGTAATAGCATCCCGGTAGGAGACGGGCTCATGGGTAGTTGCACCAGCAAGACCAAAACAGGCAGGAGGCCGAATCAACCGACGATCACGGAGACTGTAGCGAGGAGATGATGGCCCATTAGAGGAAGATAGAGCATCAGGAGAAGATGAAATATCAGGGGAAGATGGTTCATCTGGAAGAGCCTTAATACGAGGTCGACGAGTGTAAAAGAGGGTGGGAGGAGCCTGAGGAGCCACAGGCGACGAAGCAGGAGGCGACAACGGCGGAGAGGCCTCAGGAGATATATGTGGAGACTCAGTGGGACGGATGGACGAGGGCAAGACAGAGATGGGTGTATCTGGAAAGGTAAAAAAAGACAGGGACTCCACAGAGGAAACCGAAGGAGAGGCAGGACGTGGGTAGAAGGGACGAGACTCGTCAAAAGTCACATCCTGAGAAATCCGCATCCGTCGACCAATCCCAGCACCGATAGCCCTTGTGCTCGGCACTGTATCCCATAAAAACACACTTAACGGACTGAGCGATCAGTTTGGTGCGTTCTCGAGGTGCAAGGAGAACGTAGCAAACGCAGCCAAACAGATGAAGGGCAGAGTAGTCTGGAGAAAGATCACAGAGACGCTTAACCGGGATCTCACCCTGAAGAGCAGAAGAGGGCTGGATGTTGATGAGATAGGTGGCAGTGGAAACAGCCTCAGCCCAAAAGTGAGGTGGAATAGAGGCGGCAATCATCAGTGTACGAGCCGTCTCAAGGAGGTGACGATGCTTGCGCTCAGCGACACCATTCTGAGCATGAGCACCAGGACAAGAGAACTAAGCGAGAGTGCACTGCTCAGCAAGGAAGCTGCGCAGGTAATGAGAGAGGTACTCGCCAGCAGAGTCAGCACGAAAGACTCGAATAGGAGTGGAGAACTGTGTGCGAACTATAGTGGCAAATTGTTTATAGATAGACAAAGCCTCACGACGGGAAGACATAAAGTATATCCAAGTGTGATGAGAGAAGTTATCTATAAAAATGATATAATATCGATGGTCCCCTTTCGAAAGGAAGAGAGCCGGACCCCAAACATCTGAATGAATAAGATCAAATGGTCGCTGAGACACACTCACTATGAGAATAGGGAAGCTGAATCTGTTTTCCTAACTTACAGCCCTGACAATCTAAAGATATGTCTCCTGAGACAGACCCCAGAAGACCACAACGGACTAAAGATGACAGACGAGATCCACACAGATGACCAAGACGGTGGTGCCACTGTTGGAAAGAGCTGGTAGACGAAGTGGCGGAAGCAGAGAGACTGGTGGCGACGGTGGCAGCGGAAGGAAGGTGAAGCCAGTCAAGCTCCCAGAGACGCTGTGAGTCAAGGCGCCGAGGACCAGAACCAACTAGAGCCCCCGTGTGGCGGTCTGAACACAACAAGAGTCAGAGTCAAGAATGACCCGACAACCAAGGTCGATGTCATCCAAAGAGAAGAAGTCAGCATAGTTAGGCGAGGAACATGAGCAACAGAAGAAACATGAAAAGATGAGTTGCTAAGAGGTCCTCGACCGAGAGAGACAGAGAGGTACCATCAGCAGTAAGCACACTGACAGTGGAATCAAGAGGTGTAACAAAAGACAGAGTGGAAGAATCGGAAGTCATGTGAAAAGATGCTCCAGAATCAAGGATCCACGGGGAGGTACCTGACTGTGTAGGAGGTGGTTTCTCAGTGCCCGAAGAGTCAGTCGCAGAACCTGTCGAAGTCTGGCTATCTCCTGCTCAGTGAGAGAAACTGCGAAAGTAGTCGATGCAGACGTTGATGTAGAAGTACCGGTGCCAATGCTAGGAGAAGAACGGCGTGAAAGATACCGCTGCTTCTTGTAGCACTGAGACTCAATGTGGCCCACCTTGTCGCAGTAGGAGCAGCGAGGACGGCCACCGCCTGATGGAGGGCGGCCACCACCACCTGTGGCAGCCGCTGGAGGAGGCAGTGTACTAAAACGTGAAGCAATCGGTGTAGCAGGTGGACGGGCGGCGAGCACGGAGGGGAGTGACATCAGACCAGCACCACTCAAACGAGTCTCCTCTGCACGTATCTCGGTAAGGGCCTCCAGAAGAGTGACACGAGGGTGGCGTGCAAGAAGCTGGGCACGCCTCCGCTCGAACTCGGGACGAAGCGAGTAAGGAACTCGTAGATCTGGCGCCAAACTCTGTGTCAACACGTATAGCCAGCGGCCTGACGAGCAGAGCGACAACCAAGAAGGTCGAAGAGAGTCCACCGACGCTGCATGCCAGTAACTCGAGCGTAGAAGGCATCAACAGTAGCATCACCTTACTGAAGAGAGTGCTCCCGGCGAACCACTGATAGGTAGAGAGCATCTCAAGAGGTTTCGTAGCGCTGACGAAGGTGAGTCCACATCCGGGCGGTATGAAAGGAGTCCCATAACCTCAGAAGAAAACTGAGGCTGGACACTGGCGATGAAGACAGCAGCAGCTCGAGCGTCGTCGTCACACCACTGAGTGTAGGCGGTGAACCGATCCATGTAGAATCCAGAGCCTCTTGGTAGGCAGAGGTAGCCTTCTCATCAGCAAGGCTAGCAGCCTCGACAGCAGTCTTGTCAGCTGTCGGAAGAAGCGCAACAGACGTAGGCTCCGTCGGAGGAGTAGGGCAAGGCGGGCAGGTGACATCGCCAGAGAGAACGCACCAGAGACGAAGACCACGCATGTGGATGCGCATGTGAGACACAAAGTCGGTGTAATTAATACCATCGAAGATCACCGGGCAGCGAGGGAGGGAAATGGTGTCCATTGGTAGGCGGCGCTGGACGGCGCGGCGACCAAGGCAACGGTCTAACAGCGCGCCGGGCGGCGCGGTTAAACGACGTTTTTACCCGGCTTTTCACGGGCCGGCTTCAAAACGTCGGCCACGGCGCGCTACCTGCGCCGCCCACGCGCGAAGAGCCGCGACGCGCCGCGGGAAACCTAGTTTCCGCAGCAAGCGGCGCTTCCCGGTGTTAGCGGCGGCAAGCACGGCGGGCGACCCCGGCGCAACGGCGGCGGATCCGTCCCCGGCGAGGCTCGGCACACGATCGAGGCGAGCGAGCGAGCGCGGCCAAGACGCGCCGCGGAAACCTAGTTTCCCCCTGGCGGCGGCGGCGGCTTCACCCGGTGTTGGCGGCTTCGATGACAACGGCGGCGACCCAATGAAGCGCCGAGCTTCGATGGCGGATCCGTCCTTGGGCGAGAAAGAGTACCCACCCGAGCTCGGTGGCGATCCGGCGGCGGCGGCGAGGCGGCGGCCTTAGGCGGCGGTCGCGAAGGGACGCCCGCCGGTCGCCGACCGAAGCGGAGAAGCCGGGCGGCGTTGCCGAGGCCGAGGTGGAGCAGACGACGACGGCACGGGCGGCCTGACGAGGCCCCAGATGATGACGGCCCGTCAGATCGGCTCGAGACCGGAGGACCAATCGGGAGTCATCGGAGAGGCGATGCTGTCAGAGCGGTGGGGAGACAAGCGAAACGAAACTCTAGGTAAGCTCTGATACCATATTATAAATAGTACTTGTATTATCGAAATCAATTGGTAAGATATATACACCAAGATCAGATTCTGAGATAAAGAAACTAAATAATATCTAAAGTACTACTCTAACATATATATATATATATATATATCTCTTAACATATATATCTCTAACAGTTTTCATTCCGTTGCGTTTGTTAGAGTGTGTTTTATTATGTCGAAAACGAAGGCACCGAACCGCAGTAATGTAAAGCAGGTTTCGTCATCGAGGCCGGTCACATGCCCGATTTGCGGTGGTTTTCTGATGGAGCTGTACTCCGCTCGCATCATCCCGTTAAACGACAGCACCTGTGAAAGGAAACTGGTGAGTTCTGAATTATTTTTCCTCCCGTGAAATCTCTTGACGGATTTAGATTCGCATTTGCTCATTCTTTCTTTCAGTTATCCATTTGTTTTTTTGGCAATTCCAGGTGCCTATTGCTACTGGATCAAGGCTTCTCAAACAGGCCTCAACGTACTCTTAACAATCTGAGTGGTCCGGAAGACGACACCTCACGAGGGACAGTTTGGCCAGCTTGGTGTTTTGGTAATATTAAATGTAAGACGCTGCACTTTCACCCAGACAAAAGTAACCACTGCTGCTTTACTTAGTTTACTACCCTTACTATTCATGTGCCCAATTTCGTCTATCCATGACTCGCCAGACACAGCAGAGTAAACAATTATAACACCATCTAGATATCGATCAAACCAACGCTAGCGTTAAACACGATTTTTTTAGCTTGTATCAACGAATCTAAAACTTGATGGTAAGTGAAGGTGTATAGTACTACTACTAGTCCGTAGTTTGGTGGGCATAATGACGGCTCAATCGGCACCATTCTGCCGGATAGGACCAAGCCACACGTGACGCCGACCGACGTATCATGGTACAAACTTTGCAAAAGTGCCCTGGGAGACGGGGGAGCTGGCGTAGTCGCAAGAGTCCAAGCCACCCACACTCCCACGCCATTAATTCACCCCCGGAACCAAGTCGCCATAAACGCCCGTAAGACCACCAAACAGGAAAGAAAAAAGAACTCAAAATATTCCCCCCTCATCACTCCTAGTCCTCGTCCATCTTCTATCTTCTATCTCCTCCTCACTTCCCACTCCAGTCTACGACGTCAGTGCCGATATGGGGAGAGGTGCCCCTCCCGTTTCACGCCTCGCGCCGCTTGGGGTGCTGGTCCTGCTCGCCGCGCTGCCGTCCCCCGCGGCCGGGTTCAACGTGACGGCCGTGCTCGCGGCGTTCCCCAACCTCGCCGACTTCACTCGGCTTCTGGCGTCCAGCCCGGTGGCCGGCGAGCTGGCCGGGCGGTCGTCGCTGACGCTGCTGGCCGTGCCGAACGCCAACCTGCCACGTTCGCCCTCCGCATTCGCCGCGGCCTCCGGCGCCGACCTCGCCGACGTGCTGCGGTACCACGTCCTCCTCGAGTACCTCTCCCCGTCCGACCTCGCCCGCCTCCCCGCCTCCGGAAAGCTCGTGACGACGCTGTTCCAGACCACCGGCCGCGCACCCTCCGACCTTGGAGCCGTCAACCTCACTGTTGAGGGCAATTCCACCGTCGTGGTCCGGTCGCCGGCGCCGTTCCCGGGGTCGAACGCCACCGTACTCGGCGCCGTCACCGCGGTGCCGTACAACCTCAGCGTTCTCGCGGTGGGCGGCCTCATCGTCCCCTCCGGGTTCGACCTCGCAGCCTCCGAAAGCCGCCCGCCGCCCGCCGTCAACATCACCCGCGTCCTCGCGGACGCGCGGGGATTCAACGTGGCCGCCTCCATGCTGGAGGCCTCCGGCGTCGCGGACGACTTCGAGGCCGACGAGCGCGGCGCCGGCATCACCGTCTTCGTCCCCACCGACGACGCCTTCGCGGGCCTCCCCGCCACCGACCGCCTCCAGTCCCTCCCAGCCGACCTCAAGGCCGTCGTGCTGCGCTTCCACGTGCTGCACTCCTACTACCCGCTCGGCTCCCTCGAGTCCATCGTGAACCCCGTCCAGCCCACGCTCGCAACCGAGTGCACCGAGGCCGGCCGCTTCACGCTAAACATCACACGCGTCAACGGCTCCGTTGCCATCGACACCGGCGTCGTGCAGGCGTCGATCACCCGCACGGTGTTCGACCAAAATCCCGTGGCGGTCTTCGCCGTCTCCAAGGTCCTACTACCCAAGGAAATGTTCGGCCGAGGCGATGCCGATAGCATCGCCACGGCGCCGCCGCCGGCCGCGATGGCGCCGGACGTCGCCGAGAACGTGCATACCCCGCCAACGAGGCTGTCGTCGCCGCCGGCCCCGCGCGGCACGGATAGCAAGTCGTCGTCGGCATCCGCAAAGAGGGCCAATTGGTGGTGTATAGGATTGGTGTACCTACAGCTGCATCTGTTACTTCTACTACCTCTGGTATGAGATCCAGGTGGTACTCGTTGCTCGCTTCCTTGTTCTAAAATTTTCTTCTTCTTTTACTGTTTCCCCCGTTTTTGGATCGAATATGTACACCGGGAATGGGTTGGGGAGAGAATTCCGTAGAGGCAAAGTAGTAGCAAATTTTTTTAGTTTCTTCACTTGATTAGTTTCAAGGGAAATAATATCATGTGTAGAAATCTATGCATTCCTTATGTTCCAAGATGAACAACATGTTTAGAGCTTCTTCCCTTCTGTTCTATTTGTGTTTGAGCCGAACTTAAAAGTCCAAATGGGGTCGGCATTGTGGGGGAATTAGCATGGGGATTTGGATACGAGGGCGTGGATGATGGAAGAAGCCCAGTATCCTGCAAAGCACCAAGATGATTTGGAAGAAGAACAAATGCAGTGGTCACAGATGAGAGTTTAGAGTTTGGGGCAGTTTCCTTTTGTTTACTCTGAAATTGACAACAGCCTTACAAGCTACAGATAACTAAATGAAAACAGCCGAAAGCAAACTAACTGACGAGGAAGACGGAACGTGCAAACCCACGATCTCGCATAACAGAACTCAACGCACACTACACCATTACTCCTTAAGACTCGGACAACAGGTTGATGAGGTCTGGATTAGATCCAACATTCACCTCCCTGATCCTGACTTCATCACCCGATTAATCTGACCCCTAACAGCTCCCTCATCTCTCCAAATTTGATCCTTCCGAGAGCCTTTGTCAGGATATCTGCACACTGCTTCTCAGTGCTGACATGCTCAATGCTAATCAGTTTCTTCTCAACACATTCTCGTATGAAATGGAACTTTGTATCTATGTGTTTGCTTCTTCCATGGAAAACTGGATTCTTCACTAATGCAATAGCTGATTTGTTGTCAACAAAGATGGTCACAGGGATTGGTTGACATCCCAGTATATCACTCAATAAGCCTCTCAACCACACAGCTTGGCATGCTGCTGCTGCTGCTGCCATAAACTCAGCTTCACACGAAGAGAGAGCAACAGATTTCTGTTTTTGTGATCCCCAAGCTATCACATTTCCACCAAGATAGAAGGCCAGCCCACTGGTGCTTCTTCTATCATCAATGTCACCAGCAAGATTGCTGTCACTAAACCCAATCAAGTTCTCATCTTTTCCCTTTGAATATTGTAATCCAAAGTTCATAGTCCCCTTTACATACCTCATAATATGCTTGACTGCTTGAGCATGGGACTGCTTTGGGTTCTCCATATATCTGCTAGCAATTCCTACAGAGTAAGTGAGGTCTGGCCTAGTGTGGGTCAAATACCTCAAACTCCCAATCAACCGTCTGTACTGAGTTGAGTCTACTGCTTCTCCCTCTTCATCTTTGCACAGCTTAAGTTTTGACTCCATTGGATATAATGCTGCATTGCAGTCACTCATACCAGCCATTTCAAGTAGCTTTCTTGCATAACTAGATTGCTTCAAAGTAATGCAATATTTTTTCTGCTCCACTTCTATGCCCAGATAGTATGAGAGAAGGCCAAGATTGCTCATCTCAAATTCATTTTGCATCTGTAACTTGAATTGAGCAATTTCTTTGCCACTTGTTCCAGTCACAATCAAGTCATCAACATAAACTCCAACTACAAGAGTTTCAGTTGCATTGCATCTCTTGTACACTGCTGGTTCATGAGGGCACTTCTCAAAACCGAGCTCTTTTAGACTTCTGTCCAAGCGAACATTCCAGGCTCTCGGTGCTTGTCTGAGGCCATAGAGTGCTTTGGCTAGCTTGTAGACCTTCAGCTCTTGTCCCCTCACTACAAAACCTTCTGGTTGTGAAACATAGACTTCTTCCTCAAGTATACCGTTTAGGAAGGCTGATTTGACATCTAAGTGATGCACTTGCCAACCATGCTGTGCAGCCAAGGCCAACAACAATCGCACGGTTTCCATCCTGGCAACTGGTGCAAATACCTCCTCAAAGTCAATTCCATGCTGTTGCACATATCCCTTTGCAACCAATCTAGCCTTATGTTTCACAATTTTTCCTTCACTGTCTTTCTTCAGCTTATAAACCCACTTGAGACCTATGGGTTTGTGTCCAGGAGGGAGTTCCACCAATTTCCAAGTGTGGTTCTTGTGAATTGCATCAAGTTCACTTTTCATAGCCTCCTCCCATTCTGATTTACCAGTGGCTTCCCAATAAGATGAAGGTTCTTCAGTTACAGTCATGAGCAATTCATCATCAATATCAACAGGTTCAGTCCTTGCATAGATGTCTGCTAGTGTCTTAAAGGTTCTTGGTGTGTCTTCTGAGCTTGTAGCTGACAAAGGTGATGTTGGTCCAGTCATTTCTGGTGGGGTACTTGATATGCTTCCTGGTGTGCCTAATTCAGCTGCAATATCATTTATACTGTGATCTGATTCTTCTGAAGATACAGCTGCCATACCTGACTGGGTATTCACTGCATCAGTGGAAACATCTGCAGTGCCTCCTACACTGTCAGTTAGCTCAGTTGACTCGGGTTCTTGATCAACTACAAAAGTTACCCAATCATGAGAATCACCATGATCATTATCTTCCCATTTCCAGCACCCTGATTCATCAAATATAACATCCCTACTCACATGTACTTTGCCAGTTCTTGGATCCACCATGCGATGAGCTTTGCTTCCTTCTTCTACACCCAGATATACCATACTCTTGCTCCTGTCATCTAGCTTTTTGATGTGACCAGTTTGTACCTTCACATGGCCGATACACCCAAACACCCTTAAGTGTTCCAGGTGAGGTTTTTTGTCGAACCAAGCCTCATATGGAGTAATACCAGTCAATGCTCTTGTTGATACTCGGTTGAGGAGATAGACTGCATGCCTCACAGCCTCTCCCCATAGCCTTCCAGGTAGCAATTTAGTCTTCAGTAGACTACGAGCCATAGCCATCACTGTGCGATTTCTCCTCTCAACCACCCCATTCTGCTGAGGAGTGTAGGGTGCTGTGAGGTGCCTGGCAACTCCTTCTGCTTCGCACAATTCAGTAAACTCATGTGACAGAAATTCTCCACCACGATCTGTTCTGAGTGTCTTCAGTTTATGTACTGATTGATTCTCAATCTTTGTTTTGAACTTCTTGAAGGCAACAATAGCATCATTCTTGAATTTCAGCATATACACCCACATCATTCTACTGAAATCATCAACTAAGAGAAGGAAGAATTTGTTACCAGCTGGTGTTTGTGGAGTAATAGGTCCACACAAATCTGCATGCACTAGTTGTAGTGGATGGTCTGCTCGGTATATTGCCTGTCTTGGGAAAGGGATTCTTGCTTGCTTTGCAATCAGACATCCTTCACATATCTTAGTTGGATGATCAATTCTAGGTAGACCTTGTACCATCTTCTTGTCATGCATATTCTTTATTGCCTGAAAATTGACATGTCCTAACCGTGCATGCCACAGCCAAGTTGGGTCATCCATACAAACGGCTAGACAGATAGGCTTACAAGTTTCTAGCAGAATCTTGTATAATCTATTTGGTGTTCTCTTGACCCTCATGAGTAATTTGCCACCTCTGTCATAGATCCACAAAAGAGTGCCTTTCAACACAATTTTGCTACCATCTTCTGATAGTTGCCCGAGGCTAATTATATTACTGCACAGACTAGGTATGAAATATACCTCGGTTAGGAGTCTCTGCTCTCCATTCTTACACTGGAAGAGAATTGAGCCTTTCCCCTTGATTTGTACTGTCGAGCCATCTCCAAACTTGACATGCCCATTGACTGCTTCATCCAGTTCATGAAACTTTGATCGTTGGCCTGTCATATGGTTACTTGCACCATTGTCAAGATACCAAATGTCAGTCTTCTTCTGCACTGGTTCTTCAGATAGCATCTGTGGCATCACCTTCTCCTCATTGAGCAGTACCAGGTTGTGTGGCTCCTCCACACAGGCAGCTATGAGTAATGCCGGCTCATCCCCTTCTGCTTGAGTAAGATTCACCTCCTCATCTTGACGCTTACTGCGACACTGAGAGGCATAGTGTCCCATTTTACTGCAATTGAAACATTTTATATGGCTTTTGTCTTTACCATTACCGGAACCTCCCGAGTTCCTTTGACGAGGTATACTGGAGCCACCTCGGCCTCCTTTGCCGCGCCATTGCCATTTTCCGCGCCCTTTTCCTCGATCGTCCCCATCTGGGTTACCAGAGCCGCGCCCCTTGCAGCTCGACGACGAATCCCCGCCGCCACCTCTTTGCCGTGCTTGCCACTCAATGTGAGTGAGCAAAAGCTTCCCGTCATTGCTCTCGCCCCGGCCACGTACGCGTTCCTCGTAGGCTTTGAGGCCGCTTTCTTCTTGGCCACCAGAAGAAGACATCTGGGTGTTTTGTTTATCTTGGACTCGGAGGTGGGGTTCCATGGCTGTGAGGAGAGAGAAAGATAGATATCTGGGTGGTGAGCGTGAGTGAGTGGGAATGAGCTGGCTTGCTGGGAACGCGGCCTGGCCGTCAACCCCCGTTAGATTATCTCGCCTCTTCCCTGCTAACATCGCCCGACTCTACTTGGGCTGGGTGTTTTGTGATCTAGCCACGTCACGCATGGTGTAAATACGATGGAATGAAGTTACCCTACCATGTATTACCGATCGTTTGACTCTAGTGTAGGAAATGAAGTCTGATAAGTTGGTTGCCAGCTGAGGTCCAAACTCCAACAGCTGCCGATGTAAAACTTATTTCTTGGCCTTTCTGAAAGTTGACAAACTCTGCGTACAGAAGAATTTTAGCAAACTTTTTTGCAAACACTTGCAGGATACTGCTAAGTAGACTTAGTGATTCTAATTTCAAAGATCACACATTGAACCCACCTCTGGTGTGAGATCCAAAGTGGACAGACTTTGAGTAGATTGTTCTGCTTAGTAGCACATCTTTGTACAGATAGAGAAAAAAAGGTCTAGCCTCCTTTCACTTTTTAGGGGTATAATAAAAGCGAGAAGTAGCTGAGCATAAAATCCCCATCAGGCTATCATACTGGCTAAATGTGGGTACAATTATTAAGACGTGGATTTTAGAAGAAATTTGAGGAGATTTTTAACCATCACAAAAGAGTTATAACAGTACCTGTCATTTTCATGGTATCTATTCCTAACACTCTGTGGTGTTTCATCTTCATAATGAGCTGTTTTTTTGGGGGGGTGGGGCAGGGAGCACTAGATGTGCATGAAAATTTGTTTGTAGTTTTGCCAGAGTTTGTGAACATGATGGACCCAATGAGGTGGCCCATGTTTAGTTGATTAGTTTCTGGGCCAGTTCCGTCATGTGCCAGCCCTGTATGTACTTTGCATGAACCATCGGACCCATGGAATTCTTTTGTGAATAGTTCCCATGAATCAGCTGACGTTGGAGATGCCATATTTTTTTGGATAATAGAGTGCACATTTTATCCATTGAGCATTGCTGCTGGGATGAGATGTGTTTTGTAGTTGTAGTTTGGAATAGTGTAGCTCGAATCCAGTCTGTAAGAAAAAAATCCCCAATGAAGTGGGACTTTACTCAATCACGCCCAGTACTACAAACCCCTATGTTCATTCAAAATATTACTTACTGACTTGATGACTATTCAGCAAGTGCGCACCCTCTGGCACTGTCAAAAAGGAAAGCGGAAATGAGGCTTTGATGTGGAACGTACTGCTCAGATTGGGGGGATGTTTATCATATAACTTGAGTGATTTCATGTCAGGGAAAAGAAATGAGGTGTGACTTCTGAAAGATGCAAAGAAATGAGCTGTGGGGAATGTTTTGAGCACCTAGGTTTCTTCTCCTAGTCAAGATAGTTAAGGTCTAGCATGATGATGGTATGTATGTTGGACAAGTGACAAATCACTGGTGTAGTTAATTGTTGTGGGGTTGCTCATCTACAGCCTACAATGAAATGACAAGGTCCACGGAGGTACTGTTTGATGCATTTGCATCTACGTTTTCCACACTCAAGAGGTCTTTCATAGAAAAAAGCTGTCATGCTGTAGAACACTGTTAACACCACCATTGTGTTCTTTATCTTGTCTACTACATGCACTTGTCAACTATTGTGCTACAGCTTACAGTTTTGAGATAGCTGAACTTCATCAATGCTGAATAAATGGAAGTTGTCCATCTTTTTTAGTATTTGAATTTTCTTATTTTCTCGTTCTACTTATATGAAGCCTCGCCCCTTTTCTGTGAGTTCATTCTAATCCCCTTTTAGTAACTTAAGTACAACAGTAGGGCTAGATTGTGATACATTGTTTTTAACCTTTAGAGGAGTGATTGTGCTGTAATGCTGCCCCATATAAAATAAGCACAAGCACAAGCACAATGGAGATCTAGTACGTACTCCACCAACAGAATTGCACATCTATGAAGTACCTGACCTGACTACCTACACTCTTTTCTACAAAAGAAAAAGGAATGGTATGTATAGTTATT
Organism: Hsuehochloa calcarea; assembly: GCA_036346395.1. Classification (NCBI taxonomy): domain Eukaryota; kingdom Viridiplantae; phylum Streptophyta; class Magnoliopsida; order Poales; family Poaceae; genus Hsuehochloa; species Hsuehochloa calcarea. The sequence continues at coordinate 53,007,211 of CM070593.1, read as the reverse complement.
ATAAGGTGGTTGTAATTTGTAAAAGAAAAAAAAAATCAAGAATGCAGGAGCAGATGACATTACTGTTTTCTTAGTGGTATATAGTAGTAGCAGTTTTTTTGTCCTTAATGCCCAAATGCAGGAGCAGATGAGATTAGCATAGCATTTGATTAAGGTCAGTCTTCTGTAGCTCAGGAATGTACAAATTCAGTAGACTCAGCTAAAGAAAACTAAAAGCTGCTTCTATTTTATTTCCTTTTACCGGTAACAGTTTTGTAAGACTGTTTACTGTGAATTTTAAAGGATTTGAAAGATGTGAAAGAAGACACCAAAGACATGCCACATGCTAAGAATTCTTAGGTAAAGCAAATGCATGAAGTAACTTCAGATGATCCAAACTGGTAGGACACGTTTGATGTCAGTGGAGGCTCTTGATTGATACAGCAGTGGAAGTTAGTTTGTGGTCACGTGGTTGCATGTATATTATTGTACTGCCTATTTTTGGATGATTAGCTACTTGCGAAGTAAAAATGCAATTATAGAATCGTCTTGGCACCAATTGCAACAAGAACTGTATATAAGGTGAATTGCTTTCGGTGTTTTTTTCTTAGGAAAATTCAAGATGTAGCAGTACCGGCTGGTTTCAATTATTTTTCTTAGCTCTTACTCTATGTACGTGAAACCAGACGAGGGAAATCCAATTACTCAATTACCAGCTGGTTCCTGAAGAAATACAGGATTTCTGGTTAGTTCAACAGGTGAGTTACCACTTGCCACTGGAAGTCTGAACCCCTGAAGCATCCTTTTTTGTATATAATATATTGCCATTTTCTTGTATATAATATATTGTCATTTTCATATGGATACTGAGCACTTGTGAGGATTACTGGTATCATCTGTTAGCATTGTGTGCTAGAGAAGGGTACTACCGTACTAGCATATTATAACTCACTAGTCATGTCAGTACTTTTTCACTCAATCCTACCCTTGGCTTGCATCTATCAACATAGCCATGTTCTACGCCATCAACAATAGTTTGTACTTTGTACAAATATTTTGGTATAGGAAAAAAATGTAAGCATAGCTCGTCTCATACATAATATACAGAGAAAATCTGATATGTAGTTGTGTACCTTCACCAGGCAATTATGCAGATGATTACAGGCATGATAGCAGAGTCAAAAAGGGGAAACCATACAGTAGTTGTGCTGCACGCACTCCGAGGAATCTATTCATGTCACCCTGCTAATGAATTTCCTAGGCCAGCAGCTGGAGAGCCTATGTTCTACCGCGAGCATTTTTCGTGCTCTACTTTCCCCTGGCAAGTAGTAGCAACTATTGTTCTAGTGTAGAGTACGTTGAAAACAATTGGAATCCTTGATGGTAAACCATGTGATGACGACGACCAATTGGCATGTAAAAGTGAAACAGAAAAGGAAGGCTTTTAGGCATGTTTGCATTGAGAGTGTTTGCACGATGCTAGCTCAGAAGAAATTTTACGCTAGGGTGTTTAAAGAGACTAGTATGAGATACGAATCATTCAACATGGACTGAGACTTTTTGCCCCATTGCTTCCTGGAAATGGACCGATCGGCAGGCTGTCTTATTCTTATCAGTTCCGCATGTCTGGTCCAGTTTGGCCCAAATATTAGCGCAGTTCTTTTCTCCCTACCGCCATGTTGTACTGTGCAGGCCAGAATTTCGCTGCAGCAATCATTCACTATTTTCGAGATTTTTCCATCGTGTAATAGTTGTAAAATTAGCAGTTTTAGCAAACATAATTCTAGCATAAACTACGATAATTAAAGCATAATTCCAAGACATAAATATCATGTAAGCATGCAATATCTTTTATGTTAGTTAAACATGATAAAATGCTCAAAAGATTAATCTTAACGATAAAAGAAATCAGTATAATGCTCAGATTTAGATTGTTGTTTATTGCTTTCAGATGTCGGTTGCTCGAGATATAATCTTGACCTTCTCGCCGCTTGGGTCAAGATAATATCACAAATTAAATATAACAATTCTCTAAAATAAATTAGGCCTTGAGCTCAAGTAAAATCGTGCTAGTCTAATTAATCACTTAATGTAGATCATCAAATCTGAATTCACTAGATTGCATGTAATTGATTCCACCACTCAAAAATCAACTGATAATAATGTATAACAGTAACCAAAAGGTATCATAGTGAACATAGTTGGTCTAAGATTCACAGTGAACAGAGATTGAACAAAGATTACAGTGAACAGAGACTGTAAAATAATCACAATGCCGATTTGTAATTCAGGATACATCAAATTGTAAAGTCGAGGTCCAAAAAATGCTGCGCAAGAACCAACCTAGGAACCACCGAGAAATCGAGACCCTTCTTCCACACCAAGTCAATCCAAGGCCAACCCAATCCCGTCTCCAAACGGCGCAAGATCAAGCACTCATCTCATCTCAATCGAGAAGAGGAAGTAAGAACTGAGATGTGCAAAATAGAGGAGTGATTCGATCCTCACCGCCGACGGCACCGAGCTCAGCCACGGAGGCGCGACGGCTCCGAAAGCCAAAAGAATCGAGAAGAACCAAAGATTAGGGATTGCTTACGCAATTTTTTGAGATGCAGAAAAAAGGAGAGGAGCTGCCGCTTTTGTAAAGGAGGAATACGAGGGGGTGAATCTGGTTGCTGCGAATGGCCGGGGCGCAAGGCACCCGGGCTGCTCGCGCCTCTAAAGCCGCCGCCGCCTAGGTCTCCCGTTCCTTTTCTTTTCTCGGGAGGTTACCCTTTTTTTCTCTAATTGAGATAAATTTTGCCGGAGGTTTTACGGAAGTTGGTCGGAACCTTGAAACTTGGTCGGAATTTTCTTTCCCCGTGCGTTTAGGCATCAGAAGTCGTCTCTGAAGGACGACAATTTAGAGAGGATTCTAGAAGGTCACACAGCACTTAATTGCGACGCGAAACATGCTTAAGAAGGAACCAGGGAGAGCAACACGAAGAGGAAAAGAGCCTAAAGCATTAAGCAACGTCAGCAAACTACTGACCTTAATTACAGGCTTTTTCTCAGATACCAAACAGATCAATGAGGTGACGGCTCTTCCCCTCAACTCGATCGCTGGCTCAGCAGCAGCATCGCCTCCGGCCTCTGCTGCTGCCCGAAGCCGTGGAACGGGTGGTGGTGGTGCCGCTCCTCCTCCACCTCGCCCACGTCGCACCCGTGCTGCAGCTGATCGGGTCTCGATATCAGATTCTCCTTGTCGCCGTCGCCTCCGTCCTCCTTCCTCCACCGGTCCTCGTACTGCGAGTTGCTCCGCACGTAGCACTGATCCGTCGCGCGGCTGGCGCTGCCTTCGTCCGACAGTTGCGTGCGCCAGCTGCTGCTAAGGTTGAAGCTGCCGAAGCCCTTGATCTCGAGCGCGATCTTGCGCACCCGCTCGCGCTCCTCCTCCAGGAACGGGCCCCGCTCCAGCAGCTTCAGCACGCGCTCCGACTTGCTCTTCACCGTCAGACCCCAGTTGAAACTGCAGCCGGGAATCAACAATTCGCCACGCATACATGCACACAGGTAAATTAAGGACTGGAAATCGGAGAACATAAACTCGTAAATTAAGAATGTGTCTAGAAAAAAAATCGAACGGACCCTTTCTCGTCGATGTGCTGGAAGGTAGCCATCTGCTCGATGACCTCCCTGTCCTTCTGGAACTCCGACGAGACGCTCCGGGGACCGTGCGTCAGGAGGTGATCCAGGAGGAGCAGCGCCTTGTACGGCTCACGCCACTGCCTCCTGTGGAACATCGCGAACCTGAAGATTGATCGGTCCAAATTAATTAAACGAGCAGAGCACAGCGTGGTGGTAGGCTAGCGACCCGGCAAGAACTTGCTAGGCAAGGGCCTCACCTCTTGTGGAGGATGTCCGCGATCCTGACGTACTCGTCGATCTCGAACGCCTGGCGCGCGATGAGGCTCATCGTCTTCACGTTCGGCGGCGACGCGTCCCCGTTCGTCGCCTCCTCCGTCATCCTATACATACATACATACAGCCGAGCACCACACGCCACGCGATATATCGTCAAACTTGGCAGAGGAATCAACACCGAACACGACGAGACACAACGATACGTAGATAGGTACAGCGTACGAAGGGACTCACAGCTGCGTCGGGGTGACATCGGTGAGCGCGAGCCGCGCGGAGCGGATCTTGCCGGTGAGGTAGGAGGAGGCCTGCCGCCTGAGCTCGTGGAAGAAGGGCGCGTCCATGGCCGTACCCGCGCGTACTCCGCGAATCCCCTCTGTCTCGATCGTCTGCCGCCGGGGCGAAAAAGATATACATACAACAAGACTGTCACCTGCGCGACTACCTTGTGCTTGCGCATGGACGCGTCCGCCTGCCCACCGGTCGGTAACCACTCCGCGCGAGAGCGCGAGCGAACAAGCGGTAGGAACAAGCTGAGCCGTTGGGTGCGTAACCACTCCTCAAGCGCTAGTGATGTATGCGACGCGATGCGAGACGGACGGCAAGTTGGATTGGTGGTGGTAGCAGTACTCCAGTGCTGGTTTGGACTGGACAAGCTTTTTTTTTTTTTTCAAGTCCGGAAATACAACATTAGACTGTTTACTCTCTAAAAAACTGTTATATTCTGAAAGTTCATTTACAATTTTATTATATATAAATTAAATTAATTATATAATTTTGGTTCTTTGTCACTATAATTATTCTTGAAAATCTTAATAACTCATATTTTCATCACATGATTCAAAATCTCACAGGTATTTTGGGAGGTTGAGCAAAAATAAAGATAAATAAAATAAAATTATATACCAACAAAATACGACAATGTTGTGAACCCGTTATGTTCTCCACATGTACTTTGAGAGGTTGAGCAAAAACAAAGATAAAAAAATAAAATTATATACCAACAAAATACAGCAATGTGGTGACGTTATGTTTTGAAGAAAAAAATCATAATAAATTTGGACTTAATTCATCATATGAGAAAAGTGCAAATCTCAAAGCATATCGAACGAATGAAAATTCGACTATTATGATTTTTTTTCTTACAACACATCAACAACACGAATCTTATAACACATCTAACGAACAGAAAGTGATAGTTTTGACTAAAAAATTGTCAGAAGTTATGTAGCAATTCCCTTTTTTTTAAGGGGAGGACAGTGAACTCCTTTGGCATGGGCTAATCAACCTGGGTTAGAATCCTCCTAACTTAATGTGTGAGAATAAATATTAGGGCAATTATACTGTGTATATGTCCAGACGCATCGGAAACCTCACTACCCAATACACTTCCCATCCATTATAACTTTCTCAAACCCACCACCTCTACTACTTCTCTTCACGTCCTCCTCCACCCATCCATTCCATCCCATTCGCATCCACTCATTTCTTATGCACTCATCTCCTCCCATCTTTATGCCTATCCCTGACTCTCTCTCTCTCTCTCTCTCTCTCTCTCTCTCTCACGACTACAGCCAAAGCCAACGCAGAGGGGAGTTGCAAGCTCGCCGCTGCTGCTCGAGTTCATGCGGGCCTAACGCGCGAGGTCACTAATACTCATGCTCGCGCGAGGACCCTAGCAGCGGCATCTGCAAGTTCCACCTCCCGAACCGCGGCCTCAGCGAGTGCTGCTCAAGCTCCTCCACAGCACTTGGCCACCAAGTATGACCTCTATGGGTGGTGCCATAGCTAGATGAGCTCCGCGTGATGGACACGCTCTTGAGGGAGCTAGGGCGTTCAATGGTGAGCGCTTAGTTTCATACTCAATGTTGTCCAGATATTTTTCTTTTTGTTTTGATATGTTGCATCCTATAGTTCTTTTTGTTGCGACCGTTGAAAAAATACAACGACCTGTTTTTTGATATATTGCGACCCATTTTAAAAAAATGTTGCGTCCGTCGAAAAAATGTTGCATCTTATTTTTTGATATGTTGCGACCCTGTTGAAAACAATGTTACGACCCGTTGAGAAAAATATTGCATCCTGTTTTTTGATATGTTGCGACTTGTTGAAAAAAATATTTCACCTCGTTGAAAAAAATATTACGACCGTTGAAAAAATATTGCATCCTGTTTTTTGATGTTGTCTGTGTTGCGCGAGATGTTTGGGAGGAGGTTCGCTCGCACGAGATGTACGACTGAAGAACATCTTCCGAAATCCGACGTTGGAGCCTAGCGTACAATGCTAGTACTTGGACTGTATGTCCGAGCGCTAGTCGAGCCCTAAATCTTATCTATTCACTTCAACGTTTTTTAGAGCAGCGACAAAATGTCAACTGGTAGACAAGAGTGCGTTTTGAAATTTGAATCCACATTCCGTGGTGCAGCAGGCAGGCAGGCGTGGCGCTCTCGTCGTGCGCCGATGACCCAGATGGGGCAAGTAGTGGTAATATTTTTGCATCGCACCGTGCCACGACGTATCTCTATCGTATCGCCGCAGGGGTGTCAGTGACGCATTTTAAGTACAGCGAACAGAAGAAGAAAGATGTTGTTTTCTTTCGGAATAAACAATACACCATTTGGAACTTGGAAGGGATTTAATATGTTTTCTAGTAGGTCCATATTATAACGGTCTAAATTAAAAGAAAGAGTTAATGACAAGTAGAATTTGAAAATACCAGAAATTTAGGATAAAAATAAAATAAAATAATCAATTTGATTTTTGTACGAATTTCTAAGTAAAATCTATGAATGACGAGGATCTAATAATCCCCAATTAATTAAATTATTTATATGTAATATTCATTATAGATGAAAATATATTTTATACAACCTTCAAGGGTACCCCCTCAGTATCAATAATGAGGGAGATTATAAACACGTAGTTGTCGTAAGCTATTCTACGACCACCCTATATGATCGTGTTGGACCGAAAAGGCGACTAGAGGGGGGGGGGTGAATAGGAGCACGCTCACTTTTTCACAAATAATGGATTCAACACAAATTTTACTCCAGTAGCTATGGAAACTATGAGGATCAGTAAATCAGTACAACGGAAGACTAATATTGAATTCAATATGAACCCCGAGCAATACGACAAAATCAGCAAAGATTAAAGCGAATCGAACATCTGCGGCCGGACCATTGTCTCATCAAGGTCGGACCGATTGCTCACGGCTCGACCGGTGACTCGCCGATCGATCGCGGCCTCGAGCAGATCAAAAATTCCGATGACGAAGTTGCAAATAGATGAAACTTTTGATCTACAACTCCAAACTTGATGAAACTTGGAACACACATTCCTATGATATCAGGAACCTATTCCAATCGAAGATTATGATAATTCTTGAAAGAATATCGATCCTTTTCGATTTGATTGAAGAAGGGTTCAAAATCGGGTCAAAACGAAAACTTGATCCAAGATCTTGCTCGTGGGTGATTGATGATCAAGATGATCCTAGATAGGTTCCCACATGTCACAGCAAGCTAGATCACGTAAAGAATTCAATCAAAAACTCACGGATCAAAGAGAGACTCAAAATCATCAAATGTAGAGAAAGAACGCAAAGAGACAAGATATGATCAAACTTTCTCTAGATTGATTTGATATGATATGGGCTTACATTCTCTCCATCAATGGAGGATAATGCTCAATCCAAGAGCACAAAAATTACATCAAACTATCAAGAACCCTAGCCTCCACAAAAACTCTCCCTAAGAAAATTAGGGTTTACAAAAATAGTAAAAGAGACGAAGAGGAGGTGCAGCCACCTCCCTTTCCTATTTATAGTGGAGGCTTAGACCTTCTAGAAGTTTAACTCAATTGGGCTCCCGTTAAGGCCCAAAACAAACGGGACACATAGGCACGTATTTTAATTCGCCGTCTTTAACACCCCTTGACCTAATTAGCTACACCTTGCGCCATCTTGCGCATCGGATTAGCCAATAGGTCACCCTTGTCCATCTTGCACCACGCTTGAGTACATTGACCTCACCCGGCATCGTCGATCGTTCTGGACGTCAGCTCTCCAAGCATAGTCCCGATCATCCTTGCCGTTGACCGTCGTTGACCACCAAGCAACCTGCACAACAATACACAAGTAAACCGAATTTGGAAACAAGTTTTTCACAACTTGACCCATGTTAGTCAAAACATGCATCATGCAACATATATGCCCTGAAACTCATGACTTTGACCTAACAACCGAACATCACCGCCACGACGGGCGACGATCCAAGTGAAAACCGGTCCACCCTGGCTGGTCTGACCGCCACCTATGGGCCGGTCTGACCGCCAGCTGGGACTTAGCCATTTTTCCTCTCTGGAAAACCGAAACCTACTGGAAATTTCAAACCAATAGAACTTTTGAGTGGGACTCCAAAAATTATGAGACCAAGTGCAATAGAATCCCCGATGTTGCCTGCTACCTCTATTTTTGCCCAACTCAATCCAACACTTTCTGACATTGCCGGTCGGACCGCCGCTTAGGCCGGTCGGACCGATCTTAGGCCGGTCTGACCGCGACCGCCTGAAGCCTGACAGCACTATTTCTTTGCCGAAAACACGTGAAACGACAAACCATTAACGCCATTGCCAATTGTCACATCATCCTAATATCTGGAGTATATCCCCATGATATCCACAATCTCCCCCTTGATGAACACTGTAACATCCCAAATGTGGATTTGTGTTTCAAATGTAAGAAAATGAGAAGAAATTAAAACTTTTCTTGCATCTTGAGGTCTTTTGGCCATTTCTGTTATTCTTGTAAAGGAATTATGGAAATCAAAATCGAAATCCTCGATTGACTCCAATAAAAAAAATCTCCTTGGCAAAAATCTTGTGCCAAACCTATGTAAACATTTCTCCCGAGCTCTAGGGATGACTTGTGACGCCTCGGAATTATTTCATGATTTTTTGAAATTATTTGATAATTTTGGGAGGGAAGTCAAACCAAGTTAAAGCTCAGTCAAACCCTAATTCACACCTTCTGGAATTTCTGGAGAAAAATGCAGTACATAAAAGTCTCTGAAAATTTTATGTGAGGTTTATCCTGCAGTCAGCAACCTCCAGTTAAAATCTCATGATTTTTGGAGCTTATTTGCTACCTTAAGCAAATTCTCCAAAAATCAGCTGTTAATTCAAACCCTAACTGGTTTTCACCGTTCTTTGGGTTCGAGTCAGACTCGGGCTCGAGCCACTTGACTTGGTTCAATCAACTAACTGCATTCGGCGCGGTTGCTCGGGCGCGAGTATCGTGGATCGTTGGATCTGAGATCAACGACTCATATGCGCGTGAACGTTCGGACCATCCGAACGTTTCGATCAACGAGGTCGTTGGATCTTAGATCAACAGACTGGATTGAAGTGAACGTTCGGACCGGCTGATCGTTCCGTTCATTTTAACCGTCCGATTTCAATCCAACGGTGGATGAGTCATCTCCTTCCTCGAGTCTAAGCGTGCGTTTGAGTCAAGCAATGGCGTGAGCAGAGGAGAAGAGCGCAGCGTTGAGTCACCTCGGTGGTCACCTTTAAACGGCTCTCTCTGCTCACATTAAATGGCCGTCGTGCACCGCCTTCAGAAGTCCATTGCTCAACTGCTCCCGTCGCTCTCAAGTGCTCTCATGGCAGTGTTGACCCGAGGAGAAATATCGTCGTTGCTCTCTGCCATTTCCTCTATTTAAGCTCCATTGCTTCCTCTTTGGCTTCCTTTAGCATCTCCGCAACTCTAGCTAGCACTTCAGTGTTTGTTTGAGCTGCATTCAACCGAAAGCACTTCTACCGCCATTGTTGAGCTTCGAGCTTACGGTGAAGGCGTTACCACAGTGGCCTTCACCCTCCATTTCTTGCTCCCTCTGCTGCCTATTTACTCTCTTGAGCTTAACCCTCGCTCAATTTTGCTTATCTTCCTCAGGGCTTGGCTGAATTGAAGATTCTCCATTTTCGGCCGAAAGCACTATTTTTCAACACCGGAGCAACTCCAACCTTTCTCTGTGCCTCTCCTGTTCTCAGGTAACTCCACATTAGTCCCTAGTTGCTTGGCACACACTTACTTGGACCGCAACAGAGCTTCTTTCCATTTTTCGTTTTCGACCGTTTCGGTCATCTCTGTCAACTCCGGCTTGCCGGCGTTCTAAACCGCCGCAGCCGTATAAATTGGTCCCAGGGTGTGCGCAAGGTTATTGCGGACCCATTTTGGGCCTTTGCTCGCACCGCCGTGACCAGAGTCGCCGGCGGTGAGCCTCTTTTCGTCGTCGAGTTTTGTCAGTTGAATTGGGCGCGAGCTCTTTGAACGTGGTTCACTGTGGACCGTCGATCCTTAGATCAACGGCCCATGATCACTTGAACGTTCGGACCATCCGAACGCGGCGATTCATGTGTACCGTAGGATTTTAGATCAACGGCTCGGATTCGAGTGAACGTTCGGACCGTTCGAACGTCTCCATCCACGTGGACCGTTGGATCTCAATCCAACAGTGGGGTTTATGGGCCGCTGGAGCGCGCGTTGTCCCGTGGACTTAGACTGTTGGATCCAAGATCAACGATCCAAGTTCGTCCACGTCGATTTAATCTCAGATTTTCCCGAGAGGATTAATTGTCAACTGAAAAATGAAATTAACTTGTAAAATGCATAACTATTTCATTTTAATTCATTTTCGGTTGATTCAAATTTTGTTAGTTATGTTTTTAACTGAACTTTAATCTAAAAATGTTTCTAACCTCATTATAGCTCCAGAAAATTTTGCTAAGATGTTAGTTGCAATGAATAGTAGCATTGTGATTTATAAGGCTGAGCAGATTTATTTTGCTCATATCTTTTGCATTAAGAATCCAAATCAATTGGTTCTTATTGCTAAATTCCTTATAAATCATGCTCTTGCTTCTGTAAAATTTTCAAAACATTTGGAGAAGGTTTACTATTGAGTCTTTTTGTTTTCTTCGTTCTTATCGGTTCTTTTTCGCTTTCTCGTTAGGTTTCGAAGAGCACATGGATCACCTTAGTGATCCTCCGCAACATCTTGAACAGCAGCAACCAGGCAAGCAGTTTGATCATGTTAATTCCAGTATTTTTCAAGTCTAATATATTGATTTCAACTTGTATGTATGCATTGCTATTTTGTTGTTAAATTATTGTTAGTATCCTATAGTTGCACAATCTGTAGGAATTGATTATCCTCTACTACCATGAGCCTAGGTTATTTGCTATGATTTGAGTTCGATGGATGAGCTCTTGTCACTTAGTAGATTGCAAATCGAAATTGCTTAGGAATGCTTAGTTTCGGTAGTAATGGGCGATCATCGATTTTAGTCGATGATCTTGATCACACATCTAATTACTATTCCATTATGTCCAGCACTTGTGCTTTGTTACTTTGTAAAGTCAAAAACTGAAAATAAAATTATTTTAGACTTGGGCACAATGGTATGTTGGTGTGATCTGTTGGTGTGAATCGAGTGGTGCCTAGGTCATCAAGGACCGAGTTATTTGTGTCACTAAGCCAAGCGCTTTTGCGTGCTAACCACGTGTAACATCCCTATTTTCAGAGCTTGAAAATCTTTTAAATAATGGTAGCAAGAAAATTCATCATTTGGATTTAATTGAATATTAAATTAAAAAGCTTAATATGGACTTTAAGGACAAACTGATTTAATGTGCTTAATCCCAACATCAACAATTGTCAAAACTATTTTATTTAGATTCTATATGCTTGGATATATTTTATAGAATTTTATGGAATTTTTCCAAAGTCATTTGCTATTTTCTAATTGCTATTTGCATTTTCTGGATTTATTTAAAAGAAAAACCTATTTTAAATCCTTGAAAAGATCGGGCGAAGCCCAAAGACTATTCCACCCGCTCAATCCCGGTAGTTGGATCAACATCGCCCATTGCCGCCGCGCTGCGCCTCGCTTTGCCCCGTTGGATTGTCGCCGCGTGGCCGCCTGCTGATCTCGCTCGTTCGCGCCGCGCTCGCTCTGCGCCGTTGATCGCCATCGCACGCCGCTCGCCCGCCGCCTCATTTGCCGCTGCCGGTGGGACCGCGACCGAGTCGCTGCCTCCGCTACGCTTTCTTCTTCCTCGCGCCGCCTTCCGCCCATTGCCGGAGCTCGAAGCGCGTCCGACAAATGCGTATTCGTTCTTGATTCTTCGTGCCGACCCCACCAAATCTTGTCTCCTGTTATTCCTTATCCGTTCCAAACCAAATCAAACCTCGAATCGGTTTCAATCTCCAAAATCTTTGAATTCAAAAACCCCTGCTTTGGACCCGATTTGGGGTTTCAAATCTCGGCGTCTCGAGCCTATAAATACTCCCCTAGCACCGCTGGACCTCCGCAACCCTAATCCGCCACTCCCATCGCCTGACGCCTCTAGCGCCGCCGCATTCCAAGTTTTAGGGTTTTCGGCCAACTTCTTCTCCGGTGGATTACGCCGCCGTCGCCGCCTTGCTCCACCGACCGCACACATTGTGATCGACAAGTCACGAGGCTACCTTGTGCGCACCTTCGCCGCCGAGCATCGCCGAGCGCCGTCCGACAAAACCCGAGCTCTCTCGCCGCTTCTTCCTCGCCGCGGCCATCTCCGTCAACCCTGTGCTCAAACCAGCCCGTGTGTGCGCATTAACCTCCTCTACACGTTGGTACCACTCACCACGGCGAAGAGCCGCTGTCGCCGCGACCGTCGGTCCCGAAGCCACCATCCGCCGTTATCGCCCGGCTCGGCCACCGCGTCGGCAGTCTTTGGTGTGGCGGCCGCGTGGCGCCAGATCGGCCAAGACACAGCGTGCGCGTGTCTTGGCCCATCGCGCAGATCTCCCTGGTTCGGTGCACTCGGTCCATCGTGAACCCGAGACCGGCGATGGGTCCCACATGTCGTAATTCTTTTAATTATAATTCTTTTCCGAAATTTCTCGGTGACGCAAGCATTGCGCAATAATCCGATTTTCCTTTATAAAAATAATTCGGGAAATTCGAGAAAATCCAAATTAGGGTTTAATTGATTTTCCAATCTTCCAAAGCCCATATCTTTTGCATCCGAAGTCCAATTGAGCCCATTCAAATTTGTAAATTTATATAAAATTCAGATCTATTTAATGGTGAATTTTATTTGATTTTTGGAGTTTGTTTTGCCTCTGTTATTTATTTGTTTTATTTCTTTTGTCTCGTTTGCAGTAGACGTCGATACTTGGGAATTTTGCGTAAGAAGGAGCACCTCAAGACCAAGACCAATATCTAGATCTATTCCAAGGCAAGTTATACCTTTGATCATTTTGAACCCGTTTTCAAAATACTTTGTTTCAATGTATTGCATTCTATTTCAAGTATTTATTTAAATGCTTTTGGGTGTAGTTATTAATCCAAATTGTTATGCCACCTTGTCTATTGTATACCATGATCTTTTGTCACCCTAGGTTGGTTAATAATTAGTTGGTATTATCGTAGCACCAACGTGGGTTGGTTAGATACGATTAGATCGCTTAGCCATGCCACGAGTCATCATTCCATGTGAGAGTTGCAATTATAAACTTGACTAAGTGATTATGGAACGTGTGATGAATCATGTGTGTGTGTGTGCTATTACTCGTTGATGGCATGTGTTGCACTTAATCAACGGTGTGGAAAAGATTTAGACCGAGGCAAGTGGTGGATTCATGTGAATGGTGGAGCTGTGTGCTTATTAAACTTTGTGATTTGGGTTAAAACGGAAGTCTTGCCTTGGTCAATTAAGGACTTAACTTTGTGCGCCATTGAATTGGGCCTTCTGCATGCGACCACATGCCTAGTATGGGCCGGGCCTCGACTTAGTAAGTTATGGAGTCTTGACATTGACAACTCAGGTTGTATTTAAGCTATGTGATGGGTTTGGAGGTGTGATATGTCACATCGCGAGACGGTTACGCATCCCCGCCCAATGGTGTGTGTCGTTCCAAGGGTGTGTGTACAAATTGACTGCGATAAAGCACACCAGAGTGTCATTGTTTGAGATGAAGTCTCTGAAAGGTTTTGTTGTGATCAACTCTGATCCGGTTGGTTTCATCGTGTGGGTAAAGTGTACAACCTCTGCAGAGTGTTTAAACCAATCTATTCGAATAGCCGCGTCCTCGGTTATGGACATGCTCGGAATTTCACACGAGGGTAGATTTTCATAAAACAATTGGGAAGGGTCAGCTGTGTGAGATAACTTGTTCAGCTGTGTGAAAGAACTTGATTAGACTGTGTGTCCTTTGTGAAATCAATTGTTAACTTATTATTGACTATTTGTTTTGAATTACGCTTTCAATCTATTAATTGTATTCAATTGCAAATGTTGCATTTCTGCAAAGTAACCACAGAAGCCATTTCTTTGGAATAAGCCATCATATATAAATGCATTTTGTGGTATGACTTGCGAGTACGGTGTGTAGTCACTCTTGCTAAACAAATCAACAGAAGTGGAGGAGTCGTCGCCTGCTTTTGAAGAGGAATTCTACGAAGGTTGAGCGTTAGGGTCTTGATCCCGCGGTTGCTCGTGGTAAATTGATGGGAGCCACCGAGTTTATTTCGTTTCCGCTGCAGTTTATTTCTTTATTGTCAACCTTGCATGGCTTAATAAATGTAAAACTCGACCGTAAGGTCCCAACAGTTAATTGTTATTCAAAGGTACTCGTTTATTCTTATATTCGTTGTATGGATGTGATATTTCATCAATGTTGACACTGTGTGCACTAGCGTGATCCTGGACTAGTGCAGAATACACAGAGGGTCCAGATTTGCTTATTTGGGTCCCGACAGAGGTGGTATTAGAGTCATACTGACTGTAGGTCTTGACCCTAGTTAGATTGGCCGTTCTTAGTGAGTCCAAACTATTTTCTAAAGCAAAATTAACTTGCAAGATTAATTGAACTCTTTAACTCATCTCATGTCTCTCTTGACTCAACTATTGCTGAAATTCTTTCTCTCCCCGCTTGTTTTAAAGTTGTTTTCATATCCTTGTCCATCTTGACAGATGCCTCGTCTTCGTGAGTTATGGAGAGCGCAAGGGAGGACTTGCTTGCCGAGCTTTGGAAGTTGCTACAAGTACTTGGAGGGTTCGATCGTCCATTGTACCGTGGCGGTGCTTGGATTGTGAACAGTAGAGATCGTGGAGTAATCTGCCATTTGACCATCTACGCCAGGTAGAACACCAAGGCGAGTAAACCATTGAACATCTCAGCTCGAAGGAGTATTTGGATTGAAGCAATCCAGGAGTCTTCACGCCTTGCCATCCTGAGGATCTGCAACATCTACTCTCGAGAGCTTCGTGACACAGTTTTCCGTTATCATCCCCGCACTTCCGACGTGGATCTTCTTTGCACGCTTTCCGCTCACGGAGGAGAAGACAACGCCACCGTCGTGCATCTCGCCCAGTTCGCCGCTGCTCAGGAGGAATCGTTGGAGTTAGCCGCTACAGAGCTGGAGTGTACCTATGAGACTCTTCAGAGAGCTGAAGAAAGGATCGCCATATTAGAAGAAACTCTTTATGGACGACACGAAGAAGACACTGAAGAGGAAGACCCAGAAGAAGCTGATGGACCAACTGAACCAGAAGAGCCAGCAGAGGCGTGAGAACCAAGCAGACTGCACGGGGACACTGCTCCTATTGCACCATCCGGGACATCAGGATCAGTTTGCGAGGATGCCACCACTTTCGAGTCTACAAGAAAGTGGAGCACCGTCAAGGTGCGGAGGCTATTTGATTGAGTAGTCTGCTCGCGTTGTTTGAGCTTAGCCGCTTTATGTCTTGAGTCGCCCTTTAGGCGGTAGTTTTGTGTGCTTAAGTTCGTCCTTATTTTTGTGTGCAAGTATGAGTCAAAAGGCCCTTAGGCATTTGTTGCAAGCCATACTATTATCTTAATCAATATAAGAGTTTCAGTTGAGCTTTCTTAAAATATGTTGTTGGGTTTTACCTACCCCGCTTAGTTCTACAACTTATCTCGTGCTTGCTACCTTATCTAACCCTTGGAGATTCACCAGATGGTTCAGACTCGTCAAGTCACGCAAGTGGTTACGATACTCCGATGTCGGAAGGGCGGAGCAAATCCCTGAGAAGCGGTTCCACCATAAGCACCGCCGGTTGATCTGCGAAATTTTGGAGCATTCATGACACTCAAACCCGGTGATGTACACCATGATGAATCGATGCAAAGCTATGAATAATCGAACAACAACAATCAAGATCACAATGGAGCCCAGCTTGCTCATGGTCACAATGGATCATCCAAGTTGGCGGAGTTTATGAGGACCCGTCCACCAACCTTTTCTGGACATGTCTCACCAGTAGAAGCTGATGATTGGCTTCGTGTTATTGAGAGAAAATTGCTGATCACTCAATGCAGCGATCATGAAAAAGTTCTCTCGCCTCTCACCGATGGAAGGCGTTCTTTGCCGAATGGTGGAAAACTTTTGTGCAGCGCATGGAACGCCGCAAGACATTACTTGGGAAGAGTTCACAACTGCTTTTCGCCAGTATCATGTACCAGAAGGAATCATGGATCTAAAGAAGGATGAATTCCGTGCTCTCAAGCAAGGAGGAATGTCAGTGACTGACTACCTCAACAAATTCTCTCAACTTGCTCGATATGTCAGAAGATGTGTCGCCACCGACAAGGCTCGTCGAGTCGTTTTACGAAAAAGGATTGAACACCGGACTTCAAGTCAACTTGATCGCCCACACCTTTCACGATTTTCAAGAGTTAATCAACAAGGCTTTGATTCTAGAGGATAAGCGCAAGGAATTGGAAGATCATCGTAGCGCAGAATGGCTCGAGAAGGAAGTCACCAACCCCACCGAGGGCAAGAATGATTCCACCGCGCTTTAGCCGTTTTCCACCACGAGTGCGCTGACCACCCGCACTAACTTCAAGACTCGCCCGATTGCTCGAACTTTCGCAACCCCGCACTATCAACCCCAATCCAATAAGCAACCCACGAATACAACGAGAGTTTGCTTTACACAGCCGTCGGCCACCAGGCATTTCGCCAACCGATGTCCGCAAAATGGGACTATCACTCGGATGCTTCAACCTTGGGAACACACCGGCCAAGACACCAAGACAAGGCAACCATCAAGGAACTTCTCAAGCTCTGGTCAATCCGGAGGAGCACCGCCATCGCTGGTCGAGGTCGTGTCAACCACGCCACTCGGAAGGAGCTCAAGAAGCACCGACGTTGTCTTGGGTAAGTTCCTAGTAAATTCAAGACCGTGACATCGATTGCTTTGATTACGAGCTTCGCATTCGCTTGTTTACGAATTTTTGCAACTAAGAACAAATTGGAAGTTATACATCTTAAGCATACTCTGTTAGTCCAATACCGGAGCAGAGCTAAGTTCTAAAGTTGGATGTTTAGGAGCTAGGCTACTCATAGCCGGAGTTGAGTTTCTAGCCAACCTAATAGTTCTAGACACTCGGACCATAGATGTCATCCTTGGTATGGATTGGTTATCCAAACATAAAGCGTGCTAGATTGTGGCAAGAGCCGTGACAATTGAGGATACCACGAGAAAGAAAGTAGAATTTCTAGCCACCTCGATGCGTGATGGACATTTGGTAGTCAACGATCGAAGACAGTTTCTTTGGAAGACGTGCACAGTAGTCGAGATTACCCGATGTATTTCGGAAGAATTACGGGAATGCCACCGACCGTGACATTGAATTTGTCATCGATCTAGTGCCGAGAACGACACCAATTTCAAGAGACCCTATCGGATGCGGTCGATGAACTTGTGGAAATGAAGAAGCGGATAGAAGAACTATCGGAGAAAGGTTTTGTAAGACCTAGTTCGTCGCCATGGGGAGCACCTGTTTTGTTCGTTAAGAAGAAAGATGGAAGTATGAGAATGTGTATCGATTATCGTTCTCTCAACGAAGTCACCATCAAGAACAAGTACCCATTGCCCAGAATAGATGATTTGTTCGTCAGTACCTGGAAGTTAAGCTTTGGTTTGGTGATTCCTTACTGATTTTAGAGTCTTTTTATAAGCCTTTTAAAGTTTATATACTTGCTGTTTTCGGCTTTCGATTAGGGTGATATTCCATTCCCCTAGTCGTCAGCTTTTTACTTTCTTTCGGCTTTGTTTTTCGGGTCTAGTTGTTAACCAAAGTTCTTTGTAACAGGATGGCCGGACGCACTCGTAGCGGCCAAGGCCAGTCAGCTGGTCCGGACGAGGAGCTTCCTCCTCCTCCGACCATGGCCGAGGTCCTTATTCAGATTGAGCGCAACCGTGCGGAAGACAGGAGGGTTCTTCTGGACGTCATCGTGCGCAACACCTCCGCCCTTACCGGTGCTTCGGGATCCGGGCAAGGGAGTGGACACCAGCCGCGTGGGGGACTTGCGGAGTTTCTTCGCACCCAGCCCCCCACTTTCTCCAGGTCTAAGGACCCGCTTGATGCAGAAGATTGGCTTCGTCTGGTTGAGCGGAAGCTTCGCATAGCGCAGTGCCAGGAACACGAGAAGGCGCTGTTTGCATCGCACCAGCTGGAGGGTGCAGCTTTGTCTTGGTGGGAGAGCTTTCTCGCCATGCAGCCTGACAGCCACACCGTCAGTTGGGAGGAGTTACACACTGCCTTCCGTCAGAGTCATATTCCTGCCGGCTTAATGAAGCTGAATAAGGAGTTCTTGTCACTCAAACAGGGGCGTTTCTCAGTTACGGAGTACCTGATGGCCCTACGGCAAGTGCTGAACACAGCGATGGTTCCTCCTCCAAATGTTCAAGCCCGTTTGAGGTTGTCCGACTTAACGCAATAAGTCCTGGAATCCATGATTCTGGGACTCAATCAACACTTGATAACCGTCACCCTTAGGTTACCCCCGCGAGGAGTGTGGTCGAACCTGCTTCACCTGTGGATTCGACCTTACTCCTGCATGGTTCACCTTCAATCGGAGACGGTTATAACCCAGAATTCCCATTCCTGAAGGGGATTGATCCAAGTTGCGAGGTGTTGTCCTTCATCCACTTCTCGAGCCTGGAAGACTCAGCCGTGAGTGGGGACAATAGCTCCCAAGAGATCTTTGTACTCCCCTTAGATCCTAATTTCTCTTCGAGAGACAGGACTGGGGTTGCTTCCCATTGCGCACCCGCTTTGGGCTCTAGTGGTGATGGCGAGAACACTTCCAACGATAACCAGGATCTCCACATTCTTGAGTATAGCCGACATCCTAGAATTGATCGATCTTCTCTGAGACACGCTTCGGCTAACTCAGATGTCGATGATCCTAAAACCGCTAGGAGAAGAAGAATTTCTACCCAGATATCCTTATCTAGGCACACCCAATACCGGTCAGAGGAAGCTCATGAACTTCAACAAATAAATGACCTAATGGAAAACCCGACTCAAGAGCTTGGATAAGTGCTAGACTACGACCTCTTCGCTCAAGAGATCGCACAAAGACTTCGGGACACAATAATCATGCTTGAGTGGAATCGACAACACCGTCATGGAAGTCGTACCTGGATAACTCCATCGAACGCCAGTCATTCGAATAACTTTTCTCGTGGGGAACGACAGGACCACAGATCTGGTTGATCTCCCGACCGTGACACTGATCGCAAAAGAGTTTCACGAACAACTTGTGATCGATAGGCTCCTACGGGAGGTGGTCGTTCACCACTTTCCAAGAAATTTGCACCAACAGATGGAGCATGAGGAGTGTTGAGCATGAGGAGTGTTACCCTCTTAGGACTGAGATCCATGATAGATCAAATCCATTTACCACTGGTTGTTGTCGAGTACGATCATCTGGGTGTCGTCAACTACAAAAGTCATTCAAGAAATACACGAAGGTATTTGTGAGACTCATGCTTCCTAAAGAACACTAGTCGAAAAAGCCTTTCGACAAGGTTTCACTAGCCATCAGCCCTCCATGATGCTAAAGAGCTTGTTTAGAAGTGTGTACAATATCAGTTTCATAGTATGCAAATACATCAACCAACTCAAACATTACAAACCATACATCTTTCTTGGTCTTTTACGACCTGGGGTCTCTATATCCTAGGACCGTTCCCAAAAGCACCATAGGGTTTCGAGTTTCTTTTTGTTGCTACTGATACGATCACAAAATGGATTAAAATCGAACCTATGATTGGGATAACAATGGAAACAACCAAGAAATTTATGATGAAAAATGTGATCACTTGATTTGGTGTGCCAAGTCAGATCATAACAGATAATGGTACATAATTTTTCGAGCGTAAAATTCTAAGAATTTTACGAAGAATTGGGTACTAAGCTATGTTATGCTTCTATCGCTCATCCACAAAGCAATGGGGCAGTCGAAAGTGCAAATGGCCAAATTATGCAAGGAATGATTTGCACGATTGCAGTTGGGCTACACACGAAACACCATTTTTCTTAGTTTTTAGTGTTGAAGCTATGCTTCCACCTGAACTAAAAATTCGGTCGACAAGGGTCGAAGCCTATACAGACTCTGGCCAAGAACAACTTTGAGTGATGACATCAATCTACTCGAAGAAAAAGAGGAATCAAGCCTTAATCCATTCGGCAGTCTACCAACAAGCCCTGCACAAATGCTACGATCGTAAGATCCAACCTCACAGCCTTGTAGTTGGTGACTTGATATTGAAAAATATTCAATATTAGTCTAATCGGAATAAACTTTCCCCTAAATGGGAAGGTCCTTACACAGTGGTCGAAGTGACGCGACTAGAATCGGTACACTAGCAGTGGAAGATGGTAGAGTTCTTTCTAATTCATGGGAAATCAACCAGTTGCGAAAGTTCTATGTGTAACCTCCTGTATTCTAAATAAAGTTTATGTTTTCTTCAATCTTTATTGTCTTAAAATATCTATTGAGCAAAGCTTCGATAAATTTTGTTCTTCTTTTTAAACACTTGATTTTCCTATCACTGGTCGAAGGAAGGTAACATCATCTAGTCGAAATCTTTCCTCTCTGCATGCGGTCTTGCCCATTAGGAGGAATTTCCTAGTGTTGATCTGTTCCTAACTTTAGCTGCCAATATAAGGAAAATAGACTCAAACAAAACATGGTCGAAATAATTCTAAGCAATCTCTTTTTAACCATTCAATTAGTTTCTTTACTTCATTTTATTAAGGGATTTCTAAGCGAGTTGGGCTTTTATAGTTTGTTCGACTACTTTTGATACACTCGATTGGATTAACCTGGTCGGAGGAAGCAATATCACCTAGTTGAAGTCTTTCCACTCTACATGTGGTCTTTCCCACTAGAAGGAACGTCTTATCGTCGATTTGTTCCTAACTCTTGCTACCAATACAAGAAAATTGAGATCAACAAGAAAGGTCGAACAAAATATTAAAGCAATCTCTTTTTCCACTATTTACTAAGTTTATATAATTAAACTAAGCAAATAGTCGGGGTTAGGATAAAGTTATAATTATGAATTTAATTCTTAGTCTCAAATTTCTATTCTCGTTTTTTATCTTGTCTTATGAGTTACTAATTACTTGAAAAGACAAATTGCAGGAAATGAAGCTTTATATACATAAACAAGAAATTATTTTTACAAAGAAAATCATATTACAAACTACTCTAATGGAGGATATCCTATTTGCATTTTCTCTACGACCTTCTTACCTACTAGTTGCACTTCTTTGATCAGTTGTGTTGCCTCTGCTTTGGGCAGTAGAAGTCAGCTTCAACTGGTTGAAGGCTAAAACTCTGGTCATGAGCCTTAAGTTTTGCTCTTGCAAAACTTAACTACGCCTTCGGCCGCTAGTCTTATCGAATTGGATTGATTGGTCTTCAGGGTAGTTATCAACTCTTATAATGTTCTGACCTGCTGTCCAATGATGCTTGTATGTACGACCACAGTATCTTCAAGAGGTGTGGCCTCCTCACCACCAAGTCCACCGAGCACATTGTTTCGGGGAGAAATGTTTTCTTGGAGATTGATCTTCGTAGCCTTCATTTCCTCCTAACTGTGGGTCGAAGCTTTCTGAAGTCGTTTTATTTCAACTGTTTGATCTGAAAATAGAGTATGACCAGTTAGAAAAATACTTCTTAAAGCTAGTAAATAAAACTGGTCGTAGGTAAAGAATTCTTACATGTCAAGCGAGTGTCAAGCTTCTTGACTTCTTCATCATCAGAGGCAGCATCTTTCGAGCATTGCTCCTTCCATTGCTTTATTGACTTATCTTTTTCTCTGGAGATATGGGTAAGCTCATCGATCATTGTACTTTTAGATTCGACCTTGGATTGAAGCTTACCCATATCAACTTCTTTATCGGAAATAGAAAACAAGTTAGAGAAAGAAAGAAGGTAGTTGAAATGGCAATTAGAAGTAATCTACTTACTATTAATTACATTCTGCAACTCGCAAGCTATAGATTTGTTCTCCTACATATCCTTCAGCTTGTCTTCTTTTTTTACTTTTATCCTTTGAGACACGACTTTTTTATAGTCGAATGAATCAGCTAAGGTCATTTCATCACTTTTAATCCTACAAGGGAAAAGTGATATGAGCACTGAACAACTAGTCGGAAACTACTCGTTAACAGTTGCTTACCATCTCTCTGCTTGTTCACAAACTTCAACCTTCTTTTTCCTTAGCAGAACAAGTTGCGTGTGGTATTCACTCACTGTGACAATTTGTTCAAGAGCTTTTTGAAAAGAAAAATATGCCATGAGGAAAAACAGAAGAGACAAGAATCCAATTATGAAAATGTTTGGTATTAAACACTTACATCGATGACTGATCGAGTGAAGTTTCTGAACACGATCTCTGGGTCCTCAAGTTGATTGAGTTCCTTAACCTTATTCCACCAGTTCTCCTGGAGACGCTCATCATTAAAGATACCCTCCCCCCGTTAGGAATGTCCTTGGGATGGGGGACTCGGTCTCGAGACCTAAACGATGATGTCCCAATAACTGAGGCTCCAAAATACTCTGGAAAGAGGGGGAGATATTCTTGTTGTTCTTTGTGGTCATTGTGAGAAGAAGAAACTCCCCCTTGAGGCCTCGAAGGGATAACTTCGACGACCTCTTTTCTAGCACGGTGGTCAGAGCTCTCCACAACAACTGGATTAGCTGCTCTTGGCGATTGCAATGTCAAATCTCTTGTCCGAATGTTGATGTCCTCGACAGTTGACTCGATCATTATCATTGTTTCGTCTTCGAGATCCTTCTTCTCTGCCTCCATGACCACTGGTGGTTCAACCACCTCAGTCTTCATGGTTGGCTCGATGACAAGTGTTCCTTCTCCTACTGCCCCAGGGATGGTGGTCGAAGGCTCGACAACCTCTGCGACCACCTCTGCTTCTCTCTCTACGATCGGAGGAAAGACCAACATTCCCACAGTTATAGCCGTGACAATTGCTTCTTTTTCACAGGGACATCCCCGGGGACTAGAGAGGCATGACTGGAACAAGATAGATGTTAGTACATCAAGAGGTATTATAAAAGAGTAAGTATGATTATTTATTCTTTAAACTTTACATACCTAGACTTCCTAGATACGATCTTGAAGCCCGAAGAAATCTTCCCAAGAGAAGACTTGATCTTTTTCTCCTCCTCTTCGGTCGCTCTCATCGGTTATGCGGTCTCAGCCTCTAGAATACTACCTTCATCGCTAGTTTGAGCAACCACGTCCTGTACGACCTCAGCTGGTTGTACATTGAGAAGGGTGGTCGAAACTTCTTGTACAACATCTCCTGGCTAGTCGGAGCTAACTTCGATCACCTGAAGGTTGTCATTTCTTTTGACCATATTGTAAGATCGAGGAGGCCGACTAGAGGGGGGGGTGAATAGGCGGTTTTAAAAACTCTTTCGGCTAAAACCAATTTTAATGAGGAAGCTAATAACAATATAGTTTTGCACAATTAAAACCTAAATCAACTAGGCTCCCCTAAGTGCACCAACAACATGAATACAATTCAATATGAGCAATCATACAAAGATATATAAGCAATTAAAGTAAGTAATATAAATTTCTCAAAGTAAAGCACAAGAACAAATCAAGATGACACAATTATGTTTTACCGTGGTGTTCGGAGACTTGCCGGTCTCTCCTAATCTACGTTGAGGTAAGCCCAAATAAATTGGACTGGCTCCACAAATTATGCCAACACCTCCGAGGTAAGTCCAATCACTTGGACCGGTTCCAACACGAACCAACACCTCGCTCCACTTGGGTTGCTCTTCCTCCACTCTGGAGATGGTGAGCACCAAACCACTCACAACAACGCCGGGTCTTCTCACAAGCTTCTTGAGAAGATCACCGGTCACGACGCCTCCACGCCGTCTAGGTGTTGGCAAACACCAAGAGTAACAAGACTCAACTGT
This sequence comes from Hsuehochloa calcarea, assembly GCA_036346395.1. Taxonomy (NCBI): domain Eukaryota; kingdom Viridiplantae; phylum Streptophyta; class Magnoliopsida; order Poales; family Poaceae; genus Hsuehochloa; species Hsuehochloa calcarea. Next base: position 52,982,998 of record CM070593.1, on the reverse strand, counting down.
CACTTGAACTAATCAAGTGTCTAAGCTCAATGGATACATAATCCACTACCTAAGGCAACACATGCACTTAGGGTTTACTCTCCAAGCTCACTAAGTGCAACACATGCACATAAGAGATGAGAGGCTTGCTCTTTGCTCAATGAATGAATATGGGCACCAGCAATACCAGCAACAACATTTCCTAACCGGCCAAGGTGGGTATGTATAGCCCACACTAAAAACTAGCCGTTGGAGGAAAGATTCTCTCGAATCAGAGAGGGGCCACTGACCGCCAACTAATGGCGGTCGGACCGCCAACTACCGACCGGTCGGACCACCGCAATATCGGTCAGACCACTAAAGGTGGGCGGTCAGACCGCCCAAGGAAAATTTGCGGCATCCAGAATGGTGCTTCTCTGGAAAAAAAATACCGCGAAATACTCTGGTACTTCCGCTCTATGGCTAGTTTTTGTGTGTGGGCTATATATACCCACCTTGGCCTGTTGGAAAATGAACTTTAGCACCTCTATTCATTCCCTTGAGCAAAGAGCAAGCCTCCCATCTCTTATGTGCATGTATTGCACTTAGTGAGCTTGGAGAGTAAACCCTAGATACATGTGTTGCCTTAGGTAGTGGATTGTGTATCCATTAAGCTTAGACACTTGATTAGTTTAAGTGAGAGTTGAATCTTATTACTCTTGGTGTTTGCCGACACCTAGACGGCGTGGAGGCGTAGTGGACCGGTGATCTTCTCAAGAAGCTTGTGAGAAGGTCCGGCATGGTTGTGAGTGGTTTGGTGCTCGCCGTCTCCGGAGTGGAGAAAGAGCAACCCGAGTGGATCGAGGTGTTGGTTCGTGTTGGAACCGGTCCAAGTGGTTGGATTTATCTCGGAGGTGCTGGCTTAATTTGTGCAGCCAATCCAATTCGTTTGGGCTTACCTCAACGTGGACTAGGGGAGACCGGCAAGTCTCTGAACACTACGATAAAACATCATTGTGTCTATTGTGGGTTGTTCTTGTACTTTACTTTGAGCAATTTACATTACTTGCTTTAATTGCTTATATTTCTTTGTATGATTGTTCTCATTCAATTGTATTCATATTGTAGGTGCACTTAGTGAAGTTTAGTTGTTTTAGGTTTTAATTATGCAAAACCAAAGTGTTATCAGCTTCCGCATTATAAATTGGTTCTAGCCAAAGAGATTTTTAAAATCGCCTATTCACCCCCCTCTAGTCGGTCTCCTCGATCTTACACCGTTGAAGTACATATTGTCATCCTTGGTCATGGTCTAGTAGAACCACTTATCCCTTCATCCCGACCACGATGACCTGGTGAACATGAGGATGTACTTCCTCGACATCTCGTAGTGGAGTTGGAAACCGCAACTGCCACAATCGGCCGGTGCTTACCCATTCCATAATAGTATCTAAAGAGTTCCAAATCTAGAGCAATTCCAAGATAGGCCTCGCATAGGTACACGAATACGTTCAGCATCGTAATGGAGTTGGGAACCATGTTCACCAACTCCACATTGAAGTGCTTGAGTACGGTCGTTAGGAATGGATGACCAGGCAGTCGAAGGCCGCACTCGTAGTATGCCTGGAAGATGTGGATCCTTCCCTCCTCTGATGGCCAATGCTCTCCCTCAGTGTTGGCCCACTTCACGAAAGTTCCCCTTGGAATCTTCTCCGCGGCAACCAGAGTCGTCATCTTCGCGACATCCATTTCTGATCTCTCCCACTTCGACACAACTTCGGTCATCTCTTCAAGGGTTTGAGTCGGATTCGAGGATATTTGTTTTGGATTTGAAGATTTGGGAAAAGATTGCAAACTTGGTTGGCGGCGGAGAGAACAAGAGCTCAGGAGCAATTCAAGCAAAAGGGGAATTAAAAACCCTAAGTTACTCCCGGTGAATATTTATAGCCGCCGGCATGAGTAAAAGATCGTGAGATCCCAACAGTTGCAAATCTCTTCGGGAAATGCTCCCAACAGACAAAATTTGAAAGAGACGGTTGGTATTATTTATTCTGTCTATTCGGGAAAAGAATTTTTATTTTTACAACTCGAGTAAAAATACCTTTCTTGACCAAATCAATTCCTGGTCAAAAGGAAAACCTGTTGAATACACTTAATCTTCGACCATGATTAATGCGATCTCTTTTCCAAGTAAGTCATCTTCATTTGAAATTGGGGGGCTAGATGACGAGGATCTAATAATACTCAATTAATTAAATTATTTATTTATAATATTCCTTATAGATGATAATGTCTTTTATACAACCTTCAAGGGTACCCCTCAGTATCAACAATGAGAGATTATAAACACCTAATGTTCGTAAGCTATTCTACGACCACCCTATATGGTCGTAAGTCATTGTACTGCCATCTTGTGGTCATACGATTTTCTACTACCACCTACTGATCATAAGTTGTGCTACGATCACCTCATGGTTGTAAGCCATACTACGACCAGATCATTTACGACCACCCTATAGTCGATAAGAACCACAAACATGTGGGCCCAATCGACTAGGGATATTTGTACACTGTGTTTAATACACATAGTAGTTAATATGTGTTATTACTCCCTGAGATAATTGCATGTATTAAACATCTGTCTCTGACATAAGTGCAAGGCGATGTGGGGGATATGTCTCTAACAATAACAGTCATTACGTGCGCATTGCATCAAACGTTAGGGCGTCTCTTCATATAGATAACTGTCACCCCTTCATGCGTTATATAAGGAGTAAAGTCGGTGGACAGAGGATCATCAGATTCGAAAAGGACAACAAGAGACAAAAGTCATCAAGCCCTAGTTTTAGTGATGTTATCCCTGTTGTAAACACAATCAATACAACAACAGAAGAGTAGGGTTATTATTATCTTAGAAGAAGGTTGAACCTGTATAAAATTCTCTTGTCCTTTTTGTGTGGTTTCACTCTAGGACAACTCAAGCATTTATTCATAAGATCGATTCTAGATCATCGACAATGAATAAATATAATTCAAAATAAAAATAGCAATTGTATTTATATAAAAATTCTAACAAAAAATAATTAAAATTTGGAATAAAAAAAAAGAAATTTTGTAATTTGATTTGTATAAAAACACTAATTAAAATAATTAAAATTTGGAACAAAAATAAAAGTTATAACAAGGATAACACGAATGAGTGCAATGCCATGGATTTATTCTGCAAGAAGACATTTGCTTACGGGGAAACGAAGAACCAAGGCGGCAGCGACGGAGATGAGGAGAATGTCGTTTTTGGGCATTTTTGAAAATTTAAAAATAAAAATAACCATTTGATTTTTCATGAATTGTTAAAGCTTAATTTGAAAATTCATAAATTAAAAACAAATTAATGTGAGTAAATCAAAACTCCAATTAAATATAAATTATTTTATTTGATTTTCTAGCTTTATCTTGGATTTTATTTTTCCAAGACCTTGTTGTTCTTTCTTTTTCTTTTCGGCTTTCCCCTTTTCAGGGTCTTTTTGAAGCTTTAAAAATTAAAATTGATCATTTGCATTTATATTGGATCAATTTAAAGATTAAATTGAAATCCAGAATTCATAGCAATTTAATGTGAATAAATAAACCCTTTATTATGGTTGATCTAATCGACTCAAGCCAATATATAAAGTTGCAACGAACCAAACTTTTAACTAAATAAAATTCAAGAAAACTAGAAGGGTGCGACCTCCTTATATAGGGAAGGGGAAGCCGTACATAGCTAATAAAATAGGGGATTATACTATTTATGATACTGTTCATATATAAATAGTACTTTATGAATAGTACAGACCGCCTAGGGTGGAGCCTTCCCTTGAGCCCAAGCATTGCAAGGCCTAATTTGGTCTAAATAGGTGATGCAACACCTTCTTTTGGTGATTGTGGAGCTCACATAAGGAATTTAAAGGTGAGACTAGATTCGTTGGAAAGAGGACGAGATAAGTTTTCCATCAAGTCCTCGTGGTACTCAAATGGACTCCGTATGTGAAAGTTATGCACGTTTGAAGTCAGTGTTGTCTCTGGAGGCCGAATTGGATTCCAAAACGTGTCCAGCTCGAACTCTTGCTTAGCTTGGACAAAAAGTGATGTGATGCTGCGTAAATATACATTTTCATCATTAGGTAGCATCATATAGTTCATATAATATAAATGCACTCCTAAAAATAAGCTCACCTAATAATTTAATTGAAGCGTATGAGCTCTTGTAATTGGAATAGCAAGCATAGCAAATATGATTGTATCCATAAGGGTGATGTCCTTATCACGATCCCAAGGCTGCAGCCACCTTACAATTTTGGCTGGCCCACCCTTGAAATTTCGGGTTGAATGCCTCTGGAGACTCCTCGCCTACACCACCAAGCAAAACTTAGGCTGCACCCCTGGCGAAACTTATGTCGCAGCCTCGACTCCAATCAGCCGACCACCTGAAAGACAAAGGCTCGGCTCCTCCTCGAAGAGGCGTCGACTTGTAAAATGCATTGATAAGGGAGCAAGCTCGAGTTACGATCTTCGACCGGACCCTCTAAAGCCTCGGCGGTGTAGTTATATCTGAAGCCGAGGCCGCCGTCAGCCGAGGAGGTTGAAGCGGTTGAACCTCTTAAGCGCAAACCTCGCAAGGCTAAGGTACCCTTCTATTATGACACGGAATCTTTCGCGATCGGTGCCACTCCTAGTTTTATTAAGCAACCGAAAGGAGAACCGAAAGATTTTATGTCTTTATGAAGGGCGATGTTGCATCGGCAACCGCAATCGAGCGAGGCGCTCTTTATACGGAATGGTCGAGGCCGATCTCGTCCATCGAGGATCGAGAAACCAGAGCCACGATCCTGTTCAAACTCTCGACAAGGCGTGGTCGTGGTGGGCCAATTATTGAACCTCGACGGGCGTGGTCGTGGAGAAGAAAGAGGTCCTCCGTGGGAGGATTGCTCCAAAATTCTGGTTAAGACCGTGTGCAGGTATGTGAAATGTACTAAAGTGTAAGAACGACATTTACCTTTTTCTTTTCACAACTTTGATTTGCTTTTGTTTATTTGGTCAGACTCTTCAATTTTCGAATGCTTCTTTGAGAAGTCCATTGCTATCCTTCATTCACTTTGGAGGTATCAATGGAGGTGGTGACATCACCCTTGGCCCAAAGTGGCCGATGAAGTCGAGACTCCCAGTGACTTCCACATTCACGAGGTCGTAACTCGACCCTTGAAGTGGCGGTATTCTTGTTGAGGTGGCCGCTCGACCAGCGAGGTTGTAGAAACAACAGAGGCGGTTGTGGAAGCCTACGTCAAGGTGGTGACCACCTATGCACCTCCTGGAAGGAAATCGTGGGGCGTTCCCCTACCCAAGAAATCACGTAACCGTAAGGAGAAAATTTCAACCGTGGTGACTTCTTTGGGCTCGCCTCCGTCGTGAGGGTCTTACATTTTACTGAGATCTCGTGACCGAGTCCCCCATCCCAAAGATATTCCCAATCGGAGAATACTTTTGATAACGAGCGCCTTGAGAAGGTGTGGTGGGACAAGGTCGCGAGGATGGATAAGCTGCAAAACCCGGACCTTGTATATTCAATGTTTGCTAGGACAACTATGAATGTAAGTATCTTCAAAATACTTATATATGTGGCTTTCCTTCTCTTCTCACTATCCTCTTTTTGCAGAAAGCTCTGGAGCAAATTGCTGTTGTCGGTGAGTATCATCGACAACTTTTAAACTAAGACGGAGAAAAAGAACTACTCTGCTGCAGGCGGAGAGGTGGTAAGTCACTTATCATTCATAGTTATTTTTGACTTAAATACTCGTAAAATGTTTTACGAGAATAGTCATGGAAGAAACTCATGACAAAGTACTAGTCGTAAAAAGCTTACGACTACTTACAACCAGGTAGTGGTCGTAGAAAGACTTACAACCATATCGTAGTCGTAGAAAAACTTACGACTAGGTCGGTAGTTGTAGAAGTACTCACAACCATTTGGTGATGTTTATCTTACGTTCTGTTCTTTGTAGGTTAAGCAAGGATCGAAGACCTTAATGACTCACTCGACTATGAAAAAGAAGAGTCGAGGAGGCTAAGGAACGCAATGTCGATCCTCTCGGATAGACTTGAGAGACTCTGCATCTAAAGATTGCAAGAAAAAATAAGCGATGAAGTTCTCAACTTAAGGCTGCTTTTGATCTTTAACCTTTGCAGACTCTCCTTTCTTCTCGGATAAAGAAAAAGATCTGGAAGCTCGAACCAAGTTCAAGAAAAGCTTTGGTTATTCAGGAGTTTTCCGCATTACGCTGAATAAGGATCAAGAACTCGAGGTTTTAGAACTCGATTAATGTAAGTAAATCTTTACTGTTATCCTTTTGAGTACTTTCCTTTTCTAATGCCAATTTTGGTTGAGAAATTCTTTGCCCAATTGAGAAGCCTCGAGGTTTGAAATCCAAGCAAAGACCTTAATCGCAATGAGTGCATCGCATTGCTAAGATGAATCGGAGGACATCGGGCGTGGGAGCAAAAGCATCTTTGAAAGTTGCTTCCCATCGAGAAGAGGTCAAGAAATTGGATTCTCAATTAGTAGGTAAGAAAAGCTTTTACCTATAATTATCTTTGTGTTATCTTCCTCTAGAAGTATATTTTTGTTTGGCCGATATTATTCTTTTGAGAACAAGTGGTCGAAAACAAGAAGCTCATGAGGCTTGACTTGTACCCAACAGAGATGGAGTCGATGAAGACTAGTCTTCAAGGCAACATCACTCTCTGAACAATGTGCTAGTGAGCTACATTCGAGGAAAAACTCCTCGAGAAGATACCATAGCCGCTCACACAAGTACCATTGGGAACAAGTCGGAAAATTGCAGAAATGGTGACCACTCACGAAGACTAATCAATTGAATCAATAAGAGGCGGTCAAGGCTGCGATAAGTTACGCTTTGGCGAAACTTAAAGCTCATCATTAGGTAGCATCATATAGTTCATATAATATAAATGCACTCCTAAAAATAAGCTCACCTAATAATTTAATTGAAGCGTATGAGCTCTTGTAATTGGAATAGCAAGCATAGCAAATATGATTGTATCCATAAGGGTGATGTCCTTATCACGATCCCAAGGCTGCAGCCACCTTACAATTTTGGCTGGCCCACCCTTGAAATTTCGGGTTGAATGCCTCTGGAGACTCCTCGCCTACACCACCAAGCAAAACTTAGGCTGCACCCCTGGCGAAACTTATGTCGCAGTTCCCCTGACTCCAATCAGGCTGGACCACCCTCGAATCCCAAGCAGCCAAACCCTCGAATCCCACGGCTGCACCACTCTCGAGCCCCAGGGCGCATTCCCCAGCAAATTTCTAGGTTGTACACGTCTGCAAATCCCGAGTTGCACTCACCAGGTGAATCCCGCGGCTGCATGCACCTAATACTTTCCACTGGCTCCAACCAGGACAACTCAATTTTTTCGATCTCTAACCCGGCTTTTCATCCCATCTTAGCATACTCCCCATACGCATTCACCACTCTTTTCACACGCCCAGGTCTAAAAATAGTTTCTAAGTTTTCCCATTTGAAATCTCCTTTTCTTTTCAAAATACCAGCTAGGCTCCAGCCTCGACTGCCCAAATCCAGTTTTGAGTTTTGAAATTTGTGAGAGCATTGCCCAAATATTAATGTATGTAAGCAAGGTTAAGCATGACACTTAGATTCGAACTTAGTAACTAGTATGTAAACCATTAGTTCTAGGGTGACAAATGATAGTGTCCAAGTTCAAAGATGGAAAGGTTATATTCAATATCATTAAGGTATTAACTATGAGCTAGACCAACATAGTTGTATAAATCATAATAGTCAATTTCATAATTTAAAACAATATAATTACATTTCAAATGTAGGTTCAATATGATCAAAGTGTTGACTCGTCTTGCTCAATGTTTCAATAATCTTGATCTCAACCTCGTTCTTGTTGGGACAATTATTTCTATCATGGCTTCAGATTCTAACTACGCAGAATATGTTTGAACCTGATAACATATGAAAGCAACCAAATGGAATCCAATAAATCCAAATACATTTAAACCAAATGAAAACCCTTAAAATGAGAGCAAACATATCTAACAACGTCTTGAAAGAATGAAGTACTCAAGGTGAAACTAATCATACTTAGTGGAGTTGACGAAGACAATATTTTAGACGAAGTATATCAAGGACGTTGATGAAGGAAATACTTCAGACGGAATAAAGTATATCCAGGGGTATTTGGAATGAAGGAAGTACTTCAAACCAAAGTAGATAAACCCAAACTCTATTCGTTTGGTAGTGGTAGGGTTTTGGGTTGATAGCCAGACTTGGGGTTAGGTAATCGTTTGATCCGGAGTGAGGGCGAGAGGGATCGGGCTCGCGAGAAGTTCATCGATGCAAGGAGTTAGGACTCCAACGGAAGGGAGAGAATATTCATAGGAATATTCTACACTGGCTACCTAGATAGGAGTGATCACCTTGGTAGGTAGGACTCCTTTGATCTACCTTCGGATCACGAACTATCCTCCTATCGGGAACGAATAACGATGGATGATAGCTAGAGCCTATACGATGTTGATTGATGGTGGAACTACTATCATCCACTTGGGGACATATCACCGCTATCCATACACGGCGTCTAGTTGCTCTAATGATTCCTTTATTTATTACTTCCCATTTACCCACGATGTTCCATGATAATCAGGTGAGACCTATGTGTAGGTGTGAGGATTCACTCTGGGTAGACATAAGCCTCACCGACTCGTGAGGTCTAGTTCACTTAATGGTTTTCTTGTCAATTCATATTTACCAAGGAAGTTCCATGAGCCTTTGCTGAAACTTCAAAGCATTGGCTAGACATCAGCCTTACACTGGATGAGGGGTGTCTATGTGTTTGGGTTCATTGTTGCGGCGATCTTTAGATAGCTTCATTACTTGTGTGGCTTGACACACACTAAAGTAATATATCACACTAGGTTGATCCTTAGCTATGTCATCTGCTAACGGCTACCTCTAGTTGGGTAGATAGATACCATACAAGGTCTATGGGCGGACTGGTGTTTGATCATCTGCGTAGGTATATGCCCAACCATGACTATGTCATCTTAGGTTCTAACTACCTGAGTTGATCACTTAACCTATTCGACAATTTGGCAAGAGCCTACTTGTCAGTGTATGTTCCTACGATGTATTACTTAATTACTGTCGTAGCGTTTGACTAATCATTAACATCACTAGTTAACGTCCGAGTCCTATGGGCCGATGATATACCAACTAATCCTAGTTACATTTTTTATCACCTGAGCTAACCACTTCTCGTTAAACCTAATTGAGTCTGACCTTCACAGTGTATGTTAATGCCCCTTCACTTTAAATGATATTGGTATACTATTCACTTTAATCAACCTCTAATTTGATGGGGCTCACTCGTATACAAACTATTACCTTACTATTTTTTGTGAAGGCATCAACTATTGGTATTGAACCTTATCAGCCACCTGGTCATTTGTGTGTGTATGTGTCCTAATCATGACCGTATATAATCTTATGTTCTAACAGGACGCTGGTTAATGTTGCACTTTAAATCTAAGCAGTAATGACATCCGAACTAACCTTAATCCTGGTCTGAGTACTAACTGGCTTCTAATCAAGGTTGCCTTTTTGATTAGTTGCTAATTACATCACCACATGGGTTGCTAATTAGAAAAATCCAATAGCGGGCGGCTTGCCATGGCGGCGGCGCTGCGGAGGAAGGGGTGTGGGGGTGCTCCTGAAGCGAGGGATTGACCGGAGGCTTACTGAGCGAGAAGTAGTGGTTGTGGCGGTAGGTTCGGCCATGGACGAGGAATACGATGGTGGCACCGAGCTCTGGTGATGGAGGTTCCCAATTGCCTGAGGGCTTCTCTCGTGGTGTCGTGGAACACACGGTGACGCGGTTTAGACGACGAGGTTTCACCGAGGTGGCCGGATCGATGAAGGGAGGCGGCGGTCGGTGGGCGCAGTGCGGCATCGCGGGTTCGAGTCGGGCTTGAGGGGGAGCTGAGGGTGTGGGGGCGGAATAGAGGAGGCGAGGGTGAGGTCGTGGGCACTGAGACAATGCTAGAGGGCTCGACGATGGTGGCCGGAGATCACTGGGTCGGCGGCACGGCCGGCCAAGCAGATGCGCTGCCCTTGGGCTCTTGCGCTTGGTAGAGAAGACAGAAAGAAGGGAAATGCTGAGGGGTGATGAAAGCGGTTCGGTGTCGAGCTTAAGTAGGCGGAAGAGAGGGGTGCGGGGGCTAGCATCGACGTGCGACGGGACCGCGACGGGTGGTGCAGTGGCGGCGCGGCGTGGGAGCAGGGGCTCGGAGCGACACAGAGCGAGACTGTGGGGATGGGATAGCGTCGGCGTGATGTCATCGTGACGGGCTGACGCGGGCACAGGAGAGGAGGACGACGCGGGAGTTGAGCGACGTGGGAGCTGGTGACGGTGTGGGTGAGCGGCATGGCACCAGGGAAGTGAGAACGACCGTGATGAGAGATGGGGCGACATGGCTACAAAGGGCGAGGACGGCGGTGCTGTGGCGGCTTGGCATGGCGCGAGGAGGAACAGAGGAGGAGGGAGGAAGAGAAAGGCTGGAGTGTGGGCCAGGAAGAAAAATGAAAGGAAAAAAAAGGAAATGGATATTTCCTTTTTCTTTTCTTTTTAAACTCATGATCGAATTCGATTTTCAGGTTTGAGGTGGAAGTTTCAAATAACAACTCAAAAATTCGAATATCGACAAAGCAAAACAATAGAATTTAAAAATTCAATATTTTTAAACAGTTTTGAATATTTAAATTTTTTGAGATATTACGTGGACCAGGCGAGCGACGGACAGATTGGCCCTACAAACTAGTAGAAAATTCTGCCTTGAATTCCATTATGCGGTTCGATCAATCGGGATCGCACGGCTTGCGCACTCGCAAGTACCAGTAGTGACTAGTGTTAGTATGATAGCTTCATGGGCGTACATGCGTTTGCATTGCTTATCCAGATTGGTGGACGAGAAGAAGAAAAAAAACGAAGGCATAGCGAAACCTGCGTACAACTGTGCAAGCGTGGGATGCGATGCAGGCTGCAGCTGCATAGAACTCCGCCTCCCGCTTTCCGCTTTCCGCTTTCCGTGGTCTCGTGCGCTCGTTGGTCCGCATACACCGTCAATGATTCCTACCGTCTTTCTAGGCTTTCTTGGATTATTATCTTATGAAACCTCCCAACTTCTGCTTCGCCGACGCGATTTAGCCGAGCACTTGCATAGTAAAGCTCACACACCAACACTGCACACACTGGCATGTCATGATGTAAGCATGTTGGAGATAAGACCTGCCTTGCCGAACAGCCTCTCGTAGTCGCGTCGCGTCCATGTAGCATTGTCATTTCTTTTATCTGCCTGCCTGCACTTTTCGGCCTCGAGGTCGAGGCTCGTCAAATAATTCCACTGTGCAATGCTTCGCTTTTTCACGTGTTGCCAGTATTGCCTTCTCCATATAAGCAAGCCTTTGCGTCTCCGGCCTCTCCAGTCCTTATCAGTTGGTTACCACTGCTCTTGTCCCCCGTGAGATCGGCAAGCTTGATACAGAGATCTCATGGCCCATGAGGTGCACCTATCTGATCTTTTCCTAGCTACGGTTCCTATCTGTTTTACACTAACCTTATTCTGTTTAGCACACAAATTGCTCACAAGTGTATGGTTCGGAGAGATGGCAGGACGGCTGGCCTCTTGGACTGGGCGCCCTCAACGTGAGAGCTGGAGTGATCCGAAACGTCGATGTTTCTGGCTCAGCGTCCTTCAGCACGGCCTTCACTTCCTCTCACTGCGCTTCTTCCTTGACTTCGTCTGATTTCGACACAGAGGTCAGAATCGAACCACACCTACTTAATAGAGTGTAAATGTCAAGAACATCTTGGCAGTTACAGGTACTGATTGCAATCCAACAATGAAATCGTAGGTCAGTTACATCTTGACAGTGCAACTGTGCATAGTTAAGAAACATCTGGACATGCATATGTGTGTCTAGATTTGATCCTTATGTTGCTACTTTGCTGCAGTCGGCCTGGTCTTTGCCGCGCCGCGGCGGCGGCGGCATGACGCTAGCGAGCCTGATTGGCCTGGTGGACGCCATGGAGAGCCGGCGCCGCCGGGGCGCGAGGGCGAGCAGGAGCGGCAAGCTCAGGGCGTTGCTGCTCTCGCTCTGCCTCCGGAGCCACCTGGAGAACGGCAGCGCCGCGCCGTCGCTCGGCCAGTTCCTCGAGATGGAGAGGAGAGCTAGTGGCAGTAGTAGCCGTGTCCACAGGATGCTCTCGTGGAATCATGCCTGACGAACATGCATGCAGATGCAGGCAAATTTAGCTCGCGCTGCTGTCCATTTGCAAATTGCAACAACCAACGGCGCGGGAATAAAGTTTTCTTTTCATTTCGTTTTCCAGATTAGAGTGAACTGGTCTTCGTCTTTAGCCGAAAACCCGGGTTTTTATCGATCGTGACGTGTCATTCTCATCGATCTCTGCGGTGTTCGTTCGCTCGGTGCAATAGATTTGCCGATAAAAGGAACCAATTTGCTCGGTGCGTGGATCAAAGAACAATTAAAGCATCATATCATGAGAAAAGAAAATAATAGAACAGTGTATTGGTTCAGGCAGGCGTTGTGGCTTGCGAACCATTACATGAAACTAACTTTCCGCTGTGTATTTGGTACACTACTACACTGAACACTGCGACTGTTCATTTCTCGGTATGATGTACAAAGTTCACCAAAGGGATTGGTAACCCATCAAAGTGAAACCTCAGAAGTTAGTGTGCTTGATACTGACAATCAGTTAACAACTGTTCACGCGACCTGCTGTATAAACATGTTTTCTGCAGACATTGAGCACGCCATATTCATACGAACTATGCCATTTTTCTGGAAAACAGTTGACGAAGGTTTTATCGCTAAAAGAACACTAGTATCAGTACGTATCCTGTGTTCCATTATCCCCGTTCAAACAGTGTATAAACAAAAGGGAATGTGGCTGAAATATTAGATCGAGTTAGTAGTAATCGGTAGGATCATGAACACCATAATGCCCCATTTGGAACAAAGAAAAATGGAGGAATTTTGTAAGATTGAGATCCTATGGAAAAATTTCCTACATGCCCCTTTGGAACAAAGGAATGAACCCTTACAATTACTATGAATTTCCTATGGAATGTCTCCGTCGACAGGAATTTGGGAGGAAATGAAATATGAGGTTGGAAAACATGTAATTTTTCCTTTGTTTTTATCTCTCTCCAAAATCCCGTATCTTTTCCTGTGAAGTGTTAAGAGTGTTGTATATTCTCTCTCTCTTAGCCTATTTGGCCCATGTAGCCTATGAGGCTCATGTAATCTTCTTTATATATACTCTTTCATTAATGAATAAGATGCATAGTTATGAATAGCAAACCCCTAGCCTCAGTTATTCTAACATGGTGTCAGAGCAATCTCCAACCCTACCTCTTTTTCCATAGCCGTCGTCATTGTGTGATTGCACTCCCTCGGAGCTGCTACTCTTCACCTAGAGCTGATCCTCTGCTTCGTCGTCACAACTAGATGCTGCCTCATTCGGATCCCAACGTAGTATTCTCGCCTAGCTCTGCCTCCATCCCGATCGCGCTCACTGCTCGTCACAACTCAAAGCTTGGGTGCGCGTCCATCCCGATCTCGATCCCCGGCGCCTCATCGTCCTTGACGACGATCTCAATCTTCGATCTCGATCCTGATCTGATACCACCTCATTTAGATCACGATCTGCGATCTCGATCCGCAGTCTCTCGAACCTGGAGGTCGAGCACGACATCGAGCCTGGACTCCTCGCCCGGTGCTACCTCTAAGCGTCGACGTTCTCCATCACTGACCGATCTGCGATATGAGCAGAGACGATCAGGTCCATCCCCTTTGTCGCATGATCCGCGCCGCTGCCCCTGCATCGAGCCGTAGATACCGCCCCTAACCCGGGATGCCATCGCCACCCCCGCCTCCGCCTGGCGTTGCCGCCGCGTCGCCCAGCCGGACCCGGCGTCGCCGACAGTTGCTTCGACAACATTGGCTTCTCTCCTACCGGAGTAGAGCTCTACTGCCTGATGTGCAACCTGAGGCATGGTACTACTACTGCTCGGTACTTCTACTACCTTGGGCTTGTGGTTGCTGAGCTCTGCTCCCTTGGAGATATATTGCCCTATCGCTACTACTGCACTGCTCGGCTCTACAGCTATTACTATTGCTGATGCTAGTGTTCTGCTGCTTGGCACTATTGCTGTTGGCCTGCTACTGTTAGCGTGTGTTGTGGATCATGATTTCCCGTTGTTGCCTGTGGTGTTAGTACTACTGAGGCTGCTGCTTGGTGTTAGTGTACTTGATCCTATCATGGCTCTTGATGGCATTTTTGGTCTTGGATCTATTCAAGGTGATATTGTTATTGCTTGTTCTATTCCTACTAGTGTTGTGGAGTCTTATGCAACTCAGTTTAGTCAGATTCAGAGTTTAGTCAGATTCAGACTCAGATAATAAATCTTTAAGCCTAGTTGTGTCGACTGTAGGCATCTTTTGGTGCATTCACCGGCTTGACTGCACCATCATATCCTATGTCAGGTGATCCACTCCCATGGATATTGGATTCAAGGGTTTCTTTCCATATGACATCTAATGCAACTAAGCTAATATCATGATGTCCTTCTGCACAAGGTATCAAGATTCAGATAGCTGATGGAATGCCATCACGGTCACTCATAAGGGGACTCTTTCCACCTCTCACTTCGCAGTTTCAGATGTCTCACATGTCCCCACGCTCTCAATGAAGCTCATCTCTATCGGGCAGCTCACATATATGAATTGTTTTGTTGGGTTTGACGGTAGCTCTTGCTTTGTGTAAGATCGTCGAACAAGAGTTGTCATTGATACAAGTCATCGTCAGAGAGGTTCTACATGGCTCTATCTTCTTGATCGTCTGAGTCTTCATTTTTCCTCCATTTTTGGTACTGAACCTGCCCCTATTCCTTCACCCCTGTTGTTGGTTCATCTACCCCTTGTCTTTCTACATCTACTTTTATTTGCCAATCTTTTTCTCAATGACATCATCGCTTGGTGCACTTGTGTGGCTCACGCCTCTCTATCTTGATTCATCAAGGTGTTCTTGGTCCTGTTTCTATTGACATAAATTATTAGTGCAAGGGTTGTAGACTTGGCAAGCAAGTACAACTCTCATATCCTTCCAGCATTTCTCGCTCTGATGGTCCCTTTGATTTGGTCAATTCGGATGTATAGGGTCCCTCTCCTTTTGCTTCGAAGGGTGGTCACAATTACTATGTCATCTTCAGTGATGATCATACTCGATACACTTGGATCTACTTTATGAAACATCGTCCGCAGTTGATTTTTATCTATCAATCTTTTGTTCAGATAGCTCATACTCATTTCTCTTCTACCATATGTGTTTTTCGTTTTGACTTTGGAGGAGATTATATTTCATCAGCCCTCATTTCTCTTCTACCATATGTGTTTTTCGTTCTGACTTTGGAGGATATTATATTTCATCAGCCTTTTGTTAGTTTCTTTCTTCTGAGGGTACAATTCCTCAGCTCTCGTGTCCTGGTGCTTATACTCAGAATGGTGTTGCTGAGCGCAAGCACCATCACATCATTGAGACTGCTCGTACTCTTCTTATTTATTGCTTTGTTCTCTCTCACTTCTGAGGGAAAGCAGTCTCTACGACAGCCTATCTTATCAACCGTCAGCTATCTTTCAAGGTTTAGAGCAAATGTCTGTCGACGATCAAATCGCCGATCTTATGAATATGTAAATGAAAAGAGGAAAAATGTGCGTGACTTCAGGGAGTGGATCTGACTTGCTCTTTATTGCTATGAACTCACGATTACAAACACAGAGAGTATCTAAAAACACAACACTTTGCTAAGTCTTGCTTGATGTCTTCTGTATGTCTCGTTGTTCCCTGTGTCTTGTGCTATTGTTCTGTACTTCTCGTGTCTGTCTCTTTCCTCCGGCCTTCTATGGTCCTCCTTAAATACTTGATGAATCGGTGGCAGTTATCTCATGAGGAGACACCCGTTGGGGAGCGACAGCGTCTGTCGGAAAAGAAGCGGCGGTTGGCGGTTCCACCAAGCTGCGAGGCGGTTGGTGAAGACGTCAATCGATACTGCGATTAATGATTTAGGAGGCGTTAAATCATCGGTAGTGATAGTGGTGTATTATGCGGAATATGAAACACGTGGTCCATTCATCACATAGTGAGTGGCGTGGTCGGAGACTCGACCTGAGACGCTGTTCATAACTTTACGAGCACTTACAGTCGTGGACTAGGTTTGGAACTTTGTCCAGGCAGGTATTTATTACATAACTTCCGTAATACCTACGACCCGATTAGGTCGGTGGTCTTAGAAGTTACGACCACGAACATATGGTCTTTATCATATATTAAGATAATATATGAATATTTTAATCCTCAACAGCTAGCCCCCGAACTTTTAAATGAATGTTGGTCGTGCGGACACGTTCGTCGATGCAATCATATCGAATGCACCTCTCATTAAATGCCGTGAGACTCGAGGCGATGCTGTATTCATTTTAAAGTTGAGAAACCTTTGGAAAAAGGAAAAGCCTTTCGTCCGTCGGTGAAAAGGTATTTGCAGTTGGACTTCTCGAAGAGTCGATTCTGATAAAAATGTCTATAAAATGACCCGGTTGAGTGCTTTAAACCTTTACGCTTCTATCTCCAAGAAAATCTTCCTTGAGTTCTTCACCCAAAAGGAAAGCATCATGTCGGACCTCGCCATACCCGGTCGATCTCCGTCTGGCGAGAGAAGATTGGAGAGTTTGGAGAGAGTTGGGTTGCTACCCGACAGGAGTTTGATCCCTTGGAGATCAGCTTTTGGAGAGCACTGCCCAAGTGGCGAGGAGGGAGAAATCCCGGTATTCCTCGCGTACGTTGAGTGCGGGCTCAAGCTTCGAGCACATTCTTTTCTTTCTCAAGTCTTTGGAGTTCTCTGGTCGAATTGATCAACCTCGCTCCCAACGCCATTGCGAACCTAAGTATCTTCGTCTACCTCTGCGAAGCATACTTGGGGATTCCACCGACGATGGAACTCTTCAAGTATTACTACCGGATGGCGAACACGAAGAAAACGACCAGCACCCCTGGGGAATGTTCCCTAAGGCTTCATGACGGCAAGGCCGACGAGTACATTCGTATGTACTCGAAGTCTTCGTGGTCGTCATGTAAGAAAAGTCTGGTTCTACATGAAGGTTACGCGAGAAGGCGGCTGTATTACGGCGTAAGAAGGCGATCGAGAACTTCGCGTTGGCGTTCCTCCTCAAAGGAGGGGAAGTTGGGAGATGGGTTGAGGCTATCCATCTCTTGAGTGTCGAGGTTTAACCTCACGGCACGTTGTGAGACTTTTCCTTTAGGAGGATTAGTCCTTTAAAGACCGAGAACGCGCCGATGCTCGTTTATTGGTGGCGATGACGCTACGAGGATTACGATCGGGTAATTTTTAGAAAATACCGGCCGGTTTATTTTGCGAGTTGATTAGTTTACGCAAAAACTAAGACCTTCGTTTGCATTTGCGGTCTTGTCTTACGAGGGCGTCGAAATGAATCAAAATGATCTGTCTTTGGCGAACACGATGACAAGGCGATTTCCTTTAATCCTAGCACTTGTTAGTGCCGAGGAGAGGACCGAAAGACTTAGGGTAAGTGTATTAACTTCTTTTCACCTTTGCAATTATTTTGATCGGTTTTAATCCTCTTTATGTGTAGTTGGTGGGACTTAAAATCAATGAGGCTACGGAGGCGTGTGAGCCTATTGATTACCCAACCACTTTGTGATCGCTGAGGTAAACAACTGAAAGAAATAACTACGCAAGATGAAGTATATTCTTCACTGATTAACTTGGTTTGTTGAATCGGTGGCAATTCTTGAGTCTCGTATAGTCGTCCATGAGGCAATTGTTCTGAACGATGAAACTACACTTCGATCCGAGTCGGGGACCGTGTTCTCGACCGGATAGCGAAGACACCGTGTCGATTTCTTCTTTGGGAAGTGTAGAGGTTGCAACCGTACCTACGATTCGAGCCGGTGAAACAGTTGAAAAGAAAAGAAAAGCGGCGCAACGGACTTCAAGCGGCTACAAGGTTAAGATAAAAAGACAACTAGGTATGTTTAAATAAATAATCATATGAAAACATACCTCGTAATCCCCGATGAATGTGAACCCTTTTTGCTTTCTTTTGTCGGATCTGCTGGAGTTCGGTTGCTTCAGACTAGTCGAACCCAATGGACAAAGTGGTCGAGGTAGTTCAGACCAAGGCTTTCCTCGAGGAATAACCCGGAGGAGGAAATGGTCGGAAAGCCCCGAGCCAACCGATCGGGAACTGAGCTAGATCCTTTGATGGTAGATATGCCATCGTGAGGTAGAAACCTGCGAGAACTTCCACAGTTCTGAAGGTACCTCCTCGATATAACAAGTTCTCTTTCTTTCCTCGATTTACCGTGAGCAAGGAGCTTGAAAATTCTTGGGAGA
This sequence comes from Hsuehochloa calcarea, assembly GCA_036346395.1. Classification (NCBI taxonomy): domain Eukaryota; kingdom Viridiplantae; phylum Streptophyta; class Magnoliopsida; order Poales; family Poaceae; genus Hsuehochloa; species Hsuehochloa calcarea. Next base: position 52,964,439 of record CM070593.1, on the reverse strand, counting down.
GAATATCGGATCGCCTAACAGTGAGGGCGATAAAATATTTACCGATTACAATGATGCCGTAATTGGGTAAGTGTCTTGATCTTCTCCATAATTTTCCTTTCTCAAAGTTACTTCAAGAAGGTTTATGGAAGAAATGCTACTTATGCGACATATGATCGAAAACCTCGCTACGGTCGGAGGACTAGCAAAGCGAGTTAGGATGTTAGAAGAAAAACACTACGAGATAGAAAGTAAGAGTTCTTCTTCTTTTTTCCTTATTAAGACTTTCCTTTTATTCATTCTCCCTTATCAGAGATTTTTTAATAGATTTAGAGAAAACAAAAGAAGATGCTTTCGCTGAAAAGGCCAGGAGAATAAAGCTTGAAGAAGAACTTCGGGCTAAAAACCGGTCGATCGAAGTCTTGACGACCAGTAATAAAAAGCTTCGGATGATTCCAGGAAGAGAGAGGAAGGTGGCTGGTCGTAGCCATGACTCGATATATCTTCCAATCTTTTACTTAATACTTGCTTTGTCTATGCGAACAAAAACAAGCATTGACCAGAGTGAAGAAGGCTCTGGAATTTGAGCAAGACAAGGGGGCGGCTCTCGTGCTTAGCTTGGACGAGAAAATCACCTCGCTAAACAAAATGCTCTTTGACATGGGCACGGGATCAAGCTTGCCCTCCTTGAGTGACCCAATAGAGAAGGTTAACTACCTAGGCTCTTTGTTGGAGGAACTCAAAGTTTTGCTCAAGACCACTAGGGAGAACTATGCCCACTCCGTTAAGGAGTCTATTGCTTGTGGAGTCAGTCTTGCTTTGGCAAAGCTGAAAGCTTCCGACCCATCAACTAACCTTCAAGCCATCGAAGAGGATTTCAGCGCTTACATGAGAGGCAAATCGGATCCTCGCAGAGATGAAACCTCTAGCGAAAAGGTCGCAGAAGAGATGGAAGTCGGATCTCCATCTAGCGATGAGTTAGCTTAGGCATTCTCTTAGTAGTTTAGTTCTTTGGAAAAACAATGCATACAAGGTAAAGACTTACCTTTCTCTCATCAAAATGGAAAAATTCTTTTATTTATCCGTTAGACTTGTGAATTTATGTATTACCTAGCCCCCGACTGTTATATAGTAGAAGATCTTTACTATATAATAGTGTTACCTGAGGCCAAGAATATCAATCCAAATCTTAACCATTACTTGTAAGCATGTACTGATCGGTAAAAAGCGATCATGGTAATACTAGGAAACCTTTATGGTCGGGCAGTGTAGGTTTGGCTAGTTATAAATCTGCTTTTAATAATCAAGTACTTTACCAAAACAACATATGGTCGGAAAAATAAAGAATTCTCCTTGATAAGAGGAAAAAATATGAAGAACATATGTTAAAAAGGAGACAGGTGGTTTTACTTCTATGCGATGCTCAATACTGGTCGGAATGAACCTAGCTAGGAAATAAAGGTATAAAATACATTTCGCAAGGCGTGCTCATGCTCTTAGTCCATTGGCGGCGGGGATCGTGAAAAGACCGTCGCTAGGAAGCTCCTTCCGATGGCGGAACCACGTGCGAAAAAGGAGAGACTTCGACTAGGAGGTTTTCCGTGTCGAGCCGATAGCCAAACAAGAGTAGAAACGAATTTTGAACCATAAACTATACACTTTATAATCCGAGCATACGAACGCGATCGACGAGATTAGGCAGCGTCATATAAATAACATCACCCGCTTCTCCAAAATTAATTATTCAATTTAGAGAATTTAAATGAAATGAAACGAAATGAAATGAAAGAAATAAAGAAAAGATTAAACAAAAACTTACGCAATTGGTCAATGTTCCATGAATTTGACAAAACCTGCCGTCGACATGGCTAATCGTCTTGAGCACAGTCGGGTGAATTCGACCACGTGTAAGGACCTTCCCATTTAGGGAAAGCTTATTGCGCCCGCTTGGCTCAATTTTTACGAGCGAGATCACCTACGGATAGGTTGCGAGGTTGCACCTTACGATTGTAGTACCTTCGCATGGCTTGTTGGTAGATTACCGAGCGAATCAAGGCTTGGTTAAATCGTTCTTCAAGGAAATTGATATCGTCAGTCGATGTTCTTCACGATTGCTTAAGTTAAAACAATCGGTCTGGCGAGCCAATTTTCAATTCTCGAGGAAGCATAGCCCGCCCCATAAACCAAAAGAAAGGTGTTTCACCGGCCGCACGATTGTCGTGGTCGAACGACCCATAAAGCGAAGGAAGTTCACGAACCCAAGCCCTGACCGTTTATTAAGCGATCGAATACTCGGCGTTTTATCCCTGTATTAGGATACCATTGGCACGCTCATTGCTCCATTGCTCGTGGATGAGCCACGAGCGAAATGGATTTTGATTCCTAGTTCTTGCGAAATTCACGAAATTACCGCTGAGAACTGGTATGCGATTATCGATGATACGATTGGGTACACCAAATCGTGTAATCACATTTTTGTTATGAACCTCTTAGCGGCTTGGTTGTAACTTTACAAGCGGCTCGGCTTCGATCCATTTGTAAGCGTGTCAATCATGACGAGCAGAATTGAAGCCGGGTGCTCTTGGGAATGGTCCCGAATGTCCAGTCCCAGGTTGCAAAAGGCCAAGAAAGAGGGATTGTTTGCAAAGCTTGTGTCGGTTGATGTACTTGTCGGCTATGAAGCGACATTATACGCGCCGTCACGAGCTCTTTTGCATCATGAAGGCGATTGGCGATGGTATCCTTGCTGAAGGCCTTACCGACCAGGGTTCTGTAGGAATGATGTGCTCCACAAACTCCTTCATGAATTTTGGTTAGCAACTTAATGCCAGCCGATTGAGATATGCATCTCATCAACACTCCATGAGATCCTCGTTTATACAAGGTGCGTTCGATTAGAGTGTATGATTTGGCCTTCGTGCTATCGATCGACCTCGCATCATCTTGAGAATTAGGTCATCTTGAAGATAATTGTAGATCGGCGTCATCCGGTCTCTACCTTGATCGTCACCGATCGTGGAGCATCTAAGTTATCGAGTCAATAGGATTGACTGATGTAAACTATCGATGTTCTCGAATGCTCGACCACCGAGGGTGAATCGAGTTGCTCGAGAAAAACTCCGTGAGACGGTTGACCTAGTAGAGGCCATCGTGCCAAGCGATCCGCTAGAAAGTTCTCCTTTCTAGGAATATGTTGATCTGAAACCGAAGAAGTGCTTTTGAATTTACGTACTTCCGCGGATAGGAAGACATCTTGGTACTCGAGCATTGGTACTCTTTCCCTACTTGATTCGCTACTAGTTGAGAATCACCTTTCACTAACAATTTGCGAATCCGGCGAGCGAACGAAGCCGCTCAAGTCCCGCCAACAAACCTTCGTACTCCGCCACATTGTTTGTAGCAGAAAGTTAAAGCGACGGCATACTTGATGTGTTCGCGGTAGGGGATATCAAGGCGACTCGACCCAGATCCCTTAAGCATTAAGGAACCGTCGAAGTACATTGTCCACTCGTCGTGGTGCTCGTACTCGAGTCCTTGCTTAGATTCCGGTTTGTCCACTCAAGAATGAATTACGCTATTGCACGAGACTTTATGGTCGTTCGTGAGATGAAATGGAGGTCGAGCGTCCCTAGTTCCACCGCCCATTTTGCTATTCGTCTGACGATTCCCTATTTCAAGGACTTGACCTAAGGGATATCCGATGAGGCACGACCACTTTGTGGACTGAAAGTAATGCCTTAGTTTCCTTGAAGCCATAAGGAGACTATAAAGCAACTTACGTACTGTGGGTATCTTTCTTTTGGCCCATGTAAGACTTAACTACGTAATACACGCTGTCGTTGGGCGTTTTCACGTTCTCGATCGATTACCACGACGACTTGTGGCGTTGCGACCACGTAAATCATGATGTTTCCCACGGTCTTGGAGAAACTAAGGCCGGGGCACTCGTAAGGTACTCTTTGAGCTTTTCAAAGGCATCATTCGCCCGTCGTCCACTGAAACTTCCATGTTTAGAAGAAGTTTGAAGAAAGGTAGTCCCTTTTCCCCAACTTTGCTATGAAACGACTTAGCGCGCCATACAACCGTTAACTTCGGACTTCCTTCTTCGTGGTGGGGCGATTCGATGGATGGCCGATATCTTCGCCGGTTTGCTTCGATACCTCTAGCGAAACTTCGGAACCGAAGCGATTTTCAGTGAAACCCCGAGCACACACTTCTCTGGATTCAACTTGAGGTTATGCCTTCTCAAGTTATTGAAAGTCTCTTTAATGTCAAGCATATGATCGCCGGAGTTGACACTTTTTACTACCAAGTCATCAACGTAGGCTTCCAAATTTCGACCTATTTGCGGGCTGAAGGTTTTCAGATTAATCTTTGAAAAGTGGCACGAAAGATTTTTGAGACCAAAGGGCATCTTTACATAACAGTAAGTGCCAAATGGAGTGATGAAGGAAGTTTTCTCTTCATCTTCTTTACTCATACTAATCTGGTGGTACCCTGAGTAGGCATCTAAAAAACTTAATAACTCGCACCCGGAGGTAGAGTCTACAAGTTGATCAATGCGAGGAAGGGGAAAATCGTCCTTCGGACAAGCTTTATTAAGATCTGTGAAGTCTATACACATCCACCATTTTCCATTACTCTTCCTAACCATTACAGGATTAGCGAGCCACTGAGGGTGATGTACTTCACGAATAAATCTAGCCTTTAAGAGCTTGTCAATCTCAGACTGGATGGCGTCCTTCCGGTCGAGTGCGAAACGTCTGAGCTTCTGCTTGACCGGATGTTTGTCAGGCTGGAGTGCTAGCCTGTGCTCGATCACCTCCACAGGGACTCGGGCATGTCGGATGGTTGCCATGCGAATACATCCTTGTTTGCTCGGAGCAAGGAGGCGGCGACTCTTCCTATTTAGGATTGAGTCTGCTCCGTCGGCACCTTTGGTGAGGATCCACCATCATTGCTTGACATGGCGTTCCTCAAGAAGCGCCTTTGTCGAGTAGAACCTCTTTAGTGCAGTCTGGACGGTTTGGGCGTTATCTTGGAGTGCAGGTGCTTGACACCGCACGGATGATGAGTCGAAATTTACGGTGGTAACTCATCGACCCGATTCTAAAGACAACCGATCGCATCGTATGCCATTTTGCGATCTCCAGAACCATGATCACCCCTTTTGGTCTGGCATTTTCAAACTTTGATACCCGTAGTGCGTGGCTATCAAGAATTTCGCTAATCTTAGGACGACCGAGAATTCCATTATATGCGGTTTGAAATCAACCACGTCAAATGAAATTTTTTCGTTCGGAAGTTATCGGGGCTTCCAAGCGTAGCAGTGGACACTTGTCCTGTCGGTTTGGCGGTAGAACCGGAACTATGCCATGAAAGGCGTATTTCACGGTTTTACCTTTGATCTAGGAACACGCATATCCTCTAAAGCTCCCGAAAATAAGATATTTAAAGAGCTACCACCGTCTATCAAAACTCGATTGACTTTGCAATTATTAATAGTAGGTTCTACGATAATAGGGAACCTACAGTCGAGTTGATGAGGCGAGGCAATCTTCTTTCTTTGAAGGAGATCACGGTGTCAAACCACCTTGATGGTTTGGTGATGATCGAAGGTTCGATAGGTTGACCTCTCGCTCCATGGCTTTCGGATGGCGGTGTGAGTCGTATGAAGAAGAACCTTCAAGATCATATTGACCGTCTTGCGAGGCTCACGGTACTCCATCTCTTAAATCGCCATCTTTGTCCTTTTTGGAACTTGTTTCCCCAACTCTGGATTGCGGGAAGTGGGCCTTTACCGCATAGAAATCCTCCGACTTCTTTTGCGGACACGGCAGTGCGCAAGTCATGCCACTTTGTTGGTGAAGTGGACACCACTTCTTACCTTTATTATGGACATCGGTCGGAACTTTGGCTTTGCCCCGACCAGTATAGTCCTTCTTACCCTTGAGCGGTTTATCCGGAACGCTAGGACTTCTTTGGTGCCGTTTTGCGGTGCTTCTTCTTCTTGAAACCTTCTTGGGATTCTTTTACGACTTCTCAAGGCGAGTTGAGGATTTTCTCTTTTCGATCAATGGCTTCATCCATTCAACCGCCTCACTAAGCGGCGCATACTTATCGACCATGTCAAAGAGTTCGCGGTTGTTCGTGGAGGATTCATAGCGATGTCCTCTGTAAACGCGATTCCTTAAACTCGCCTTGAATGCGAATCACGAAGATTCGCAATTTACGGAATAAATTTGAACTTTGTTGAACCTCTTGATGTCTTGACGGAGAGTTTCCTTTGGTTCTTGCCGAGTTCGATGGAGATCATCCTCCTTTCGAGCGATCGTCGTACCACGAAATTCACAATCAACGGTCGCAGAGTTCCCAAGTATAAATAGATCCGACCGGTTGGTTAAGCAACCAAGGCCGGGCGATCCTTCGAGCAACCGGGCAAATAATTAGCCATCACGTTTTGATCACCACCACCGCTCGATGGCGTTGGTGTATATCTGGAGAAACTCTAATGGATTTTGAGATCCATCGAATTTATCCAAGTTGGCAGGTCAGCTATCTTTCAAGGTTTAGAGCAAATGTCTGTCGACGATCAAATCGCCGATCTTATGAATATGTAAATGAAAAGAGGAAAAATGTGCGTGACTTGAGGAGTGGATCGACTTGCTCTTTATTGCTATGAACTCACGATTACAAACACAGAGAGTATCTAAAAACACAACACTTTGCTAAGTCTTGCTTGATGTCTTCTGTATGTCTCGTTGTTCCCTGTGTCTTGTGCTATTGTTCTGTACTTCTCGTGTCTGTCTCTTTCCTCCGGCCTTCTATGGTCCTCCTTAAATACTTGATGAATCGGTGGCAGTTATCTCATGAGGAGACACCCGTTGGGGAGCGGCAGCGTCTGTCGGAAAAGAGGCGGCGGTTTTGATTTTCCACCAACTGCAGAGGCGGTTGGTGAAGGCGTCAATCGTTCTGCGATTAATGATTTAGGAGACGTTAAATCATCAGCCGTGATAGTGGTGTATTATGCGGAATATGAAACACGTGGTCCATTCATCACATAGTGAGTGGCGTGGTCGGAGACTCGACCTAGACACCTGTTCATAACTTTACGAGCACTTACCTGGTCGTGGACTAGGTTTGGAACTTTGTCCGACCAGGGTATTTATTACATAACTTCCGTAATACCTACGACCAGTTAGGTCGGTGGTCTTAGAAGTTACGACCACGAAGACATATGGTCTTTATCATATATTAAGATAATATATGAATATTTTAATCCTCAACAATGTCCTAATGGGTTCCTGTACAGAGCACCTGCTCACTATGCTCATCTTCATATTTTTTATTATACCTGCTATGTTCTTCTAGCACCTCGTCAGCGCACAAAGATGAGCCCTCAGTCAATTGAGTATGTTTTTCGGGGTTATAGTCCTGAGCATAAGGGCTATCATTGCTATGATCTTTGAGCACCTCACATTTGCATCTCTCGTGATGTGGCGTTTGATGAGGGTAAACCTTTCTTTTATCATCCTTCTACACATCTCACTTCTTCTTCCACAGATTGCACCTCCTTTTCATGTCTACCTCCCATTTCTTCATCAGATTTGCCTTCTCCAGATACACCTTCTAGTGTGCATCCTCCACCAGTTCCACCAGTTTCTAACACTTTCACTTTTCCTTTTCACTATAGTCACCGACAGAGAGTTCCCTCTAATCCTCGGACTTCCATCTCTCTTGAACCTTCTGATCCTCAGTCCTCCTCTCCTCCACTTGACCCTCCAACTAGTACCACCGACTCTGACGATCATTCTACTACATCACGGTATGCCCTATGTGACCATTCCTCTCTTTAGGCACCAGAGAGATTGGGTTTTCCTTGTGCTTGTGCAATATCTGAGCCAAGTACCTATCAGGAGGCCGTCAGTATACATCAATGACAGTTGGCTATGACTGAGGGGCTTATAGCATTAGAGTCTATATGCACTTGGGATTTTGTTCCACTACCATCTGGAGCTAAGCCTATAACTTGCAAGTGGGTGTATAAAGTAAAAAAAAGTCAGATGGTTCATTGGAGCAATACAAAGCTCATCTTATCACAAGAGGTTTTTAGCAGGCTTATAGTCGAGATTATGATGAGACTTTTGCTACAGTTGCTCATATGACTACAATCTGTATTCTTATTGCAGTTGTAGCTGTTCGCTCATGGACTATATCTTAGATAAATGTAAAAAATACTTTTCTTCATGGTGATCTACATGAGGAGGTTTATATGTAGCCACCCCCCGGTGTTGAGGCTCCTACAAGCTATGTTTGTCGCCTTAGACATGCTCTATATGGTATCAAGCAGGCTCCAAATGCTTAGTTCGAGCGTTTAAGTTCTGTGATTCACGCTGCTGATTTCACTCCGAGTGAGCATGATCCTGCCTTATTTATTCAAACTTCTCAGCGAGGTCGTACTTTGCTTCTGCTGTATATAGATGATATGCTGATCACAGGAGATGACATGACTACATGACTTTTGTCAAGAAGAAATTGAGTGAACAATTTATGATGTCCGATTTGGGACCATTGAGCTATTTTCTAGGGATTGATGTTCATTCTGATGGTGATGGCTACTACCTCTCTCAACATCGCTACATTCAGGATCTGCTTGCTCGCTCTGTGATGATTGATACCCGTACTGCTGCCACACCTATGGAGCTTCACTTGCAGCTTTGACCTACAGACGGTATACTTGTAACATATCTTTCCCACTATCGTCAGCTCGTTGGAAGCCTATCTACCTCACTGTCACCAGACCAGACATTGCTCATGTTGTTCGTGTGCTTAGCCAGTTTGTCAGTGCTCTCACACTAGTCCATTATGGCCATGTTCTTCGTGTGTTGAGATACTTGAGGGAGACTGCGTACAGACGTATGTTCTATGTCAGTTCGAGTCAGCTCCGGCTCCACGCTTACTCTGACTCCACTTGAGCGAGTGATCCTGTTAATCACCGATCTGTCACTGGCTACAGTATCTCTCTTGGTACTTTGCTCGTTGTCTGAAAGTCCAAAAGTAGACTGCTGTGTCACGCTCTAGTTCAAAGGCTGAGCTTCGAGCTCTTGCCGCTACTACCTCAGAGATCATTTGGCTTCGATGACTTTTGATTGATCTAGGTGTCCATTGTGACAATCATACACATATCTTTTGTGACAATACAAGTGTTATTCAGATTGCTAGTGATCTAGTCAAGCATGAGTTGACAAAACATATTGGTGTTGATGCATCCTTCACATGATCTCATTGTCAGTAGTCGACCATCACCCTCAAGTATGTTCCCTCAGAACTTCAAGTTGCAGATTTTTCACTAAAGTTCAGACTCGAGAACATCATCGGCTTCATCTACTCAAACTCAGTGCATCAGATCCTCCTGACCTACCTTGAGTTTGAAGGGGGGTGTTAAGAGTGTTGCATAAGTGTCGTATATTCTCTCTCTCTTAGCACATGTAATATTTTCTATATATATTCTTCCATTCATGAATAAGATGCATAGTTGTGAATAGCAAAACCCTAACCTCAATTAATCTAACATGAAGAACCCAAACAACTCACTTGAGCAGTTCATGCGTTCTAAATTTCCTAAGGATTCAACTAGACATGTCACCTCAATTCATGTGTTTTTCCTGTTATTGTATTTTCGAATTTTCACGTTCCAAACGGCCCTAATCTTCCTGTGAAATTCCTTTGAAACCATAGGTTATGAACAGTATTCCTGTGAAATTCCTTTGCTTCAATCCTATCTATCTATCTATACTAATTGGAGGCTCTCCTAGAAGCTCCCATATTAATCCTAGTAGGTAAAAAGGTAGAAATTCCCACATTAATCGGAGACAAAAAAAAGGCTAGAAATTCCCACATTAATCAGAGAAAAAGGAAAAATCCTAACCATCCAATCTATCTATCTATACTAATTGGAGGCTCTCCTATAAGCCCCTATATTAATTCTAGGATGTGAAAATTTAGAAATTCCCACATTAACCGGAGAAAAATAAAAAGGCTAGAAATTCCCACATTAATTAGAGAAAAATGGAAAATCCTAACCATCCAATCTATCTATCTATCTATCTATATCTATACTAATTAGAGGCTCTCCTAGAAGCTCCCATATTAATCTTAGGAGGTAAAAAGGTAGAAATTTCCATATTAATCGGAGAAAAAGAAAAAATACTAGAAATCCCCACATTAATCAGAGAAAAAGAGAAATTCCTAACCATCCAATCTATCTATCTATCTATCTATATCTATACTAATTGGAGGCTCCTATAAGCCCCTATATTAATCCTAGGATGTAAAAATGTAGAAATTCCCATATTAATCAAAGAAAAATAAAAAAGGCTAAAAATTCCCACATTAATTAGAGAAAAAGGGGAAATCCTAACCATCCAACTTATAAAAAGGTAGAAATTCCCACATTAATCGGAGAGAAAAAAAGCTAAAAATTCAGACATTAATCAGAAAAAAGGAAAAAAATCCTAACCATATGGCCGGATTTCTACATGAGATCTTAAGGTTAACGTTAAATCTATAGCGTTATAATATGGACTCGTGAATATATATATATATATATATATATATATATATATATATATATATGTGTGTGTGTGTGTGTGTGTGTGTGTGTGTGTGTGTGTGTCACAAAATTTTAAATTGTATAAATTTAAAAAATTTTGAATTTTGAGAGATAATTTCAAACTAACAAATATATATCAAATTCATATTAGTTAGGAGCTAAAAGTTACAAAAAATTTTAGCCTTGAAAATAATATTTTAGCACGGGTTGATGTCTAGTGAACCAAATGGGTGTACAGTGTCCATTTAATAGGAATCCACAATCCTATGTTTTTCCTGTGACAATCCTTTGAACCAAACGGCCCTAAGACACAAGTCTCAAGATTTCCAGGGGGAAATACAATGGAGTTCGTACGGGTAGTTAAACGAGCCCAGTAAGCTCCACTCAGCCCAGCCCAGTTGTCCGCCGCAAAGAAATCTCACCGCGCCGGTGCGTGTATATAAAGCACATCCTCTCCCCCTGTAGGGTCTGTCCTCGGACTCAGCCGGCGGCTTAGGGTTTTTCACTCGCACTCATCCGAGGTAAGCAACCACCAAGCACTGCCTCCCACGCGAACCCTCACTTCGGATCTCTCGCCGCTTCTCTTCGATTGTTGTTTGATCCATTCGGTTTGGTTTCTTCCATTGCGCCCGTCGCAGGTTAGAGGCGCGAACGGGAGACCGGCCATGGCGCCGTCGCAGCCCAAGTCGGGGCTCTTCGTGGGCATCAACAAGGGCCACGTCGTCACCAAGCGCGAGCTGCCGCCTCGCCCGTCCGACCGCAAGGGGGTAACGATCTCCGCTCCTAACACTCGTTTGATCTCGCGCTACTTGTTTGTTCTGCTCTGCGATCTCAAGTGCGGGTTGTTCCAAATTCCCATACATGGAGATTATGCTAGATGGATGCAGCTTCTGTTTGTTGTTTAGATCCGTTGTATTTAGGAAGTTTCGTGTTGTACACGTGGCAGACGCCTTGGTTGTTTGGTTAAATAGTGTTTTTGGGTTGGGTCTGGTGCGAGATCAGAATTTTAGTGTAGTGGATTTTGCTTGTTTGAATACTCTATTGGTAATTTGTTAATTATGAACTGAAATTGCGTTGTCTTGCACTGAAATGTTAGTGTGTGTATCACTAAGTGTCTGAACATTGGAGCATAACTTTATATTACTGAAGGATCCATGCTGTTGGGTTCAAATAGTAGTGACTAGTAATTGATTTTTTTGATGAGAAAACAATAGGTAGTAAAAAGCATTTTGTGGAAGTTGGTGAGGTTTACCTGACAATTGCATTCGAACTCGCCATGTTGAGAACAGCTCATTTTTTCCCAATCCTCAAGAGTGGCTTAGTTGCATATGTACATTACTTTCTTCATGCCTTATCTCACCTTTGGCAATTTGGAGATTTCAGAACTCCAAGTTGCTAGTCCTGGAGGCGTATATTAGTTGGTGAGCCTAACGTGGAAGCTTAATCAATTTATGATTTCGTTTCTAAAACATCTCACTAAATGAACCTTTCTGCATTAGTAAATGCACTTTCGCACATGATATGGTCTTAATGTTTTTTTTTTCTATTTTCAAAGTGTAATGATAGCTTCGTGAAATTTGGGAGCACAGGTTGGCTGTTGGTCTGTTGCTGCTCATAGGTCGACCTGGCTTCCCTGCCAGAGGCTTTACTATGTATATAAATATGTTTGAAACGTTCAAATGTATACTTTTGTTTTTTTGGCAAAGTTAACCATCCTTGGTGGCCTAATGTCAAAATAGGAAGTTTTTTGAATTACTCAGCCATTCTAGTTGCGCTATATCCCTTTTTTAGATTTTTTTTTTCAAACTTCTTGTAGTGAGATTGAATGAAAAGTAACAATTGCAGTTTTATGCTCCTATATGTGTAGTTGTTACCTGTTAAAATTTGGTTTGTGTTTTGTCCCTGTACCTTTATCTTGGCCCAATTATTGCAGAAAATTACCAAGAGGGTTCAGTTTGTGAGAAACTTGATTAGGGAAGTTGCTGGATTTGCTCCCTATGAAAAGCGCATCACTGAGCTTCTCAAGGTTGGGAAGGACAAGCGTGCACTCAAGGTGGCCAAGAGAAAGCTTGGTACTCACAAGAGAGCAAAGAAGAAGAGAGAGGAGATGGCAAATGTCCTCAGGAAGATGAGGTGTGTGACCTTACCTATTGCAGTTTATATCATGATCATTATTTTATGGGAAAATTTTGTTCCTACCACTCAAAATATGTGCAAATTCTGTTCCGCCATTGGAAATTTGGCCATTTTGTTTTTGCTATTCTTTTGTCAGTGCACATTTTGTTTTTGCCACTCAAACCAAATTTGCATATATTTTGAGTGGCATGAAATTTGTTTCCCTTATTTTATTGTGTTACGCTCATTTTCCTTCTTAGTTCTAGTCTGCTTAGTTGCCAAGGGGCATTAGTGCACGATGCTTTCTCTAGCATTATGAAAGTAATGAACTTGTTAGATTTATAAGTAGGAAATGTAAATGTTTTTTGGCATTAAAAGGTTTTCTATTAGCAGACTGCTATCACTTATGTATGTTAGGTTTATATTTTATAGTTGATTGTGGTTGTTTCCAGTAACGATTTTGTGGTAACTTTTTTCAAGCCAGCGTGGCTTTCAGATAAACTTATTTATAAGTTTGATACATACAGTGTCAAGTAGTGTAGGTTGCAGACAACACTATCCACATGGAAGATGTCAGTAGTCCTGATGTTGATAACCATGCAACCTGCAGAATATCTGTTGATGTTTCGATGTTTCAATAGAATCGATTCTCTAATTGCTTCTTTTGCGTGGCCAAGTTTCAGAATTGTGCAATTAGGAATATAAAGTTTGTGTGGGTTCTTTCTGCTGTCTCAATAATAAAGATAAACAAGCTCAATGTTCTTTCTTGGTATGCAGGTCCGCGGGTGCTACTGACAAGAAGAAATAGAATTTTGCAAGTTGATTAATCTTATTTCAATCCTTTGTTTTGTATTTCAGTTGCTCACACCTATATAACCTTCTAGGCTATGGCACTGTATTGGCCTGTAGAACATTGCAATGCTAGTTTCTGAGTAAAACAATGATTTTTTTTGGCACTATCTTCAGCACAAGTTTTCTATGTTGAGCACTCCTACCTGTTTACAGAAATCAGGTGCCTTTATTTTGTTGCACTATTTATTCAATTATCAAAACACATCAAGAGTTGATTGGTTGGTGGTTGCTGCTATTGTGTACCGTTTGCATTTGTTTGTTCATTCAAAAGGAATTCTTTTGGTGAACTGGTAATGAACGACTGTTGTACGTTTTTGAAAAATTCGTACAATGCTGGTATGCTGTTTCGTCAGTGTGTGATAACCGAAGGTCTATGCATTTGCGCAATACAGCAACAATTTCAAGAAGAATGGCATTAACAAAACAGTGTCGAGATAATAGCTCCTTTTCAGTTTTCAGTTAATCTGTTGACAGGGACCAGTTTTAAATACAGGACGTATCTCATTTCTTCTGTTAACTAGTGAAAACGCTTGTGCTTCTAGTAGAAACGTTCTTCCGTTAGTTACTTGCTTTCTCGTGTGTCTGATTGCTTTAAAAGAAAGGAAAAGCAAAACGAAAAAGAAAAGGAACTACTAAAATCAAGCGGATGGCGAGAATATAACAGGAAGCATAAACTGACAAAGCTTAGCCGAAACGCGAAGCAGAAACTGAAGATGGCCTTCGCTATGTTGGTTGTTGGTACAGTAGAATTGCTTTCGCTATGTTGGTGGTTCTTAGCTGGTGCAATTGAAGTATAGAACATGGAGCAGAAGCTGAAGATTGTGTTTCGATCTTATTCTGTCACGCTACAATTGCATTATTTCGTTTCCCTTCTGAATTTTTTCCTGCAGTACTGTGTTGTAGGATAGGTGAAATTTTAGTATAGAGACTAGCCAATACATCCCCAGCTTTCATCCTACTACTAGTTGTGATGAGATACTCATCACAGACGGTTTGTATTAAGAATCGTCTGTGATGAGATGCTTATCACAGACGGTTTATGATACGAACCGTCTGTAATATGTCATTACAGACGATTTTTATATAAAACCGTCTATGATACTTTTGTTTTGTTGGGCGGGAAAACGAAAATTTGCACTTAATGAGCGGGCTGTCGAAAATCTTTTTATATTAACAGAGTCCTCCATCTCCTGCTTTACCATCTCCATCTCCTCCTCTGCCATTTCTCTTCTGCCATCTCCGTCTCGCCCTGACCTTGCGCTCCAGCCTCCCCTGAGCTCGTCACCTGCGGCCTCCTCCATCTCGTCCCAGTCTCATCGTTGTCGGCCTCCCACGACCTCGTCACCCCCCGCCTCCCCTGAGCTCGTCGCTCACGGCCTCCTCCATCTCGCCCCGGCCTCCTCGTCACCGGCCTCCCACGACCTCGTCGCCCCAGCCTCCCACGACCTCACTCTCTCTACACCCCCTTTTTGCTCTGTGATGTGGATTACTACTGTGATGTGTTAGTGCAGTGTGAATGGATTGAGTTGATGCTACTGTGATGTGGGTGACGCTGTGTTGTTTTTAATGCTCTGTGAATGAATTGAATTGATGCTACTGTGATGCTATGGCTATTGTGGAAAAGCTAACGAAAAGTTCAATCCGAAAATCCATATCAGATTCATTCGCGAGGCTCTAGACGAAGTGAAAACCCGTTTTTTTTTTGCAATAGAAAAAGCTATCACAGACGGTTCTTGTTCAGAATCGTCTGTGAAAATAGACTATCACAGACAGATCTATTCACGAACCGTCTGTGATATTACTACAGACGGTTCATGAATAGAACACCACAGACGGTTCAAAAAACGTCTGTGATGACCTCATGTCATCACAGACACATAAATTCAGACGGTTCAAAAACCGTATGTGATGATGGTTTAAGACCGTCTATGATGAGGTTTTGTATAGTAGATATCTGACTTTCGTCTGATTCACAAGGCCTTTTATTAGAAACTTGTATAATCTAAACCCAACGTTAGGTATTAGTTCTCAGTAGATTGGAAAAAATAAGATGGTATTCTTACCGTTTGCATGAATTGGGGAACCACTACTTATAAAGTAACAGGATGTAGCTGTGCCCTAATTCTATTAAGTACATAGATGGAGTTCCAACAGGGGCAGACCGAGTGTTTTTTTTTCTTTTCAAAAGTTACCAGTAGAGTGCCCCCAATGGACATAATTTCTGCGTCCACATCTCAGAACTAGCTCTTGTTTGGGAGTTTGAATTGCTGCTATTCCAACTTTAGTCTGTTATTTTTGTATGCAAATATGCATAAATGATCTCTTGATTTTCTGGTGCATAGTAGGTATCCTGTTATTATCAGCCTTATTTCCAAAATGAACATGAGAAACAAGCTTGTTGGGTCTTATGTGCCATTTATTCGGACGATGTGCTCTTGGTGTACCTGTGTGTACTACTATTCAACATAGTTTGCTCTGAACAATAACATGCTCCTACTCCCAATTCATTAGCAAAATTCTTAATATTTGTTAGCCCTGAGAAAGCCAACTGGGGATGATTACTGGTTCGCTAACTGACAAATCAGTGAACCCTTCATTAATTATGTGACAAAAATGCTTCTTAAAACCAGTCAATTGCACAAATGGGGTAACTAGCAGTCTATCCTACCAACATTCCAGCAATTAAATAGCTGACAGCAGCCACAAAAATTAGATTGCTTTATGAGTCAGTTAAGGCCCAAGTGATGTCTATAACCGTAGACACGGTTATTCGAATATGTTATAACTTTGCAGGAGAGTACATCTTTACCCACACGACTCGATCAGCCCGTAAGCCTCTGGATAATAATACACTTCTTTTGGTGTGTCATCCGGGGAAATCAAAACTCGGTATTTTTCAGCAAGAAAATTATATTAAAGTGAAACACCTATGCATGATAAAATCATGCATAGTGCTAGTTATATCACCTACTAACTAACTAGGCATGTAAGTTGTGTCGGAGGGGGCAATGTAAGGAGTTAGCATGTGGGTCGATCGCCCAACATCAAAATAAAAATAGTGCTCATTTGCACATTATATCCTTACATTGGGTTCCTTAGAAACATGAGATTTCACGATCCCATGTCCTCACACCACCTGTGTTTCAAATCAATACAACATTCTCCTTACTTAACCAAATAGCGTCCATACACCGCGTATGGAAGTACGAGTGAGACTTGAAATGACAGCCCAAAGTTCGGTTCTTGATGATTCGGACAAATCTTTCCACAATACCTAATTCTAGTGTACGAAGACACCCTCACTACTAGCCACTTGGCCAGATCTAAATCCATTTTTAAAGAACAAAGTTTAGACTATTTTTAAAGAACAAAGTTTAGACTCCACAATCATATTCGAAGTTCTGAACTGAAAACATGAATACAATTATTCAGTGTCTCCCAGGATTGACGAGATAATCCCGTCAACCGAACTACGCGACTATTGACTTGCATGGCTAAGCATAAACACCAACAGTAAGTAATATCACACACAACTAACTTACATATCTGTAAAGGAGAATTCAAGGTTAACCTGCAACAATTGGGATATAGCTAACTAGATTTCATAAAGTATTTATACTCGAAAATAGCATGCACACAAGTAATATTTGTATTTCAAAAATACTACAATAGGAAATACTGGGATCAACATGTATGCAAGAATAAAAGTAAAAGTGATGCTTGCACCATGCTGAAATACCAACTGTTTGCTCTCAGATGGATATTCGTTCACCTCGGTCGGCTCGGATTATAAAGAAAAACATGTTATCGAATAAACAACGAGAAAAATGAGAAAATCAAAAATACAAAAAAATGTATGAAAATATCAAAGTAGAGAGAGTATGATTTAATACGAATTTAGGTGAAAATTTTAATTCATTAGGAGTTCATTTCGATTTTCTATAGATTTTTCAAGGATAAAGTTATTAGTGTTCATGTATTTTAAATATCATATTTTTCTGTAATAGTAACATGTTCAAAACCTATTCCAAATTAAAGTACAGCAAAAATTTAAACTAGAAAAATTGAGTTTGCTCAATTTGGAGTTAAAATGAATTACTTATGAATTTTTAAAGTTTATAACAATTTTAGTGTAAAAATAATTAAATTTAGATTTTCAAATTGCACGAAATACTTTTTATACTCACGGTCGCCTAGCCACAGAGGATGACCGGTGGGACCAAAGAAAAGTGTTGGTGGTCGGCTTTGACCCGATCCACGATAACGACGTCGGCGTATTCAATGAATACGTCTTTGGTTTTTCCAAACGTACTATGGTAAATCCATTCTAAAAAGTACGCTTCCCAAACTTAGAAAGCGTACTTCACATTTTGCACAATTACTTAACCAGCTGTGAGGGCCCACATGTAATAAACTCAGAGTCTTAATCAAAAACCTAATTACATTCATTAACGGTGGGCCTACGTGTCATACGGTCATTAAGGAACGTAATTAAAACTAATGACCAACATTAACCTTTTCGTCGGCGGCTCGATGGTGGCTCCATGCGCGAGCGCGGTGGCGAGGAAGGCTCTTCAAGGAATGAGGGGCGCTCCAAACTCGGGACCGACACCACCAGCTGCGGGTAGTCCTCGCGAATTTTTTGGCGATGACGCGGAGTCCAAGGGTCACCGGAGTTGAGCTCGCAACGGACGGAGGCGGGGACGAAGAGGCAGCGCACAAGGAGAAGATACCACGGTGGTCTAGAAGCTTCGGGAAAGAGCGCGTCAGCGGCGCCTCGGCTTCAGGAATGCGGTGCACCCGAGGATGACGTTAATGGGGGTCGAAGATGGCCGGAACGCGGACGGCGGCGTTTTACCGTTGTTGGGGAAGTAAGGAGGCGCATGCCCTCGGTGTTGCCCTAAGTACAAATTAACTTCGCCCGAATACTAAGTAGGATGGGCGATCCTAATGGACAAAGCTCCGTAGAGAAAACTCACCAGAGCGACTACGCATGTCAAGACTGTGGCTGCCGGAGGCAGGAACAATGAAATTGCTCCCGACAATTGAGTGGGCGAAGATGGCTCGGACCAGCAAAACGGAAGCGGCGTCGAGAGCGGAGTCCTGCGGTGAGGCCATGGACGGAGTGCAGCACCGAGGCTTGCCCTAGCTCATTGTCTTCTTCGTCGCCGAAACAAAGAAATGGAGCGGTGAGAGCGAGGGAGTGCGAGAGAAAGAAAGTGAGAAGGCCAGGGAACTAGGTGAGGTCCCAGCGATTCTTCTCGGACATACACATGTGCAAGAGGTGGAGAGGGCGACGCCAGCGTCGCTCGGCCGAAGCGGCGGGAGGAAGAAGGCGGTGCTGACAGGTGGACTCGGTCCGTTAGCGGAAGGAAGAAAGTGGCGCAGTCAGACGTTGTGCGACCGGCGTGGTCAGGCGCGAGGAAGTGGTGTGGTCGAGTCAAGTCAAGTGGCTCGGTCGCTACAGTGCCGTTAGGTTGGGTCCGCTGCGAGTTGACAGAAATTAAATTTAAACTTCCAAACTTTGACCGAGGTTTAAACCTATCAAATAAATTTATAAAAAATATAAAAAATTAGAGGGGTTACTGGGACAATGTAGAACTCATAAAATTTTCTAAACTACTATTCATGATTTATGTTCTGCTTTAAAATTCAATTTCTGAAATAATTTATGGATTGTGTTTGTATTTTTCTCAAGGTCAATTTAAATTCCAAAATTTTGATAAAATTTATATTTATTCATGAGAATTATTCTAGTATTTGAATAAATTATTTTATGAAGATTATCATAAATACTTATTTCCATTTGTTTTTAGAACTAAACTTTAATTTAATGTTTATTCTTTAATTTGAAATTTTTAACATTCATAATTTATGATTATGCTCCAAAAATGATATGAAATTCTTATGAGTTGCATCTAAAATCCATTAATAAAAATGGGATGTGACACAGTTAGCAGTAGCCAGACCAGTAGAAAAATAAAAAAGGCAAAACAGTGTAAAACTAATCGGAGACTTTATAAAGTAATTAATCACCGGTAGAACCCAATAAATTAGATAAATAATATATTACATCCAAAATAATTTAACCATGATAGATTAATTAAAATAAACAACTTCGAGTCTCTTTTGAGAATTAAGTAAATGCGTACGCGCTTAAATAAAACCAATTTGACATAATTGCATGAATAAAATTAGATAGTACTAATCACTTTATTGGTACATTTAGTATTTTATGTTCATGCGATTATGTGCTAGTATTGATAACCTCAACCCTAGAGCCAGCATACAGTAGAACGACCGCAGTTAGGGAGTGCTAACCTAACGGGGGTCCAAAAAATATTATTAAAATCAAAATCTGCTAAAAACAAAATCATCTAACTAATGTACGCATAATAGCACCAAATGCCACTAAGTATTTATTTATTTGTTTGTTTATTATTTGCGCCGTCATATATTGCAGCAGACGAACCGACGCAAGCAGGTGTAACTGATCCAGTTTACGTCGATGACGATCTTTTCTACAATTCCGAAGGCAAGCTTATCTCTTGAACATAAATCTAGTTATATTAAACATAAATTGTATATTGTTGTATCATATATGTATTACATGAAAACTATGTCTAAAAAATGAGATGATGAGAAAAGAATTAATATTATAGCTGGTAACGGGGGCCCTTGACAGGAAAGAGATGAGGGAAGACGTGGGAACCTTTACATATGGATAGTATATAAGAACCAATAAAACTCTCACCCAGATCAAGGGTCGTAAATTAAGTTCCAACTATTTTCCCGTTTCTGGGCAGAAAATACTAACTTGTTACGTAATTATGTTCTCCACAGCGGGTATGATAGTAGCACAGGTGGACTGTTGAGTGAAGGTAAGACCGGCCCAACCAACATTACAGAAAGTAATGGGTGGAGATTTAATCACGTAACCTAGAAAACGTTCTATATTATGAACTCGAACCCACGTAAAATGAAATGCAGGGGACCTGGCTCATTTAGAGTTCAGAGTAGCTATGGGTAAAGTGGTACAAAGCCTGTGCAGTGCTGAATAAAATCATGAATTCATATCTGTCTCCTGGATTGGAATCTGTAGGAACCACCAGGGGTCTATCTTCTCTCTGAGTGACTAGTATTTAACGAGTTGTTTATTTTTAGAAAAGAGATGATCTAGAAAATATGATAACGAACAGAGATGAGTCATCCAGTGCATCATTTGCTATTAATGCTTGCTGAGTACAATAGTACTCAAACTTGCTATTATTTTTCTTTGTTAGATTCTAGTCCGGCTGGGAATTATCCTGAGTGGGATAAAGAACACGCAGGTACCGAGGCGACCGCAGGAGGCGAGGGCACTGACTACGAAGACCAAGGCGAGATGGGCGTCATATTCGACACGTGGGACGAGTAGAAGACCGATGGAGTAAGGAGGGCAAGCGAGTGAACTTAGTCCCATTTTGCAGTTGTAAAATACGACTTGTAATAAAGACCATAGCCTTGCTCGGCTAGTACTGTAATAAAGAGTACAATTTCTATCTTATTGTTCTGCTGCGTAGACTTTGGTAAGGCTTACTGTTGGACCGAAAAGGCGACTAGAGGGGGGGGGACTGAATAGGAGCACGCTCACTTTTTCACAAATACTGGATTCAACACAATTTCACTCTAGTAGCTATGGAAGCTATGAAGATCAGTATATCAGTACAGCGGAAGACTAATATTGAATCCAATAAACACCCCTAAGCAATACTATAAAAGATCAAGCACAAGATAACAAATCACAGTGCACTGCCGGTCAGACCGCTAGCTCAAGGGCGGTCGGACCGATTTCATCTTGATCGGCCGGTGGCCACGGGCGATCGGCCGTCGGCCTCGAGCGAACAGATCGGCCAGATGGCGAAGATGAAATTAGATGAAACTTTTGATCTACTAATCCAAACTTGATGAAACTTGGAACACACTTTCTCTATGATATCAGAAACCTATTCCAATCGAAGACTATGATAATTCTAGGAAGAATAGCGATTCTTTTCGATTTGATTGAAGAAGGATTCAAAACCGGGTCAAAACGAAAACTTGATCCAAGATCTTGCTCGTGGGTGATTGATGATCAAGATGATCCTAGATAGGTTTCCACACGTCACAACAAGTTAGATCACGTGAAGAATTCAATCAAAAACTCGCGGATCAAAGAAAGACCTAAAATCATCAAATAGAGATAAATAACGCAATGAGAAAAAAACATTGATCAAACTTTCCTTTGATTGATTGATATGATATGGGCTTACAGCCTCTCCATTAATGGATGACAATGCTCAATCCAAGAGCACGAAAATCACATCAAACTATCAAGAACCCTAGCCTCCACAAAAACTCTCCCTAAGAAAATTAGGGTTTACAAAAATTGCAAAAGAGACGAAGCAGAGGTGCAACCACCTCCCTCTCCTATTTATAGTGGAGGCTTAGACCTTCTAGAAGTTTGACTCAATTGGGCTCCCGTTAAGGCCCAAAACAAATGGGACACATATACACGCATTTTAATGCGTCGTCTTTAACACCCCTTGACCTAACTAGTTACACCTTGCGCCATCTTGCGCCTCAGATTAGCTAATAGGTCACCCTTGTCCATCTTGCACCTCGCTTGAGTACATTGACCTCACCCAGCATTGTCGATCGTTCTGGACCTCAGCTCTCCAAGCCTAGTCCCGATCATCCTCGCCGTTGACCGTCGTCGACTACCAAGCAACCTGCACAACAATAGACAAGTAAACCGAATTTGGGAACAAGTTCTTCACAACTTGACCCATGTTAGTCAAAACATGCATCATGCGACATATATGCCCTAAAACTCATGACTTTGACCTAACAATCGAGAATCACCGCCACGACGGGCGACGAACCAAGTGAAAACCGGTCAGACCGCCTCTAGGGCCGGTCTGACCGCCAGCTATTGGCCGCTCTGACCGCCAGTAATGACTTAGCCGATTTTCAACCTCTGAAATCCGAAACCTACAGGAAATTTCAAACCAATAGAACTTTTGACTAGAGACTCCAAAAATTATGGAACCAAGTGCAATAGAACCCCCTCTCTTGCCTACACCCTCTATTTTTGGCCCAGCTCAAATCCTCACTTTGGTAACTGGCCGGTCAGACTGCCTCCAGGGCCGATCAGACCGGTCAGGAATCGGTCAGATTGGCCACCCTGGCCGGTCAGACCGGTTATAGCCTAACAACATGCTAACTTTGTTGAAAACACATGAAACAACAAACCGTAAACTCCATTGCCAATTGTCACATCATCCTAAGATCTGGAGCATATCCCCATAATATCCACACTTACTATTCGTGGGAGCAGTGTTCTACTGGGCAGACGAATTGTAATCCGTATGCCTAAACGTGATTACCCCCGAGGGTAATGATAGGGGGCGCCATAGTAAGTAACAAACCTATAGAGTAACTACGCATCAATATTGAACATAGCATTTCATAAATAATAATAAGCATGCAAGTAATACTTTTAAAAGAAAAGTAATTGCATTTGAAAAGTAGGCTCAACATGATCAATTATAAGGATTTGCCTTGCTCAATAGTGGATATCTCAGCGTCTTGATCAACAGTGACAACGACACCCAAAGCGTCAAAGTTTGTAATCGTGGAAACATCAAATTCAACATAAATTAAAATAAACTCCAAAAATTATGATATTGGTACTAATGGAAATATCTTGAATTTAGATTAATTTATAAATAAAAATCAGGTCATTTGGGTTCAAGACGAGGGAGAACGAGCACTCCAAAGTTTGACTTGGGAGGAAATTCCAATAAATTAGAACATTATGACATGTAGGGTCTAAATGGATTTTAATTTCTTTCCTCATTTATTTTTTAAGGAAAAACCTATGTGGCTGACAGGTGGGTCCTTTGGTTTTTCTTTTTTTTATTTCTTTTTATTAAGAAAAACCGAGAGACTGGCAGGAATGACCAAGGCCCACATGGACTTGATCCACGTGACGGGTCATAGGGTCATGGCCCACATGTCGGCGGCCACAGTCTACAGACTAAGTCTATAGAGGGCGTTTTAAGTGGTGGAGCACACATGCCATACACTCAAACATTAATCTATCTTCTAATTATATTTTGTAAATACCGAGGGCCCACGAGTCATACTGATACTAAGCTTATAATTAAACACTAATTAACCTAACCCTAATGACCGTGGGACCCACTTGCCAAAGCTATTGTGCATCCTGCCGTTCAAAACAGAGGAGCGCACAGGGGAAACCACGGTCGGCTGGGGCCAAGCTTGGCACCGGCGAAGGAAGCCATGGTGACCGCCCGCGACCCCCTCAAAATGGGATGTGGCGGTCCCGATAACCACGATGGCGGTGACGGCGTGGCGTTACAGGCTCTAAGGCAGCAGAACTACGGTAGGGGTGGCGGCGACACTATGGACGACGAAGACCAAAAATTTCTACGCAATCTGTGAACTAGAGCACGACTTAAGCATCTGCACCACTAGGTGATCCTATTGGTGCTGACGTTGCGGCGGGAGATGGCCCGAGGTAGCGGTGCTACTACCAGGACAACAACGACACTGTAGACAAGGGCAACTACCAAACGTGGCTAGAAACTACAAATTGAAGCAGACACTGCCATCTACTTGCCAACACGAAGCTAATGGTGCTAACGGCGCTCGAAGAAGCGATGGGGAGTGCTATCCACAGTGACCTATTGTGGTGCATCTCGATGCTACAGGGCGACAGTGCTATGGTCATCTAGACGCAACATTGACTATCCTACCAAGTTTGCTTCATACTGGAACACGATGGTGGCAAGGTCTATGCATGCTCCGGGGCGGCAACGGTGACGAAGGTGTTCCGACAAGTTTGGGCTACGGCAACATAGAAGCATGGAGGGGTTAGGAAGAGGGGATTGAGTCGAACAAGATGGACATGGGCTTCATGGTCGAAGCTCACCAGAATGAAGGGGAGCGGGGCGACGATGGCGTGGCGTGCTCTGGCTTGCTCTGCGGACAGCGTCAACATTTCGTCCTCCCTATGGGGAAACATGCAGAGGCAAGGTGAGCATGAGGAAGAGGTTGAGGCAACCATGATGCGCCAAAAAATGAAGGCGCAAGCTCATCTCCATTGTCAGAATCGACGGGCCAAGCCTGCGGTCGGAGCTGGAGAAGTTGACTAGTAGGGCTTGGGTTCTCCTCCACCCAAGGCGGAGAGGAGGTGAGAAGTTGGGGGAAATGCAGAGGAGGAGCGGGCGAGCAAGGTGATGCGCTCGGGCGAGGCTTAAATACAGAGGAAGAGGAAAGGAGGGGAAGGCGGTTAGCACGGCAACGAGACGCGAGCGCGAGATATCGCGAACAACGCGTGAACTCGTCTCGACGAGACGTCTCTGATTTGACAAGGTGTAGAGCTTGCTATAAGGCTCGAGGCGGAGGGACTAACGCCGTTACTGCTCTGACCCGCGCAGCGCGCATGCGTACGAGCGCAAAGGTGAGAGAGAGAGAGATGGCGTGAGGAGGAAGATAAATAGTGCATCTCTCTCTCCTTCGGACTGATAGGTGGGGTCGGGCCTTGCTCGAAGGAGGGAGTTGGACTAGCTGCTGAGCTCAACTGGCTTGTGGGCCGCAAAGGAAGAAAGAAGGAAGAGAATAGAGAGGGTGATGGCGGGGCCGGTTCAGGTAAGGGAGAGTAGAGAAAAGAGGCCGAGCCGACGGTTGGGTTTCGGCCCAAGGGGAAGAGAGGGAAGGTGATAAGGTTTGAGATTTTATTTGCATTTCAAAATTTGATTTGTGTTTGAATTTTAATTTTGGGGAGGTTTTTGCAATAACTAGGTTTTAATTATTTTTTGGGTTGCACACAATTATATAAGTTTTTGCATATTTCAATTCTTGCCAAGGAAATTGTTTTGAATTTTAATTACAAGGCAAATGTTTTTCGAAATTTTTTATATGCAGCTAAAAGTTTTTAAAACTAATAAAAATTATGCACTTTTAAATTGAAGCAAAAAATGGGGATGTTACAACTTCGCTGTATATTTGCTTGTCGTGTTCGTTTTTTATCCATTCAGAATGTCTGTTCTAAGAGTTGTCCAAGTCAAGTGTTTTGTATGATATGGTGCTCTTACTCATTGCACACGCACCGTTGCGCTACATATCCGGAATTTTAGGGTTTTGACTCGGATGCCTCATGTCGCCTTCCACCGGCGTCTAGCAGAACAGCTACACGGGCTTTGGATCTTATGGTTTCGTATTACCGATGGCTCACTATTACTCCGGTTTTGATTACCCAGGTTTTGCCTAATCAGACGGCATTGCTTTTCCCAACCGGGGCAGGCAACATTTTTTAATTCGGATCTGGGACGCTCCCAGTTCAAATCTTTTGGGCAGATTTGTCTTGAATAAAAGTCAATCCATGTCCTATCTCGTCAGATGCTCTCCCGTTGCATGCACGTATTTTTTCGGCACAGCTCACTCGGAGGCGATTGGCTCAGGCGCGGCGTAGCCTCAGCTGTACTGCTCCTACAGAGCTACGCATGGCATTTCCCAACGCAGCAAGCGCCAATTTGCAGCGTCTCCTTCCCTTGTGAGTGAGGACTGAGGAGTAATGTGACACAGTCACACAGGCTGCTAGCGTCTCGGCTTCCGGCTTGCACATTACGGGGAAACGGGAAGCGATATTCTCAATATCCGCCTCCTGAACCGTCTGGTCTGCCCTCTCGCATTACACCCCTCCCCTCGCGTGCATATGTCCCCAGCACAATGCATACAATACTCTCCTTTACTCCTACACTACATTCATCTCTCTCTCTCTCTCTCTCTCTCTCTCCCCATTTCCCAATGTGCCTTGCCATTTCAATCCCTACCTATAGTAGCCTACCGTCTCTCTACAATAATGCCATGGCGTCCCTCTGTCCCGATATAAATCAGGTATTTCCTCTTCTTTGTTTGTAAGCTCACGAGTTGCTGATTACCATGCACACAGCATGCAGACACACAGTAAAGTGAGCTTTAATACCACCCTCTTCATGTCTCACTTGAATCCTTTGAGCTCCATTGCCTTTGGTTAAGCAAAAGTTTAGTATATCTAGTGCCCCTTGGTTTGTCCTTTTACATCTTTGATTGTATGCATATGTTTGCTGCAAGCAATATGCTGACAGCTTGCATGGCTCTTTGCCACATTGATCCATAAACTCACGAAATCTCATCGCAGGCGTGAAATGGATTTCGTGCATTTATGTCGTCGAGTGGCTCAAACCCTTGGCCGATTATTTTCCGCAAAAAATGGACTAATGGGCGGGCATAGGTTTCTTAGAGCAAGCATAAGTTTTTGTGCCCAATCAAACGCTCCCTTTCTTTGCAAACACTAGCTGCTACTCCAACGTAACTAATGCGATGGAACAACACAATCTAACTTCAGTCAAGCTTCACACCCAATTTTTTTTCACCAGACTAGTAGCTTCTACATCTAAATTAATCAAAAAAAAAAAACAGTCAAGTCCCAACTCTACGTGCGTGCATGCAGCTACACGCATGCGAAGCAAGCGTGCATTTGACTGATCAGTGATATGCTACTACCAAAACGGGCTAAACACACGAAATCTCACCCGTAAAACGAAAAGCCCAGTAGCACAAGCGAGGAATTCCTATCATTCCCGAGGAGGAGTATCGGAGCACCGAGCTGTACGTATCAGCGCTCTCATACAGGCCTCTCTCAAGGCAAGCGGCAGCCATTCCTTGCAACTGTACAAACCCTGCATGCGCTCCGCAGCCTCTCAGCCGCTTACTCCCCCATTGTTTTCAGAGCCCACGTCAAACCACACACACACACTTTACTAACTCCTTTTCCAAAGGCATGAACGGCACGTAGTAGAAAACTCGAAAAATACCCACAGATAAAGTCTTTTCACAGTATTTACATCTGCTAGTAGCCTAGTACACTGTGTTTCCTTCCTTTTTCATACCGGAGTGTGTGTACAGCAAGACATGCACTCGAATGGATCCACGTACCTGCTGTGCTGCACCGGCCGTTGCATCCTTTACTGGCACAAAGTTAATTTCCAGGTAAAAAAACGTAACGCTCGCCTTGCTGGCTACGTGCGTGCGCGCACGTACGCTCCATGCTTGCCACCGATCACACGACACCGGAGTGCCAGTGCATCATGCAGCACGTACAACTACGCATGCACCTGATAAGGACGTAGTACTAGTGGACTAGTATGAACTTATCGTGATCGCGCACGCGCGGTACACGGCAGAGACACACGAGGGATGCTACCCTGCGCCTCTCTCTTCACGCCCCCTTGCTTGACCGCAAGGCGACAGCCTCATGCACGCTTAAAACCAGCACCCGCACAGCGGAAGCGCACACAAACGCACAGGTCGAGTTACCTAGCTATAGCCCAACCAAGAAGAGCCAGATCGAGCTAGCCATGGAGATTCCGCAAGACGGCGGCCACCACCAAGCCTGCCATTCCCCTCCGTCTCCCCTCTCCCCGCCGCTGTCCCCGACCTCGGCCGCGGCGGCCGCGCTGGCGAACGCGAGGTGGACGCCGACCAAGGAGCAGATCGCCGTGCTGGAGGGGCTGTACGGCCAGGGACTGCGCACGCCCACCGCGGAGCAGATACAGCAGATCACGGCCAGGCTGCGGGAGCACGGCCACATCGAGGGCAAGAACGTCTTCTACTGGTTCCAGAACCACAAGGCCCGCCAGCGCCAGAAGCAGAAGCAGCAGAGCTTCGACTACTTCAGCAAGCTCCTCCGCCGACCACCGCCGCTGCCCGTGCTCCACAGGGCCCCCGCACCGCCTTTCCCCCTCCCGCTGCCATTGCAGCAGATCACGATGCCCCCGCCGGCGTCGGCGCCTCCTGCATGCAACAATGGTGGTATGACTGAACTGCTACTTTTAATGTCAGTTATTAAATTTTCTTTTGGCATGTCCCTATTGATTAGCTCCTGAAGGCGTGCGCGTTTCCTTAATTAGCTTTACATATGGGATTTACTCCCTCTCATACAATCTCCAACGTGCAATTTTAACTATTATTTTTATATGAACATATTCATAAAATTATTATACTATGAAATGCCATATCTATATTTAATAAGAGGGAGAAGCTAGCTAGGATGTATGACCTGTCATTTCAATTCATGGCGTTCATGCATGTGGTGGTCAAAGTTGATGTGGTGACGTTTCTGCTCTTTCATTTCATGCATGGACAAATGGCAATATTTTCCTGGGCGTTTCTACGTAAGAAAGCATTCTGTGCGTGGGTAGAGTGACAACTGGCCGGGCAATTAACATGCATGCACCCATAGTTGCAAGGACATGATGCAATACACGGTTGTACTAGCTGTGTATTTTTGTGCTTATTCCTTCATGCGTTAATTACATGCACACGCTTGCTTGCTTCTTCACGCGTGACCCTTTATAGGCAATGCAATAATGTTGCTGCTTCCTGGTCTTTTCTCCCGTATACAGATTACAGAGTATTTCCCTTTCTCTCTCATATCACCTGTCTTTTCTACTCCACCCCGGCCCTGTACAGTGTCAGTGGAGCAGAGAAACCCTCGTAGTCATGGTCACACGATTTAACGTTGCCTGCCTATGTAGCTGCTGCTGCTACTCTTTTGTAGCTCCTTTAATCTTCTGTGCCCTGTGCATGCATGCCCCCGGTCTGAAGGAAATGACCATCGCTACCACCGAAACGGCCAGACACAACCTTTCACACCATTCCTTAGCTGCTTCCTTTCCCATCCAAGATCCCACGGGGTCCACATACAGGTGTCCACCAATCCAGCACCGAGTAGTGTTGTTTAGCATTGCCGATTTGTTCCTTTGACATGATCATAAACCATCATTTCCATTTTCCAGTGCTTCATTCCAACATATATTGCACTTAGTAGATCCTGTAAACTTCATCCTTTATGACTGTAAGTATGAACAAAAATAGCGCGCGGAGATCTGATCTGCGCAGCGTGACTAATAAATGGAGTATCTGTGAGGAACCTACTGACATGACATGTTTCCCATTGGATTTATGAACATTTCTTGCAGTGATATACGGTCCACCATGCTACATGCCAGCTCCACAGGCCACGGCAAATGCGGCCTACTACCCGCATCCGCAGATGCCAGTACTGTACCGGGTGCAGGCACCAACGACCATGTACCTGCAGCCAGCTCCGAACAACGCAGGCACTCCACTGCACGTGCTGAACTTACCGCCAGCCAACGGCCGCGGTGGGGCGGCGGACGTCGGCGGCGCCGGCCGCGAGACCCTGCAGCTGTTCCCGCTGCAGCCCACCTTCCTGCTGCCCGACAAGGCGCGCCGCACCGTGAGCGCCTCCCTGACGCCGGCGCCGTCCGCGTCCTCTTCGTTCTCCGGGGAGTCGGAGAGCTCGGAGAGGCCGAACGGCGAGGCGCTGCCGTTCTACAACTTCTTCGGTGTCCATTCTGGAGGATGCTGATTCATTGGAAGCTCAGGTGAAGCTAGCAATGCGTGGAGTGGAGATCGATCGATTGCCGGTTTGCTCAACTTGTCGAACTGTCTTGAATTCCTGAGGGCTAGCTCTTTCATGGCCGAGCGATTGAGTAGATGGACCCGTTTTGTTTAGTTAACTAGAAAGAAGTGTACTGCTTCATCAACTTGAAGGGAGTTGCTGAAAAAGATGGTTAAATTGAATTCGAGTTATCGACTAGTCATAGTCATGCAAGCAGCTAGTGTTCTCGTTCTCTCTTTGGTCCTTTGATTGTATGGTTAATTAATCTAGATCGCATCAGCTTTTCGTATAGACATAGACGTGAACTTGTTGCTGATGTTCACACATCCTGAAGCTGGAAGATCTCTCTACACACGGAATACTGCACATACCATCTAAAGGTAGCACCTGCAGGCTACGTACTGGTGCACACTAAGTACTCCCTCACCCTCAGTTTCGTCTTTGTCTTCACAGCTTTCAATCTCCCAACTCATGTTGGAGTAGTACCCTTTATCATAGTAGTATTGCCGGCCCGGGATCGGTAGCTCCAGTTCACATAGCAACTTGCCGAATTCGAATCTGCTGCACATAAACATTCCTATTGTAGCAGAAGTAGTAGCATGCAGAAGCAACGGAAACGGTTGGCGATCGGCTCAAGCTCATGTTCGCATTGGGCTAGCGCCGTTACTTTCCCCAACAATCCAACATTGGTAGGACTGGGAGTTAAGCCTAATAAGGCAATAAGCTGATGGTTTGGGCCGCTGAGACAGGTCCAGTAACATTACCAATGAGAGATATCGCGCGATATGGTTGCCGTACGAGGCCTCCACGAAGTCACGCGGGGAGCATCTCATAGCCGAACATTTCCAGGCCCAGCAAACGCGCAACCCCGCGTCGCACGTCCTACCTCCCACTGCCCTGTGCCCTGCGTCCCTCGGCCCACGCGCTCCAGCCCACATCTCGCGCGTCCAACGTCGGCGCACGCGCCCAGCCCGCCTCCGGCTCCATCCACACACACTTCCACAACGCAGCGAAGGCGCAAACCAGCCGCGCGGCGCACCCGTTCCGTTCGCCAAGAAAACACGGGCACACGGCTAAGGAACTGTAAGTCTGTACTGTGTATCTGCTGGTGACACAAGCACTAGTCTAGACTACTACACTCTTTTTTTTCCTTCTTCCTTGAGAGGGTTGGACCACTGCTCTGAAGTAACAGTTTAGACGTGACAAAGGACACAAATTAACGCAACCGTACTTTGCCATAAGAACCGCGGCAAAGTGTGGTATGTCATGCATTTTCTTACAGACAAATCACCCGCTACAATTGTGGCATGAATCACACACTAGCCTCGTTTGGCCAAACTTGTCTAAGCCATGTGGCAACGCCAACCAAACACCTCCGAAGTCCCATGTAACCCTATTAGCAACAAATATGGATTCTGGATGCTGCGTTGAATTCTAAGGTTCGTTCTCAACACTGTTAGGTCCCATTTGGAATGCATAATGTCACAAGGAAACCAGGAAAAAAATTCATATGTTTTAGACGGGGCCTAGATTACAGTTACAATTTGATACATCTGGCTATTGGCGATGGGTAGAGATGGGCATTGGGCTGGGCATGCCGGCTGGACCCGTCGTGTTTCGGGCCACGCGTCGTGTCATGCCGGCTCGACACAGTCACCCTGTCGTGTCGTGCCGTGCCGGCCCACCTCGCCTCCAGTCAGGCCCAGGCACGGACCAAAGCTCGTCGTGCCAGGGTCATATCGTGCCAGCCCAAGCTCAGCCTTAAGTAACTATAGGCGGCGGAGGCGGAGGCGGCGATGGCGGCGGCGACTATGTCAACGCCATCTTCATTCCTCTCATGCCCGCCTCATTAAAAACTTAGTTAAAATTGAATTAATTGCATAAAAATCTGGGCACGTAAATATTTCAAAGAAAAAGTGATTTTTTCTTGATATTTTACAGATACAATGTTACTACCTTGTTAAAAACCTTACGCCCCAGAGTGGGGTTCCCCGAGTAAGGAAAATAGCACAATAACAACATGCGTACATACTAACTACTCATCAATGTCGAGATCGTTCATGTGTTCGAGTTCAGCGTACGCCTGAACGATCTGAAGATCCTCCAGTTGATGTTGTTACCATTCTATAGCCAATTCTCAGTTCTTGGCGCATGTGATTGCCTCCACCATCATAGGCGTGAGGGGTGATCTTCTTTCTTCAATTATTCTTCCTACCATGCTGAACGTTGCTTCTGAAGAGACAGTGGACACCGACACCAGCACTAGCAACACATCCCGTGCGAAATGTAACAGCACAGGTAATATCCGCTTGTTGTTCTTCCACCACTCGAGCAAGTCTATCTTTCCACCGGAAAGATCAGGATTAATGTTTGCAAAATCATGCTCCAGGTAGTGGTTTAGCTCTGTGACATAATTCCATAAGGGGGCTGCCTGAGACTGAGAGGACGAAGAATTGGACTTGCCCTTTAACTTTTTCCACAAATGGGATGTCAAGATTTTCTTTCCTTGTTGCGTCTGCTATGAGGTCTCCGATCTCGCATTGCTGCTGAATTTGTCATGATACATGCGAAAAATACCAAAAAGCTCCTCTTTGACATGTGCGAAAGCTTCCGAGTAATCAAGACCGGGCATTCACCTATTCCCTCCATACCGATCTTCAAACCTGTCAACTTTTTTGTAGAGTCGAAAATAATAGCAAAGCAATACATGTGTGAAATAAAACTAAAATATTTAATAATTTTTTCCTCCATTAGTGCGACAGCATGACCTAAAAGGGGATCATTCCTAGATTTGACAATCTTGTCTGTAATTAACCAAATAAATTCTATAGCTAAGGAAGAGGTAGGGTAATAAACATTAGATAACATCTTTGTTGCTTTATAAAAAGGTATTAAAAACTCTAAAAATGACTAGCAATTTGTCAATCTGAATTAGTAACTACCAATTCGTTGTTTTGAGAGTTAGGATTGACAAAAACGGATATGACATGTTCATACCCTTGTAACTTCTTTAACATGATGTATGTCGAGTTCCACCTCACCTTCATGTCAAGATCGAATTTTCTTGGCTCCTTCCCATTAGTTGCGCAATACTCCGTGAACTTGGCTACCATTTGTGGAGAATTTGTGAGGTAGCGAATGGCGTCGCGGACACTGTTCAAATATCCGCCAATCGCTTGCATACCGTCTTGAACAACAAGGTTCAAGATATGGCATACGCATCTCTGATGGAGAACATAACTACCAATATACGTCTGCAATCTTAGGGTGAGGATGTTCATAGCAGTCGTGTTCGCTGATGCGTTATCAAGAGTTATAGAAGCAATCTTATTATCTATCTTAAAATCATCAAGTATGTGTAGTATACGCTCGACAATGGTCTCTCCTATGTGTGATTCGTTAATTACCTTAAATCCTATGACTCTCTTATTTAGCTTGTAATTATCGTCTAAATAATGGGCTACAACACTAAGGTAGGCACTTCTTTGGTGTGATGATGTCTAAACGTCTGAAGTTATAGTAAAAGAGACCTGAACTTGTAGGAATTGTTCTTTTAGCTCTGCTAGTTCTTTATGATACATCCGTAAAATATCAGATGTAGTGGTTCTTCTACTAACATGTTGGTACTGTGAGCAAAAACCGCGTTGGACCATTCTTTCGAACGCACGACTTTCACCCATCTTAATCGGTTGATCTTCCGCAACAATATATCTAGCAATTTTCTCACGAGCAGGAAGCAGGTTGTATACCCAAGTACTTACAGAGCCATCAGCCTCGAATTTTAGCTGTGTTTGTACTCCTCCCCCTCGGCTCTGCGCCCCAATCTTGCGCAAACATGCTTTATAGTGTCGTTTCAAGTGCTATGTCCCTGCAGCTGTACGAGCAGATAATTTAACTTGGCAATAATTACAGGTTGCGATATCTACCGTTTGGTCGTCTTTGATTTCCTGGTCCTAGGTCATGTGCTTCCAGCAATTCGTCATTCGTTCAGACCCGTAAATGTTGTCGTCCGTGGACTCGGGAGAGAACTCTGGAGTCTCCATTAGCTCTGAACTGCCCTAGTAATCCTCGTAGCCCTCCGTGCCGTCCATATGATGGTCATCCATGCCGTAGTCTCCCATGCTTGGCGAGAACTGGCGAGCATCAACGGGAGTCGGAGCCGAAGGAGGATTAGGGGAGCAGCGGCGAGAGGTTACACTAAGTCGCCCTGCTGCCCTTTTCATGCTATGACTCCTCGGTAGCATACCGCTTGGGAGTTCGACTCCTTGGTAGCATAATGGATGGATAGATGGTGAATAAATGGGGAGAGTAGATGGATGTTGAATAAATAGGGAGAGTGGATGGATGATGAAGAAATGAGGTGAGCTGAGAGTGGATGAATAAATGAGCACGAGCTTCATTTTATAGGCACGGTCGCGCGGTGTGGTTGCTTCTCTCGTGCTTATCACATCAAATTTATGTCATGTCTCGCGTTCACTCTGTCTCTCGTGGTTTGCCGGTTGCTTCTCTGTGCTTGTCCGTTGTCTCTTGCGATTGAAAAAATATATAACTGTGCTTGCTTGTTGTCTCTCGACTTTCTCTATTGAAAGAAAGTAAAATTTCAGTGTTTTTTGTTCAACTCGAGGCCGACCGGCCCGGCACCGTGGGAACACCAGTGAGGAAGATGCAGGCCGTGGAACCTTCTGCGACTGTGCATTACCTTGTTGCTCACCAAGTTATCTGTAGAAGCAGCGTTTGGTGGCATTAAGCAAAGCGTTGTGTTTTTTATGGCTTTGTCGGTTTCGCATTCGCATTCACGCAATCACGCTTTTAAGCTACAAGAATAATCTTCTAACGTCAACAATCCCAACCGTGACCCAGCCGTTGACAAGTCTGGTCATGTTGTTCATTTGTTGTTGTGATAAGTTATTCGAAAAGAGATGGATGATGGATGGACCGAACTAGTCCACTAGTACTAGTTAGCCATTACTTTACGGCTGCGGATAACTTGACAATGAGCCAAGGAGATTCTGCACTGCATCATCGACTAAAGTGAGTGAAATTGTGGTGAACCATACAACACTAGTTAGCAGGGAGGCAGGTGTAAGTTGTGAAGGCCCAAATGGAGGTGATGATCATTTCTCCGTATCGTATATTAAGTAATTTTAGGTCATGTCTAATGCAAAGACGCCTAGATGGATACTAAGAGAGAGAAATTGCCACATCACAAAGCATCTGTACAAAAGCCAAAATCTTCAATGCAAACAACTATATTACATATGCTTATATAATTTGAGAAGCTTAAGAGTCGGTTTAAACGACTAGTTGCTCCAATGCAAACAAAATGTGCAACAAAATCATAGCAATAACTCTCGTCGCTATTTTAACTACCACGTTTCACAGCCACACTCTACCTCACCTCTTGCTCTCCGCCTAACACCTGACCACCCTTCCCTTTTCTCACTAGATCCGGCCCCCTCCCCCTCCTCCGGCGGCCGGCGTCCTCGCCGACGACGAGAGGTGAGGGGGTCATTACCGGCGGTGTTGTTCTCGCCGCTTGAATCGAGTAGTTGGCATCTAATTCCATTCAAATCCACACTCTACCTCTTGCTCTCCGCCTACCTCAGGTCGTCCTCCTTTTTTCTTGCCAGATCCAACCCCCTCCGCTTCCTCCGGCGGCAGGCGGCCTCACCGGCGGTGCTTCTCCCGCCATTTGAATTGAGTAGCCAGCTGGCATGACAGACGATGGTGGCACTGAGGAGATAGACGGTGAGGCGGAACGGTAGTGAGGAGCCTTGTGCTCGAGGATGAGATCCTCGGCGCCAGCGAGCGCCTCGTCATGGTGCTCCTCGTGGTGGAGATGTAGCATCGCTCTGCCCGCCTCGAGCCATAGCTGGGCGTCGATGGTGTGGCTGCAGCACTTGCGGACCCGGTCGCAGCACGTTCCCACGGCCTGCATCTTCCTCACTGGCGTTGCCCTCATCATTGCAGCCGCCTGGCGCGCCCACCTCTCCCACGCCAACTATCCCAACAAGTGTCGATTACCTGCCGACTAAGATGAGTACAACTAATGATTGTGAATTGTGTTGCTAATTTGGTTGTGTAATTTTTCGTCCAGTTCTCGGTTGCAAATTTGGAATTTCACTGAGTTTTGTGTAGATTGCTCCAAGTGTGTTCTTCTTGTTAACTATGCAATTCACATCCTTTGCGTATATTATGGAATTGTCATATCTTCTTTGTTTAGATTTTGGAGTTAGAATGAGTTTGATTTTTCAGAATTGTTATGTGCAGACAATACGATAAATTTGGGTATTAATTTCATGTTTTTGTGTGTGCACATGAGGTGCTTGAGGAATTGCCTCAAAGAAATTTCAATTAACTATCACCAACGATCCATGCACAACCTATGGTTCCTAGTGCCGATTCTCCTGGAGAAACGTTCAGTGCGTGTGAACCGCTCCTCGGCGCCGGCCTCCCAAGTCAAGCAGCACAGCCGATCCATTTTACATGCTATGCTGTCCACGATAACAATCAAAGGCAGATATTTGGCCAAAGAGGGCGTGAAGAGGGCCACTAATCGCGCTGGACACATCATCGAAAAAATCCATTACGTCGGACAGCGATCGAACGGACGAGATCACGTGGGAAATCTCATGATCAACATTCATGTAATACTGATAAATATCATAACTCATTGCATTATGTATAGATACATGATACAACAAGCTCAGCGATCGCGACAACTAGTGGATTTTCTCGACCCACATTTGATCTCTGAGCAATGCATCATCGAAGATGCATCCTACGTCCAGAAGTACATAATGAAGGAATTACTCACTCAATGCGACAAGGACTACATACTGGTGCCCTACAACCAAGGGTAAGTATTTCATTGCTTACTATACAAATTTCATTTCTTCTTTATACGCAATAGGAACTTAGGTTTAATAACTAAAGCGACATACATGAGTAGGTTCCACTGGATCCTTTTACTCATTGTACCAAAGTGGAATAAGATAATATACTTTGATTTCCTAGTCAATAAGAACCATGATTTCACCCTTGTGCAAAAAGTACTTGATATGTATGCTCATTTCCTCCATACGTAATTCTATTGTAGTCTTCCTTCGTTTGAAATGTCCAAGGATAACTTTTTGGAATCACGTAGATCGTTTATCGCCTATGTTGCTGGGGGAGGGACACACAAGGAACCGGGCGTCATACTGCGACACAGGACGCGATTTTCGATACCCGTTACAACACAATAACCCTATATCACACTTTGTAACCTGGGCCCTCGAACTGACTATACCTATATCCTATATCACACTTCTATTTTTGCAGTGTCACCAGAACTACAACAAGGCAACCTATATCACACGAGTACTAGGACGAAGGATCCAGAGGTTTGTCAGTCAATCTCTTAATAATTATTTCGTAATTATGAATTTAAATATATATGTTTACTACTTTATTCTTGCTAGCGACTAGGTATGAAAATTCCAGAAAGTGCCTTCCATCTAGACTTACTCGTGGACGTTCGAGGGCTGCTCGTCGCCTTTATCATGGGGGAGATCATTGAACATAATGGAGAGTTTCACCCCAGCGACACCGATCTATTATAATTCACTTTGAGTTGTAATTAAATCACTTTGTAATTGATATTGAGTTTGTAAATCACTTTGAGTTGCTCTATATCAAATCAATTATGATATATCTATTTTCTGCTAGCTTGTTTTCAGAGGGCATGGCTAGCATTACCTGATACTAGCCAAAAAAAACCCAAAATATTTAGGTATATAATGAACTATCACAGACGATTTTGTGGAATAAACTGTCTGTGAATGCATACTATCGTAGACAACTATTTTTACTAACCGTCTATGATATATATACAATCAAAGATGACTACTACTAACAACCGTCTGTGATATGTATCCAATCACAGACGGCTACTACTAACACCTGTTTCTAATATATATCCAATCACAAAAGGCTACCACCAACAAATGTCTGTGATAAGTCGCATATCACACAAAGCTTTTAACTGATATCTGGATCTAACGCCAGATATATCCTCTACCGTGTGAAGAATGGAACATGTGCTATATATTCCATACCACGCGACGATACGTAACTTTAAGACACAGGAATACGGTCAAATGACTCACTGACATATAACCATACAATAGTTGACACATTGTCAACTGACGCCTCTCTCCGACCAGACGCGCTGCTTCTCCAACAGGCACCTCTCCCAGAGACAATTGCCAACGCTTCATCAACTACATAAGGAGGACTGCGAACTGAAGTGGAGAAAGGCCGGAACAGTGAAGATAGATTGGGAAACACTCTCAGAAGAGCATTGTATTCCCGAGTTAGTCTTCAGTCTAGGTTACATACACCCATTGTAATAGTTAGTTCATAGCAATAAAGAGCAGTCTCATTACTTTCCAGGAGATACGCGCCATTTTCCTCTTTTTCTTCATATATTCATAAGATCGGCGATTTGATCGTCGACAGCTGGCGCCGTTCGTGGGGAAGAAGGCGCAAATCTTCTGGAGGAATTCTTTGCTCACCAAATCCTCGCTCATCCTTCTGTTCATGAGATCATGGCAGGAACTTGGAACGAGGAGAATTGGTTCGATCTGGACGACTACTCCAACCTCGACATGGGCGCCTATATCCAGGCCATGCAGGGTGATTGGACGTCGTCCTCTTCTTCCTCTGCCGGTTCGCAAGTCGCTAACGACGCCAAAGTCGAGCAGATGAATGAGGATGCGCCACTGCAACAATTGGTGCTTCCCAAGGGACATGCCACTCCGACCAGTTCGGAGCGTCCAAGAATCTCTCCAAGCGCGGTCCTTCCGACCGGCAAAAAAGGTGATGAAACCTCAGTCCTACAATCCGAGAGTCAATACACTCTCGACACCATCATGGCTGACAGGTATTCGCCAACGGCTTCTGGAAATTCCAGGAGCCAACCGACATCTGGTAATGGTGTCGATGAAACCCTCACCGGCCATGGGCCGAGTGGGGATGATAAAGCTCAGCATACGATCGACAGTTCGTCGTATCAGGCTGGGTCCGCCACGGAGGCCTCAAGAGGTGTTCATCTTCACCAGTCTCCGTCGTGGAAATGTCTGGTAGAAGCACTGGGAAGCTCTCCACTGAGTACAGTGGAAGCTCTTCGGAGGATCGATGCTGGAAACACGAGGTCAATGCGATCGGAAATACTGATCGCAATGCCCTGTACGGTCCTGCACCCGGTGCCTCACCACCACATATTGATGGAGATGGCGCAGGCAATCAAGCACCAACTAACAGAGGCAACAGAACTGAAGGACATCCATCAGTTAATTCGCCTGGTTCAGCCCCACCAAGGATGATAGGTCAAGTGCATCCAGGCACGAGATTAAGAGAAGGTTCAGATCTCCGAACGCCAACAACCTCGATGAATCATCCGAGACCTTCAGTAACGGTACAGAACCTGCAACACATTCGTAATATTTTAAATAATACTGACCCTGCTTTAGCAGAAGCTCCAGGTTTTGTCCAATTAGTAGGACAGGTGTCGGAGATTCTCCAGCTAACCGTACAACGTCCATAAGAATACCGAGAATGGAGAGCACCACAAAGTCAAACCATGACTTCGTCCCAGCGTTCTTCCCTCAGCAGAGGGCAACATGCGTATGTTGGGAATCAATCGATACAACAGCCTCTTCGACGATTCCGACCAATGAGTCATGAGGGAAGGAGATTGTTCCGAACAAATACACCTTCTTCTCGTCGAGAGGGTTATTCGCTTGGTGCTAACGATCTTCGACATCGTTTGAACCGGGCAGGTGATCAAGGGCGTCATAATGCTCGCGATCAGGTCGGAACGCCGGAGCCCCAGTTTTCTAATCAAAGGAACCGGTCTCCAACCGATCTCAAAGAAGGTACCATGAATCAGTCACAGGCTGTCGAGCTTTCTCTGCAGGGATCCAGGTTGTGCGTTGGCCTAACCAGTTTCAACCGGCCAACATGGACAAGTTCAATGGGTCTCAGAACCCGTTAGAATTTCTCCAGATTTATACCACCACCATCAGAGCGGCCGGCGGTGATGAAAACGTGATTGCCAACTACCTACCTACGGTGCTAGAAGGATCTGCCCAGTAATGGTTGCTTAACCAGCCGGTCGGATCAATCTACACTTGGGAACAGCTTTGCGATCTCTTAATCGTGAATTTCCAGGGTATGTACGACCGCCCAGGAAAGGAAGATGATCTACATCGGATCCGGCAGAACACAAAAGAAACTCTTCGCCAGTACATCAAGAGGTTTAGCCAGATTCGTAATTCCATACCCGAGATTGCAGAGTCTTCTGTAATTCATGCTTTCAAGGCAGGATTGAGGAACCAGAGGTTTACGGAAGATATAGTTATGAATCCCCCACGAACAACCGCCGAACTATTCGATATGGCGGATAAATATGCAGCCGCTAGTGAAGCGGTCGAATGGAGCGAAGCTATAGATCGAAAAGACAAAACTCCTCAATCTGGCTTAGAAAAGCTAGAAAAAAGCATAAGAAAGTTCTCAAGAAGAAGAAGCATCGCAAGATGGATGGTAAGGATGTCTTAGTGGTCCCAGAAAAGCTTACAAAAGGTAAGAGGGACTATACTTTTCGAGGCAAGGCAAAAATTCTGACCGACGGGTATAAAAAAAATAAGAAGTGGTGCCCGCTTCACCAACAGGCAGGGCACGATTTGCGCACCTACCGTGTCTGGCAATAGAAGTTGGAAGATTATTATGCAGGTAAAGACCCCTTCCTCCATACAAGAGTTAGGGGAAGCAAGCTCTAAAAAGGACAAAGATGGCGACAAGGAGATGGAGTACCAAGAACCTCAGCACATAGCCAACATGATCTTTGGAGGATCTTCATCGTACGACTCGCGAATCATCTGTAAGTCGTGGAGCGGGAGGTCAACCTAGCAGAGTCTCCGATCAACATCAAGCCTTCGAGGTGGTCGGACACAGTAATCTCCTTCGGCAAAGAAGACTACTCCGTCTCGTCAACTCAACCGGGTAGGTTCCCTATTATAGTTGAGCCTACTATTAAAAATTGTAAAGTCAATAGAGTCTTGATAGATGAAGATAGCTCTTTAAATATTTTATTCTCGGGGGCTCTGGAAGAAATGCAGGTTCCTAAATCAAAGGTAAAGTCAGTAAAATATGCCTTCTATGGCATAGTCCCTGGCTCTACCGCCAAACTGATAGGATATGTGTCCTTACCGGTTACGTTCGAAAGTCCTGATAACTTCCGAACATAAAAGGTTTCGTTTGACGTGGTTGATTTTGAGACCGCTTATAACAGGATCCTTGGCCGTCCGGCTCTAGCAAAATTCCTGATAGCCACGCATTACGGTTATCAGAGTTTGAAGATTCTAGGACCAAAGGGAGTCATCATGGTTCGGGGAGATCAAAAGATGGCTTATGCCTGCGATCGGAGATCTTTAGAACTGGTTGATGAACTTCCGACCAGAAATACTGACTCTTCTGCAATGCAGGTCAAGCATTCCAGACCAAAATTGAGACCCAAAACCTCTGATCAGACAAAAGAGGTGCTACTCGACAAATGCGCTTCTCTGAGAGATGCCAGGTTGGGAGACACCGACAGGTCCATTCCGAAATTACTGATCGGAGAAGGGCTCAACCCTAAATAGGAAGAGTCGCTCGCCTCTTTCCTCTGAGAAAACCAGGACGTTTTCGCCTGGCAGGTGCTCGACATGCCTAGAGTCCCCAGGGAAGTGATCGAGCACAGGCTAGCTCTCCAGCCTGACAAAAAATGGGTCAAACAGAAGTTAAGGCATTTTGCACCTGACCGGAAGGAAGCAATCCAGTCAGAGATTGACAAACTCCTCAAAGCTGGATTTATTCGTGAAGTCCATCACCCTCAGTGGCTTGCCAATCCGGTAATGGTTAAAAAGAATAATGGGAAATGACGAATGTGTATAGACTTCACAGATCTTACTAAAGCTTGCCCGAAGAATGATTTTCCCATTCCTCACATTGATCAGCTTGTAGACTCCACCTCTAGGTGCGAGTTACTGAGTTTTTTAGATGCATATTCAGGGTACCACCAGATTAACATGAGTAAAGAAGATGAGGAGAAAACTTCCTTCATCACTCCATATGGCACTTACTGTTATGTTAAGATGCATTTTGGTCTCAAAAATGCTGGTGCAACTTTTCAAAGGTTAATGCAGAAAACTTTCAGCCCGCAGGTAGGTCTAAATTTAGAAGCCCATGTGGATGACTTGTATGTGAAAAGCATCAACGCTGGCGATCATATTCTTGACCTACAAGAAACTTTTAACAACTTGAGAAGACATAACCTCAAGTTGAATCCGGAGAAATGTGTGTTCGGGGTTTCCGCTGGAAAGCTTCTTGATTTCCTAGTTTCGGCTAGAGGTGTCGAAGCAAATCCGGCTAAGATAACGGCCATTAATGAGATGTGTCCCGCGACAACAAAGAAAGAGGTTGTATGGCAGTGCTAAGTCGTCTCATAGCCAGGTTAGGTGAGAAGGGATTATCTTTCTTTAAACTTCTTCGGAAGCATGGGAGTTTTGAGTGGACGAAAGAAGCTAATGAAGCCTTTGAAAAACTCAAAGAGTACCTTGTTGCGCCGGTTTAGTCTCTCAAAGCGGAAGAAACATGTTGATTTACGTGGTACGCAGCCGCAGTCGCGATGTATTGATCGTAGAACGTGAAAACGTTCAACGACCAGTATATTACGTAAGCGAAATCTTACATAGACCAAAGGAAAGATATCCACAGGTACAAAAGTTTCTCTATGGTCTCCTTATGTCTTCAAGGAAACTAAGACATTACTTTCAAGCCCACAAAGTGGTTGTACCTACAGGATATCCCTAGATCAAGTCCTTAGAAACAGGGAATCATCAGGACGAATAGCAAAATGGGTAGTTGAACTAGGTACGTTCGATCTCCATTTTATCTCACGAACAGCTATAAAGTCTCAGGCAATAGGAGAATTCATTGCCGAATGGATAAACCCAGAACCTAAGCAGGAACTCGAGTACGGGCACCACGACGAGTGGACAATGTAATTTGATGGTTCATTAATGCTTAAAGGATCGGGGGCTGGAGTCGTCTTGATATTCCATACTGGCGAACACATTAAGTACGCCATCCAGTTTAATTTTCCGCTACTAACAATGTAGCGGAATATGAAAGTTTGCTGGCAGGACTTCGAGCAGCTTATTCGCTCGGGATTCGCAAATTGCTAGTGAAAGACGATTCTCAAATAGTAGCGAATCAAGTAGGGAAAGAGTATCAGTGCTCAAGTACCAAGATGTCGTCTTATCTGGCGAAAGTACGAAAACTCGAAAAGCACTTCTTCGGTTTTCAGATCCAACATATTCCTAGAAAGGAGAACTTTCTAGCAGATCAGTTGGCACGGATGGCTTCCACTAGGTCAACCATCCCGCCGGGAGTTTTTCTTGAGCAACTCGATTCACCCTCGGTAATCGAGCCTTTCGAGAACATCAATGGTTCACATCAGGTCAATCTAATTGATTCTGGTCACATAGATGCTCCACAGATCGGTGACGATCATGGTAGAGATTGGATGACATCGATCTACAATTATCTTCACCATGACCTAATTCCAGAAGATGATGTAGAGGCTGATCGTATAGCACGAAAAGCCAAATCATACACTCTAATCGAACGTACCTTTGTATAAACGAGAATCTCATGGAGTGTTGATGAGATGCACATCTCACTCGGATGGCATTAAGTTGCTAACCGAAATTCATGGAGGAGTCTGTGGAGCACATCATTCCAACAGAACACTAGTCGGTAATGCCTTCAGGCCAGGATACTATTGGCCAACTGCCCTTCATGATGCAAAAGAGCTCGTGATGAAGTGCGTACAATGTCAGTTTCATAGCCGACAAGTACATCAGCCGGCACAAGCTCTGCAAACAATTCCTCTTTCTTGGCCTTTTGCAACCTGGGGACTAGATATTTTGAGACCTTTCCCATGAGCACTCGGGGGCTTTGAATTCCTTTTCGTCATGATTGACACGTTTACAAAGTGGATCGAAGCCGAGCCAGTTGTTAAAACTACAACTGAGGCTGCTAAGAGGTTCCTCACAAAAAATGTGATTACACGATTTGGTGTACTCAGCCGTATAATCACGGACAATGGTACCCAATTCTCCAGCGGCAATTTCCAGGAATTCTGCGATAACCTTGGTATCAAAGTCCATTTCGCTTCAGTTGCTCATCCGCAGAGTAATGGAGC
Source organism: Hsuehochloa calcarea (assembly GCA_036346395.1). NCBI lineage: Eukaryota > Viridiplantae > Streptophyta > Magnoliopsida > Poales > Poaceae > Hsuehochloa > Hsuehochloa calcarea. The sequence continues at coordinate 52,920,075 of CM070593.1, read as the reverse complement.
AGGTGAGCTTGCCAATGGTATCATAATGCAAGGGGTCAAACGCCGAGTATTCGACCAGTTAATAAAAGGTCAGGAGCTTGGGTTCAAGAACTTCCATCTGTTTTATAGGCTGTTCGTACGACGACCAGTCGTGCGACCGGTGAAACACCATTCTTTTTAGTCTATGGGGCCGAAGCCATGCTTCCTCCATAACTAAAAATTGGTTCTGCTTGCACGGATTGTTTTGATGAAAACGATCAGGAAGAAAGATGACTCAACGACGTTAATTTCCTTGAGGAACGACGAAACCAAGCCATACTACGTTCAACAATCTATCAACAAGCCATGCGAAGGTACCACAGTCGTAAGGTGCAACCTCGCAGCCTAGCTGTAGGTGATTTGGTTCTAAAAAAAATTCAGAGCCAAGCTAATCACAACAAACTTTCTCCCAAGTGGGAAGGTCCTTATACTGTGGTCGAAGTCACCCGACCAGGTTCGGTACGATTAGCCATGTCAGACGGCATGGTTTTGTCTAATTCTTGGAATATTGACCAACTGCGTAAGTTTTTTGTTTAATTTTCATTTAATTTTCATTCAATTTAATAAATATTAAATTAATTCAAAAAGTAAGTGATGTTATTTATATGACAGAGCCTAGCTTTGGTCGACTGCGGTTCATATGCTTAGTACTATGGAGATTATATTGTATTTTCAAAATTATGTCGGGACACTGGTCGGGACACGGAAAACCTCCTAGTCGAAGTCTCTTCTTTTTCGCATGTGGTTTCGCCCACTGGAATGAGCTTCCTAGCGATAGTCCTTTTCTTACGATCCTCGCTGCCAGTCGGACTAGAGTATGAACACGTATTGCGAAATACAATCTATATCTTCATTTCTTAGCAAGTTCATTCCGACTAGCGTTGAGCACTGCATAGAAATAAAACCACTTCTCGTTTATTATATATGTCTTTGCATATAATTTCCTCTTGTCAAGAAAAATTATTTTTTCTTCCGACCATATATTGTCTTAGTAAGTACTTTGATTACGAAAAACAGATTTACAACTAGTCGAAACCTAACACTGGTTCCGACCAAAAAGGTTTTCTAGTATTATCACGATCAGTTTTTTCAACAATCAGTACATACTTTCAAACAATGGTTGAGACTTAAGTTCATATTCTTGGCCTACTGCTTTTATAGTAAAGTTGTTCTACTATAAAATAGTCGGGGGCTAGGTAATATATGATAAGTCGACCGGATAAACAAAAATTATTTTTTCATTGATAAGACAAAGGTAAGTTTTTACACATTTTTTGCATACTATCTCTATTTTTGCAGGGTTTTTTACTACTAAAGATTGCCCTCCATTAGTCACTGCTGGATGGAGATCCGACCTCCATTTCTTCTACAACTTTGTCTCCAAGAGGTTTAACTTACTTGAGAAACTTGGTCGCCTCCTCAGGCAAGCAGTTAAAATCTTCTTCAATAGCTTGAAGATTGGTAGAGGGGTCGGACGCCTTCAGTTTTGCCAAAGCAAGACTAACTCCACTAGCAATAGATTCCTTTACGGACTGGGCGTAATTCTCTCTTGTAGTTTTAAGCAAGCCCTTAAGGTCCTCCAAAAGATGGGTAAGGTAATTTACCTTTTCCATTGGATCACTTAAGGAAGGCAACGTTGATCCTGATCCCATATCAAAGATCATTTTGTTTAGTGCAGTAATCTTTAAGTCAAGATTAAACATAATTGCTGCCCCCTTGTCCTGCTCAAATTCCAAAGCTTTCTTTACTTTGGTTAAAGCTTGATTTTGTTCTGCATAAGCAAAACAAATATTAAGCTAAAAAGGATCAGAAAAGATATTAAGTCAAGTTTACTACTAAATTACCTTCGGCCTTCTTCTTGGAATTTTCTAAGATTTCTTTATTTCTGGTCGTCAGTTCTTCGATCGACCGGTTTTTTAGCTTGATTCTCTTCTTCAAGCTTCAGTCTTCTGGCTTTTTCAGCCTTAACTTCTTCTTTTATTTTCTCCAAATCTATCAAATATGATAAGGGAGAATAATTAAGGGAGAAAAATGGAGACATAAGGAAGAAATAATTAAGCATAAAAATGTTTACTTTCTAATTCGGAGTGTTTCTCCTCCATGATCTTTATTCGCTCGGTCAGGCCTCCGATCGCAGCGAAGTTTTCAACCATATGCTACATAAATAGCATTTTTTTCTCAAGTTTTTTTTAATAAACTTCAAATAGAAATATGAGAGTAGTTGATGACACTTACTTGAATTGCCACATCATTATACTCGGCAAAAATCTTATCAGGATTCGTCTTTGCAAGGCGATCTGATACTCTCCTCCAAGCATCATCAAGCTCCTTATCCTCGATAAATCGAGGAGAGAAAGGGAACTTGTTAGTCTGGGAGGAGTTCCTTTCAGAAGTTGGAATCTGCTGTGGATCTGCAGAGATGCCTACCTCCGCTAACGGAGTAACAATCACCACATGATTCAAATCGGATTCCAACACTGAAGCAGGCTCGGGGGCTTCCCTAACCACTTCCTCCTCAGGATTTCTTGCCTGAGGAAAGCCCTGGTCGGAGGTGCCCTCGATCACCTGACCTGTTGGAATAACCTGATCGGGAATGACTGGAACTCCAACAGGTCTGCGCAAAGGAAAGGAAGTTCAGAGTTCAAGTTCGACAAGAATATAAAAGGTATGCGTTCATATGATAATTTCATTTATAATATACCCAGTTATCTTTTTTATCTTGACTCTGAAGCACGCTGTCTTAAAGTCTGTAGCGCTGGCTTTTCTTTTCTTTTCAACCAATTTTTCCAGTCTTGAACTGGTAGTGTTGGTTGTACCCTCTACATCCTTCAATGAACGATCAGATGTAATACTTTCAACCAACTGGTCGAGAGTAAAATCCCTGATCGTTGGATCGGAAGGTGTATATTCATTGGTCACCAAAGCAGTTGCTTCAATGGCCCTTGGCAAATCTTGAGCAACTGTATGGGACTCAATGACTACCGTCTGATTTAACAAAAAAGTTAGTCGGGTGATGAACATATCTTTTCACCTAAGCAAAAAGTATTTCCTTCGGTTACCTACCTCCACACGATCATTAGTGATCGTAAGGTTGGTCGGTTCGTCAATTGGCTCACAGGCCTCATCAATTCTTAGACCAACCGACTACATATCAAAGAGGATTTTTAGGTAAACACCGATCGAAAAAGATTGTAAAGTTAAAAAATAATTATCATGCTTACCCTAAGTCTCTCAGCCCTTTCTTCAACAGTAGTAACTGCTAACATCAAAGGGAAACCAACATTCTCATTAGGCTCTCCAGCACAGATCATTTTGATCCGGCTTCTGATCTCATCAGAACACAAGACTGTAATAAAAATAGAGGTCTTATGATTATAAAAGCATTTAACCAGAAAGGTATGCTGGTCGAATTCTTAATGGAACTTACCTTCCCTAGAGTCCTTGGTCGCATCATCACGACCAATATAGCAGAGTATCGAATGAGCTCTGGCCTTCAAAGGACTGATTCTCCGCATGGAGAAGTCCCTCACCATGTGCTAGGAGGTTAAACCCCTGACATTCAGGAGATGGATGGCTTCAACCCATCTCCTAATTTTCCCCTCTTTCTTCGAGGAGGAACGTCATTGCGGGTTCTCGATAGCCTTCTTACCGCTGTAATAAAGGTCATCACCCTGCGTAATCTTCATATAAAACTAACTCTTCTTCCATGACGACCATGAAGATTTAGAGTACATTGGAATGTACTCATCAGCCTTCCCGTTATGGAGACGCAAAGTACACTCTCCAGGTGTACCGGTCATCTTCTTCGCATTCACCAATATGTAATAGTACCTGAAGAGATCCATAGTTGCTGGAATTTTAGGTACGCTTCGCAGAGGTAGACGAAGATGCTGAGGTTGGCTATGGCGTTGGGGGCCAGATTGATCAGTTCTATTCCAAAATACTCCAAAACTTGGGAAAGAAGGTAGTGAACTGGAAGTCTGAAGCCGCATTCGATATATGCGAGAAATACCGAAATTTCTCAATCCTCACCGCTTGGAGAATGTTCCCCAAATGCTGATCTCCATAAGATCAGATTTATGTCGAGTAGTAGCCCAACCTTTTCCAAACCTTCAAGTTTTTTCTCACTCAGATCGGAGATCGACCTGTTGGTGATAAGATCCGATGTGGCGATTTCTTTCGGGTGAAGAATTCAAAGGTGATCGGAGATGATTTCTTGGAAGATGAAGAGGAAAGTAAAAAGGCGTAGAAACCCTAACACCCAATGCTAAGTGGCTTTTTATAGCCACAACACTGTAACCGCTCCGGGAAAAGTCCAATTGACAAAAATCCCTTTTAACCAGCGGACAAAGAGTTCTTTCAACTTCCAAAGACAATTTCTCAACTTTAAAAATGAATACGGACCACCTCGAATACCACACCATTTAATTAGGGGTCTGCCCGATACGATTGCATCGGGAGTAAGCGTATATACTACCAATTCATTTAAAAGTTCGGGGCTAGCTGACGAGGATTAAAACCTCTATTTATTATTTAATAGATAAAGGACCATATGTTTGTGGTCGTAACCCCTAAAGCTAACTACCTCACTGGTCGTGAGGATTCCAAAGGTTACACAATATCTAACCTGGTCGGAGAAGGTTCCCAACCTTGTCTCCGATCAGTCAAAAGCTCACAAAGCTTTTAACTGATATCTGGATCTAACGCCAGATATATCCTCTACCGTGTGAAGAATGGAACATGTGCTATATATTCCATACCACGCGACGATACGTAACTTTAAGACATAGGAATACGGTCAAATGGCTCACTGACATATAACCGTACAGCAGTTGACACATTGTCAACTGACGCCTCTCTCCGACCAGACGTGCTGCTTCTCCAACAGACGCCTCTCCCAGAGACAACTGCCAACGCTTCATCAATTACATAAGGAGGACTGCGAACCGAAGTGGAGAAATGCCGGAACAGTGAAGATAGATTGGAAAACACTCTCAGAAAAGCATTGTATTCCCGAGTTAGTCTTTAGTCTATGTTACATACACCTATTGTAATAGCCAGTTCATAGCAATAAATAGCAGTCTCATTACTTTCCAGGAGATACACGTTATTTTCTCTTTTTCTACATATATTTATAAGATCAACGATTTAAACATCGACACTGAGCATAACCGTTAAAAGGTTAAAAGGTAGGATACAGTAATATAGTGTTATCAGTTTCGAGTTGTCGATGTGAGTCATAAACTCAAGTTTAATATTTTCCTTCAATGGCTGTCATCGGATAGACATGCATATGTAGTTTGGATTTTTTTTGGTTGGTTGGTTGGTATAAAATAATTGACCTTTTCAGTAATTTCTAATGTGTGTGTTTTCGTTTTTGTAGGAATAGTCATCTCTTTTAATGAACAGTTTAGTGAAGGCCAAAAAATAAGTTGTACCTCCATTTATGTTTCAATTGCATTAGTATACCATGTAGAAATAATTCATCTAAAGTTGATTTAATACTGCGGGTGGCATCTCTGCAACCTGTGGTAGCGTCAGGAATGTTACCTTTGTTAGCAACCTTAAATATTTTTTGCAAACTATGATAGCGCCAGGAAATAGTGTCTTTGTTTGCAAGCTAAATATGACGTAAAGTTCCATCAGTTTGGTTCTTTGTATATTTTCTTCTTAAATCTTAAATATTCTTCCTGTACATTTTTTATATATTAATTTGGTTCAATTGATAGCTATAAATTCATCTATTCGCTTGATGTAAATACAATTCTTATTTCCACCCCCACTTATTTCCAGTCGGCCAGCTGCTCCCATGGGTGCGGGTTCCCTTCTAGTTTAAGTTACTACTCCACTAATTAACTAGTCTTACAGGAGATATACTTGTAGTCATACTAGACAAGTCAAAATGTTCAAAAATACTCATACTAGACAAGTCAAAATGTTCAAAAATACTAAATGCGCAATCAAAGCACGACACTGGACGACTAGACCCCCAAGAGGCAGACAGGCTCATGATTCATGAAGCACCTCCACCATGCTTGATCTTGACCTTAGGAGCCTCGTTGCGCAAACATGCCTTTTTTTTAAACTAGCCTAGTCCGTGTGTGCTGCATCGGATTTTAAATATAATATAATATAAATTTAGAAAAATAAATTAATATATGTATTTAAGGTAATTATCCTTATAAATAAAAGTTTTATACATAATTTGCATCCAATCAACAAGCCATATAGAATCTTATCACAAACCGCAAACACATATAACTTAATTATTCACAGAAGATATTTTAAATATCTTATACATGTGTGTACATATTTATCCACAAAAGAAATCACCAACTCAAGAAGGGATATACAACAGACTCAACACCACCGCCAAACCATTCTTTTATAACAGTGAAGGTTAGTACCGAAAAATGCAACATAGAAAACCAACATATATCTTAAAATACACAATCACACAAGAAATTGTAGCCACAAAACAAAGATACGGTGTGTGGTGCCATCTATATGTCACTAAAGTAAAAAAAACCACACAAATCACAAAGTTGATATGGTTACCAGCGGTAAATGCAAAATCAACACATAATGCGTTACTCTCGTAGCATGTCTTGAACAACTCACAAAGTAAAGAAGGAGACGATGATTTGCCACTACTAGCAGTAGCAGATGCAGAAAGAAAGAAAGAAAAAAAGCTCGCTTTCTTTAACTAATCTTTTAGAACGCGTTGGATTCCATAATGGGGCTTCTTCTCCAACAACTTTTCAGAGGGGGACAATTAAGCAGAAAAGGAGGCAAACCTATATTCGTTAATGCCTAGTCGCGAGAGTTGTTGCGGCATCGACTAGTTCGCATCATCACATGTTTGTCGTTGGTTCGGAGGTCATGTCCAAAAAACAAAATAAAACGAGGCTTCTTCATTGGGGTGATGGATGGATCTGTCGCGCGGTTAGACGGGGATGCAGAGCTTTTGGCGACGGCGATGGGAACCTAACCATCCGTATTTGCTTCTCCTGACACGCACATTAAGGGTGCTAAACTGAGCCAAAGACAAAAACATCTCAACTTTCCCATCTGAAAGTGTAAGATGTCACCTCTGGTTTGCTGTTCAGCGTCTGCGTCTGGCTATGTCATTGCAGTCGTAACTGTTTCAGATTGGACTATTGATCAGGACGAGGCAAAATTGGAGTTTGTTTTTCCAGAGGAAATGAATCTGTCTTTCAGCTTTTCAAGTACCATGGGAATCTAGAATTCTAGACTAAATTAGCCTCATTGCACAATAAAAATTTCAAAAATAGCCTCATAAATTAAAAAATTCCAAAAATAACCCCCCCACAACAGATGCTGCCGTTGAGGACGGCAGCAACCTAGTTGCTGCCGTCCCCAGGGGCAGCTTGGTGCTGCCCCTTGGTGGGCCCGGGCAGCACCAAGGTGCTGCCCCTTGGTGCTGCCCAAGGTGCTGCCCCACGTGTTTTTTTTAATTGTTTTTTTTTAAAGTAATTAATAATATTTGTTGGACGATTTTTAAAATATGCAAAATAAGCTCAAACAATTATGAAATTTTTTGTGGAACCTCTTGGCATAGTTTTTATACTTGTGTAATTTTTTTGAAATTTTATGTATTCATTTTTTTCTACAAAATTCTTTAAAGTTTCATGTTTGTAGGAATTTTATAATATAGCAAATGAGGTCGAAACATTATGAATTATTTTTTCTATACTCCTACACAATGGACTTGATTGTGTAAAATTTTACAAAATTTTATATGCTCTGAAATTGTCTCGACAAATTGAGGGTTTTAGGTCTCGAAAATTAGGACGAGACGTTTCGGAAATTAGGGTTTCATGAATTCATGTGACTTGAAATGTGGGAAGTATGGTTCTCCATCACATTTCTTACGTGAAAGTAGAGTACGGAAAAGCGGTCGGAAATTAATTTAACCGAAAGGGCTTAGAGCGTTGCGATTATGGAGAAACCCTAAAACATAGCGAGAATCGAGACCGATGTGAATGTCTATACTTTGATGGCTCAGCGGAGGCACATCACCAGAACTACATTGCAGCCCCGTGCGCGTGAAGCACGTTACATGTGGTCACATGGCATGATGGTTCGGCTAATTACTTTACCATGGGCGCTACTACTACGGTAACTTCGCGACACGAGCTTAGAACCATGTAATCGCATGCCTTTAGGGGATAGTTAAAACATGGCGAATAGGAGGTGGAGTACTACGGACTAGCCCGACCCTCTGCGTGGGCCCGGGGCCATTTGCCCTTTCTTGCGAGCTCGGCATTGTAGTCCTCGCTTTGCTCTCGGCCTCGGCCGCCATTTCCGCTTTTCTCGCGCTCCTCTCGCGTGCCTCGCGCTCCCTGCGCTGCGCGCTCGAGATGGGCCCGAGTCTCCGGCGGATCGCTCGTTGTGCTCTTGATCAAGCGATCCTCCTCCGGATCTCGCGTCCCTTTCTCGCATTCCACTCCTCGTCGAGCCGCCATCGGTCGTGTGGGTGGATCTCTAGGTCGATCCACTTGCGGAAGCCACATAGCGGCTCCGGGGCGTGGGTAGACGGAGAGATTGTTAGTGCATACTCGAAATAGAATTGGTACGATATATTCTTGTTAGTACTCCTTCTGCATTTTGATAGATGCTTTCGTATCCCAACGGTCGGGATAGTCGGAGGAGTAGTTAGGACATCCCGATGCGCATGCCGAGGCCGAGTGGTGCTTGGATTTGAAGAACTTGCATGTGTCCTGCACCAGCGGATGGGCGGCGTCTCCCCTCTGGCGGGTGTTGCGCGAAGGCTCGTTTGGAGCGTTCGACAAGGGTTCTTTGACGCGAGGTTTCATTGCGGAGAGCTGCCATCTGGCAAGTCGCTCTTCTTGGGACCCGCCTCGGCAGACCCTAGCTTGTTCGGCCCGTGCCGTTGAAGCCCTTGCTAGATCACGGATCTCGTCCCATTGCTTCTTGAGGTTGTCCATCCCAGCGTGGTGAAGCAAGTTCTGGTGTAGTGTTTGGTTTGGTTGTGTGGTTTTCTCTCGTAGATGAGTTGCACCTCCTTTTATAAGTCAGAGGGTTGGCATGACGTAGTTGGCAGAGTGTTGTCTAATCTTTCTGCAGAGAGTAGTCATGGCCCTTTTTTAAGTGCTGTATTTTTGGTAGGAAAAGCTCTGGAGGCAGAGTGTTGTCCTGGTTGTTGCAGTGAGTTGTCACGTCTTGCTCTGCAGAGTGCTGTCATTTCGGTCTAAAAAGCTGGCGAGGCAGTGAGTTGTCACGTCTTACTCTCCAGAGTGCTGTCATTTCGGTCTGAAAAGCTGGCGAGGCATTGAGTTGTCACGTCTTACTCTGCAGAGTGCTGTCATTTCGGTCCGAAAAGCTGGCGAGGCAGTGAGTTGTCATGTCTTCCTCTGCAGAGTCTTTGTCATTTGATCGGAAAAATTTGGCGAGGCGGTGAGTTATCACGTCTTACTCTCCGAGTCTTGTCATTTGGTGCGAAAAGTGGCAAGGCGGTGAGTTGTCACGTCTTACTCTGCAGAGTGCTGTCATTTCGGTCTGAAAAGCTGGCGAGGCAGTGAGTTGTCACGTCTTACTCTGCAGAGTGCTGTCATTTCGGTCCGAAAAGCTGGCAGAGCAGTGTGTTGTCACGTAAGTTCGTAAATTTATTTTACAATTGAAGTTGTTTTGAAAGCCATCTGCTGCTTTGTTAGGATGATCGGTAGTTCCGACGATATAAGTGCGGAACTACCTCTCGTGAACTTCCAAAATCTGCGGAACATTTTTTTTTTGCAAAGAGCACTCTTTTGGGACTTAGCTGATTTTCTACAAGCGTGGTTCTTACCGCCTTGTTGGGAGCGGTACTCCTGCACCGCGATAATCGGAAGTTTCGCAAATTAGATAGCGGTACTTCGCTACCGATTTAGAAATTATTGTTTGATTAATTCACATAAAGTGTTCTAACGGAATTAGATAGACGCATACATGATACAAAATACTACCACAACGCAGAAAGGCATACATCACGTAGTGCGGGGATGCATAGATAAAGACTGGATATTACAATCTTATTAAAACGAACTTGTACTTAGCAAGAACAAGAAATAATAGAAGAAAAATTACCAAAGTGGCCATGTTAACTAATTTACGTAGCGATTTCTCAACCCTTCCCATCCTTTCATCCATCCTTTAAGAACACTATCTTTATTTTCCGTCGGTTCATCCGATGGTCGAGGCACTTGATTTAAATGCACCACACGACGTGTGTCCTCTTGCAAGGTCAGTAATTTGCATTGCAATACCTCGAACCTCGCGCACGGCTTCATCACCTGGCCCGAAACCGACATGTTGTGTTCTATAAAAATAATTGGGAATACAAGTGAAAAATATTATGTTTGGAAAGAAGTTCAATGGGGATGATCGGACATAAGTTCCGTAAGATTCGAACACTTCATGAATACTCGGGATGTATTCGTTGGGCGTATGGGAGGTGAACACATTCACCGGATCCACAACGAGGGCAATCCAAGTCTTTGTCTTAGTGCTTCTAATTGCTGTTCACTCGAAAGTTTGATGAGGCCGTAGACATCCGTTTAAGGCTGGAAGGAAGGAGAAGAGGAATGAAGAGTGAGTGGAATGGAAGCCAAATGATGCATATATATAGCTGTTGGTAAATTGTAATTTGGTTGAAGAAAATTCGCGTCATGAGGTAGCAGGCCGAGGAGGTATCGTGGGGCGACATTGAGTTATGTCTTTAAGGTTTAGTAAGTTTAAATCGGAGTTCTGATTGTTGTTAGTACTAAATATTTGAGATAACATGTTGTGTACATAAATCGAGAAGGCGTACGCACATGGACATTACATAAATCGAAGGCGAGATGCATGATGGCATTATGTAACAAGTTTTACACGTCCATGAAATTAGTTAGGCGCATGGTCGTGTAAACTGCCGGACGGCGTAGATGATCCTCGGGGAATGTGAACTGTCCGGGAGTGGCGTGCGTCTCGAAGGCCGTAGTAGGGGCCTGTGCTCGGGAGGCGAATGGGGTGATCTCATCGTGGCGGTCCGGTGAGGCCCGAGCATGTCGCCCACCCATCGGTGCTCGCCCTGCGGAAGCGTCAGGTGAGTTATTCATTGCTTTTGTACGACGGAAAATTGGTGTTAGTGCGTTCACGTGTACCGAGTAGGCTGTTGTGTTGGCGAGGACCCTCCCGGCGGTCCTCGAGCCGTAGTGCCGCACGGTGTACCCTCCGTGCGTGTCGCCAACCACCGTCGCGCTCCGGAGGTGTGATTGAACGTCGTGCGAAGAAGTCGATCCGGCGCCTCCTCCGTGATGACGATGGTTGCAGCAGAGTGTTGTCCCCTCGCAACTGCTGCAAGAACAAAGGGTAATGTCAGATACGTCCGAAATGAGTGTATGGAAAGGTACTCACGATAAGAACCGATTGACGGATGACATACACGTGGCTCGGCGGCGGTCGGGGCGGCGATCGTAGCTCAAGCGACTCCGAGTCGCGACGGGCGTCGCGGAGGCGGTCTTGGCGACGGAGGTGCGGAGGGCGGAGGTGGTGGAAGGTACCCGCCACGTACGCGATGATGTACGTGAACGTCGCTGCGGCGACCACAAGTTATGGATCTAATCGCGAAATTACATCCTCGCGCATCGTGCGCGATCGCGCTATGATACGATCCATTGTGTTGTTGTTTCCACGGTCTATAGCTTCGATGAGTCGTTGCGGACACGCCCAAGCGGTAGTCTTGCCTGAAAACCGATAGTAAGTGCGAAAAGTGTTCTTTGAGCGACGAATTATGCGAAGAATGTTTTACCGTCTCGCCGGGCGGGCCGCCGGCGACGGTCCGGACCGGCTAGTACGACGTCGTCTGCATGGCGCCCATCGACGCCGCGCGCCGCCCGATAAGCTCGCACCTAGTCGCGAACGTACCACCGCAAGTACGTCGCGACGTCCGATGGCGTGGCCGCGAAACTCGAAGACCACGTCCGTCGTAACCTGTCAATCCACGCCGCCTGTCGAGTCGCCAGATGTCGCCTCGATCGCCGCTCCTCCCCTCTCCTCGTCTCGCCGCAATTGAATTTACATGTCGAAAATCTTACTCAAAAATGCCCTCAAAATAACACCAAATAATGACATCTGGTGAGCCTTTCTTGTGAGAGGTCGTCCGCGGGCGGTGGAACCTCCCGTAAAGGCCGATTGCCTCATGACCAGCTGCGGGTTGTCCGCTCGACCATGTGCGAAGACCAAGTGGCGGTCGTCATCGAGTGCCTCGTCCGAAATGCACTTTGGGCGATAATCCGAACGGGGCCGTGTCGTGAAGGAACCGTGCTTTGTCCATGGCCACCAGATGACCTCGTCCTCGTGGAGAGTCTCGAAAAGGTTATAGAACTCTGGGTATACGCGCCTCGGTCTCTCCCTAGCCCACCCTAGGGTAGCACGTGTCCAACGTGTTCCCATCGTAGGCCCGTCGACGGGGTCGTCCCCTGCAGCGTTCCCGTAAAGCTCGGTGGTCACCTGGTAAGGGTGCACGCTGGTGCGGAAGTACGGTCGGCCGACTGGAAAGTGCTCCCACGACCATAACTGTAGGAGGGCGTAGCACACCGCGAGGATCGCTCACCACGTCTTTGCGCTGACAAGCATCACACAACCCTCGGTAGGTGGCGCAAAGCACTGCGAGCCCCAATCATTGTGGAACCTCGTGCCAGCGCCCGCGCGATCGTGCGGATGGATGTAGCTTCGGGTACACGCAGTCTCCCTGCGTGGTAGGAAACAGGATCCATCCGAACAAGAACAACAGGTACGTGACTAAATGTGTCCTCACTTCCTCCTGAGTCGCATGCTCGGGCCAGATCATGTACCGCCGCAGCCAGGAATGTGGCACACCCGACGCGTTCGCAAAGAACCGGTCACCAAATATGTCGACCAAACGGACCTTCCGTCATCGCCTCGGAGGGGCACTACCGAAGACCACGCAGAGGTAGACACATGGCGAGACACGTCCTCCGAGTAATGGTCATCTCCCCCATCGGAAGTGGAAGGTGTGAGTCTCCGTCTCCAACGGTCCACGAAGCGAGCAGAAGTGCCGCGTCAAAGCTGCAGCTGCGTCGCGGGAGGTCCAACATCCGGCGAGCGGCAGGAGCCCGGTCTCCGGCTCGGGACGTCTGCGCCGTCAAGGGCCATCTCTCTCTGGCGCTCGGGACTGAGCTCGAGGGCGGCCGCCGGCGACCACGCCCGACAACGGTGTCCCACATCCCGGCGTGGTCGGCGGCTCGTGCTGCGTCAAGCTGGAGCTGCGCCATCTCACGCCAACAGGAAACAACATGTCGGTTACGCATGTAAAACATATTATGTGACACAGAAAATAAGGCAAGACATACGATAAAAATTTCAACAATGCAATATGATCATAATGAGTTAACAACAAACCGGACAACTTAACAAGTACTACATAAAGGCATGGATAAACAACAACGAGTCCATCAAAGACATTGAAATAACCAAGCGACATCACGACGTAGTAATTATATCTTCCTCACTACGATTGCCTTTGCTTGTGCCGGTCTGCTTGGGCGTGGTGATGGAGTGCCCAACAGCCTTACCTGATGCGCAGCGGGTTCGCGAACTTCGTTGCCTACCGGTCGTCGTCCCATGTCGTTCGGATCGTCGGGACCGTCGTCTTCCACGGGGGGTGCTTTAGTGCGTCGTTGGGCACCCACTTCACCGTCGACCAAAGGTCCTCAGTAGTGCGTGTCGGCCCGTATGAATGGAACTCAAGCCTCCAAGTTGCATACAGTGGTGGATGTCATAGTACTCGGAGATGTAACGCTCGAGGCTTGCCGCCACGCCGCGCATGCCGCGTACACATGGGAGCATGGTTTGTGCGAAGCCGCGCTTGTTGCGAGTGCACGACGCTTCTTCACCAATCGTGCGCACACGCTACGATCCCCTCTAACATGGCCCATCACGCACTTCTCCACGAGCCCGATCTCGAACTTCGCTGACGCCATCCATGGTACGAGCGGCGTGCGATCGAGCCTTGCGATCTTATTCGCCATGTAGGCATGCATTACTTGAGAATTGCTTCCGTCCTCCAAATGCTTCTTGGCCATCATGGCTCTTTTGACAAAGTATCCGATGGTGCGGTTCGGCTCTCCTCCACGATCGCGGTGATCGGCAGAGATCGGACACCCTTGAGCACACCATTGTACACCTCCGACATGTTGGTCGTCATGATCCGTACCTTGCACCGTCCGGTGTCGTGCGGCGGGGACCATTTCTCCGTGTCAGTGCGTGCGAGTTAACCCATCGTGTGAACTCCCAACTCGCGCGGACCCTCTAGCCGCGCCCGCCTCGGCATGCGCCGAGTCCCTTACATGCTTCCCTCTCCTCATCGAGTCGCTCCACACCGCTCGAACTTCCTCCTTTGGTTACGCATGCGAGCTTCTTGAACATCTTCATGAGGTCCTTGCTCAAACCTTGTGTGGAAGTTGGCGCGAGATGCCTCATGCACCAACGGCTCCTAACATCGTTCCACTGTGCGGCACAAGCGTCCCATTTTGCATCATGCACAACGCAGACAACAACCCAGCATTGCGATCCGAGATGACACATACATCTGGCCGATCTTGCACGACCGCCTGCTTCACATTGCATAGGAACCACAACCAGCTCTCCGTGTTCTCACTCTCAACAATTGCGAACGCCACGGGGACTAACTGGTCATTCGCATCGGCCGCAACGGCAGTGAGGATGGTACCCCTGCATTTCCCACATAGGAAGGTACCATCCATCGTGAGCACGGGACGACAATGTTTGAACCCTTCGATCGCCTGACGGAAGGCCCAGAAGACCCTTTCAAGAACAAAACAATTGGGCCCCTCCGTCGGATGCACCCGCTCAAGCTTGTTTACGTACGTCCCGGGATTAGATTCCGCGATTTGATGCAGTAATCTTGGTACTAGGTTGTAAGCCTCTTCGAATGTGCCGAACATTCGCTCCGTAACCTCGTTTATACGCCATGCCGCCTTGTAGCCGATGTGAATCCCACCATATTGGTAACATCCGCGGCCAGAGCTTTGGCGAAATGGACACATCTGCGGCGACGAGGTGGCTTATCAAGCTGGCAACATACGAGGACGTCATGTTGCGGTGCCTGTGTAGCGGCTCAGCTAACTCGCATGTGTGGTCCTTCAGCACCGTTATCCGGAAGCCCATGGCAGCGGTCGTGAACCTCTGCGCACGGACTTTGCCAAAGACAGATTCATCAACACACCGACGATGTACGTGTCGGGTTGGACCTCTGCACCGATCGTCCGTCCGATGTTAACGACGTATCTAGCAATAGCATCTTGTCGGCGCTCTTGTTAGGAAAGCGCCGCCTAGGAGCGGTGTCCTCATTGAACCCCACTCGGCACCCTCCGGACGTGGCGTAACCGGCGATGTCGCCGCAACGTCGTCCAATCGTGAGGGGCGTAAGCAATGTCGCGGGTCACAAAACCACCAAGTGCACCTCCCCGCAGCGGCTTCTCCGTCTTCGTCGTCTTAGAACTAGTTGTTTCCACGTCCTCCTCGCTTTCCACCTCATCCACAGTCCTGGTCGGTACTCGTGACAATCAATACGAGCCGACCACCATCTCTCGCCCGCGTTGGGCTCAAAATTGACCGCACGCCTCACGTCTCCATCGCCCACGTCTCCTCGTAATCGAGACCAACGCAAGCTCCTCCTCACCGCCAGCCTTCACCTTCACCGGAACCACCCGCGCGGATGTCCCGTGCTCTCCAAGAATCGAACGTAGACCATCGGCGCGCATATATCGCAGCGGCCGGGTTGCAAACAACCCCATGTAGTTGGCCCATGAAGCGTCACATGTGACCTTCATAAGTTGCCAAACGGTCTCGCTTTGCACCACCCACCACCGAGGCATACAACGCCTCGATGCGCAGCTTCTTCCTTCGATGGCGCGATCGAGCGCGAACGCACGCACCGCCTTAGCTCGAGAGGCTCATGTCCTTCAGAGCCGGCGCCCGGATCACGGTGCGGTGACAATTTGACAGGTCCGCACCGTACGGTCCGTCGCGTACGAGACCGTCCCCGTGGAACACGAACAGATCTTGAATTTCCGCCATAAAGTACCTAACACATGTGCATATGAAACCATCGAATTATTTGCGGGATTTTTTGTCGTAATGAACGCTTCTAAAAATTTGGTTATGCCCACTGCAGTACACGAACGTTTTGTCGTACATGTTTTCAATCCCGATTGGAGTTCGTATGATTTTTCTATCAATGAAATGTCCAAGCTAATATTATTTCTAGTATAAATAATCCATAGCCTATTCTATGTTACACTTCAGAAATTTCCTGTCGTACTACATAGTTACGAATTTTTTAACTAGTTCGATATTACAGTGCAAAAATAATTCACTTCAGAAATTCTTATTGCATTTCTACGTTTCCATACCCGAGTTAGACCTAACTTACACCAAAGACATGTGTGGTCCACGACAAGGTATTCTTTTTCATTAAATTTCAGATTTAAAAACTTACTGAGAGGTGCGTCAGGTTTCTCATTCGAGCGATGTAATCGTAGTGCATGCACCTAACGCGATATCCCGATCAAGAGTACATATACAAAGCGTTCAGTGGGGCTATTTCTATTTTGCTTAACGACCTCCAAAAATTTTGCTATTTTATGACCAAGTTCGTGAAACTATAAAAATACCCGAAAGGAAATTTACAACACTACTAGCAACATGTCTGTTAAGTCAACTAATTACGGCATAATGACATTGTTAACTACTAGATCTTCAAAATTAACTAACTACACAACTAAAACTAGTCTGTTGCTACAATTCATCTAATTGCATCCTAATCACATTAGTTAAAACTACCGATAATACTAATCGAATGTGAATGACACTTACCTTTTCTAGGTGCTCGCAGCAGGCTTCAAAGCTTATTTTCTACGTGCTCGTGATTTTTTCTGACTCGTAGATTTTTTTTTCACAAATTTTTTTCACTCTAACCGTGTTGCACGAGCAGTGAGGGAGGCTCCTCACACGGCTCCTCCCCCTATAGGCGCCCGGCGCGCAAGACGCCTTGGCCATGGCCAGCGTGGCCGCTGCGCGCCGCCTCGGTGGGGCGCGGCAGTCTTCTGTCTGGGACGGCGGCGACTGCCGCGGGCCCACTGAAGGGCAAAGAATCTTGCCCACAGGGACGGCAGACACCTTGTGGTCTTTGCCGTCCCCGACGGCGATATCTCTTCTTAGGGGGCTATTTTTGGAATTTTTTAATTTACGGGGCTATTTTTGGAATTTTTATTGCGCAATAGGGCTAATTTAGTCCACGTTTCGGGAATCTACTACTCTGTAGTCTCCGAGGAAACCGTGGGCCGCTATCCGGAGGCGAAGCCATAACAAAAATAAAGAGGATGCTGTAAGGCTAAAACTAACGCAAGATAAATTTACAAAAATATATATTAAAAGGTTTTGTATAATCTAAATTTATTCATAGCTAATCGCAAAATATAATAAAATACTAAATCGCTACTAGATATTATTGCATACATGATCATAATTACGTACTGGTAGTTGTGGAGGTACTATATGTGGCGGAGTAGGTGCTCTAGCACCCGAAGAGGGGTAAGGGGGAAGCTTCACCCCTACCTCTACCAGCACTACTAAGAAACAACTAGTACTGTCTTAGCATCTGTTGGTGTGCGCAATAGCAAAATTAGCCTTCTGTGCACATCAAAGGTAAAAATGACACCTTGTCTGTGTCCCAGAGGACCAGATTTACCGAGGACATGACACATGGTGAATTCGGCATCTAGAGATGTAGAAAATACCCCGTCCAACTCCTATCGGCATGAAAATTCCCTCGTCCGGCCTCCAAGGGTGCGGATTCTCTCTCTTCCAAAAAAAGTTCTATTTGTAAGAATTTCTAAATATAGCAAACAAGATTAAAAATTATAAAATTTGTTGTGAAGGCTCTTGACATGGCGTACCTACTTTTATTTTTTTTTAAAAAAAATTTATATGTTCTGCAGTTTTATCGACAATTCCTTGAAAGATATCATTTGTAGAAATTTCTAAATATAAAAAATGAGCTACCGCACCCCTGGCCCTAGGGGTGCGATAGCCCTCCACCCTTTGTTTTTTTAAGACAAAAAACTTGTTTTCGGTGTCCACGGATTCTCGGTAAAATCTGAAAAATATTGTTTGATATAATTTTTTCACACGTAATAATAGCCCCTCCACTGACAACGAAAGTTTGATCTGATCAGCAAGAGCGGGCCAGGTGGCCGACCACGTGGTATAACACAGTATTAAATAATGTTATCCATATTAAACCGATAAATTAACAAAGAATATCCTATTTGATCGGGATATATGTGATAATACCCTTTCCCTCGGCTGTGCTGCACTGTGATTTCATGTGTAAAAATTTGTGATTTTTTTATACATGTGATAATACATTTTTGGAATGAAATTACTTGATTTCATTTGAAAAAATTTGTTTGAATGATTTTGTGATATCTTGGTCGGTATGTGCCAACGAAAGTTTGACCTGATCATTAAGGGTGGGCCAGCGGCCGACCACATGAAAACAAATTGTGGAATTAATTTTTTGGTACATGTGATAATATTTACTTCTTATTTTTTTTACGTTTGCCTTTACCCTATTCTCATTGTAGTCTACGTGAAGAAGATAAAAATCATATCGTAATAATGTCGTGAAGTCGAGTATGATTTTCTCTGTGTCCTGGTCAACTTCGGGTACCAATACTGTTTTCTTTCATGCTCTGAGTAGTATTAATCGTACTACTACTTTTACTATCTAGGATTTTTATTTTATTTTTATCTGTTCACTCGAATTGTAAGTTCAAAAAATCATAAACTTGGGATAATTAGATTGAGAATAAATGTAGAAAGTATTTTAAGCATATTTTTAAATTTTCCTCGAATCGATTATTTCATTTGCATACAAACAGTAGCTTTAAAAGAATTTTTGAGTAAAATTCAGAAAATATAAAATTTTAAAAATTATGAAAGCAAACACTATGTTAGGAGACTTCACAAAAAAATTCATAATATTTGGAGCTCATTTTCTATATTTAGAAATTTCTATAATCAGTAGATTTAAAGAAATTTTTGAGAAAAAAAATCAGAACATATAAAATTCTTGAAAAATTACAGAAGAGGGTACACTATGTCAAAGACTTTACAAAAAATATCATAATTTTTTGAGCTGATTTGCTATATTTAGAAATTCTTACAAATAGTACTTTTCTGAAAGAGTAAGAATGGGCTCCCCTAAGGTTGATCGAGGATATTTTCGTGCCACTACGGGTCGGATGGGATATTTTCGCGCCCCAGGGGGCGGACGAGGCATTTCCACGCCCTGAGGCCGGATGAGGTATGTGTTGTGTCATTTTTTTCTTTAATGTGCACGGCAGGCTAACTTTGCTATTGTGGACACCAACAACTCTATTTTAACCGAAAACTCATACAATCTGTTTAGGAGGAAGTAAGGTGTTTATATGCTTTTCCACGAGAAATAGCAGAAGAGACGTCAGCGTAATTCACATCAAACCATTGGAGACCACATGCATGTGCTCTAACTGCAAATTTCCCTCTCTTTCACTTCTTTGTGCTAAGTTAAAACCAAAAAACTAATCTTCACCAAGAAACCAAAACATAAGCAGGACTGAAGAGTACCACATGGACAACTAAATGATCAACAGAGGAGAAGAACTAGACAAGTGGCCATCAGTGATCAGCCTGACAAATTTGTCGGCAGACAAAAAAAAAGGGAGGAAAAGGTTGATTAGTAGTACTAGTACCTGCTTCTGCTTTTGTACAGAAGTTGATAGATTTTTTAAAATAACATCAAAGATGCCTTCAGATCTCCATCATTTCTGGAGTTTTTGCGTGTAGAGTGCCCCTCAATCATGTGGCTAAAATAAGGACTAATCACACCTCGAGCTTGTACACAAGATATAATATCTTATTGTCATTCATGTGCCGCTGATATATTCTGCTGGTTTTCTTAGTGACCGTAAGTCCATACTGTTATGAATATTATGTGTTATTAAAGAGGTCCAATGTACAATATATATAGGAGTACAAATGTAAAATCTATCTCTAATATATCTTTAGCACCCTATCTCTAACACCCACCTCAAATGCAAAGTGTATGCAATAGCATTGCATTTGGAAAGGGTTAACACTAAAATATAAAAAATCCAACATTTGAGTCTTTATAATATCGTCGTAGCATGCAGCTCTTGGAAAATATATCGAGTATCAAAAGATCTTCTCCCATCCGGTATCGTGTGACAGCTCATAAGGCACAAGGTGCGGGAGCAAAATTGACAGCGGCAACAGAACGAAGAAGATGATAAAACCGATATGAATAGAGAGAGCTGTCAAATCAAGTCGAATAGGAATAGGTGAAAGCATAGCAACGCAGATCAAAGCCCAAGATGGCGGCGGCGCGAAAGAAGCGCGGCGACCTTAAAAGCTCTGGCGGCGGCTAAGAAAGCGGCGGCATCATAACGACTTCTACGATCTGCACGCGGCTCAGAAAGAAGAGAGGGAGTGGCGACTGCTGCTATGCATAAGGCAATTTCTATGCTTCTATGACTGATAATAAATTTGTGGACTCGCATGGCTTAGACGAACTCAAAAATTGAGTGCTGCGGATTTAGATGGAAACAACGACACAAAGTAGGAAAAAAAACTAAGAATAACTAGCAGCAACACGCATAATTAGCAGTAAGACTCCAACCAGAGTATAGCACCCAACCCTAGCTGTGACTAGCGTCAAGTAGCCTTCCAGATAAAAGATCTTTTCTCTCGAAGCCTCCACTCCATAGCAGCCCATAACCCATGTCATCATCACTCTCTTCCTTAGCCTCGCCATCTTCTCAGCGGCCGAGGCAACCTCGCTGGACGACATTGCCTCTTCTCACCGGAACGGATCAACGATCGCAGAGGGAGGTGAGAGAGGTGGAGGCGCTGGAGGCAGGGCCGAAAGGGGAGGAAGCCGATGCGGGGGGAACCCGGATCCGGCGATGGGATCCGATGTGGGGAGCCCAGATTCGGGCTTGCCGGCGGTGGAGACAGCCGGAGTTGTGGACGGCGGCGGCGTCAAGGATCCAGGGAGCAGCCTAGCTTGAGCCGCGCAGCAGCTCCGGGATCGCATCACGACACGCTCCATGGACGCCACACCTTCGAGTCGTCGTCCACGCGGGCCAGCCGTCGGCAGCGGGTGGAACGCGAGGAGGAGGCCCGGGGCACCCTTCGCCGGCGCAGGGAGGCCGCGACGTCGGCTTGGAAGGCAAAGACGGCGAGCCACCACTGGCCGATGGCGTCGCGGGGGAAGCCGCGCGGCAGGGCCCTGCCTGTGACCCGGATTCGGCTAGGATGAAGAGCAGGAGAGGCCCGGGTCGCTTGGCTCCACCAGATCCGGTGGTGATGAAGACGAGCAGAAGAGGCCCGGGTCGCCGGGCTCCACCGGATCCGGTGGTGATGAAGACGAGCAGACGACCCCAGACGGTTGGATCCGGGCGAGGTACTCGGATCCGACGAGGCGGCGGTGGCAGCGACGAGGCGGCCGCGGGCGCGCGAAGGCACCTTGACGGAGTTACGCCAAGGCAAGCCGAGGCGGAGGCAGCCGATCCGGCGTGGATCCGATCGACACGGCTCTGGCGGCGTTGCACCAGATGCGCTACCTGTGGGCGGCCGTGGGGGAGCACGCGGCGGACGACCATCTGCGGCAACTCGTCGATGCAGCCGTGGCGCACAACGGCGTGCTGATGGAGCTCAAAGCCGCCCCCGAGAGCCTAGATCGGTCCTCCCGGGGGCGGCGGCGTCGGCGGGTAGAAGCTAGGAGGCAACGCAGGTAATGAACCTTTGCTCTGATACCATGTATGAATATTATGTGTGTTATTAAAGAGGCCAAATAGATAATATATATAGGAGTACAAGAGATATAGATAAGAATATGTTAGAGATAGATTCTATCTCTAACATATCTCTAGCACCCTATCTTTAACATATCTCTAACACATACCACCCATAACATTTCGAAAAGTAATTATTTTCGCTCTCAGAATTCGCATTGACGACACGTATCAGGTTGGTGTATGTAAACCGAGAATTATCTAGTTGCAAAATAAAAATAAAAACAAAAATACGAAGGCAAGTGATTAATTCTGAACAGCCCTTCTGTTCACTAAAATATCAGAACATGTCCATAATCCTCTGTTACAAAATGATTGGTATCCTAATGTGAACGCGCCCAATCTTTCCAAGAGAAAAAGAAGAAAGGCGATGATAGATGACCAGAGACGAGGGGGCCTCGCAATCTTATCGGATCCAAGGGATGTGGTTATAGTACAAAATAATTGCAGCCTAGCTAGTGCCAGAAGCTGCGCTGCGCTGCTTGCCTGCTTTCGCAGCACCTGAACCTGAATGGTGTCGCTAGATTATATAAGTGGCGCAGAGCAAGTAAGCTGCGAGTGCACCTCACCCAAATCGCAGGCGCTGTGCGAAAGATTCTTCTTCCCTCCCTCCTGTTGGAATTTGGCCTAAAGGGTTTTTCATCCATAAAATTGTGTACTATGCAGGTGAAATCTTAGCCACCTCTTAAAATATATAACACATGATATGAGAAGAATTATAGTTAAAACCATACAAGCATGTATATTCGTGTAATAATCGTGTGACTTAAGACTCGTGAACGTGTCGTGAACTCAGCTCACTTTTCTTTGGCTAACCGTGCATTTCTCTCTCCTTTTAGACTAGTTGACCAGTGTGATCGGAAAAAAGTAGTTGGATATATGGACTAGTGTGGTCGAAATACACTGGTCGAAACTGTAAACCAGTGTGTAATCAGGAATAGATAAACATTGTTTAATTACCATTAATTGGTTTTGTTTTAGCAGTTACCGGTGGTTTAATATGTGTTTGATTGTGCAATTACTATAGAGTAATTGTCTCGCCCTTTAAAAGATTTGGAGACGTCAAGACCTGAGGAGAATCGATTCACTTCCATTTTCTTCTTCTCCCTCTCCTGTTCTACTGTGCTGGAGAGTTATGCTGTCGAACCAAACCGTCCCTTCTCATCGGCGTGCACCGGGGAGGAGGGTGAGCGGATATTTCCAAAACCATTGTAGTATAGTTCACTTACACAGGACGGCAATAAGATTTTGGGCAGCATCTGCATGACCACTCGCTTCACTGCTTCATCTACGATCCACATTGCTTCAAGTCTGCGATGCTTTCTGTTTTTCATCAAGCCCGATTGTAAATTGATTGTGCAATCAAACTATTCTGCTATAATCTTATTATCGTGTTGCTGTTGTTAGAAGTGCAATGAGTTGGTTGTTGTTAGTATTGCTTTATATGTTTCTAGTTTTGTATAATCTTTATCCCATAATAAAATTTAAAATTAAAATATTTTTCATATTTACCCCAACTCCATTGCCACACCCACGCTCCCAATAATGTCCATATAAAAACCACCACCACCACCACCACAAAAGCGAAAGCTGGAGCATGATCGCAACAAGACCTTGCCAATGGCCATTCGTTTCCAGTTTGGAGCTACGTGCATTTCAATGTCAGTCTTTTTGCATAATCGTGTGGCATTTTGATTCCACTCTGTTGTTCTCAAGTGTACCTGGCTACTGTGCCAGGAGGTTGCCTACTCATCAGGCTGATAGGTACATACAGTGGCGTAGCTGGCCCAACCACGGGACTCGGGCCGGTACAGCGAAGCAGCAAAACGGTCGTAAATAGCCGTGGGAAGCAGTGAAGCATTGATACGACCCATGTAGCATTTAACGATGGGCCTTGGGTCGTTGTCTGGAAGGTTCGAGGCTCAACTCCGCCCCTGGGTATATACTCGTGGAAAATAGATGACTAGTACTACACAATAGCGATAGTCTGATGGATCCTGGAATCTGATTCCAGGCAGCCCTGCGGCATGCATCTGAAAAGAATATACAAGAGATC
The DNA here is from genome assembly GCA_036346395.1 of Hsuehochloa calcarea. Taxonomy (NCBI): domain Eukaryota; kingdom Viridiplantae; phylum Streptophyta; class Magnoliopsida; order Poales; family Poaceae; genus Hsuehochloa; species Hsuehochloa calcarea. The sequence continues at coordinate 52,896,033 of CM070593.1, read as the reverse complement.
AGCTAAACGGATCGAGTTTCTAATTTATGTGCTTCAGCGCAGATTGGAGTTCGCAACCAGTAGCTGTTCGCGGCAAATCCAGTGCCTCGGTTTGATACTTTAATATCTTATGAAATTTAAACAAATAGACTAGATTGATGTTTATTTGAACGGATACATATGTTTCTCTGTGGAAATCAATCTGACATTTAGTGAAACAACTTGTCTGCCAAGACAGTCGGACTACAAAATTTTGGCGGCTAATTTCTACATGCATGTCCTATCATCATCCACTCGGAATACTCAATGTAGCTGGAATTGAGCCAAAAATTTCTCTGCCGCACACCTCACTACTTTGAAACCGCATGGAATGCAGACAGGGGTAAGTGCAGCTGCCATTTGCACCTGGGTGCACGAACCAAAGAAAACCGAAAACCTGTCAGTCTACCACCACTGGATCTGCATTGCATTTACAGGAAGACAAAAGAAGGCCAGATCACGAGCCCCACTGCCCAGCTCGCCAGCTCGTATCCGGGGTAGCTCTCTTTTGAGGCTTCCCTTCCTTGCAGGACACATTACGCTTGCACTCGGTGTACTCCTCGATCAGCCCTCTCAAAAACGGACAAATCCACTGTCAACAATGCAGTACCGCCTACCTGCCTGTCTGGCTGTCACCTCGCTCGATCTGTACGCTCAACGCGGCGAAGGTTCAGGGAAAAAATAAGTACGCTCTTGTCTGGCGCACTCCAGTGTCTCTGTCTGGTCGCAGTTGCACTTGGTTCCTTCGTGCTGTGCTCTGTTTGGGAGGCGCTTTCCCTTCTCGCATTGGGCGCTTTTGAGGCAATCGTTTGGGGGTTATTTATGTTGGGCAATTTCATATTTGACTATGATGTAAAGATTAGAAATAATGGCAATCGTTTGGGGGTTATTTATGTTGGGAAATTTCAGATTTGATTATGATGGAAAGATTAGAAATAATTAGAGATGTATAAAATGATACTAACAACAGTTAACTCATTGTACTTCTAAATATACTTAACAGAATGATTACAGCAGGAAAAACCGTCTTGTAGCGCCAGATAGATACATAAGGGACCCGATAACTTATGAATATCTTAATTGATCTTTGTCTAATCCCATATTCTTTCGAAGCTTAACACTAGCATCATAAGGAGTTGAGAAATCTTGCAGTTCTCAAAACCGAATCAACTCAAGATTTTCTTAGCATAATGGGATTGGCCCAAAGTGATCTCATCCTCATTTCTGATCAATTTAATATTTAGAATAACATCTGCATCTCCTATGTCTTTCGTATCAAAGCATCTAGATAAGAAAGATTTGACCTCATCAATAACAGCAGTATTTGTCCCAAATATAAGCATGCCATCGACATACAAACACAAAATCACTCCTTGGCACCCCACCATAAAGATAATACACATACTTATCTACCTCATTCACGAGAAAAACCGGTGATGTTAAAGTTTTATCAAACGTCTCGTGCCATTGTTTAGGTGCTTCTTTTAGGCCATATATGGATTTGATTAATTTGCATATCTTATTTTACTATCCAAAAATCACAAAACCATCCTGTTGCTCCATAGATATTTCTTTCTCTAACTCTCCGTTAAGGAAAGTTATCTTCACATCCATTTGATGAATGTTTAGACTATGGGAAGAAGCTAATGCAATGAACACTCGAATGATGGTCAATCTGGCAACATAAGAGTAAGTATCAAAATAATCATCACCTTCTTTCTGGGCATAACCATTGGCCACAAGTCTTGCTTTGTACATATCAATAGTATCGTCAAGCCACATTTTCTTTTTAAAGATCCACTTACATCCAACAGGTTTACACTCGATAGGACGTTCAGTGATCTCCTAAGTCACGTTAGCTATGATGGAATCCATCTCACTATAGAGTATATTTTTCCAATACTCAGCATCAGGTAATGCATAAGCCTCTAAAAGAGTGTTCGGCACATTATCTATGAGATATACAATAAAATCTTCACCAAATATTTTCTCAACCCTTTGTCGCTTGCTCCTGCGAGGAGCGTCTTCGACTAAATTATTATATTCCTAAGTATTACCACAAACTGGTAGTGTATCACTCATTGGTTCAGAGATGGTGGTAGGTTCAAAATTACTATTATTCATAGTTTGATTATCCTCAGTTCGAGAAGTACTACCTGCAACTCTCATAGGATAAATATCCTCAAAAAATGAAGCATCTCTGGACACCATTATTGTGTTAACAATAATATCAGGAGTTTTTGATTTTACTACTAAAAATCTATAGGCCGTGCTATTATAAGCATATCCCAGTAAGACACAATCGACTATTTTAGTTCCAAACTTTCTCTTTTTCTGAAATGGTATATTAAATTTTACAAAACACACCCAAGTTTGCAAAAAGTTAACATTGGGTTTTCTCCCCTTCCATCCCTTATACGGAGTAATCTCACACCTTTTAATGATTACTTTGTTTAGAACGAAAGTTGCTGTCAAAATAGCTTCGCCCCCACCATATCTTAGGCATACTAGCACTCTCCAACATGGCATTCACCAAGCCTGTTAGTGTCTAATTTTTCCTCTTAGTCACCCCGTTTGATTGAGGTGAGTATGGTGGTGTAACTTCATGAACTATTCCTTGTTCAGCACAGAATTGGGAGAATTCATTAGAGATGTACTCTCCTTCACGATTAAATCTTAGTCTTTTAATTTCCATTTATAGTTGGTTTTTGACCTCAGCCTTATAAAATTTAAAATAGTTTAAAACTTCATCTTTTGTTTTCAATATATAGACATAACAATATCGAGATGCATCATCAATAAGAGTTAGAAAATATCTTTTGCCTCGTTTGGTCAATAATCCATTCATCTCACACAAGTCAGAATGGACAAGATCTAAAGGTGTCAAGTTATTTTCGTTCTGTAACCACTTAAAGGGTTTTGATGTTGTTTTGTTTGCACACAAGTTTGACACTTTGATCCTTTGACAATTTCACATTTTAGAATTACATCTAATATGGATATTTTAGTAATACTATCAAAATCAATATGACATAAACGAGAATGCCATATATTGGCCTCACATTTATTCAAACCAGTTGCAACATTCCGATTATAATACTCTAAAGTACTTACGCGGAACAAGCATCCGCTCTCATAGCCTTTACCAACAAAGTTACTAAACTTAGACATTACAATTTTGTTTGACTCAAATACTAGCTTATAACCATCCATACATAGGAGAGAACCACTAACGAGGCTCTTGTTTATTGTTGGCGTATGCTGCACGTTCTTTAAGTGGACAATCTTCCCTGAAGTAGGCCTCAGATCCACCGTACCAAACCAAGAAGAGAAGCATGTGGCCCGTTCCCCATTACGATAGAGGAAGCCCGGCTGCCTAATAAGAAGAAAATATCAGAACATACGTGAACATTAGCTCCAGTATCAACCCACCAATCAGTGGATTGACATGTTGAAAATATAATAGGTGAATTACCATACCCTTCTGTTGAGACCTCGTCTATGATCATCTTGACAGCCTTTTTCTTTGGCTGTTCACCATCCTTACTCTTGCAGAAATGATAGTCCTTCGCCATATAACCGTTTTTCACACACACAAAGTTGATGATGTTCCTCACATCCTTCTTCTTGGTTTTCTTCTTAAAACTAGTTGTCTTGTTTGGTTTAAAGTCTTTGTTTTTCTTGCCATATCTCTTTTTTATGATATTTGCATTGATCTAATTGTTTTGACTAGAAGTGCTTGATGCATCTTTTGCTCTTGCCTTTTCTTCCACATCAAGGGCAACAATGAGATTCTCAATATATATCTCTTCCCTCTTGTGCTTTAAGCAAGTGATGAAATCCAGCTATGAACGGAAAGTTTGGCAACAATGCCTGCAGCCACAAACTTAGGAGGCAAAATACAACCCATATGTGTATTCTCTCGACAATTAACTGTAGCTCATGAGCCTATGCAACTATCTGTTAGTGATATGCCCTAGTGGCAATTATAGAGATGATTGTATCACGTTTATATTTATGAGTTATTGAATAAGTATTATTATGTTCCTTGAAAGAATCATCAATTATAAAGATTAACGAGTATATAACTTATTGGTGAAAATCTTTTAACTTATGATGGTATCGTTCCAAATGTATCCTTAGTCGAAAGCCACTAGTAGAATACTAGTGACTCTATCGACCAGCACATGTAATGATTGATGACCATGTTTCACCGGTCATGAATATAGGGATATCGAATCAATAATATGAACACATGTTAGAGAACATGGTGTTGGATTGACCCACCTTGAGACACTGCTGAGATTGTTATGATTTCATGTGTCATCAGTTGGTCTCAAGCAATGATGATGTATAATCCTTAGATCTGAGATCAGCATAGTTTCCTATATGTGTAAGAGTATATGTTCGGGTTGCCAAACGCTACTCCGTAACTGAGGTAGTTATAAAGGTTGATTTCAGGTATGCTATGAAATATGCGGAGGAATGTGATTGGTCAGATATGGTATTTGCCTCTCCTAACATAACAGGAGAGATATCTCTGGGCCCCTCAATGTAGTCGGATAAAGAAAGTGCATGGTCGTGCCACTGGTGGTCGAAGAGTTTGACCACATAAAGTTATCCGAGACTTGACTTGATCGAGAAAGTATTGAACAGTTCATGGATGACATAATATCTCGTCTGAAGTTCAACCAGATATCGTGAGGCAAAGGAAGAATACACGAGTAGGTCGTCCACTTCGATCAGATACGGACTAGTCGTATGGAGATACGAGCTGGTCGTAGGTCAATCGAACATGATCAAAGTGGTCGAAACCTGGTCGTAAGGAGTTACGAACTGGTCGAGACCAAATATGAGCTGGTCATATAGAGATACGAGCTGATCGTTAGTGATAAGGATCTGGTTGTAGGTCATATTGCATTAAGGTTTGTCCGATATAATTCATGTGCATTCAAGAATCGTTATATCCTGCTAGGGACCGTTAATGACCCGTGACCAGAAAGGAGTTTTCGAGTCACAACCGATTACGCATGAACCTAATGGGTCACACACTTAACTGGTTGGACTAAAACAATACGGATACGATTCGCCAAACGTGTTCGGATAGGATCCGTCACGAGCACTATATAAGGAGATGCTTGAGGCTATTGGGAGATATGAGAAAACGAGACACACAATAAGAGTTGACGTGAGTTACTCCAAACCCTGCTGCTATCTTCTTAAGAGAGCCTTTTCGTGTGACTTAGTGCTAGCACACCGGCGTACAGTGTTCCTTCCCGACGTGTGGATACCGTGGAGGCGCTACTGCGGTTGCTGTTGCGTTTGAGGGCGACTCATATAAAAATTTGGTGTTAAATATTGAATTAATTAATTAGTATACTATAAATGCAACATTTGATATGTCTTTTGAAATATGTATTTTTAATGAATCGAAAAAACAACAATACACCCTAGGGTCAGGTTGTTCATCATAAACACATTATAGATAGCCCATACCCAACTTCAGATGACAAGAAGCCAACACTTGCAAAACAACATAAAAAGATAGATCTAAACCATTTTCAATTCTCTCTCTTTACCAAGTTAGATCTAGAATACAATACAAGGAACAAATTACGTACTAATCGTCGATAGTCAAGAACAAATTTCCAAATCTGCAGTCTCCTTTCATCAAATCGCCTCAAAGCCACACCTCCAGCAGCAGCAGCGAGAACAGAGCTATAATTTAAAACAGATCGATCTATGAGGGTCGGGTCTGCAATAAATGATATTATCACACCGTCTATGATGAGGATGAGAAGTCACACATGATTCGTGTTGCAAGATGGTTTTTAACACGAACCATATGTGATATTACATCTTCACAGACGATTTTTACTGCTAAAAGTAATGCAGACGGCCGTTAAACCAAAATCGTATGTAATTGTATTTAATAAAGACGATTTTAGTCAACCGTCTGTGATAAGATATTCAGTATTAACTTTTTTTTATAGTAGTGATTAGACATCTAGATTTCGATCTATTCTCTACCACGACCTATATAATGCGCTCAATTATGAGCTAAAAAAATGCTAACTACGTGAGGTGATGAGCTCATGGACAGTACTTTTCTCTCCTTTGATTGAATGGCTGAAAGTATAGCCAGGAACATCAAATCCTGTTTGCTCGAAAAAGTGTGTTTATATAGTCTTTCTAGGCATGATAATTGAGACTACTAGTGATGATTTACTCCCTCTTGCACGATAATCCAACCATATCGTGGCACAAAGACAATAATTCACTCAACTCGAGAGTGATTTTTAGGGGCAGGGGAGTTTACCTTGCAAGCACTTTTATCGTCGTAGAAGGCGCACCATTCGATCTCTTCATCATACTTTTAAAATGGACTTAAACAAAGGAGGACATACAAGAAAGGAACAAAAGAGCAACGGTGAAGAAGCAGCATCACCAGAACACAGGCTAGTGGACTGCTAGACAGACGGTGGAAGCGAGGGTGTTCATTCCATCCACTAGGATTTAATCTTAGGATCGATATCATCTGTCTTATTATATATATATATATGGAATGTATTTAGTGCTAATAGATAATTCAGTGCTAAAATGCTAATACCAATCTTGACCGTTGGAGGTGGGATCATATATGGTGTTTAATGAAGACTCATTAATAAAAGTGCATTGAAAGTAGGAACATACAAAGTGATTAAATGGTGTAGAGGTGGGAGCCCACATTAATCTTGGTTGTTAAATTTAGATCCAACGGTCAAGATTAGTATTAGCACTTTAACACTGAATTATCCATTAACACCAGATACGCTCGTGTGTGTGTGTGTGTGTATATATATATATATATATATATATATATATATATATTCAGCCGAAAAACATATATCTACGCTTTGTAAGACCTCGGAGACTACGCAAAATTCCTAAAATGTGTAGTGGGTTCCACGTGTGTGGGCGTGTGTAGCGTGCATCCCCTGTACTCTCTAGAAGAAGTGTCACCACTCGCTAAAATATACCGGGTAGTTAACTAAATTCCTGAGAAAAAATGAATCTTGCCAATGCGTCTCTCTCGCTGCATAAGTGCATATCATGTTTGTAATGGAGCACACTGTAGTCTAAGTATCATGCTTGATCATATTGAAAAAGGTAAAACTAGTTACATGACACTGAATTTTTATGGTAAAATTGAAAAATTGTGTTTTTGTTGAAACACACCAAATTTTTATATCTCTTCGACGTAGACTATTATAATAGTATTATCCTGACTACTGGTGAGGAAAAAACGTGCAAAATGTCGTATTTGCCCCTCCATAGTCTATCATCCCTTCTTCCTCCATTCTTCTTCTCTCTCCAACTCAGCAAACAAACGAGAGAGGAAGGACCGTCCATGGTGCTCGGCCTTTGTCTTCACCAGGCTGCTCTGCGCCCGCATCCACCTCAGAGCCGCCGCGGCCGAGCACGCCGCCTGGCTGCATCGTCCACAACGTTATCTTGCTACTGGGAGTCTGGGACGCATACAAGCGCAAAGGAAAACAAACATTTGCAAGAACCGCGCGCATAAATCGACCAATACTGCTGACTCATACACTTACAGTTAAAACAAACGAATAAATTATCCAACAGCGGCGGAGATAAGATGGAAGTGCGAAGATGAATGAACTAGTACGGTAGTATAATCGGAACAAATTACTTTAGCGTTCTACCGATCTATATTTACAAATAAAAATTGTGAGTAAACAAGATGAAGATTTCAAAATTTTAGTTAATGTATGCACACATCAACCTGTACCTTGTGTACTAGTAAATGTATGTAGCATGTTTTCAAAAAAATTAGGGTACAGATTTACGCCATGAACCTACAAAGATCCGCCACTGTCATCCAGGCTCAGTAAGCTGGTCTGCTGATCTTTAATCAATGGGCCAGAGCCCCAAGAAACACTTCCGTTACTGAATCACAGCAATCTAAAGAAACGGGCTACAGGGACACACACACAGAGAGAATGCATTCCTACAAACGGTTGGCATGATGGCCAAGATGCGAAACAACTCACAAGAACTACCAAGAATCCAGCTCACGAATTCAATCCATTACCATTTCGTCTCTCGTTGAAAAAGTACTACCATGCTTGGATGGAGCAGTCTCCAAGTTTTAATCCACCGTTGGGACAAACAAACGGCGAGCTTTGAATATAGCATAGCACTAATTTAATCCTAGTGTCATGATCGAGTTAATTGTGTTATTAGGGCAAGGCCCACCATTAGCATTCCAGTCTACCAACCACCATGATAAGAGACGAGCAGTGAGGCGATAGGTTGCTTTAGTTTTTTCTCTTTGATAAATAAACGAAGAGGCAAGCTTGGCTAAAGAGATAAGAACAAACTAGTCAAATATGAACACTACATTGGGTCACAATATTTTCAAACTTTGGGATGGCCCAGAGAGACCCTAATAACCTGTTAGAGTTTATAGGCAGGACCCAAATAATATTTTTTATAAATCTTAAAAATCTTAAAAATTCACTCATGCATGGTGAAAGGTAAGAAGTTTAGTATTATATTACTAGACTAGGTGGGAGGTGATCAACTTATAAAATAAAATTGGTCTTACCTAGTTGAAACAAGCAAAAGAAGACCATGCGTGCACTCCCTCGCTCGATATCGCCCGCGCGGCAAGCGCTTGAATGGTGCGGTGATTTCGGGTCCAGTTGTGTGCGGAGCAACAATTTCTTTTTGTATCTCATAAACCTACGAGATGACATGGCATATCCGCATACAATAAATTGGAGCGGATATGAACAGTTCAAACCGAACATTTGAATCCCATTGCACGCGTTAATTGTGCTTTAATACGGTTTTCAATTTTTGTTGCACGGTGATTGCCCTTCCTTTCTAGCTCATTTGTGTCTATATGAGGAGACGTCCTCTCGATCCAGATGCACACGAGAGAAAAAAAATCATTGTTCTCCGCTCCTATGTGCTGCACTACTTCTGACTACTTCATCCTTGTACCGGCGTGCACCATCGCGGGGAGATATGTGTATTTGATATTACAATCTTGTACTGTTCATAGTTGAAAATATAGCTAGTATATATATTTGCTTTTATGCTGATCATTGTTTTAGGAATTAAAATCACAATTGTGCACTTATATCAAACATAACCGAGAAATGATATTTTTTTGTGCGTACAGTGTGAAACGTGGCCTGGTCAGTGATAGTCTAGGAGCAATAGTCAGCTAATCCACTGGCTCTGTACCACATAAATACAGCCACAAAAATGAAACCATGCGCTTATCATTGCTAAATAGCGGTGAAGCCCTGTTTGGAACCGTAGTATTCTTCAGTCAGAGCTGATATTTCTTATCCTCTAAAATTGTACAGAATTTCATTATTTCAAACGAGACCTAAATTTTAAACCAAAGGAGCTCCAGCTTCTATGAAAACAGAGTTCACAAAGGTACACAAGAAAACGGGGCCTAAATTGTAGGTATATGCGCACTTTTGTGATTATTATCATTCCTAAAATAATAATAGAATCAACAGTAGCTTAATCATCAACTCAAATATATATATCTCATATATATGCGATAACATGACAAATCCTAGAACAAAAACACTACAAATAGAAGTAGGAATCATCAGCATCGCATGACAAATATTTAGGAAGTAGGACCTAGCTATATCAAGTGATATCACTATGACTTACATAGAATCGCTCCAGCGAAAGTCATAGTAGAGTCTGATGTGAAGAAGACAACACGAAGTGGATGATGGAAGAAGTCGTGAGCAATCACGCGAACGCTTCCAAAAAAACCTGATTCGCCTCCAATCCGTGTAGGATCACGAGGGGCACCAGCTTCGGAGACACTGCTCTCCCCGTGTCGGTGCACGCCGAATAAGGGATGGAGTAGCCTGATGCGTAGCACAGAGGAACATGGCAAAAATCTGGTACTGCTCTATCTCTCTATTCCAAGTCTGAGAGGAGACTTCTCTCCCACATATAGAATCAGCCAAGAAAAGAAACTGCCACAATTACATCACAGAAATGTTTTGGAAATCGTATTAAACGTAGTTAATACATGCCATAAAAGCCCCATTGAATTAGTGTAATTTAAACTTTCAGTTTCCAATTCCTATACGTGTATTGCATGGTTTTGAGATGCAAAAAGAAGTAGCAGCCCCACACCCAACCGGACACAAAATCGTCGGACCATTCACGCGCACGTCGCATACGGGCGGGCAATGGCATGGCAAGGCGAGGCGAGGCGAGCGAGTGCACACGTGTTTTTCTTTTGCTTGCTTAAACTAGGTGAGATCAACTCCACTTTATAAGTTGGTCTCCTCCTACCTAGACTAGCAATGTGGTACTAAACTTTCCATCTTTCATCATGAATGAGTGAGCCTTTGGGATTTTTCTATGATTTATTTACAATATTATATAGACCAAGCCCATAAACTCCAACACCCCCCTACCAGATCCCAAAGCACCACGAATTTGTCCATAATTCCAAAGTGTTGTTGTTATATCGTCTTTTCGGTGGATACCGATTAATGTTGAACATTCACCTAGAACCTCAAGCTACACTCGCCCACAACTACACAATGAACTAAACCTTGAATTGGTATTTTTGTGCAGACAAGTTTCACCTAAGGCATTTGCTGATACTTGGTCGTCGATAGAATACTCATCGGGAGGAGCATATAGGTTATACTCATGTATCTCTTCGTGTGCTTCTTAGAGATCCCCCACATCTCATGAACTGCGACCAACAGTCAGGCTCATATAGGCGTGTTATTACAAGAATACCATGTAGGACGGTATTTTGCTGTTAAGCCTCAGAGCACATTAAGACAAAGGCATCTTTCCTTACATTAATTAGAGTATTGTATCTCCAACAGAGTGAGAAATGAAGTAAGAATGTACTCTACTATTATCCAAACAGTTTGTTTTTCCCAAAGCCTATTTCACGGATATCTGATCACATAGGTTTGGGTTACCACTGTGTGTAACTCACGTGGGTTTCATTCTCATCTCCTTTGATGCACTTTCAATCATATTCTGTGATAGTCCCTTTGTAAAGGGGTCTGTCAGAGTTTTAGTTATTTGGATATAATCCACAGTTATCACTCTTGAGTTTCTTAATTTTCTAATATACTTCAACCGTCTTTTCACATATCTTGAGGATTTCATATTATCCTTTGCACTTGTCACTTTTATGATAATTGTTTCTTTATCACAATACATAAGGATAGTTAGAATTGATTTTTCAACCACTAGTAAATCCATCAAGAGTTCTTGTAGTCATTCTGCCTCAATAGTGGTTGTGTCTAACACTGTGAGTTCTGGCTCCATGGTTGACCTTGTCACTATGGTCTGTTTGCAAGCCCTCCATGAAACGGCGACACCACCTAGAGTGAATACATATCCACTCCTAGTCTTTATCTTATCAGCATCAGAAATCCAATTGAAATCATTGTATCCCCCATAACACCAGGATTACCCAGTATAGTGAATTTCGTAACTCATTGTATCTTTCAAGTAGCGTATAACCCGTTCAAGTGTGTACCAATGATGTTTACCCGGATTAGCAGTAAACCAGCTTAATTTGCTTACAACAAAAGAGATGTCAGGACGGGTAGCGCTAGCTAAGTACATGAGTGAACCAATAATCTGATAGTACCTCAATTGATCCTTTCCTAGTCTTCGGTTCTTTCGAAGTAATAGACTAGGATCATAGGATGTTGGAAAGGGCTTGCTTTCCATATAGCCAAAACGACTCAAGACATTTTTCGCATAATGAGATTGCAGCAAAGTAATCTTATTCTCACCCTTGATCAACTGAATGTTTAAAATAACATCGGCTCTCCCAAATCCTTCATGTGAAAATTTTGGGATAAAAATGACCTAACCTCGTTAATCACGTCAATATTTATCCCAAAGATAGGTATATCATCAACATACAAACATAATATTACCCCTTTACCCCACCATAGCGATAGTATGCACATTTATCGGTTTCATTTACCGCAAACCCCGCAGATGTCAAAGTTCTGTAGAACTTCGCATGCCATTGCTTAGGTATATGTTTAAGACCATACAAAGATTTCAATAACTTACCGACTTTTCCCTCTTGTCCAGGTACTACAAATCCATCAGACTGATCCATATAAATTTCCTCATCCAACTCTCCATTGAGGAAAGCTGTCTTTACGTTCATTTGATGGACAATAAGACCAAGTGAGGCAGCCAAAGATAATAGTGCTCGAATAGTGGTTAATCTGACAACAGGTGAGTAAGTATCAAAGAAATCCTCGCCTTCTTTTTTAGTGTAACCTTTAGCCACAAGCCGAACCTTGCACTTTTCGATTGTACCATCAGACCTAAGTTTTTGTTTCTTGAACACCCACTTGCATCCAACTGGCTTGCAACCAAATGAACGATCAGTGACATTCCAAGTTCCGTTAGCGATAATGGAATCCATTTCACTAAAAACTGCATCCTTTCAATACTCTGCATCAGTAGATGTATATGCCTTTAAAATAGATTTGGGAACATCATCACAAGGTACATAGTGAAGTTATCACCAAAAGATTTTACAATCGTTTGTATCTTACTCCTTCGAAGAGCTACAACACTACATCCTCCTCATGTACGTGTTCATGTGTGTGTTCAATGTACTCAATTGGAGCAGTAGGTTTAGGTGTTAAATCATTTACTTGACTAGAAGAGCTGGGTGAATTCTTCATGGGAAATATATTTTCAAAGAAAATAGCATCTCAGGATTCTATTATTATATTGATTGGTATGTCAGATATCCCGGATTGAACTGCTAGAAACATATAGCTTGTACTATGATGAGCATATCCTAGGTAGATACAGTCCACTGTTTTACGTCCCAGTTTGCACTTTTCAGTTATTGGAACATTGACTTTTATCAAGCACCCCCAAGTACGCAAATATGAGAATGGCGGTTTTCTCTCTTTCCAACTTTCGTACAGAGTTACCTCACTATTTTGTGGGGACTCTATTTAGGACATGACACGCGGTCAACGCAGCCTCTCCCCACCATGCCTTAAACATACCCGCAGTATCTAACATGGCATTCACCAAGTCAGTCGAGGTGCAGTTCTTTCTTTCGGCAACCCCATTGGAATGGGGCGAATATGGAATTACCTTTCATGGATAATACCATGTTTCGCACTAAACTGATTGAACTCATTAGAAAAATACTCTCCACCATGATCGGACCTAATTATTTTAATCAACCTCAGCTTTATAAGTTTTAAAGTAGTCTACTGCCCCATCCTTTATTTTCAACAAATACACATAGCAGTATCTAGTGAAATCATCAATTAAAACCATGAAATATATTTTTCCTTTTTTTGTCAACATACCATTCATCTCACACAAGTTTGAATGTATGAGTTTCAATTTTTCCGAATTTCCTTCCTCCACGGCCTTGTGAGGCTTTCGAGATTGCTTCACTTGCACATAAATTTAGCATTTGGAACCTATGACAATGGAAAAGTTTAGAATTAAATTTAAACTAGAAAGTCGAGACATACAACCAAAATTTATATGGCATAAACGTGAGTGCCACACATTGGCCTCACCACCATTTGTAGAGTCATAAATATGGTTCACAACCATATTATAAAAATCTGAATTTGAAAAACGAATTAAGCCTCCGCACTCATAGCATTTTCCAATAAAGAATCCAAATTTTGACATGGCTACTTTATTCGACTCGAAAACCAACTAGAACCCATCTCGAGATATAAGGGAACCGCTGAAGAGATTCTTATTTATTGTAGGGCCATGCTGCACGTTCTTCAAGCGCACAATATTTCTGGAAGTGAACTTTAGATCTACCGTGCCAATACCAAGAACAGAACCATGTAACACATTCCCCATTAGAACAGAGGAACACCGTGCGGCCTGGTAAGATGAAAAAATAGATGCATAAGTGCATACATGAATATTAGCTCTCTATGTCAATTCATGGTAGATTAACGTGCCGAAAAGACACTAGGTAAATTACCATACCCAGATGCGTTGACATCGTCAATAATCACATCAGCGGACTTCTTATGCATTGGATGATTTTCTTGTCCATCTGTTTGCGGCCTTTCTTGGCCTAATAACCAGTCTCGTCCCAAACAAAGTAAGTAATATCCTTCATGTTCACTTTCTTCTTACCGTTGTTGGTCTTTTTGAAGTTGGTGGTTGAAACAACCTTGCCTTTCCCTTTGTCAATATGTTGCATGATGTTCTCCCTAAACGGTCCATCTTGCACCATTGATGTCACATCCTTTGCCCGAGCCTTCTCTTCAACATCAAGACTAGCAACCAGATCCTCGATGGAAATATTTTGCCTCTTGTGTTTCAGAGATATGGCAAAATTCCTCCAAGTTAGAGGCAATTTGGCAATAATGCCCCCAGCCACAAATTTGTTAAGCAATTGACAACCAAGGTGGGAAAGTTCCCTTACAACGAATTGTAGTTCATGAGTCTGCTTGACTACAGAACGGTTATTAACTATTTTATAATCATGATATTGTTCCATAACATACAATTCATGTCCAACATCTAAGGCAGCGAACTTGTGTTCGAGTGCATACCATAGATCTGCAGCGTTCTTCATGTGCATATACACATCACAAAGCTGGTCAGACAATACGCTTAGAATGCACCCGACAAGTATTGTTGTAGCCGTGTTGTAATTTGTTATTTGTGCAATAGTACGAGATCCTACAGGACCTCGTATTACGACTCAAAATACATTCATAACCGAGAGCCATAATTGGACCCTTGTCTGCCATCTCTTGAAGTTCACACCAGTGAACTTCTCCAGTTTCATAGCATCGGCAAAACCAGCCATCACAAAGTGTCTATCAGGTTTTTGGGTTGTTAGACATATGCACGCTTTTGTGATTATTATAATTCCTAAAATAATAATTGAATCAACAGTATCATATATACTAGGCATGTTTAGAACTATGAATAATAGCATGATCATCAACTCAAATATATCTATCTTATATATAAGTGCTAAAATAGTAAAGGCTAGAATAAAAATACTACTAATAGAAGTAGAAATCATCGTCACGTGAAAAATATCTCGGAAGCAAGACCTAGCCATATCAAGTGATATCACCGCGACTTATAGAGAATCGCTCCACGAAGGTCGCGGTAGAGTATGATGCAAAGAAGAAGACGAGAAGTGGATGATGGAGGAAGCCGTGAGCAGTCGTAGGATCACGAAGGACGCAGGCTTTAGAGACACTGCTCTCCCCACGTTGTTGAACGCCGAAGAAGAGTAGTCAAGGTTGCACGTCACAGAGGAACAAGGCAAAAATCTGGAACTACTCTCTCTCTCTCTCTATTCCAAGTCTGAGAGGGAACTTCGCTCCCTCATATGGAATAAGCCAAGAAAAGGAACTGACGCAATTACATCACGGAAACGTTTTGGAAACCGTATTAAACGTGGTTAATACATGCCATAAAAGCCATGTTGAATTAGTGTAATTTAAACATCCAGTTTCCAATTCGTATTGGTGTATTGCATGGTTTTGAGATGCAAAAAGAAATAGCAGCCCCACACCCAACCGGACACGAAATTGTCAGACCATTCACTCACACGCGGGCGATGGCGTGGCGTGGCGAGCGAGCGAGCGCATATATTCTTCTTTTGCTTGCTTCAACTAGGTGAAACCAACTCCACCTTTTAAGTTGGTCTTCTCCGACGTAGACTAGTAATAAATATGGTACTAAACTTCTCATTTTCTATCATGTATGAGTAGATCTTTGGAATTTTTCTTTGATTTATTTAGAATATTATACGGGCCAAGCCCATAAACTCCAACGTAAATATGTATGGAGTATATTATGTATATTTTTGACCGGTCAGGTGATGTCCAGTAGAAACCACTTGAACAGAGATGCCCAAAACAATCGAGAAATGGTATTTCTCCTAACCAAATTGGCAACGAGCGGAGTGAAGGCAAAGAAATGCATGTCAAATTAAACTGGGCCACCAGAATAATCACATGGGATCTGGAAAAAGATGTTTGGATGGCACGCTGATTCGAGACGAATGCTAGGCATGCTGCATGCTGCAACCTGCCGAATCAAATATGCAGCTTTGGTCGCGACACGCTAGACAACGATAGGTTGCGAGTAGAATCGCACTTTGCTGAAAGTAATGCCATGGGAAAGGGGACAAAATAGAAGTTACACAATAGTGGCTGTGTTGTGCAAGGGTTACATTATGTTGTTCCAGAAAAGGCACCTAAACGGAGATCCAAAGCTCTCCTGTGCCGTTCTCGCACACCGGCAGGCAAAGCTTGCTGATGCCGTCCATGGCTCCGGGCTCCAAAGTCCACTCTCTACACTTCAAACTGAAAGGGTTAAAAAAAAAAAAAGCAAAAGCAGTGAGATAATGCTGCTCTCTTTTAAGTGGATACTATATCCTTTGGGAAAATCCGATCTATGTAATCGGTAGTTTTGCCGTTTTAGATTTTGTCACTTTTTAATTGGCTCTATGCACTAGAATCACAAACTTCTTTGATAAATATCATTTTGACAATATCAATATCCGTTAACCGGGCGAAAAGGCTATTTTACCCTTCCAAATATGTTGAACTTGCAATTAGATGCCATCACAAATATGAAGAGAGAGAGAGAGAGAGAGAGAGAGAGAGAGAGGTTTAGGAAGAGAGAGAAAGAAAAAGGTATGTGCATTTCTAGAATTTTGAGAAAAAGTGAGTATTAATAATGACAAAATTCAAAGAAGTTTGTGATTTGAGTGGCATTGAACCAATTAGTGAAAAAAATTAGCAAAATCCAAAACTGCAAAACAACCAGTTGCATAGACTGGATTTTACCTTATCCTTACAACTCCTTGGGGTGTGTTGCATTCAGTTTTTTTTTTTTAAAAAAAAAAACTAGGTTAGCTCATTTTAATGTTTGGCAGAAAACTTAGTCTGAAATGTTTTGGATAGAAAAGCAAAACTCATGTGGATTTTATTATTTCACCTTTATGGTTATGGAGCTAGTAGGCTTTGACAAGGTGAAGTCTACTCTCCCTAACTCAGATTTATTTTTTATTAATTAATTTTTTTAATTTTATTTTAAAGTTAATCCTCTGAACTTTTATTTTCAATTTTGACCCTTTTAGTCATGTCATTATCTGTGACGTGATAAAACAACACTGTCACACCAGCTCGTATCTGGGCAAACACTTGTCACGCCACCACCCGTGGCGTAACAAAAAGTGATATTTTAGCGGATTTATCATATAACGTGATAATGTTATTTTATCATGCCACAGTTGGCGTGACCAAAAGGATTAGAATTGAAAATAAAACTCGTGATGATTAACTTTATTTTTTAAAAAGGTTAATTAATAAAAAAGTTCCCCTAACTCATAGTCTATCTTTAAACTACAAATCAAACGCAACTTTAAAATAAGATAATAAAATTATATATTTGAACTATTTGATTCTATGGGAAATAATTTCCATCCTTTAGATGAGCTTGATTATTATCACGCCAATCGAATCATGGAGATTGCAAACTTGCATCTCGTATTCTAAGGGCACTTTCGATCCAATACGCCCATCTATCGCATTGTATTCGTTCGAGTACAACAATCACTAAACAATAGCAGTTTGAAACTTTAAATACGTATCTTGGCTATTGGCTCCCATGAAGAGCTCGAGCTGGACCGTTGACCCAACGAATAGAAAAGTTGTCAGTGAGCTCAGGTCCTCGATCGATATCCATTGACATTATACCAAGGAATCGAACTAAAGTACTCGCTGTTAAGACAATTGCCATGAGTACTTAGAGAATAATCATAATCATTTTCAGTAGGGGGCTTTTCAAGGGGGAAAAAAAAAAAGACTCCCGGGCCGCTAAGGAAAAAAAGACTCCCGTGCTGCCTGAAAATGGGGGCTTTTCAAGGAAAAAAAAGACTCCCGGGCCGCTAAGGAAAAAAAGACTCCCGTGCCGCTCCTACGGGCGGCCCAGGAGGCCGTGTCCCACAACCCCGAGAGCCTCTGCTTCCAGCGCCATCGCGGCTCTAGCATTGGCAGCAACCCTCCTCCTCCAAAGCCCCCCCCTCCTCTTTTTCTCTCCCTCCCTCTCCTCCTCTTTATTTTTAGATCTCACCGCAAGAGACGAGCGAGCGACGATGAGGCGGCGAGATGACCTACCGGATCTGGTCGTTTGTTGTTGTCGACGGTGGTCATCTTGGGCGGAGCTACCGCCATAGGGCTCGCTGGTGTTTCCCTCTTTGGTGGCAAGATTTAGATCTAAATCTAGTTGTCATCCCGCACTAGGTCGTCGTGCCACCGAACTCTTCCTCTATGTCGTGTCCTTGTCTCCCTGTCGGCTTCCCTCGAGCGGGCGCTCCACCACTACCTGACGAGGCCACCGGTCGACCATTACGCCCGTGGGCCCGGATGGCGCGTGTTGTGCGAATCCCCATGGGTCCACGGTGCTCCACGCCTGGGAAGTCGCCAATGTCGACGTCTGCTGACACCCGGAGTCTCCATCGTCGTTGGTTATAGAGCCTCCCCATCACCCTCTTCCCCTGCAGGCCCGTAAAGTTCTGCCATAGTCCGAGAGTCCTTCTCACCTGTGGATCCGGAGGCCCTGCCGTTCCTCTCCGGATCACGTCGTAATTCGTCGTCGGCTATCAGCTCCAAGTGTTGTCCGTTCACCGGCCTGTGTTCTTACAGAGAGGACCCAACCATGTTGCTTTGTCGAGGGCACTCGTGTAGGTCGTTGTCCCGAGGAGTAGCAGGCCTACCATTTGAAGATGCCCGAATAGTCGGGCTATTGCCATCGGAGCTGTTGTCATGAGGCGTAAAACGACTATCCTAGAGGCCTCGTGTGTAGTAGCTTGTCCATGCCACCATGGATGAGCCGCGTGGGAGGAGGGGAGAGGAGTCGGAGATGTTGACTTCTTATATGTGTCGTTGTCCGTCGTCATCGAGGGGAGGAGCCGCTTCCTCACCCAATTCATTCTAAAGTTCCTTGCTGGTTGTCCTATTAGTGTGGGGATTCACGTTGCTTCTGCTTCTATTCTTCCCTCTCAAGCTTTGTGCATTGGTGATCATGTACATTGTCTGATAACGAGTTCGAAGCTTCAGTGTGTCGGGTGGTGAGAGTGTTGTCCTTCCCTTGGTTATGGTATGTGTTTTCCGTGTGTCTGAGCTAGTCGGTATTACGGCATTTGCTAGATGAGTTTTGCCTCTAGCCTTAGTGTTGATGTTAAGATGCTATGAGACATTCCGTATGTGTTTCTTTTCCGCCAGGGTATTTTTTCCCTGGGATCGATGTATATATTTTTTTGTTTTACTCCGGTTAAGTCCATATAAAGGGCAGTCCTACTGCTCTCCATTCTAAAAAAAAATCATTTTCAGTTAACGCTATTACATTTGATAAGTCATTTGCCAATTTTGCACTAAGCGGTGCGGTGGCGCGTGCCCTAACGCCGTGGCCGTGAAAAGTGACGGTGCCGTCGTCTCGGTCGTATCCGGTGGAGGGCTCTTCCGGATCCCAGAGGCCATTAAAAACGGCCGCCCTCCACAACCATCTCTTCCCCTTCTCCCACCTCCCACCCCACATGTCCCCGCCTTCCTCCCCGCGCTCTTGCTCTCGCAGTTTCCCACTCCCCGCACTAATGGCAAAGGCAGCTTTGCTTTCCTACTGGAGGTAACCGTCGGTTAGACCGTCATCCGTCCGTCCCTCTCTGCTTCTTGGCCTCTTTGAATCATCTACTGGTTTCTTGATTCCTACGAGCCCGTAGGACATTTACTTGGGGTGTGGATTTGGCTGAGGGAGGAGGCTGGTTGAAGATTTGTGGTGGAATCCCGTGGGGATTGATGGTGGGATATATGGAATGGGTCCATGATTGGTTGCTGTGGGACGCCTTCTTGGAATGCGGAGGGATCCGGAGGCCACCGATTAGATAGCGGCAGGGGAAGAGAGGAGGACGAGGAGGCGGAGGCCGCCGTTAGCACCCACCACCCCGAGGCGCGAGCACCAGCCATGGGGGAAGACCTCGTCACCACCCTGTCCATGGAGAACGGCGGCGGCGGCGGCCAGCACGGCCCTTGCACCCTCCTCTCCATGGACCCCTCCGGCCACCTCGACGACCGCGCCGTCGGGGTCATGGTGCAGCCCCGCATCGGAGGCAGCGTTGGCGGCGGCGCGCGCGCCCACGCGGTGTCGCTCTCCGGCGCGCCCCCGCCCGACATCAACCAGCCGTGGCAGACGGACCCCTGCGACATGCTGGATGTCGGCCTCGGGCCGCAGGTCTATGATGGCGAGGCCGTGCTGAGCAGCGCTCCGAAGGCCGGGAGCCGGAAGACCGCCAAGCGCGGTGACAGCATCTGGGGCGCGTGGTTCTTCTTCACGTTCTACTTCAAGCCCCTGCTGTTGGACAAGTGCAAGGGCAAGATCGTCCGGGACGCGCACGGCGTGTCGGGCTTCGACAAGTCGGACCTCCGGCTCGACATGTTCCTGGTGCAGCACGACATGGAGAACATGTACATGTGGGTGTTCAAGGAGCGACCGGAGAATGCCCTTGGGAAGATGCAGCTGAGGAGCTACATGAACGGGCACTCACGGCCCGGTGAGCCGCAGTTCCTGTTTAGTGTTGACAGGGGATTTGTCCGATCGCACCGGATGCAACGCAAGCACTACCGGGGGCTCTCGAACCCTCAGTGTATCCATGGGATTGAAGTGGTGAGATCACCAAATCTTGCAGGTATCACCGAGGTAGACCGGAGGAGGTGGGTGGAGCTTACAGGGAGGGAGATCAATTTCACGATCCCACAGGAGGCCAGTGATTTTGGGACATGGAGGACTATGCCAAACTCAGAGCTTGAGCTGGAGAGGCCACACCCTATCATGAAGAGCAATTTTCACCAACACCCAACGAAGATGCCAAATGGATCAGGCTTGAATTTGTCATCACCGTCCAACCATTCAGGGGAAGATGGTACGGATCTCTCCCCGGTTAGCAGCAAGCGCAGGAAGGAGGTGTTTCCACATGCCATGGACGAGGAATGCTTCTTGCCGTTGAACTCTTGCAATGGGAGATCACAACAAGATGTGGAGATGCATTCGGTAGCGCAGCCTTCATGGCTGCACGAGTTCACCGGGGTGATGAGAAAGGCTTGCGGGCCAGTGACTGCCGCCAAGTCTATTTTCGAGGATGACCAGGGCTACTTAATAATGGTCAGCTTGCCATTTGTTGATCAGCAGAGGGTGAAGGTTTCGTGGAGGAACAGTCTTACTCATGGTATAGTAAAGATCCTTTGTGTCAGTACAGCCCGGATGCCATGCATCAGAAGACATGATAGGGTTTTCAAGCTCGCCGATCGTACGCCCGAGCACTGCCCTCCTGGGGAATTCATCCGCGAAATACCTCTGGCTACCCGAATCCCTGAAGATGCTAAACTGGAGGCGTACTTTGGTGAGGCTGCTGCAGTGCTTGAGATCATGGTTCCCAAACGAGGGAACGGGCCAGAAGAACATGAAGTTAGGGTCTCTATGCGCCCTCCTCACCTTGGAGCTAACGATCTACTTCTGACGTAAGTAATGGAAGGTCTCTTCACCGTGTTGTGTTTTGTTTGTGACCACCAGATCAAATCCCCAGAAGAGTTCAGAATTAAGGTATTATTAGCATGCTTGTTGCGTGGTGGTTGTCATTTCGAGTACTTGCAGCACTAGGCCTCTTCAGCAACAAGGATTTGCTTGGAGACTAGTTTGTTCTAGCATGTATGTTGTGGGTGTCTTTTTAACCCTCGTGCTCTCCTTTTTAGCACATGGTGGGGTTGCTTGTTCTAGAATTTGTACCAAGTTCAATTAACAAAATAAATTGTCTAGTTCTTTACTACTACTACATGTTTGGTTAGTACCAGTCTGTACGATTCAAAATTTACGCTGTTCTTTACCAAGAACTAATTCATTGCAAAGCACTCCTATATATCTTTGACTTATCTTCCAATCAAGCATCCAGATTCTGAAAGCCTCCTAAAGCAAAACTTTTCATGTCAAGCGGGCGGTCGAGACTAAATACGGTACACTAGGGGCAAAGTTTGTAGCCCTTTGCCTGAACTAGGGAAGAAAAGAAGCAGCTGTTTTCAATGATACATGTGCTGAAACTACTCTAGTGATCAGCAACAAACTCCATTAAAATTCAGCTCACACAGATAGCCTGTAGTACCACACCGTTTCAGGGTGAGTACTGAGAGTAGTAGTAGACTGCACCTAAGTCTCTGACCCAAGTTACGTAAGGCTGTACCAGCCGTAATTCAGGCAGCAAAGTCATAAATTTCGGTAGGACGTGTGCCGCGGAGCATGTGAGTATGATCTCCGCACAAGAACGATTGAGATTAGAGAACGGAGTTGAAATGAGCAACGAAAGATAGAACAAGAAAGAAAATATTTTTGCGAACTTATTTATTAACCTCAGCTACAAAAGTTCAGAACTACATTGATACGGGACTTTCGAAGGCTTCCCCATCTCAAGACTTACCACGAGTCCACAACTGAAAACCGAGGCCAAACACAATAACAAGTTCAGACTCCCTCGCCACCAAAATTAACCAACTAGAGCACTGCCAGATTAATCGACCTCCTCAATCTTGGGACCCGCGCCGCTTCCACCGGTCGGCGCGTGCTCGTTCATGCCGGCGGTGCCACCCATGTCCGCGCCAGCGCCCTGGTACATCTTTGCGATGATGGGGTTGCAGATGCTCTCCAGCTCCTTCATCTTGTCCTCGAACTCGTCCGTTTCCGCGAGCTGGTTGCTGTCGAGCCAACTGATGGCGCCGTTGATGGCGTCCTCGATCTTCTTCCTGTCGTCCGCCGAGAGCTTGGAGGCGATCTTGTCGTCCTTGATGGTGTTCTTCATGTTGTAGGCGTAGTTCTCGAGCGCGTTCTTGGCATCCACCTTCTTCTTGAGCTCCTCGTCCTCCGCCTTGTACTGCTCGGCCTCCTGCACCATCTTCTCGATCTCCTCCTTGCTCAGCCGGCCCTTGTCGTTCGTGATCGTGATCTTGTTCTTCTGCCCGGTGGTCTTGTCCTCGGCAGAGACGTTGAGAATGCCATTGGCGTCGATGTCGAAGCAGACATTGATCTGGGGCACACCGCGGGGAGCAGGAGGGATGCCGGACAGCTCGAACTTGCCGAGCAGGTTGTTGTCCTTGGTCCGGGCGCGCTCACCCTCGTACACCTGGATCAGGACGCCCGGCTGGTTGTCGGAGTAGGTGGAGAAGACCTGCTCCTTCTTGGTCGGGATGGTGGTGTTTCTCGGGATTAGCACGGTCATGACCCCACCGGCAGTCTCAAGGCCAAGGGACAGCGGCGTGACGTCCAGCAGGAGCAGGTCCTGCACCTTCTCGTTGCCCTCGCCGCTGAGGATGGCGGCCTGGACAGAGGCGCCGTAGGCCACGGCCTCGTCGGGGTTGATGCTCTTGCATAGTTCCTTGCCGTTGAAGAAGTCCTGAAGCAGCTGCTGCACCTTGGGGATACGGGTGGAGCCACCAACAAGCACGACGTCGTGCACGCTGCTCTTGTCCATCTTGGCGTCGCGCAGGCACTTCTCCACGGGCTCCATGCACTTGCGGAACAAGTCCATGTTGAGCTCCTCGAAGCGAGCCCTGGTGATCGTCGAGTAGAAATCGATGCCTTCGAACAGGGAGTCTATCTCAATGGTGGTCTGCGCAGTCGACGACAGCGTGCGCTTGGCGCGCTCGCAGGCTGTGCGCAGCCGGCGCAGGGCGCGGGGGTTGCCACTGATGTCCTTCTTGTGCTTGCGTTTGAACTCCTGCACGAAGTGGTTCACCATGCGGTTGTCGAAGTCCTCACCACCAAGGTGGGTGTCACCGGCGGTGGCCTTCACCTCGAAGATACCCTCCTCAATGGTGAGCAGCGACACATCAAACGTGCCGCCGCCAAGGTCAAAGATGAGCACGTTCTTCTCGCCGGAGCTGCTGGCCTTCTTGTCGAGACCATAGGCAATGGCAGCAGCGGTGGGCTCGTTGATGATACGCATCACATTGAGGCCGGCAATGACACCGGCGTCCTTGGTGGCCTGCCGCTGCGAGTCGTTGAAGTAGGCCGGCACTGTCACAACAGCGTTCTTGATCGTGGAGCCGAGGTAGGCTTCGGCGATCTCCTTCATCTTGATGAGCACCATGGAGGAGATTTCCTCCGCGGCAAACTGCTTCTCCTCGCCCTTGTAGTGGACGACAATCATCGGCTTGTCGCCAGGGCCGGGAATGACCTTGAACGGCCACAGCTTCATGTCACTCTGCACGGACGGATCAGAGATCCGCCTACCAATCAACCTCTTAGCATCTGCATTACAGATAAAGCAAGATTGTAAGTTAAATTGATCGATTAGAATAAATTTTGAGTTTGCTCTAGTCAATTCAGCTTAGTTCCTCAGCAATAAACAACAAACAAGCAGACCAACAGGAGGGTTTAACAAGGAATTGCATAATTTTGTCACCGATCAGCAAACCAAGTTACCCAAGTTTACATCTGAAATGACTGGTTCTCCTCCAAAACTGTTTCTTCTACTACCAAAGGACCAGCCAAGCCAACAAGTGAAGTTGTCACTAGGAGAATTTTAATCTCTGGAGAAACTTTATGAAACCAAGGGGTTTATCACTGTGCCAGAGAATTTAAATTTCTAGGGAGACTTTAACATAATCTTCCTGAAACTAAGGGGTTTATCACCAAACCAGATAGGTGGACATAGAGCCAAATAGCCTATTTCGTACGGCTACTTGCATAATTTAAACAACAGTTCCCATCAAATTATGTGTTCCATTAGAGCAACTTAGATACCGAGTACAGGACAATGCTTGTATTAGTCTATTCGCAACATCTTCCGCCGGTTTCTAATTTTCCGTGTTCCTTTGCCAGTACTTGCTACAAAGCACACCAAACAGGTCGAGACAATCAAAGTAGGTAGATCTAAGATTCTAAATGGTATCACCAGCATGTAATGAGGAATGCATAATCTAGATCCAAATCTAAACCACGTAAAAACGTCGTAGTAACAGGACAAGTATGAAGAAAGTGGGTTTTACGAGCAGGAGCTAGCGGGGCACGTACCGAAGACGGTGTTGGTGGGGTTCATGGCGACCTGGTTCTTGGCGGCGTCGCCGATGAGCCGCTCGGTGTCGGTGAACGCGACATACGACGGCGTGGTCCTGTTCCCCTGGTCGTTGGCGATGATCTCCACGCGGTCGTGCTGCCACACGCCCACGCACGAGTAGGTCGTGCCGAGGTCGATCCCGATCGCCGGGCCCTCTCCCTTCGCCATCTCCTCTCCTCCTGAACTGTGCTCTCGCTCGAACGGGGAAACAAAAGGAATCCGATGAAGAAATCTAGACTCTTAACTCGAGATCTAAGCAAAATCGATTGCTTGCTGCGAGTCGGGAATCGAGGTGTTTCGCTTTCGCAACCAAGTGATGGGAGGCGCGGGAGCGGGCCGTGGGTTTTATCGGGGTGATGGGGGTTTCGAGAATGTTCGGGCGCCGGGATCCGGGACGTTGGACTGAGATCGGAGGGGCGTTCTGGAAGGGTCTGGATGGTACGGGTTCGGTGAGGGGACCAATAGGGACGTGACACGAGGAGGCGTCAGCGTACCTTTGTCTTGCGAACAGTCTGGTAGGTTCTACAGTTAACGGCTATGTCCTGGCTCGTGCTGGTTCGGCGGTGCTGGCTGTTCCGGGCTCCGGTCTCGTTTCTTGAGCTTGCATGAGAAAAATCGTCTCTGTTTCCACCTATGCTATTTTGTAATAATAAAAAATATAGGATTTTTTTAAGGAATGAAATCTAGGGATGTATTGTTTTTAGGAAGATGCAGTTTTACATTTCATGTCATATGAGCGTAGGTGTCGGCGCCTTCAAGTTCATGGAGTACATGGTACTTTTTTGGAGCCTAATTGGTACATTATGCTACGAACACGTGGTCTAAATTGCCCATTTGTTTTAACCAGGCAATTGATAGATCATAAAACTAAAAAAAGTGTGTATGTTTCGAGTGAAATGTGAAACGAAACCAAGCACTCATCCGCAAAGATGTTTGACAAATCGAACGATTTGGGCGAGCCTTGTCAACGTTGGGCCTGGGGGCCCCCGCAAAAAAGTTTGATATGGGCCCAAATGTTTGCCGGTTGGACTAATGCCCGAAGAAGGTTGCTGGCCTCAGCCCATCTAACTGACCCACGTTTAGGCATCATCAGCACGGCAATAATAAAAAGTCTCAACTACAGTACGGATTCGAAACCCGAACAAACCGCGCCTTCTTCCCGAACAAACGAGCCCCTGCGACGCAGACTCCGATCGACTCCGCGGCGCTGCCATGTATGCGTTGGGCTCGCTGGTTTTAAGTCCTGGAACCGTGGAACATGTATGGGAAGGAATCAAATCTCGTAGAGGTAACACACTGATATTTTCAGGCGTGGCAAGACCCCTGACGGAGGCAGGATCTGTTCGCTTCACTTGAACATGTATGCTGACAATGAGGAGCCAATGCAAGCAATGTAGAACACATTGTGGAACTGATTTATCATCGTGGAATTCCCCGACATGCACATTGTGTATAGTGTATACTAATTGTTCCTTGGAACTACTAGGAGGCACGCGCGCTTTCGCGGGCATTATTCTTAAGGCATGTTTAAATGGTTTGACAATACATATGAGATTGTTTTTTTTTCAATAGGAAAAACACATGAATGTGAAATGATTGCACGTGGATGACAGATGGTTACAACATGCAAAACAAATGCTATAATACAAAGTTTAGAGCAATGGCGGACGCAAGGAGTCTAACTATATCCTGTGAAAAAATATGGATGCAAACATGCATGGTTGAGTTTTTTTCAAAATGATTTTTTTAGTTTAATAAAATGAAAAATATATATATAAGCGCCACTATGTTTAATTCAACGGTTCAGAGCGTGTAAATTTGCTCGATGGGTCTAAGCGGCACTATGTTTAATTCAACGGTTCAGAGTGTGTAAATTTGCTCGATGGGTCTGTCTCCCGGTATTTTCTTTCACATAGGGTGAGAGACAGTGTTTACACTACCAGTTGGAATTTATTTTCAAAGGGCGCCAGTAACCGGAAATTTCGGCCGAAATTTTCAAAAAAAAATTTAGAAGATTTCAATTTTTATTTTTTTAAAAAATCAAATTCGTACATAATTCATGCAAATTCGAATTTTTTCGAACAAATTTTACCAAAGCCGATTTTTCGCCACCGGTTTGAATTTCTACCGGTTATCGGAGAAATTCGGCCGGTAAGTTTTTCCAGTGGTGAGAGATATATCAAAATAAATTATTATAATAATAGAATATGGAATCAAATAGCTAAAATGTAAATTAAAAGGAAAAAACAGGAATTACAAATTTTGGAAACATTATACTACACTACGCCGCACAATTGGCATCTTCAAACTATTGTGCCTATCTTCTAGACATAATTACAGACTTAACATGTACAATCCTTTGTCTCTTGCATCCAATCGGGCGCCATCGTCTAGACAGAACTGTATACACAACCCGCTCTAGCTCTGTATCTTGCCCTGCTTCGATGGCGTGAGGATACTGTTTGATGAGATTTCTGTCACTCTAAAACACAGTGCGGCATCGACCTGTTGTTGAGCAGGGAGCAGCACGCCAAGATGAGTGATCGTATGCGCCCATGTATTGCATGGTGATTATGCTAAGATATTTGCATGTGACGCTGCTGCTCCATGCATAGATCAATGGTATTTGATTTAAGTAAAAAAAAAAAAAAAAGATGTGCGGATTCAGGCTGCTAATGAACCTTGGCGCGCTCATCCGGCGACGCGCAGGAAGTTGACCGCGAGGGCATCCATGCACGCCCCCCGTCAAGCGCCGCCGAGACCTACACGCCACCGTCCCTCGCTCTGACCATTGTCGCCGTCTGATCTCCTCCAAACACGGACACGAGCTCGACATGGCTCGGTGCGTACGCCATGAACTGCTGCAACGAACTCGAACAGATTTAACGACTTTTTAATGGTTATTGTACCTATACCAGACATCGTTTCGAATGTAAGAATTTTTCTGATTTTTACGGGATAAGTTTGCATAATTATAGTTTGAACCCACCATGATAAATGGTATAAAACTCTTTCTATAATGTGTGAACATAGAGATAATAAGGACTCTCCTAGGTGTTTAGATTTTGACCCTTTAATCTATATTTTTCCTTGCGTGCGTTCTTTTTCTTCTTTTTTTTTTTTTGCGTGTCTTCTCTTTCCTTTATTGCGTATGTACGTTTTTCCTTTCCATCTTTTTTTTTTCCTTTTTCCTTTGCACGTTTTAGCTTCTTTTCTTTTTCTTACGTGCATATGCATTGTTTTTTCTTTTTTTTTCTTTTTTCTTTTGCATGATGTAGGGCTGGGACACAAGGATTATCGTATCTCTTTTTAAAATTACTTCATCTTTGAGTATATTGAGGATTAAAATATTCATATATTATCTTAATATATGATAAAGACCATACGTCTTCGTGGTCGTAACTTCTAAGACCACCGACCTAACCGGTCGTAGGTACTACAGAAGTTATATAATAAATACCCTGGTCGGACAAAGTTCCAAATCTAGTCCACGACCAGGTAAGTGCTCGTAAAGCTATGAACAGGCGTCTGGGTCGAGTCTCCGACCACGCCACTCACTATGTGATGAATGAACCACGTGTTTCATATTCCGCATAATACAACACTATCACGGTTGATGATTTAACGTCTCCTAAATCATTAACCACATAGCGGTTGATACCTTCACCAACCGCCCTTACAGTTGGTGAAATAGTCAAACTACCACCTCTTTCCGACCAGACGCGTCGCTCCCCAACGGGTGTCTCCTCGTGAGATAACTGCCACCGCTTCATCAAGTACTTAAGGAGGACCACAGAAGGTGGAAAGGATCGATCACAAGACGAACACGAACAGAGACGAAGACACAGGACAACACATTAGCAACAGTCCTATAGAAGCACATCAAGCAGGATATAGCAAAGTGTTGTGTTTTTAGATACTCTCAGTGTTGTAATCGTGAGTTCATAGCAATAAAGAGCAAGTCAGATCCACTCCCAGGAGATACGCACATTTTTCCTCTTTTCATTTATATATTCATAAAATTGGTGATTTGATCGTCGACAGCTGGCGCCGTCCGTGGGGAAGATGGTGCAAAACTTCTGAAGAGGTTCTTTTGCTCAACTCATCCGTTTTCTTCATATTCGTAATTGCAAGTATGGCAGGAACATGGGATGAGGAGAACTAGTTCGACCTGGATGACTACTCCAACCTTGACATGGAAGCTCGCATCAAAGTTATGTAACACGGTGAATCTTCATCCTCCTCCGATGGTTCGCAGTCACGACGACAAATAACTTGAGCGGATGGATGAAGATACACCGCTGCGCCAAGAGGCGCTTCGAGGATGTGTCGTTCACCGGTTCGAACGTCCGAATATTTTTCCAAGCCCGGTTTCCCGGCCGTGAAAAGGTGACAACACCTCATTTCACAACCCGAGGGTCAATATACCCTTGACACAATCATGGTCGACAGTATTCACCAACGGCCTCGAAATTCGGGACCAACCGACACCGTAACGGTGTCGATGAGACCTCACCGGTAATGGGCCGAGGGGATGATAAAACTCGATTCGATCGGAACTCGTCGAATAAGATCGAGCCCGCCACGAAGACCTCGGAGGTTCTCATCTCCGACCGGTCTCCATCGTGGGAGTCTCTGGTAGAAGCACTGAGAAGTTCTCCACTAGTTACAGTGGAAGCTCCTCAGAAGATCACTGCTGGAAGCATGAGGTTAACGCGATCGAAAATACTGATCGTAATGCCACACACAGTCCTGCACGACCTGCCTCGCCACCACCTGCTGATGGAGATAGCGCGGGCAATCAAGCACCACCTACCAGAGGCAACAGAGCTTATGGACGCCCATCAATTAATCTGCGCGGTGCAATTTCACCAAGGATGACAGTTCGACGGAGTTAGCCAAAGGTCCAGAGGAACTTCGGGTCTCCGAACGCCAACATCTTCGATGAATCCTCTGAGACCTTCGGTAACGGTTCAGAACTTGTGTCATATTCAAGATATTCTTAATAATCCCGACCGCTCCGTCAAGCTCGAAGTTTTACCCAATTGGTGGAGCAGGTATCGGAAATTCTTCAACGAATCGCGGCAACGCACGAAGCGTGCAGGGGGCAAAGGATATCACAAAGTCTAACGGTGACTTCATCTCGGCCTCCTCCCTCGGTAGAGAGCAGCATGGTTACCCACCGTACTTAGACCTCCTCGGCGATTTCGACCAAGAGGGTCATGAAGGAAGAAGGTTGTTTCGCATAATGACCTCTTCCCTAGCCTAGGAGAGCACTCGCTGGCCCGGATGATCTCTGCCATCATCCGAACCATGCTAATGGTCAAAGACGCCATGATAACGCTCGCGACCGGATCGGACAACGGAGCCTCTGGCGCTCAAATCGAAGAAACCGATCTCCCATCGATCATAATCCGCACCTTTTCCAAGAAGGCGCTATGAATCACCACAGTTGTCGAGCATTTTCTCGCAGGCTCCAAGTCAGACGCTGGCCTAATAGGTTTCGACCGCCAACATGGATAAATTCGATGGATCTCAAAACCCATTAGAGTTTCTCCGATATATACCATCGCCATCGAGTTGTTTGTGGTGATGAGAACGTGATGGCTAACTATTTGCCCACTGCTCGAAGGATCTGCCCGGTCTTGGTTGCTTAACCAACCGGTCGGATCTATTTATACTTGGGAACAGCTCTGCGATCTATTGATTGTGAATTTCCAGGGTACGTACGATCGCCCTGGAAAGGAGGATGATCTCCATCGAACTCGGCAGGAACCAAAGGAAACTCTCCGTCAGTACATCAAAAGGTTTAGCCAGGTTCGAAATTCTATTCCAGAGATTGCAGAATCTTCTGTGATTCAGGCATTCAAGGCAGGTCTAAGGAATCGGCGGTTTACAGAGGATATCGCTATGAATCCTCCACGAACAACCGCCGAACTTTTTGACATGGCTGATAAATATGCGGCCGCTAGTGAGGCGGACGAATGGAATGAAGCCATTGATCGAAAGGATAAAATCCCTCAACCTAGCCTTGAGAAGTCAGAAAAGAATCCCAAGAAGGTTTCCAAGAAGAAGAAGCACCGCAAAATGGGCACCAAGGAAGTCCTAGCGGTTCCAGATAAACCGTTCAAAGGTAAGAAGGACTATACCGGTCGGGGCAAAGCCAAAGTTCCGCCCGATAGCCATAATAAAGGTAAGAAGTGGTGTCCACTTCACCAACAGGCAAGGCATGACTTGCGCACCTGCCGTGTTTGGCAAAAGAAGCTGGAGGATTACTATGCAGGTAAAGGCCCGCTTCCCGCAATTCAAGAATTGGGGGAAACAAGTTCCAAGAAGGACAAGGATGGCGACGAAGAGATGGAGTACCAGGAGCCTCAACGCACGGTCAATATGATCTTTGGAGGTTCTTCTTCATACGATTCGCGCCGTCACCTGAAGGCCATGGAACGAGAAGTCAAGTTAGCAGAACCTTCGATCACCGCCCAGTCATTAAGGTGGTCGGATACCGTAATCTCCTTCGGCAAAGAAGACTGCCTCGTCTCGTCAACTCGACCGGAAGATATGCAGGTTCCTAGAACAAAGGTAAAACCGGTGAAATACGCCTTTCAAGGCATAGTTCCTGGTTCCACCGCCAAACCGATAGGACAAATATCCTTACCGGTTACGTTCGGAAGCCCTGATAACTTTCGAACGGAAAAGATTTCATTTGACGTGGTTGATTTCGAAACCGCATACAATGGAATTCTTGGTCGTCCGGCATTAGCAAAATTCTTGATAGCCACGCACTACGGGTATCAAAGTTTGAAAATGCCAGGACCAAAAGGTGTAATTACGGTTTGTGGAGATCGCAAGATGGCATACGCATGTCATCGAAGGTCTTTAGAACTGGTCGATGAGCTGCCGACCAGAAATTCTGACTCATCATCTGTGCAGGTCAAGCACTCTAGACCCAAGATAACACCCAAACCGTCCGACCAGACCAAGGAGGTTCCACTCGATGAAGGCGCACCTGCAAGAAACGCCATATCAAGCAATGATGGTGGATCCTTTCCAAAGGTACTGATCAGAGCAGGACTAGATCCTAAATAGGAAGAGTCGCTCGTCTCCTTCCTCCGAGCAAACCAGATGTATTCGCATGGCAAGCGCTCGACATGCCCGAGTCCCCTGTGGAGGTGATCGAGCACAAAGCTAGCGCCCGGCCGACAAAAATCCGGCCAAGCGTAAGCTCGGACGCTTCGCACCGACCGGAAGGACGCCATCCATCCGACATTGACAAGCTCTTAAAGGTCGGATTCATTCGTGAAGTACATCACCCTCAATGGCTCGCTAATCTCGTAATGGTTAGGAAGAGTAATGGGAAATGGAGGATGTGTATAGACTTCACGATCTTAATAAAGCTTGTCCGAAGGATGATTTTCCCTTCCTCGCATCGATCAACTTGTAGACTCTACCTCCAAAAGAGTTATTAAGTTTTTAGATGCCTACTCGTGGTACCACCAGATTAGTATGTGTAAAGAAGATGAAGAGAAAACTTCCTTCATCACTCCATTTGGCACTTCATGTTATGTAAAGATGTCATTTGGTCTCAAAACGCTGTGCAACTTTTCAAAGATTAATGCGAAAACCTTCACCCACAAATAGGTCGAATTTGGTTAAAGGGAGAAGGAGAGAATCACGTATGACCGTTGAGGGTCAATACCGCATGGTGAACTACCCAATGCAGGTTGTATCTAGGCCATACGTGATGTACATAATATTGTCTAACAGAGTGATCGTATGCGCCCATGTATTGCATGGTGATTATGCTAAGATATTTGCATGTGACGCTGCTGCTCCATGCATAGATCAATGGTATTTGATTTAAGTTTAAAAAAAAAAGATGTGCGGATTCAGGCTGCTAATGAACCTTGGCGCGCTCATCCGGCGACGCGCAGGAAGTTGGCCGCGAGGGCATCCATGCACGCCCCCCGTCAAGCGCCGCCGAGACCTACACGCCACCGTCCCTCGCTCTGACCATTGTCGCCGTCTGATCTCCTCCAAACACAGACACGAGCTCGACATGGCTCGGTGCGTACACCATGAACTGCTGCAACGAACTCGAACAGATTTAACGACTTTTTAATGGTTATTGTACCTATACCAGACATCGTTTCGAATGTAAGAATTTTTCTGATTTTTACGGGATAAGTTTGCAGAATTATAGTTTGAACCTTTAATATATTTTTTTCATGCGTGCGTTCTTTTTCTTCTCTTTTTTTTTTGCGTGTCTTCTCTTTCCTTTATTGCGTATGTACGTTTTTCCTTTCCATCTTTTTTTTCCTTTGCACGTTTTAGCTTCTTTTCTTTTTCTTACGTGCATATGCATATGCATTGTCTTTTCTTTTCTTTTCTTTTTGCATGATGTAGGGCTGAGACACAAGGATTATCGTATCTCTTTTTAAAATTACTTCATCTTTGAGTAGTAATAACATCCAATGGCAAAGAGAACTAACTAAGCACCAGAATGCTTGCATTGAAGGGTTAGGCTCTTAGTTGAATGTTTGGTTACATAACATACTTATTTTTTTTTCTAAGCACCTTCTTAACCAGCTCTTGCATTGGACATGCCCTTATATGGATTTTGTTTGATGCTATGATCTCCCGCTTGTGCATATCGTTGCTTTATTGCTTGAACTCCTTGGTGCATGTTTGAAGACTCGATTTTTGTTAAAAAAAACTATTATTTTAAAATACAATTACAAAATTAAATAGTCGGGATTTTTTTTTACAAGACTAGGTCCATGTCACCATATAATGGTGACAGACTCCTGTCGCTATTCCAATTGGCAACATAATCCCGGTCGCTAATGCGAACAGTGCGGAGGTTCCTATCACCATTTCAATTAGTGGCATGACCCTATCGCCATTTGAATTTGGCGACACCCAATTGAAATGGCGACAGGAGGGCTATTTAGCTTTTGATTTTTTTTCATTTTGATGTTTCACGGATGTCTATTCCAAAAAAAAAAACCTGATTTGAGATAGAAAGAATTGAACGATGCTAGGTGAATGCACAATTCTAAGCAGTAGATCTTATTTCGAACCTACCATGTTGTCAGTTCGCAAGCTGTTGTGCGTACCGAATGTAGTACTTGTCGACGCTGTCACCGTTGGACCCCACGAACATAACCCACCCGAATAGCCACAGCAAGTAGACCTCGAAGTGCCTCCTCACAATGTGGTCAGGTGCATCTTCCGCCATACGCTCGGGCTGCAACAAGACAGATACACGTCAGCAAGGTTCACAATAAATAGATGCGAGAAGACAATAGTTACGAAGACTTACATAGAACTGACAGATCACTTCAGTGTCGGTCCGTGGACGGTGTTGACCTCCCTGTAGCTGCTGCCCGGCGTCTACACTACTTGGAACCTTGCCAGGAACTTCGTGCGCCATGTGGTTGAGATATCGTACGCCGCCAGGGGGAAGCCAATGCAGGGCAACCCGGTCAGGAAAGACACATCCTGGAGTGTCGGTGCCATCTCCCCTCACTGGAGGTGAAACGTGTGCGTCTCCGGCCTCCACCGGTCAACCAACGCCGTCAGGAGGCACCGGTCCTACAAAAATCGCCTAGACGTACGACCACTGTCCGTGCGGTTCTAGTCATCCTCCCATGTGGCCTCGACCATCCTTGTTAATGGAAGGAGGCATGTCGCCCTCAAAACTGCGTAAAAAAGGATTAAGAACAAACGTTAGTCCACCCAAAATAGTTAGGCTGCAAATGAGTACGCGAAGGTCGCAATTGCACGTACCTCGAAACCCAACATGGGTCCACCCTCCATGCCCTCATGGGCATGCGCAGTCGCAGCGCAGCAAGCTCAATCACCGCCTTACCCTCCTGGGAGGGGGTGGTACTCAGGTGGCTATTATGACACGTGTCAATGGCCGGGTCAAGCAACTCGTGTGGCCACGACGCAGCGTGTCCCGGGTCCACCATACCTGAAAATTCAGTGCATAAATTGTAAAAACTATGAAACATATACAAAAAGTAATCAGAAACGTCGTTAACAAAAATAATTACCGTACATAAATAGAAACCAAATCTAAGTTGAGATTATTTTGATTAAGCTATACAAACCCTACTAACCTACTCGGTAATTTTTACATATATTTCATAGTAATGTTGATATTTCTCTAGTTTAAAAAATATTTTCGGCACTAATAGAATTATTACTGAGCGTAAACGACAATCAAAATAATATTAGGATTATTTCGATTAGACTCTGCAAACCCTACTAAGCTACTCTACAATTTAACATATTTGTAATAGGTATCTCTCTACTTTTCTTATTTAAAAAGTGTCTCTAGCCTTTTTTTAATATTACCGTGTGCAAATATAAACAAAAAATAAAGTTCATAATATTTTAATTCAGCCCTACATAAACTACGTAGCAACTCAGGATTTTTTTTTACAGTTTTTAGATGTGCCATGCTATTTTTCATGTTTGAAAAGTATCATCGGCCCTGACAAAATAATTACCGTACACAAACGGAAGTAAAAATTTCATTGGGATTATTTAAATTAGGCTCTACAAACCGCTACTTTGCAATTTTTACAGATTTATAATAGGTAGCACGCTACTTTCCTTGTTTAAAAAATATATCTAGTATTTTTTAAATATTTACCGTGTGCAAATGAAAAAAAAAAGATAAGCTCTACGTAACCTATGTAGCAACTCCAGATTTTTTTTAATACAATTCAAGATGTGTGATGCTATTTTCCTAGTTTACAAAGTCTTTTCGGCATTAACAAAATAATTATCGCGGACAAATGGAAACCAAAATTAAGCAGTGTTTTTTAATATTAAGCTCCACCTACCCTACTCAGTTGCTCTCCAACTTTTTCAAATTTTAAAAAGGTACCTAGCTATTCTCCGAGGTGTCTTCCTATTTTTGCAAATTTACTCTAAATCGTTCGAGTACCGCAACAAAAATATTATCTGCATGATGAACTAAAGTATAAACAACTCAAATGATGTACTATATAAAACAACTAAAATTATCTAATCTATCGAATCTTGTGTCACTATTTTTATCTGCTAACCGATAAGGTTTGGAAATAATGTACGAAGTTGCCAAAATATGTACCTGCAAAATGGCCGACCAGATCTGATACTCAGTCCGTCTCCTCCACTACGAACTGTCAGGGCTTCACCACGTCTCTTCTCCCCCCTCACATCCTTTCACTTTTCCCTCTCTTCTCTCTTTTCTAGAATTAGAAAGACATTTGCGCTAATTTTTTTCGATTTAAGTACAAATTTTAGTCACCAGTTGAACTGGCGACAAGAGCCCGTGGCTTCCTATCGCCATTTCAACTGACTACAAGAACACTGTTCACTACCTGTTGCTAGTCCAAATGGCGACATGAAGTTGTATTGGCGATAGACAGTTAATAGGCCCCTGTCGTCAATTGGAATGACACTGGAGTCTGTCGTCATTCCAAATGGCGGCGACATGACCTAGTTTTGTATAAAAAAAATTTAATTTTATAATTATCTTTTTTTAAAAAAAATTATTTTAAAAAAAATCCTGAAGACTCAACACCGAATGAAAGCTTTTCCAAACTTTATCAAGTCATCTCATTCTTTTCTGGCAATTTCAACTTGCAACTTCTCGATTATCACTCATGTTGTTTATTAGTTCATCCTTGTTTTTATAGGAAAGAATATTGAGAGAGGCACAACACATAGGTGCAGTGGTGCACAACAAAATTATTGTGACAACCCGCATCATTTGCATATTTGTTAGCATAAAACATTTGTATTTCGTTGCATCAAAAATTTTACAACACTTATTTTACAACCATTTGCAATATTTTTGGCAACAAGTAATTAAAACCCTAGTCCTCTTCTTGCCTTCTGGTAGTAGCAGCCTTCCTCGTCGCCTTATCCTTTGAGCGCCCGTCCGTAGAGCTGCCTCGCGATCCGTTTTCCTCGCTCGTCAGGAAAATCAGCCATCGGTTAGTAGGCTTACTTGAGAGCCTTTTTCGTGAGCATTAGAATATAGGAAGTTAGAGTATAGGAAGTAGCCATCAGATTTCTCAAAGTGCAGTAGGATATCCGGAGTAACCTGAGTAGTCGGTTCCTTGACCATCAAGATCCTCAGACTTATGGTCTTTTCTTATGTATTAATAATATATAGAGGTTTCGATCCTCGTCAACATGGGAGGATTAGTTTTTGACAATAACCGTCACTAAACATGCGTATTTCATCAAACAGTGAGACGCGTCTTGATACGAGATAATTGTCACCCCTTCACGCACTATATAGGAAGTAAAGCTGGTGGACAGAGGACAGAAACAACGACAACGAATACAAAATAAGATCAGCAGATATAAGTCATTAAGTCCTAATTCTAGTGATTTCTCTCTTGTTGTAAATGTTGGTGATATGCCCTAGATGCAATCATAGAGATGATTGTATCACGTCTATGTTTATGAGTTATTGAATAAATATTATTTTATTCCTCGAATGAATCATCAGTTATATAGATCAACGAGTATGTTGGTTGTTGGTAAAGCTCTTTTAATTTATATGATGTCATTCTAAATATATCCCTGGTCGGATGTCTCTGGTTGAAACACCAGTGAATCTACGATCAGCACATGTATTGATTGATGACCATGTTTCACCGGTCATAGTAATAGAGATATCGAATCAATAATGTGAACACATGTTAGAGAACATAGTGTTGGATAGACCCACCTTGAGACACTATTAAGATTGTTATGATTATATGTATTATTAGTTGGTCTCAAGCAATGATGATGTATAATACTTAGACCTGAGATCTGCATGGTTCCCTACATGTGTAATAGCACTCTTAGGGGTTGTCAAACGCTACTTATAACTTGGTATTTATAAAGGTAACTTTCGGGCATGCTATGAAACATACGGAGGGATGCGATTGGTCGGATATGAGATTTGTCCCTCCTAACATAACATGAGCGATATCTTTGGGCCCCTCGAAGTGATCGGATAAAGAAAGTGCATGGCCATACCACTGGTGGTCGAAGAGTTCGACCACATAAGGTTATCCGACATTCGATAGAGAAAGTATTAAACAGTCCATGGATGACATAATATCTCACCTGGAGTTTAACCAGATATCGTGAGGCAAACAAAGAATGCATGAGTAGGTCGCTTAGTTCGATCAGTTACGGACTAGTCGTATGGAGATACAAGTTGGTCGTAGACTGGTCGAATATAATCGCAGAGTGGTCGAAACCTGGTCATAAGGAGTTATGAACTGGTCGTATAGAGATAGTATATTGCATTAAGGTTCGTTTAATATAATTTGTGTGTGTTCGAGAATCGTTATTTCATGCTAGGAACCGCTAACGACCAGTGGTCGGAAAGGGTTTCCGAGTTACAACCGACTACACGTAAACCAAACGGGTCACACACTTAATGGGTTAGAATAAAACGCGTTCGGATAGAATCCGTTATGGGCACTTTATAAGAAGATGCTTGAGGCTATTGGGAAAGAGATGATATACAAGTTGACGTGAGTTGCTCCATCGAAACCCTAGCTGCCATCTTCTTGATAGAGTTTTCCCGTGCAACTTGGTGCTAGCACACCGGCGTGTGGCGTTCCTACCCTAGACGTGTGGATACCGTAGAGGTTGAGCGCTACTGCGATTGTTGTTGCGCTTAAGGACGATCCGCGACCTTGACGATGAACTCGATTGGTTGCTGGAGGAGTCGATAAGGACGATCCGCGACCTTGACGATGAACTCGATTGGTTGCTGGAGGAGTCGATCGACTACGGTGAAAGATCGACTGCGACCACTACATCAACACATTCTTTATTGGACCAGGCTACTCCAACGTTTCTTCCGCTGCTCTGCGTGTCTGGTGGTAACGATCTATGATCTCTTGCTTCCATAGCATTCTAGTTTATATGGTAGAAATTTTAAATTATTGCTATCGTAGTCTACTCGTATCCCTACAGTAAAGCGCACTGAAGTAGAGTTATTATTATCTTAGGAGAAAGCATAAATCTGTATAAAATCTTTGTGTTTTTTTCTGTGTGGTTTAACTTAAGTTGAATTCCCAGTATTCATTCATAAGATCGATATTAAATCATCGACAACTTCTATTCTATGT
Source organism: Hsuehochloa calcarea (assembly GCA_036346395.1). Classification (NCBI taxonomy): domain Eukaryota; kingdom Viridiplantae; phylum Streptophyta; class Magnoliopsida; order Poales; family Poaceae; genus Hsuehochloa; species Hsuehochloa calcarea. Next base: position 52,856,670 of record CM070593.1, on the reverse strand, counting down.
TTTATACCTAAGCGAGACTACACGTAGGAAAAAAAACATTTTCTCATTAACTTGAACTTTCGAATGAACTGATCGTTAGGCTCACACGTCTCCGTAGCCTCATTGATCGTAAGTCCGACCAACTACAAATAAAGAAGATTAGAACTGATCGAAAATAACCGAAAAGGTGAAAAGAAGGTAAAACACTTACCCTAAGTCTTTCAGCCCTCTCTTCAACACTAGCAAGTGCTAGGATTTGAGGGAAGCTAGCCTTGTCATCAGGTTCGCTAGCACAGATCATTTTGATCCTATTTCTGACGTCCTTAGAAGACAAGACTACAAATGCAAATGAAAGGTCTTAGTTTTTTGCGAACATAATCAACTCGCAAAATAATCTGGTCTGGATTTTCTGAAAAATTACCTGGATCAGAATCCTTGGTAGCATTATCGCCACCGATAAACCAGAGCATCGAACGTGCCCTGGTCTTTAAAGGACTAATCCTCTTAATGGAAAAGTCCCTTACAACGTGCCAGGAAGTTAAACCCCTGACACTCAAGAGATGGATAGCCTCAATCCATCTCCCAACTTCTCCCTCCTTCTTTGAGGAGGAACGCCAACGCGAGTTCTCGACCGCCTTCTTACCACTGTAATACATGCCGTCTTCTAGCGTAACCTTCATGTAGAACCAGCTTTTCTTCCATGACGACCAAGAAGACTTCGAGTACATACGAATGTACTCGTCGACCTTCCGCCATGAAGCCTTAGGGTACATTCCCGGGGTCTTTGGTCGTTTTCTTGAATCGCCATCCGTAGTAATACTTGAAGAGTTCCATCGTCGGTAGAATCCCCAAGTATGCTTCGCGGTAGACGAAGATGCTCGGGTTTGCAATGGCGTTGGGAGCCAGTTGATCAACTCAACCTCATAGAACTCCGATACTTGAGAAAGAAAAGAATGTGCTGGAAGCTTGAGCCCGCATTCAACATACGCGAGGAACACCGGGATTTCTCCCTCCTCGTCGCTTGGGCAGTGCTCTCCAAAAGGCGATCTTCAAGAGATCAAACTCTGTCGGGCGACAACCCAACCTCTCCAAACTCTCCAATTTTCTCTCCTCGGATCGGAGATCGACCGGTTTATGCGATGAGTCCGACATGGTGCCTTCCTTTTTGGGTGAAGAACTCAAGGAAGATTTTCTTGGAGATAGAGGCGTAAAGGTTTAAAGCACTGAGCCGGGGTCGTTTTATAGGCACTTCACTGTAACCGACCCTACGAGAAGTCCAACGGGCAAATACCTTTTCGCCTAGCGGACAGAAAAGATTTTTCCTTTTTCCAATGCAGTTTCTCAACTTTAAAAATGAATACAGACCGCCTCGAGTCCCACGGCATTTAATGAGAGGTCTGTCCGATATGATTGCATCGAAGAACGTGTCCACACGACCAACATTCATTTAAAAGTTCGGGGGCTAGCTGTTGAGAATTAAAATATTCATATATTATCTTAATATATATTAAAGTTACATTCAACTCAGCGGTCTTCGTGGTACCGTTAATGAGCTGAGCGCTCGAGCTGGACACACACACAATTCCGATTTCGGACTACTCACGAAATAAGCAGGGGAAGTGCGATGTGCGAGATGGCGACAGGCACCAGGTTGGAATCCAAAGTTCCAAACAAATGAACCGCGTGCGATGCGAACTTCCGAAGGCAAAGCAGGTCGGAGCTCACCCATCTTTCTTCTTGTTTTTCTTCTTCTCTTCCTCCATGAACTGGCGGATTGTGCCGTGGTCCAAGTTACGTGGCAATGATTTATATACAGTAGCATGGCCCTTACAGTCTGAGGTTTTTACTCTTGTCTTCTACCATTCTCCTATTCAAACTGTTCTTTACTCCCATAGATTTTGGACTGGCCAGCGTGCCGCATTTGGTCTATTTTTGTTTGATCCAATTTCACTTAAGGATGCACTTGCCTTCTATCTATCTACATTCTACAGAAACATCACACTGGACTGATCGAACAGAGTGTATACACATTTACACGTGTGGTCATTGCTCAAGAGTCCCCCGTTTGGAAGAGAGAAACTGCATTACTCACGCAGTCACGGAGCTACAGAGCAATAGTTGCATTCTCACGTCAGCGCGCGGTAGCCGGCGAGGGGAACACAAGCGTTACATGTGGATGTGAAAATCGAAAATGTAAAGGCAGACAAAGCGAAAGCACTTTCTGCGACGCGACCAAGCTTAAAGCCGTTGCCGCGCCAGAGAAGCCCGTGCGCCCTGCGCCAAAAGAGCATGCACGTCTCCCTCTACGCTCCTAGCCCTCCTCCGGTCGCCATGGCCTGGTGCTGCCTCTCCTCGTGCTGTGCCTGCCTGTCGTGCTTATCCCTAAGGCACAGGTTTTGCAGAAGAAAAGCAAGAGAAAGATATGGCATTGGAATGAGAGCGCCTTGCTAGTATTTGCCAAGAAGGCAAGAAAGCGTCACCACCCGGCCACCACCCTCGGTTTTCGAGAATCATCGTTACTTCTAGCAAGGTGTGCCAAAATTACTATTCATAGGAGCGGACACCGATACTTATTCCTTATTTTATTTTGTATTTTATATATATATAATAGGATACAGCTAGTGTTAGATATCTATTTTGTTATCTCGTATTTGTTCTTTGAGCTAGCTTAAGGCCGAAAGCAAATTATCTTTGCTCCCCTAGCTGAGCTAGGTGTCCACTGAGAAAATAGCGGAATTCATATACAAAACGCAAAAGACTTTGGTTGAATACATAAGTCATGAAGCAAAACTATAAAATGGTGCAGTGCTAGCTTTAGATCCGCTTTGTTTTTTGTAAAGCTGCTGTGAGAAAATAAGTTCAAGAATAGGCAACTTCGAGGTAACTTTTTAAAACGAACTCGATGTCATCTTTGATCGTTAGCAGAGAAGAAAAAGGCACACTCCATACGAGTGTAGTCTGTAAAATTGATTGGGATGTCAAATTAACTTTGAGACGTACTTCTTCCAATGCCATCTCCAATAACTAAAAATAACATTTTTTAACATATATTATATTATCTTTAGAGACAATATCTCTAATATATAGTCTCTAGTACACTTTCTAATATTTATATTTTATAATTTTTCTTTGAAACAGATCCACGTATCAATTAGAGTAGATTAATCTATTCTACTTTGTTTTGCATGTATAAAAGAGATAGAGATGATATGTGCTCTTTCTTTTCACGTAGAATTTTATTAACATAGTATATTTTTTTTCTCTACATAGAATTTTATTAAAATAGTATAGTTATAAAATAATAATAAATATACCACTAGAGATATTGTATGGTACTTCGTTCTACGCATTTTGTTCATTTTTAGCATCCTTCAATCACACAAACCGGCGTCGAGAAGTTTCCCACCAATAACACGAGCCATCTTCCTGCTCTGTTACCTTAACCCCACACACGGCACCCAGCACCAGTCACCAGTCACCAGTCACCGCGCTTCAACCCAAAGCCCCCACGACGACCGTTCGACCACCACATCTTCTATAAAACCACCCTAAAATCCCTAACTTCATCGTCACTCTCTCCACCGCAACCGGATCAACACCTCAGGTAGCCCACCACCCATGGCTTCTCCTAAACTTCTCGTCCTGCTCGCCACCTCCCTCCTGAGCTGCGCCCTCCTGCTCGCCGACTTCGCCCCGATGACCCTGACCATCGTGAACAACTGCCCCTACCCCGTGTGGCCGGGCATCCAGCCCAACTCCGGCCACGACGTCCTGGAGGGCGGCGGCTTCTTCCTGCCGGCGCTCTCCCACCGCTCCATCCCGGCGCCCACCCACGCCTGGTCCGGCCGCATCTGGGCGCGCACCGGCTGCACGGGCGCTGGCGCGCAGCTCCACTGCACAACCGGCGACTGCGGCGGCCGGCTCCAGTGCGGCGGCCTCGGCGGCGCGGCGCCCGCCACGCTCGCGCAGGTCTCCCTCCACCACGGCAACGACCAGTCCTCGTACGGCGTGAGCGTCGTGGATGGCTTCAACGTCGGGCTGTCCGTGACCCCGCACGAGGGGAAGGGCAACTGCCCCGTCCTCGCCTGCCGCAAGAACCTGACCGAGACGTGCCCCAGCGAGCTGCAGCTGCGCACGCCGGCGGGCAGCGTCATCGCCTGCAAGAGCGGCTGCGAGGCCTTCCGCACCGACGAGCTGTGCTGCCGCAACATGTACAACAGCCCGCGCACCTGCCGCGCGTCCAAGTACTCGGAGTTCTTCAAGCGCGAGTGCCCGCAGGCCTTCACCTACGCGCACGACAGCCCCTCGCTCACCCACGAGTGCGCCGCGCCGCGTGAGCTCAAAGTCATCTTCTGCCATTAGAGTCGACCTGGTGACCGCACGCGTGCGTGCCGGCGCCAGCCGTCAACAAATGTGTCGCTCAGATCTTGTGTGTGCTGCAATATGTGTGGTGTTCAATTAGCTCGTAGTTTGGAGACCGGGGTGCTTCGTGTAGTTCGTAATCTGTAGGTGCCGCTCGTGTTGGCTGTAAGTCTGTGTAATGGTGTAACTGGTGTTAATGCCAGGATTCCAGTCCGAAATAACATGTCTAGATGACCAGTGATGGGGTCAAGTGTTTAGATGTTCAATCACGTGCTAAGTCGCAAATATGTTGCTTTCACGCCGCCATTACTCAGCAGTGAGAGCTGAGAACTCATTACACAGCGGTGAGAGCTGAGAACTCAATAATACCCCATTGCTCTACCTGAATGGAATGCCACCTCAAAGTTTGTCTGAACTTATTGAGGGTTTACATTAGCTTAGCATGAATACTATGTTAGTAGTAAGTAGGAACATTGTGAGCTTGGTACTGGTATACGTATATACGATTGAACCGAATCAATACTAGCACGCAAGATGGATTGGCACCAACTCACGAACTCTGCCCACGGGTAACTCCAGTAGTACCCCAGGGCCCATGTCACCTAACCTTACCCCTTTCCTGTTCGGTTCGATGCGTCCTGTCTCTGCTTCTGGTAACCGGTGTTACCTTTCCATTTTCTCAGGCGCTTGGCCGTGCCTTTTCAGATCGTGGGATTGGGTTGCTTCTCCACATCTTGGCGCCTTTCGGCTGTGGCTTGGCTGGTCCGAGTCTGCATCGCAGGTTTGAGTTCCTGTAGCTTCCTCTACGTCCTTGCTATATCCGCTCTGGACTAGCATTTTGACATCTGTGTTTGGTTTTTGTTTATTTGGACTCACTAGCTTGTTAGCTTCCCGCAAGCTAGCCTAAGGTTTTTGTATGGAAAGCTCAAATTCTTGGCTCATCTCCGAACCGAAAATTTAGGCTTTTCCAAACAAAGCCTAAAAGTTTGTTTTCTTTGAGAAATTAGCGGAGAGCGGCTTACAAGAAATCTGATAAATCGCACTTGGTTTAGAGTTTTTCGGATGGATTTGGATGAAGCTGCAACTCCCCAAACAGGATCTGACATGGAGAGAGCTTGGATGTATCATCTGAAGCCTGAAGATCGGACCGATGAGCCGGTGTATAAAAGCTTGGTCCATTCTCTTTTGTGGTTGATGGGGTGATGGAGCTAGCTTTGAGGGAAGAAGCATCAGGCGCCGTTGCATGGAAAGCCGTGAAAGGTAGCATAGCGTGACTGCACACAGAACTCGCTACGCAGTACCCACCTTTCCTGTACCAATAGTGTACAGTTTACTACCCTTGGTGTTCGCTAATTCAGTGGTCCCTACGACTACGACATGAGATAAGAACAGTGACCATTAGCAAACGGATTAGTCCTCGTGTTGAGGCTGTCAGGCGTTAGCTAACCAAAGTTAATAGTAGTCTACTCCACTGTCCAGTGTCCCCTACTTTTTTTAGGGAACTCCGCCGTCCCCATCCACTACTATCTCTCTCTCTCTTTTAGATTGTCCCCGTCGCACTACTGGATTCATGATCTCGAAAAGAGGCGAATTCAAGATTTCAAAAAGAAAAGCGGACTCAAAACAATGGGCCTAAGAGGCACAACGTTTGCTGCTGTGGCCAATGGTATTCTTTTAGGTGGCCTTTAAGCTGAACTTGATGGGCTTTTGGAGTTTCATGAAATAATAATGAAAGGCCCAGGATCCAGATGCTTGCAAGTTTTTAAGAGTGGGCCTAGCTTCTTTTATTTTGCGGGGAAAGGCTGGGTTACTTTCAATCTCTCTTGTGGAAGCATGGGCTTATTTCGTTTTGCCTCGAGGCCTCAAGTGAAGTGGTAAGTTCTGTTTCGCGTTTGGTTCTGAGCTTGCGCGGTCCGGTACTCCGGTTCTTCGTTTCTAACCAAACCGCCAAACCGGCCTTATTTCGGAGTACAATAAGCCTAAACTACAAAAAATACTCTACTCGAATAACAGTAAGCTTCTGATGGGAAAAGTTAACATCCTCTAAAAGTTTACATCTAATCAACAAGTCACTCTTATTACGAACCAAAAATACAGATAATCTAATTATCCACATAAAATCCTTCAAGTATCTTACACATCTGTGTATATATTTATCTATAAAAGATCACACCAACCCAAGAGAGGGTAGATAACAACTTCACCATCACCATAAGTCCTTTTCTATAATAGTAAAGAAAATATGGTTAGTTCTTGATATTAATAGGGGCTTACCTCTTGATGGTTGCTCGTACAGACCAGTCGGTCGTCGCTAAGAGCGCCCATCAGCAGCTGTCTAATGACTTTCACCGCGCAACCGTGTAGACGTCCCCAAATTAACTATCTCTTGCTTTGTATGTATACTTGCTTGCAAGCCTCGAAAAGTCTAGTATATCAAACGACAGATCCAATCACTATCCTGATTTTTTAAAAAAAAGAAAAGAGAGCGATTAGCTAGGACCAGTGGTTGACTGGCTGCTAATTAAAGAACCCCGAGAGCGACGCCGGCTTCTCACCGGATGCCTTCCAGGATTGCGTATGACCAACATCCCCCCCAAGGCCCCAGCAGCGGGATGATGCCCCCGAGATAGCAAAAGCTCACGGGGAAAAGGAGAGAGGCTGGGGGGGACGGTCGCCTGCGCGATCGATCGGTGTCTCGCGTCGTATCAAGGTTCCCTCCCAGCCTCTGGTCCACCGGCGTCGCGGACCGAACTATTGGTGGCGCGGAAACGTGCGACTTTGCGCGTATACTATACGATAAGAGCAGGCGAGCCAAATCCACGGGCTCCGATCGCCATCGCGCTTTGGGTTGGGGTGGACCAGTCCGCGGGAAATCAATAGCCGTCCCGTATCGGCTCCTCGGCACGGAAAGCAGCTGCCGGGATTGGATTGTAGCTTCGGGACGGGTGACGAATAGTGAGTGGCTCACGTTTTAGGGGTGCAAGACCGGTGTGCCTTTAGTTGGACGTAAGTTATGTATGCCAGTGATGCTCATGGAAAGAGAGGTCAAGTGCTTCTTCTTCCTGCACGACGTGTCGTTTTTGTTGTTGTTGTAAATGTGTCTTGGTTTAATTGCCTGCGCAGGCGAGTAGTAATGACTGGCGTAGAATATCTTGATTGAGTCAAACTCGGTTTACACTCCTATTAGAGAGAGAGAAAAAACTACACAAGTCCTCCACAAAAGTGGACATCAAACTTTGTTGATCATATTCTGACCCAGCGAGAAAGGATGAAGTTGGAACTATTCTGACAAATTGTTGATCACCGGTTCACCGCCCGCTAGACTGTAACCGGAGAATTTTAAGCGATTCCTACCTAGTTCCTATTATGTTATTTTTCCTGTAGCATCTGCCGCAAAGCTAGGGGAGCGCACGGCAGGCGGCGGCTCATCATTTCGCGTTGGGCGGTGGGGGAAAGAACCGGGTTACGGGGGAGCCGCGGCGGGGACGCAACGCTGCTACGCTACCTTTGTCGGCCCATTTGCACCGACTACCTGCTACCCGTTCGCGCTGCCGTCACGGATGGCATCGCGTGATCGTAAAAAACGAGGAGGCTACTGTGAGATCCGGTCGAAGAGAGGATGAATTGAGCCTATCTAGTGGCCTGAGTACGAGAGAGTTGAGAGTTTAGTCTTACATCCCTACATGAGCGAGAGTTGTACTATTGTATAAATCCTAGTGCTAAATATATTTTAAAACACTTTTACGTGAAATAAGAATGAAAGTATAAACGGGATGGCCGATGGAGTATGATTTATGCATTGTACGGGTAAACATGAACTAATTTAGAGTTGGGGTGTTATAAATGGTACCAAAGCCGACCACCGCGGTTACACATGTGTGCGGGTCAAGGGCGAGGGTATATGATGCATAGTGCGTGTGGATTTAGATGAGCGGACACATGTTATGGTATATATGTTGATACTGGACGCACGAATATATGCCAAAAGGGGAGATCCTGATTATTTACTCTAGCGTGGGTATGCTGCCCACGAGGATGGAGCTTCGATGAAACTAAGCAGAGGTCCGAACCGATGTTGAAGAATCCGTGAGATCCGACCCAAGAGAGGATGAATTGAGCCGATGTAGGGGCATAAGCATAAGAGAGTTGGGAGTTTAGTCCACCTTTATAGTTGAGCAAGAATTGCATCAACATATAATCCTAATGGTAAATGCATTTTAACCCCTGGATTAATTCTTTTACGCGAATCCGAAACCAGTACGAAAACGTAAACAGAGTTGGTGCTAGGAATACGGCTTCCCTGTTCCGGTGTTGCTATTGTTGATTTCAAAGCATATTGTCACTAGTTCACTCCCATTAATTAAACTTTGCAATAGTAAAGTAATTGAACCAACGACTTCTAACGAATTGCGAAACACATACAGCAGCAGATGCATTAAAACTGCTACGCGCAATATTAGCAATACGCATGAAGTAGTATCATATAGATCAAAGTTATTGTCTATCATGCTAGTAGCAGCAACACATTACGTGAACACTCAATATAACAAAAATATGATCCACTGGTCAAATAAGCTAACCATGATATTATACTCTACCACAGCAGCACGCAAGAAGCAAAGCACGTATTGGATGTTTAAGAGTACTAGAAGGCTATACACTAAACTAATGTAATCAAATAGATGCAATCAGAAACATGCTGTTACGGAGTGCCTCGATGCAAATCGTACTACTACACAAAAGCTCATCACAGACGGTTCTAAACCATCATCAAAGACGGTTTTTGAACCGTCTGAATTTTTGTGTCTGTGATGACACGAAGTCATCACAGACGGCTTTTGAACCGTCTGTGAAAAAGGCTATCACAGACAGTTTTAAACGAGAACCGTCTGTTATAGTTTTTTCTATGATAAAAAAAACGAAAACGGATTTTCACTTCGTTTGGAGCCTCGCGAATGAATATGATATTGATTTTTGGATTGAACTTTTCGCTAGCTTTCCCACAATAGCCATAACATCACAGTAGCATCAACTCAATCCATTCACAGAGCACTAAAAACAACACGGCATGCATCACCCACATCACAGTAGCATCAACTCAATCCATTCACAGAGCACTAACACATCACAGTAGTAATCCACATCACAGAGCAAAAGGGGGGAGTAGAGAGAGTGAGGTCGTGGGAGGCTGGGGTGACGAGGTCATGGGAGGCCGGGCGAGGTGGAGGAGGCCGGCGGCAAGCAGAGGAGGCCGGCGCGACGAGGTCGTGGGAGGTCAAGCGGCAGCGAGGTGGGGCGAGGTGGAGGAGGCCGCGGGCGACGAGCTCGGGGGAGGTCGGAGCGCAAAGGTCAGGGCGAGACGGAGATGGCATAGGAGGAGATGGAGATGGCAAAGGAGGAGATGAAGGACTCTGTTAATATAGAGAGATTTTGGCAGCCCGCCCATTAAGTGCAAATTTTCGTTTTCCCGCCCAAGTATCACAGAAAACCGTCTGTGATGACATATCACAGATGGTTAGTATCACGAACCGTCTGTGATAAGCGTATCATCACAGACCGTTCGTACCACGAACCGTCTGTGATGAGATACTCATCACAGACGGTTTTTGTATAAAACCGTCTGTGATTTTAGGGTTTTACCATGGTTTCGAATTTTTACCATGAGTGGGACTGATTTTACTATGGCAGCCAATACTCTGCCGTGGTAGGGTTTGGGCAGCCAATACTCTACCGCGACAGCCAATCCACTATCACGGCACACAATCATCTGCCGCGACAGGGTTTGGGCAGCCAATGCTCTGCCATGGTAGGGTTTGGGCGGCCAATGCTCTGCCGTGGTAGGGTTTGGGCGGCCAATCCTCTGTCGTGGTAGGGTTTGGGCGGCCAATCCTCTGCCGCGGCAGCCAATCCTCTGCCCGGCAGCCAATCCACTGCCGCGGTACACAATCCTCTGCCGTGGTAGCCAATACTATGCCCATCAATTGTGTGCCGCGGCAGAGGATTGTGTGCCGCGGTAGTGGATTGGCTGCCCAAACCCTACCACGACAGAGTATTGGTTGCCATGGTAAAAATCCAAGTTATAGTAAATCTAAAATCACAAATGGTTCTAACCACAAACCGTCTGTGATATTCTTGGTATCACAGGCGGTTCGTGGTTAGAACCGTCTGTGATACTTCATCACAGACGGTTCTAACCACGAACCGTCTGTGATAGTTACATATCATGGACGGTTCGTCTTGAAACCGTCTGTGATTATTTTATCACAGACGGTTTCAAATAATCTTCTGTGATGAAGCGTCTTCTATAACTTATTTTGTAGTAGTGTCGGAAAGAGCGACGCGATGTCGATTGGGTGCAGCGCCGATCTTCCTCACGCGAGCATCTTCGTCTGGTCAGTGAAGATGTTCCGCGTGCGTGGCCGGAGAGCAGTGGATGCAAATGACGTCACCTCGCACGTACTCAGCAGCAGCTTGTCCAAGATCTCGTCGGGTTAGAATGACGTGGATGAAGCCGTCTCACCTCGCGCCTCCAAGAGGACATCGTCGAGGAAGAACAGGTACGAGCAGTCGAGTTAATGCTCTGCCCAGAGACCTGTAGACCGCACCATGCAGGGACTCACGCGGATGAGGCTCGGAGACACTAAAGATCACCGGGCTGCCGTTCCACGACAAGCAGCTTGACTGGCTCAATTCAGGACAGGGCTCAGCACAAAGGCAAAACATGAAGCTAGAGGAAGAAGATGGAGTGCAGTTGTGTTGTTCTCTTATCCTTTTTTTTTCACAGACGTCTCCCTGTGCTCCTCCGTTCTTAGAGAGACTCGACTAGAAACGCAGTCACCCACGACGCCCCAACGACGCGCTACTCCATTGCTTGCTTGTAAAGACCAAAAAATTCAAAATTTTAAAACTTGGTTGAAGTTTGGTTCAAATTCATTTTTTTCGACAATCGAGTTGCCGATTTTACGAAATAAAAAAGAAAAATGCCAAAGAGTTCTTGGGAGAGAATGAGACTGATTTTTATTGTAATAAATTGACTATTACAAGGGGTGCCTTTAACAAGGCGGTGGACTATCTCTAATTACTCTTGGTGTATTGCTTGCTACTGCTCTAATTGCCTTTAGATCCCAGGGTCTTGTCTGCATTTAAAGGCAGATGTTCAATGCTTGATTGTTCTGATTGGGATTGGATGCATTCCTACCATTTGTATTCTCCTTTAAATAATTGATAAAGTGGTGAAAGTTACTCCTAAAGTAGACGCCCTTTAGAAGTGTCGCGTCTGGTCGGAGAAGCAGTGACAGTTAGGGAAATATCAACTGATCAACGGTTGGTATCAGTGAGACAATAACTACATAGTAGATTGTCAGTGAATTAGAGCCGAAAACGTTGTGTGGTTTGGAGCAATTTAGACACATGTTCCATTCGTCACACGAAGGGATGTACTTGGAACCAGGTCCAAGTGCCGTTCAGAGTCTTTACGAGTAGTCATCTGCTCGAGTAACGGGTACAAGGCCCCCTCCGACCAGTTTACTCATAGAGCAGCCTTTAGGATTCTAATGACCACGGGGTCGTTAACCTCGACGTTCATGACCACATAAGCTATGTGGTTTTTAATTAATATTTAGAAATTTAATTCTCGTCAGCTAGCCCCAGAACTTTAAGTGAATTTGTAACGTGAACCTTCCTTTGATGAAATCTATATCGGGACAATCCTCATTTAATGGCGTAAATAACTAGGTGATCTGTATTCACTTTTTAGTTGAGAAACTGAAGATATTTCTGCCCGTTTGGCATTTGGCAACTCCCCGTTGCAGCTAACGAAATGAGCCTATAAAACCCTTTGAGTGCGCCGACTTAGCGTTTTTATGTTCTCAGTTTTTCTTGTCCCTTCATCTTTTCACCAAGAACTCTCTTCAACTCCCTTTCATCTTCTTGCTCAAAATCCAGCAATGTTGAACTCAATCGTCAACTGGCCGGTCTCAAATTTGAGCGCGAAGAAGCTGAAGAGCCTGGAAAAGAGCAGAATGCTTCTCGTCCAAAATTTGATTCGTTTGAGATCCGCGGCCGGGGAGCATTATCGCAATGGCGAAGAGGGAGAAATCCATGTTTTCCTCGCATACATCGAGTGCGGGTTCAGATTACTTGCGCACTCGTTCCTCTCCAAAGTCTTGGAGTATTACGAAGTGGAGCTGGTGAATCTTACTCCCAACTCGATCACCAAGCTCAGCATCTTCATCCATCTTTGTGAGGTAAACCTGGGGATTCCGCCAGATCTGAAAGTCTTCAGGTATTTCTACAAGATGTCGATGTCGGGGAAGTTGGCGATGGCACCTAGGGAGTGAACTCTGCGCCTCCACGACGGAAAGGTTGAGGAGTACATTCGCATGTACTCCAAGTCCTCGTGGTCTTCACGGAACAAAAACTGGTTCTACATGACAGTCACCCAAGAGGACAGCCACTGCTTCGCCGGCAAGGTGGTGATCGAGAAACCCAAGATGGTGTTCTTCCGTGAACGAGGGAAGAGTGGGGAGTTGGATTGAAGCCATCCAACTCCTGAGCATCAGAGGATTGACTTCCTGGCACGTGGTGAGAGATTTCTTAGCGCGATGGGTCCTCTGAAGTTCCGATCACATACCAATCTCTAGTATGTTGGTCGTGACAACACGATCATAGATTCTTCGGATCGTAAGTCCTAAAATTCTCGATCAGTTTTATTTGTTTTGGTTAATTATTTTATAACCTTAGCCTCTTTTCTCTATTTTTTAGCCCTTTACCCTGAAGAAATAACAAAAAGGTTCAAGATGATCTGTGCTGGAGCCTAATGACAAGGCTAATGTTCCCTGGATTTTTGCAGCATGTTCTCTAGAGGAGAGAACAAGGAGGCTTAGGGTGAAAATAGAAAACCTTCTTTCATCTTGTTGAAGCTATTGTCCCAAAGGTTAATGAAACTATAATCTCCGACCAAATGGTTGGGAAGATTATCTCCGACTTCTTGGCCGAGGAGATTTGTTCCGACGTCCGATCGAAGGATGTGAAGGGCCTAACCAGCTCTATCGGTTTGAAACCAGTGAAATTAGTCAAAAAGAAGAGGAAGGCAAGCGCTCAGGACTTTGCAAGAGAGCGTTTCAAGATCAAAACTAAGAAAACTACGTAAGAAATATAAAGAATATTTATAAACTCATACCTTTAGTTTCTCTTGTATTCTGAAATACTGACTTTTCTTTCTCCTGCTTTGTAGATTTTCTGGTGCTCTGGTTGCTTCCGACCATAGCACCCCTCAAGAAGAAATTCCTTAGGTGAGTGTGGTCGAGCCAGCCCCTGAGCAGGTGGAAGCACCAATGCCTTCTTAGGAACCTATGGCGGCTCCGACATCGTCTTTAGAGGTAGCGGCTCCAGAAAACAAGTCCAAGCAAGCATTGCCTGCTGCTGGGATCGCTCGGGGGAGATCTCTTTGATATTAAAGAAGTCTCTTCATCCTAGTGATTTCCTCAGTTGCCTTTGGATCTTTAATGATGAGAAGCTAGATGAGGCCTGGGGAAGAATTTTGTACCGTCAATTAAAGACGTGTCCTAATACTCTTTACTCCGAATATGCTGACATGGCAATTCGGGTAAGTTACTATTTTTTAGCATATGGCGCCGAATATCGATGGGGTCAGAAGACTGAACCAACGATTAACTTGCTTGGAAAAAGAGAATTCCGATCTAAAAAGTGAGTAATTCTTTTCGACCTCTTTTTTTGGTTCCTCATTGTTTCTTAACTCTCCTCTTATCATGATTGACAGACTTTGAGGTACATAAGAAAGAATTTATAGCTAAAGAAGCCATAATAGCTAGGCTTGAAAAATAGTGCCAAGCCAAGGATCGATTGATCAAAGACTTGACGACCATGCACAAGGAAGCCATCGAGGCTTTTGAGAAGAAAGCTCAAGGTAACTGTCGATGTCTGGAACTTTCGTCACAGAACGGACAAACAAAATTATAAAAATAAAATAGGGTTTGTTATCTATTCGCCAAAGGACTCAAAGCGGTGACGTATATTGCAAATTGTATGCTATGATTACAGGAAAAGTAATTATGAATACACGTGGATTAGGGTTTGAATCAGAATCTATCTTTACAATGACACATAGGCCAGACTTTTATAATTCTATAAGCGTGGGCAGTTGATTGTAGTAGCGCATCTTCACGTCAATGGTCGCGTCCCTTTAAACCAATCACCGCGTCCCTTCATGGTGACCGCTATGTCTCTAGATGTAACAGTCAATATCTTCTCCACGTGGGTTGTAATTAACCACACGTGAGGAGACTTCTCCAGGAGAGAGGTCCTGGAGTGGTCTAGAGAGACCTCTAGAGGAGGCCCTGGAATGGTCTGAAGGGAAGGTTTTTGGGCCCACTTTCTGATTGCGTAATTAATCCCGGGCCCAGCAAGCGAAATCAGGCCCAGTAGAGGATCCAGGTTATTTTTGAATAAATGTATATCCGGATAATTTGACTAGTCAACAATCTTCGTCGGTAACTAGTCATAAACTTGACCAGCAAAGTCATAAATTAGAGTGAACGAAAAAGGCTCTTAAGTTCGAGCAAGACAAAGAGAAAGAGCTCGAGCAGACTCTTGAGGAGAAAATTATTGCTTTTAACAAAATACTTGCTGATATAGAATCACAAGTATTTTTTATCTTTTTCAAGAGATCCCATGGAGAAGACAAATTGCCTTAGCTCAGTATGTTTGGAGCTGCTTGCGACGTTACACCGCCGTCCCCGCCACTTTCAGGGCCCGGCCACGTGGACGTGGCCGTGCGGGTGTGTGCCTGCCTGACCATGAACGGCGGTGTTCAGGTGAGGCTCCTCTGCCTCACGCTTTGATTCGTCAGTGGTCGAGGATGACCGCGCCATACAGTTTTTAATAAGGTTTGTGAGTCGTCTCCAACTTTTCGTTTTAGATTTGTGTTCGTGACAGAAACAGCATGTCGGCCATTTCCCGGGCGACGCGTAGAGGACGGTGATTCCAAAGTGGCAGCCAAGTCCAACGGGTCAACCTTTGCGAGGCGTTATCAATGTAGATGGGCAAGCGCGATGCGCGCCCGTGTGGATCCGGTGTGTTTTTAATTTTGTGTATATGTATTGTTGTACATACATATTGTTGTAGAGCTAAATGCAACGAAATATTTTGTACAATGAATTGTACTATAACATAAGGTTTTAGCGGGTACAGTAAACTATCAATGATCTTGTATTGTCACTCATTGGTATTGAAAAGCCTCATTGGTGTGGCTAAAAATTAAAAGCATAGTTTAGTATCAGCAATGTCCCTGGGTATCTCTATAACAGAAGGTCTTTATTTCTCTGACAAATGAACAAAAGGTTAGTATCATTGGTTTTTGAAGATAATTTCACCATGATTCCAGGTTGATAAAGATCACCTCCATTGGATCAGTAGAATGAAAGTTATGTCATTTTATCTATTACTGTTCTGTAATCTGGATATATGTCTGTCAATTGTTTTCAACGGCTGTTTAGCCAACTGTTTTGGCCGAATCAGAGAACTCCGTCAACTAGAGTTTCATATCCTGGTTCGTTATGATTCATTGAGCACTGGTTTCAAGTCATTCCGAGTTACATATATTTAATTATAGTTTTTATTGTACCGCCAAAGAGGAAATTAATCTGGCTGATTAGTTAGATTGTCAGTTTGAACCAGTTGATTGTGTTGGATAGTTAGAGGGTTATAGTAGGACACTTGTAGTTTGTCTTATCTTGTTATCCTTATTTTGAATAAATATTTGTATAGGCGGTGAAGCGGTGAGTGGAGGGGCACATTCGTTGCCTCCTAACACGTCACAGCGCGGAATGCGAGTACCTTATCTTATCTTATCATAATGAATAGTGATGATTATGTGTGGATGAATTGTTAGTCTTGCTATTCATGTTCGTATGCCATGTATATTTCTTCATTATGATGTGATAAGAGTTCATTGCATGAAGTTCATTCTGTTCACGCATTTGTTTCATGTTGACCACGGAAGTGGAAAATTGTAAGTCCCATCAATTCCAGTATGGGCACGTAAGACCCACCACTCCAATGTGGGCAATGTTGGCCACCACTCCAATGTGGGCAATTTCGGACACCCGTATGAAACGTTCTTTATACGGTGATTGGATCCCCGGACTTTGTTAAGTGAGCACCGACGGGTGTGTCACTCGCTATACCGGTATAAGCTGTTGAGCAGTCCATTGCTTCAATGCATCCTTTCATTCCATTCATTCATGTATTCATTCCATTCATTTATGTATGTGTTCCAAGAATTGTTCATACTTCAATTGAGTTGGCTTGTCCACTCTATGCTTGATTTATCTTGTATGGTACTTGCTGAGTTTCGACTCATTCTTGCTTTCTGTATTCATTTAGGTGAACGTTGATGATGACCTTGTGGGAAGGGATTAGTCAAGCACATTTCACTCAGTTCACCATTATTCATCTTCCTTGTTAAGTTCGATTATGTCTTTCAGTTGTCAAATGAGTAACTGTAATAAATAAGGTTAAGACTACCTGTTATTTAGTTCTGGTAATTACTGTTAGTGGCTTCTCTGAAGTTCTCACTATTTATATGCTGATGGATTCGTTCTTTATTCCTGTTATGCTAGTATTACCATTGAGCTCTTCGATTGATTATAGAAGTTCAGATTAAATTCTTTCGCATTGTGGTTGTATGTAGATTCTTTATGTAACATTTTAGCTTCTGAATAGCCAGGGTGTTACAAACACATCATCCAACAAAAGAACCCTACAACAAAAAAAGTTTACCACAAAAAGCAAGTACCAAGAAGACAATGAACAACCTAAGAGAACATAACACCCAGGAAGACCAAGGTCTAAGAGCAATATTGATGTTCTAAACCTTTTTTGTAAAATAGATCTTCACAGTGTTACTCTTTCTCATATGTTTGTCTTTCTTTTGTAGGGATGATTTGTCTAGGTCTCAATTTGGAACACCATAATTGCTTTAAATCCTAATATATCACCAAATAGCTAATTGACAAAAGGTATTGAGCATGGGAGATTTGAAATCCTGCTATATCAACCACACTGACTGGGAAAATCTTAAATTGATTTATTTAGCTTTTCTAGTGAAGCACTTAAGCTAGCATGTTAAGACTCGGACAATAATTTTACCAAGATATGGATAAAACTACATACTTCTTTACCATAACTGTATCTACCAAATGTGTCAATTACATCAGCAAGAACTAACACCAATAGGAGAAGCAATAATGTAAGCAACAAAAACACTATGATTTAAGCAGGAAGAGGAGGTCGTAGAGCGCTATCTCCTGTGCCGTTAGCTCCTCCTCTACGCCGTCGTGGCCTCCGTTGTCCATCGTAGAGAGCGCCGAGATCCCACTCGCAGCTCCAACAACCAAGCCTGGGAGTGAGGAGGAGGCGGCACTAGAGGGAACGGCTGCGGCGGTTCGTTGCGATCCGGCCGGGCGAGCGTGGCCGAGAAAACGGCTGCAGCGGCTCATCACGAGGGAGGGCTCACAGGGGAAGGGGAGGAGCCCTGCATCGGCGGTGGAAGGGTGTTGCCTCCACCGTCGCCGAGGAGGCCGACTACCTCGGCAGGTAGCTTAAGGGATTGCGGCAAGGCTACGATAGCACAAACAAAAATTTACCGCGCAACCAAAAAACCACCACTAGTAATAGATCACGAAATTACCGCTAGACGGGCTGACTCGTAGCGGAAGTAGAGTCGTTGAAGCGAGTTGATGCAGACGTGGTCGTACTCACGACGCGTCTCCTCCTTCGAGTGGTCATACTCGTCGCGTGTCTGCTCTTCCGAGTGATCGTACTCACCGCGTGACTTCTCCTCCGACTCCGGTGAACATCACGAGTTGCGGATCGTCCTAGTGCTGATGCTTCGCAACTACACCTCTGAGGTATCCACACGTACGGGGCAGGATCACCACGCGCTGGAGTGCTGAAAGCATCTAGGCCCCTAAAAATTGTATTTTGGTAATTAATGATATTATGTGAATATGTGACTAACATGTTTGTTGAAGTGATTACAAGGCATAGTCCCAAATGACAAAGCGAAACCAAGGAGCTGCATGTCAAAGAATGTTGAAAAGATGGAGTTGGTCTCAAAGACAAGGTACAAATAGACTAGGACCCCTTTGAATTTTACCGGTCTTTGGAGTATGGAGGAAGACCGGATTATAGGATAAATGTCGTACTATTAAGGGGAGCTTGTCTTTTCATGTTGACCACGAGTGGAAAATTGTAAGTCCCATCAATTCCAAAGATGGGCACGTAAGACCCACCACTCCAATGTGGGCAATGTTGGCCACCACTGCAATGTGGGCAATTTCGGACACCCGTATGAAA
This sequence comes from Hsuehochloa calcarea, assembly GCA_036346395.1. Lineage (NCBI taxonomy): Eukaryota > Viridiplantae > Streptophyta > Magnoliopsida > Poales > Poaceae > Hsuehochloa > Hsuehochloa calcarea. The sequence goes on along the minus strand of CM070593.1, from coordinate 52,837,950 downwards.
CGTTCTTTATACGGTGATTGGATCCCCGGACTTTGTTAAGTGAGCACCGACGGGTGTGTCACTCGCTATACTGCAGATAAGTCGTTGAGCAGTCCATTTCTTCAATGCATCCTTTCATTCCATTCATTCATGTATTCATTCCATTCATTTATGTATGTGTTCCAAGAATTGTTCATACTTCAATTGAGTTGGCTTGTCCACTCTATGCTTGATTTATCTTGTATGGTACTTGCTGAGTTTCGACTCATTCTTGCTTTCTGTATTCATTTAGGTGAACGTTGATGATGGCCTTGTGGGAAGGGATTAGTCAAGCACATTTCACTCAGTTCACCATTATTCATCTTCCTTGTTAAGTTCGATTATGTCTTTCAGTTGTCAAATGAGTAACTGTAATAAATAAGGTTAAGACTACATTATTTAGTTACGTAATTATCTTGTTAGTGGCTTCTCTGAAGTTCTCACTATTTATATGCTGATGGATTCGTTCTTTATTCCTGTTATGCTAGTATTACCATTGAGCTCTTCGATTGATTATAGAAGTTCAGATTAAATTCTTTCGCATTGTGGTTGTATGTAGATTCTTTATGTAACATTTTAGCTTCTGAATAGCCAGGGTGTTACAAACACATCATCCAACAAAAGAACCCTACAACAAAAAAAGTTTACCACAAAAAGCAAATACCAAGAAGACAATGAACAGCCTAAGAGAACATAACACCCAGGAAGACCAAGGTCTAAGAGCAATATTGATGTTCTAAACCTTTTTTGTAAAATAGATCTTCACAGTGCTACTCTTTCTCATAGTTTGTCTTTCTTTTGTAGGGATGATTTGTCTAGGTCTCAATTTGGAACACCATAATTGCTTTAAATCCTAATATATCACCAAATAGCTAATTGACAAAAGGTATTGAGCATGGGAGATTTGAAATCCTGCTATATCAACCACACTGACTGGGAAAATCTTAAATTGATTTATTTAGCTTTTCTAGTGAAGCACTTAAGCTAGCATGTTAAGACTCGGACAATAATTTTACCAAGATATGGATAAAACTACATACTTCTTTACCATAACTGTATCTACCAAATGTGTCAATTACATCAGCAAGAACTAACACCAATAGGAGAAGCAATAATGTAAGCAACAAAAACACTATGATTTAAGCAGGAAGAGGAGGTCGTAGAGCGCTATCTCCTGTGCCGTTAGCTCCTCCTCTACGCCGTCGTGGCCTCCGTTGTCCATCGTAGAGAGCGCCGAGATCCCACTCGCAGCTCCAACAACCAAGCCTGGGAGTGAGGAGGAGGCGGCACTAGAGGGAACGGCTGCGGCGGTTCGTTGCGATCCCAGGGCGAGCGTGGCCGAGAAAACGGCTGCAAGCGGCTCATCACGAGGGAGGGCTCACAGGGGAAGGGGAGGAGCCCTGCATCGGCGGTAGAAGGGTGTTGCCTCCACCGTCGCCGAGGAGGCCGACTACCTCGGCAGGTAGCTTAAGGGATTGCGGCAAGGCTACGATAGCACAAACAAAAATTTACCGCGCAACCAAAAAACCACCACTAGTAATAGATCACGAAATTACCGCTAGACGGGCTGACTCGTAGCGGAAGTAGAGTCGTTGAAGCGAGTTGATGCAGACGTGGCCGTACTCACGACGCGTCTCCTCCTTCGAGTGGTCATACTCGTCGCGTGTCTGCTCTTCCGAGTGGTCGTACTCACCGCGTGACTTCTCCTCCGACTCCGGTGAATATCACGAGTTACGGATCGTCCTAGTGCTGATGCTTCGCAACTACACCTCTGAGGTATCCACACGTACGGGGCAGGATCACCACGCGCTAGAGTGCCTACACCGGCAACGTGGTTGAGAAGGCGTGTCTATTAGGGTTTTGGGAGTTCTTCAAAAGATCATCCTTTACTTCACCCCATGCCACCGCCCCTCTATATATGGGCATCCATGATGGGTCTCGACCTGGAGGCCCATTAGGAACTCGTGACCTATACGAATTCGGATCACCATCCAAAACAGATCCTAGCCCTTTAAGTGTGTGACCTTACAGGTTCATGTGTAATCAGTTATGACTTGAAAACTCTTTTTCGACCACCAGTCGTTAGTGGAACCTAGCAGCACATAACGATTCCCAAATACACATATAATATATCGGACGAACCTTGATGTAATATAATCTATGACCAGTTCCTCATCACTTGCGATCAGTTCATATCTCCATAAGACCAGATCGTAATTGGTCCCGACCAGTTCGTAACTCCTTACGTCCAGGTCCTTACCATTATGTGATTATGTTCGATCAATCTACGACCAGATCGTATCTCCATACGACCAGTCCGTAATTGATCGAACTAAGCGACCTACTCATGCATTCTCCCTTTGCCTCACGATGTCTGGTTGAACTCCAAGTGGGATGTGTGTCATCTATGGACTGTTCAAAACTTTCTCGATCGAGTGTCGGATAACTTCATGTGGTCGACACTTCGACCACTAGTGGCATGACCATGCACTTTCTTTATCCGATCACCACGATGGGCCCAGAGACATCTCTCTTGTTATGTTAGGAGGGGCAAATCCCATCTCGACCAGTCACATCCCTTCGTATATTTCATAGCATACCCGAAAGCCACCTTTATAACTACCCAGTTACGAGTAGCGTTTGGCAACCCCTAAGAGTGTCATTACACATGTAGAAAACCATGCTGATCTCAGGTCTAAGGATCATACATCATAATTACTTGAGACCAACTAATGACACATAGATTCATAACAATCTCAATAGTATCTCAATGATGGGTCTATCCAACCCCATGTTCTCTAACATGTGCTCACATTATTGATTCGATATCCCTATATCCATGACCGGTGAAACTAGGTCATCAATCAATACATGTGCTAATCATAGAGTCACTGGTGTTCCGATTAGTGACCTCCGATCAGGGATACATTTAGAATGACATCATATAAGTTAAAGAGTTCCACCAACAAGTCACATACTTATTGATCTATAACAAATGATTTATTCAAGGAACACGATAATATATTATCAAAATCATGAACATAATGAAATATCATCATCTCTACGATTGCCTCTAGGGCATATTTCCAACAGTACCTTGGCGAGGCGACCGCTGGAAGGATCGAGAGGGTCGGCGGTCTGGCAGTACCTCGTGAGGCCGAGGTGGCGGGAGGAAAGATATGGGAAGGGATTAGGATAGCTCGAGAGGTGACCTTATGGCGGCCGATAAAGCCGCATCTCGTCCGTCCATGCAAGAAAAGAGAGATTAGTCTTACAATTTACTAATCGGGTGCTTTTCTATCGGACTAGAGAGAAGCAAATCTAATCCTTCTATCAAATTAGTGATCGTCAAATTAGTGATCGTATACTGTAGTGTTGTCTATTATTTCCTATTCCCTCTCGCCATATATACATATTGATTTGGGATACGTGTTGTCAAACTTTAAAAACTTTGGCTATCGATATTATTTTAAAGGAATTTCTATATAACTTTTGATAGTTTTTTGAAGCCAAAACTGTCACTTTTTTGTTTGTTAGATGTGTTATAAGATTTGTGTTATTGATGTGCTGTAAGAAAAAAAATCATAATAGTCGAATTTTCATTCGTCCGATATGCGTTGAGATTTGCACCTATTCTCATTTGATGAATTGAGTCCGAATTTATTATAATTTTTTCTTCGGAACATAACGGGTTCACCACATTACCGTATTTTGTTGGTATACAATTTTATTTGTCTTTGCTTTTGCTCAACCTCTCAAAGTACATGTGAAGAATATAACAAGTTCACCACATTGTCGTATTTTATTGGTATATAATTTTATTTTTTGTCTTTTTTTTTGCTCAACCTCTCAAAGTACATGTGAGATTTTGAATCATGCGATGGAAATATGAGTTATTAAGACTTTCAAGAATAACTACAGTAACCAAGAACCATAATTGCATAAATAATTTACTATAATTTATGTGTAATGGGGTTATAAATGAACTTTCAGAATGTGACAGTTTTTTTTACAGAGAAAACAATCGAATTCTACGTAGACATGAAAATAAACTTATTTTAAATATTTAGATTGGATACATGAAAAATCATATATATAGATTTGTCTTGAAAAATGATTTCATTGTATTATAATTTTAGTTGGTGTTATTGCTATATTAAATAGAAATTAGCGATCAAAATTGTGTTTGAGAGATCATTTAAATGTCTAAAACAACATGTATTTATAACGGGAGGGACAATACTTAGAAACACTATCATAGAAATTAGCGATCAAAATTGTATTTTAGAGATCATTTGCAGAGACAATGGCGATCTGAGTGAGACAGCCCTGGCCTAGCTCCACCATTGTCGAACTAAGTTCGACTTTGGTAAGACCGTGGGTGATCTAGGCTCTATTCAGAGTGTGGCAAGACCTTCAACATGTAGCCTAGTTGAATTGAGTTCAATAGTACATTTTTAAGGGGAAAATAATAGAATCCACAGACAAGTTTACTATGTGTTGTAGCCTTTGTAGCAACTAGCAACAATGCGCAATATTCTTGTAGGATATAGTTTGTTTTAAATTGAAACAAGAATACCTCAGCTTTTGCTTCAGAGCATAGAGGAAGTGCGTACATTTTAGAAACTAGTTGAATGCCTTTGCTACCAATAAAAATTATCATACTACCTCACCTCGATCACATTACCCAGCATGTGAGTAGACATTGTCGGTATCATCCTATCCGGCACACACCCTTGCTCCACTTCCTAGTTTAGCCATGTGGCGCCTCCGTGCGCTGGGCTTCGCCGCGTGTTCAGTAGAGTTTTGCTGTTTTTTTTCTTCTTGTTAGAGGTTTTTTCAGGGAGGTTGCATTTATTTGTTATGGATTGTTTTTTATGTTAGATATTTGTTATGGAGGTGGAACAAGCTGACACACACGTGTCAGTTTGTGGATTCGGAGGAAAGGCCAACATAAGAGGAGTGATCGAGTTAGGGTGAATGAACACCATCACTAGTAGATTCATTTTAAGTAGTAATAAAATTGCATCACGGATGGCTCACCCAAAACGTCCTTCAACGCTCTATCACCAAATAGTTCATATTTACAGCAACTTTGAATTATAAACACAAATGCAATCATAATTAGCTGCAAATAAGCCCCTGTACCCGAAATAGAATTCACGTCAATCAGCGAGCAGTCACCGGACGCCACCATTATAGCAGCCTGCTACTACTAATAAGCCACCTCTACGTTTTCTCCCTCTCGATTCCCTTCTCATCGCCTCTCTCCTCCCCTCCCCGATTCCCTTCGCCAAAGCTCCTCCTCGCCTCTATAAATAAGGCGCCCAGCGGCGCCCATCAATTCGCGTCACCGCCTCCCGAGACCGCGAATTGTTCTTCCGTCCACCGCAAAACCCTAGCCACCGATCCCATGGCGGCCACCACCAGCCAGGCGTGCCTCCTCCTCCAGAAGCAGCTCAAAGGTGTGGATCCGATCGGCTCGTTTCGCCCCCCATGCATCGTTTTTTCCCCCGCTCTGTTTTGCCCACGGATTGATTGATTTGGGGTTTGTATGTGGTCTGGTGATTGGTGCAGATCTCGCGAAGAACCCCGTGGATGGGTTCTCGGCTGGGCTCGTTGACGACAGCAACGTCTTCGAGTGGCAGGTCACCATCATCGGCCCGCCCGACACCCTATAGTGAGTCGGATTCCCTCCCATTCGCCTCGCGCTTCCATGTCTTATCGTGATGAATTGCCTGTTTGGTGTGTGTTGGTGCCATGCGAGTGGTGGTGTTTTGTATTCACCTGTGAATCGGAAGCGGAAGCGGTAGCGGTAGGGGATAATCTAATTCTGGAGTTCGTCAGTAGCTGAGGTTGGCGTGCGGTTGAATTTGCGATGTTTTTAGGTTGTTGTACCAGATTGGCATGGCTACCACCAATACAGCGACTAGGCTATATGGTCGGCGTCCAATTTCATCGAGTTTGCTTGGTACTGGATATGTGGATGGGGCAAGGGTAGCTCTGTTCACCGCCTGGTAGTTCTGCTGGTTTAATTTGTGGTAGTCACCCATGTTCACATTCAGATTGGGAATTGGGGCTTCATGCGCATGTACGGATAAGCGTTCATGGTAGTTTGGGGTAGATCCTTCAACTACGTCATGTCGAGAAATGGAAATATATGGATCACTTGGTTGGAGTTTGTAATAGATAGATGGGGGTAAATTGGGTTGCAGCCTTGCAGGCACATGTTGTACAGGTAGGGGTTTCTGGTAGTTTTGGGTAGATTGTTCAACGTCTTGAGTAGCACTTTGTTGGTAATTTAATACTGTGCGAGTCTGTGGGACTTGTCTCAAGTAGTACCGACCTTAAGTTATATTATAATTTTATCAAGTTGTTTGGTGCATGATCAATGAGTTCAGTGTACATATGCACAGTTCCACACATCTGTTATGTTCAATTGCTGTAATCTCATTCATAGGGATGGGCTGGGTTGGAAGGGGGCACTTCAAGTGCATTTGGGCGTCACTGGAACACACAGTCATTGGCTGAAGTGTGGCAAGCAGCAATTTGAACTGCGTTTCTGGTTTTCTTCTCTGGGGGTTGGAGGTTTTCTACTTTTCCTTGCAAATCCTCGTGGCAATATATTTTGCTGAAACAAAATTGAAAGTTATGTGCCTTGGGGTAGTGGAATCCATCCATCTAATGCTGTGGTATAGATGCAGCTGATGCAGGTAGCTTTTTTATCTGTATGTTTTTTTCTGCTGCAGATTTTAGAACTGCTGATATGAAATTGGGCATTTATTATGTTGTTTTGACTTGATCATATAGTTTTGCAATTGGGACAGAGTGGACTGTTAGATGACATTTTATGAAATTTACATTCATTTTGTCTTGAGAACAAGTCATAGCCTTAAACATATAGTGTAATTTTGCAACATGACTCTGTTTGTCGAATCTAGCGAGCCCATAAAGGGAGTCTGCCATCCAAAGAAATGGAAAAAATAATACGAGAATGGAATGAGGGCTAGGAAGTATCTGGAAGTATGTTCTTTTGGGATAATCCTGAGAAAGTGACAGGAAGTTTGACCTACATGGTGGATATGGGTTATAACTTACAATGGAGCAATAAGTGTGGTTGCTGGTCGCAAATTGCACTATCTTCCAATGTATGTTTTTCATATTAAACTATTTGACAAGCATACGCTGATGAACCTTCAGATTGATTTCAAAACCTTCAGATTGATTTTTGCAATGCTGAAATTTTGGCGTTCACTTTGTTTCAAAGAAAACCGAGAATAATCTATGAAAGTTTGAAATGGAGCGTATTACTCTCCTCTGGGAGCTTGGATGCTCATGCTCAATAGTTTTCTTGCGTTTAAACAATTCTTCCCATGGTTTTTCGTCGACAGTACAGAAGGTTTATTTACTGTGGGAGTTATCAATCAGCCAATTCTGTGGTTAGCCCAGTCAATAATATATCAATATGAAATATAAACATATGATCTGAACTCAAAATGAAGTTTGCTTCCATGGTTTGAAGTACTAGTAATTATTAACAGCCCTTAACTCAGATAGAATAACCTTATTGATCTGGTTGTTGTGCATTTATCTTTGTAGTGTTGGCTCGATGCAATCATGTAAGTTTTTTTAAGCTGTGGAGTGACACTTGCCTTCATTTTGCAGTGATGGAGGCTACTTCAACGCAATAATGAGCTTCCCACAAAATTATCCGAACAGTCCTCCATCAGTCAGATTTACTTCTGAAATGTGGCATCCAAATGGTCAGTTTTTCACAAGCATAACTTTGTATTTCTGTACTTCCATAATCCATCATTTTGACATTGTGCATAATATTTGTTTGATTGCCAGTTTATCCGGATGGCGGGTGTGCATTTCTATTCTTCACCCACCTGGTGAAGATCCCAATGGCTATGAGCTTGCGAGCGAGCGTTGGACACCAGTGCATACGGTAGGGCTTCGTTTATGGTGTTTATGACGCTAACTGTCTACCCTTTTAATTTTGTTCTGCAGTAATTCTATTCTATCAATATCTATTCTGTGAAGTCTTTATCTGCTAAATTTGCTGCGATGCATCATCAAACAGCATTCAGAAGGAAAAAAATTATAATGCAAATAAATGCAAAATTTGAAGTTCATTGAGAGATCTGCAATATATTGTATCTTGGGTGTGGGTGTGTGATGCATTACTGTTACCACTTTCTGGAAAATGTTAACTTAATATTTCAACTGAGAACAGCCTTAACGCCAAAATGCAAATATGTCCTAAACTTGATATATTTTATATCATTGTGTTTGTAGAACATTGGTGATGTTTTCCTTGTGCATTTCTATATATTCGTGATGAACGTTTATGTCTTACCTGCATAGTTTCTTTTTGTTAATATTTTTTGTTGTTCAAATAAAGTTACTGAAAAATACAATGTCTTAATTAACACTGGACTAGTAAAGTTGTTGGTTCATGCCTATGGTTAAAGTATTCTATTATCTAGGTAGGAAGTTGTACAGCTTTGATGTAATAGATTCTGCGGTCGTGAAGGTTAAGGATGCATGAGTAGTCTTTGTGCACCTGATATTCTTGATTACGGTTGGACTTCTTGGTTGACAGTTGTTTTCTTGTTTGAGCAAATACCTTCATCTTCTGAAAAAGCCTCACACTAGATACACTGACGTTAAAAATGCTTGAAAATATCAGAGAGCCTCGATGTTTGGTGAATATCTGAGCTTCAAATTCATTATGAGATCTTGATAGGTATAGTTGGAAGTATTGCCTTCAAGAGTTTTTAATGCACTAAACATCACAACAAACATATTCCTTTGGCATATCTAATTATTCTGCCGCCGTTCCTAAAATTAAGTGTAGATTAATTTCACTTCTGCTACTAGATCTTATCTTTCAAAGGTGGTACCTGCTTCCTTCACTGATTGCCTTGATCATTTTTTCCCCTTCTGGGTGGTTATGAGCAATTATTTTAAACTTGATTGAATAGTGCATCTTTTGGCCTGCAGAGGGGGATGAGCAGGCATCTTTGAGACGTCAGTGGCTGTGTTCTTCTAATTTTAATGTCTGTTCTCCATTTGCAGGTTGAGAGTATAGTTCTGAGCATTATTTCGATGCTCTCTAGTCCAAACGATGAATCACCAGCAAATATTGAAGCGGCTGTAAGTTCACATGACATTTACCCTGAAAATTGTGTTTCCCTGGGCTTCTGTTTATGTAAATTGCAGAACATCTTATATCTTTGTTTTGTCCCATCAATTCATTATATCTTTTTTGGGAATGGGCACCATCACTTCATAGTTGTCAAATGATAGCAACTGTAATTTGTATTACTTGCTAATAGCCAAAATTTGAGAGTTGACAGTTCTAAAAAAATAATCTTTATATTTAGTTCAAGGTTCATCTTTAATTTATTATCAGCATCATCCTGTTGGACGCTGCATGCATCATGCATCTAGATCTTCACCTATTTAGGTTAGTGACAACCCTAAAAATTTTCTAGGATACTCTTACAAACCTTGAAACAAGTTGTGAATTTGCCCAAGTACTTCAACTAACTATTTGAATTATTTTTTGGCTGCGTGGAAACATTTGTCATTTGAATGGTTCATACTATAGGTTTTGACCGCTATTTAATGGGCCTCCTTTGTTCTGAAGTGTTCCCTGTTGTATTTCTTGTGCAGAAGGAATGGAGAGAAATGAGGGACGACTTCAAGAAAAAGGTTAGGCGCATGGTACGGAAATCCCAGGAAATGCTCTGAAGAAAATGGGAGTACTGGGGAAGTTAGTCATGCCACTGTCAGGTGTGCAAGGTTTTTGCTGTCGATCTCCAAATGTCCATCTGTCGCTAGCAATTTCGCTCCTCCCCTGTATATTTTCCATTTAGTGTGTGTCCCAGTGGTGATGGTAGTTTTGTCTCCAGAAACGCACTGGGCCGTGTCGCCTATTCTAAAGGTCCAATTGGTGTATTGTGTGGCTTGGGCTGTCAATGTTAAGAAACTTGGAAATACTGTCACTGACCATAATTTTCGTAACGAACCTCGTATAAAAGGACATCCGCCTGATCAGCTAATTGTTGAAGTTGAATGTTGTACATATCTGTGAACGGTTGCAATCTGTTCTTGTCCTGAAGCAATTCTGGGTATTGCCCTGAAAAAGTTTCATCGTGCCAGTTCAGAATCTGAAGTTACCATAATTCCTGGTAGTGTATGTTAAGAAACTCTAGGTTTGGCTAGTCTATTGGAAACCCTAGCAGTATCGAGAGGCTATAAATAAAGATGGACTATAACCATTGTAATACAATTTTGAGAAGCAATAAAGCGAAGCCTGAAATCCCCTCATATCTTTGTGTTCAATTTATTGATGTGTATTGTGTTCTTGATTCGTTCTTACGTTTCTGAATATTATTTACGAGATAATCGATCGGACTGGACTTGCCAGTGACGGTTACTCAACACGTTATCAGCACGATCGACTCTCCTCGCATCGAAAGGTAACCGTCGATGAACGACACTCGTAAATTGAATCGTATTTTCTAGATCGCTTTCAATTATGCAAATTTGCTTTATAGATTGGTTTTCTACGGTGCAAATCTGTTTTAATCTACCGCGAGCCGACTTGAAGTCGCTGACACAATGTCGATCGGTAGATTGCATGAAAGAGTGGATGTCGATTGTACCGTAGATTGAATTTGCAAAATCGTTCTAATCTACCGCAAGCTGACTTGAAGTCGTCGGCAAAAGGCCGATCGGTGGACACATGAACAGTACATGCATAAACAATATTTTATTTATTTTCTCGCATAGACAGTGCATATGAAAAAACAACCTATACGACGTGGAAGTCGTGCGCCGCCGGCTAGCAGCCGTGCCCCCCTCTCATCGGCGCAAGAACCACCGCCAACCCCAAGAGCTAGAAGCCGCCAAGACGGCCGCACTTCGCCTCGGCGATGGTGTGGATTTCATGGATATGTTCGGATCTTAGGATGATGTGACAATTGGCAATGACGCTTTACGGTTTGTCGCTTCACGCGTTTTCGACAAAGTTTCGTGCTTCATCGACAGGGCGGTCCGACCGGTCCTTGCACGCCGGTCCGACGGTCCTAAATCGGTCGGACCGGCCATGTGGGGCTGGTCGGACGGCGATGACCAAAGTGGTCAAAATGAGTGGGCCAAAAATAGGTGTTGTAGGCAAGTGAGGGATCCCAATGCACTTGGTCTCATGATTTTGGAGTCTCCAAAAAAGTTCTATTGGTTTAAAGTTTCCAGAGGTTTGATTTTCGGTGGTTGAATTTCGGCTAAGTCCCAGGCGGTCCGACCGCTCATTGAGGAGCGGTCCGACCGCCATGGGCGGTCCGACCGCCACCCGAGCGGCCGGACCGTGATCGACTTGAACGCCACCAACTTCGTGGCGATGTTGATTGGTTAGGTCAAAGTCATTGGTATCGTGGCATATGATTTGCATGATGCATGTTTTGACTAACATGGGTCAAGTTGTGAAGAACTTGTTCCCGAATTCGTGTTTGCTTGTCTATGGTTGTGCAGGTAGCTTGGTGGTCAACGACGGTCAACGGCGAGGAAGATCGGGACTAGACTTGGAGAGTTGAGGTCCAGAACGATTGACGATGCCGGGTGAGGTCAACGACTCAAGCGTGACACAAGATGGACAAGGGTGACCTATTGGCAAATCCATGACGATGGTGAAGCGGTTTAGGTCAAAGGTTAAAGACGGCGCTTTGCGAAGCATACGTGTGTGACCCGTTTGTTAGTGGGCCTTAACGGGAGCCCAATGGAGTCAAACCCTAGGAGTCTAGGCCTCCACTATAAATAGGGGGAGGTGGTGGCTGCACCACCTAGCTATTTTCTCTCTCACCTTTTTATGTTTCAAAACCCTAATTGTCTTTAGGGGAGTTGAGGTGGAGGCTAGGGCTCTTGATGGTTTGTGGTGAATTTCGTGATCTTTGATTGTCCACTGATCCATGATGGTGTGGATGTAATCCAGCATCAACCACGAAATCAATCTATGCAAGGTTTGCTTGAGATAAGTCTCTTTTCGTTCTTGCTTTCAATTTCGTGTTTTTAGGGCTTTCTTTGATCCGCGAGTTTGTGATTGATTCTTTCACGTGAATTAGCTTGCTGTGATATGTGTGAATCTATCTAGCATCATCTTGATCATCAATCTCTCACGAACAAGCTTTAGGATCAAGTTTTCGTTCTTGCCCGCTTTAGACCTTCGTTAATCAATTGACAATTGCTCAAGATCGCTTCCAAGAATTATCATAATATTCGATTGGAATAGGTCCTCAATAGCATAGAGAAGGTGTGTGCAAAGTTTCGTGAAGTTTGGAGTTGAGAATCAAAAGTTAGACCTAATTGCAACTTCGCCATCGCTGATTTCTTTCTGCTTTGATCGGTTCGTAGATCGCCGGTCCGATCACCGCCACCACCGGTCCGATCGATTTCAGAGCGGTCCGACCGCCAAGATAACAATGTCCGACCGCTTGCAATCGGTCCGACCGTTCACTGATCGGTCGACCGCCAGATTTGTGTTGCTTTGATTCTTGCCGATTATTGTCGCATTGCTTAGGGGTTTTATTGGATTCAATACTAGTCTTCCATTTGACTTGGTATATTGATCTTTATAGCTTTCTAATAGCTACCGGAGTGAAATTGTATTGAGTTCATAATTTGTGAAAAGTGAGCGTGCTCCTATTCACCCCCTCTAGTCGCCTTTTACGGTCCAACAGATGGCGATTCTTGCATCCCCCTCTCGGCTAGCACCGCCGCTACACATCACAAAAAAAAGGGGACGGCACGAGCGCGCCGCCAGTAGCACGACCGCCTCGCCGCCGCTTGCCGGCATTCAGCAAGCGCGCCGCCGCTTGCAAGACGGTCAACCGCAGCAGAGAAAGAAAGGGAGAAGGGGGAAGAACCGCCGGCCGACCTGCTCGGAGTGCCGCCAGCCAGAGCCTCGTGGCGGGCTCCACTGCCTGGCCGCGGCGGCTCCCATGAAGGGAGTCGCCACCACCCGAAGGGGAAGTCTCCACCCCACACCTGTTTTATTTTTAGAACGGGCCGGTCCGTATAACCGTCGGAAATAAAAAAAAAGAGAGAAAAGAAAAATAAAACCTAGTTTTGCAAAAAAGACCCTCAAAATTATGGAAATTATGAGAAATTTTTGCGAATAAGGAACTTTTGCGAAAAAAACACCCTTGAAAATCCAAAATTACGCGAACATTTTCTCAAAACTGAATTTTTCGTGCATTTTAGCCCTTTAAAATTACATAATTCACTGAAAAAGGCCTCGGGAATTCAATTTTTGAAATATTTTTTTTTGCATTTAAAGCATGTTTAACTTTGTTATTCTTACTTTTATGCAATTTATGTACTGTATTTATTGTTTTTGATTATTTGTGACTATTTATAGTGCTTTTAATCACTAAAAATAGCAGTAAAGCCTGAAAAATGCATAGAAAATATGGGAACATTATGAAAATATTTGCAACCATTTTATGCAAATAACCAGCAGTAATCTTATGCACTTTTTGCATGAATATGTAGATGACTGGTATTATGAACCTCGAGTTCGAAGAACAGCCCAGCATGGCCACAATTACCTAACTTGGGCATCAGATGTCGAAATTGTACTTGGAGCCAAGAAACTCCGTGCTGCTATTTGACTAGGCCCTTGAAGGATGCCACTCCAACCGCTGAGGAGAATGATCAAGCATTTCATTTCCTCACACATCATCTCTGTCTAACACTCAAGAATGAGTATATGGTAGAAAAGAATGCACTAGCTTTATGGACCGCACTGAAAAAGCGGTTCGAGAAGCTAAAATACACCATCATTTCTTGAGCAGAGCATGATTGGAACCGACTATATTTTGTTGACTACAAGACCGTGGGGGAGTACAACTCGCATTGCACATAATTTGTACAAGTCTTCAACTCTATGGTAAGGTAACCACAGACGAGCAGAAGATAGAAAAAACCCTCTCTACCTTCCACTCAAACGCGGTGCAATCCGCACGCAACTATCGTCAGGATGGCTACAAGGAGTATACCGAACTGATTGACATCATGCAAGTTGCGGAAGCTCAAGATGATGTTCTCCGAAAGAACTACATCTCACAGCCGCCTAATAACAAAGTTTGCCATGAAGTCAACGCAAACAGCTACAAGGTAAAGAAGCCTCACTCAACAGAAAGAGCCAGAATGGTAAGGTCATGGGTCGCAAAACCAAGCATAATGCCCAAGCCAAGAAGGGCAAACAAAAGAAGCGTGACGAGAAGCCCTATGGTCAGCAGGACCAAAGTTGCTACAAATGTGGCACTTGGGGTCATTAGTCACGTGTTTGCCATGAGCCGCAACACGTGATCGATACCTTCAAGGCCAAGAAGAAGGGCAAAGGACAGCATGAGGCACACCTCGCCATGGCAGGCACAGAGGATCCATAATCATGTGATGCACCCATGGATGTGGATAACCATATAGCAACCGAATCACACCTTCTTTTGGACATCACAGCAGCAGCAGCTGTAGTTGCCGAAGAAGACCAGATGGATGTAGCACAGATCCAGGCAGAAGTATCTTCATACTTCGCTGGTTCGATCTAGTGCACGCAGTGCACTTAGATTTTATAAGTCATTTGCAGTTTATGGTTGTAATAGAACATTAATTTTGCATAATGGTTGTAAGCTCTAGGAGAGCATAGCAATAAATTCTTATTATGAGTCCCGCACGACTTTTCCCCGTATTAATAGCAAATTGTGTTCTGTTTTGAAGTATTTTACTTATGTGCGTGGATTGCTTCCTACCCATATTAATAAATACTATATATATATATATATATATATAGGACGCCCGTTTCGTACTCTTAGGAGTACATACTCCCGCTTCGAATATACCACTTAAATAAATATATTATACTTCTTTATCATTTTCAGTATAATTAAATACCAATTATAAGATACTCCAATGCGATTTGATTGAAAAAATTTCATTGGAGTCCTTTATTTTTTGCTATATACCCTTTTTCATATATAAAAGAAGTATATACACAAATTTAGCTATAAAAGGTGGACTTTAATGATTTTTTTCATAGAACTCACTTTGGGGTATCTTATAATCATTATTGGAGTATGCTCAAATAGATAAAGAGGTATCATCATACGATTTAAGTAGTATATGAGAAGCGGAGTACGTACTCAGAGTACTATATCATTTTCCTATATATATATATATATATATATATATATATATATATATATATATATATAGGGAATGTATCTAGTGCCAATGGGTAATTCAGTGCTAAGGTGCTAATACTAATTTTAACCGTTGGATCTGAATTGAACAACCAAGATTAATGCGGGCTCCCACCTCTAAACCATTTAATCAATTTGCATGCTCTCACCTTCAATGCACCTTCATTAATGCATCTTCGTTAAAAATCATGCATGCTCCTACCTCCAACGGTCAAGATTGGTATTAGCACCTTAGCACTGAATTACCCATTAGCACTAGATACGTCGTTCACACACACACACACACACACACACACACACACATATATATATATATATCAGAACGCGTGTGGCACTCTATGGAGGAAGTGTGCTTAGCAGACAGCGGCACAACGAATACCATATTAAGAGAGACAAAAAATTTCCAGTTGATCAACAAGAATGCTGGTGGTCTTACGACAATCGCAGGCAGCGATACTTGTGTAATAGGCTTAGGAAGAGCCACAATTATACTCCCGATGGGCACAACATTGGTCATTGAAGAAGCATTGTTGTACCCAGAATCGACTAGGACTCTCTTAAACTTTAAAGATATTCGTGCTAATAGTCTCCACATAGAGACTGAAGAAGAGTATGGTAAGGAATACCTACTCATTCCAAAGCGTGAGGAAAATGGAAAAAGTGTATTAGAAAGACTTCCTTCATATGAATCTGGGCTATACTACACTCACATTAAGGCACCTGCAGCCTATACTGTCCTGAAAACAACTTTTAGAAGCTCTGAACTTTTCTTTCTCTGGCATGATAGATTAGGCCACTCCGGTCTTAGAATGATGAGAAATATAATTACTAATTATCAGGGACATAATGTCAATGTAAAGAATTTTTCGAATCCAAAAGATTTCGTGTGCCCTGCATGTGCCACCGGGAACATGATTACTAGACCATCTACTCTGAAAGTAAATGATGAAATCCTTGCATTCCTGGACCGCATCCAGGGAGACATTTGTGGTCTTATACAACCCCTGTCAGTGCCACTTAGGTACTTTATGATGCTCGTTGATGCTTCCTCGAAATGGTCGCATGTATGCTTATTGTCTACGAGAAACAACGCTTTTGCAAAGCTGATCTCGCAGATAATTAAGATTAAGAATATTTTCTATGATCATCATGTGAAGTCCATCAGGATGGACAACACCGGAGAATTTACTTCAAAGGTATTTGATGATTATTGTATGGCAATGGGAATTACCGTTGAACATTCTGTACCACATGTCCAAACCCAGAATGGACTAGCAGAGGCATTAATTAAAAGAGTTAAATTTATTGCCCGGCCGCTCTTGCAGAATTGTAATTTACCAACTACGTGTTGGGGACACGAAGTCCTACACGCAGCAACTCTCATCAATTTTTGACCATTAGCATATAACATCCATTCACCCATGCAACTAGCGCAAGGGTCAGCACCGAAAATCTCCCATCTTTGAAGGTTTGGTTGCAAGGTTTATGTACCTATACCACCACCGCAGCGAACTGCAATGGGTCCTCTCCGAAAGTCTGGGATATACGTTGGTTATGAGACAACATCCATAATCAGGTATCTGGATCCCATGACTGGAGATTTGCATACACCGCTTCGCTGACAATATATTTGATGATGACAATTTCCCGTCATTAGGGGGAGGAAATCAACCCCTTGATGAAAAATATCGGGAACTGACGTGACAAGCCATGGGAATCCATGCACATGATCCGCGCACTAGTGAAACAAATTGAGAAGTCCAAAAGATAATTGATTTGCAAGCATTAGCGAATCAACCGCCTGACCACTTTAGTGATTTAAAGAGCGCGACCAAGTCGTATGTGCCTGCACGCAATGCGCCGGAGAGGGTTGAAATACCAAAGAAAATTGAAGGTATCCCTAATCTCGTCCAAAGGCCTCAGAATAAAAGGACGAGAACTCCAGCCCCTCGAATCCCAAGTAACCGGGGACGCCTGGCGAAAAAGGATAAAAAGGACTTGACACAGCCGATCACTAAAGCTCCCCACAACTAGAAAGGGAACCAATTGATACCTAGCACCAATATGGAACCTTCAGTAAAAGACATACTGGATTTGAATATTCTCATGGAAGGAGATATCAACATGGATATGTGTGCACACATCGGAGCTGAAAAACTAAAGGGACTTGCCCCCGCAATTGAAAGCAGCGGTAAGCAAGTAGAAGCACTAGAAGTATCGCCCCATGATGATAAATTACGTGACCACGAGAGAATCTATGAATAGAACAACAGCCAATGTCGATATTTATTTTGCAAAGAAAATTGCCACAATCATCGATCTTGATCCAGAGTTTACATCGCTCGCTGAATGTACGAAAATATCGGATTGGAAAGATTGGAGTAAGGCAATAAAAGCAGAATTATTATCTCTGAATAAAATAGAGATATTTGGGTCTGTAAGCCCCACGCCTCTCCATGTGCACCCAGTAGGGCATAAATGAGTATTTTTTCGAAAGAGAAATGAAAATAATGAAGTTGTAAGACATAAAGTAAGGCTTGGGTACAAGGTTTCACTCAACGATTAGGAGTCGATTATGAAGAAACTTATTCCTCGGCCATGGGCGGAACTACCTTTAAATACTTAATCTCAATGGTAGTAAACTTGAATTTGGAGATGAAATTGATGGATGTGGTAACTGCATACCTTTATGGGAACTTAGATTCAGACATTTACATGAAGGTGCCTGAAGGTATCCATGTCCCGAACCAAGACAGAGCAAATAGAAATCTATATAGTGTGCAACTCAGAAAGTCACTGTATGGACTGAAGCAATCAGGCAGAACGTGGTATAATCGCTTGAGCGACTTTCTCTACAAGAAAGGCTACACGAACAATGAGGATTGTCCATGTGTTTTTATACGGCGATCCCATGATGGATTATGTATAATCTCAGTGTATGTAGATTATCTGAATATCATCGGGACCATGGAAGATATTAAGAAAGTAAGCTCTTACCTGGAGTCAGAGTTCGAAATGAAAGACTTAGGTAAAACCAAATACTGTCTAGACTTGCAGCTTGAGCATACCCCTGAAGGGATTCTAGTACATCAGTCAACCTGCACTCAGAAAGTATTAGAAATGTTCGACTTTGAAAAGGCATATCCCTCGAAAGTGCCGATGGTTGGGAGATCCTTGCAGTAAGACAATGACTCGAATAACCCTAAAGAAGAGGGGGGGAGTCTTGGGATCGGAATTCCCGTACCTAAGTGCAGTATGAGCACTCATGTATCTAGCAAACTGTACTAGATCGGATATTGCATTTGTAGTGGACCTATTAGCAAGGTACAGCGCAGAACCTACCAAAAGGTATTAACAGGGAATAAAGGACATCTTCCGATATCTTCAAGGAAGCAAAGATTTTGGTCTATTCTACAAAAAGAACCAAGACCTAACTATAAATGGCTACGCAGATGCTGGGTGCCTGTCGAACCCACACATAGCTAAGTCGCAAACAGGCTATGTATTCCTATGTGGTGGAACTGTAATTTCATGAAAATCGTCTAAGCAAAGTCTTGTTTCTACTTCGACGAACCACTCAGAAATCATAGCACTGTACGAAGCCTCACAGGAATATTCTTGGCTTCGACGGATGATTCACCACATCCAGCAGTCATTTTGATTGAATACCGCGTAAACCTCCACTATTATCTATGAAGATAATGCAGCTTGTGTTGCACAAGTACAAATGGGTTATGTAAAAAGTCCCCTCACTAAGCATATCAACCTCAAGTTCTTCTATGCTCACGAATTGCAAAATATGGACGAAATTAAAGTACTGCATATTAAGTCATGTGAAAATCTAGCAGATTTATTCACCAAGTCACTTCCAGCATCTAGCTTTGAAAGATGCATACGTGAAATTGGAATGATGAGACTTAGAGAAGTGCAGAATTCAAGGGGAGAATCTTCACGAACTCTTTATTAAAACTTGGTCACAAAGATCGAGTATCCAAAGAATAAATCCTGGAGATTAAATGAAATTGGGTGGATTGTACTCTTTTTCCCTTGACGAGTTTTTCTGAAGTTTCTCGGCTAAGGTTTTTAATAAGGCAATTCATGTAACGCAACAGAACATATGTCATGTACTCTTTCTCCAAATTTTTCCCACTGGGTTTTATGGAATTTTTACGAGGTATGTATATGTAAAGAATGAGTGCTCAAGGGGGAGTGTTAAGAAACTCTGGGCCCGGCCTATATATGGACAGCCCATTGGAAAACCTAGCAGGGTCGAGGGACTATAAACAGAGAGGGACCCCCAAACATTGTAACACGATTTTGAGAAGCAACAAAAGCGAAGTCTGAAGTTCCTTCGTATCTTTGTGTTCAATCTATTGCTATGTTCTTGTGTTTTTGATTCGTTATTACGTTTCTTAATATTGTTTACGAGGTAATCGATCGGACTGAACTCGCCAGCGACGGTTACTCAACAGTGTAGTCGTTCTACCTAAGATACAGGTGGAGCAACAAATTGAGCATGATTTGTCTTCATTATAACATGGGAAGGGTTCACATGGTACAGAAGCACTTCTTACAGCAATCGAGATGATCTGTTTCTTACGACTTTTGGTAATGAAGTCAATTTTCTGAAGTCCTTCTGTGACTCGATTTTCCGTTTTGTTCATAAAAATCTGGCAAAATCTAGCTGAGCTCAGCACAGCTGCGTATTTTCACCCCGTGCATCACGTAGATTTACCCAGGCAGGGCATCCGAAGATTCAGAATACGAACCTACAAGCTTAAGTAGCTTCCATGTGCAAATTAACTGTGCAGAATCGAATGCAAATTCTTTACATGCACCACAACACAACAGAACTGCAATGCCGTATCAACAGAAATATAATTCCATAAGCACCAACAACACAGCCACAGGTTTTGGATAACGATGGGCCATTGTCAACCAAGCCTTACTGGGATCGAATGGTCCCATGCTCCCATCTCCGATACAAAATTGATCATAGTGGGAATCGAACCAACTACTTTGAGATTCGGAATCCAACGCGATATCCACTTCGCTATATGATCATACTTGTCTTCCACACACATTTTAATTTTGATGAATGAAGGGCATCCACCCACATTCATGTCCTAACTTCAAAAGGCACAACAGACAAGGTTAGGGCACATACATACCAGTTGCCATCAGTAACATTCAAAAACTGAAATAGAATGTTTTGATATACCATCACAGTGACTGAATAAAGGGTATACATCAGAACTGATCTCACTGGGTGGAAATAAACCACATATATACATCCCCCAAGCTATCTAACGCTTCAAAACTATAGACTAGATAACCAACACAGGATGGCTGAATTCCCAAATATGCAACATATACAATTGGAGGTAAGTTGCTCCTAACTCCAAAAGGACGGTTTCACTTACATTATACACAGACTTTTGTGTTCCAGCGAAGGCATATTGGTGCTACATTATAAACAAGTTAAAGTGATCATATCTTATTAACAATATCTGATTGTGTTAACAAATTAGGTGTATATAGTCACACACACTACTTTCACTCCATGGTAACAGCAAGCATAGTGTAACAGCTACAAAATCTGGGCGTCGACTCTTCACAACCACCCAGGATGTGCAGTTGCGAAGTAAGCAGTGTTTCAAACAAGCTTTCGATTACAACAAAATTAAGCTTTTATTACATAAGATTTAGGTTTAACAACCAGTTTTGACGCAAACACAGGCTTCCAAGCCCAAAGCTAATATAATACAAGTCAAAAGAACTTCACACCACATGCATGCTTGAGCATGATTGAGACATAATAACAGTAGTCGTCGCCTTCTGGGGGCTCACCAAAATCCTTCTCAATGGGGTTCTCAGCATTTTCCCAATCTTCTTCTGTGGAGGGGTTGCAAATTTTGCAAGAATGAGTACTACTACCGCACTCAACAAGTCACGTGGAAAAGCTAAATAATTACATGCAAGAAGTTCAATGGATGGTTAGGTTTTACCTTAACATGCATCTGTGGATGCATTTTACAATTTAAAGCAGTTTAACTTTAAAACAATAAAACAATAAATAATAATAATAACAGGTGTTTCTCAACAAATGCACCAACCAGATTCATATCTCAAAAACTCTACTTATACCTCATGTATTGGAATCACCCATGAACACAGCTTCATTAACCGGAAGCCCGACGTATTCGAATACCATTTGATATACTCTGCAGAGTTGCTCAGCTTTACCTAGAAGATACCTCATGCTCGTACTGTCAGATCATAGACACGCAACATGTTAGCGTGCGACTGAGCTGAGATAACAAAGCTTTTTCACTGCTCAACCTTTCTAGCCTCTACCCGGTAGGATCTATCCCATACAGCCCTCGGGAGACTCCACCGGCCGCAGCTATGGATCTTTCACCCCGATGCTGACGGGACCATACCGTTGTTTAGACTACCGAGTGTCCCTACAGGCCCACTCCTGTCCAACCCCAGTTCTGCGTTGCTCTACCACATAAGAGCACACGCCTTTTCATGTAGATATTCGATTGGAAGAGCAGTGTACTAAGCCAGGGAGTAATGACCATACCTGTGGTTGAGCGGTTTTCTGTGTCTGTTACTTTGTCACAAGGTTCTTGTCCTTACTAGTCTCACAGTGAAGCGATAGACCAACACCACCACGTGGCTGTCTATCCTCCGGGCCTCACTGCGACTGACTTTTTCCAACACAAGTCTATTGGGATGCCCAACTTCCTAGACACAACCCTCAACTTCACACCAAAACCATTGGCGAACAACCAATACTCTCTTTTGATTGGTAACCACAATTTTGGTGACGAAGCTATTTGCATAGATAATATTTTATGTGGACTTGTCAAGGTGAATATGGTTTACAAGAAATCTTAACCTTGTTAAGGTGAATATGACCTACAAGTGCTAGGTGGGTTTGTATGTGGAGCAATAGGAATTATTTTAACATCATGACATTCAAAAATATCATTTCAATATTTGAAGTAATTGGCACAAATAATAATGAAAGTAATATTAAATGTATGAATTGTAGGTTCAAAATGATCAAAGAATGTGGCTTGACTTCTTGCACAAAGTCCTGTAGATCCTGGTCTTGTCTGGTGTCTTCTGCAGTCGGGTCGGCAAGATCGTGACCTAACGAGAAGCAAAACAATAAAACAAACCAAGTAAAATCCAGCTCGACAAGGAATGAGCTGAGAACAACATGCAAGTAAAAACAAATAAAAAAGAAACACAAAGAAGGTGGTGTGGGAGGGTAAAAATTTATCTGGGGTTTAATTGGATTGAATGGAGTAGGGAAATGGATTTCTGGGCTTGAAATGGACAAAACAGATATAAAATGCTGAATTAGGGTTTTGTAGATGAATAGTGCCAGATGATGAATAATAACATTTTACTATTCATGAATGAAATTATGATGGTGAACAGTACTAATATTACTGTTCATATTAATGAATAGTAAAACCAATTTTTGAATGATGAATAGTGTTTTTTGGTATATGAACAGTAAATACAATTATCGTGTCTTGTGAATGATAAAAGGCCGAAATGGATTGAACACTGCTGGGCCCGACTCATATCAGGTGTGGCTCGAGGCCCGAATCGGCCAGACCTTTTAAGGCCCAACCGTCCCGTGCTCGGGCTCGAGCCGCAAGGCCGAAGGCTCGCGTGCTTCGCCCGAGCCGGGCGGCGACGGCAAAACGCGGCGGCGGCGGTTGCCGGCAACGGCGGTGGCCAACATCGGGAGCATCACAGAAGGGAGATGAACCCATTTTGGGGCTTTGTAGGGGCGGCGGAAGTGCGGAGATGGGGCGGCGACGGCGGAGGCGCACGGCCGGAGCAGAGGACGAAGCCGGCGACGATGCGGCGGCGCTTCGGCCAGAACGAGGGGTGGAGGAGTATCAGTGAGATGAGGGGATCCTAGGGGTGGCGATGGGGTGGCCTGAGGTGCACCGAGGCGCTCTGGCGACGGTGACCGTGGATGTGGTGGCGGTAGAGCTCGGCGCCAGCGAGCTCCGGTGAGGGAGGAGGTGGGGCGAGGTGGGGGAAAGAATCGCCGGGGCAAGAGGAAGCTGAGGCCGGAGGTGGGAGGGAAGGGGAGGAGGGAAGGCGGCGGATTTACCGAAGCTTGCTTCGAGCGGAGAAAAGAGGCGGCGGCGATTTCTTCGAATTCACCGGCGCCGGGGAAGGAGGGGGCTAGGGGATGAGCTGGGAGTGGAGGTGAGGAGGAGAGCCGTCCTTGGGGCGGGTTTTATAGGCTGGGGAGGCGGTGGCGACAATATGGCGGTTGTGGCAGTGGAGGCGAGGTGGCGGCGGGGGATTGCTTCGGGCGACGCCGAGAGGGGAGAGGTGGCGGCATGGGCGAGCCAGGTGGAGGCGGCGAAGGCGGTGGAAGGCTCCGGAGGGGAGAGGTGGTGCGGGAGGTGGCGGTGACGGCAACGCGGCGGAAGAGGATGACGATCGGGAGCTGACGCAGAGAAAGAAGGAAGGGGAGGAAGAAGGAAGAAGAAGAAAATGCCGGGAGGAGAAGGCGCCAGCGGAAGGAGAAGGCGAATTTCCAAAAAAAAAAAAGAAAGCGGGAAATCGGCTGAAGTTTCCGAAAACGGAAAGATTTCAAAATAAATCAAGAGATTCAAAAAATTCAAGTTTTCAAAATTCTGAGCTGTTTCACATAGCAACTAAGGATGTTCAATTCTGGCTTTGTGGTGAGGGAGAACTAGCCAACCATCAAATGCTGCCATGAAACAGCCACTCGGCATAAAAAACCACCTAGAAAGTAATATATTGCTGTAGTTTGAGTTAGAGCGCATGCTCATGTGCGCCACAAGCCCACAACTTGGAGGTGCCATTCAGGTGCAGCCGGGACTGGGTTGGCTTTTGTGTTGGCTGTCGGTGTGCGCCTAAATTTGACGTTTCGTTCAGGGCAGTCCCACGATTTCATTGCTCCCAAATCCCAATCGGGAGGAGACGATATAGGAAAGTAACAATAGCCACCAAACAAGAACTCTACCACTAGCGTGTTCGCGACAAATTTGATAGGCGGAATCGCAAAACTGTTAGAGAGGAAATCTCGGTATTGACTCTTGCCTTGCATGGCACTCACCGTATACCGTATATAGGATTTCCATGTATAGATGACTACCTTATTTAGGCTTTTCATGTACAGTTGATTACCATGTTTACCTGCATGTAATCTCTATAATATCAATGGAATCATACGCCCAACAAAGGTGGTGAATTCCCTAATCCTCTTCCCGCTCACATGGTATCGTGAGCACGCTTCCCGACCGCACATCTCGCTTCCGCCATGAGTGAGCCCTCCAGCGCTGCTCTCGCCAATGGCACGGCGGCTGCCCTCTCGACCATCGCCATCGCTCCTGCTCCTCCATCCTTCTCTGCGCAGGCCATTAACGTGGCCAGCGTCAAGACCCACGTTCCCATCACCCTCGACCTCCAAGCATCCAACTACTCGATGTGGCGCACCTTCATGAACGTGCTACTCGACAAGTACGAGCTGATGGGGCACGTCGATGACACTCCACTACCGGTCGTCGCCGATGCCAACTGGACCCGTGAGGACTTCATTGTCCGGTCATGGATTTATGCATCCGTGTCGCAGGAGATTCTCTCCATCATCATGGAACCAGATCAGTCTGCTCGCACCGCATGGACAAGCGTCGAAGACCTCTTCCTCGACAACAAACTCAGCCGCGCCGTCTTCATCGACGCCGAGTTCCGCTGCCTGGTCCAAGGTGAATCTTCTATCACCGAGTACTGCAACAAGATGAAAACACTCGCCGACTCTCTCCGCGACGTGGGGCAACCGGTGTCGGACCCGACACTGGTCCTCAACACTCTGCGTGGCCTCAACGACCGCTACGCCGACATGAAGACCCTCATCCCGATGCAGTCCCCGTTCCCCAGCTTCATCAAGACCCGCTCGTTGCTCCACCTCAAGGAAATCAGCATCAATGCTGCGCCCGCCACCGGAAACGGTGGCACTGCCCTCATCTCCTCTGCCAGCAACCAGGGCACCAACGGGCGCGGTGACCGCGGTGACCACGATGGGGATCGCGGTGGTGATCGCGGCAATGGCGACCGGCGCAAGCACGGCAACAACAACAACCGCAATAACCGCCGCAACAACAACGGCAAGGGCAGCGGTGAGCGGTCCGGGCGCTCAAGCACGTCCACCACCGTTGGCCCGTGGATCTGCTTCAACCCCTTCACCGGCCAACTTCAGACCGCCCAGGGCACATGGCGCGGCGTCCCTGCCGGCACCCCCGGGGTAGGTCTTCTTGGACCACGGCCGTAGTCCACGCCAGCACAGGCCTACACCACCACGCTGGCGCCGCTTCACGGTACACCGCCAGTGCCGCTCGCTTCCTACCATTGGGACCAATCTGTCTCGATCGCGACCCTCAACAACATGGCGATCCAAATTTCCGGCTCGGTGGATCGGTCTTGGATTCAGGTGCCTCGTCACACATGTCCTCTGACGCCAGTATACTCTCCTCCCCTAAGCCCTGCTCTTCTCCTTCCCGTGTAACTGTCGGAAATGGTTCTTCCATGCCCATCAGCCACATTGGTCATGTCAGCCTACCTCCATTCCAGCTGCACAATGTCCTTGCCGTTCCTAACCTCGTTCGCAATCTTATTTCCGTTCGAAAATTTACTTCCGATAATTCTTGCTCCGTGGAATTTGACCCCTTTGGCTTTTCTGTCAAGGATCTTCGCACCAAGACAGAGACTCTACGCTGCAATAGTGGCGGGGACCTCTACTCCTTCCAAATCGCGCCACCACCCCGCATGACCCCACGGCCTTCTCAAGGCCCACCGCCTCCACGGAGTTGTGGCATCGTCGGCTTGGCCACCCCGACCGCGATTCCCTGTCGTCCCTCCACCGGTCGAAGTTTATTTCTTGCAATAAAATAGCCCACCCGATCTGCCATGCCTGCCAGCTCGGGAAACACACACGACTGCCGTTTCCTCGCTCCACTTCGGCTACAACTCGCCCTTTTCAATTAGTTCATTGTGATGTTTGGACCTCACCTATTTTAAGTAATTCTGGTTTTAAATATTATCTTGTGATTCTTGATGATTTTTCTCATTTTTTATGGACTTTCCCTCTCCGTCATAAAAGTGATGTCACAAACACCATCATCAAATTCCTAGCGCACGTTCGCACTCAGTTCCACCGCAGCCTCCAATCCACTCAGGCCGACAACGGTTCTGAGTTTGTCAACTCCACCCTTCGGGACATATTCCACCGTGACGGTGTCGTCCTCCGCCTCTCCTGCCCATACACGTCCCAGCAAAACGGTAAAGCCGAGCGCGCCCTTCGCTCCATCAACAATGTGATTTGCACCCTTCTCTTCCAAGCGCACATGCCTCCACCCTATTGGGCTGAGGCCCTCGCCACCGCCACCTACCTACTCAATCGGCGCCCCTCCCAGCCCCTCAAACTCGCCACCCCATACGAGCGCCTCTACCGCCGGAAGCCCACCTACGATCACATCCGTGTCTTCGGCTGCTTGTGTTACCCCAACACCTCAGCCACCGCTCCACATAAATTGGCTCCTCGCTCCACCGCCTGTGTCTTTCTTGGCTATCCCGACTCCCACAAAGGCTTCCACGCCTTGACCTCTCCTCCCACCGAATAATCATCTCCGGCAGATGTCGTATTTGATGAAAACACCTTCCCTTTTCCAAACAAATCCAGCCTTCATCCGATTCGTTGGGCTTTTTAGATAATGTTGTTACAGCACCGCCGCCCCCGGATTCTTCTGCTTCATCGCCACCGGTACCTGCCGCGGCGTCTACGACATCCTCTCCACATCCTGCTGCGATGGCTTCATCGGGCCTGCCCGCGGTCATCTTCGCCCGCCCATGCGCGTTGGCCCCACTGTCCCGCCGGAGCCGGCCGCCATGCCGCCGCATCCCCGTGGACGCCGCCTCGTTCAACGATGATGAAGAGCTCCCGCCCGTCGACGACACATCTGCGGCGCCACCCGCGCCACATCCTCGCCGCGCGGCGCCACCGCGGCCACGTCCTCGCTCGCGGCGCCACCCGCGGCCACGGCCGCAACGCCACCCGCGGCTCCCATTCCTCGCCCCGCCCTTGGACCGCATCCCATGATCACCAGGGCCAAGGCTGGAGTTGTGCGGCCCGTCGATCGGCTAAATCTTTCGTGGCCGTAGCAAACGACTGTCGTCGCAGACCCGCACGCATCGCGGCGCCCTCCATGATTCGCACTGGCGTCGCGCCATGGTGGATGAGTTCCAGGCGCTCCAGCAGAATCGGACGTGGTCCCTGGTTCCTCGCCCACCAGGTGCCAACGTTGTCACCGGCAAATGGATCTACAAACACAAGTTCCACTCCGACGGCTCCCTCGCTCGCTACAAGGCTCGGTGGGTTGTGCGCGGCTATTCTCAACAGCCGGGCATCGACTTCGACGAAACCTTCAGCCCCGTCGTCAAGCCATCCACCATACGTGTGGTCCTCAGCATCGCCATCTCGCGCAGCTGGCCCGTGCATCAACTCGACATCAAGAATGCGTTCTTGCATGGCCATCTTCAGGAGACGGTCTATTGCCAACAGCCAGCCGGCTTCGTTGATTCAGCCCACCCAGACTACGTGTGCCTGCTGCACAAGTCGCTCTATGGGCTCAAGCAGGCCCCCCGGGCGTGGTACCAGCGGTTCGCCCACTACGTCCATCGGCTCGGCTTCGTCGCCTCCCAGTCAGACGCCTCCCTGTTTGTTCTTCATCAGGGCTCCGAGTTGGCCTACTTGCTCGTGTACGTCGATGACATCATATTGACGGCATCTTCGACAACGCTCCTTCGCTCCATCACCAACGCCCTGCACACGGAGTTCGCCATGACCGACCTCGGCTCCTTGAATTACTTCCTCGGCATCTCGGTGCAGCGTTCAAAGGCGGGGCTCTTTCTGTCTCAGCGCCAGTACACCCGTGAGCTCTTGGAGCGGGCCGGCATGCTGCACTGCAACCCCTCTGCGACGCCCATCGACACTCGGTGCAAGCTTTCGGCCACCGAAGGTGATCCGGTTGCCGATCCCACCGAGTACAGGAGCATCGCTGGCGCCCTGCAGTACCTCACGATCACCAGGCCGGACATCGCCCATGCTGTCCAGCAGGTTTGTCTATATATGCATGATCCTAGGGCATCACATCTCAACCTAGTGAAGCGCATCCTCCGGTACCTGAAGGGCACCACCGACTTCGGCCTCCAGCTGCACGCCACTGTCGGCCCCTCTCTCACGGCGTACTCGGATGCCGATTGGGCCGGCTGCCCCGACACTCGCCGCCGACCTCACATCAGATCTACTTCGGCGACAACCTCGTGTCTTGGTCGTCCAAACGGCAGGCCACCGTGTCTCGGTCCAGTGCCGAAGCAGAGTACCGCGCCGTTGCCCATGCCGTCGCCGAGTGCTGCTGGCTTCGACAACTTCTCCAGGAGCTGCACCAGCCCATTCCCTCGGCCACGGTCGTCTACTGCGACAACGTATCCGCCATCTACATGTCCGCCAACCCAGTCCAGCACCGACGCACGAAACATATTGAGATCGACATCCACTTTGTCCGTGAGAAAGTCTCTCTCGGCCAAGTGCGTGTGCTCCATGTTCCGCTCTCGCCAGCTAGTCATGGATGTCATGACCAAAGGCCCGCATCTCTTCCACGAGTTCCGTTCCAGTCTTTGCGTTCGACAACGTCACGCTTCGACTGAGGGGGGATGTTAGAGAGGAAATCTCGGTATTGACTCTTGCCTTGCATGGCACTCACCGTATACCGTATATAGGATTTCCATGTATAGATGACTACCTTATTTAGGCTTTCCATGTACAGTTGATTACCATGTTTACCTACATGTAATCTCTATAATATCAATGGAATCATACGCCCCAACAGTGTGGTGAATTCCCCTAATCCTCTTTCCCGTTCGCAAAAACAAGTAAGCCAAGACCAAAAAAGAAAGAAACTGACGAAAAAAGGGATTACCTGCAGATCTAGGCGCGCGTCGAATGGTCGATCGATTCGAAAAACTCAAGTCAGTCAGACAAAAAAGAGATGTTAGCCATCTCTTCACCCTGCTAGGTAGGATTCTTGTTGATGTGGAAGAAGCTAGTACACTGTCCTCCAAGCTACCGCACCTGGCATAGAAGCTGACAAGAGAATTGCCCACGAAAACATCAAGCTTGCCCAAGAACTTGATAGCCGATGCATGGACGCTTCCACCAACGCCAGGTGCCTCTGCATTGGTAACAGAAGTGAGCACGCATGGAAACGTGCTTTCATTCGGCCCTACGCCTTCTCGACACATGTCCAGGAACAGGACGACTGCCTCTTCATTGAGACCTTGCCTGGCTGCACCCGCCGATCGTCGCGTTCCAAGAAATCACACTCCTCCCCGGCATGCACCGGAACAATCGGACTGCACCCCCAAACATCGCATTCTTCAAGAACCCCGCAATGAGTGCGGTGTAAGAGACGACATTCGGCTCACGGGTGTCCTCGAGCGCACTCTGGGCTTCCCTCATGGCGCCCATCTTGGCATAGTGGTGGATAGGAGCACTGCCCACAGAGACGTTGGGGCAGAGGCCAAACTTGGCGATGCAGGAAAGTTTCAGCCAAAAATTCTCCCTTGTTTGAGCTGCGTGCCGACGAGCAGGTCACGCAGCGCGGTGGCCAAGCGAAGGACGGTGCCGAAGGTGAACTCGTTAGGCGGGACGCCATCAGCAAGCACGTGAAAAAAGAAGGCAACGGCGTCGCGGTGCCGGCCGCGGCGGGTGAGTGCGCCAATAGCAGCCGTGGCCTGGTCTTTGGAATGGACCTCAAAATGTCGCAGGTGGGCATTGTTTAGTGGCCTGGTCTTTAGTTTGCCGTCCTCGCCATCTTGGGTGTGGGGGGCTTACCCAACCTGGTCATGCTTGGTTGGACACTTCGCATCCGCTGGCAATGACAGCAGCAGTCTTGGTCTGCGAAGCCTCGGGGGAGACTGCAAACACAAACCAGCCGATCGGAGGAAACCATGTTCCATACTTCGATTTCGGTCAGAGTTGGGAACGGTGAGAAATCCTTGTTCTGGGAGGACCGCTGGCTGGATGGTCGCTCTATTCATGGCCTGGCGCCTTCCATTGCCAAGATGGTTAAACTACACATTTGGAAGAAAAGACCGGTAGCTCACGACCTATCAAACAATACTTGGATATCAGACATTTCAAGTCGGCCACAGGCTGTCAACATACCATAATTCATCCGGTTATGGGACATATTACAGTCAATCCAGTTAACATAGGGAGAGGTTGACCTGATTATTTGGCAGTGGGAACCCTCGGGTTGCTACTCCTCTAAGTCGGCTTACATAGTATTCTTCACAGGCTCGCTAAAGTTTCCATGCACCGAGGCAATTTGGAAAGCGCGCACCACTCAAATGCAAAATATTCATTTGGCTAGTGATCCGTCGATGCTGCTGGACGACCGATCACCTCCAATGTCGAGGATTGGAAAAATCAAGGTGTTTGCATCTTCTACGGGCACGGATAGGAGACCATCGACTGTCTTCTAATTGGATGTGCAGTGACAACACAAGTATGGCATGTTTCCAAACACTATGCCCAGTTTCGGTTGGTCAGCCAACCCTACAGGATCATTGGATTGCCGCAAGGAATTCAGCACCGAAGCAACGCAGGAAGGACATTGATTCCTGCATAATCCTCGTCTCTTAGATGATTTGGAAGGAGTGCAACCAAAGGATTTTAAAAATATCACCACTTCTATCAAGCCGTTGTTTCAATGTGTTATCGAAGAGTACCGCCATTGGCGCATGTCGGCTGCGACTGGCCTGGAGGCGCCCGCTCAGCAGGAGTAGTTTCGCCGCCATTTCACTATTCACCGTCACCTGTTTTATCGGGGTGCAACGGCAGTTACTATTGATCAGTTTTTCTCCTGTCAGTTGTGTATTATTGTGTTCCTAGCCGTTCACGTGGCTCTTCTTTCTCCATGTAAGTGCTGATTGGTATTGGTTTTATTCGTCTTAATGGAAAGATGTGCAAAACTTTTGCACTTCTTTGCACCAAAAAAAAAACCAGCCGTAGCCGCTGCAGCATTTCGTCGAGCACGTTACGCGCGGTTACCAGGGCGCCGTGGGCGCAGACGCACAGTACAGCCCGCTGGATGACCCGGGTCAGGGACGGCGATGTACCCGATTTGAGGAGCTTGGCATGCGATTTCTGGGCTTTTGGAGCACGGAGGAAGATTTGGGCGGCTCCTTGGCGCTGGGATTTGGTATTCGGACAGAACCGGTCTACCACGAGACGAGTTTTTCTAAGTGACATGCGAAAGACGAAAGTTTCAGCCAAAAACTCTCCCTTGTTCGAGCTCAAGCGGCCTAAGATAGTAATGCACTGTTGACTTGTGGCAACATCTAACCTTTAACTAAGGAATCAAAGGGTATAATACGATCTGGTAATACTGCTGCACTCAGGATCTCATCTCATATCTGAAAATCTGAATAAAAGAATGATGGGAAACATGGCAGTAATTCTTCAATTTTATGACTGGCGGAAAAGCACACGTTGCATTAAATAACACATTAGCAGAAAGCAAGCACCTGCAGAGACATAGAAAAACCAAAACCGGTTGTCCCAGTCGGCGACTGGTTACTGAAAATCTCAGAAAAAAATTAGACGAATTTCAAAAACAAAATTTTGAATTGCCAATTTTAAAAACTAATTACCGAACCGGTTACAGGCCGATTACCGGAAAAACCAGTAAAAAATACCCAAAAAACTGACCAAAATTTTAAATTGGCAAATTTTGAATTAAAAAGTGTTTAATAAAGTGCATATTTAACTCATACAATACGTAATCTAGTATATTCAGCTCATATGAAGTGCAAACCAGCTAAAAATAATAATTCAAGTATATTTATCTCATACCATACATAATCTAGCACAAAATAAGACTAAACCAACAAAAAAAAGTGACAAAATAAGTTAAAAATGAAATTTAAAATTAAAATTTTCCAATCAGTTACTGTTCACCCGATCGGCACCAGAAAAATCTGGTTACCGGGTAACCGGACATGTTTTTTCTCTGCACGGGGGTACGGGACAAATGCACACACATGAAGGCCATGAATGGCATGCAATCCAGGCTCGAATTTGCCAGGCGATTCTTTAAACATTATACATCAGCGATAGGAAAACAAATACATCACTGACATTCTCAGGCCATAATGCATCTATAACACTGCATCCTCAATCGATCATACATCTCAACAGGCTAGAGGGGTAGAATCTAAGTTTGAATTATTCTATTGACAATTATCTCCTGACAAAAATCCTCCTGCATGACAAGCCTGTGCATCGTAGCCTTTTACATAAAAATGAATACAAATTCACGGGAGAGAGACAACATAGATATTGCTCTCAAAAGCCTTCTGTTTTGGAGCTCTCGCTAACTTTCGGCCCCGCCCACTGTTGGCTAGCACGAGACTTGGTCCATGGATCAAGAGGAACCCGCTGAGGTGGCTGTGGTGTTGCAGGTTTGGCCTCTCGAAGCTCGTTCTCCCTGTCGACAAACCTGCACACGAAACTACTTAAGACACAAGTATACAACATCTGAAAAAGCCAAAGCCGACCAGTTATGGTTTCTGCAAATTTGATGAAGACAATTTTTTGGTCAAGTGACGATTTGGCAAGATTTGCTAAAATTCAATAAATTATAGTATCTTGGCACAAAAAGCCCTAACTCCTATTCCCAGAACTGACCAGCTTACTTCTTTGGCTCATAGGCTTTGATTGAGCTAACTATTGTATGATTTGAAAACATTCTTATCACAGCAGCTTCATTCATTAAAAAGGCATGGCATGAACATGAACTTTGTTCTTCACCAATCACATATTCGACAGCAAGCGAAGGCAAAAGGCAAATCCAAAGTCAAGCAGTGCCTTGCTAACTCTTAGTCAAACAGAAAGTACAAGTTAGAAACATACACCAATTAGTACCACCCTGTGGAAAAGCTACCATAGTTTCTTGTTAGGAAATATGAACAAAGAAGCTTACTCAATGTATGCCATTGGTGCAGCATCACCAACTCGTATCCTAGTCCGTAATAGTCTTGTGTATCCACCAGCTCGGTCTCTAAAATACAAAAATAAATAAATCATTAGGTTCAGCTTGAAAATGGTATTCTCCTTGTTTCCAAATACATGTCATTCTAGCCTTCTCATGTTGTTTCTAAATCATGCCATCCTACAATTTTGGGGACGTCTATAGCATTTCTTCCTACATACCCCTCCTTCACAAATTAAAAGATTACTTTTCCATGAGAAAAGAAATAACCCTAAGCATGCAGGAGTACTTAACAAGGTTTGGAAATATATACATGAGCATTAAATAAGACTATCACAGTTATTCTCCCATGTGAGACACTAACTGTTGTGAAGCTTGGTTCGCAATGGGATAACTACCCTGCAGAAGAAGGCCAAGTGGCATGGCTCGAAGGGGATTAGGTATTAGATGACGGAGAGAGACATAGGTTGGGAAGAGAGAACTAGAAAGTTTGAGAGATAGCAACTAGAGAAGATAATAATTCTTTTTTGCTTTTCTTCCCTTCAAAGGATTGCAATGCCTACTGATTATATTGGATTTCATACTTGATCTCTAAGACATAGACTCCTAATACAATTTGAACTCTTTTACTAGGAATTTAGGATTCCTAATACAATTAAAACTCTCTTACTTTCCTTACTTTGTTATGAATATTGTGTATGTATTGAAGAGGCCCAATGAGCAATATATATAGGGTACAAAGGGACACAAGTCTAAACCCAAATACAATAGGAAATACCACTAATACCCTTATATCCTTAACACTCCCCCTCAAATGCAAGGCGTATGCAATAGCATTGCATTTGGAAAGGGTTGACACTAAAATATGAAAAAAAAATCCAAAGTCTGAGTCCTGATAATGTCGTAGTAGCATGCAGCTCTTGGAAAATATGTCGACAAAAGATCTCTCATCCGATGTCATGCGACAACCCATAAAGCACAAGGTGCGGGCGCAAAGTCGACCGCGGCAACATGACGAAGAAGATGGTGAAACCGACAAAAATAGATAAAACTGTCAAATCAAACTGAAT
The DNA here is from genome assembly GCA_036346395.1 of Hsuehochloa calcarea. Taxonomy (NCBI): domain Eukaryota; kingdom Viridiplantae; phylum Streptophyta; class Magnoliopsida; order Poales; family Poaceae; genus Hsuehochloa; species Hsuehochloa calcarea. The sequence continues at coordinate 52,803,468 of CM070593.1, read as the reverse complement.
AGGAATAGATAGAAGCATGATGGCGCAGATCGAAACCCAAGACGGCGGCAGCGCAGTGCACAAGAAGCGCAACAGAGGCGTAGTGCACGGCAGCCTTAAAAGCTCGAGGCGGCGGTTAAGAGAGCGACGACATCATAACGACGATCTGCGGCAGCTCAAAGAAAAGAGCGGCGACTGCTGTCATGTCAAAGAAATTCCTATGCTTTTATGACTGACAATAAATTTGTGGACTCGCATGACTTAGACGAACTCACAGATAGAGTGATACGAACTTGGATGGATGCAAACGAAAGACTCAAAAGAAATGACTCAAAGAAAGAAAATAACTCAAATATAACTAGCAAAACTAGCAGCAGCTTGTCTCACAAGGTGTAAGAAACCAATCTCCATCCCGAGCCTTTAATCCCAAACCAATTTATAATAGCTCTATATGTCACCACAGATGGCAAGAACACCTTCATCTCCATCTCACCCAAGAGCAACAATCCTGAGGATGGCCCTGGCAAAATCCTTCGCCCCCGATGCCACAATCTTAGCAATCAGACGGTTGAGCCCCTCAAGATCCTCCTTTGTCTGCAAGAACCATATAACTGGTGGGACAGACTCTGCATGCTTCACATCACCCATGACCTTCTTGAAATTTGGCTGATTAACCATGGTCCATAAGTACCGCTCAACATGAGGGAACTCAGAGGTAAAACTCTTGGTCATGATCCGAGCAAAGCCCAAGTAGAGGTTGCATGTCATCATGATATCATCAAGAGTGACGGACAACCCATAATCCAGCATCAACTAGTGGTCTGCAAGAGCAACAATCCTCTCCTCACATGGCGTCGGAGACGAAGCAGTCGAACCCGATGCGGGAGATCAAGGTGCAGAAGCTCGTCGTCAACATCTCTGTCGGGGAGAGCGGCGACCGCCTCACTCTATCTGTGACCAGCCGCAGCCGCCGCTGTCATCCCGTTGCCCCTCTTCTCCACCGGCCTTTTCACCACCGAGCGCCACCTTGCCGCCTCCATCGCCCGAAGGCCGCCGCCGCCTCTCCCGAAGGCCGCCACCGCGGCCGCCGCCCCTCTGTTGCCCTCTTCTCCACCGGTCTTCTTCTCCACCGGATCTCCACCAAGCGCCGCCTCGCCGCCTCCATCGCCCAAGCGCCGCCTCACCGCCTCCATCACCCGAGCGCCGCCACACCGCCTCTAGCGCCGGATCCGGATCAGCCAGCGTCTTCTCCTCTGCTGGCGCCGGAGCTGCCCGAGTCGCCCGAGCGACATCGGCGCCTGCTCTTCTAGCGCCGAGAGTCGGCGCACGCAGTGAACACCCCCGCCTTTTTTATTTCTGCTCTGCTGGAGCCGGCAGCTCCAACTTCTAGCTCCGGTCGTTCCTCACTGGCTCCACCGATCTACACGGAGTTGGCAGCTTCTCCTAGCTCCGGCTTCTCTGGTTCAAAAAAAAAAGAAAAAAGAAAAAGGAAAAAAAGGTGATGTCTTCTACCGGAGGCTCCTTCGCCATCCTGCTTCCCCCAGTTCGATTCGATGGGACGAACTTCCGAGAGTGAGCTGTTCACCTGAGGATCCATCTCAACAGTTAGCGTCTCAGGGGTCACCTCACCGGCGAGCATCCCTGTCCGCCTCGCCCTATGCCGCTAGTTCTGCCCGCTCTCTGCTGGTGTAGATTAGGCGGCTCGAGAGGCCGCCAATGCTGCACTGGAGGAGGCCTGGGAGCTGTACCAGTCTGAGTTGCATGCCTACGAGCGCTGGCAGGAGGCCGAGGCTCGTGCTACCGCCATCTTGGTGGGTAGCATGCTCGTGACCATCTCCATAGATGTGGCGGAGCTGCTGACGACACAACTTATGTGGGAGTGTCTCCGAGCTCACTACCAGCCGATGAGTGATGCTATGTATCTCTCAGTCGTGCATCAGGCGCGTTCGCTTCAGCAGCTCGATGCCACCGTGGATGATTTCTACCAAAAGCTGTTTGAGGTGTGGCGTCAGCTTGACTCTCTGGGGCCGGATGTCTGCCGAACCTATCCTTTCTGTGTGCGGCTCCGCACTCACCAAGAGACTCACCGTCTCTACGACTTCCTAACACGTCTCGGACCTGAGTTCGAGACTGTGTGCTCAGCTCCTGACTCGCCACCCGCGCCCGAGCTTGGTGGAGGCTCTCACGGGTGTGCGTGCTGAGGAGACTCGTCACCGTGGCGTGCCTCAGATGCAGTCTGTCTTGTCCGCCGCACTGCTGCTTTTCGTCGATTTCTTGATGCACCGTGATCCTCCTCGGCTCCTCCGGTGGTTGTCGCCTCTGCGGTCTCCACTGCACCTACTGTCAGCGTGACGACCACAGGTATTAGGATTGCTAGAAGCGGAGGAGGGACCAGGGTCGTCAGGGTGGACGTCCCCCGAAGGGCTCTGGAGGTTCCTCTCACTCAGGATCTGGCTCCTCTCGCTAGGGCTCCTCTGGTGACGCCACACAACAGCTCCTTTTTCTGCTGCAGCGCCTCGGTGTCGCCTCGTCCTCAGACTCCTCGGGTTCTGCTCGTTTGACTCTTGTTTCTCAGCAGTCTTCCTCGCCTCCGCCTCCTCCCTCGCCAGGTATTTTGTCTCTGTAGATCTTGGACTCTGGTGCTTCTTTTCACATAACACCAGATTCTACCCACCTTACTTCTGTGCGGTCCATAGATTTTCTTTCCACTGTTCAGACTGCAGATGGTACCTCTCTTCCTATTGCAGGCTGAGGCACCCTTTCCACTTCTTTTCATATTCCTACAGTCTCTCATGTTCCTCGGCTTACTATGTAGCTTATGTCGGCGAGTCAGATCACTGATCACGACTGTCATATTGTTCTTGAGTCTGACTCTTGTTGTGTTCAGGGCCGCCGCACGGGGACTCTGCTTGGTACTAGCCCTCGACGCCGTGATTCGCAGCATCTCTGGGATCTCGACTGGCTTCATCTTCCTTCCGCTGTCTCCACCAGTCATTCAGCCACTACCACTCCCTCTGGTCTTGCTGCGTCTTCCACTACCTCTTTCGCTCAGTAGCACCATCGTCTTGGTCATCTCTGTGGCTCGCGTCTATCGTCTTTAGTCGGTCGTGGTGTTCTTGGGTCTGTTTCTGAGGACACATCTTTACATTGTATGGGTTGTAAGCTTGGCAAACAGCTGCAGCTCCCCTATCCCACTAGTGATTCTATTTCTACTCGTACTTTAGATTTTGTTCGCTCTGATACCATGTTAATGAATATTGTGTATGTATTGAAGAGATCCAATGGACAATATATATAGGGTATAAAAGGACACAAGTCTAAACCCTAATACAATAGGAAATACTAATACCCTTATATCCTTAACATACTTGACCCTTAAGACTAGAACTCCTAATACAATTTGGACTTCTATTACCAGGACTCTTAATACAATAAGAACTCACTTTTCTTGACCCTTAAGGCTACAACATTACACCCCTCTCGGACAAGCAGCTGCAATCCTTGGTAGCCCCACGTCGATGAGATGTCTTGACACTGACGATGCGTCACGTTAGAGCACAACATGTCCTTGCGGACCATTGCTTCCTCATATAGGTGTGACAACACCGCGGCAAACTGTTTTAGCGCCACATCAACCTCCAGTGGAACATGCAACTTGATCCTTGTTAGACTTCTTTATGGCAGTAGCTAGCTGCAGAGATAGATCCTTTTTCACATGCAAGAACTTGGCGATCACTGGAGGTGGTTGCTGCTGCACAAAAGGCTTCATTTACTACCTTTGTGGCAGCTGCAATAACTTTGATAGGGCAGAAGGCGGGTGCAAGGTACCATCACCACCCAATGCTCCTGCCTTATCATCCAAAGTCTTCACACATGCCTCCAAAGTTCACGACTGCTCCTCGAGAGCCTTGACTCGCACCTCCTGAGATGTGAAACTATCTTTGATCTGCTTGCTCAACTTTGCAAGGGCAGCCAGCACATCGAGAGAGTTGTTGTCTTTCTTGTCCGCATCGGAAGCCATGGTGGTCGGCTCTGACACCAAATGTTGTGAAGCTTGATTAGCAATGGGATAACTACCGTGCAGAAGGCTAGACAGCATGACTTGAAGGGGATTAGGTATTAGATGAGGGAGATAGACATAGGTTGGGAAGAGATAGCTAGAAAGTTTGAGAGATAGCGACTAGAGGAGAGAATACTTCTTTCTGCTTTTCTTCCCTTCGAAGGATTACAATGCCTACTCATTATATAAGACTTCTTACTTGATCCCTACGACATAGACTCCTAATATAATTTGAACTCTTTTACTAGGATTCCTAATACAATTAGAACTCTCTTACTTTCCTTACTTGACCCTTAAGACTAGGACTCATAATACAATTTGGACTTCTCTTGCCAGGACTTAATACAATAAGAACCCACTTTTCTTGACCCTTAAGACTACAACACTAACATGACATCTATTTTGAAACAAAAGAAGTAACAAATTTCAATGTGGGAATGCCAAATAATACTAGATTGAACTGATCCATGGATAGCTAAAAATACCCACTTGTAGCGGTAGGCCAGCTCTGTGAATAGCTTATGAACAACATCATCTCCCCGAACAAAAGCAGAAGCACGTCTTGCCGCATCCAGTGTACCCTACATAATTTATCCATATGGCCATCATGATTAGATAATAAGAGGCTTGAGGTCGCATGTGGAAGGAGACAATTTTACTAAACAAAGCATATAAAATATCAGGAACTTATGTAGCATCAACACAAAAATGATAATTGAAGGGCTCTTTGGTTCTATAATGAAATTTAAGCACAAACAAACAAAATGGTAAGCACTATGCCAAAAAAAGAGGTTGTTCTGATATTATACATTACAGAAACTCAGACAACATAGTCATTAAACAGTTCTCTGATGAGGGGCTTTTCAAAATTTCAATCTGCTTGAAAAGAACAGAGGGAGAGGAAAAAAAACTCTAACCCTAGCATATTACTGGAATTCTACTAAAGCCGAGATGTCAAACATGCAGACTACCACGACTTTCTATACATCCCTGAATTATAAGCTTCATTTTGGGAATTATACATGGCAGTCTCGTGATGACACATTCCTGAGTTCTAATTCTAAGTGAGACCTACCGGTAACTGCAAAGCAGTTAAATGTCAAAATAATGGAGCCAATTAAGTACTCGTCCATGCTGACTAGTTCAGTAGTTCTAAACTATGAGTGCACTTGACTACATCATTTTTAGTCTTACAGACCCACAGCTCTACTTAGGTTCATTGTTGCCACTAAACATTACAAGTTTTCAGGTGACAAATCACTGGGCATTAGGGGAATGGTGCTCAGTTTACCTCCTTGCCGAGCTGCACCATCTGATCCGCCTTCCGCCGCACCTCCTTCGCCTGAAACCAACCACCAACAGGGCATGCAAGTATTACCAGTCCAGGCACACAAATTCCGGGCACCCACCACAAGGTGCTCGACGAGATGCCAAAATGCGAAATACGTACGTACCTTTGCGACGGTGGTCTCGATGCGCTCGTGCTTCACCAGCTGCGACACCATCGTCCTGCCGAGGAGACAAATCCAACAGAAGTCAGCGGCCCGGCGACGTATATTCGCAGGGGCGGGTGGCGAGATAAGCGTACGCAGTACCTGAGCATGGAGACGCGGTGGGCAGCGTGGCGGCCGAGCTTGCGGAACTTGCCCATGGCGGCGGCGGGACTGAGCGGCCGGCGCGACAGCGGCGAGGGTTGAGGGGTTTGCGAAGGGGTTCGGTTCGGGCCCGGGTGCTTGCTAGGTTTGTGCTCGGCTCGCGTTCCGTCCGGCTTTTGGGCCTAAGAGGCCGAAGATGATGCTAACGGGCCTACATGGCCCGCGCTACATTTGCTAGTGTCCTCTTTTAGTGGGCTTTTGGGCCCGTGAATTTGTGAGCTAAGCAAGACAAGCAACAGAGATCCGAACGGACAAGGCGGCGAGGCAGGACAAGCACAAAAGTCGTTTTGGTGAGCTCAAACACCGTACTCTTCTCTCTTGTCCAGCCCAAATGTTCAATGCGATCCTGTGCCAGAATGGTGCGGCTGACGCTGTGACGCATATACTATCGACAACAGTTGTGCTGGATCAGCATCGAAGAAAAATTGTCCACAGCAGTAGCACTGGATCAACGTACCTTCAAGAGGTAGAAAACGGTTAGCCGGTTAGCTAGCTCTAGTACTAGATCAAGTACGTAGTTGCGTTGGATCCGAAGGCAGGAGCAGGAGCAGCTCTACTCGGCTCAAATGGCTTGGCAAACGGCGAAACCGTATCACGTACGTACTCCTCTACTGTCCGTTCCCTAGGCCTCGTGACCCCCATCAATCTGTCAATTCGTCCATTCTAAATAGGACAAGACATCGCAAGTTTTCAGCGCGTGCACCGATCTCACAACCTGCTGTTCCACAAGCCTCCAGCCTAGATTCACACGTACGCACTAAACACTCGGGCGTTTTCTGCACCTACAAACCTGTGCGATGCGATGCGATGGACAAGCGTCGACCCAGCTCTAAAATCGCACTCCACGCCCCTGTATTTCTGCTCCCGCCAAGCATCGACCGATTCGCCAGATCTGCTGCTAGCCAAGAATAATCTGTACGACGCGCTTCCGGATTCCGGCACCTCGGCTGCGCGAGCGATCGATTGCATGCCTGACAGTAAGCACGCATGGCCACAGAGGAATCAGTAGTGAGTACTCCAGCGCCAAGTAATCAGTAGTAGCACTCAGCAATCAGTACGCTTCTATTACCGGGGCGCGGTAAAGGGCGAGACTGCGAGAGAGACTGTGCAAAGGGGGAAAGAACACGAGAGGAGAGGCGCGGATCTCGGTACCCGGGCGCGCCACCGCACCGTCCCGTCCATCTCCGTGAGTCAAACGCAGCCTCGTTCCCTCGCTTCCGGTTTCGCCCGCAGTGCAGCCTCGCTATCTGCACCTGCCATCTCGTAGTCGGTGGAGCTTTTCCCGTTGTCCTCCCGGGGCTCCCTGATTTCTGCCACACAAGTAAACTAAAACTAGCTATACCAGCCATTGCAGTGTGGTGTGCTGCTTCTAGACTCGCTGACGTGTGGGGCCATGCGGCACTGGGCCCTAATGCGAAATGGCTTGGTTTCGACTGATGCTGGGTGATGCAGTTTGTTTATGGATGGCTGATGGTCCCTCTCACGCGCGGCCGGATTAGTATACTAGCTTGTCGCTTCTTTCTCCCTACCATGCAACGCAAGCACACTAGCACTAGCAGTCTCAGAGTTGGAACTTGGAGGCCCAAATGGACAGGACAGGGATTGCAGCCTTCCCATGCACGCAAATGTTTCCAAACATTTACTATTTGTAATTTGTCTATGGAGACATCATCAGACATGAAGAGACACTGATCAAATTAACAAACCATTCGAACCGAGAGAGAGAGAGTAGTAGTCTTGGACTGACATTTGGACTCACCGACGTGTGGTCAGCGTCGCCGTGTCCCATACGAGTAGGACTTGCTAGTCAAACTATCGTGCGCTTAGAAGTGGTTACGAAACCAACGGCCCCTAGCCCGTGGCCGTGGGGGCCACGCGGTTTCTGGTTTTCCGAGAAGATGCGGCGCATAAAAAATTCCTTAGTCTATACATATTATAAGTATTAGGGAGAAGTTGTGTATTTTTATTGAAAGAAAGAACATCACCGAACTGTTATAAGTCTTGTGTCTATTTGTTAATTGTTCTTGCTTCTAGTTATATTGATTGGTTGTGTGGATCGCTTGATGACATGAGTTAACTAACAAAAAACAAAATTAGCTACATGAAATTAAATTGTGTTGCCTGTAGAACATACAAATTTTGTGTTTTTACCCATCTACACTACAAAATATGTCGCTTTGCTCTAGGACACTGAAACCAATAAAATATGATTTCCGCTTTGTTGGGGAGAGAGTGATTTTAGGAAATATCTTCTGATGCCCTTAACACTTCTTGATTCAATTGAACTGAGTACGGGCAATTGGTAGCCACACATGGGGCTTATCCCTTCGTTCATCAACAAAGAGCGTGGGGGAGACAGAGGAGGCAGCCATGGAAGCTCCAGTCAAGCTCGGCGCTGGCGAGGGAGGTGACTATGGCGGCTGGTGAGCACCAAAACGGAGCCCTAAGGCCTTGGCGACCCCATAGGTAGTGACGATGTGGAGGTAGGCACTCTACAGCGCCCAGGTAGCTATGTGCGACACTGGTGGCTCCGATGACCCCCTCCATTCTGCCGCTCTAGTGAGCTCCCCAAAGTTTTGTTCGTGTCAAAACGTGTTCCACGTCCCGATCTATCTTTTTCCTTAAACAATTTCTTCTGTCATACAGTGGTTCGTCGGAATCGAATTTGTCTTCCCCGTCGTCGTCCGAGCGGCAACGTCGTCGATTCCCCCGCCGTCGGTGAGCCTCTACCATCATCGAGCCCACCATCTTCATCCTCGCATCGCGTTCTACGCCATGCTCACCTCGCCCTCGCCAGAACTTCGCTGAAACACCATCGTCACTGTCCACCTCTACCCATCACCTACGTCGCCTTTATGCCGTGCCTGCATCGTCTTTCTTGTGTCCGGCGACATAGTCGTCCACGCCGTCCATCTTCATTGAGTCTCAACTATCATTCATGTGAGTTTTGTTTAGGCCATGTGATTCCTTATGTTGTTCCTTAGTCTTCTCTTCCCTATGCTCACCTCACGTCGTATCATGTTCTAGGAGTAGGCTATCTCGTTGCACTAGTCAATTTGCCTGTAGAACCCCACTGTGTAGGTGGACCATCTCGCCTTTGTCATTAGAACTAGCCGCCATGGATGGTCCCACTTAGAGCACACCACACTGTGTGGATGGTGCCAATAGAATCACCTCGAGTCAATGATGGATGTGTGTGTGCTACTTTTCGGGGGACATGAAATAACCCAGAAATTTGAAAATTTGAACTTTTTTGAATCTTTTAGTTTAAAATTGAAAACTTTCCGTTTTTTTAAAGTTCAGTCGAATTTCCGCTTTTCGTTTTTGGAAATGCGCTTTCCTCAGCCGAAGACGGTTTTTCTCCCGGGCTCCTTCGCCTCCAGCTTCTTCTCCCTTCTCCCTTCTTCCTTCCGCCCGAGCGTCATCCTCCTTTCGTCATCGCCGCCTCCCGCGCTGCCGTCAGCAGCCACCTCCCGCGCCACCTCGCAGCTCCAGCGCCTTCCTCTACCTTCGCCACCTCCACCTCACCCCACCACCTCCCTCTCTAGGCGTCGCGCCACTGCTCCTGGCTGCCCACGTCGCCGCCCGACTGCTCCCATCGCCTCTCCCCAGCCTATAAGAGCACACCTCCAGCTTGCAATCCTCTTCACCTCCACCTCCAACCCCTTCCCCGCCCTTCATCCCCTCCAGCGCCGACCAATTTAGGCTTCTTCCGCCGCCTCCTTCTCTGGTCGAGGTAAGCCTCCCGATGAAATCTGCCGCCTCCCTACCTCCCCTTCCCTCCCACCTCCGGCGGTAGCACCACCTCACCGCCGCCAACCATTCCCCCACCTTGCCCCACCTCCTCCCTCACTGGAGCTCGTCGGCACCGAGCTCCACCGCCGCCACCTCCACAGCCACTGTCGCTATGCTGCCTCGGTGCACCTCAGGCCACCCCACAACCTCCATTGAGACCCCATCCACTCAGTGATGCTCCTCCGCCCTTCGTCCTCGCCGGAGCGCCGCCGTATCACCGCCACCTTCTTCCCCTGCTCCGGCCATGCGCCATTGCCGTCGCCGCCCCACCTCCGCACGTCCTCCACTCCTCCAACTCCCCAAAATGGGTTCATCTCACCTCCGTGGTGCTTCCGGTGCCCTTCCCCGCCGCCGCCGCAATCGTTGTCGCCACCGGCTCGGGCGAGCGGCGGCCAAATGGCCAGCACTGCTCCATCCCCACCTGTGGCTGGGCCTTAAAAGGCCTTGCCGAAGTGGGCATGCAGTCGCATATGTGAACGGGGCCCATTATATTCACAACACAAGATTATCGACCATCGCTCATTACCCGAAAACACTGTTTATCAACTGAAAATTTATATTTACTATTCACTATCATAAACAGTAATCCTAGTTACTGTTCACCACCATTTTTCATCCATAAATAGTAAAATATCTACTATTCATCATCTGATACTATTCATCCGCAAAACCCTAATTCGGCATTATATATCCATTTCGTCTGTTTTGAGCCCAGTAATCCATTTCTCCACTCCGTTCAGTCCAATTAAATACTAGATAAATTCCCACCCTCACACACCACCTTCTTTGTGTTCTTTTCCGTTTGGTTTTACTTGCATGTTGTTCCCAGCTCATTCCTTGTCGAGCCAAATTTTACTTGGTTTGTTTTTATTGTTTTGCTTCTCATTAGGTCACGATCTTAGCGACCAGACTGCAGAAGACATCAGACAAGACCAGAATCTACAGGACTTTGTGCAAGAAGGCAAGCCACATTCTTTGATCATTTTGAACCTACAATTCATATATTTATTATTACTTTCATTATTATATTTGTGCTAATTACTTCAAATATTGAAATGATACTTTTGAATGCCATGATGTTTAGATAATTCCTATTACCCCGCATACAAACCCACCTAGCACTTGTAGGCCATATTCACCTTGACAAGGTTAAGATTTCTTGTAAGCCATATTCACCTTGATAAGTCCACATAAAATATTATCTATGCAAATAGCTTTGTCACAAAAAATATGGTTATCAATCAAAAGAGAGTGTTGGCGGTGTGCCAATGGTTTTGGTGTGAAGTTGAGGGTTGTGTCCAGAAAGTTGGGCAACTCAATAGATTTGTGTTGGAAAAGTGAGTCGCAGGTGAGGCCGGAAGATGGACAACCACGTGGTGGTGTTGGTCTATCGCTTCACTGTGAGACAAGTAAGGACAAGAACCTTGTGCCAAGTAACAGACACACAAAACCGCTCAACCACAGGTGTGGTCATTACTCCCTGGCTTAGTACACTGCTCTTCCGATTGAATATCTACAACATCTAGAGTGGGACAGGAGTGGCCCTGCAGGCACACTCGCTGGTCTTCACAACAGTATGGTCTCGTCAGCATCGGGGTAGAGATCAATAGCGGCGACCGGTGGAGTCTCCCGAGGGCTGTATGGGATAGATCGTACCGGATAGAGGCTAGAAAGGTTGAGCAATGAAAAAGCTTTGTTATCTCAGCTCAGTCGTACGCTAACATGTTGTGTGTCTATGATCTGACAGTACGAGCATGAGGTATCTTGTGGGTAAAGCTAAGCAACTCTGCAGAGTATAACAAATGGTATTCGAATACGACGTGCTTTCGGTTAATGAAGCTGTGTTCATGGGTGATTCCAATACATGAGGCATAAGTAGAGTTTTTGATATGTGAATCTGGTTTGTGCATTTGTTAAGAAACCCCTGTTGTTATTATTTATTATTGTTTTACTGTTTTAAAGATTAAACTGCAAAACGCATCCACAAATGCCTGTTAAGGTAAACCCTAACCATCCATTGAACTTCTTGCATGTAATTATTTAGCTTTTTCATGTGGCTTGTTGAGTACGGTAGTAGTACTCATTCTTGTAAAATCTACAACCCCTCCACAGAAGAAGATTGAAAAAATGCTGAAAACCCCAATGAGCAGGATTTTGGTGGACCCCCAGAAGGCAGCGACTACTGTTATTAGGTCTCAATCGTGCTCAAGCGTGCCTGTGGTGTGAAGTTCTTTCGTCTTGTATTATATTAGCTTTGGGCTTGGAAGCCCGTGTCTGCGTCAAAACCGGTTGTTAAACCTTAATCTTATGTAATAAATGTTTGGTTTTATTGTAATCGAAAGCTTGCTTGAGACACTGCTTACTTCGCAACTGCACATCCTGGGCGGTTGTGAAGAGTTTGACGGCTCCATATTTTGGAGCTGTTACAAAGTGGTATAAGAGCTTAGCTTGATCATAGATTGAGATCTTAGGTTGATTATAAAAATTAGGAAGTGAAGACCTTCAAAAATCTTAATTTGAAAAATTATAAAAGAATTTCTAAAAACAAAAATATAAGTATTATTGTTGTCTTTTCCCTTCTTTTGCTATCTCATCTAAAGCTTAGATTTGTAAAATCTCGAGTTGTCTTTGTAAAAAGATTTATCTCTCTCAACCAATTTCAACTTTTCGTCAGTAGTGTTTAAAGTATGCTAGAGTAGTGTCAAATAGAGTAAACCCTAAATAGACGATCTTTCGGTTGTAACACAAGTTGTATTATGTGCTCTAAGTAGTACGTATACAACTCGTATAAATAAATTGAGCCATGTTATTTATTGATAATTTATTTTTCTATCAGTACATGTATACCATCTTTGTCAAAATTTCAGATCCTTCTTTTCGTCTAAATTCTTACCTTGATCTTTCTCAGCTTAACCCAAGTCTGAATCTTACTTACCTATGTGTATTTGGTCAAAATCGCTGTAGAAATACATTACCAAGATGTAGGAATCATAACAAGAAGTCATAACAATCCTCAGAATGAAGCTGACTCAGAAGATCACCAGCCTAGCATGGCAGAAGTGCTGGCTATGATGGAGAGAAACAGATACCAAGCAGAACAAAACCAAACCAGACTAATGGAACAACACACCAGACTTATAGAACAGATAGCAACCAGATCACCAATGCCATCAGGACCTTATTCAGGAACAACAAATGGAGGAATCACTACAGGATCAAGATGGGCAGACTTTCAGAAGACAAGACCATCAACTTTTACAATCGCACCGGAACCGCTAACAGCAGATGATTGGATAAGAGACATGGAAGGAAGTTAGATACAATCCAATGCAATGATCAAGAGAAGACTCTTTTTGCCTCCCATCAACTTCAAGGACAAGCCGCAGCATGGTGGATGAATCATCAAATACTTCACCCTGGAAGAGATATACCATGGCAAGAATTTAAGGATGCTTTTCATAAGGCACACGCCCCCACTGGCATGCTTGCTTCCAAACACCGAGAATTTCTAGCTCTCAAGCAAAGAGGACTTACTGTGATAGAATATCTAAATCAATTCAACTACCTGGCACGTTATGCTCCAAATGATGTCAATACTGAAGAGAAAAAGATGGAAAAATTTGCAGAAGGATTACAGAAGTCTCTGAAATTTCACATTTCAGCCCTGGACTTCAAAGACATATCAACTATGGTAAATAAACTGTTAATTTCAGAAGAAGCCCGAACATAATTGCAAGAAATCAGAAAAAGAAGAGCAATGCAGATGACACCTCAACCAAGTGCACCCAGGAAAAGAATGATGACAGCACCGCCAATACAATCTCAGCAGAGACCAACTACCAATCCAACTCCAAGACCTCAATACAGTATGAATCAGCCAGCCACAATTCAGTGCTACACCTGTGGGCGAAATCACCATCAAAGGGATTGTCCACAAAAATTAATAAACTGCTATCACTGTGGACAACCAGGCCATATCCAGTTTCATTGCCCAATGAGAAATATGTCAGCATAAGCAACCAAAGTTTAGGTGAAAAGTCAACTACAAATCAACAATACGCCACAAGCTAACAAAGGAGGTATGCTAAGACCTATAGAACAACCAAGATTTTAGCAACCGCGACAAGTTCAGGGCAAGATCAATTATGTCGCTACGTGAAGCTGCGGAAGCCACCAATATTATCGCCGCCTCCCCCTCGCCTCCGCTTCCCCCTCCCCCGGCGTCGCCTCCCCGTCGCCTCCGCTTCCCCCCTCCACCCCTTCCCCGACGCCGCCTCCCCATCGCCTCCACTTCCCCCTCCTCCCTCCCCCGGCGCCACCTCCCCCTCGCCTCCGCTTCCCCTCGCCCTCGCCGTTGATCGCGCCGCCGCCTCGGTCTCGCGCCTCCGTTGTTGATCGTCGCCTCGGTCATCTCCTCACGCCGCAGTAAGGACATCATCCAGTGCACCCCCTTGCCCCTTCCTTTGATGAATTTGTGATTGATGATGATTGATGGTATCCAGCATGAGGCACATCTTCAATCAAAAGGTTGAGTATAATGTTGTGCTCATGAATTAGTGCTTCTGTGATACAACTAGGGTGCTCATGAATTAGTGCTTATGTGATACACCCTCATCAATTCCTCATTCATCAATATCTATACGTCTCGATGGAACTTTCGTTTGATGATGGTGCATATCATCAAGTCCAGATTCTCTGTCTTGGTGCTGATTTGTTATCCATGCTTGATGTTTCATGGACAACTGATTTGATTCATGTCGCCTGGAAATTGAGCTGTTCCAATTGCATGCTAATTTTGTTAGTCAAGTATGCACCCTGATTTGATTCATTGTCTTGGTGCAATGGAATTTACCATGTTTGGTTTCTTGGCGCTTATATGTTATCCATGCTTGATGTACATGTACAGATGATTTGATTCATGTCTCCTGGAAATTGAGCTATTCCAATTGCATGTTGATTTTTTTAGTCAAGTATGCACCCTGATTTGATTCATTATCTCGGTGCAATGGAATTTACCATGTTTGGTTTCTTGGGGGAGACTTGGCACCGTTGAAGAATGTGTTCTGAATAGCAGCGTCAATAATAATTTATAACTGCATTGGATGATTGCTTCTTTTTATCATTATTATAAAGTTCAATATTAGAATGTCTTGAAATCAAGACCATAGTAATTTGACGTAGGTCCAAAGTGTCTTTGGCCAAGAAAAGTCTGAATGGCATAAAATTCCAACTAATGCTATTTCAGGAGCACCAGTTTCCGCCTTGCCTTATTCGCGGAATGTTATTTTTCTCCCCTACAGGCAATAGGCAACACCATTCAAGATGAGATGTAATGATGTGTATTACCTATTTTTTATGTTGGTTTCTGTTGTTTTTCCCTTTTTTTTGAGACCATCAATGAATTCGGTGTTTGATATATTATGATTATTGACTATTTTGTTGCTCAATATTTGTCTGACCCTCAATACTACTTTCAAGTCAATAGCCAGTATGTCAGGAACAAACTGAAGGTCATCTTGTTTCGTTTCTTGTACAGGGTAAGAGATGTTGATGATTATTGTTCTTTCTGCAAGATTTGCATACTGTGAAGTCTCATAATATGCATATTGCCTTTATTGTCTTCCTTAAGGGTCACTGGACAAGAATAACTGAACCTTGTGAAGACCATGAAGAGGGTTCTTCTGGGTGGGCCAAGGAGTTACGAGAGACATCCGAGCCGAAACCACTATTTTCTGATCTTCCTGGCGGTTGTGCAGTTCCAAATGTTGTTCTGGCTTGGCAACATCAGCGGTTGATTTTTCATCTGATGGTCGAGCTGGCCATCACAAATCATTTTCGAGAGGCTACTGTGCGAGACAGACTTCAACTCTTGCTGATGAACTTCATAGTAGTTTACGTAATGCTTAGGTTATTATGAAGATGGTATAGATCTCTGGGTAAACGGATGAAAGCACATGTAACTACTGCTTTTCTTTTCTGTTGGAGGTGAACTATGATCACTTGGGACAGGATGGTGATGAACTACTACATGTATGCTCTTTGAATCCTACCATGTATCACGGTCTCATTTCAACTTGTTGTGATGATCTGATTACTTGTTTTTGCAAATCTGATCCGATTTGATCAATATGGACTTATAGCCCCCCTTATTTATGTCCGAAACTACTGCCGTTTGGATGACCAAATATGAAAACTATATTCGTGTTTCCAGTTTCCTACAAACTAGCTCGAGTTCCTTGGCAATACCCAGGGCATTACTATAAATATGTGATTCATAAGCAATGTCACTATTTAATTAAAGAGGGAGTTGTTATTAGAAAAGATAAGTAGAAAATACTTGTTCCACCAAGTCTCGAGCAATGTCATCCTGCATGATAGTTGTAGAAGTAGGAGAAAGACACAAATACAATTGAATTATTACAACCAGGGGTAACATGGTCTATTTGCCTCTAATCCTCACTCATATGGTTTTTGAAGCCAACCTACCAGCTAAACGCTTTCAACAGACATCTCTAGATTATCAGAGAAGTGGATTATCAGAGAATCAGGAGCAGAATCTGAAACTCTACCAAACAGGGTCTTACATATTTCACAGATTGTCTCTCTCCTGATCTGGTTGAAAATAATAGAATAATAGTCTTAGTGTTTCGCAGCGAAGAGCCATAAAATTATACTAATTTTGCACCGACAAAAAGAACTGCCTTGGGAGCGCCAAAGCAGCTGCGATTTCACCATCCTCTAGAGTCCCCACATTAATTACTTACCTTAATCCACTGGTCTCACTCGCCTCGTCTCACTCCCACATTGCAAGCCCCTTCATTAGTCAACACTGCCAGTAAATAAGCTCTAGTACCAGTAATTATATATAACTAACATGACAATCTACCATACAAAATGCAGTCGTACTTAGTAAGTCTTAAAACCAATAGAGAAGTTTACCAGAGCAAAGTTTTTCTTTACCTATCCTTGTTTGTTTTTACACCTTTCACCGCGCAACACCAAACCACTACGCACTGTTCTTACAGCTACGCTGGTCCTAGCATGATTTGAATGCCTGATCACTGCCTCGCTGCGTTCTTCTTTTGCACCTTCCTTTGTGTCGCACTCGCAACCTTTAAGCGCTAGCTAGCGAGTGACGACGTCTGCAGCCTCCTGCCGCTTATAGCGCAGGGATTATTGAAGCAGCGCGCAGCGATTGCCAATGATGGCAGTGGGGGTGGTGGGGGGCGGCAGGGCGAGGGCAGAGCAACCGAGGAGCCCCGACATGGCTCCGCCGAGGCCGCCGCGCCCTCGCCCGGGGCCGGCGAGGGCGACCGTCGTGTACTACCTGTCGAGGAACGGGCACCTCGAGCACCCGCACGTCGTGGAGATCGTCCTCTCCTCCCCCGACGGCCTCTACCTCCAAGGTACCATACGTGTGCTTGCATCGTCTGCTCATGGCGCGTGCGTTTTCCTTTCGTTTTGCTTCATTCAACGTTCTGTTTTGCTGCTGTTATTTGTGTGTAGATGTGATCGATCGGCTTGACGCGCTGAGAGGCAAGGGGATGGCGCGCATGT
Source organism: Hsuehochloa calcarea (assembly GCA_036346395.1). Taxonomy (NCBI): domain Eukaryota; kingdom Viridiplantae; phylum Streptophyta; class Magnoliopsida; order Poales; family Poaceae; genus Hsuehochloa; species Hsuehochloa calcarea. The sequence continues at coordinate 52,786,422 of CM070593.1, read as the reverse complement.
ACTCGTGGGCGTCCAAGAGGTTGGTTCGGTTCGGGTTAAGGTGGTTTTGTTGGTGATGTACGAGTGGTGCATTGCGCCGTGACATGCGTTCTTTGCTTCGCGATGTCGTTGCAATGCAGGAGCTACCGGAACGGGTTCGTGTGGCACGATCTGACGGACGACGACTACATCCACCCGGTGGCCGGGCGGGAGTACGTGCTCAAGGGCACCGAGCGGCTGCACCCAATCCAGCTCCCGCTGCTCGACGCGGCCGCCGCGTCCTCATTCTCCTCCGGCTCATCCGGGTGCGAGCACGGCAGCGCGGTGCGCAAGAAGAAAGGCGCTGGCTCGTGCGGCGGCCCAACGGAGCTTGGTGAGTACAGGGTGTACAAGACCGAGGAGCGTACCGCGGGGGCCGCGGACGCCGCGACGCAGACGGAGGACAGCTACCGCGGCCGCAGCCGTGGTCACCAGAGGCGCGTCGTCCAGGATACTGCGGCGGCGCAGGAGGAGCTGAGCCGAGAGGAGACGCCGCCTCCGACGGCGTCGACGAGCCCCGAGACGCTCGAGGCGCTGATCAAGGCGGACGGCCGCGTTGTGGTGGCCGTCAACGGCGGCGGGAGGGCCAGGGCGTCCTCCGTGCTCATGCAGCTCATCTCGTGCGGGTCCGTGTCGGTGAAGGGCGCGCTCACCTCGGCGGTGATGCCGCGCGCGGCGCACTACCGTCCACGCCCACCGCGACCACCAGCGCCCGCTGCCGTCGCGGCCGCCGATACACCGACGTACCACCAAAAGATCGTCGAGGACAAGGAGTACTTCAGCGGGAGCCTCGTGGAGACAAAGCGCTCGCCGGCCGACGCGTCCCAGGACCTGACCGTCCTCCGGCGGTCGTCTTCCTACAACGCCGACAGGTAAAACCAATCCCACATTAATGCAAAGCGAGCATCCAAATCACTACTACTGATCAGTTAGTCACCGTGATCGCATTAGTTTATTTGTATCTAATGGTCGTAAGGATGAAGTGCCCACTATTTCATTGAATCATCCTGTCGGAACGGCAGTTATGATTCTGGCGCCGTACGTACTGACGCCGCGCTGAACTCCTCTGTAAATACCATTGCGCTGATTAGTGGTTACGCTCATAAATACAAGTAGATCTCGCAGAGCTGTCTCGCACAGTGCGGACGGATAGGGAATGTCAGGAACGGGGCTTGAATTCTCGGTCGGCCCTGCTCCGTGCGAGGCTCGCTCGCGAGCAGCAAATCTTGTGGCTGTTCTCGGCGTGTGACACGCGCCATTGCACAAAGTCTAATTAATTCGGATCTGCCCATTAGTTAGCTGAGAGCCACGGCTCGTTACTCATAAGTACCAGTAATCATCTGTGGGGCTGAGGCAGAGTGCATGATACATTACAATGTGAGCTTGTAACAACAGCCATTGAACTCTGCTTTAAGCAGTGGTCCAGAGGATCCCTAATCAAGAGACCCCACCATGCATCATCCCTCAGGCTGCACTGCACTGCAAAGCTTGCACTTGCTTACAAAGAAAATCCTGTGGTATTTATGTAGCAAATGCATTGTGTGCTGTACGAGAACTATGATGATGAGGTAGAGTGATACGGTATCTCAAAGAGTCTTGATGCATGGCAGGATGATAAAGGTGGAGATTGCGAAGGAGGCCGTGGACCTGCATGACAGGTGCATCCCTCGGAAGCCCAAGAGCAAGAAAGACGGCTACCTGGTGATCTCCGGCAGCGCGCATGGAAGTAAAAGACTCGGAGGCTGAGGAGTTTGGTTGGAACAATATGGGCATCATCCTTAGCTCGTATGATAAACACGGCGAGTTGGCGAGTATTCCGCTACTTAATACTTATCTTCTCATGGAGCGCACCGTAAAGAAATCAGTACGAGAGTGGTCGACTGATGTCGTCAGTTTGTGAGATACCTGTGATTTCGAAGTGAGCTCTGTTAATATGTCTCAAGTTTGATTCGGTTATCTGATTCTGTACTGCTAATCGGTTTTACTGTGCCATATGAACCACACGTGTACTGCTGCAGCTTATCAATTTTTTACCTTTCACCCTTCACAAATCACAACGCCACGAGATTTCTATGGTGCCGTTACGTTAGGCTATGGCATCTTCTGCGTATGAAAGTCCGTTGAATTAGGATTAACGATTAATTGCTTGGCGGTAGTTTACGGTGCGACGAACGCATATCGCTTTTTACACTGCTCGGAACCACTCTAGTCTATTCCACGGCGTTTATCATTAACAAATGCAAGTTCCCTCTGTTTTTTACTAAAAACAAATGCACGTTCTGATTAGATGTAGCTAGCCTAATGCCCTAATGCCACCAGCCAGCCATAGCTTATGAGATTGCCGTAGGCAGCTCTAAGGGCATGCTGATTGGTCAGGTTTCTCAAGTTGAGCTTGAAATCCAAAGGGCTGGCCTGGTTATGTACTGAAGTGCATAGTAGAAAGTTCCATCCTACCAATGGCGCGACCTGAATGTCATTGGACTGCTCGGCTAATCGGCTGCCCGGCCTGGACTTCTATTGTAGCACCTCTCAGTTACGAAGCCCCACTGGCCCACTGGCTAGCATACAAACAACCTCAAATTCCACGAAGAAAGTAGAGTCTGCAGCGTGTAACTTTATTCTTGGCCGTTCGTTTTCGGAGGGGAAACACGAGTACTTTCCCAGCTTCCAATCACGGAAACATGAATTTTGACCGAAACTACCAATTGAAACAAGAAGCTGCCAGGGAATATATTTACAATCTGACATATACAACGAATAAATTGCAACTGATCATTATCTACACAGAAGAAAAAAAAAACAACTGAATAGAGGAATAGAGCCTACGGATCCACAGTTAACGACCAATTACATGTTGTGATCACGCTCCAAAAATTAGTTAGGACAGCATGGAATCACCAGGTATGTATGCATCCTATACATTATACAAGCAGGTTAAGCAGCTGAGGCTCCGAGCTGCGATCGGCTGAGGATTCTTGGCAATCGCCGCCGTCCTCCAACCGCGGGTAGTTCAGGTCCGGCATGATGTCCGGCTGCGCCGAGCCGGAGCCGGAGCCGGCGTCGGCGTCGGCGTCGGCGGGCGCGGTTGACGCCGCCGCCTCGCCCCTGTGTCGGCGCATGTGCCCGCCCAGCGCCTGCCCCATGGAGAACTCGAGCCCGCACACGGCGCACTCGTGCACCCGGGCCCTGTCCCTCTCGGCGCCGGCCGCGGGCTCGTGCATCAGCATCCGCGCCTGCAGCCGGGTGTGGCTGGTGCGGTGCCCGCCCAGCGCCTGGAACGACGAGAACTGCTTGCTGCACGTCTTGCACTCGAACACGCCCTCCGCGGCCAGCGCCCTCCTGCCCGCGGGCGTCGTCGTCGTCATCGACGAAGACTCGCTGATCCCGCTGGCCGCAGGCGCCCTTGACGACGCCGGCGACGACAGCGAAAGCAGCGCGTCCGCGTGCACCTGGAGGCTCTCCATCTCGTTGGTCGCCCCCGCTTCCTCTCTCGTAAGCGTCATTACGAGAAGAAATGATCAGCCTTCTCTCTCTCGTTTACCAATTAACGAACTAAAAATCCTTTCACGTTGGCGCACGCACGTTTCGTTTATACTTACGAGTTATGTCAGGCTAGCTCTTGGGGGTGAAGAGACGTGATAGAGTCGTTCACGTCAGGGTTGATAGCCAAGCCACTTAAAGCTTGGCCACGAAGAAACGTGACGCGGTCGCACACGTACGTGCGCATCACATCTCACATATGGTACACAGTCGTCACCCGTGGCGCCTGGGAAAACATGGTTAGGCCCCAAAAGTTCGCTTGCTTTTCCGCGCTGCCAGAAGCTAAACTACTAATTTCGGAATTTCAGATGGCTAGCTAGCTCGTCCTGCGTCGCGGACGACTCGATCCACGGCAACGCACGTACGTGAAACGAACCTACCTAGGTGACTGCGTCTGCGGCCGCAGCTTGGTAGAATTTTCCACTGGTTCGATGAAGTGCACAAGGAATAAAGGATCGATGGGTGCAGTACACAGGTGAAAAGGGTAAGTTTCGCGTGACGCCACTTTGCAATTTTGTTCCGAAAGGATCACTCTCCGTGTGGGGGCATATGGATGAGTTTGGAAGTAATCTCGGTCAGTTTGGTTCCTCCACTTGTCTGTGTATTCCATTGTACACGCACGCACATATCTTGACTATTTATCTAGTACTATTTATCTAGTGAGAATACGTACATATCTTGACGAATCGAAAGTGCACTGACCATTTCTTCACGGCAGAGGACGGTGCTAGCTTGGCCGAAGTGTGAGGCGAGCGGCTTAATCAATCAGAAAATCTAGATAGTTTATTGCGCGGCGGGCGTGCGGACCGCGTCGGCCGCGCGCGCGTGAACCCAACACGGCGGCGGACGTAAGGTGTGATGCACGGGTGCGCGAAGCCACGGAACCGGAAAGGTGTAGGGAACTATCACTTCACTTGTGCGACAGATACGTAAGTAAAATCCAAGAGGGAGTTTCTCTCTGCTTCTTGACTTTTCTACGTGTGCTTCTCGGTCTCGGACGCGTGCAAGGGGAGTTCCGGTCGTAGGCACAGAGTAACATGGAAGCCACTGGTGCAAGTCAAACTTGGAGCTTTATCTAGTGTAGATGTGGGCTGATGCGAGCGACTACCTAGGCACAGATTAAACTTGCACAGTATACTTGGCAAGTGCAGTCGAGAGAGTGGTTGGGTACCTGCTTCTGCTTTGGCTGCTTTGCCGTCACCTCGACGGAAGTGCTCACTGAATTATACACTCAATTACAGTCACATCCCAACAAGCAGGTAGGTTACAAGAAAGGAATGAGATATGCCGAACTTTTATTATTATTATTACTATTACTATTATTATTATGCCACTAGAGCGAAGCCTAACGGTTGACATGCGACCAAATTCGAACAGAAGTTTCAATTCAAGGATGGAATAAGTAGAGAGAGTTGGCTGGACGCTGGAAACAGTCACAGCGGATGCAAAACGGAAGCGGATCGAGAGCACAGTGACACACATGAGCTCGTTCTCTCACTCGTCCTCGTGCGACCGACACCACCACATCGTCCTCTTAAAAGGGTGCGCGAGCTATAAAACAGTAAGTTATGCATATAAACATGGCGGACATACCGAGATAACACGTTGTTTATACGTGTACACAAGACAGACATACATCGGTGCACAAAGGTAGCGGACAGCTCTGCGTACTCGTGCCGTGTGTACAGGTGGTCTCTGGACCTGCCAGAGAAAATTACCATTAGTGACTAGTGGAGTTCGAAATAAACAACCAGACGTGAGTGTGTCATTCTAACCTGCGAATTGTGCCGGAGTACTACCAACACGGTGCCACGAGGACCTACCCGTCACGTCCGGGTGAGGAGCCGTGGGGCGTGACACACATGTGGGTCCACCAATTCCCTCGGCCTACGATCGGATGCCAGTTCAATACCTCATCTCATCTTCTCGATGAACTGGTCCATAACCCCTCTGATCTCCTACGCCGTCATGCTGAAGCGTTCCCCGAGCGTCATACGACGCACGAAGGTCGCCAACGTGTGCATCTCCCAATGTAGATCGACCTGCACACGTAATTAACAAGTTAGGAAATGAAAACATGCCAAACAAATAATATGTACGAATCGTTCAATATGTACCACGCGATGGAATGCAGAGTCCGGCTGGGTGGGGTACTTATCGAACGTCGCAGCCTCGTATCGTGGTGTGTCGTCTACCACCTTGACGTAGTGAACACTCGTCCGACCAAGTACCACTCGATGTACTCGTCGTACGTCCAAGGGTCATAGGGAGCATCCTCTTGGACGATGTCCTCCAAGGGGTGGAGCCACCCCTCAACACAGGGGAACATACCATGTCTGTCCAGGAAATCATAACAGAGACTCCCTTCCTAGTGTACCTGTGGAAGACAAAACGATTATTCCGTATGTATGTAAGGCGAATGGTACGATAGAGGTAAAACATAAACTTACCCATGGACATTCAGCGCAACTCGCTGGCCCTAGGGGGCTGGAACCTCTTGTCGTAGACCGAACTGGTGCATCACTCGGTGCACGTGGTACTCTTCCACGAAGACGTTGTGAACCAAGCACATCCGCGAGTACCAGTATTCATGGTCTTGCGTGCAAAGACTTGACATGCCTCAGGGTGCGTGCGCGTACACCCTGTTGGAAGTGTACGATGTCCAGATGGTGCGGTTGTCCGTCAACCGATCGAACATCGCAACGTAGTCCGGGTAGGACGTGTGCGTAGTAATCGAAGTGAATGTGGCATGTCCAATGGAACAACAAAAACTTAGCATAAGAAACTGAATTACATTACGAAAAAATATTCTAAAAACTTATCCGTCGGCAACACTACACCGTACCCATGGTCGGCTGGTCCACATCGTCGTCCTCGATGTACATGGCGACTGTGTAGGCGCCCAGGTCTAGCTGTGGTCATCCGATCTAGAAACGCTCGAAAGACCACAACTGAAGAAGAAGTGTGCATCCGGAGAGGACGAGGTTGTCCCAAACCCGGTGGCACACATCACACAGTCCACAATATGTCGTGCACATCATCGTTGGGCCCCAGGTGTAGGGCTATATGTCCTCCACCTCCCAGTCCGCCAGGTGGCGTGCGTACCAGATGTAGTGCTTGTCGACGCTATTGCCGTGGGACCCTAGGAACAAGACCCACCTGAACAGCCACAACATGTAGACCTCGAAGTGCCCCCTTACCATGTGCTCGGGTGCATCCTCTGCCATACGCTCAACTGTAAGAAGACAAATACACATCAGTAAGTTGCACAAACCAATTGATGTGGGAGGACAAGAGTATGAAGACTTATGTAGAACTATCAGACTATCAGATCCACTGCAACGTCGGCCCGTGGGTGCTGCTGAACTTCTTGTAGCCGTTGTTGGGCGGCAGCACCTCCTGGAACCTCGCTAGGAACTCTGTGCGCCACGTGGTCGGGATGTCGTGCTCCACTAGGGGAAAGCCCGCGCAGGGCAACCCGGTCAAGAAGGTCACATGTGCGTCTCCGGCCTCCACCGGTCAACCAGCGCCGTCAGGAGGCACTGGTCGTACAGAAAGTGCCTGGATGTAAGACCATCGCCTGCACGATCTTGGTCGTTCTCCCACATCGCCTCAGCCATCCTCGCCAGTGGAAGGAGGCCTACCTCCCTCAAACTACATCAAAAAGATTAAGAACATACGTTAGTCCACTCAAAGTAGCCAGGCTGCAATTGAGTACACGAAGGTCACAACTTCATGTACCTCGAAACCCAACGTGGGTCCACCCTCCACGCCCTCTTGGGCGTGCATAGTTGCAGCGCGCCAAGCTCAATCGTCATCTCATCCTCCTGGGAGAGGATGGTACTGAGGCGGCTACGATGATTGCTGTCAATGACCGGATCAAACAACTCATACGACCACTGCGCAGCGTATCCAGTGACCGCCATACTTGAAAATTCGTTGCATACATTGTAAAAACTACGAAATATATACAAAAAAGTAATAAGAAGCGAAACATATATATTTATGAAATATTTACCATGTACAAATGGACACAATAAATAAGTTCACAATATTTTAATTCACATCTACATACCCTATGTACCAGCTCTGGATTTCTTAGAGATTTTTTTGAGGTGTCTATCTATTTTCCTAGTTTAAAAAGTTCTTCTGGCATTAACGGAATATTTAACGTGCACAAATGGAAAAAAAATTAAGTTGAAATTATTTTGATTAAGTTCTGCTCTACATACCCTATTTCGCTACTTTGCAATTTTTATTGATTTTTTTATAGGTATGTTGCTACTTTCCTTGCTTGGAAAGTGTCTTCAGCATTTACAAAATATTTGCCATGTACAAATGGAAAAAAAATAAGTTCATAATATTTTAATTCAGCTCTACATACTCTATGTACATACTCTGGATTTCTTGGAGAATTTTTAGAGGTACCTTGCTATTTTCCTAGTCCTAAAATTATTTTCAGCATTAACATAATATTTACCGTACACAAATGGAAACAAAAATTAAGTTGGGATTAACATACCATATTTAGATACTCTTCAATTTTCACATATTTTTAATACGTATCTTTTTTTTTAAGAGGTGTCCTCCTATTTTTCTGGTTTAAAAAGTATTTGCAACATTAGCAAGATTATTTAATGACGTACTGTACACAAATAAAATGATGCACTGCATCAAACAACAATACAACTAAAATTATCTAATACGTTGAATTCTATGTCGCTATTTTTATTTGCTAACTTGCAAGGTTTCAAATTTATATACAAAGTTGCAAAAACATTAACCTGCTAAATGGGTGACCAGATCTGCTGCTGAAAGCATCTAGACCCCTAAAAATTATTTTGGTAATTAATGACAATATGTGAATATGGGACTACATGTTTATTGAGTGTTTACAAGGTTTAGTCCCGGTGACGAATATAACAACCTGGAGATGTATGCTAAATGTCAATATGAAGATCAATATGGTTCAAGATAAGGTATATTCTTATGCCATTTGGATCAATCTAGGATTATGCATGCACTTAGAATTTATTTTGAAAGCCAACTATGCTTTTCTAGACCAGGAAGGCGATGCAGTACTACCGCAACCTGGTCAGACCAAAACCTAGTTGGTGGTACGTTTTTTTCCAGAGAGAAACCTTTAGAAGCATGTTTGCTCCCCTGGAAGGCGACAGTACCAGGGTTCATTTGGCAGAACTACTTCATCGCGGTATGACCGCATATCCTGAGCGGAACTACCGCATATTAGAAGTACCAAAACTTAGTTGGCGGTATGTTATTTCCAGAGAGGGTCAGTTTTGGACCTCTAAGGGAAGCGGTAGTTCCGCCCCATGTGAACGGAACTACCGGAGAGCGAAACCACTGCATATACAACATCGGTAGTACAGTGCCGCAAATTCAATGGCTAGTTCAGATGCATTAATTTCGTCTGCTATAGCTGTTACTGTGCAGTCGGTGAAAGTGCGATAGTACCGATCGATGAACAGCAGTACTATCGCTCGTACTGAAAAATTCAGGATCTTACCTCTAACGGGCAAATTTGTTGGGGAGGGGGTTATAAATACCCCTCCACCAGTTCAAGGACAAGGAGAAGGGTCCTCATTTAATATCCTTGAGCTAACAACATACTCTTCGCACCTCATATACACTCGTTGTATTCATTGTGAGGTTGTTGAGCAAAATTCAAGTACATTCATTTCTAGATTGATCCTTGGCACTTGATTGCTGTCAAGCGAAGATTGTGGTTCATTACTCTTGGTGTTTGACGGCACCTTGACGGCTTGGCGGGACTTTGTGTGGTGATCTCTTCAAGGAGATTGTGAAGAGGCCCGACGCCAAATTGTGAGTAGCTTAGTGTTTGCCATCTCCAGAGCGGAGGAAGGACGACCACTAGAGGAATCGAGGAGTAAGACTGAATATGTGGAGCCAGTCTAAGTTCGTTGGGCTTTTCTCAACGTGGACTAGTGAAGACCGGCAAGTGTTCGATATCACAGCAAAACATAGCGAGTCATCATTTGGTTATTTCTTTGCCTCTACTTTTGCATTTATATTTCTAACAAATTGAGATTATTGAGATTGTCATATTTAGTTGTGCTAGTGATATATTTGTAGAGTCTTGTCTTGTGGTGTCTTAGCTTTATTAGAATTAAGTAGGTCTTAAATTGCAATATAAATCTTGCTTAGGTCTAAAATTATAGAAATTAGTTTTAGAAAGCAATAATTTTTAGAACCTCCTATTCACCCCACTCTAGTCGGTTATTCTTGATCATACAAGCGGTATCGAAGCTTAGTCTCTCATTGATTTAGACTTAACTGTCTCAGAGAGAAAAGGATGGCTAGTGAGGGAATTGCTATAGGAAAGACACCTTTATTTGATGGCTCAAATTATGCATAGTGAAAAATTACGATGTCTATTTATTTAAAAGTCATGAGTCCGAGCATATGGAAAATCGTAAACGAGGGTTACGTTATGCCTCTTGATCCACTACATACCAAGGAACTTGAGGGGCGTAATGCTCATTTAGATGCTCAAGTAATGAATGCTCTCTTTGATGTTTTGAGCGTGGATGAGTTCAATATAGTGAGCAATTTGAAAATCGCTCATGATATTTGGACTACCCTCTCAGAAATCCATGAGGGAACATCAACGGTGAAAGAGACCAAATTGCATAGGCTCCGGATTAAGTATGAGACATTTATAATGTTCCACATGAGGATATAAGCGAATTATACTCTCGCCTCAACAACATTGTAAATGAACTTAAAAGCCTAGGCACTTCACTAACCAATATTGATATTGTGAGAAAAATACTTAGGGCATTGCCGGAGAAGTATGATACCTTGGTGACACTCTTTCTCAACTTCCTCGAGTTAACAAGGATAACGCCAACACAACTCTTGTGCATCCTCATAACCAATGAGTTGTACACGAAGGGTAAGGAGGAGCTTTTGGAGCAATCCTCCTCCAAGAGCAAGAAAGTTGTAATACCCCGAAATGATTCGGCTTTTTAGAAGAAGTCTCGGGAGAGGGAGTTAGATAGAAATCTAAAAATTGTCTTTTCATCGGGTTTTTTTCACATTTTCCCGGCAACCTAGGCTCTGGGCCTCAGCCCAGGGTGGCCCAAGGGGGGCCCGGCCAAAGGGGGGCCCTCCCCCCTAAACCCTAGCCACCCTCTCCCCACCCAGCCGCCCCTCTCCCACCCCCTTGTGCGCCTCCTCCCTTCCCCCACAGCAGCCGCCCCTACCTCCTCTCCCTCCTCCTGACGCAGCTCCTTCCCCAAGGTCGTCTCTCCCTGGTCTAGCATTTTCCCAGCGAGATATACTTCCATTGGAGCATCCTCGTCGCTGCTGTCCGAGTGCCAATCAAGATCAGATTTCTCCACTCGGCTTGATCATCATATTTCGTAGAGTTAAAGTAAGAATCAGGGGATAGGGTCTCCTAGAGAGTTGTAGGTATCGTCGTTAGCTAGTTATAGAGTACTAGATCACTCAATTTGGAGTTGGGAATCTCGAGTTATAAATTTTTCATTGATGCTGTTCGAGGTTTCTGTCGGGATTCTGACAGATCATAGAAATTGTTTAATAAGAATTACATAATGAATTTTTTTTTTGGGTATTTTACCTAAACAAAGATTATAGATATTTTCATAGGCTTTCTAGAGAGATAAAAATCACATTTTTTGGTTGTCTGTACTGGGAGTTACATCAATTTTAGCTCACTGTCCAGAACCCCTCACGAGATTCTTATAGGATTATTAACCAGTTTAAAAGGGGCAGAAGAAGGCCGAATATGGGAACCTTGCCAACTAAGTTTTTGTGGGAAAACTTGTAAGATTTTCAAGGGATTAAATATCATTGAATTTGGATAATCCTGTCGAAAGTTATGAATTTTCTTCTACCACAGTAGTTCTGACTGACAGATTGTGGATGCAGAATTTCATCTGATCATTAGACACAGAAGTTGGCCGAATTGGAAAGTCTTGCCAACTAGGTTATTGTATACAATTCATTATTTTTCCAGAGAGTCTAAGATCATACCTTTCTGAATTTGGTAGCAAAATTTATGAAGGTTTTAATACCGCTGTCCAGTATAACCTCCCGCTAGACTGTCGTGTAATTTGAGTAGAACCAATATTTAAACCCAGGGTTTTGGGAAAATAGGTTAAAGTGGTGCGAGTAGTGTCTTCTTTTCAAGTCATTCTTATGTTAGTGATTCAATTGTGTAGGCGAAGAGGCTTCGAGATTTGGGGCATCATCCTTGCCTCCCAACACGTCGTAGCGCGGAAGACAAGTACTATTGAATTGTCGTGTTTGATATGTGTCTTCCTGATTCGATGAATGTGTGATGAATAATTTTGATATTTATTTGTTCACTGTCATAATTGATTCACCATGGTTCTTTGATATTATGTTTATGTTCACCGTATGCATTCATTCATGCAAGCAATATTCATGTTTCACCCACGGGAGTGGGTAGTGAAGTCCCATCCTTCCAACATGAGCATGTAAGACCCACCATTCCAATATGGGCAATTTGGATCTCCGTTTTGAAATATTCTTCAAACGGACCTTGGATCCCCGCATTTCGGATAATGCGGGCATGAGTGAACACCGACGGGTGTTCACCGGCTATACCGGTATAAGCAGAAGAGAAGGACAAGCATATTCATTCATTCATATGATTGCCACTACTTTATTTTCTGTTCCATTGTGTTTTTGTCATGTTCTACTCGTTGTTGTTCATGGTATTCTATTGTACATGCTGAGTCGTAGACTCACTCTTGCTGTGTTTATTTGTTTTAGGTGAACCTTGAAGACGGCATGTTTGGGAGGGAGTAGACACATGGATGCACTCACTCATTTCATCTATGAAATAATAAACTTGTTATTACCTTGTAGTTAGGAGTTTTGGATTGTAATAATAAGTGGTTTTCTTGATGAGTGTTATTGGGTACTGTTATGCCTCGATCAGTCTAGTTATTGATTCATGCTCTTTAGTTAAATATTTAACAGTTTTCTTTCAAGCGAATTTTCATGATCGGATATTGGTGTTATGATTAATGCTGAAATTTAGGATGATTAATATGCTAGATCTCTTACGAATAAATTCTAATTTGATCTTTACTGTTTAAGTGTTGGAGATTTATCATATTATTGAGTTGTGTTGGGGGATTTAGGTAATATTTTGGCTTTCGCATAACCAAGGTGTTACGAAAGTCATCGCCTTCAAAGCCAAAGCGATGTCAAGTGATGAGTACGAAAATGATGAGGATGATTCCGAGGAGGAATTGGCTCTCCTCGTGAGAAGAATGAATAAATTCATGAAAATATGCTCATACCGAAGCGCTAGTCATGAAAAAGGCAAGAATAGGCCTCCTGCAACGAAAACAAGCGCTATAGCAACACCCGTTGTTGTGAGTGCGATGAGAAGGGTCACATTGCCTCTTGTTGCCCTACAAAGAGGAATGACAAGGGCAAGTCATCCAAAAAGAAGGAATTCAATGGCAAGAAAAAGCTTCACAAGGACGGCATTTGAGAATGAAACTTCGATGAGGAGTACACCGACTCCGACTCCGATGAGGATGAGTCCCCTAAGAAGAAGGAGCTTGTCGACATCGCCATCAAGGAGGCTCCATCACTCTTCTCGTCTCCTACATGCCTGATGACAAAAGGAGATAAGATAAAATACTTTGATGATAATGAACCTTCATATGATGAGGTCTTGTATTTGTTGAAAGAATTGAATGAATATCTTGGAAAAGAAAAGATAATATTAAAGTTCTTGAAGAAAAAACATCTCTTAAAGATTCTTATGAGGAGCTAAAGGAAGCTCATGACTTGTTTATCCAAGAAAATTCAAGCAAGTCTTGCACTAGTGTTGGAATTACATGTTATATTTTTAATAAAATGCCTAGTGTAGAAATTACTAGAACTAGTACATTTACTTCATGTAATGATTTACATGCCATGCCATGTTGCTCCAATATTGACTCTAATAATGATAATGTTAAGTTTTGTGATGCAAAGCTTGTTGTTGAAAATAATGAACTAAAGAAGCAAGTAATCAAGCTAAGTAAAAGCTTGGAATGGTGCTTCAAGGGTCAGGCCACCCTTGACAAGATTTTGAGTGAACAAAGATGCTCATTCAACAAAGAAGAGCTTAGGAATGTGCCTAAGAAGGGTAAGAAACCGGTAAACAATCCCACAAGGTTTGTTAAATAAAATGGTAAATATTGCTATAAGTGTCAGAAAATAGGACAATTACAACAAACTTGTCCTATTGGTAAGACTCTATCCGTAGGTTTATATGATTCATGTTATATGCTTAAGAAAACTAAGGATGGTAAAGTTATTGCAAGATTTGTTAGCACTTCAATTTTAAGTGCTAAAAAGAATGCTATTTTTGTGCCTAAAGCCTTGGTCACTAACCTCCAAGGACCCAAACAAATTTGGGTACCTAAAAGAACTTGATTTTCCTTTGTAGGTGAACTACAAGACCGGTAGAAGACATTGAGTGCTTGACAGTGGTTGCACTCAACACATGTCCAGAGACCGAAAGATGTTCACCACCTTTGAAAATGGGAGCAATGAAAAGATCACCTTTGAAGACAATAGCAAAGGAAAGGTTCTTGGTTTGGGTAAAATCGCTATCTCAAATGACCTTTCAATTTCTAATGCATCTCTTGTAGAAACATTAAATTTTAATTTGCTTTCCGTTGCACAGTTATGTGATTTTGGATTAATTTGCTTATTTTCTAGAGATGGAGTAACCATTTCAAAGGAAAAAATGAATTAGTTTTCAAAGGAGATTTGAAAATCTTTATTTAGTTGATTTCTCTTCTAATGATTCTTGTTTAAAAACTTGTTTAATGGTAAAAACTTCTTTGGGTTGGTTGTGGCATAGAAGGCTAGGTCATGTGTGCATGATTCAACTCAAAAAACTTTTCAAACATGACTTAGTAGTTGGCTTGAAGGACGTGAAGTTTTAGAAAAATAGATTATGTAGCGCTTGCCAAGCCGGGAAGCAAGTTGTAAATTCTCATCTTTCCAAAAGTATCATGTCATCTATAGGCCATTAGAGCTCTTACATATGGATTGTTTGGACCAACAACCTATAAGAGTATTGTGGGTAATAGCTATTATTTAGTCATTGTAGATAATTACTCTAGATATACATGGATATTTTTCTTACATGACAAGGCCGAAGCATCTGATATATTTAAAAGTTTTGCAAAAATGACTCAAAATAAATTTGATCTCAAAATAAAGAAAAATTTGTAGTGATAATGGTTCCGAGTTCAAAAACACTAAAATAGAAGATTTTTGTGATGAACTTGGAATAAATTATTGGCTTTCCACTACCTACACTCCGGAGCAAAATGGAGTTGTAGAGAGGAAAAATCAAACATTAATTGAGATGGTTAGAACAATGCTTGATGAATATAATACTTCTGACAAATTTGGGCGGAAGCTATTAACACCGCTTGTCATGCCATAAATCGTCTTTGTTTGCATTGTCTTAAAAAAACTTCTTATGAGCTTCCAATTTGAAGAAAACAACTTTAGAGTATTTAGTTTTAAATACTATATCTTAAGAAAAGGTGTTCAACTCTCTAAATTTCAAAGTTGATGTGATGAAGGTTTCTTGCTTAGTTATTCATCAAATAGTAAAGCTTATTGTGTCTTCAATAAAAACTCTGGTTTAGTTGAAGAGACTTGTGATGTCCAATTTAATGAGACTAATGACTCTCAAGAACAGAAAGAAAATTTAAATGATGTAGGTGATGAAGGGCTAAGACAAGCAATGGAGAATATGCAAATTAGTGACATTAAGCCAAAGGAGGACACAAATGAATCACATTCATCAAAACAAGTTGAAGCTCCTACCTCTTCCACAACAAGCAATATTCAAGCAATTAATTTGGAAGACAAAGACGAAGAACATTCGACACTACCACCAAAGATCCATAATACAATTGCAAATGATATTCTAATAGATCAAATATTGGGTGATGTGAGTAAGGGTGTTCAAATTTGATCCCGTGTAGCTTCGTTTTGTGAACATTGCTCTTTTGTTTGTTCTCTTGAGCCAAAGCATGTAGATGATGCACTAGATAATCCGGATTGGATGAATGGAATGCATGAAGAGTTAAACAACTTCGCTAGAAACGATATTTGGATAATGGTGGAGAGACCCAAGGAGCACAACGTGATTGGCACAAATGGGTCTTCCGCAATAAACAAGATGAAAACAGAGTTGTGGTAAGAAACAAGACAAGATTAGTCGCTCAAAGGTATACTCAAGTTGAGCGTTTAGATTATGATAAAATATTTGCATCCGTAGCTAGACTTGAGTCTATTCGCATATTGCTTGCCTTTGCATCAATTTTTGATATTAAACTATTTCAAATGGATGTTAAAAGTGCTTTTTAAAATAGAAAAATAACCGAACTTGTATTTGTTGAACAACCTCCAGATTTTGAAGATCCAAAAAATCATAATCATATGTATATACTCTCCAATGCGCTATATGGCTTAAAACAAGCTCTTAGAGCATGGTATGAGCGCATTCGAGATTTTCTACTCTCAAAAGGATTCAAAATTGTGAATGTTAATACAACATTATTCACCAAAATCATTGATGGTGATTTCTTTGTATGTCAAATTTATATTGATGATATCATATTTGGGTCTACTAACCAAGACTTTTGTAAGGAGTTTGGTGATATGATGTATAGGGAGTTTGAAATGTCCATGATCGGTGAGCTAAGCAATTTTCTTGGACTTTTAATCAAGCAACTCAAAGATGGAACATTCATAAACCAAATGAAGTATGTGAATGATTTATTCAAGAAATTTGGTATGGAGGACACAAAACCCATTAAGACTCCCGTGGCGACAAATGGACACCTTGATATCGTTTAGGGAGGTAAACCGATAGATTTAAAGCTTTATAGATCCATGATTGGTAGTTTACTTTATCTTACCACATCTAAACCCGATATCATATTTAGTTTTTGCATGTGTGCACGTCTTCAAGCATAACCAAAAGAGTGCCATTTGACGACCGTAAAAAGAATTCTAAGATATTTAAAGCATTCTTCTAGCATTGGCTTATGGTATCCTAATGATGCTAAATTTGATTTAATTGGATATTCAGATTCCAATTATGCGGGTTGTAAAGTGGATAGAAAAAAACATCCGAAAGTTGTCAATTGTTAGGAAGGTCTTTAGTTTCGTGGTCTTCGAAGAAACAAAATTCTGTAGCCCTTCCATCGCCGAAGCCGAATATGTTTCCACGGGTAATTGTTGTGCTCAATTATTATGGATGAAACAAATTTTGATGGATTATGGATTAAAATTCGATAAAATGCCTCTATTGTGTGATAATGATAGTGTCGTAAAAATAGCTAATAACCCGGTCCAACACTCAAGAACCAAGCATATAGATATACATCACCACTTTTTGAAAGATCATGTGAGCAAAGGAGATATTGTAATTAGCCACATTCTGATCGAAGACCAATAAGCGGATATTTTCACCAAACCATTAGATGAAAGCGGCTTTTGCAAGTTGAGAAATGAATTAAATGTCATAGACTATTCAAATGTTGCTTGAACTCATGTCTCATGCACTTTGTTCCTATTTGGTGTTATTTGAAGCTTTCAAGAAAGATATTTTCAAATATTTTCCTATAAACCTCTATGTTCATACAAATTATGTTCTTAGATATTGTTTAGTCTCTTCAATGCATAATGATCCTGAATGACATTTATTTGAGTGCAAAACTAGGGATCATTTGCATATTTCTCAATTCCAAGATCTATTCCTAAAGTTCCAGAAAAATCAAAGCTACCAGCATTATTACAGCGGTACTACCGCTTACGGTACTACGACATGTAAGTTGAGGGTCTACCGTTCACAGGTAGTATCGGTGTTAAGTTCATGGTACTACCGCGTAGGTTGGAAAAGCAATCACCAGAGACTAAAAATGTGGTTGAAACCATCGTAGTCGAAAACATTGTTGGTCAAAAACGTGATCGAAACCAGCGTGGTCGAAAACATGGTCGAGACCATCGTGGTCGAAACCAGTGTGGTCGAAACCATCATGGTCGAATACGTGGTCGAAAACCAACGTCGTCGAATACCAACAATGCCATTGCCAATTGACTCATCATCCTTAGATCATGCATATATCCCCACGATATCCACAAAGGACAAGGAGAAGAGACCTCATTTAACATCCTTGAGCTAATAGCATACTCTCCACGCATCATATACACTTGTTGCATTCATTGTGAGGTTGTTGAGCAAAATTCGAGTGCATTCATTTCTAGATTAATCCTTGGCACTTGATTGATGTCAAGCGAAGATTGTGGTTCATCACTCTTAGTGTTTGCTGGCACCTAGACGACTGGAGGGAAGTTCGCGTGGTGATCTCTTCAAGGAGATTGTGAAGAGGCCCGACGCCAAATTGTGAGTTGCTCGGTGTTCGCCATCTCCGGAGCGGAGAAAGTACAATCCTAGAGGAATCAAGGAGCAAGGCTTAATTTGTGGATCCAGTCCAAGTCGCTTGGGCTTTACTCAATGTGGACTAGTGAAGACCGGTAAGTCTTCGATACCACGACAAAGCATAGCGAGTTATTATTTGGTTATTTCTTTGCCTCTAGTTTCTGCATTTATATTTCTAGCAAATTGAGATTATTGAAATTATCATATTTAGTTGTGCTATAGATATATTTGTAGAGTCTTGTCTTGTGGTGCCTTAGCTTTATTAGAAATGAGTAGGTTTTGAATTGCAATATAAATCTTGCTTAGCTCTAAAATTGTAAAAATTAGTTTTAGAAAGCAAGAATTTTTAGAACCTCATATTCACCCCCTCTAGTCAGTTATCCTTGATCCTACAGCTGCTCTGTTTGCTCCGCTATGAATTGACAGGGCTTCGCTAGGTCCCTTATACCCTCTCATCCGCCCTCTTCTGTTTTTTTTTTCTAGAATTAAAATGACTTCCCCCCTAATTTGGGGGGGTTTATATAGCCACTTCCCTGTCGTTAGTTAAACTAGCGACATACAATAAATAGGTTCTTGTCGTCAATTGGAGTGGCGATAGGAATTGGTGACATGAACTATATTTGTAAAAAAATTTGACTATTTTTTTGTATTTATTTTTTAATTAATATTTTTAAAAAATCTTGTTATATTGACCATCTATTTCAGGGTGAGAATCATCTCCTTTTCTTCTTATGAGAATCAATTATCCTTTTTTTCTTTAGAAAGGTAGTTCAGGGTCAGATGGATGACGACACCTTGTTGCCTTGTTTTGCTGCGCCTTTTAGGTTCCAAGAAAGTCACCACAGGAAGACGCATTACGGGGTAGTAAAATTAGTATGGGCCGCACTTCTTGCCAGGCCCACAAATGAAATTGTTTGCTCGGCCCCGTATGACATGGGCCTCTTGCTTCCTAGCCCACTACAATGATTCATCAGAGGTATAGTACAATCACATGATAGCATGGAAAAGTCGCAAACACTGGAATGTGACATCAGACGTTGCCAGGACGCCAGGATTTTAGGCAATGTTTGGATGAGTGAATCTCAGGGTCCATGTACTAGATGGTTCAGGAAAAGGTGATGTTCGCCTGTTTGGTTTGCTGAACGGAACACACTAGTCCCGTATCAGCTCGTTCGACGAAATGGAATTATCCAAGCGAGACGCCGCACCATTCCATTCGATGAAAATCGTTGAACCACGCGGTTCAGAAGCTGATCGCCCACTGATGCTCACTCTCGCAGCACTGCGCTGTCCTTCACCCTTCGCACCGCGTTCACCCTACCCTCTCGCACAGATCAACGGCGCCGCCCCTGCTCTCTGCGCCGCTGGTTCTTGGAGATCCAGAAGTTGCCGTCTCTCCTCCCTCTGCCACTGGCTTGGAGACCCAGAAGGTGCGGCCTTCCCTTCCCTCTCCCGTCTCTGATTTACTCCTCTACCCATCGATATGATGTTGCCACGCTCTCATCTAGAACGGGCGACATTTGCAGCGTCCCGACGGTGATGTCCAGTGGATCTAACTTTGGTTTAAACCTCTTGTGCGTCGGTGACATCGGTGTTGTGATTTGCCATCTGCTACTTCTTCGCAACCCAGTCTATCTCCCCTCCTTGAACTTGGTGTGAAGTTGTTGCGGGATCTGAAGGTATGCCCAAAATCACACTTCTTTTTGTCCGATTGGTGTATTTTTGGGTAGATCTAGACGGTACAGATGTTTTTATGGGAGAAATTGTGAAGTTGTTGTGGGATCTGAAGCTTGTTGTTGTTGATTCCATTTGTGAAATTTTCTTTGCTGTTGTTGGGATATCTGTTGTAGGAAATATCGCTTCCACATGTCCGGAGGATTTGAGTGTAGTGAAAAAATGCTTGCACCTGAAAAATTGCTTTTGCATCTACATGTCTAGCGAAGAATTGGCAATGTTCATGCTTATTGTGGCGAGTTAATTAGCAAGTTAACCTGATTTTGGAAACATGGTGACCCTGTCAAAGATGTTGAGAATGACTATGCTCCAATTTTATGATGCATGAGTAGTACATAGTTGATACATATACGTTGGATATACTTGAGACTTCCTTTAGTGGTACATATTATGCTATCATTTGTTGTGAATGTACTATATATTCATGTGAATGTATGCTTGTATAGTTAGCACCAAAAATTCGTAACATAGTTAGCATTGTTATGATCTGTAGATGGATAAGACGAGGCTCAAAAGGAGAAAGATGTTGTTTATTGGCGTTGTTACATATGCGGCTGCTTGCATTATATTTTTGTTTGTACGATCTGGACTAAGGAATAGGAGAGATCGTGTTACCTATGGGCCTATCGAGGAAAGGGATAGGATTAGAACTGATTATCTGAATAATAAAATTTGGAAGAATGAAAAAACTCGTGCCAACACAATTAGGCTTAAGCGAACTCCGTTCTTTCGGTTGTGTGAAGTCTTGAGAGAGCGATCTTTGCTTCGTGACACTATACATGTATGTGTTGAGAAGCAAGTTGTCATGTTCTTAAACACAATTGGCCACAACCTAAGAAATATATTAGTTGGTACAAATTTCACTCGGTCAGGTGAAACCGTTAGCTGATATTTTGGATGTGTCCTCCATGCCATAGGTGAGCTAGAAATGAGCTTCTTAGGCCACCTACTTTGGAGACCCCAAGCAAATTGTAGGGAACCCAATATGGGATCCATTCTTTAAGGTATGATAGCTAACAAGTATACCTTTAGAGACTTGACTAGTTGTTGGTTACTAATTTTCTTATATTTCTCGACCACATGGGATTGTATAGGAGCCATTGATGGTACATATATAAGGGCTTATGTTAATAAGTCTATGGAGGCGGTAACATTTTGTGGTAGGAAGTCATTTCCTACTCAAAATATCATGGCAGTCGTTAACTTTGATCTTCGTTTCACATATGTGTTGGCTGGTTAGGAGGGGACAGCTCATGATGCGACGGTGTTAGCTGATGCAATAGAGCATGAGAATGGACTATGTGTCCCTGAAGGTAAATAGCATCTTCGTAGCAGTATATGTCCGTACCCGATTATTAAAAACCAATGTCATCAATGCGTTCGTCATCTCTTAGGGAAATTCTACCCAGTGGATGTTGGATATGGAGCCAAACCTGGTTTCATCCCACCTTTCCTTGGTGTGAGGTCCCACTTGAATGAGTGGGGGAACAATCCTCCACTAAATGAAAAGGAATTATTTAATCTTAGGCGCTCCTTTCTACGAGTGAGCGTAGAGCATGCCTTTGGATCACTGAAGAGGAGGTTCAAAGTCCTCGATGATGGCACTTCACTCTTCCCCTTCTCAACTCAAGTTGATGTCAGCATAGCTTCATGTATTTGGCTGTCAGAATACTCTACCAGATGACCCTGGTTTGATTTCTATGAATGTCAGAATACAGTTTTTGTGAACAATGTATGAACCTGGGTACAAACTATGACCTACTGATGCTGCTGTTGTTCCTAGCTGTAGGATGTATGAAAGATGTCGCTGCAGGTTGCTATTGCTATTTACTTTATGTTGTTGCTACATTTTTGGAACACATGAAGTGGATTAATGTAGTCAATACTTACTGCAAGTGGTGCATTTCTAGAACTTATGTAATGGATGAACTTCTAGAGCATATTTCGAGAACTTGTAAACTCAACTCTGCTAAAAAGCAAGCAGTGCATTTCAGTTGGTTTTGCCAACTTGTCTTGAAATTTCCATTTTCTTCATGATGTAAGGAAGGTGTTTAACAAAATAACATTCAAGAGGTTTGTTTCTTAAGAATATATTGCATTACTTAGCTAGTAACCTTTGCTTGTTGCTTCTGTTTCAGTTTGCATCTCAAGTTTGATGTGGTCAGTTTGCTGCTAGTTTTATTGATGCATTTGTCAGGATATTTTATGAAGTCTAGTCAGCGACATGCCGACATGATGGTTGTGGTAGTCCATTTGTATATATGAATTGCATTTGAACAGTTGTTAACTCTGTTATCTCATATGTAATGAGTTCAAGCATGTTGTCCTTGGTTGTATCTGGCATCTCAGAAATGCTAAGTAAAAAAGAGCAACCTATCTCCTTTATGTACACAAGATTTTGAGGTAGAATCATGAGTTGTTCAATTCAGGGCTAGTAGAGTTGTGATCTATTAATATTTCCATGATGTGATCTCGGGAGGTGAATGGAAGGAGTGTTATGCATCTCTGAGTGATTATCTACCATTGGAGATTCTGCATGGTTTGTTTTGAGTGTATGAATTATGCAGCTTGAGCTTGAACACCAAACAAACTGTTGATGTTCGGCTGTGCTGAACTTTTCTTCAAATTTTGGAGGCGCTTGTTTCCCTAAAAGCTGGCGATGTTTTGGAGCATTAATTCCAAACAATTATTATTCTTTAGCACCTCCTTGCCTCAAATTCAGAATTGTACAAATTTAAAAGTTAATAGTGTGTAAAACTATTTTCAAACTTGAATTTAAATTGAAATCAATTTGTAAACTCAATTCTGCCAATTGCGGAAGGTGAACTCACCACCTCTAGTGAGAGGGTTACCATATCCAACTTCATCCATCAAACCAAACAACTGTTGGAATCATCCAGAACTATCCTATCCATCCAACCAAATAAAATCTCGTATCATCACATCCAACCAACTAATCACCTTACTTGTATAATCCCATTCAGCTTCATCCCATCCATCATGTACCATCACATTCCATTCAACTTCGTTTATCTATCCAAACGCACCCTTACTTACTTCTAGCCAGGCGTACAGGGAAGCAACGACTGCTCCCTGGTCTTGACCGGATCCAACAATCTCGTGACTCCACATCACCATCGAATATGTCTGAGCCGTTCGATCCGGTTGGTGGATCTCTCCATATACTCCGTGTCAATGATAGCATCATGAAATGGAGCTGAGTACATGCCATTTTCCAAGCATCTTTTGGGTGGTACCAACACCAAGTGGCGCATCATTGGAAAGTTAAAGCAACTGATGATATCTGCAATGGATAGTGGGGTTATATGCTAATATACTTCTCTTCCAAGTTCTTACTGGTAGGTGACACCAGGAAAACTCACGGCTTGGTGTAGTACTAACCCATTGTCCTTCTACATCAATTGGTTTTTACCATTACACACTGCACAAAATTTGTGTCCTCGCAAAAACGAGTGAAATATGTTGTGAAGGGTATAAGATCTACCCCACACTTGGTATCAAGGTAGAAGTAAGACACTAACTTCGATGAGTGAGTTCACAACCTTATGTGTCGGGACTCAGATTTACATCCATATCCTCTACGCATACTGAGCCAGTCTCATGATCAACAACTAGCTCATACAAGACAACATTGACGAAAATCAAACCTGTACACATGGATAAAAATGATAGTAAATAAGTGTAAATAAACCACATGGTTGAAGTCTTACATCACGGACTGGGAAGGCAAAATACGGATGAAGTCTTGCAGCGGAGAAAATAAATAAGAGTGGTGACCCTCAGAATATGCCCACAGACAAGCGACTGGGGTAAACAACCTAGTATTTGGCGTCATCCTCAACTTATGATGGGTAGAGGTAACTGTTCACCGGTTGATATATCCAGGCATTGAATCCACATATATGAGCAACCATGAGTACAAAAGTACTAAACAAGCCCTTATGCCAAAGGGAAAATTCCCTGTATGACACTGAAAGTTGTCCTGGTCTCGAATTTGTCCCTAGAAAAGGTGATCTCCCCTACGTGCCACTGAGAGTCTATTTCGACCCCCTACATGCCATTTCCATCACGTTCTCTATCAACTGACACACAAAACACTCTTTTTCCCTTCTTCTTCCTCCCTTCCTCTTATTCCTCTCTTCTTCAATCTCATCTTCCTCTCTATCCTCTCTTCGCCGCCTCACCTCCCATAGCCAACCCTCCCCTCCTCTCACCGTCGTCCTCCTCCTGTCGTGTCATCACCTTCTCTGCCTCCACGCCACCATCATGCCCTCGCCGCAACAACGCGGTGCCTCCCCCGCGTCGTCTCCCTCCCTGCCCTGCTCCTCGTCGCCCCCGCGCCCTCTGACCACCATGTGCCGCCCTCTCCTCCTCCCCACAGCGCCCAGCTTCCACCCACCCAACATTGCTGTCCCCTCCCCCCTCCCCTCCTGCACCCCTCCTCCACTCCACTCGCCTCACATCCTCCCATCCGACGCCTCCGTCGCCTCCGCCTCATCTTTGTGCGCCAGAGCTGAGCCCCAATTGCTTACTACTCGGTGTTGTGGTGACCTCGGCATGGGGAGGGGGAGAGGGCGGTGTCGTCCTTATGCCTCTACCATCGCCGCACGCGATGACGATGGCCACGGTCTGCTCCCTCACCCGCTCTCCCGTCCCAAGCACTTGCTGTTGGCCTCCACCACCTCCTCCCTGGGTGGCCAGCAATGACCGAGTTGTTGTCGAGGAATGTAGTTCCGTGGCTGACATGAGCGTGGGAAATGGAGTCCGCCAAGGCTAGCAGGGGCCTGTGCTGCGGGGACTACGTCTACGGGGGTAGGAGAGAGAAGAGGAGGGTGAAGAAGGAAGAAGATGAGAGTAAGATCATAGCATTACCATAGTTATTTTTCAAACCTATGACCTAATTATTTATCTTAAAACCAAAGTGTCAAGTTTTATCATGTAAGATCCTCATGAGAACCGGAATCCCTCCACCTAAACTATTGGAATCCCTCCACCTATAGCCCTTGTTATCCAGTTTCCCACCAACATTTTATAAAACTCACCAAGTGTGGTTTTCTTCACAATACCCATACTTGGGGAACGCATATTCGAATAGATTATACACTTTGTAGAGGTTGTATAACTTTACCTACAAGATATGATCAACTTATAATGTCGGCCAATGACATGCTTCCTTAGGCGTGCGACTAATATGATCATAACAAGGCTTTTCTGATGCCTCGCTCCGACATGTTTCCTGCCCGGTTGGTGAAACCCCTCAACATTGGGACATGACCATTACGGGGCACACTCAGAATGGTCCATTCAGCATGCTACATTTTCAATGAGGGACTCACAATTGTGAGGGAAATCCGCATCCCTTTTTGACAATAGAAATCTAACGTACTACTATGCGCGAGAGTCATGCCGAAGCTAAGCAAATTACTTGGTCAGGTCCTGCCCATACTTGATTTGTGATGGCGTGATTGGTAGTTTAGAAATATGATACATAATTCGGTCCTTAATCGACTCAGGTGGGACAATCCACAAACCCAACTCTCTTTTAGTTCTGCACCGGTCTCATACCATCCACTTACCCAAGTCTCCACCATTTTATGAAATATTTTCCTATTTTCAATGGTAACTCACGTTACCATACTACAAATCATATTATATCCCAAGTGTTTTAATGATAATGTTTCTGTCATATTCAAATTAACTGCTAACAATGTCTAAGCACAACCATCAGCCTTTATTGATTAACCAGGGGCAATTTATTAATATAATAATTATCCTGGGGTGACAAGATAAATGGATTATCAACAATCAAGGGAGTGATTAACTAACATCAACACTTAACATAATATTTAATAAATATATAAAGCATGCAAGTAATACTTTAAATCAAGGTAAGTGCATTTGAAAACTAGGTTCAACATGATCAATCATAAGGGATCACCTTGCTCAATAGTGGATATCTTTGGGGTCTTGATCAGCAGTGACAACGACTCCCGAAGCGTCAAAGTCTATAGTCGCGAAAAGCATCCAAATTCAAAATAGATTCAAATAAATCCAAATAAATTCAAATGAAATCCAAAAATCATGATTTTTAATTTGTTAGAAATATATTTAATTTATATGAATTTAGAAATAAAAACCAAGTCATTTGGATTTAAAACAAGGGGGAACCATTCCTCCAAAGTTTGACGCGAGGGGAACATCTAAAAAATTACGAAAGTCCTAACAGGTGGGGTCTAGCTGAATTTTAATTTATTTTCCTGTTATTTTTATTAGGAAAACAATAGGTGGGTGACACGTGGGATCGTGGTCCATATGAACTTAGTCTATAAAAATTGGACATGGTCGTGGGTCCACATGCTAGTGTCTGTGGTTTATGTGTTGGGTCTACACATGGTGTTCAAATCGGTAGGGCCCACATGTCATACATACCAAACTTAACTTACCCTCTAATTAGATTTTATAACTACCTGGCCCACCGGTCATACTAGTACTAACTACTAATCAACCTGCTAATTAATCTAGTTTCAACTAACACTAATCACTATGAGTTTGCATGTTAGCGTAATAGGCCATCTTCTTCGTTTAACATCGTGGCTCAGGACTGGACGCCATGCCTGACTTGGTCGAGCTTGGCGTCGACGACGGGAGCTGTGGCGGCTGTAACATCCTAATTTTCTGAGCTTTAAAAATGTTTTGAATAGTTACTAGTTGGAAAAATTCACCATTTGAATTTTCATTGAATTTATTTAAAGCTTAATATGGAATTTTAATATCAAAATAATTTACTATGATTAATCCCAACATCAGCAATTGTCAAAACTATTTTATTTGGATTCTATGTGCTTAGATTATTTTGTAGAATTTTCTGAAATTTTTCTAAGTTCATTTGCTATTTTCTAATTGCTATTTGGATTTTTGGTATTTTCTAAAATAGAAAATCTATTTAAAATCCCCTGGAACAGTGTCGGGCCGAAACCCAACACTATTCCCGTGCGGCCTAGTACTGTGCAGCCCAGCTCCTTCGCGCCGGCTCGCCTCCCGCTCGCGCGCGTTCCTTGTCGCATCGCCCGACACACGTCTCGATCAACGGTCGAACGCACGCCAGCACCTGCGCCCTGTTCTCCCTCTAACAGGTGGGCCCCACCACCGCATCATCATCATCTCCGAGCCATATTCATCCTCGCGAGTTTGACGCCGTGTCCGCCATTGTTTTCTTCAAAACTCCACCCGACAACAACCGATTCGTTCTGGATTTTGTGCGCTGAGCCTTCCATCTAGAAGCTCTATCAGTCCCACACCCGAATCCGGTGAAATCAAGTACGTATCTCCTTCAAACTCGGGATATCACGCGGGATTGTTTCGGACTTTTTTAGGGCTCCACCGCCTATACGCCCCCCTGACCTCGCCCGAGCCCTATAAATAGGACCCTCGGGATTGCAATGTCGCCCGCACCACGAACCCTAGCCAATTGTGCCCGATCGCTCCAGTGCCGCCGCAATCAGAGATTTAGGATTTTTCGGCCGAGTTCCTTCTCCGACGATTTGCGCCACCGTCATCACCGCCCTTGCCTCGCCGACGGTACCATTGTGTTCAGCATTGCTCAGGCTACCTCGTGCGCCCCTCCTCGTTGCCGAAGCATTGCTGGAGCGCTCGTCCGACAACAGCCGCACCTGCTCCACAGATTAGTCACCAATTTTGGCCAACTCCGACGACCTCCTGTGCCAATACGAGTACCAATATGTGTGCAATAATCTGTTCTACCTCATGCTCGCATCCGCCGCCGGATGAAGCACCGCCGTTCGCTGTTGCTGGACCAACCCAAGCCTCACCATCGTTTGGTCGACATGTCGTGCTACCACATCGGCCGTGTCTGCGCTTGTGTGCCACGTCCGAACCCTAACCTAGATCCGATCTGGTGTAACCCAGTCCACCATACACTGTGTCTATGCCATGTGAGGTCCACCAACCAGATCACTATCATGTGAACTCGTAGGACCATATACGACCAGGCAGTCGTCACCGTCTACGACCAGGAAGTCGTAGCCTTCTACGACCACGCAGTCAAAACCTTTCGACCATGTGGTCGAAACTCCTTCCGACTACGCATAGTTGAAAGCGATGAACAACATTTGAATTCCTTTTTGAGTATTTTCTTTAGATTCAATCTTCCAAAGCCCGTATCTTTTGCACCCGAACTCCGATTGAGCCCATTCAAAATTTGATATTTATATAAATTCAAGATATATTTATTTATGTTTTTTATTTAATTTTTGGAGTTTGTTTTGCCTCTGTTATTTATTTATTTGTTTGTTTCGTTTACGCATAGACGTTAATTCCTCGGGAACTTTTGAAGGAGAAGGAGTGCCTCAAGACCAAGATCAGTATCTAGACCTATTCCAAGAGAAGTTATACCTTTGATCATGTTGAACCCAGTTTTTAAAATATTTTGATTCAAATTATTGCATTCTATTTCAAGTATTTATTTAAATGCTTATGGGTTTAGTTATTAATCCAAATTGTTATGTCCACCTTGTCTATTGTTATGCCATGATCTTTTGTCACTTTAGGTTGGTTCATTATTAGTTGGTATTATCGTAGCACCAACGTAGGTTGGATAGATACGAGTAGAGTGCTTAGCCATGCCACGAGTTATCATTTCATGTGAGTTGCAAATATAAACTTGACTAAGCGGTTATGGAACTGTGTGATAAAACTGTGTGTACTGTGTGCTATTACTCGTTAATGGCATGTGTTGCACTTAACCATCAGGGTGAGAAAAGATTTAGACTGAGGCAAGTGGTGGATTCTGTGTGATATAGTGGAGCTGTGTGCTGGGAAGGATAATCTGTGTCACTTAGTTAGAAATTGGAAGTCTTACCTTAGTCAATTAAGGACTTAACTTTGTGCGCCATTGAACTGAGCCTTATTGTATAACCACATGCCTGGTATGAGACGGGCCTAACTTAGTAGGTTATGGAACCTTGCCATTGACAACTCAGGTTGTAGGTTAAGCTGTGTGATGGGTTGGAGGTGTGTTTATCACATCGCGGGACGGTTCGCCGTATCCCTGTCCAACGGTGTGTGTCGTACCCAAACACTGTGTGTATCAGTTGGACGACAGTAAAGCACATCGGGTGTGTCAATATTTGAGATAAAGTTTCTGAAAGGTTTTGTTATGGTCAGTGCTAGCTACATTGATTGTATCTTGTGGGTAAAGTGTACAATCTCTGCAGAGTGTTTAAGTCAATCTATTCGAATAGCCGAGTCCTCGGTCATGGACATGCTCGGGGATTTCACACAGGGGGTAGATTTTCCTAAAACAATTGGGAAGGGAGCTGTGTGATCTAAGTCATATGGCTGTGTGAATAACTTGTTTAGATTGTGTGTCTTTGTGAAATCAAATTATAAATTAATATTGTCTTATTTGTTTTGAATTATGTTTTCCATCTATTATTTGTATTCAATTACAAATGTTGCATTTCTGCCAAATAACCACAGAAACTATTCCTTTGGAATAAGCCATCATCTATAAATTGCATTCTGTGGTATGACTTGCGAGTACGGTTGTGTACTCATACTTGCTTCAAACAATCAACAGAAGTGGAGGAGTCTTCGCCTGCATTTGAGAAGGAGTTCTACGAAGGTGTCGATCGTTAGGGCCTTGATCCCAGTCAGTTGCCTGTGGTGAATTGATGGGATTCCGCCTATGTTTGTTTCTATTCCGCTGCTGCTATTTTATTTATTGTCAGCCCTGCGTAGCTTAATAAATGTAAACTCGACCATAAGGTCAAAACCATTATTTTCTATTCAAGTTAATCGTTTATTCTATTAATCATCTTGTGTGGATCGATGTTCATCTATGTTGATACTGTGTGCACTAGCGTGATCTTAGACTAGTGCAGAATATACAAAGGATCCAGAATTCCATATTTGGGTCCCGACAACGACTTCATGCGACCACCCAATAAACTGCGGCGACTGTGACAGCCCTATCTATAGCGACGATGCGGATAGGGACACATTGAGGCAGCGGCACCACGGTGCAGGCGGCAAAGGAGACACTGTGCACGATGACGACTCCTAACCTATGCTTAAACCTCAAAATCAGGCATGCCCTAAGCATCTACAACACTAGGCAACTCTATCCTCACCGGTGGTGCTCCCGATTGTGCAGTGTGCTATTCCCTCCATGGTGGCCTAGTGCGGCGGGGCTACGGTTGTCTAGGTGTTCGATTGACTAGCCTGCCAAGTTTGCCTCATCCTGGAACGTAAGGGAACGGAGGGGCTCACCTAGAGTCCAAGCAAGGAGGGAGATCGGTCGCAGTGGCGAGGTTAGTGCATGTTCTGTACCGGCAACGGGACAGCGGTGCGTTCCGGTGACTCTGGGCCACATAAATAGAGAAGAAGGGAGGGGTTAGGCCTAGGAGACCAAGGTGAACATGAAGGACATGTGCTCTGAGGCCGATCTCACCAAGTTGATAAATAAGGAGCAACGATAGAGTGGGCACACTCTGGTCTGTGGTGTGGACGTCGAGGGCGTTCCGACCAACCATTAACAAGGGGATGTTGAGGAGACCACATGGCACAAAGGGAGGCAAGGAATAAGATCACATGGGTGTCCAATCGTGAGCAGCGGCCTGGTGGCAGCGAGGTCCGAGCTGGCTCGAGGAGGAAGAGGCGCCTCACCGCCCCTGGGCCAAGGCAACCATAATGGGGATACCACCAGGAAGGCGAGGTTAATTCGATGTTCAAGACTCATAAGGTTGTATCTTGCAAGGGGGCGGGGGCAATGGCGGCATGAATGCTCTAGACTGGCGCTGAGGACGATGAAGTCATCCTGGCCTCCCTTAGTAAAACAAGCAGAGAGAGGGACACAAGGCAGTAATGATGAAACCAAATATCAACGTTGAAGCTCACCCAAGGTGGACAATTTTGGGCGGCGATGCTTTCAGTCGGAGTTAGGGAAGGCGAGGAGCACAACCAAATTCTCTCCAATTCGAGGGGAAGAGAAGAGGGGAGTTGGGAAATCAGATAAAGGAGGAGCTCATGCATGATATGATGTGCTCGGCTTCGGCTTAAATAGAGAGGAGGAGATCGGAGAGAGCGGCAACGCAAATACCATCTCAGTCATCATGGGTGTGGACCGACCGATGAGGCTGACATGGAGATGTGACTACCTCGCGGCAGTGTTACGCTTGAGGAACGCTGCAGCTACAGGCTCTTGAGTGCCTCCCCATCACGTGTTCACGTAAAGGGAGAGAGAACGAGTAGGAGGGTGAGAGGAGGCGTGAGATGGAAGACAAACAATGTCTCCCCTTTCTCTTTCGGCCTGATAGGTGAGACGAAGGGCCCACTTGGCAGTGAGAGCAAAAGGAAGGAGCAGAGAGAAGGCGTACAACAAGAAAGGCGTAGGAGCACAGGAGAAAACAGAAACTGGGTAGACAAGTGGGTGGCTAGGGTTGGAAGCGGTCGATGGGCCAAGGCGGGCCAACTTGGGCCGTGGAAGGGAAGGAGAGATGGCGGAGAGATGGATTGCTGCTGCTATTAGACTGATGGGAGGAGAAAGAGAAAAGTGAGATGGGCTGACACATACGTGTTTCAACCCAAGCGAGGGAGGGTGGTTTATGAGAATAGGGCTTTGCATTTAATTTTCTTGCCAAAATTAATTTAGATTTGAAGTTTGTTTGCATTCTCCAACTGAGTTATTTTCACCTGAACCAAATTATTTGGAAGTTTTTGTAGTTTCTGCTTTTGACACAAAGTAAATTGTTATTCTAATAGTTTCGAAATCACACACAAAAAAAGGTTTGTCAATTCCGAATATGCAATAATGGTTTTTTTTAAAAAAAACCATGAAAATTACGCGGTTTTGAAATAGAGTTACGTTCCGCGCCCACCACTGGGTCCTAAGAGTGTCCTCGTATAAATGAGTGAAGCTGTACATAAACAAAACTGACAAGATGGTCACTGGCTGTAAATGAGACAAAGTAAATTTGGACATGAACAGCATTGGCATCCCAGCATAAAGTGATCAGACCCGAGCGATACCATGCCCAGACATGATCTGCTGCCTGCAGCTAGTAGGTACAAATGAGATGGGAGTGGTTGCAAGCGCAAACGAGATCCAGCGACTACTGTACGTATGATCAAGGTTGACATCCGGGTAAAGGAAAAGGGGTGACTAGACTCTTCACGCAAATAATGTTTTATTTTACAACACTCACTAGAAGAAGGAATTTTGTAGATTTCACCTGTCTATCCAAAGATCTAAACCCACCTGGCAGAATGTACACGTCTCATTGCTCCAACGATAATGTACTCCATCTTGCAGAACTGGAAGGCACAGGTGCACATTAATTTAAGGATGGATCTGAAGTGTTCAGATGAGCCTGGTCTTTGTAAACTTCAATGTTCGAAATGCTAATCAAGTTGAGCATGAAACACGCTTTGGAAAAAGTTAAGCATGAAACATTTCCGATAGACTTGGATATGTTCATTCGTGGGGCCTGAGAAAAGGACCAGAAATTGTATGGGATATGGACCATGTAACTGTTCTTTGGACCGTTTTGACAAGGTTTTCTTTCATTTTTCTTTATTTTTTGTTATGTTTTGGCGACGGGTTTGGCGAGTCATTAGAACAGGACTAAGATGTGGATCCATAAAGCAAATAGTTAAAGCAAACCAAATGGCTTATTGCATTGCAAATTACAAAAAACTTCAGTTACTGGGAAGTACTGTGTTCTTACGGCAACGTGGTAGTTAGCAACAGCAGGGCATTTACATGCGGCTAAATCAAGGTTCCTTCGTAATTCAGAGATAACAGGATAGCAGAGACGTCCGTATTTACGGATTTGCATGTTTGAATTGCACAGGATTCATAAATGAATTAAGTACTGCATACTATAAATATGAGTCGGTAACTTGCAGTACATGCACAGCGTTTGTGTTTGTACGCCGAGTGAAAATCATTAGCATAATATCAATCCAATTCTATGTATCATGCATGCGAAAGTTTGCAGTCAGGTACATGACTTGGGGCTTGGTTGACCAATGTGTCTTGGTGTTTTTTTTTTTTTGAGAGTATGTGTCATGGTGGTTGGAATGCTTGTGTTTGAGCCATCCCCATGCCGCCACGGCCCGTCAGAGGAGGCGCGCAACCTCTGGCCAGAAGAAGAAGAAACTCGGCGTCTCGACGCCATCTTCAAGCAGAAGAAGCCGAAAATGTATTGGAGGAGCTGCTGAGCTGACTATCTGGGAGATAGGAGGGGGTTACCGGCGTCGGAGGGTGGGCTCGAAGCCGCCCGTGGCATCAAAACATGCAGTACTGCACAATGTATCCACGCGTATGTATGTGCAGACACACATGGTACATGCAATCCCAACCAAATGAAGCACCATCCAAGCGCTACGGACCACACGAAACGGGCACAGCATCATAGTCGGCAGCACCCTAAAACATCAATCAGTTAGTTCCCCTGGGCAGGCCAGGCCAGCAACTCACCTAAGATTCCTAGGAAATTGATATTATTTTTTTTTCGATTCCTACGGAAATTAGCCTGTTTTCTGTAAAAAAATTTCTGCAGAATTCATGCTGATTTTGTGCATCCGTTGATTTTTCTCAATTAAGTTGCAAATTGAGCTACACAAGTAGTTTCTCCCCCCTTTTACATTACAGCACTAAGGATACCAGATACAGATAAGAAGACCATCTTGCCAAAGATCCTCCTTGCGTTGCATGCCATCCCACATTCCTCAAAAACAAAAGAAAACAGAAACACAAACGGAGGCTACGTACAAGGCACATGAGCATACATGTTAACTTGGCTTCTTGCATGCCTCTGGCTCTGGGCAACACTACTAGCTAGTACATAACAGCAGCAAAACTACGGGTGCTTTTCTTTAGGCACTAAACAACCGGGTCTTTTCAAGTCTAAGTCGTTGGGGGGGTTTGCTGCTTTGGTTGCTCTTTTCTTGATCTGTCCTCCGGAGTTCGCTCCCTCTCTCGTCATGGCACCAGTGAGGGGGGCCAAGCGGAGGAAGCGGCAGCCCGAGAAGGCCTTGCCGGTCGGGGCGCCGGCGATGCCGCCGCCGGTCGCTGGCGATTGGTGGGACGCCTTCTCCCGCAGGCTTGCAGCAGGTATATATATATGAGAATATCCATCCTGTCTCTCTCTCGTCTCCCTGTTTCGACCACTGTGCTCCTCGTCCTTAGCCATGCCCGTTTCATGTTTCTTGGCTCGCTGTAACCTCGCGGCCGCGCCTGTAACCCTCGCTGGCTCCCGGTAATGCGCGCTAATCCCTCGCGTCTAGGATTATTCGTGGACGGATTCTGCGGTGTTAGATCAGGGAGAGCCGCCGTTGAATTTGCACCGTTCGTGTGCCTACGGCGTTCGATGCGTCGCTTAATCTGCTCCCGCTGCGCTCCTTAACCCGGGTGGTTAGTGTAATTAATCTTCTCTTTCGGTGCGCTTATGGGAGGTGGTGGGCTTCAGGCTCGTACGGTGTACAGAGGCATGAGCCATCTCGGGCGGGGTGTTCTAGATTGAGGCCATGGGCGTTGCTCTGAGGGCGTCCTGAACAATAACAGCTTGTGAATGCCCGCTGCTCTGGTTGGTGTCAATCGAGTAGGGGATGTTGGGGAGCACAATTGGTTTTGCCGTTTGCGGTTTTGTTGTCTCGTCGTCTCCATTCCAGATCTACCAAGTCTGGGTGCAATGGTGTTTTGGGCGCGATAATTTTACAGGTGGTGTTGATTGTGCCCATTATGTCAACCCAATCCAGAATCGGTTGCTTGATTGTTGATGTACCGATGTCGCATCAACTATCTTCTTTTCTTTTCTGAAGCATATGAAGTAACTTCTTTTCATTATGGGAAAACTAAATTTCCTGAAGAATCATTAGTTCTTCTTTAGACCGGTAATCGAATTGCTTTTCATGTTCAGTCAACAATTGCTAAATGTTAATTGCAGCTTCTTTGTAAGCGTAAAATTGGTCTGTGTGTTCGCAGATAGTTTCCCCAATTCCACGGTAGATTTTTGTTTGTCACGAATGTGATGGATTATTAGCTAATCGATATTAATGATTTTGATATTGTTGCTAATTTGTTGGTAACAATTAATTGACTGCTAATTTGGTAGATGATTAGTGTGGTCATACAAATCATTACATGGGTTGAGTGATGCAGTACTAGTTTAACCACCATAAAGAATTTCCCAGATGAACTCTTGAAGCTTGATACTAAAAAAAGGAAACTGTTTGAATCTGGAATTGCTTTAGTCAAAAACAGGTAATGATACATCGATGCTACATGATTGCAACTGGAGTCTGTGGACCCTTTCTCAAAGAAGTTAACTGTATATTCAATGTGATCTGATATGATCTCAGGAACATTTAGATTCATTAGTCTGTCTCCATATGGTGTATGAGTATGAATTGCAGAGGTCATTGGGAGCAGCTGCCCAAAAGAAGTTCTCCTGAACAAATAACATAGATGATTATAGATTTATAGTCATTTAGCATGCTATTATACTCTCTTTTAGTACCTGCTCTCACAAATTCATAGATAATGGCTTTTAGAATTCCTCAAGTTCTAGGTAGTGTTTTATCTGAATTGTGCCAATTGTTGAGAATAAGCTTAATTTCTTAGAAGCATCGGTACAGTTACACCTACCAATTCCCATTTATGAACAGTGACATTCTTAGAATCTTCAAATCTTTGCTAAAAAGATATACTTACTTTAGTTACCTGTTTGAACTCTGGCAAAAACCTGAGCATCAATTGTGATTTAACCAGATAGATACATGAATGTTACAGCATGAAAGCAATTTAGCTATCTATTTAACTAGGATAGTGCGCTTTCAACTAATTATTTTCTCATAAACTTTGAATTAAGTATCTTCTACAGTTACTCGTACAATTCTTTTCTGTTGTCCTGCAAAAGCAGCTTAACCTTTTCTCATAACGACTGCCCAGCACATTCTGAATTTTATTTAGTTTGCACCATGAATGCTAATACACTAGACTGGTTTATCAGTTGGCGGAATTTTTTTTGCATGTCCCAGTATTTGCCAATTTGCTGCTTTATATGGACACTTGCTGACCATCTTCTGTAAGATTTTATCCCCTCCCCCCGTAGGTTTTAATCCACTGTAAGGTTTATTCATCTTCTTCTTTTGCACAAAATGGTATGGGGAGAATGAATGGAATCCTTTGGATTTTAACATGTCTACATTTCCCTTTCTTGTACATAATCTGTGATACATTCAAATGATGACCCTGCATCTATGATCTAATCTGGTGCTTCCACAGGGCAATTTTCCAAAGACTGCCAGAACTTTGAGTCTGTCTTCAAGATGTCAAGGAAGACCTTTGACTACCTTTGCTCTCTGATTAAAGAGGACTTCACAAGAAAGACACAAAGTTTCAGAAATTTCAGGTTTGGAGACAAGGTTATTCTAGGCGTGGAGGATCAAGTAGCCGTTGCTCTGTTAAGACTGACCACCGGTGAGTCACTTTTGAGCATAGGGAACCGCTTTGGGATGAACCACTCAGCCATCTCAAACATCACTTGGAAATTTATCGAGGCCTTGGAGGAGCGCAGCGTCAATCATCTGAAGTGGCCTGGCCCTGAGGAGATGGCAACCATCAAAGTAAGGTTTGAAAAGTTCCAGGGCCTCCCCAATTGCTGCGGTGCCATAGACACAACGCACATCCTCATGTGCTCTTCAGCTCAGCCTAACAGCAACGTCTGGCTCGACGGTGAGAACAGGAACAGCATGGTCCTGCAGGCCATTGTTGACCCCGACATGCGGTTCAGAGATGTTGTCAGTGGTTGGCCTGGGAGCTTGAATGATTCGTGCATCCTGCGCACCTCAGGCTTCTACAGGCTTTGTGAGAAAGGCGCAAGGCTGGAAGGCCGAATGGAGCTTTCTGGAGAGTCAGCAGGGTCATTGGTCAGAGAGTACATTGTTGGGGATGCAAGCTACCCTCTCCTTCCCTGGCTGATGACTCCGTACCAAGAGCATGATCTATCTGCAGCGAAAGTGGAATTCAACAAGCGGCACGCCGCGACAAGAATGGTGGTACAGGGTGCTCTGGCCAAGCTGAAGGAAAGGTGGCAGGTTCTCAAGGGGGAGCTGTGGAGGCCCGACAAGCACCGGTTGCCGAGGATCATCTACGTCTGCTGCCTGCTTACCAACATCATGATCGACCTGGAGGATGCGGCGAGGGACGGTACGCCGGCGTCGCACAATCATGACGACGGCTACATGCAGCAGTTCAGCGATGTGGCTGACGACGGTGCGGTCGCGCAGAGAGATCTGCTGTGCCAGTATGTCAGCAGGCCCGGCTGCAAATTGCCGGAGTGATTCCGGCCCTCTAGCTGCTTACTTTGTTTCTTTTTCTTTTCTCATTGACATGAAACAAAGGATATCGACAAGTGATAGAATTGTAATGCGAATTTTTGTTATTTCGGAGATGATTGGCTTCGGTCATTATTGACCTGAAATTAGCAGACGAGGTAATTATATTACCTGTAAGCTGTAACATCTTTGTCTTCGGGCTCATGGGAACGTAGGAATCCAAAAACATAAGAACAAGAGAAACACATGAAGTAGTCTCCTATAATTCCTACGAAAATTAGCTCATTCCTTTGTTTCAATGGGTCATATATGAAAATTTCCTATAGGATTCAATTCTTACAAAATTCCTCCAAAAATTCTTCATTTTGAGAAGAAACATGCTTGCTGTAAAGAACTGTAGGTCACAACAATCGTAGCAGCATGCGCTGTCGCTTGATTGTTATACAGTGAAGCGAAGGGAGGTGAAACAACAAGATCAACAACTGAATAGATCACAAGCTTCTTAAAATCTTAAAAAGACTTTGATCAACAGTTAAGTTGCACATTCATCCCTGCGACAAAATGTTGACGGCCACAGAAAAAGACCAACTCACACACAAAGATTAAAGTCATTTTCTTTCTTTCTCGCAAACTAGGAGTACTGAGCTACGTAAGGAAACACAACAATTTGATGCTAGCTCATCGGTCAACCTGAAGGATGCCAACTCACTACTTGAGAAGAGACCTCGTGAAATGCTCTCTTGCTGTTGCTAGGGCTTGGCTTATCGTCTGCAAGTAGAGAGAGAATATATCACCTGGAACTATATAAGTTTCAGCTGAAAATAATATCACAGCTGTGGCATACCTGCTCAGCGGATCCAGCTCCTTCCAATCCATGACCTGACACCTTCTCATATATCACATTCGCATCCGTCTCCAGAACAATCCTGCGCAGGCATTTGCGAGTAATCAAGCATCAACCAATTATTTACAAGTCCACAACACATCAAACAATTGACAACCAGACCACGGACACTCTGTATTAGCATGGCACAAGTGCAAATATTAACTTGGGGTTATTTTGTTCATGTCCTCAACAGCTCACGACATACCTCTACTTTACCTCATAGTGTTTCTGTGAGCATACCTATCAAATTAAGCATAGTGCAAATATTTACTTGAGGTAGTCTCTTAACCTCATAGTGCAAATATTAACTTGAGGTAGTTTCTTGACAACTTTAAAAAGTAATCCTGAAACCTCAAATTAAGCATCACAAACCCCAGCCCTTCTAGCCTATTTCTTGCCTTTGATATCAACTCTACATATGTGATTATAGTCAACGTAATAGTGCTAGTTGAATTCCTTTGTCATGATGCTAAAAACTAGAAAAGGGCCGTTGCACGTTCCATTCCAGAACAATAGGAACCAAAATAGTAAAAGAAAAGTGAAAGCTTAGCATGTGCAAGCACTGAAATTACCCTCCATCAACAACTTCGTCAAGGCATAAAAAGATAAGATCCAGTTTTGCAAGTGCCGTCCTTTTGT
The DNA here is from genome assembly GCA_036346395.1 of Hsuehochloa calcarea. NCBI lineage: Eukaryota > Viridiplantae > Streptophyta > Magnoliopsida > Poales > Poaceae > Hsuehochloa > Hsuehochloa calcarea. Next base: position 52,747,708 of record CM070593.1, on the reverse strand, counting down.
TTACATTTTCTCTGCAACGAGATAAAAATACTCACTTTGATTAGTAAAGTCAGAGAAAACAGCCTAGCAACATGGAATGGAACAAACCACAATAAGAGACAGGGTGTACTAAAAAAAGGGGGAATTAGCAAAACCTGAGGACAAGTCCAACAGCATCCGAGAGCCCCTGAAGAACTGAAGCTAAAATGAGCTCATTCTCCTCATCTCCTCCGGTTACAAAAAAATGTAGATCTTGGATGAACTTGTACACAACGATGTAACCGTCAAACATTACTACCTCAGCTGCAAAATGGGAAACAGAAAAAATAACCTATTTGATGAATATAGCTGGATGACTGGAACAAAACGAACTAGCATAGTAGCATGTAAATTACTTTGTTTTCATGTGCATAATAATAGGAGTTTCTGAGATTACCAAAAATAAATGTTTAACTGAGAAAAGTAACACATTGAAAATGGCACCGAGCATAACTTGAAAACAGCGTATTGGTGGATAAGTACAGCCTTTCACCACAATTTCAAATCCTTTAGTGAATTTTAAGAAAAATGACAGAATTCATGAGCCGTAAAAAATGGTTATCTTGCTGTTCAGATGCTATAATAGAGCATAATATTCTGCTGTAAAATCAGGGGGAAACTCAAACATGAAAGATTACATCCAGAGAAACTGGCAAGACAAGAATACGAGGCAACTGCAAAATACATGGACCACAGATCAACATGCTGCTGAATGATGATCAAAAGAACCGGTACACAAAAAGATGACCTATTGGCATCCTTGTTCATGTTAGAGATAAGGTGTTAGAGATAGAATCTATCTCTAACATATCCTTATCTATACCTCTTGTACCCTATATATATTGCCTTTTGGGCATCTTCAATTGATACACACACAGTATATTCATAACATGGTATCAGAGCAAAGGTTAGGGTTTCTTACCGCCGTCGTTGCCTCCTAGACTCCGGCCGCCATCGTCGCCGCTGCCCCCGGGAGGAGCAATCTCAGCTCCCGGGGGCAGCCTCTTTGGCGTCTTCATCGGCGTCATCTTCAGTGGTCTTCTTCTCGTAGCAGCACCTCGACGACGAGCCCACTGGTGTTGCCACGGACCGCTCAACCCCAAGCCGGCACCGTCTGTGCCGTCCTCGTCGTCGCTCCCAGCCGCGGACCGTCATTGCGGCGTCCTCTGCGCCTGCCGGTTCCACTGCCTCGAGACCATCGTCGCTGACGAGGTTCCCCTGCTCGAGCTCGTCAGTAGCCTGGCCAGATCAGCTCGACGCCGTGGGATGATGAAGAGAAGGAGGCATCTTGGCGATGCTGTCTCGTCCTCGACGCGATGTCCTGCACGGTGGCCATCCCGAGCTCGTCGGTGTTCTTGCCGTCGCTCCGCCGGCTCTCCTGTGGGGTCGCCGACGATGGGCTCCTGCCGTGCCGCCTCGTCCTCCCGAGCTTACGCCACGCCGTCGGCGCCTCGTTCGCGCGCGTGGTGGAGGAGACGGACCGGCGTCAGACGGGCGTCCATGGCGTGGCGCTCGCTGGCCTCCTCTTCCACCCCGGCAGCCCCGTCATCCCCTCCTTCGCCCCGTCCAGCAACCTCGAGGGGGACCAGCTCGCCGCCATTCGCGATGGCGACTTCTTCCTCACCTCCGCCGCCTCGGATCCACGTCTCTCCCGACGAATCCGCCGCCGCCTGGCCTTCTCCTGCTCGAATCCGGTCGCCGGCGCTCAGATCCGCCGCCTGGCCTTGGGCTTCTTCCCTGCCGACGCCTTCTCCTTGCCAACCGGCTTCGTCTCCGCCGGATTCGCACGCGGATGCCGCCTTCTGGGACCCGCAAGGCCACGGCGGCCAGCGCAGCCGCCGGGGATGCCGCTCGCACGTCGTCACCTCCTCGCTTCCATCGACGTCCTCCTCGGGTGGATGGGACGGATTTGAGCGGTGGAGTGGTGGTCATGAGTGGGCTTGAGGTATTGAAGGACGGTGGGGATGCTGAGCCTCTCGGTGGTGTCCTCTGCCTTCATCTTTTTGTTGGTGGCGGTTTTTGTTTTCGTGCTGCGACGGACTGGAGGGTCGGTCTTTTGGTGTGCAGGAGATGGCGGAGGAGACCCCAGTTGAGGCACCTACCTCGTTTCCAGTTCTTGGAGAGTCAGTGGACTTGATGACTGCTCTGCAGTTCGTGGTGAAAATGTCTGGTGCTCATGATGGGCCTGCGAAGGGGCTCCGTGAGGCTGTCAAGGCCATTGAGAAGCATGCCACTCAGTTTTGTGTGCTGAAGCTGTCGGTGGAGATTGAGATCGGATTTTATTGCTGCTAGCTCCGGTTACACGCTACTGCTAGTTAGCTCTAGTCTTTTTATATTTGTGTCGTTGCTTCCGTTGCGTCCATCCAAGTCCGTAGTACTCAATTTTTGAGTTCATCTTCGCCATGCGAGTCCACAAATTTATTGTCAGTCATAGAAGCATAGGAATTGTCTTATGTATAGCAGCAGCCGCCGCTCTCGGCGCTATTTCTTCGAGCCGCTGCAGATCCGCCGCTCCAAGCGTTCAAAGCCGCCGTGCTTCTTCCACACTGCGCCTCTGTTGCGCTTCTTGTGCATTGCGCCGCTCTTCTTCTGCACTGCGTCTCTGTTGCGCTTCTTGTGCATTGCGTTGCACTTCTCGTTGCACTTCTTGTGCACTGCGTCGCCGCCGTCTTGGGCTACGATCTGCGCCGCCATGCTTCCACCTATTTCTATTCGACTTGATTTGGCAGCTCTCTCTATTCATGTCGGTTTCATCATCTTCTTCGACCTGTTGCCGCGGTCGACTTCGCTCCTGCACATTGTGCTTTATGAGCCGTCGCATGACACCGGATGAGAGGAGGTCTTTTGATACTCGACATATTTTCCAAAGAGCTGCATGCTACGACGACATTATCAAGACTCGGACTTTGGATTTTCCATATTTTAGTATCAACCATTTCCAAATGCAATGCTATTGCATACGCCTTGCATTTGAGGGGGGGGTTTATCTATACCTCTTGTACCCTATATATATTGCCCTTTGGGCCTCTTCAATTGATACACACACAGTATATTCATAACAGTTCAAAGCGGCGAGGCAACAAGGATTAGCAGAGATGAGCCAAACAATGGCATGATGCTCCGACAAGAAGATATGCCTCATGAATATACCGCAGGAACTCAACAAACTGTAACCAATAACAGTGTAAAACAGCTAGGCCCAATCTGTTCGTTGTGAGCTGCTAATCAGCGTTCTCAGCGAGAATATGGTCATTCTACGCACTACATAACTTAGGCTAAACATTAATTTGTTTTGGTTCTTATAACGCGCAAATCGAATAAAAGTATACTTTGTTCATTTGTTGATGGCAAATCACCTTCTGTTTTAGCACCCGTTTTCTGGGTTTTCGCGAAGAGCGACTTCTCGAAAGCTAGCTTCGAGGACAGAGAGGGCCACTCATCGCTGTAGTACTTCGCGGCCGCGCGCTTCCCTTCGGAGTCCAGGACAAGAATGTTCTTCACCGAAGGGCAGGATTCCTGCACGAGTAGCGATCAATGTCAACACTTTAGAGCAATTATTTCTACCAGGCAAAATTCAGGAAATAAAACATTACAGAATGGATAATTACGCTGATAGATAAAGATTGCACCAAAAAGACTGGATTTTTATCACCTGTTCTTGGCAAGAAACCCTAACTAAACCGAAGAAACAGAGATGCGTGCGGTCACATTTTGCGAGAGAAGGGAGTGGAGGAAGGGATTACCATCTCGGGAAGGCGGATTTGCGGACGTGGGGACAGAGATGGGCGATGACCTGATGGATTGTGTCGCCGATTGCTGCGCGAGCGAGCAAGGCGAGGGAGGGCGACTAAGGGGTGCGTTTGGTTCCACCAATCTTTTCATCTAGAATTATATCATTTACCATGTATCATTTCATCCTATTTACTCTGATTCTTTTAACCAAACACATCCTAAGACGAAGGAGAGACGAGGACAATTAAGTGGATTTTTTTTTCTTTCGGGTAAAGATCTGATACTTGTAATATCTGGATCCGGTCCATGCTTTGGCCCAGCCTTATTGGGCTACATTTCAGTTTCCTTAATGGGATTTGGGTGGCTAGACATCATGTTGCATGAAACACTAGTTCGATATTGGACTGTGATAGGATCCTATCGTGACCATTAGGATTTTTTTCTCTCTTTTTCCCTTCATTTCTTATTATCAATGTAAAAAAAATACAACCGGCTACGCTATTTGGCCGAACCCTTGAAAATATATTTAAGAAGTTCAATCTTCAATTTTTACTGCTATAAAAGTAGTAAATTTACTGCAATGTTTGGTTCATTTTACTGCCAAAGTAATAAAAGGATACGATATCATTGAAAAAAAGCAAGAAAAATACACATTTACTACTGACCATTTTACCACATTAAGAATTACCGGTGCGGAACGATTCTTGGGCTGGTCATTCACTACTTTCTACTGTCGATTTTACCACTTCGTGTACGAGCGTTTACTGTCACACTAACTTTTGCTGTACTACCCGCTGAGCATTACTATCCTCTCACGATTCTCTTGTTTGTAAAAAGTAAACGCTCGTATAAGTAAAAGTAGAAGTCGGGTGCAATAAAATCATATGATGGGTTTGGTGATCGTTGGCAGTAGGCTTATTATCACATAAAAAAATCACGTGTGGTGCATTTTTTTACTATCAGCCGTGACATATCGTGTCTCGAGCATGGAGGATATCGAGGATCCTTGCCCCGAAATACACACAAAGTCCGTTGTGACATGATGATAAGGTTTGAAATATACTCGACGTAATTATTGTAATATATGTTGCACGTTACTGCTAGATGGGACATCATGCTTCGAGAGGAGATAGTGGGAGTGTATCTCGATAAAAGTAATATAAACGTATGTGATTTGGTAGAAAAAAAATACATTACAAAATTACTGAGATAGCGTTGTGTTTTACAGCCATACGTGTGAGCTCGAATAATCGTCTCCCGAAAAACATGCAATAAAACTAACATATGAATTATTGTCACGCCCTCTATCAATTATCGTCGAATCGAGTTCCCCGCGGGAGCAACGTTTTTGACCTGTCTACTATAGTTAATGGGTTGGTCGTATGAGGATTGCACGCGAGCGCATCCCACCTGGACAGGTCACGCGCGATGGGCTAGCTGGGCGTATAATAGTTATTTTATGCTTAGCCAGATAATAGTGTGTGTGTATACCTGCACGTTGAATAGCTTATTCGCACATGGGTCATAAGCCTGGACCACGCTGCGCGCGACGCCAGCCCACACGCTTTCCACGCGGGATCGTCAGTAAAACACACGCGCACACGTTGAGAGTGGCAATAAAATGGCTTTGTGGCGTCCAAATTGGCAGTAAAACCTCCATATGTATCGCGCGTCACCCGTGGCATTTAAAAGCGTTTTAGTGTCATTTCAGCAAGAAAAAAAAATGGGCACATAAATTCGGGAAGCTAGTTTACTGCGAAAAGGCATGTCACGTTACTGATCCAGTAAATGATATCGTATATTCGGTGATTGTCTTACTGTAAATGACGTGTAATATTACTTCGAGAAGCAACGTCGTGTTTCTGCTGTAAACCTGCTTACATTTTTTTTGTTTTTTGGTAGTTATTGTAAGTGTGGTAACGTTTTACTGATGTTTGAACATGATATTACTGGTATACACCAAAAACATGTTTAAAAGTGAATACATTCACTTTTACTATACCATGAATGACCATTTACTATGTTAGACCTACTTAGTGAAACAAACTAACACAATTATCTTGCAGATAGCTACCGTTTATTGTTTTCATCACAGACTTTTATTGTCAAAATGATAACTTGTCCACTTGTGTGATCCGGTGGTAAAAAGGGAAACACATTGGTCCCTTTACACGTTTTACTGCATACGTCTGTTGTTAGTTACTCAGAAAAAATGGTTAGACCCTCGTGTGATAATCTGACAGTAAAAATGGTGTTTGATTACTACTACACACGCAACATTTTACTTCCGATATACGTGTGGTGTGAGGCGTGGGAAGGTTCCTGGCCATATACCTGTTCTTATTGGGACACCCCGTAGAAGGATTGCTAGCGCGCGCATATCACATGAACTGGCTGGCGCTGTGGTCTAATTGGGTGTAGAATAGTTATTCAATGTTTATCCAGAGAATAGTACACACACTATTATGTATCTGAGCGTAGAATACTCAGGCAAGCCCACCACGCTCTAGTAAGCCGCCCCTACTGAGCGCGCGACTCACGTGCCACCACCTGATCGCGACAGACCTCCCACTCGGGCATGCCATTTTGGCCCACTAACCCACGATCTCCACGCATGACGTCACACATCCAGTGAAAGCTATGACGAGGTGCGCCAGTAAAATGTAACGTGCCGGTCGAATGTAATTATGATAGCAATTTTACTATTGCACGTATCACCGCATTTATATTTTTTACGATTCTTTCATATGCGCATGGGTTGTATGTGCTAGTAAACTACAAGAATGGAGTCCAGCAAATCTTTTTGTAACAGATCAATAAAGTCATATGGAGATTGTAGTAAATCTTTTTTAGCGATGAAGTAAATCTCTTTTAGTAAACGTATTTTTTTATTTGCGAGACTTATATCATCTTGTTACTCTTGTCGTAACCTAGATACTGGCGAAAACCTTTCATGAATTGGAACTTCCAATCAAAATTTATTTCTAAAACAAGAAAATAAATATTTATGTACTAGCAAGGAATCGATTTTTTGCTAGTTGGTTGTCTACGTGTCTTTACTAGTTAGCTAAGATGGTAGTAAAGTCATGCAGAGGTTGCAATAAATCTCTTTTAGCGATATAATAAATATATTTTAGTAAATATAGAGGTTTTTATTTGCGAAACTTATATCATTATGTTACTGTTGTCGTCACTAAGGTACTGGTGAAAACCGTTTATGAATCAGAGCTTCCAATCAAAAGTTATAGCTAAAATAAGAAAATAAATATTTATATACAACAAGGAACTGATTTTGTGCTAGTTGGTTGTCTACGTGTATGCACTAGTTGGCTAAGATACCAGAAAAGTCATGTAGATATTACAGTAAATCTGTTTTAGTGACGCAATAAATCTCTTTTAGTAAATGCACAAATAGATTTTTATTTGCGAGACTTATATCATTCTGTCAATCTCATCGTCACCAAGCTTTCAGTGAAAATCATTCCTGAATAGGAGATTCCAATCAAAAATTGTGGCTAAAAGAAGAAAAGAAACATTTATGTACTAAATGAGACCAATTTCTTTGCTAACTGGTTGTCTACGTGTATGTACTAGTTGACTAAGATGATAGTAAATGCATGTAGAGATTGCAGTAAATCTCTTTTAATAAATGCATAAAGTGGTTTTTATTTGCAAGACTTATATCAATCTGTTAATCTCATTGCCACCAGGCTATCGGTGAAAACCGTTAGTGTATCGAGATTCCAATCAAAAGTTATAGCTAAAATAAGGAGAGAGAAAAGCATCTAGGTACATTAGGCACCGGTTGCCAGGCACCCACATCATGAACTGTCTGATACACGTGTATAATCGATGCAAATTTTGGAGTTTAGGTATGAAAATGTTTTATACCCCTAATATATCTATGGCAAGTGAGTTTTGAACTCAGTTCAAACTAGTTTGAACTACTTTTGAATTTAGTACAACTAGAGTGATTATATAAGATGAAACTAGCTCAAACTAGTTAAATTGAAGATGAATTTGAATTATTATTATTTTGGAGTTTGATATTTCAAATACATTTTTTATGGGAATGTAAAGATACCAACGTCAAACATTGCGAATCTCATAGCACATCAAGGATTTGGGTGCCCAGGCACTAAGTGTATATATATTACAAAATTTAGTTTTTTTTTGTAAGTGGCAATCCTTTTTTTCAGTGCTTTAGGGGGGGTGTTAACGACTTAGCATGACAGATATTACATCTTCAAGTTGTCGAGTGGTTTGTGTTAAAAGGTTCTTGACTTCTGGAAGAAGAGAGCTATCCACACTTACCTAACGTAAATCTAATTTTTTATATTTACGCAGCCCAAGACTAGATTCTCAAAAAGCCAGATGCTAGTTTGCCTTCTTTCTTTCATCAGGTATGGTTTTTCAGAGACCCGAGAAAGACTACTGAAGTCAAACTCGGCTACTCAAGAAAGTAAACCGAAAAACTCACAAGGAAGCCACAACTGAGTGCAGCACTCACCACAGGCCCTTCCCGTGTGTTGACTTCCTTCCCAGTGGACAGCTAAGTCAGTACTACTACTAATCAGCAATAATCACCACGAAAGCGCCACAGCCCACAGGACCTTGCGATTTTGATGTCCTGATGAGATGCATGCTTACATACGGACACAGCATAACTGGGCAAAACTCTTGACTTATGCACATCCTAATCTGAAACAAAACGGGTTCGAGGATATAGTCTACTGAAAAGTATATATAATTCTTAGAACTACCTAGTACAGTTCTGACTTGTTCACGTCTTAATCCGAAACAAATGTATACTATTCAAGGGCATTTTTATAGCCACAGTTAATCAATAAATTTACCTCTTCTCGACTCGTTCGCTGAAATTTCTGGAAAGTTGGCTGACTCAAGGATGGTTCCAAGGAAAGGTGAACGGCGAAAAGTGTATTCTGCTTCAACAATGTAAACTCTGGGTTAATTGGAATCGAACAACTGCAGCAAAGTAATTCCCTCATGAAAGAAAGAAAATTTCAGTCATAGAAAATAGATTCAGGGAAGGATCGCTCGTCTAATATACCCCGAAAGCGTCAATAAAAATACTGCGGCTTTAACATTGCCGAAACTGCAGCGGCAACGGGTTTCATGCCATCCACGATGCATGCCAAAACCTGACAACCTACTGTTTTTGCACATATTGTTTTATACATGTTTAATTTGTGTATACAGTAGAGGGGGAAATGATATTGTTCACTAGATACCACCATACCTAGATTGGCATCAAACTAACTTAACAGCAACTTGAAGCAAGGTGCAATGCATGGAAGTAAGCATCGTGTTCAGAACGGCCTAAATATGAGAAAGGCTTAAAACTATACACACTGACCTGAGATTGCCATGCCATGTCACGCCTGATGTAATTCCCACACATAAGTCTTCTTTTGATAATCAATTGCAAGGTTGTGACAGAGACACATTCCCTCCTCTGATTTGACTCAGTGAGTAGCTAGCAAAGCAAAGCAAGCGTGATGCAGTGAAGAAACACACATGTATGACCTGTTTGACATGGCGGTAACTTTTCTGAAAAACAGTTTCAGATTGGGTTGAAGGATTGTAGAGCTGAATGACTAAGCTAAAGAGATTTGTTGTTTGGTTATTTAACTTTTAGGTAGACTGCCTGGAGTTTATGAATTGAAAATTGTTTGAAATGCCCTAGAGACAAATGATGGCTTGTTTGATGTCGTTTAATGACAATTGACAGCAATTAACGGCACCTAACGACAATGGAAAGTAATTTACGACAACTACCAACAATTAATGATAATTCGCACAGAAATAAATCTTAACAACAATTGACGGTAATTAATGATAATTTGCACACAAGTAAATCTTAATGATAATTAATTGACACTAAATAATGACAAGTGGTCTAGTTCCATGATTACACAAGTAATCAATCAATGATTACATAATAATTCATCTATATCAGGGGAAAAAGAAAAAAAAGGTAAAAAAGACAATGAACTATATCAGAAAAAAAAAAAAAAAAAAAGAAAATGAAGGAGGTGGCGGCGGGAGGAGGATGGCGGCGGGGGGAGGAGGGTGGCGCCGACGCAGGAGGAGGAGGGAGGAGGCGCGACGGCGGCACGGGAGGAGGAGGGAGGAGGGCGGTGTTGTGGGAGGAGGGTGGCACCGACGTGGTTGGAGGAGCGAGGATGGCGGCGTCGGAGGAGGAGGGCGGCGCTAGTGCGAAGGAAGAGGACGGCAGCGGCGACGGGGGAGGAGGAGGGCGGCGCCGCCACCAACGCGGGAGAAGGAGGTGGGCAGCGATGTGGGCCGGCGGGCTAAGGCGGGCGGCTAGGGTTAGGGTTTTGGTGTGCGGAGGAGTAGGGTGGGGAGGGGTTTTGTTCAGTGGCAAGGAGCGTGTAAATAATCCCGAACTCTAAAGACAAACTCGAAGACCATCCCGCTGAAGCAGTGGGAAGCGCCTCTAGGCGGCTTCTCACTTTCCCATATTGGAAACGGCTTTCGGTTTTGGACTTTTCAAGCGAAAAATCGGGGTTAAAGCCGTATCACACGGGGCCATAGATATTTATCTGTCTACCTTGCCGCAGTTAGGAGTCCTCCACATGGCCCTGATACATTGAACGGTGCATGCCAGTGACTAGATATAGCTAGGAAATGCGCAATCACTAGCAACCTTAAATGTAAAAGGCAAAGAGCTAGAGGGTGTCTAGAACTGCATATTCCATTTGCCAAATGCCAACATAGTTGAGCCATTGACCCGTATGAAAGCGTTTCTTTGGTCCAAGTTGCGTTGCATGAATTCCATATCAAATTCCAAAGTCCGCACCACATGGCACGTACATTCCATCTGCCCTCTTGACTTCCACGCATGTACTGATTAAGAGTTCGTGTTCTAGTGGATCATTGTTTGGGGCTGTCCGCCATTTGCAACAGGCGTTCGCACTTAATTCTTGAAATGCATTCTAGCTGCTTTTTTATATATAAAAAAAATTAGCCAAACATATTTTTTTTCCAACAATTATGAGCAGTACATCGTGCTGAATCGTTGATGGTGATTAACACGCATAGAGTCGTACGTTTCTAGAGCAAATATGTACTTGGATGATCTAATTTTATTAGACATTTTTTAGCTGCAATTTTTCCATCGGTGTAACATCCCAAAGTTCTGTCACTATATTTAAAATTAATAAAATTGTTATTTTATTAGATTCTCTGATATTTAAAAGAGTTTTAATACTTTTCTTGAACTTTCTAGATTTTAAAAGCCAAAAAATAAAATTTATTGAGTTTACTGGGTTTTTTTATTGGATTTAAATTTAAAAACAAAAATCTAATTAATTTCTTGAGTTAAAAAAATGCATTTCCTACTTTCTAGAAATTAAAATTTATTTATGTTCAAAATAAAAGCCAACTTTAAGTTGTAAATAATTTTATGAAGTTCAAAGTAAATCAAGATATTTATGTGTATTTTTCTAGAATTTTTGAACTTTATTTGCTATTTTCTAAAATCATAATTGAATTAACTCTTTTTCTGAATTACTAAAACCTCAAAAATCTGGAAAAAAAAATAGTTTTAGGTCGAAAGCCTTTGCTCCCGTCCCATCCCTTCCTTCCTGCAGCCCATCTCCCCGGCCCAAGCCGCCCACGCCAGCTCGCCTCCCCTTTCCCTCTCCTCCTCTCACAGCCATGTGGGCCCCATTTGTCGGCACCTCCTCCCCTGTTCTCCTTCTTCCCGTTGCTCGCCCATGCCGCTCCCACGCCCAAGTCAACTGCCCCGTCACCTCGTGTCTCACCTGCCCCCGTCCTGTTGCGCCCATCGCGCCGCTGCCCATCCCCGCGCCATGCTCTTCTCTCTCGCTGCAAATCCCGTCGACCCGCGCCATGCCCTGCGCCCGGAGCCTCGCCGCGCGCCTATACCGTCGACCTCCTTCCCTACTCCTCCTCACCCACTATAAAAGGAAGCACCAGGAGCCCCTCCTCCTCTTTTTTCTCCCCCATTCTCCTCTTCCCCCTCCCTCGGTGCTCACCGTATTTTCCCATTGAAGCTATGCGGCCGAAGCTTGCTCCGCCGTTGGCAAGGACTCTCCGGCGACGTGGTCTCCACCGTCGGATTCACATGTCTGTCTTCTACACGGTGCTCACTGTGCTTTCACCGGAATATCACCAGACCGTCGGCGCCGCCTTCGACCGCTGCAGCCGCTTTTCCTCCTCGTCGCCGGCCACCTCCTTGCGCCTCATTAGCGAAACCGCAAGCACCAGGTTCACCTTGCTCTTGCCTTTCTCTCGGTGCCTCAACCAAGCCGCCGTCCTCAGTGCTAACGAGGCATGGCCGCGTCAGCGCCACGCCAGCGCCACCACGCCTCCTTCGCCTACGTGGCTGCCCATGTAGCAAGCCCACGTGACCAAGCCCCTATTCTCGTACGCCCAATCCACCACGGACCTGGGTGTCCTCGTGGACCCAGTCCATGAGACACGGGCCCACATGTTAGTGGCTCAAAGTCATTTCCTATACAAAATAATTTGGTCAAAAATCCATTAATCCCAGGGCTGACGTCAGCATGACGTGATAAATTGATTTTCCTTTAGAAAATCAATTCCATAAATTCAAAAATTCCCAATTTCACCATTTCATGTGTTTTTCAAACTTTCGAGAGCTCGTTCTCCATCATTCGAGCTTCGATTCATGTGGTTCAAATTTTTAAATTTATCTAAATTCAATATATTCCTCTTGGAATAGAAATTATTTAATTTGGAGTTTATTTGAATTTAATTTGGATTTTATTTGAATTTGACTTATTTTCGCATGTAGATCTCTACGACTTCGGAGAACCGGATCTCAACGCTGTTTTGAGAACAACAACTAATTGAGGAAGGAAAATTACATCTTTTATCATATTTGAATTATATTATTTTAAATTATTTAAATTCTATTTTAAATTATTATTGTATGCTTATTTAAATTCAAGTAATTTAAAGTCATGTTTTAAAGCTTTATAGCTATTCTCTATACCCTTGTATAGTCGAATTGTCATTTCAAGTATGATATAATTGTTGGAAATATGCCCTAGAGGCAATCATAGAGATGATGATATTTCGTTGTATCCATGATTTAATAAATGTTCCTTGAATATTGCCTTTGTGTTGATTAACAAGTATGTGACTTGTTTGTGAAACTCTTTACTTGTATGGTTATTCTAAAGTTGTCCCTAGTCGGAGTTCATGTGAGGACACACGTGAATGGTGGATTAGCACATGTATCGGTTGATGACTATGTTTCATAGGTCATAGACATGGAGATGTCAAACTAATAATGTGGACACATGTTTAGAACATGGGGTTGGACCGACCCATCATGAGACATAACAATTATACTTATGGTTCTCTCTACACAATGTGTACGCCTTGTCCTTAGACCTAAGATTGTCGCATGTACTTGAGATGTGAATCGACCTACTTAGGGGCTATCAAACGCTACTCCGTAACTGGGTAGTTATAAAGGTAGTTTTCGGGTTTGTCATGAAGCATGCTGCGAGGCATGGTCAGTCAAGATGAAATTTTCCCCTCTCTACCTGAGAGAGATATCTCTGGGCCCCTCGAGTGATCGGATCCAGAAATACATGGCCATGCTACTTAAGGTTAAGAGTTAACCTAGTAAGGGATTCCGGATCACAAGATCGAGAAAAGAGTGGTTAGCTTGGAGCTCGACCGAATATCGTGAGGCAAAGGGATTGGCATGTACATAACGTTGTATTGGTTCGTCCGATATGATCTTTGTGTACGTTTAGGAGTTGGGACGTCTTGCTAGAGGCCGCTACCAACTATTGACCAAGTATGTATACTCGTGTCATGTCTAAACATACGTGAACCTAGAGGGTCACACACTTAAGGGGCTGAAGCTTAATTCGGATTAGATCCGAATTAGAGTGGGCATTGAGTCCTAATGGGCCTCTATTAGTAGAAGCTCATTGTAAGGACGTCTATAAAAGGAGGGCAAGGCGCCGCTTTTGGGGTGCGCTGTGACATCCTCAAACCACGCCGCCACCTCTCCCACGCCTAGTCGCTCGCGGATCTAGCGATCCGGCGTCGCCGCTTCCTCCCGTACGTGTGGATACCTTTGGAGGCGTTGCATCTGTAGCGTTTGGACGAACCGCAAGAGGGGAGCTGTACGTGGGACGCCGCGACGAGGACGAGGAAGTAGTACGACTACTCGCCTGACGTCTTTGCATCAACTTAGTACGACTACTCGCTTGACGTCGTCTTGCATCGGTTCGCACCTCTGCGTCTAGTGGTAAGACCGTGATCTATAACTGCAGTGATCTTGGTTTACGGGTAGAATTTTTATTAATTTGCGCTAGTGTAGCCTACCCTTAACCCTTCAATAATCTGGAGTTAGAGATTGAAAAGATGGATAATACTTATGTGATTCGAGGGAAACAAAGGTATATTGTGGATGCTATTTTGTAGTGAAGAATTATGGAAATAGATAATCGTTGGATATAGTACTGATGGATGATGGATTATAGAATTACATGATTATTAGATATTGGAGTATATGAGTACATAATTATTGAATTATAGAGATACATGATTGTTGGATATTGGAATTAATTGGGTATTTTGGTCATATTGGTTTTACTAGATTGAATAAAGAAGTTGGATTTAGAATAAATCTTGGTTGAATTATAGAAATAAATCTTGGTTGGATTATAAAAATACATCTTGGAGGACTTAAATAGATTTTGTGATTGCTGGTGAATTAGTATTGACTACAATCGAGAGGAGATTTTATTAGACAAATCTATGTTGAATTAAATGGATTATTAATAGTTGTCTGAGAATTAGTATTGCAAAATTGATCCGGTAAAGATGGTGATTGAAATACGAGAAGAACGGATTTCCATAGCAAATCATGATGTTAATTTTGGTGGATTGGTTGAATCATGAAGAATGGGCAAACTATGTGGAATTAATTGGATGATTAAGCTATATTGGATTTATTGGATATGATTGATTAGTGAATTTGGATTTAGATTTATTATTAGTGATTGATGGAAAATTAGTTTCGAGAAGTCGATCAGGTATAGGTTGTGATTAAAGAATGAAGTTGGATTATTATAGTAAGTTATGCTTAGATTTCAGGTGTATTGGTTGAATTATAGAGGACTAATGAATTGATGGAGTTAATTGAATAGTAGTGTTTGGTTTACTTGCAATTGTTGGTGGATTAATGTATACTATTATGTGGTGGATTAACATACATTATAGATTGATTCGAGTTTATGATTCTAAAATTGATAGTTGAAGTATTGATCTTAGAATTGATAATTCTTGGACATCAATCCATCACCCCTTGATGCCTTAGATATAACTATAGTCAATACAATAGTGTTGACAAGATGCTCTTATTGAGAAACTTTATGCTTAGACAAAGCTTAGATCAAAATTATTGAATTTGGGGAATTTAGCCAAATGTTCAGTACTAATGATTTCACCCGAGGCTATGGTATTGCTTTTACCATAGATATTTTATAAAATGATTTGACTTGGTAAATAAACTGAAAATTGGTTTAGACTTGGATGAAATTGATGTTTGGATGGTGCACATTGATGCATGAGATCGAGTCATTTCTATGATTGAGGCCCAGGGTTTTATTTGGAAAGTCACCCAAGTCAGTTAAGGTCAGGTCTTCGAATCACATCTTGATAATCCCCATCGTACTACCACATATCCTGAATGGGCAGAACTAGGCTAAATAATTCACAACGTTCCATCGTAGTGGTGCCATTCGGTTGTGTGGGTGTTTGAGTGACATTTATTCCCACGTGGCGCAAGAGGGGGCTTCCGGCGGTGAGTCCAAAGTAAGTGAAACCTTAGCGGCCATGACTACTATGAGACTCCGCGTTTTAAAGGTCTTATGATAATCACTTAATCGCACACCTTTGGAAGTACGTGAAACAAATATTATAACTAATTATCTCTTGTGGGTAAAGTTGTACAACCTCTACAGAGTGTAAAACTATTCGAATAGCCGTGGCCACGGTCATGCACATGCTAAGCAAAGTCACTCAAAGTTAGAATTTGGTTTTGATTTTGAAATACTTTATCAAATGGTTTTGGATTACGTATCCAATTGGGAAATTAGGCGGTTTGCCGTGTGATAGGAAGGTAGCCTTCACCACTCTTGGATGTATGTTATCATACTATAAAACTGTCTTTCAAAATTGATTTCTGATATAGAATAACTACTTTGGAACTTAGTACGAATATTTAAAGAAAATATTACTTTATGCAAAATCAACCATATAAGTCTTCCTCTGATAAATCATTGCATGAATTATAATATGTTATTGAGTGTAACTTATGGGGCACGATTGTTTGTGCTCACTCTTGCTTAACAAATGTTGTTAAGAGGAGAAGGACCTCACCACCGGTGTGGATCTCGATGACTAGGCTGCTACCCCAGTCGATTGTCTGTGCCAGATTTGCTGGGCTCTACTACTGTTTCTTCGTCTTCTGTTGTGTTATTACTTGTTGGCTCGTAAGCTTTTCTTGTATTAAACTATGTTATTTATTAATAAAGTTATGCGAATTATGGATGTTACCGTATTTGTTTACTATGTGAACTAGCTACTGATCATAGGACTAGTTCAGAATGCACAGAGGATTTGGGGGTGTTACTCCCGAGTCCTGACAATCAGCTGCAAGCTTGCAATGCAATCGAGCAACTAGAAGAAACTCTCGTACTCTTATACCCTTTCTTATGTGCAACAACCCTGAGATTGCATCAGAGTTATGAGATACGACACGAGCGTGCACGATATGAAGGACAAAGGAGATGAATCCCGTAGAGAGAACCTAATAATAGCGACGAAATAATCACGACAAGAAAGAAAGATTTGGCGAAGCCGACCGCAAATTCCGTAACCACAACCTCAAAAGAGTACAAGGGATTGTCGCTCTATCACAACCCTCTCGAATCTTTTAGAACCCTAGAATCCTTACCCTATACAAGAATCTAGCACTAAAGAATAATCTAGCCACTAATCCTCTCGTGCGCTTCTTGCTTTGGATAAGTTGGTTTGTGGTTTATGTTTTCTATGACTACCACTCGTAGCTTTATACAATGCCCCCTGATTTTCCTCCAAAAGAAAGTAGAAATCATAATCCTATTATGATTCATATAGGAATCATTGTAGAACAATTCTCCAAGTCTTGATTGATTAGGATATGAGTCACCCATGCTTAACCAGAACAAAACAAATGGAGACACCTGAGCCACTAAAATAATTGCAAAAGTCGGCTATTAAATATACTCAGTTAACTTTTGCACTCAATTGATCGTGTAGGCCTAGCAGTGATACAACTTATGCAAGCATGTAGAGGTGGCCAAATGGACGTGCTTCCCGAACCGACTTGAAGCACAAGAGTGTTGGTTCGGCATAGCCCACACTATAGCTGGGTTGGACAGGCACGGCCCGACCGGACGTGTCGTTCTTGTGTCAACACCCTGACCCAGCGGGCTGGCCCGGCACAGCACGCACAGTGTTGTGCCCGGCGCAGCACGACCGGCAATCGTGGCGGAGGAGGCCAGGTTCAGGTGTGGTCGGCGCAGTGGCGGTGGGCGCAACCGGTGCGAAGGAGAATGGGCGTGGGGAGGAGGAGGCCGGACACAGGCGGCGGGGCACAGCTGGCTTGTGCGGAGGCAGGGGAGGAGGAGGCGGAGGCAGCGGCGACGCGGGTCGTGCGAGGTGGAGGTGGCGGGGCCGAGGAAGAAATGGCACACTAGCCGCTCGACGCTGCGCGTGCGTGCGTGCTTATCCCGACCCGATCAGGCCAAACAGTGACAAAGTGTTGTGCTGTGCTTGAGTTGGTACTCTGGCTCACAGGCCTGCACGACACGACCCGCACAGGTAAATGAGCTAGTTGTGCCGATGTCGGGTGGCCCGTTTGACCACCAAACATGACCAAGCTTATGATCTTATCCCTAGCCTTTCAGAGTCGCACTAATTATAAAATTCAAAGAGCACGTTTGCTGAATCGTGCCGGATTGTTGTGTTGCTGAGTCAGTGCATGCAGTCCGAGTCCAAGATTTGGTTTTGATTAGAACATATATACATGGTACTCACTGCTCGTGGTGTTTCTGTTGAAAAAGAAAAATATGCAGGAGCGGTTGGTGTAGCTAAGACTCATGCATATTAAGCTAGGAGCCTAGCTAGCTAGGAGTCGTTCTATATGTACAAAATTTACCTTTTGAATTCCGACTCAAAAGCTTGTATTGAGCGATCGCGCCTGATGATCTAATTAGTTAAACTGAACTTTTAGCTGTATCACGCTTAATGCTGTCTCCAACAAAAAGATCAATACTTTTTTATGCATACTGATCAAACTTTTTATTGTTTATTTATTTGATAGTATATTTTTGCCAGCGCCAAGATTGGGTATGAGAAAATCATAGTTGCATAGATATTGGATGCCACACCATGTAGGTAAAAAAGACGTCATTTTTTCTTCTGTAGATCGGTGTATAACTGTATGACCTAGAAATAGAGTTTTGTTTAATTTTGGGCCTAGAAACAATTAATTAAATCATGTATGTTGCGCACAAAATAACTGAACTTGTGGTTAGGTGATGTGTGCAGAAAAGCATTAGATTGGATCAGCCAGCCAAACAAAATGCATGCAATGGAGTGTACTATGAACCAAGCCTTTCTTGGCAGACAATCGAGTCATTTTCACCCCTTAATGGGTCAAATCATTTTGCCGCCAAGACCGGGACTGAACTCTACCTAACGACGATGTATGCACCACTACTACTGCATCACCAAACTCCCAACTCAGCTTCATCTTTCTATCCCCCCCTCTCCTTTTCTACTACGTAATTGGCCGGATTAGTTGGTTCTAAATTCTAGTACAAGCTTAGTACAGTTGCCTCTGAAGTTAGGTGTGCCCACTATATTAATCTTCGCATGCAAGTTCTAGAAGTTTAATTTTGGTTGTTTGAATGCCTGGTAAAGCTAAGAACGCGAGCTAACACAGATTGACATTTGACTCAGCTATTGCAAATGTGGTTGTTCGTAGAAGCTGATCATTACAAGCTTGATTGTGCTAGAAATATGGATAATATATTAATTTTAGATTTTATTACGAGGCAAAGATCATATAAAATTAGAGATGTATAAAGCAATACTAACAACACACAATTCATTATATTTCTAAATATACATAATAATAGAATTATAACAGAATAGTTTGGTCGCACAACCAACTTACAGTCGGACTTGACGAAGAACAGAAAGCAGCACAGACTCGAAGCAGTGCAGAACGTAGATGAAGCAGCACAGCGAGCAGATGAGCTATCCAGAAACCTTGTTGTCGCCCTGTGCAAGTGAACTCTGCGATAATAGTTCGGAGATACACGCTCACCCTCTTTCTTGGTGCACGCCAAGGAGAAGAGACGGCTTGGTTCGACAGCACAGTATAACAGAGAGAAAGAAGAAGAAAATAGAAGTGAATCAATCAATCTCAGGTATGGACGTCTCCATATATTTTAAAGGTCAAGACAATTACTCTATAATAACTGCATAATAAAACGCATATTAAACCATTGGTAACTGATAATTCAAAACCAATTAATGGTAATTAAGTAGTGTTTATCAGTTTCTGATTACATATCGGTCTACAACTTCGACCAATGTATTTCGACCGCATTATTTTGACCACGTTATTTCAACCACACTGGTCTATGGACCCGACCACTATTTTTCGATCATTGTATTTCGACCACTTTATTTTAACTACACTGGTCTATGAATCCGACCAGCATTTTTGACTACATGGTCTATGGATCCGACCAGTGTTTTTCGACCACTGTGTTTCGATCCGACTAGTATTTTTCAACCACTTTGTTTCGACCACACTGGTCTAACCAGTCTAAAAGGAGAGAGAAATGCACGGTTAGCAAAAGAAAAGTAGACTGGGTTCACGAGTCACGAGTTATGCGATTGCCACACGAATATATGCGCACGTGTGCGTGCATACGTGCGTGTGTGTGACTTTAGTTATAGTCCTCCTCGTGTCACCCAGTGTTATGTATCACATATTTCAAGGGGTGGTAAGGATTCCACCATATAAATTGCTCTTCCACCAATTGACTAAGCAATACGGAATTAAACCATGCATATTTTGGAATTTCATGAATGCATTGGCCTTTACACTTCTTGGCCCAATTCTAATAGATTGTTCATTTGCAAATTAAAACATATATGACCAAGCTAACTAGTCAAATAAATTCCATGGTGATTTAAAGCACGAACATTACCAGTCAAACATAGCTTGCAATTAGCGGTCAACTGATGATGAGCGAGTAGCTCGCGTTGCGATCAGTCTCGATCTTGCTATTAGTTCCTGTCAGATGTTTCCAGGAGAAAATTGAACAGCAGTAACTCAACCTGAGGAAAGGAACAACGGTCACTCAGATTGCTGATACGAATTTCTAAATCCATACGGTACTCGCATTTTGCAACAAGACTGACTGCACAGAGGCACACATGCATACCGAGACTGCAGCTTTTGTTTAGATGCAAAGCGTCGGAACTCTAGAATAGGCACGTCAGTGGTCACTCGTTCTAGAGGATTGAATCGTGTCCTTTCTAATTCGCCCAGTCGACCCAATAAATGAAGCGACCGTACGCACGTAGCAAGCCTAGCCGGCAAGGAAAGAACACCAACCGAAGTGTGAAACCCGTGCAGGCTGAAACGACCTGGCCGGCCAGCCGTGCCCGCTCGCTCGGGCGCCGGGGTGAGCCAGGCCAGAAAACGTACGTTAATTCCGAACAAACGCTTTGACACCAGTAGTCGTGCACACCAAACCCCAAGTTTTGCGCTATATATATAGCGATACGCGCCACACATGTATTACACAGTGCAGGAGCCCGGAGATACGCCAATAGTGCGACTTTTGATTAGCTAGCTAGCCAATGAGCAAGAGGGGCAGGGCGGTGTGGGACGTGGAGATGGGCGGCGTGGACACGGCCCGCGTGCTCATGCTCCTCGCGCAGCAGTACCAGCACGTCGGGGTGGACGTCGGCGCGCAGCCGCTGGTGGTGCGCGGCCGCGTGTTCGAGTGCAAGACGTGCAACCGGCAGTTCCCGACGTTCCAGGCGCTCGGGGGCCACCGCGCCAGCCACAAGCGGCCGAGGCTGCAGCAGCACGCGCTCGGTGGCGCCGACGCGGAGCTCTGCCTCGGGCAGCGCCAGCTGCCGCAGCAGCCGGCCAAGCCGAGGGTGCACGAGTGCCCCGTCTGCGGGCTCGAGTTCGCCATCGGCCAGGCGCTCGGTGGGCACATGCGGCGGCACCGCGCCGAGGCCGAGGCCGACGCGCCAAACGGTAAGGCGGCGTCCGAGAAGGCGTGCAACGTCGGGGGGATCTGCCTTGACTTGAACCTGACGCCGTCGGAGAACTGCGCCAAGTGCCGGAACGTCATGGGGCTCGGCGCCGCCGGGCAGGGTGTACATAAGGCGCTCGCCATGTTGGATTGCTTGCTTTGAGCCTTTTCGCTGGACCGCAAATATTCTTTGCACGCTTGCTGTTGGCAATTCCTTTGTTCTTGCTTTTTTTTTTCTCTCTACCTTTTTTTTCTTCCCCTTTTTTTTTTAATGTTCTGTTACATAGTTTTCCTGTAATTTTGGGACTTCATCTCCTGTTGTTAGATACAAACGTTGCCGGTTTAGTTGTGAAGGAAATTAGAGATGAACTCTTTGTATTTCCTTACTGTAAATAGTAATAAATTTCATGAAATTTTGTTTCTTTCAATTAATTATGTCCGTCCCGTACTCTGTATTTGTGACGTCGGCTGAAGCATGCAACACGTCAGTTCAACTTTCCATTGTGAGTCGTCTGGTCAACATGAGATTGCTTAACTGTTATGATCTTCCTTTTGAGAGCCATTACATGTTTAAAACGTAGATATTGTCTGCTTCCTATGGTGTTCATTTTGAAAGGTAAGTCCGTTTCAATGAAGTAGTTGTTTCTAATAATGAAGACTAGCTTTTCTTCAGTAACAAAGTCAAAGGACAGACATTTCAAAGTGGATTACAACCAAGTAAAACACACACAAAAGGACAGTCAACCCATTCTGCTTGTAGCAACAGGTAACTTCTGAATTCTCATTCAGCTCTCCTACCCCCCACACAAATGAAACTTGGCATATAGTTTACCGGAATGAAAGATTCAGCAGTTCAAAGACGCCTTCTAGTAAACTTCTCATTAATACATCAAGCGCAACACAAAACATAGGGAAACAATAGAACAAAACGAGTTCTACAGTGGTCCATGGAATCATTCAAGTGCACATAACATTATATGCATTCAGGTGGTCAGCAGTTCAAAGACGCCTTCTAGTAAACTTCTCATTAATACATCAAGCCCAACACAAAACATAGGGAAACAATAGAACAAAACGAGTTCTACAGTGGTCCATGGAATCATTCAAGTGCACATAACATTATATGCATTCAGGTGGTCAGGTGGGGTACAGATTACATCGACAACCCAAGACATTTACAAGCCAGGAAAAGCTGGCATAGGTTCATGCATGATGCAAGCTTACCGCCATGCTTGTGTTTCTCGCAATCTGCATGCTTCGTGAAAAGGGTGCGCAAATTAACTGCGTTCCTCACAAACCAACAAATAATTATAATCATAAGCCCACATATGAACATCCACCACACTCATTCCTCACTCCTTGAATGACAACACTTGGTTGCAAGAAATTCAACCAGGACAGCGAACATAGACACTTATGAGGGAAAGAATTCTCCTGTTAGAAAAGCACCCTAGCACATAGCTGTTCCTAGCTGCTACGTCGTCATTCAACTACTCAAATTGCACATGCACTCCTGCCACTTATGATCCATCTTCTCGTGAAATTCATAAAATTTTGCAACGAGCAGAGAATTTTAGTATTACTTCAATAGAATGATAAACTGAAAATGCAATGACATGAATTTGAATACACAACAGAGGTAAATGCATATAATAATTGCAATACAACATGCAATAACCCCTAGAAATTGCAATAACTAGATTTAATGTAATACTAGTTGCAAAGAATGGAAGGGGCACGAGTAAAAGAACAACCGAGCAAAGTTATCTTTTTAACATTCTTCCTATAATAGCAAGCAAACAGTAAACAGATAAAGTTAAAATAGTTCATGATAGTGAAGACCATGTATCCCTCAGGAGCCGCAGCAAGCAGATTTCTGAGATGCTGGGGTCTCAGAGCCTGGGTCTGTCTTGTTATTAATCTTGATTGTCCGGTCCTATAAGCAACAATATACTTTTCAAACTCTGGACAAAGTAAGTTCAAATACTCATCAAGACAATCATCTGTATGACCATACCTCGGGCTTGGAATCGGTCTCAGCAAGCCTCTGCTTAATATCTCGGGCAATGGAGAAGAAAACTTGCTCCACATTAAGGTTTGTCTTGGCACTCTGAAAGATACAGGACAAAGTAAAATCAAAATAAGTTCATCAGTTAAAAGACCAAACAATTTAACACAGGAACTTACAGTTTCAAAAAACTTGATGCCATATTCGTCTGCTAGTGCTTGCCCCTTTGCAGTAGGAACAGCCTGGAATAACAATCGAATAGAGAAATTAAACAGTGAGCTAATAACAATTTGACACAGGAGCTCTACTAAATATTAGACAATAAGAAAAGCAGATAACATGGAGGGGAAGGAGGTCTGAATCGGTACCCTTTTACTCTCATCCATATCAGCCTTGTTGCCCACCAAGATTTTGTTCACATTATCGGAGGCATGTTGCTCAATGTTGCGAATCCAGTTCCGTATGTCTGTATGTTAAAATGAACCAAAATGTCAATAAACAAAAGAAAAAATGGTAAGATTGTCCAAAATGAAGCTTTAAAGAATATACAGAACAGTACTGTTGAAAGATGACTCATCAGTGACGTCATAAACAAGCAAGATACCCATGGCTCCTCGGTAGTATGCTGAGATAAAATGAACATTACGTGAGAAAAGGGTTATCATATAGGTTCGTAGAATTAGTCTATAGCAGAGTGAAACAAGCATTGCACCTGTGGTGATAGTCCTGAATCGCTCTTGACCAGCTGTGTCCCAAATTTGCAACTTAATGCGTTTTCCATCCAGTTCAATTGTTCTTATCTTGAAGTCAATACTGCACATAGGCAGGATTTGAAATAAACAGGCAAACAGTGCCAACAACCAAATACTTCAAAAGGAACTAGTGGGCAGTAAAACAACTAAACAAGAACACTAAATGGCTTGAGGAAAACTACGAAGTAGTAAAGCAATCTTTTTCAACACAAAACCTACCCAATTGTAGTAATAAAACTAGTAGTGAAGGAGCCATCAGAGAACCGCAGGAGGAGGCAACTCTTGCCAACACCTAGATACAGAAAAAAAGGAAAGGTTTCCTATCAGGGAATTGACAAAGTAGTAAAGTGAACAGATATGCTGCAAGCTATGAATTAAAGATGTAAAAAGTCACAGCAGGAAACATGAATCCCATGAGAACTAGCCTATGTGTCATTATACTTAACAAATGTAAAGACCAACGAGTGCCAAACTCATATAATGCAAAGAGATGCAAAAGCATACGCTAACAATTCAAATAGAGCACAACGACACATGACACAAAAAATAGAGGTCCTTTTCATGTCCAAAGCACATTATACTCAACGATTTCATCCCCAGTTCCTTTCACAGGTCGGATTTTTTTATTTACCTATTATAATTTACAAGGGTAATTACAAGGTCGTTATAGCTCACATTTGATAATTTCCTCACCAATCAGGTGGGTCTCGAACAGCACCAGAGATAACCAGAAAGGAGCAAAACCTCTAGACAGCTTGTACCGCTCAATGCATCTTCACTACATTGCATTGAGTGAAGGTTCTTAAGGGGCCCTTATGTTTCCTCTGTAAACCTTTAAATCCGCGTCATATTTAACTATTACAGCTGGTTCCCACTTTCGGCCACATGCACTTCAGTAGTGCAGATGACTGGATGAGCTATTGCCCTTGTCTACAAGTTTGGACAGTGCAACGTCAGCTAGCCGCGCAGATTGTAGTGGAGCTTCCAAACAACTAGATGATGCCTGTAACATCCCAATTTTTCAGAAATTTAAAAATCTTTTTGAGTAGTTTAGTTATGTAGGAAAAGTCACCAGAGCTTTATTTGAATTAAAATAAAACTTAATATGGACTTTAAAAAACAAAACAATTTAATATGATTAAACTCAACATCAACTATTGTCAAGATTATTTTATTTGGATAATTGTTTAAACTCAACATCAACTATTGTCAAGATTATTTTATTTGGATACTATGTACTTGGATATATTTTCTAGATTTTTCCAAGTTTATTTGCTATTTGAATTTTTTGCTATTTTTAAAATAGAAAAGCCATTATTAATCTCAGAAAACCTCTTAGGATGAATCCCTATTCCTTTGGCCCAGTCCTATTCACTTCCGGCCCATTTCCCGCGCAGGCCCGCGCCCATTTCCTTTGATCCGCTGCCAGGTGGGTCCTACCGCCTTCGTCTTCCTCTGGTCATCTACTTCGCATGAGCTTCGCTCACCGCCGCCATGACCACGCTTCAAAGCTTCGACCGACAACGGTGTTTCCAACAATAAAAATCCTGCACAACCGCGTCAAATCGCTTTCCTTATCTCTCCACACCCGTATCAAACCGAATCTTATCATGTATCCCCTTCTATCTCTGAAATCAAATCGTGGCTGTTTCGGACTCAAGTTAGGATCTCGCCCTCTCGGCCACGCCCCCACCCTATAAAAAGGACCACGAGGTTCGCCTCTCCGCACGCATCTCAAACCCCCAACTCGTTCCATCTCCGGAACCCTAGCGCCGCCGAATTTAGGGATTTAGGGTTTCGGCCGTAGCTTAGGGTTTTGCAAATTGTGCCGCTTTCAGCAATGCCTCGTTGACATCATCTACACCGCCAAGTCCGCCATCGCGAGCTCAACCTTCAGAACCCCTCCACGCCGCCGAAACATTGCCGAAGCTCAATTCCGACAATAGCAGAAGTTCTCCACCGCTTAACTCTCGCCGCCGGTCGCCATCGTGGTCCTTGAGCACCAGTAAGCATCCCATTAGGTTCGCAATAGCCTCCTCTGTGCAATGGTACCCTTCATCGCCGCCGGCGACCATAGGGACCCGAGCCTCAACGCCGTCAAGGTGACGTCTCAGCCGTGTGTCCACTAGCTCAGCGCCACATCAGCCCTTGCTCTAGCGTGTCGCCTACGTGTTGGCCCAATCAACACACGCGTGGCACATCCGATCCAAACCTAGATTCAAAATGTCATAAACCTAATCTCGGTAAGCTGTGCCTCTGTCGGGTGGTCCCCATCGGTCAAAATCACTGTGCCATGAACCTGTGAACCCATAGACTCATAAACCCTTCAGTGGACTTGGTCCATGGACCGAGGGCCCACTGTCAGTCTCTGGAGCCTTTTTCCGGATTTCTTTTAATTCTGATCTTGAGGGCTGACGGCATATGCGTACGTCATAATCGAGGATTTTTAGTAGAAAATTAATTCGGGAAATTCGAATTCGAATTCCTTTTTCTTTTTCTTAGGGTTTCAATCTTCCAAAAGCCATATCTTCTTCATCCAAAATCCGATTGAGCCCATCCAAATTTCTAAATTCATCTAAATTTAAGCTCTATTTATTTTAGATTTTTATTAATTTTTGGAGTTTGTTTTATCTCTGTTTTGTATTTATTTGGTTTATTTGCTCTGTTTGCGAGTAGACGTTGATACTTCAGGGAGTTTTGAGCAAGGAGGAGCACACCAAGATCAAGACCAGTACTAGGATCTATTCCAAAACAAGTCATAGTCCTTTGATCATATTGAACCTATGATTTCAAAAGTATATTATTTTATACAACTGCATGCTATCTTTATATAAATTATTTTGGGGTTAGCTATTACATGTTGTCATTATGCCTCCATTGAATATTTGAATGTCATGGATCATTGTCACCCTAGCATAGATAATTTTAGTTGGACATATTTGTATCACCAACATGGGTAGCGTACAAATGCTTAATCAAGCTTAGTTACGATGGGTTCATTATCACATGTGTCATAATGATTAATCTTGACTTAATGATATATGGAATTATGGTGGTTAACCACCCTTGTTAAAATTTGTGTACCATGAGCCATGACAGGGTATGTCATTGGTTTTAGTTAAACAAAATAGTTTTCGCTCGGGCGAGTGAATGGTGGATTGAGGGTGTGATTATAACACATGGGTTTTGTTAAGATCACCTGAGTAACTTGTCAAAGACTTAATCTTGTGCGCCATTAAGATCACCTGAGTAACTTGTCAAAGACTTAATCTTGTGCGCCATTGAACTAGGCATTTTCGTACAACCATATGCCTGGTATGGGACGGATCTAACTTAGTAAGTTATGAAGTTTTGGCATTTAACTACTCAGGTTGTATATGGGTGGAGGTGTGAACCCTTTTTAAGGTCACATCTATGGGCGAGGTTGTCGTCTCCAGGTCCAACGGTGTGCGTCAAACCAACGGTGAGGTTGGGGTGACAGTATGCACAATGAGAGAGTCAATTGTTGAGATGAAATTTTTGAAAGGTTTTGTTATGATTGGTGATCGCTACACCGGTTGTATCTTGTGAGGTAAAGTATACAACCTCTGCAAAGTGTTAATTGATATATTCGAATAGCCGTGTCCGTGGTTATGGACGTGCTCGGAGATTTCACACGGGAGGTAGAGTTTCTTCGTAATGGGTAGTTCACTTGATGAATATAATGTTTGTTTGGTGAATGGGTAATTCACTTGGTGATTTGTCTTGGGAAGTGAATAGGAAGTTCACTGGTTGTTTCAAAAAAATGGTTATTTATGTATTATTCTTTTCAACTGCGTATTTCAATCTATTTATTGTATTTATCGTAAATGTTGCTTTCTGCAAAAAAAACCATACAGCTAACCTTTGTCAAGCCTTGTATGAATACTATTTACATACATTTTTCTACGGCTTATTGAGTGCTTTATGTACTCACGGCTTACGTCTTTGTTGATCAGTTGAAGAATATCAAACTGCTCAAGAGTTCTTTCAGAAGGAAGACTATGAAGGTTTTATGGATTAGGATGTGTTCTCTACTCGATTGTCTGTGGGTATGTTGATTGACTTTTCCAAGTTTCTCGTTCCGCTACAAGAGTTTATTTATTTCTTTAGCCCTGCGTGGTAAGTTAAGTAAACGTTGACCATAAGGTTCAGTTATTATTACTATTTGTTATTTTGAGATCTTTTTAGTTAAATCGAATAAATAGATGATATTTCACTACCGTTTCTTGTGTGAGCTAGCTACTGATCTAGGACTAGTTTAGGATACACAGAGAGTTCCTAAAATGCATTTTCGGGTCCCGACACTGCCTTTATTAAAGCATGAGGCAATTGAACTTGCAGAAGGCACCCCTTCTCCAAGGTCCCTTTAATCATGCTAGGAAATGCATCAATGGACAATGGATATCCCGTATGCCTCATGCCATTTAGTGTAAATTTCACATAAAGGATTATCATAACACAAGGAAAGAATTATCTCCTATATCCCTATCTAGTTCACCTAGAAACTAAGGAAGATCACACTGGTCACTCCTCGCGCCAGTGAATGCCCCATCAGTGATGGTTAGGTTTCTTTTGAACTAAAAGATAGCAAATCGATCACAGCTACCGATACGACCAGTTCATCTACCCCCAAATCAAACAAACGCGTCAAGCAAATATATTCGCAACTAGCATTCCCTTACGAACCATTGCCTCTCGCGCAAACGCGCGCGCGCACACACACAAACACAACAGTGAACCGAAGCAGGTAGGGAGAGAGATCCAGCAGGAGCAGGGGACACCGCGGGTCCAGAGCACTCACCGCTATCTCCGATGAGGAGGAGTTTGATGAGGTAGTCGTAGTCGGCGCGAGCCCTAGCCGGCGGCGCAGCCATCGCGCTCCCGCTCCCGCCCCGAACCTAACAGGCGACGAGCTGACGAGAAAAAAAACAGAGAAAAATAGAAAGGAGATCAGTCACAGATCTCAAACGGGACTCGCACCGATCAAAGAAACAATGGGGTGGGAGGCGCCGAATTGGTACCAGTCGATGCGGGGAATCGAATCGATTCGAGCAGGAGGGCGGCGAGGGGTGGTGGATCTGGGGGGTCGTATCGTGGGAACGGGAGTTGTTTGTTCGGGGTGCGGGGGGGTATTTTTGGTCTACTTTCGGGTAGTTCGGTTGAGAGTTTTTACGAGTTTTTCCCCTAAATTAGCTTTAGTTGCTGTGCCAATATCAAAACCAGTGACGAGGAATCTCTACTATGGATATAACTGTATCTACATACACAACTAATCCACAACCAATATAAGAATTTTTTACTTGAGCTCGTACTCGCCAACTTAATTACAAGATAAATTCGTTCCTATATTTATATATTACTGAGAATAGACTCGCTATATAATGTAAGTGATTTAATTGTGTTTAGAAACATAGGAAAGAACCAATGAGAGACATGTGGAGTCATGGGCATGCATGGAAGGCATAATGAAGATCATCACGTCACTTTGAGTCCAATACAAGTAAGAGTTCGAATTGAGCTCGTTCTGAAGTTGGATTTGGATTACTGCATCAGTACTAACTTTAAACGGTCGTAACTTCTTCATACGAACTCTGTTTGTGGCGTTGTCGGACTTCATGAAAAGCTTATCAAGTCTACTTTCCAATGGATCCAACCTCATCATCAAATTCCATCCGAACCGACCACAATCGTTAAAAAGTCCGCATCTGTTTTTGAGTCCCACTCGAAAGGGTGCTGCGCCACCTCCACTTAGGTCTACGGGCCTTGTAACCCTAGGGGTGTGCGTCCACCTCGCTGGCCGTCTCCCTATTTAGGAGCTAACGTCTCCCTTTGCTAAAACTCGAATTTTGTTGAGTTTAGGTTTAGCCATTGTGCAAACTTCTGTTCTTCAGTTGTATTGAACGACCACCTGTCAAGGCAGCCTTCGGGATCCCACTTTTGTTTTCAATACCATATGCACTTCAATCTTATTTGTAATATCAGATTGTCTACATCTTATTCTTACTAGTTCTTCGATTGCTCGCAGGAATTGAACTTCGTGTTCAGGTTTATCGTGCTTCCAGCAAGGTTAATAACATCTTGGAGTTGGTTCTATTATTGTTAAGGCATAAGCGTTGTCGTACGATTGTAGTCGGATCGCGAGAGTCATCTCCACCAAAATCAATAGTTATCAATCTCATCGAAAGATCGACCATCCTGCCTGCATCAACCAGCTCCTTCCTCTCTATGCATCAAAGGCAACAATAACATCTTATTCCTATATTAGAGGATTGAATTTGCCACGCGGATAACACGTGTCCTCCCTAGGGTGCGGAAATAGGTATTTTTGGCCCTCACGTGCACGGATTCCCCTCCTATAAAAAACTGAGAGTTGTAGGAACTTCTAAATATATCGAATGAGTTTCAAAAATTATGATCTTTTTAGAATACTAATGACACAGTGATACTTGCTTGTATAATTTGTCTAGAATTTTATATATTCTGTGTTTTCTCAAAATTTCCTTAAAAACTATTGTTTGTATGCAAATAAAATAATCGATTTGAGAAAAAATTTTAAAACATGCTAAAAATACTTTTCACGTTTATTCTCAGTATAATTATCTCAAATTTATATTTTTTTTATGTTATAAATTGAAGCGATCGGATAAGACAAAACCAAAATCTTAGATAGTAAAAGTTGTAGTACGATTAGTACTACTCGGAGTATCAAGGAAAACAGTATTTGTACTTGAAGTTGACCGAGGTGTAGAGGAAATCGTACTCCGATTTCACGGCAACATTTCAATACTATTTTTATTTTATTTATGAAGTTAAAAAAGAAGTAGATATTATGACATGTACCAAAAAAATCATTTAGTAAATGTTTTCATGTTGTTAGTAGCCTGGTCTGCCCTTGTTGATCAGATCAAACTTTTGTTGTCGGTGGAGAGGATATTATCACATGTGATGAAATCATATCAAACAATATTTTTTAGATTTTAGCGAGATCGAGGGACGCTAAAAATAAGATTTCAGTTATTTTTTTTAATAAAAAACAAAAGGTGAGGAGCTACCGCACCCCTAGAGGTTAGGACGAGGAAAATTCGGCCCCTAAAGGTTAGAAAATTTCAAAAGAAATATAAATTTGAGATAATTATACTGAAAATAAATGTGAAAAGTATTTTGAGCATATTTTTTTTTCTCTCAAATCCATTATTTCATTTGCATATAAACAGTGGACTTAAAGGAATTTTTGAGAAAAATACAGAATAGATAAAATTTTAGAAAAATTACATAAGCAAGTACAATATGTCGAAGCCTTCAAAAATAATTTTATAATTTTTGTAGCTCATTTGCTATATTTAAAAATTCTTACAACTCTCATTCTTTTCTGGAATTGAGAGAATCCATGCCTTAAGGAACAATCGAGGTATTTTCGCACCCCTGGGAGTTAGACGAGGCCATGTGTCGCCTAACAGGCAAATCCGGTCCTCTCGTGCATGTACAAGGTATCATTTTTGTCTTTGATGCGCAGGGAGACTAATTTTGCTATTGCGCACGCTAACAACGCTATTTTAGCAAAAAACTTGAGTTTTTACCTCATTTGACCCTCTTTTTTCAATCCGATTTTACGCGTCTAGTTTCACAGTATGTAAATAAAAATAACACCACTAGATTAATCGGTCAACATGTATTCCTTAAGCGCTTCCATACAACGGCTATAGCTTACCACGCTGTGGCGCATGAAGGGCGGCTATCACGCTCCGGAAACGCAGGAACGAGGGCTTCAGGTAACCAGTTGTACGCAGTAGCAAATCCCTGTAGCACCACGAGTAAATAGGTAGCGCATAGTAGCAAATTACTGTTCATAACCCCCTGTAGCACCACTGTTCCGGTACCACGCCGTTGTGGCACACCATACTCCTTGCGCGAGCTCTGGAGCGGGCGGCCAGGCAGGCGTGCTTGTGCTCTGTGTGCGCGGCAGCTAGCCTCCAGCTTCCCATGTGCGAGAGTCTGCATGAGACACGAGGTGTTATTTTTGTATCCACGGACAATGGAGGCATATACGTTAAAAACCGGATAATTACTACAACTTCTATATGGTCTTGGGCTCATGGGCGTTTTGTTCCGGGCACAAAATATTGCAATTCTTTACACTGCAGAGTGAGCAGAAGAATGTGTGTGCTCCAGATACAACAGACACGGGCCAAGATATCGGCGTGAGCTATTGCGCGTCGGCGTCATATTGTCAAACAGTGTGACACGACAGCAATCTGTCAGGCTATGTTTCCTTCTAGAATCGCACCCTTCTTCGAAGGAAAAAATATATATCCAGCAGCCGTTTGGTTGAGGCTAAAATTTGAAATACTCAAAATTCGGATAAAACCAATATTTGAAAAAAAAAATGTTATTTGGATTGCGGCTAAATGAATTTTTGGTGTTACTAAAATTTTAATGAGCGATTTTCTCACCCTCGGATTTACCGTATATGATATTGGATTTCGTTGTTGTTACTAATTTTTTTTTAGTATTACCAAAATTGATAGTAAACCAAATGAAAACCAATTTCTATAGATGTTATCAAAATTTAGTTTGGTCCACGTCGCTAGCAAACCAAACAGACTCTGAAGTTCTTGGTACGGTACTTGTATGGAATGGCAAATACTGTTTACGAAAAAAAAAGAGAGAGAGGAAAATACTCGATTTTCCTCTCTAAAAAGCATACAAAACGAGTAGGCGCAACGTAGCGCATCAAGTACAGGAGGTGACACAGACACAATGCAAGACCCGCCATGCTGTCAGCTATTAAGTAGGCCCAAGAAATATTGGCTCTAGATGATCACGAACCAACACAATTAACTTTCCAGCCCATGCTTCGTCAAGCCACTCTAATGCATTTGTTCCTCATCTAAATTATTCCATAATTCTAGAGGCCCCAAAAGGCTCCACAAAAACAAGGAATATACTTTTGAATACTCCAAAGCCCAAAGCAAAATCAGAGCGTGGGACATGAATAAAGAAGTTCCCACATGCTCAAGAATATGCTAAGGAAGATACCTCGTTTAGGACTGTAGAAAAGGCACTCCATCCAAGCTTCCACTCGCAGAAAGAAACCTCATGGCCGCTATAAATGAAACCCCCCTTCACCTGGATTCTTCCCCCCCCCCCCCCCCCAGTGGCCTGATACTGCTGCCGCCATGTAGCCCCTTCTCGGCTTCACCGGCGGCGATGACGGCGACGGCGGTGCGGCGGAGATATCTAGGCAGGTGTTAGGCCGTGTAGGGCAACTACACATCTTTGGCAGGTCTTCCTCTCCTCCATGGGAAGATGGTAATGGAGTGAGCGAGCGTGTATCCCCAGGGTTATCTTAGCAGAAATGCACCATCATGTATCGGTTATATATGCTTTTGTAATAGTAATGATCAGTACTAGTGCTCTTGTTGTGGAGGCTACTGTATTCTTCTTTGTAGCGAGCTAGTATTTGTCATGTCAACTTTTGTTGCTTTTTTGGAGTTGGAAACTTCTTTTGCGAAGGTCGCCGGTCGAGTGCTCTCCTCTGTCTTGGAGTGTTTGGTTATTATGGGATCTGGAAAGCTCGAGCAGTGTACGATACATATAATCACAAGCGATTGCCTGATAACATTCTCAAAATAAAGGTTCAGATTTTCTTATGGCTTATGCCTTACAACAAGTTATCGACCAGGGATAATCTCATCAAGATAATTAAGGTTGAGGATGGTTCGTTCTTGCCTCTTCTGTTGCGAGCAGGTGACTGTCTGACATCTTTTCTTTGATTGTGTTGTTGCCAAAATCATTTGGAAAGATGTATCTAAGATGTTTGGGAAAAAAAATACTGGTACAAAGTTTGAATCAGTTGCTTCCTGGTGGCTTAGTGATAAAAGAAATAGAATTCTAAATACTGTGTGCGCCGCTGTGTTATGGAGCTGTTGGAATTTGAGAAATGGTCCATGTTTTGGAAAGACTAAATAAACAGTCTAGTATGCAGGTTCTCTGGAGGTAAGTCATTTCAGTGTTGAGAACATGGAGGCTGCTGCTCCAAGATCCAAATTTGCTCCAGATGGATCGATGCGTTTCTACTTTAGAAAGGAAAACATGGGCCGCCGGGCGATCCTCGGGAGGATAGGAAGCGGATCATGGAGAACGAGGGCTTTGGTGCAGCTCAGGGTTTGGATAATCGTCGGGATTATTGGTTCTATCGGGTACCCGGTAAAACTGAAAAACTGACAAAACCGGGCCAAAGTTACTGTTCATCATTGAATTTTATATCTTTTTTTATTTTGACTTTGAAAACTTTGAATTTTGATTCCTCCGGTATAATTTTCAAATCGGTTACTAAAACCCTGGTGCAGCCACCCCTTAGCTTGGGTGGAGCAGTTTAATTAGAAAAAAAATCCGGTGATGGTCAGTGGAGGCACGGTGCTGCCGTGAACTCTACCTGAAATGTGTGAGATGTAATGTCCTGTAACGCTAAAACGCGTTCTGATTTCATTTTAACTAATTTTTTTTTGAGTCGGGGTGTTTTGCCCTGTGTTTCTTAAAATATCTCAAAATAAAGGCAGTATAAGACATGCAAACAAAGGTCTACCGTATATGTGATCGCCAAGTATCTATTTCCAGGAACTGCATTTCGGCATCAAAAGGATGCAAACGCCACGTTACTACGAATTTTGACGCATCACTGAAACGAACTTATTCCG
This sequence comes from Hsuehochloa calcarea, assembly GCA_036346395.1. NCBI lineage: Eukaryota > Viridiplantae > Streptophyta > Magnoliopsida > Poales > Poaceae > Hsuehochloa > Hsuehochloa calcarea. The sequence goes on along the minus strand of CM070593.1, from coordinate 52,713,078 downwards.
AGACTTCCCCAGTGCTGCAAAATACACACACAGTAAGTATCGACATTCCAAACTACAAAACATACTTTGGCAGCATCACACAAAGGCGAGCTTGATTTCTACAGCCACTCGGTCACAGTTTGGAGCAATAAAGCTCTGATATGCCGCTCAGACCACATTTCATAAAGACAAAAGGGGCTACCACGGGCTATTTCTTCAGAAGTCGAGGACAGGATGAAACTACCCCACTTAAGTACCAGTAGTGTAGCGTTCATCCAGAAGTAGCTAGTGCATATCACGCAATATCTAGGGCCCCAAAAAAATCAGATACTTGCATTGTTAATACTGAACATTTCTAGCCATAAGCCAATAACACGAGCGAGCCAATGACTGAGATGAAAAAAAACTAGAAACCGCTTTTGAAGCTTTAAGGACCAACATAAAACAACAGGGCAAGGGAATGAGATAACACGACTGGAGAACAGAAAAAACATCACTAATTCGGCTTCACCAACAACTTGATATACTTGTGCCTCTCAGCCTCTGCCTCAATGGAACAAACAGCATATAGGCTTCAAAAGTAACCACAGGCACAGCTCATAATTCCAAACAAAGGCTCCAGATTCAAAAGTGCATAACAGATTCCAGAATAACATAACAAGCCACGGCAGCTATTCAGACAAAAAAGACAACTCAAATGTTCCTTGGAAAATATCCTACTAACAAATTTGAAGTACTTTCATGGAATTTCCATTTTAGTAGAAAAAGCCTAGCACTTTGCCACCAACATTCTTACGCCTTGCCTCCTCATGGTCCATGATACCAGCAGAAGTTGTCAGCACGATGTAACCAAACTGCACATCAGGTTGGAGAAAGTAGATCCAGTTACCACTCAAGGTCCAGATTATACACAATACTATACAGTTCAAGATAGCAGTAAGTTCTATCTATAATGCAACCAGTAGTATGGTCAGGCAACTGACCTGCCGAGATGGAAGCAGCCTGGCAGTCCATCCTTCAATCTCCTTGACACCAACATCAAAGCGAGGACTGATGACACCACACTTGTTCAGCCTGCCATTCAATTCGACAACAATTTTGCCAGATCTGTGATCATCGACGTACTCAAATTCGCCAATGTATCCTACACAATAGAACATCAGTCAGGAAAATATCCTAAAAGAGAAGCAAATGTAACAGAATGTGCAGTTCAGAACTAACCGTGCTTCTGCATGACGAGAAGGAACTTGATGATCACCTTGGAAGATGGCCTGATCATGACCTGCCTCTTCCCACGCTTCTCAGCATTGTACATGCTCTTGAGAGCATCATTCAGCACACTGACCCTCACCATCCTTACCTTACCTGCACAATAACACACCAAAAGGTTATAAAGGCAGCCTTTTAGAGTGACCACAATCAACCAAAGTGAAAAAAATAGACAGCCTGTAAAGCTAAAGTGGCAATAATTTTACAACTGAATCATATAGTAAACTACAACTGACACAGATAGTCTGATACTTCAATCTGTCTATATGCAAGTGCTAGCACTTATCAGCCTTTTGCTAAAATATAGGTACCTATTCAGCTGTTTAGATTGGTATGTGATGCAAGGACAAACATCTTAATGGAAGCAGGTATGTTGATTGGTAACTACTAACTAATTGAGGTAAACTACAACTGACACAGATAGTCTGATACTTCAATCTGGCTATATGCAAGTGCTAGCACTTATCATCCTTTTGCTAAAATATAGGTACCTATTCAGCTGTTTAGATTGGTATATAATGCAAGGACAAACATCTTAATGAAAGCAGGTACGTTGATTGGTAACTACTAACTAATTGAGGTAAAAACAAAGAATTACTAACTAGTTCCAAAAAGAATTTCCCACAAGCATGTGACGCATTTAACCCGACTAGGTAAGATATAATTATAAATGTTAAATGGCAAAGAACACGAGTTTGTGATTCTTTGAACATAGGCACAGAGCACAGCAGGCTAGCGATAGCAGCCTAGCAGCAATATGATCACCCATGGATAAGCGCAATAACGATTGCACTCAATTTCCGGGAAGAAACATGCAACAAGCCAAATACATTTCATTGGATTTTTCATGTGTTAATAATACCCACTTTAATGTGAAGCAAAAACTTGTAAAACTTCATTTTATTTCTCAAATTTCATTGAAGCCATTCATAAGTAGGTTGAAAAACAAAAATCACTGAACATGGCCGCTTTGGCAAAATATTCTTGTTAGCGAACCAAACTATAATATCCCATCGCAGGCACATAATACACAAAGTATCTAAACCATAGACACCATCAATAATCAACACAAGCTGTCCAGCCAAAAAGTTTAGCATCACTCTTAAACCCTATTCATACGCACAGCCCCATTCGAACGTGACCCAACAGAGATTTGCTGAAACATACACTGACTAGTGATCATACTTCGCTTTCCGATCAGACCAACATCACATATTCGCATGGTATTTACAACACAGGGACAAAAACTAAAAGCTTGCTCTTTGTCGCGAACAGCGAACAGATCAAGATGCAACATCCTAAAACAAGAGATCCAGAGTAGCTATGCGCGGATCTACGCAACAAGATGAGGAGAGATCGGGGTGCAGTGTTTTGGTGGACTGGTACCTCTCGGGAGCGACTCGAGCTCTGGCCGTGGCGGCGGCGGGGAAGCGAGAGAAGCGAGGAGGAAGACGACGGCGCAGGAGGGGTTCCTCGGGACGGTTTGGGCTCTTAAAAGGGGAAGAAGGATAGCCTACCTGCAGTTGGATCTGCATCTGACGGTGACCGTTTGCTCCTGGGTAGTTCGCCCTAGAATGATTCGCGTCCCTGCCTCCCTGGTGCTGACATATGGGCCCTGTAGGAGAAGTATTTTGAGATCCCAACTCGGACGGCTCAGATTGACCGATGTTTTTAATGGGCCGGCCCGTTGTCACTTTTCCACGTTTTCCTCTGGTCGATCCGCCCCATTTGCAACGTCATTAGCGATATGTGTATCTTGCTGATTGACTAGTGCTTCAATGCTAGATCTTCCAGGTCATATTGGAAATTAAACAGTCGTATTCTCCCTCTCATTTGAATTCCTAGTTAAATTTTAGAACCACGGAAGATAGCGATCAGTAACAAACAGTACCAGGTTAAGAAAAAAAAAATCTTGGATGGTGCCGGTTAATAGGCCACTCGTTCGCTGCAGCCCGCATTGAAACGTCGATTATAAAAGCAGCCCGCATGTCACAGGGACTGAAGAACCAATCTCGCGGTGCCAGACTGCCAATGGAGTGGGTCAAGAAGCAGCTCAAGAGGAAGAAAGCTCTCGGCCACGGCGCCCGGCACCACAAAACCCGGTGTTCTCTACGCACCCAACGGTTCGTCGCGGCCCATTGTCCACGGCGTCGAAGAACCAACCACGCATCGCCAGGTCTATGTCTACTTGCAGAGCCGCCTCGCCGCCAGGCTCCGCGCCATCTTCCTGCCGCCGCTCGCCACGTCGGCCATGGCCGCCACTCTGCTCGGCTTGACCCGCCGTGGATGCCGTCCACGGTCTTCGTCTTCGGCGGCTTCGCCCCCCGGAGCTGCCACGTTCCTCGTCCACCTGGCTAAACAGGCCGACGACCCGCGGTCGGACGTGCTCACCGTGATCCGGCTCGGGCTCACCACGGACGAGTTCGCGGCCGTGCACGCGTCCGGGCCGATCGAGATCGTACTGCGGTGCGGCACGTCTGGCGGGAGGCTACGAGGAGCGGGGCGTGACCGGCGACCTCATGTACATCCGGGCGCAGAGAGGCTGCAGGTCGGCGACGTGGGGTTCCATGGCATCACTTCCCACTTCTTGCGATAGTGAAACTCGTGCAGGTGCCGGCGCAAATACGCAGCTCAGGCGACCGGTGTTTCGGTACTGTTACCACTTACCAACGAAGAGGGGCCTTCTTTTTAGATGCATTTGGTTCTTTCTTTCATATGTCGATCGTCATTCCTCAGTACTCATACTGTCATCTATCATGAGATACGGATGCAGTTGTCACCACTGTCAGGTGGTGGCTTGACAGAAATGCTCGGTTGGGGATGTCATATTCATTTTGGATCATTTCCCACCGATTTAGCTTTTCAGTTGAAAGAATACGGTGGTAACAAACTGAGACGTTGTTGCTATTGGAGTGCAGCACGGATATCCTGAAAGATCACATGTTCAACTAATCAAATAAATTCGAATTAAAAAAAATTATATATTTAGCGAAACAAGATCAGCATTTGCATTTGTGCGGTAACTACTAACCAAGACTACAAGAGGCCCTCGCCTGCTGCGGTGCTGCTGCCACACCTTCGCTGCGGACATACGTTTATACATGTCAGCCCAGCAAAGCTCAGCGGCAGCAGCCACACCCAACTATGCTAACCAAGCCGACGACGTGCCCAATTGACCAGCCGGCCAAATAAGACTGGAACCAGCCAACGAGACCAAACTCATACAGTACTGAAGGAACTTCCAGGCACACCGAGGGCAATCGGGCGCTGCGGACGTACGTTTATACATGTCACCAAAGAAAGCTCGTGGCGTGAACACCCAACTATGCTAACCAAGCCGACGACGTGCCCAATCGACCGGTAGGCCAAATAAGATGGAACCGATAGCGAGACCAAACTCATACAGTACTGAAGGAACTTCCAGGCACACCGAGGGCAATCGGGCGCTGCGGACGTACGTTTATACATGTCAGCCCAGCAAAGCTCAGCGGCAGCAGGCACACCCAACTATGCTAACCAAGCCGACGACGTGACCAACTGACCAGCCGGCCAAATAAGACTGGAACCAGCCAACGAGACCAAACTCATACAGTACTGAAGGAACTTCCAGGCACATCGAGGGCAATCGGGCGCTGCGGACGTACGTTTATACATGTCAGCCTAGCAAAGCTCAGCGGCAGCAGGCACACCCAACTATGCTAACCAAGTCGACGACGTGCCCAACTGACCAGCCGGCCAAATAAGACTGGAACCAGCCAACGAGACCAAACTCATACAAGATCAAGGAACTTCCAGCACATCGAGGGCAATCGGCGCTGCGGACGACGTTTATACATGTCACCAACAAAGCTCGGCAGCAGAGTACCCAACCATGGATTGAAATATCGTGCGTCGGTTTCGGGTGGTCGGATTTGAAATCGACATTTTTCCGAGTTTGCAAATTCAAATTTCGAATTTCAATTTCGATTGATTTTAAGCAAATGTAACGAAATTTAACCGAGGAAAACCGATGTAGGCGATTCTCGGTGCGGCCACCGGCCGATAATTGCGCCGTATGCGGTTTTTAACCCTGCACCCAACTATGCTAACCAAGCCGACGACGTGACCAACTGACCAGCCGGTCAAATAAGACTAGAACCAGCCAACGAGACCAAACTCATACAGTACTGAAGGAACTTCCAGGCACACCGAGGGCAATCGGTAGCTGCGACGTCGTTTATACATATCACCAAAGAAAGCTCAATGCGTGACACCCAACTATGCTAACCAAGCCGACGACGTGCCCAATGACCGGTAGGCCAAATAAGATGGAACCGATAGCGAGACCAAACTCATACAAGATCTTGAAGGAACTTCTAGGCACACCGAGGGCAATCGGGCGCTGCAGACGTACGTTTATACATGTCAGCCCAGCAAAGCTCAGTGGCAGCAGGCACACCCAACTATGCTAACCAAGCCGACGACGTGCCCAACTGACCAGCCGGCCAAATAAACTGGAACTAGCCAACGAGACCAAACTCATACAGTACTGAAGGAACATCCAGGCACACCGAGGGTAATCGGGCGCGGCGGGTACGGGTAGTGCTTACCCATACCTATACCCACAATGTCACCCTACTTTTCGCCACAGACATGCCCGCGAAGGGCGACGAACAAAGAACCTCGTCCATACCCAACGCCCGCGGCATGTCGTATCCCCGCGTGACAATCACGGCGACCTCAATGCAAATCGGAGCAAGAAGAGGGTTTGGGCTCTTAAAGGGAAGAAGGATAGCCTACCTGCAGTTGGATCTGCATCTGACGGTGACCGTTTGCTCCTGGGTAGTTCGCCCTAGAATGATTCGCGTCCCTGCCTCCCTGGTGCTGACATATGGGCCCTGTAGGAGAAGTATTTTGAGATCCCAACTCGGACGGCTCAGATTGACCGATGCTTTTAATGGGCCGGCCCGTTGTCACTTTTCCACGTTTTCCTCTGGTCGATCCGCCCCATTTGCAACGTCATTAGCGATATGTGTATCTTGCTGATTGACTAGTGCTTCAATGCTAGATCTTCCAGGTCATATTGGAAATTAAACAGTCGTATTCTCCCTCTCATTTGAATTCCTAGTTAAATTTTAGAACCACGGAAGATAGCGATCAGTAACAAACAGTACCAGGTTAAGAAAAAAAAAATCTTGGATGGTGCCGGTTAATAGGCCACTCGTTCGCTGCAGCCCGCATTGAAACGTCGATTATAAAAGCAGCCCGCATGTCACAGGGACTGAAGAACCAATCTCGCGGTGCCAAACTGCCAATGGAGTGGGTCAAGAAGCAGCTCAAGAGGAAGAAAGCTCTCGGCCACGGCGCCCGGCACCACAAAACCCGGTGTTCTCTACGCACCCAACGGTTCGTCGCGGCCCACTGTCCACGGCGTCGAAGAACCAACCACGCATCGCCAGGTCTATGTCTACTTGCAGAGCCGCCTCGCCGCCAGGGTCCGCGCCATCTTCCTGCCGCCGCTCGCCACGTCGGCCATGGCCGCCACTCTGCTCGGCTTGACCCGCCGTGGATGCCGTCCACGGTCTTCGTCTTCGGCGGCTTCGCCCCCCGGAGCTGCCACGTTCCTCGTCCACCTGGCTAAACAGGCCGACGACCCGCGGTCGGACGTGCTCACCGTGATCCGGCTCGGGCTCACCACGGACGAGTTCGCGGCCGTGCACGCGTCCGGGCCGATCGAGATCGTACTGCGGTGCGGCACGTCTGGCGGGAGGCTACGAGGAGCGGGGCGTGACCGGCGACCTCATGTACATCCGGGCGCAGAGAGGCTGCAGGTCGGCGACGTGGGGTTCCATGGCATCACTTCCCACTTCTTGCAATAGTGAAACTCGTGCAGGTGCCGGTGCAAATACGCAGCTCAGGCGACCGGTGTTTCGGTACTGTTACTACTTACCAACGAAGAGGGGCCTTCTTTTTAGATGCATTTGGTTCTTTCTTTCATATGTCGATCGTCATTCCTCAGTACTCATACTGTCATCTATCATGAGATACGGATGCAGTTGTCACCACTGTCAGGTGGTGGCTTGACAGAAATGCTCGGTTGGGGTCCTTGGGGATGTCATATTCATTTTGGATCATTTCCCACCGATTTAGCTTTTCAGTTGAAAGAATACGGTGGTAACAAACTGAGACGTTGTTGCTATTGGAGTGCAGCACGGATATCCTGAAAGATCACATGTTCAACTAATCAAATAAATTCGAATTAAAAAAATTATATATTTAGCGAAACAAGATCAGCATTTGCATTTGTGCGGTAACTACTAACCAAGACTACAAGAGGCCCTCGCCTGCTGCGGTGCTGCTGCCACACCTTCGCTGCGGACATACGTTTATACATGTCAGCCCAGCAAAGCTCAGCGGCAGCAGCCACACCCAACTATGCTAACCAAGCCGACGACGTGCCCAATTGACCAGCCGGCCAAATAAGACTGGAACTAGCCAACGAGACCAAACTCATACAGTACTGAAGGAACTTCCAGGCACACCGAGGGCAATCGGGCGCTGCGGACGTACGTTTATACATGTCACCAAAGAAAGCTCGGTGGCGTGAGCACACCCAACTATGCTAACCAAGCCGACGACGTGCCCAACTGACCAGCCGGTCAAATAAGACTGGAACCAGCCAACGAGACCAAACTCATACAGTACTGAAGGAACTTCCAGGCACACCGAGGGCAATCGGGCGCTGCGGACGTACGTTTATACATGTCGACCAAAGAAAGCTCGGTGCGGCGAGCACACCCAACTATGCTAACCAAGCCGACGACGTGACCAAGCGACCAGTAGGCCAAATAAAGTGGAACCGATAGCGAGACCAAACTCATACAGTACTGAAGGAACTTCCAGGCACACCGAGGGCAATCGGGCGCTGCGGACGTACGTTTATACATGTCAGTCTAGCAAAGCTCAGCGGCAGCAGGCACACCCAACTATGCTAACCAAGTCGACGGCGTGCCCAACCGACCACCGGCCAAATAAAGTGGAACCATAGCGAGACCAAACTCATACGATCTTGAAGGAACTTCCAAGCACATCGAGGGCAATCGGGCGCTGCGGACGTACGTTTATACATGTCACCAACAAAGCTCGGTAGCGTGACACCCAACCATGGATTGAAATCTGTGACAAGGTTTCGGTGGTGGTGGGGATTTGAAATCGGCGGTTTCGAGTTTGCAAATTCAAATTTCGAATTTAATTTCGATTGATTTTAAGCAAATGTAACGAAATTTAGCAGGAAAAACCGATGTAACGGATTCTGCGATGCGTCACGTGCCGATAATTCTTGCCGCACGGTTTTTAACCTGCACCCAACTATGCTAACCAAGCCGACGACGTGACCAAGCGACCGGTAGGTCAAATAAGACTAGAACCGATAGCGAGACCAAACTCATACGATCTTGAAGGAACTTCCGGCACACCGAGGGCAATCGGTAGCTGCGGACGTCGTTTATACATATCGGCCAAAGAAGCTCGTGACGAGTACACCCAACTATGCTAACCAAGCCGACGACGTGCCCAATGACCGGTAGGCCAAATAAAGGCGGAACCGATAGCGAGACCAAACTCATACAGTACTGAAGGAACTTCTAGGCACACCGAGGGCAATCGGTGGCTATGACGTCACGTTTATACATGTCACCAAAGAAAGCTCGGTGGCGTGAGCACACCCAACTATGCTAACCAAGCCGACGACGTGCCCAACTGACCAGCCGGCCAAATAAGGCTGGAACTAGCCAACGAGACCAAACTCATACAGTACTGAAGGAACATCCAGGCACACCGAGGGCAATCGGGCGCGGCGGGTACGGGTAGTGCTTACCCATACCTATACCCACAATGTCACCCTACTTTTCGCCACAGACATGCCCGCGAAGGGCGACGAACAAAGAACCTCGTCCATACCCAACGCCCGCGGGCATGTCGTATCCCCGCCCGTGACAATCACGAAGGCGACCTCCAATGCAAATCAGAGCAGTAAGAGGAGGACATCTCTTACCTTTCCTGGGATTCCTGGGATGTGCTAGATCTGGGAGGCAAAGGACGGCTTCGCCAGCCGAGGGGCGGAGCGGAGCACAGTGTCACCGGACGAGGGGCAGAGGATGGCTTCACCGGCCGTGGGGAGGGGTGGAGCACGACATCGATGACCGAGGGACAAAGGATGGTGTCGTTGGCTGAGGAGCGAGGCGGAGCACGGCGACGACTAGCGGGGGGCGGAGGACGGCGACGGCGGAGAGGCCGAAGCATGACATCATCGATCGAGGACGGGGCAGAGGACGGCGTCGTCGGCGGGGAACGGAGGATAGCTTCTAGGGTGGAGGAGGCGGCGGGGCGTTGAGGTTGGGGTGAGGTGCCGGAGGAGAACAGGGTGCGGATCTAGATTTGGAGTGGAGGTGGCTTGACTGCAGAGTGCTGGTGATGGCTAGGAGTTTGGAGTGCCCGAGTGAGTCGAGTGACTGAGTACTGAATGGGTTTTAGTGGGAGTGTTGGCCCACCTATCAGTGTATGTCACAGGTAAACGGGCGAGACGGCCATGTGTGGAACTCATATATGGTCGTGAACGTTTACCCGATGGGTAGAGAGTTGCCCCTATTTTTATGCCCGTGGACAAAGAAAACACCCCATGCCCAACTCCATTAGGGCATTTACCAATGGGCACATGGGTAATCGGGCATAATTGTCATCCCTACTTCACACTATCCATCCATGGGGAGGAAGTGGATCCTTAACGTGGAGGAACACATTGAAGTGCATTAGGACCTTATGTGCATCGTCCAATCCGAAATGATTGGTCAAGATCGAGTGCTAAAGTAACAATAACATGATACATTACAATCACTACCATATATTCTGCTATAATACATAAATGTTGTTTCTGCAGTAATTTTGTTGTAGTATTACTACATAGTACTGTCTGTACAAACCCAAAAACATTGTGACTATGTGAGTGATTCCCCGCATTACTGTAGTGAACCCCGGATCCCCACGGGAATTCTTCTAAATCTTAAAATATTGACAATTGTCCACACGAATCTCAACAAACTCTCTCTCTCTCTCCTTCATCTTCCCATCGGGCATCCCTGCTTCCATAATATCATAGCTCCACCAAAAAGTTAAGAAGACTATCCACGATGCCAAATGCTCATATGCGAAGCGATGAAGCTGGCTTTCACCCTGGCTTTAAAAAGCCAGTGGCCTAGATCGATAGAATCATCACTAGAATCACCTCTGTAAAAAGGCCGAAATAGCGTGCGTGGCCCCCTAGACCAACACCAGTGTGGCCTGATGTCCCTGTAGCAACAGAAATGCCCGACGACCACTGATCCAAAAACCATTGTTGGTGGGCGACAAAGCTGAGTTGGACACTTCGTGCTGGTTCGACCGTTGCTGAACGTCCATGGTGCCCCTAGGCACCCGAACTAGCCACACACGATTCCAAATGAGAGTACGCGGGGTCACAGAAAGTGCATTTAACCCCTAGCTTAAAAATAGGCTAACGGTCGGATCGATAAAATCACTGCACAAATCACCTCCATTAAGGCCGAAATCGTGTGCCCCCCCGCACCGACACCAACACGACCCGATATCCCCGCGGTAGACGCTGACACGAAAAAAGGTCATCGACAAGCCCCGACCAGGGGCGACATAGCTGCGTTGGGCCCTTCGTGTTGGTTTGATAACCATCGAGATTCCACAGTGCTCCCTAGGCACTCGAACTAACCACACACGATGCAAAAAGGGCGTACGCGGGGCCACGAAGGTGGATTTCACCCCTAGTTTTAAAAATATGACAATGGCCCAGATCGGCAAAATCACCACATGAATCACCTACATGAAGGCCGAAATCATGTGCATGGCCGCCCGCATTGACGCCAGAATGGCCCGATGCCCCCATGATGACAAAAACATCCCGACATGCCCCGACCTGGGGCAGCATAACAACACTAACCCCTTCGTGCTGGTTCGACCATCACCGAGCGTCCGCGGTACACCCTAGGTGCCCGAACTAACCACACACATGCGCGGGGCCACGAAGGTGGATTTCACCCCTGGCTTAAAAAATAATACGACATCCACAAATTGGTAAAATCATCGCATGAATCACCTCTGTGAAGGATGAATTCACACACATGACCCTTCACACCGACACTAGTGTGGCCCGATGCCCTCATGGAGACAGAAAAGCCCCGGCGGCCGCTAGCCCAAAAAGTGTTGTCGACGGGACCCGACAAGGGACAACATATATGCATTGACCCCTTAGTACTGGTTCAACCGCCACCGGAACGTCCCTGGTGCCCCCTACACGCCCGAACTAGCCACACACGATGCCGAACACGTATACACAGGGCCATGGCGGTGGATTTCACCCCTGACTTAAAAAAATAAGGCGGCGACACAAATTGGCAAAATCATCGCACGAATCACCTCCATAAAGGACAAAATCGCGTGCATGATCCCCGCACCGACACTAGTGTGGCTCGATGATGTCGTGGTGACAAACGCCCAAGCGACCGATAGTCTGAAAAATGGTGTCGACAGGACCCAACCAGGGGCGACATAACTGTGCTGGCCCTTCGTGCTATTTGATCGGTGCTGAGCGTCATTATTGCCCCTAGGTGCCCGAACTATCAAGGCATGATGTTGTACATGTATACATTGGGTCATAGTGGTGGATTTCACCCCTAGTTTAAAAAATAAGCCGGTGACATAGATCAGCAGAATCGTCACACAAATCGCCTCTATGAACTTCGAAATCGCATTCATGATCCCCGCACCAACACCAGTGCCCGAACTAGCCACACACAATAACAAATGCGTGCACACGGGGCCATAGAGGTGGATTTCACCACTGACTTAAGAAAAAAGTTGGCAGCCCGGATCGACAGAATCACTGCACGAATCACCTTCATGAATTCCAATATTGTGTGCGCGACCCCCTACTCTGACACCAACATGGGCTGATGCCCTGTGGCGACAAACGCCTAACCGTCGCTGGCCTAAAAACTGCCGTCGACGGTCACCGACCCAGGGTGATATAGCTTTGCCAGTCCTTTCATACTGGTTCGACCGGTGCCATGCATCCACGTTGTCCCCTAGGTACATGAACTAGGCACGCATGATGCCAAATGCGCGTACACAGGGCCACAGAGGTGGATTTCATCCTAGCTTTAAAAAATAAGCCAACGGCCTGGATAGGCAGAATCACCGCATGAATCACCTCCGTGAAGGTTGAAATAATGTGCAACCCCCTGTCACTGTCACCAGCGTGGTCCGATGCCCTCGTGGTGGACGAAATGCCCCGACGGCTGCTAGCCCGAAAAACACCGTCGATGGGCCCCGACCCGAGGCGACATAGTGGTGCTGGTCCGTTTGTGAGGGTTCGACTGGCGTCAATCGTTCGCATGCCCACTAGACACCCGAACTAGCCACACATGTTGCTGAATGTGTGTGTACGGGCCATAGAGTTGGATTTTACCCCTGGCTTGAAAAAAATCAGCCGACAACCCGGATCAACAAAATCACATCACAAATGACCTCCGTGAAGGGAGGAATCTCGTGCATGACCCCCCGCACCAACACCATTGTGGCCTGATGCCCCTATGGAGACAAAATAGCCCCGATGGCCACTAGCCCAAAAAATGTCGTCGGCGGGCCCCGACCCAGAGTGACATAACTGCATTAGCCCCTTAGTACTAGTTCGACTGCCATCGAGTGTCCGCGGTGCCCCCTAATCACCCGAACTAGCCACATACGATGCCAAATACGCGTTCGCGTGGCCACTGAGGTGGATTTCATCCGGGCTTAAAAAATAGGCGATGGCCCGAGTCGGCAGAACCACTGCACAAATCACCTTCGTGAAGGTCGAAATCATGTGCAACTTATTTTTTTAAGCCAGTGGTTAAATCCACCTCCATCACCCCATGTACGCGTGTTTGGCATCGTGCATGGCTAGTTCAGACACCTAAGAGGCACCGCAGACGCTTGACACCGATCGAACCCACACGAATTCGTTCTTCCCCCAAAACTCATACTTCCTAGATCCTAAATCTGACTGAGAAGCTCGTCACCTTTCCATTTATTAAAAAAAACTTGTCACCAGGGAGGGCCATACTGTGGCATTTTCTTCTCTTACATTCTTGCAGTGCCGCGCTCTCGGTTGTGTTTGGTTGCCCTTCGCCGTGGTCCTCGGCGGCGTGCTCATGTCCCACGGGGAATGAGGATCCTAAGGATGCAGTATTTGTCCCTTTGAAGATAGCAGCAAACATACGAGAAGCAAGAAGTATTCTCCACCCTCCGGCTTTACTGATGTTCTACACTTCACCCAAAACTATCGATATTGCAATTTTATGTCTACACTCTATAGAGAGCTCTAAATCCTAAGGATGCAGTATTTGCCCCTTTGAAGATAGCATCAAACATACGAGAAGCAAGAAGTATTCTCCACTCTCCAGCTTTACTGATGTTCTACGCTTCACCCAAAACTATCGATATTGCAATTTTCTGTCTACACTCTATAGAGAGCTGTAAATCCATATGATTCATATTAATCTAGCTAGTTGTTGGATATTTTAGGGGCTATTTGGTAATTTTTTATTTTGAAAAAATAATAAATAGAAAAGAGAAAAGAAAAGATGGTTCCCACCTGTCGGTTGGAGAATAGGAAGAGATAAGGCTGGAGACAAAGTTATACCTTCGCGTGTGTGGCTTTGGCTAGCACTCGAGCGTGGTGGCGATTCCGGTGGGGAGCAGCGCTGGAGGCGCTGGCGTCTCCTGCGCTTCGACGCTGACCGTTGATTGCTCCTCCTCCTCTTTCTTCTTAAGGTGGATCCCTTCTCCATTTTCTTAACACCCGAAATGCAGTGAGCTCTTCCCCTTTGGTAGTTCTTCTTCCTCCTGGTTTTGGTCTTCGGTTTTGGGGTCTTTGATCTTGAGCACCACAGTGGTTGAACCGGCGCCGTCGGTGGTGAGATCCGAACCATCCTCTGTGCACATCCCGCCGATTCCCCCCTTGCGCCCTTTTCTCTCTGGGTCTACTGTTCGGGAAATTTGTGTTTGCTCATCTTGGAGACTTGATCCTGTTGGCTCGGACTTGACTTCGGTGAGGAAGAAAGGCCTCGTTTTTCTGGTGATTGGTGCTCTCGGGTGCACTCAGCAATGCATTTCTGTTGTTCTTGTTCGACATCTCCTGTACCTCAACTTCGTCATTCGATGTGTCCCAAATTGCAAAGATTTGCATTGTATCTCTGTCAACATCGTTTGGTATTCGCGGCATAGCGGGGCGATTGGTTTTATGAGAAAGCGCGATTCACGTGTCTTGCCCGGTTTACTACTCAGTGGCTTTGAGTGCCACCCGCATCATGAATATCGTTGCTTTCCATTTTCATATCACTTTGCATATGTGTTGTGCTAGTAGAAATATCAAATTGTGATTGATTTGTTTGTAACTAGCACCGGAAGATATTGCTTAGTGAAATTGAGGGCTCTGGATGAGGATTAGTGTCACTTGTGAAATTAGGTTGATATCGTTAAATCAGACTTGAGCTTGTTGATTGCATACTGTTGTTGATTCATATATATTGTCATAGCTATGTTACTTTTCTGTGGTTCGGTTGCCTCTCTGTTAATTGAAACTGGTTAGTATTAATTTTAATTGCACTTTGACATACCTGTTCCTCTGTTGGCTGAAAGAAAGATAAGTGTTGAATTGTGATTTCAGTTCTGCACTATGGTATACATGTTTTCTTTGTTGGCCAAAAGTGCTTAGTGCTATCTGTGATTTTAAGATAATTCAATTCTTGTAAGGCTTTCATTCAGTTCAAAGTTTGATTTATTTTGCCATATCTAATTAGTGAAAATTCTTGATAAAATTGGTGAGGAGGCGAAGATTTCTTCTTGAGCTGCTCGACATCTAAGAGCAATAAATAAACACTTAAATCTGAGCATTATACTGATTTTAATTGTTCACATGTTCTATATTTTGAGTATTTTATCATGTTTAATTCACTTGAGAAGATTGCATGCTAAACCCTTTGGTTGTATGTTATTTCTATCATTTAAATACTGTTGGAAATGTGCTTTTACATTCATAATTGTGCTGAAATTATTTTTGAATATTTGCTAAAACTAGCAATTTTACAACACTAGTTTCGAAGGAGTAGACATTATGTGTAGATTTTTTAGTGAACTGGAAACCTAACTCATTGTACCGAGAAGCCGATTTGCCATCAGTAATATGCAGGATTTGCCATCAATAGTGTGCAGCTTGAGATAACTTTTTTTATTACTATTTAAAATTTTATTTTAAAGTTAACACCTCGCGAACTTTATTTTTAATTTTGACCTCTTTGATTACGCCACCACCCGTAACGTGACAAAACAATATTGTCACGTCATATGATAAGTCCACTAAAATAGCACTTTTTGTCACACCACTGGTGGTGACGTGACTAAACAACACTGTTACGCTACGGGTGGTGGCGTGACAAGAGTTTGCCTAGATACGAGCTGACGTGATAGTATTATTTTATCACATCATAGGTGGTGGCATGATTAAAGGAGTCAGAATTGGAAATAAAGTTCGCATAGATTAATTTTAAAATTAAATTAAAAAGGGTTAATTAATAATAAAAATTCAGCTCGAGAGGAGTTAGAGAGAGGGCAGGAAAGTATGTTGAGATTCGTATTGACACCTGTCAGAATTTCGAGGCATCCCCACCCATCGCCAAGCATGCAATGGCTCTGACCCACCCATCGCCAAGCATGCAATGGCTCTGACGCTCAGTTGCTCTGTCTCTCTCTCCTGTCTGAACTAGGGTGTTTGCTTTGTTGCATTGTTTGTAGCCGGGTTTATTTTTGGAACACAGCAATGAAAAAAACAGTAAAAAGAATAATGTAAGAATACGAAAGGAATGTACGTGTTATATAAATGTGTTTTTTGAATGGGTTGTAGGGAAAACACATGAATCTTTTACCAAATAATACAGTTTATTTGTTTAATCTACATATGGCTAGCTAAATTTTGATTTTCAATCTACTTATTGCTGCCCCCACTAAATCAATGATCCCACCCGTCAGTGTTAAAAAATGAATATGTCGTCCCTTTCCTATTGCTAGCTCTAATACACTGTTCCTCGTGCAAAGTAAAATTTCAAAGAGGTCTCGGTAGATGTATATTTTTCTCGCTACCATATAGAGGGTCATCACAGACGGTTCTAAACCCTCACCACAGACGGTTTCTAAACCGTCTGATTTAACACGTCTGTGATAACAGACGATTATCACAGACATTTTTTGAGCCGTCTATGATAAGTCGTAACACAGACGATTTGTACAAATAACTGTCTGTGAACGTCAACTATCATAGACGACTTCGACAACGAAACTGTCTGTGAACGCCAACTATCATAGATGGCTTGGACCACAAAACCGTATGTAATTCTATGATATCTCGGCCATCACAGACGGCTATGTTTACCAGCCGTCTGTGAAGGGTTATATATCACAGACGGTTGGTGCACAGAACCGTCTGTGATAGATGGCGTTCACAAATGATTTATACCACAAAACCGTATGTGATAGTTTCTTCTATAGCAAAAAAATTTTCTGTTTTTTGGTTAGCCTCAGGAAATGCCCTCTGAAAATAAGAAAGTAGATACAATCACAGATGAAATAATTTCTTAATTACTGAATCAATTACAATAGAATAATTTCTTAATTGCATGTCGAGTTTCTTAATTACAATGGAACAATTTACACATATGTAGATAACAGATACAAGCAAATACACAAATACATAGATATATCATAGATACACATATATCAATCACATATACACATATAGATCACATATAAATAAATTTATAGATTGATTATAGATGAATTGTCATAATGTTTTTACAACATGTTTACACTAATACAGTAAGAAAATATTATTTATCACTAAAATTTTTATTCAGTCCGCGTGAAACTCTCCTTTTGTGTGAATGACCCCGTCATTAAGAAGGTGGCGAACCGTCCTCGAATTTCGGAGAGTTCATTTATTTGGACTGTACTTAAAGGGATGTTGATGCCCTGTCGCTAAGAAGAGTAAAGTCGTCAGCGCGCGCGCACACACACACACATATATATTAATTGATAAGTAGAGAATAATTATTGTGAGATTGACAAACATCTGGATCCTTATGACTACCACCCAAGATTTCTTGCAATGGCAGTTGTGAGAACCCGAGAAATTAAACTAATCTAACTAACGCTAAGCGGTAATTAGCAGTAAATAAAAATTCACGTAAACAAGAACAAGCATGATTTTATATTAGTATTGGACGCATCGTCAAACAATTTCACACAAGAATTATATTGTCACGAATTAATCAACACCAATGACATCATAAATTATGGCAACAGGAATAAATCATCTATATAAATTCAAAGTCATTTACAAAAGTCCTTTGCGAGCAAAGATAAGCATTAATACAACCTCATACATTGATTTCATTAATTAAATTGTGATAGCTCAACATATGAGAATTCGTTACAAGTACAAGTGTAATATTACAAACTCGTCATTAATTATAATAACAATTTACAACAGATCAAAATATAAATTACAACGTTTAATTAAATTAAAATCTAAATTCTTGCATGCATATGAGTGAAGCCTTCCTTGAATCCTTGTCCATATATCGCCAACCCGTCAAACATTTTCTCGATCCACATTTCTATCGTTCGCCAAAAACTCATAAAACGATTAGCAAACCAAAAGCGAGAGAATAGAGTTAGAATAAAAAGAGATTGCCGTCAGATTTCGTGAAGATCATCACGGTTCCCAAACCAACCTAAGTCAGTTGACACCTTGATTATCAAGGTTCCCAGATCAACGTAAGTCAGTCGGCACCCTGATTATCAAAGGTTCCCAGACCAACCTAAGTCAATCGACACTGTCTCACTCCTGTAGATTTCATCACCCGGTAATTTTAAAACCTAACCAACCACATATTATGAGAAAATCCAGAGTACAGTAGACGCACTACCATTTAGACCAAAGGTCCTTAGCTCAACAGTCTCACGAGAGAAGGAAGTCGATAGAGCGCACAGCCGAACAACCCTTCCCCATAAGTCTCTCCCCCCGTCACAAGCCACCCTCACAGGGCATTTCATTGGCACAAAGGCCAGCAACAAGAGCACATGCCAAGCAAAGCACTGCCACCGTTACACATCCACAAGAATCACATAGGAGGAAGGGAGCAAGGGATAAGGGGAAGCCCGAAGAGTGTGGACGGCACCAGCGACGATGTTGAACCATCGACAACCACCCGGACACCGCCAGGCCGACAAGAACAACACGGACTAGAAGCACCCAGGAGCACTGCATCACCACGCCACTGCCATTCCCAACCTGACCAAGAGCAACCCAGGTAGTCTACCATCCAACCCCCATATGAACACAAGTATACAACATGCGCACAGAGAGCCATCCGTAGCAATATCAGTCACCAGCAATCATCACAGAGCAAGGGAGGGAATGGGTTAGAGAGGAATAGAGGGTAGTAGTACCTCGACGTGAAGCAAAACCAGTGGCAACATCACCGCATGCACAACCCACTCCATCATCTTTATGTTGGAGTTAATCCAAACTTCATCAACGTATTGTCCGAGTCCCGTGAAGTAGTGGCGTTTACATGTAGTGGAGATGTGGCCTTATGTGCATATGCTAGCGACAGGCTGCATGCATGCCATAGTGTTTGGCCGAGTCATGTGGCCATGAGAGTAGGATGGGCTGCTGGCTTGCATGTGGAGTTGGAAGGAACGCAGTGGCCGTTTCCCTTGGTGGCGCATGAAGTGGTCATGATCCAAGGTTTTAGGATCAGGAGTTAGTCCACTGTGTGCGTGCGTGGGTTATGGCCTTAGTGGCTGGTGGTGTATAAAGCTCATGTATGTAGTTAGTTTGGTGAGTTGAATGATAGAGAAGTAGAGAAAATGACTATACTGTTCGTCTTCTTCCTTGAGAACTCCAAGAGAGAAAACTATGAGTAAGGTCTCGCTGGGTGCTTGGGCTAACAATTGGTATCAGAGCAAGGAGATGCTACCCGGCACGGGTGGAGCAGTCTGGCTGCGGCGGTGTGGAGCGGCGCACGGCGGGCGCGGCATGGATGTGCGCGGGAGGCGAACTTCGGGCGGTCGACCAACGCGGCGCCGTGCTCGATGAGGGCAGCATGGGCGAGCCACCGGTCGGCGACGATGATCTCCAGGCGCGAGCCCATGCGGAGCGCGAGTAGCGGGCCATGGCGCGCGTGGAGGTCGCTCATGGCACGCAGTATGTCGATGCCGAGTCGTCGACCACAGAGTTCTTGAGACCCGACGACGGCGGACTGGCGGCAGACGGCGGCGATTCTTGCCATCTGTATCACTAGTGTTCTTGCTATGGGAGAAGAGGAAGGAGACATGAGGTTTTATAGAGAAATAGGAAGCATTGCACTAGCAGTGCATGCATGCAAGTGCAGCATCAGCCCACTAGCAACGCATGCAGTGGGTCAAGAGATCCCCCGAAGTTGAATAGGAATAGAACGACACAAGTTGAGTTGTGTCTCCCGTGTTCCCTGTGTTTCATCTTCATAGAGCTTAGTAGTACAAGAGAATAGAGGTTCTCTCCATCGTACTCCAATATGGCTCTAGAGTGTTCTCTCGTGTTAGTTGTGTCCACGAGAAAACATGAGTTCTTGTAGATGTGTCCAAGAACTCACTAATGTAAGCTCCGATCTGAGTCTCCGTCGCCGATGGTACCGGCGAAAGACAATCGGAGTTGAGGTAGAAGCAAAAGACGCCGGCAAGTTATGTCACAGGCGACATGGTCAGCAAGAAGGCAGCAAAACTCCGTGGAGATGCGTCAGGAGCATCGGGTGATGAAGTCAGGATTAGGGAGGTGAATGTTGGAGTTAATCCAAACTTCATCAACATATTGTCCGAGTCCTGTGGAGTAGTGGCGTTTACATGTAGTGGAGATGTGGCCTTACGTGCATATGCTAGCGGCAGGCTGCATGCATGCCATAGTGTTTGGCCGAGTCATGTGGCCATGAGAGTAGGATGGGTTGTTGGCTTGCATGTGAAGTTGGAAGGAACGCAGTGGCCGTTTCTGTTGGTGGCGCATGAAGTGGTCATGATCCAAGGTTTTAGGATCAGGAGTTAGTCCACTGTGTGCGTGCGTGGGTTATAGCCTTAGTGGCCGGTGGTGTATAAAGCTCATGTATGTAGTTAGTTTGGTGAGTTGAATGATAGAGAAGTAGAGAAAATGACTCTACTGTTCGTCTTCTTCCTTGAGAACTCCAAGAGAGAAAAATATGAGTGAGGTCTCGTCGGGTGCCTGGGCTAACACTTTATGCATGCATAAATATCAAGCAACAAAAATAAGTAAAGTATCAACCATCTAGCATCAAAAACAAAGCCAACACCCCCAGTTACTACCCCATTATCCTCACCATGCTTGAACCATAAGCAACAACATCGGAAAAGTAAAATCAAAATCAAACCAAAGAACCGAAATAGAGAGGTGGGAAAGGGGGGACTAGAATAGAAGAGAGGAGGGGAGCGCGGGCAGAGCCACGGGCCGGCCAAGCCGCAGGGGAAATAACCGAGCTGGGCCTAGGGATCGATTTCTCTAAGCTCGTTCCTTCTGGTTGATACCGCCTCTCCGCTCTGCGTTTGCTCCATCTGAGCTATACACAAACCAACGCATGCGCCTACACTGGATCAACTCGTCCTTCTTTGCACACCACTGGCCGGAGCACTGCTCCCACGATCGCTGGGTTTTGCCGTTACCTGAGCCTCTTGCCCCTCTCTCTTGGACCAAATCTGCCCACTTCTCTTCGTACATCTTAGCTGAGGCTACACCGCCTCTCCCTCCTGCTGTGCTTGCATGCCGATGGGGTCCATGGGTTTGACTCGAGCATTGGGTTCCTCCAGCAAAGAATCATGATGCGTGGGACTTGCCGTCCTCTTGAGTGCCCCTGCGCCTTCCTGCGTGCCGTCTGCACCCCCCGAGGCTCCGCCTCTGCGCCAATCCGTGCGAGTCCACAGGTCCCGCCATGTCCTTGGCCGGTGATATCAACAATGCCTGAGACTTCCTGTCCTGGCTCTACTCCCCAATTCCACTTTGGCTCCTCCAGACTGTCCTTCACAGAAACTGGTTTACAAGCTTTCAGAAAATTTTTATATAACCGGTTCGGAGATCTCTTCACCTTCATCAACAGATCTTTGTTCTTGTTATAGACACGCAAGAACTCGTCCTGCAGCACCACCCTGCACCCCCGTTCCGCCAACTGCCCGAGACTGAGTATGTTGTTACATAGACTTGGTATATAATAGATTTCAGTCAGCATCCTCTGATCGCCGTTCTTGCATTGCAATAGCATTGATCCTTTGCCTCTTATTTGCACCGTGGAGCCGTCGCCAAATTTGACTTTGCCCGAAATCTTCTCATCAAGCTCATGGAACATGGAGCGATCTCCTGTCATGTGATTGCTTGCTCCATTGTCTAAGTACCACTCATCAGTATGATCATGGTTTCCTCCCTCTGTGCGTAGTTTAGGAACTACGTTCTCCTCGTTCAACATCACCATGACCGGCGCCTGGTTGACACATAAGGAGAGAAGCGAATTCGGCTAAGCCGTCTTCAATAGCTCGGGTGAGGTTTACCTCCTCGTTCTTCTTCTTGTTTGGCAAATCAAGCATAGTGCCCATATTTATCGCAGCTTGAAGCACTTTATGTGGCTGCGGCACTCCGATCTTAGTAACCGTAGTATTTATCACATTTAAAGCACTTGATATGTGACTTGTCATGGGATCTGTCACCATCGTCTTGCCTAGCCCAATCTCCACGTTCTCCTCTGCTGCCTCGCTCACGCCCACGTCCATGCTCGCGGCTTCTTGATGAGTTACGGTCGTCCTCCTCCGACAATTCCTTGTAAAATTGTCTGCCACCACCGGGCTTCGCCGCCGACGAGCCACATCCATGCTCCATTGCTTCATGCGCGCAAAGCCACTCATCCTCTGTGAGGAGCGGTGTCATTGGGCGCCGTCGGTGTTGTCTTGTTCGTAGCGCTCTTCACGGCCTTGATGCGTCGGTGAGTTCTTCCACCGAGCGCCCGCAAGTCAACGAGCGTCTCAATTGAGATTGCTACCTGAGAATACCTTGGTGGGACGACGCGGAGGAATTTTTTAACAACACGGTCTTCCTCAATCTTGTCCCCGAGTATTTCCAAGTTGTTGACTAGGCCAGTGAGCCGCATTGCGAAGTTATCCACGGACTCGCCGCTCTTGAATTTGATGTCATCAAATTCTTTGCGTAGCGTCTGTGCCTTTGCCTCGCGTACGCGTTGGACACCCATGCGCATTGTCTTGATGGTGTCCCATGCATCCTTGGCGGTGTTCTTGACTGCAAGCGTAGACAGCATCTCCGACGGAACGGCTCGGAGTATGGCAGATAACGCCATCCTATCGTCACGGTAGTCGCCATTGCCAGGGTCGATCGCCTCCCACAAGCCTTGCGCTTGTAGATTCACCCTCATCACGAGAGACCAATCTCCATAGTTGGTTCGCGTCAATATCGGTATCTGGTAGAGCCTCGACTCCCTCACCACGCGATGGATCACAACTTCCCCACCGCCACCGCCGCCGTGCGGATCCCGGGACCAGATACGCGGCAGGACATGGGCACGAGCGGTGCCGCCGGCGGTGGTAGCGACGCAGGGGGTCGGGGCCGACCCACGCGGCCAGGAGTGGACCGAGCGCTGGCGGGAGGGCCGCACGCAGGGGAACTCGGGCGGGCCAAACCGAGGGGGAGCACGGGCAGGCCGAGAGCCGGGTGGCGCTGGGAGAGGCACCGACGGCGGCAACACTGGAGAAAGGTAGCGCCGTGGAGCTTCCGTTCGGCAGGGGGGGAAGCTCTAGAGGAGAGAAGCCATGGAGAATAGAATGGGGAAGAAGAAGGAGCTCCTGTGTGTGTGTCGGTACTCGGTAGGAATGGATTGATAAGGAGAGAGAAATTGGGGGTTAGGCGGGAAATAAAGAAAGGGACTAGGGAGGAGATTGGGTGAGAAGGGAAAAATAGGAAATGGCAAAATAGTAAAATCTATTAAAATTTTAGTAGTAACAAATTTAGTTGGACGCCAGTAAAATTAAATATCGGCTCTACGTAATTTCTGGGACCAAACACATCTAAATAAGCCGTGTACGAATAAATAGCCATTGACATGGCCGGTAGAAAAATACAAGCAGAAAAATGCAATATTAATATGAGATCGTATATAACTAAATAAAATCACCGGTAGCACTCACAAAATCTAGACAAATAATCTGGTCAGTAGAAACGATTTAATCGAGATAAAATAATTAAAACAGCGCCGGTGTAAAATCAATTAGGCATTTATGTGCATGTGTAAAATTAAATAAACCTAGTCGCATGCGAGTACGTGTAGTAATTTTATTTTCGTACAATAAAATGCAAGTATAGGTAACCAGCAAATCTAGCGCCAGTGGACCATAGAACAATTGTAGTGGGGAGTGCTAACCTAACAGGGGTTCCGAAAAATGTTACTAAATTAAAATACGCTAACAAAATAAAATCCACTAACTTATGTATGCTTAATATCACCCAAAAGCAGCTAAGTATTTATTTATTTATTATTTATGCTGCCGTATAATTACAGAGGACGCACCCACGCAGACCGGAGTAGCTGATCCAGATTTCTTTGACGCCGATCCTTTCTACGACTACGAAGGCAAGCTTATTTCTTGATCACCAACATAGTTGTATTAAATGTAAACGTTACTTTGCTATATCATATATATACTTGCATAAAAACTATGTCTCAAAATCAAATCGGATAAATGAAAGAAGAGAAAAGAAGAGCGATGTTGAATAAGAAAAGGGTGGTGCAGCTGAGAGGAGCAGTTGTATTGCGAGAGTTAATGTTATGGCTGGTCCTTGGCAGGAAAGAGATGAGGGAAGAGGTGGGACTATTTACATATGGTTAATATATAAGGACCAACAAAATTCTCACCTGGATAAGAGACCGTATTTAAGTACAACCATTTTCCCGTTTCGACGTGCAGAAAATGCCACCTTGTTACGTGGCTATACTATCCACATCGGGTAAGTAACTATATGTGAGTGTGCTGGAGGAACCCAGAGCTGGTAGAAGAGTTTGGGAGTGGGTGATCCAAGCCGCTATAGCGCTAAGGTGGAGTGTTGGGTGCACGGAGTCCGACCCAACCAACATTACGGGAACTCAGTGGAGGACTGGGTGAGCACCCCTGGACACCGACGGAAGTAATGGATGGATAATTAATCACGTAACTTGAAAAACGTTATGTACTCTGAACTCGAACCCGCATCAAAGGAAATGCAGGGGACCCAGCTCAGAGAGAGAGAGAGAGCTCAGAGTAGCTATGGGTAAAGTGGTACAAAGCCCGCGCAGTGCTAAATAAAAATCACGAATTCATGCCTGTTTCCTGGATTGGAGGCTACAGTGACTACCGGGAGGTTGATCTTCTTACCGAGTGACAAGTAGTCTTTTCAGTATTAAAATCTGCCACCTAAAGTTTTAACGAGTTATCTATTTTCATAAAAGAGATGATCTAGAAAATATGATAAAGAATAGAGATGAGTCATCCAGTGTATTTTTGCTATTAATGCTTGTGGAGTACATTAGTACTTAACCTTTCTATTATTCTCCTTTGTCAGATCCTAGTCCGACTGGGAACTATCCCGAGTGGAACGAAGGACACGTAGGTGCAGATGAGACCACAGGAGACGATTACCCTTACTACGAGGAGCAGGGTGAGGTGGACGCTCTATTCGGCACGTTGGACGAGTAGGTGGCCAGTGGAGCAGGGCAGATATGCGAGGGGACGTATTCCCATTTTGCAGTTGTAAATTACTACTTGTAATAAGAACCACAGCCTTGTGTGGCTAACTGCTGTAATAAAAAGTATAGTTTCTATCTTATTGTTCTACTGTGTTGACTCTGTTAGGGCTTACTATTCATCAAAACGGTGTTCTACCGGGCAGACAAATAGTAATCCGTATGCCTAAGTGTGATTACCCTTCGGGGTAATGACACGGGGCGCCACAACAGCAAACATAGAATCCACATATGTTGCCCTGTAGCTGCTGGTGGCACCGCAAAAATAAAATTATATACATGGATTTGTTCAACTAGAGAGGCATCATTACAGAGTGTGATATAGGATTATTCTGTACTAGAGAGTACGAGAAATTGTGTCATATGTCGGAGTGTGGTGTTCCCTTCCATGTGTCTTCCTCCTTTGGCAATGTACATGGCGAACGACCTACGTGATTCGAAAAAGTTAGCCTCAGCCATTGCAAATGAATGGTACATAGAGTTATTTCTAAATAAAACTAAATAAAATGAGTTTACATGTTGATTAATTGTTGCACAAGTGTGAAGTCGTGCTGGCTCTTGTTTAGGGAAACAAGGTATATTACCTTGTTTCACTTTGGTACAATGACAATTAGAATCCAGTGCCACCTACACATGTATATCGCCATAGTCCTTAAAACTAAGTTCATGTTGCATATGAAGTACATATCATTGAGTATAGCAATGAGTGAAGCACTTACCGCTGGACGCATTGCTCAGAGACCAAGTGTGGGTCTAGAAAACCGATCTGTTCATTTCTTTGTTTGGATTCTATGGTCATGCGTCTATACATACGCAAGGAGTTATGGCATTTATCGGTATTACATGAATGTAGACTGTAATTGTACACACTTACAGTGTGCAACATCTTAAAAGTGAGGCATTGCGGCCGTTGAGGTTCAAGAGATTGAATAAGTCGTCGAAGCCCACCACGAAGAGGCTAGGCTCGTGGAGAAAATGCCCCACTGTGTACTTGACGGTGAAACCCATAGGGTGTTGTGTCCTTGTCTTGTTGGTCTTATCCATGTACCACACATGCAAAGAAGCGGAGCCCATTCCAAGGCGTACTATGAGCGTATCCAAGACCTATGTCTTTCCTAGCGAGAGTGTCCAGTGCTTTTGAGGCGCCTTGATTTTCTTTGATTTAGTCTTCTTGCTGACACACTGGTATGTGTTCTTCACGGGAGACGAATGGGCACGTTGTTCGTATATGCTCGGTGTGGTCTTCATTGGAGCCGATATGATCGGTGTGGTCTTCGTGGGATCAGGTGCACGTGGGGACATCGAAGGGAGGGTCGAAGAGGCCATAGGCTGTAGATGGTCGTGTGGAGACACCAGCTATTCATGCTGGGTAGATGTCGACACGAAAGGGTCCAGGGCGATGTCCCTCTTGGGCCATTGGACGAATGTGTGAATGGCATCCCCTAGTGTCATGATCTCGCCGTTATGGGGCTTCTCTAGTGGGATGGCCCTGAAAACATCATGTACCATGTCCACCTGGACCTTCACTAAACTGGTCCCTAGCTGGGCATCGTGCACCAGCGTCCCTGCCGAGCATGGATACACCATCCCCTGCCCAGCCTCAATAGGAATGGAGCCAACAAGCTTGACTCTGAGGTTGCACGATGCTGGCTCCTATATAACGATACACGATTAGCTAAGATGTCCAACACGTCTATCTATGTAGCGTTCCAGAGATGTACATTACCTGGATGTCGTCGATAGGTAATTGGACATTGCTATGTTCAGAAAGTGGTGTGGATACACAACACTCTGACGTTGAGGGGGACTAGCTCCCAAAATAAAGGGGGCAACTTGCGGCTGGTTGAGGACTTGACCCAGTCTTTCCTCTAATAATGCTATATGTCCTCGAAATTCTGCACAAATATCCTCTTTCAATTGTTCCTCCCGCTCAGCCTTGGATCTCTTCCTACTCCTATACACCTTGGAGTCGTGTGAGGATCTCTGCCTCCAAGATACGTAAACCCTAAGGCCTCGCGTGCGATCCGGGTGCTCCTTTTTCCCAGGGATGTGGATAGCATATCCCTATCCCCGACTGCTTCGAAGGAGCCTTGAGAAGATGCCATCATGTTGTTTTAGACCATATGAAGTTATAGATTTATTAACAACTAGATAGTTCGATATATCTTACTAGACGTTGGGACACTTCCTCGTATGTCCGGTTTATGAAAGAGATGGCACTCGAAGACATGGTTGATGACCCCGCTCTTAACCAGTTTCGGGCGCGCTCGTCTGTGATCCCGAAAAATGGCGGGGAGACCTCCCACCGGATTGCTTCCTCGTCCTCCCTCCATTGCAGGATTTTACCCGCGCACCCAGCGGTGCTGAGTCTGTGGGGGTGAGCATTTTGTGTCTGGATAGCCTTGTGCGTCGCACTTTTCTCCTAAAATTTGGTCGTCGTCTTCATCCTCACAAAGACGTCCTATGTATCCGGCCACACGAAAGGATACTTTGTGAAGGGCATTCGATCTTTCTTCACGTATTCCATGACAAGCGTGCTCTTGAAGATCTTCGACGTTTTTCCCATTACGAGGAACGCTTGCCGTTGAACGAGTCCCTGGACTTCTGCTGGGATCTCAAACGACCTTAAAGTTTTAGCCCACAACTGCTCTTTCTCTTCTTCAGTCAGAGGCTTTCAACTTGGTGTGGTGATGGGGACCCGTTCCCTTGCAACTATCCTGCAGGTGGTCCGAAATGCCGCCTCTACTTTCTTGGGATGCTGAGGGACTCAACGGCTGTGACCTCGGTGATGGTCATTCGACCCTCAGGTCTTTTCGATATTTCTCTGCTATCTCACTTAGGTACCCTTTTCATTGAAGCGCCAGACGCATTCGGCAACATCGATGAAGGCGGCAAAGACTGTGCGGATCCATCTCTCTTACTTGCTATCTATAGAAACTTTTCAGCAAAAGACAAGATATTTTTCTTGATTGAAAATTTTCTTCTGTAAAACTAGGAATGTAATGCAACTCAACATAGAAAGAAATCAACAGATGCCCTCCCTGCAATAAAATTTTGAACATAAAAAACATGAATGAAGGAGAGATGAACATTTGATAGTCTTGATTTGGGGAGTTTAATTAATTAACACAAGACTTTGGCCCCAAGTCCCCACAAGTGACCTAGTGAACTGATCTACCACAAAAAATATGAATACAAGGAAATTTAGCTTTGCAATTTAAATGACCTATTGAACTGATCTACCACAAATACTTAGGTATATAGTAGGAGAAAGGGCTAGAAACAATGGCTGAAATCCGAGAACTTGGTAAATGGAACATCCAAAACTAATCAATAATGTGACAAGCGTAGGAGTCTTATGCTAGGGAAATTTGTATTATGTAGTATTGCTTTGATATAAATTATCCCAGTAACATAAAAGAAACAACATCATTCCAAGAAAATCATGTCACAAAATTTAGATCCAGGGTTGAGTAGAAACAAAGTGTTGCATAATGGGGCATCAATGTCATGTGATTTGATAGAGCGAGTTGTAAACAAATGAAGACTAGGATTGGGGGACGAACACACACACAAGGTGAAGCTCGGGAGGTCGGGGGCGGTGGTGTGGAGGACAGGGGATGGCGACGTTGAGGTCGGGGGCGCTCGAGTGGGGAGGGGATGGCCGAGTGAGGAGTAACGGCACCGGGGAGGGGTACGGGCAAGTGAGAAGTAGGCGCAAACCCTAGCGGGACCTACTGATAATGGGATATCACAAACTATTCTCTTATCAAGAACCGTCTGTGATAAGTATCACAGATGATTCCATAATATAACCATCTGTGATATGCGATCATATCACATACGGTTCTATTTTAAAAATAGTCTGTGATATGCGACCATATCACAGACAACTGTATTTTAGAACCGTCTATGATATGTTATCGCAGATGGTTCGTTCCACTAAACCGTCTATGATAGTTCCTTCTATAGCTAAAAAATATTCTGTTTTTCCGGCTAGCCTCAGGAAATGCTAGCCAAGCCCTCTGAAAACAAGAAAGCATATACAATCACAAATGGAATAATTTCTTAATTACTGAATTAATTACAATGGAATAATTTCTTAATTACATGTTGAGTTTCTTAATTATAATGGAACAATTTCTAAATAGGTGTTCACCATGTGGGATCATTCCACTTGGTTATTTCCTTTTAAAAAATAGCCCTTCATGATGATCGACGCACATATAGCTAGCTTCCTCACTGGGTTCTTCCTCGAGCCTGATGCTGTCTTCGAAAGGAGGCAACTCGTTAAATTGATTGTACTCTTCCCCATCCACGATATTCTCAACTTCAACAATCATTCTTTTTCCATGAAGAACTATGCGGTGGTTTTTATTTGCCGTGTCCGTTACATACAAAACTTGAACAACTTGCTTGTATGAATGGTTCATCCTTGTATCCGACACGTTCGAGGTCCACAGTAGTGATGCCTTACTTTGTCGACCTTCATACCTTGTGGAAGTTTGACCCAATGGCACCGAAACAGGGGGATCTTGAAAAGTACATAGTCGATGATGAGGACATGACCCCTATGGATACAACCATATTTGCTATGCTGCTTGTTCCAAGTACAAGAGCTCGTACACTTCACTTAAATTATCAGGTGAGCTTGTTTTTAGGAGTGTCTTCATATTATATGAACTATATGATGCTAGCTAATGATGAAATATATATATGTGCAGCACCATGTCACTTTTGGTCCAAGACAAGCAAGCAGTTCGAGCTGGACCCGTTTTGGAATCCAGTTCGGCCTCTGGAATCAGCCTGACAGCACCAACTTAAACCAGACATAACTTTTACAAACGGAGTCTGATTCGGGTGTTCTTGGGCTTGTTGTTAAGCTAACGACGAGATATTTCCAACGGATCCATCCTCACCTTCAAATTCCTTTTGTAGACTTCGAAATCGTCAAAAGAAAGTGCTATATCACTTATTTGGGCCGATTTGGGCCTTGTATTCGTACTGGAATTGGCCCATATGCCGCCGGCCCACTTGGGGGTGTGGTTACTGTTTGTGTGAATAGTAAATTGTGAGTTTAGTCCCACCCCACTATTTCTTTTAGATTTGTGGCTCCTCATCCCCTATTTAAGGAGGACGCACCCTTCTAGTTTCCTTAGATTTCGTTTGATTATTTTATCCATTGTGAAAACTCTTGTTCTTCGCTTGTGTCGACTAGACCAACCGTAAAGGACCTCTTGCGGAATCCCACCTTTTGAACTCAATCAAATATTTACAATTCAGATCGTGTTTTACCTTGTTCTTGCATGCTTCTTCGGTGTATGCAGGAATTGATCTTCGTGACCAGGTCATCCAGGTATTCGTGCACGGTTGATAATGACTTATCGAGCAGTTCAGCGATTGCGTGGTTTCGGGCCTTGCGAGTTCGTAGCCAGGATTGTGAGAGTTGAGCGACTCCTACCGAATTTATCTTCTCATCGAAAGATCGGGCCAAATAAGGACCTTTGGGTTCATCAAGTGGTATCAGAGCTACAATTCATCGGTGAGAGTTTCCAGTTTTCTAGTAGTAGATTTATTTTTCATACCTAGAGTCCAGAAAATTGCCAAAAGAAAAAAATTCGCATCTATCATCCATACCGAGCCCTTTGAGCCTTTGCAATTTTTTATTTTTAGTTTGCTTGTTGAATCAAGCTTTCGGGTATGCTATGAAACATGCGGAGGGATGTGACTGGTCGAGATGGGATTTGCCCCTCCTAACATAACAGGAGAGATGTCTCTGAGCCCCTCGTGGTGATCGTATAAAGAAAGTGCATGGCCATGCCACTAGTGGTCGAAGTGTCGACCATATGAAGTTATCCGACACTCGATCAAGAAAGTATTGAACAGTCCATGTATGACACATCATCTTACCTGGAGTTCAACCAGACATCGTGAGGCAAAGGGAGAATGCATGAGTAGGTCGCTTAGTTCGATCAGTTACGGACTAGTCGTACGGAGATACGTGCTGGTCGTAGACTGGTCAAACGTAATCACATAATGGTAAGGACCTAGTCGTAAGGAGTTACGGACTGGTCGGGACCAAATACGATCCGTCATATGGAGATATGAACTGATTGTAAGTGATAAGGACCTGGTCATAAATCATATTACATCAAAGGTTCGTCCGATATATTCTATGTGTATTTGGGAATCGTTATGTGCTGCTAGGTACCGCTAACAACTTGTGGTCGGAAAAGAGTTTCTGAGTCATAACTGATTACACATGAACTTGTAGGGTCGCACACTTAAAGGGTTAGGATTTGATTTGGATGGTGATCCGAATTCATATAGGCCACGAGTTCCTAATGGGCCTCAAGGTTAAGACCCATCATGGATGCCTATATAAAGAGGGGCGCTGGCATGGGGTGCGGTGAGGATGATCTTTGGAAGAACTCCCGAAACCTAATAGCCACACCTTCTCAACCACACTGCCGGTGCTAGCACTCCAGCGTGTGGTGATCCTGCCCATACGTGTGGTACCTCGTAGGTGTTGTTGCGAAGCATCAGCACTAGGACGATC
The DNA here is from genome assembly GCA_036346395.1 of Hsuehochloa calcarea. NCBI lineage: Eukaryota > Viridiplantae > Streptophyta > Magnoliopsida > Poales > Poaceae > Hsuehochloa > Hsuehochloa calcarea. The sequence continues at coordinate 52,681,320 of CM070593.1, read as the reverse complement.
TACAACTCGTGACGATCACCGGAGTTGGAGGAGAAGTCGCGTGGTGAGTATGACCACTTGGAGGAGCAGACGCACGACGAGTACGACCACTCGAAGGAGGAGACGCGTCGTGAGTACGACTACGATTGTATCAACTTGCTACAACGACTCTACATCCGCTACGAGTCGGCGTGTCTAGCGATAATCTCATGATTTATTACTAGTGGTGGTTCCTTGGCTGCGCGGTTTTTTTTGTTTGCGCTATCGTAGCATTGCCGCGATCCGTTCACCTACGGTGACGCATATACACAGTTTTGTGTGAGTTGTTCAGCCACACACTCTCGGTGTCATCTAAGCAGTGCAGACATGCTTTGTCTCCTTTTGTACTGAACCCCGATAGGTTACCAAGGGCAGGAAAATCATTGATGATGCAGAACAAGATGGCGCATAAAGTGAAGTTCTCTCGTTTGTACGCATTCCATACATGTAACCCTTCATTCTATAGTGTCACAAGATCTTCCAGCAATGATGCTAGGTACACATCAATATCGTTCTCAGGTTGCTTCAGCGCTTGAATAAGTAGTGACATCAAAATGTACTTTCGCTTCATACACAACCAAGGAGGAAGGTTGTACATACATAGATTCACAGGCCATGTGCTATGTCGGCTGCTCATCCGAAAGGATTCATTCCATCTGTAGTCAACCCAAACCTTATATTTCTCGGTTTCGCACCGAAGTCTTCGAAGCTCCTATCGATGTTTCTCCACTGGGCAGAATCAGGAGGGTGCCTTAGCTTTCCATCTTTCTTACGCTCCTTTGAGCGCCAACGCAATAATCTTGCCTCGTTTCGGTTCATAAATAAATGCTTCAAATGGGCAATTACAGGTAGATACCACAACTTCTTAGTAGGAGGTACTTGCTTTACCTTGATGCCCTCACCGTCATAAGAGTTATTCTTACGCTTGTATCGGGATGCTTTGGAGACCGGACATACATGTATGTTTGCATACTCTTTACGGTAGATGCAATTGTTCGGACATGCATGTATTTTTTCTACTTCTATTCCCAATGGATAAAGAACTTTCTTGGCTTGGTAGGTGATTATGGGCAATACGTTTCCCTTCGGAAGGATGTCCGCGAGGAGACCTAACAACGCCGTGAAACTCTTGTCGGACCAACCATTGCTTGCCTTCAATTTTAGCAGTTCAAGCACGAATGACAACCGTATGCATTCCGACTTGCAACCCGGGAATAAAGGTTTCTTTGAGTCATCCATCACGCTCTCGAATTTACTAAACTCTCTCACTATAGTTCCCTTCTGCATCACGTAGCATCTGATCCAGATTGTCATCATACGACCTATCCTCATCGAAAGCACAATCCACATCCGACATATCATTATCTTCCTCTACGATCATGTTACTACCTTCTTGTATAATCTGCTTTTCACCGTGACTGGTCCAACATGTATACCCCTTTTTGAAACCCCTTCGAATCAAGTACACTTCGATCTGCGCTGAGTTGGTAAACATCTTTATATTATCACAATCAATGCATGGATATTAAATAAAATTTATCCCCTTCTTATACCCTTCTCGGTAGCTCTTCTAAAAGCAGACACGCCATCAATGTACTCTTCACTCGCGTGGTTCTCAATATACATCCAGCTTCAGTCCATCTACGCTACACATGTAATAAATTTGTGTTAAATTAGATTAATGCTTCTATAGCCAACTAGACATTACACTTACATGAAAATATCATTCTCCTTAAATTGTCCATCTAAATTAGCTAGCTACGTACTATATTCATGAGACAATATATATATCAAGAATGAATATATTGAAGTAGACTAGGAATATTGAGACATATTCTTAAATTAGAGCAAACTACCAAGCTAGATCTAAATCTAGCTATCATATTTCTTGATTATAATGCATATAATTAAAAGCAAATACTAACATTAGATCACAAGAACAAATAGATCTACAAGCCCACTTACAAATCTGCGATATATTTTCACCAAACGCCCCAAAGTCGGCCGCCGCATTCAGGGCTCACAACGGACAGTTCTATCGAGATGGGCCGGTTATTTAATAACATAGTATATATCACAGACACTTCCAACCATAAACCATCTGTGATACAAAATTATCACATACGGTTAGGATTAGAAACTGTCTGTGATACAAAATTATCGCAGATGGTTCAAATTAAAAATAGATTATGACGTCTGCAATTATCACAGACACCTCTATTTTAAAAATAGTCTATGATATGCGACCATGTGGATTTCATGGGGATATGCTCTAGATCTTAGGATGATGTGACAATTGGCAATGGCGTTTACGGTTTGTAGTTTCACGTGTTTTCGACAAAGCTACGGTGTATTCGGGCGGGGCGGTCCGACCGGTCCTTGCCGGCGATCCGATCGGTCCCAAATCGGTCGGACCGGCCATGGGGGCGGTCGGACCGGCGATGACCAAAGTGGTCAAAATAAGCTGGGCCAAAAATAGGTGTTGTAGGCAAGTGAGGGGATCCCAATGCACTTGGTCTCATAATTTTTGGAGTCTCCAAGAAGAAGTTCTATTGGATTTAAGTTTCCGAAGGTTTGGTTTTGAGGGTATGAAATTCGGCTAAGTCCTTGGTGGCGGTCCGACCAAGCCGAGGGAGCGGTCCGACCGCCATGGGCGGTCCGACCGCTCACCCGAGCGGTCGACCGCTTTCTTGAACGTCGCCAACCGTGGCGATGTTGTTTTGTTAGGTCAAAGTCATTGGTATTGTGGCATATGATTTGCATGATGCATGTTTTGACTAACATGGGTCAAGTTGTGAAGAACTTGTTTCCGAATTCGTGTTTTCTTGTCTGTGGTTGTGCAGGTAGCTTGGTGGTCAACGACGGTCAACGGCGAGGAGAATCGGGACTAGACTTGAAGAGTTGAGGTCCGTAACGATCGACGATGCCGGGTGAGGTCAACGACTCAAGCGTGACACAAGATGGACAAGGGTGACCTATTGGCAAATCCATGACGCATGGTGAAGCGGTTTAGGTCAAAAGTTAAAGACGGCGCTTTGCGAAGCGTGCGTATGTGACCCGTTTGTTAGTGGGCCTTAACGGGAGCCCAATTAAGTCAAACCCTAAGAGTTTTAGGCCTCCACTATAAATAGGAGGAGGTGGTGGCTGCACCCTCCCTCTCTCGCGCCTTTATGTTTCAAAACCCTAATTGTCTTTAGGGAGTTGAGGTGGAGGCAAGGGCTCTTGATGGTTTGTGGTGAATTTCGTGATCTTTGATTGTCCATCGATCCATGATGGTGTGGATGTAATCCAAAGAACAATCACGAAATCAATCTATGCAAGGTTTGCTTGAGATAAGTCTCTTTTGTTCTTGCTTTCAATTTCGTGTTTTAGGGCTTTCTTTGATCCGCGAGTTTGTGATTGATTCCTTCATCTGAATTAGCTTGCTGTGATATGTGTGAATCTATCTAGCATCATCTTGATCATCAATCCCTCACGAACAAGCTTTAGGATCAAGTTTTCGTTCTTGTCCTGCTTTTAGACCTTCTGTTAATCAATTGGCAATTGCTCAAGATCGCTCCAAGAATTATCATAATATTCGGTTGGAATAGGTCCTCAATAGCATATAGAAGGTGTGTGCAAAGTTTCATAAAGATTGGAGTTGAGAATCAAAAGTTTCACCTAATTGCAACTTCGCCATCGGCCGATTTTATCATTGCGGATCGGTTCGAGTCGGCGGTCCGATCGCCGTCATCACCGGTCGACCGATTTTGAGCGGTCCGACCGCCAAGACAACGCCGGCCGACCGCCTTGGCCATCGGTCCGACCGATTGGTTCCAATGATCGACCGCCTGCGTCTTGTGAGTCTTTGCAATCTTAGTTGATTTTTGTAGCATTGCTTAGGGGTTAATTGGATTCAATACTAGTCTTCCATTGATCGTATATATTGATCTTCATAGCTTTCTAATAGCTACCGGAGTGAAATTGTATTGAGTTCATAATTGGTGAAAAGTGAGCGTGCTCCTATTCACCCCCTCTAGTCGCCTTTACGGTCCAACAAGTGGTATCGAGCCCTGTTAGTTCAATCTTGATCTTAACCGGTCACCGAACTTTGGCGATGGATAAGCTTTCTACTAAACCGCATATCTTCGATGGGCACGACTATGCCTATTGGAAGAATCGTATGCGCGTCTTTCTTGAGAGCGAGGACAAGCTATTTGGGATGTTGTTAGAGCCTCACCGGTTATTCCCGAAATTGCTACACACGCTTCGTAATTCTTTTGGCTAACAACAATAAGGCTAAGAATCTTTTATATGGTGCACTTGGTAGACAAGAATATGATAGAATTTGCAACCTTTCAACTGCGCATGAAATTTGGAACACTCTCGAAACATATCATGAGGGTTCGTCCCAAATCAAAAAAGTGCGCCAAACAGTTTACAAGCGTGAATACAATAAATTCGAGATGCGCCCCGAGAGAGCATCGATGACATTTTCAGTCGCTTTAATAAAGTAATTAATCAAATGAAAGCTGTTGATATTGAATATTCTCAATCTGAAAATGCCACCCATCTCTTGGCTGCAATCAACACCAAGGAGTGGGAGATGAAAGCTACTGCTATAGAGGAAAATGTTGATCTTTCAAGTCTTACTTTAGAATTGCTTTATAGTAAACTCAAGACTCATGAAATTAAAAGAGTTGATCATCCCAAGAAAGATAATTTAGCTTTGGTAGCAGATCCTCTCAAAAATGCTTTTGATGACTCTTTTAAATCTTCTTCTGGATTTTCATTTGCTTGTTTATCTGCTATTCATGAAGAGGAGCTTGAAAGTATTCCTGAAACAGAGTTAGCTTTTCTAGCTAAAAAATTCACACGGGCCTATAATAATGTGATAAACAAAAAGAGAGGTGGTCCGGTGACATGCTATGAATGTGGTGAGCTAAATCATATCCGGGCAAATTGCCCCAAGCTGAAAGGTAAGAGCAATCATAAGGAAGGAAAGCCGACTTGGAAGAAGCCTCCTTTCAACAAATCAAGGTATGAGGCTAATAAGCTTGTGAAGGTCGCCACCGGGTCCTTGCCGCTTTGAGGATCAATCCTTGAGCGATGTGGATACCGGGAGTGAGGAGGACAAGGAGGAGGAGATCCTCAAGGCAAAAAGAAAGGGAAGGCCAAAGACTTCACGGCATGTGCTTCATGGTCGACAATCGACGACATTGATGATGATGAGGTATCTTTTTCTTATGATGAGCTTTACGCTAAATATGATTCTATAGTTGAGCAATTGCTTAGTCAAGATGAAGCGCTAGAATTTGTTATGACAAAAATAAGAAATTAGAGTCAAAGATTAACAAACTGAAAGTAGAGCTTAAAAATGCTAAGACTCTTGAACTCGATGAATGTTTATCTTGTCATGCTATGCACTCGTAAATTACTAAGTTACAAACCGCTCATAATATTTCGACAACAACTTGAGAATGCTAGATCTGAACTAAATGAAATTAAAAGTGCTCCTTGTGAAAATGTTTAGAATCTAGTAAATTGATTGCTTTTGATGTGTTTGATTCTAGCCCTTGCACTTCATGTTTAGAAAAGGAACGTGAAATCAAAGATATCTTAGAAGCTGCTAGAGTCAAATATGCTAAGCTTAAGGACAATATTGAAAATACTACTTGTGCTTCTTGTTCCGCTCTTAAGCTTGAAATTGCTTTGTATAAGGAGAAATCTATGGATAAAACTTGTGATGCTTGTGTTAACTTGAGAAAAGAAAATGCTTATCTTCATGATACATTAGAGAAATTTTCTAAAGGTAAGAAACAATTAAACATGATTCTTGACAAGTCTAAAACTCCTTATAAGAAGCAAGGTTTAGGATTCAATTCTTTTCAAGACAATTCAAACCCAAAAGTCATTCAAGTCTTGGAAAAAGGTTTAATTGAATTCAAAACCCAACCTGCAAAAACATCTTTTAAATCTGCAGGTTTTGCTCAACCTTGTATTAATTCTAATGGTGCTTCTTCTAGTGGTACCAAGTACCATTGCACTTATTGCAAGAAAGGTGGGCATTTGATTGAATTCTGTTGGCGTAGGTTGAAAAATGATAGGAAAAATTTTGATAGAATTTCATTCATGCAACCTAGAGCTTCTATGAGACATGGTAACATTGAAAAGAATAAACCTGGATTAGGATTTTTCTCTCATGCAAATCATTATGTTCCTAAATATCCTAATTCTAATGTTTATCGATCAAGGGTCGATCATTGGTGGTCACCGGCCTCGACTGCTTTGGTCGCGGTCGACCGCCACCAACGCGGCCGATCGCCATGGACAGCTTCAAGTCTCATTTTAATTTAAACATTGCTCATAACCGAATGTTAGATGAAATCAAGGATAGTACTTCCGGTTTGTATACTCCTTGAGACGTGTGTCTCAAGATCGATTCCTAAATCTTGTTTATCTAACCCCATGTTGAGACACATCGCTCTTTTGTTCCTTGATTTTCGTGATTATCGCGAAAGGGGAAGAACACGTGGTTCGTTGACTCGGATGTTCACGCCACATGACCGGAACTCAAAATGGTTCACCTCTTTCACGCGAGCAACAGTGATGACTTCATCACCTTTGGAGATGATACACAAGGGCGAATTGAAGGAACATGATCAATTAGGGTGAACAACAAATTCATTCTAAAGGATGTCGCTCTTGTGGACAAGCTTAGGTATAATCTCCTTTCTGCTTCTCTTCTTGATGATGGTTATGAGACTGCTTTTAAGAAAAATGCTTGTCGTGTGCTTGATTCTACCGGTGAGCTTGTGTTTGGAATCTCTAGAGTTGGTAGAATTTTTGAGCCGATTTTTCGTAATCTCTTCTTCGGATCTCTTAAATGTTTGTTTACATCTTCTTCTGATTTCTGGCTTTGGCATCGACGTTTGGGGCACATTGGTTTTGATCATCTGACACGAGTTAGCAACCTTGATCTCATGAGAGGCTTTCCCAAACTCAAAGTCGCAAGGATGTCAGATATGCGCTCAGAGGCATGGCAAACAAGTTGCCGCCTCACACCCTTCTCGTGACTATGGTTATGGTCGACGGACTGTGACGCTTGCTTCATATGGATACTGTTGGTCCTGCTAGAGTTCGGTCAGTCGGTGGAAAATGGTATATTCTTGTTATAGTTGATGATCTTTCTAGATATACTTGGGTGTTCTTTCTTACTTCAAAAGATGAAGCTTTTGGTTATTTTCATGACCTTGTTCTTCGCTTGGCTTCGAGCTTCTCGGTGCTTTGAGAGCGATTCGCAGTGATAATGGCACGGAGTTCAAAATGCTTCTTTGCTTCTTTTTGTGCCGAGCGTGGTATTGAGCATCGCTTCTCTTCTCACACGCCCTCAACAAAATGGCGTGGTGGAAAGGAAGAATAGGACCTTGGTCGAAATGGCTAGGACGATGCTAGACGAGTATAACACACCGAGGAGATTTTGGGCGAAGCTATTGCTATCGCTTGCCATATTGCAAATCGTGTCTTTTGAGACCTTCTTTAGGCAAGACTCCTTATGAGCTTCGTTTTGGTAGAAAACCCTCTGCTTCGCATTTTTGAGTTTTGGATCAAAATGTTTTATTCTTAAGACATGCAACTTAGATAAATTTGAATCAAGAACTTTTGATGGGTTATTTCGGATTATCCCGCTCACTCGAGGGGTTTTCGGGTTTTTAATACTGAGACTAACATTATTCAGGAGACTTGTAATGTCACTTTTGATGAGACTAGCCCCGAGCTAGATCAATTGCTACTGAGATGATTTACAGTGTGTGAAGTATTTTTGTGGAGGAAGATGAGGACGGTTAATATCATTCCTTCATCTGCTTTGCCATCAAGCGCCCATGTTGATACAAGAACTCGCCACGCCTACTTCACCTTCGCTTGAGGCTCTGCCAGATCTTCATCATCGCAGACTCGCGGAGGTCGAAGAAACCAGATCTCATCCGGCGCTCCACTTCGTGATTCGAGAGCATCCTCCAAACAGATAATAGCTTTTCTGACACTATGTCCAGGGAATTTGAGATGAGTATGATGGGAAAGCTTAATTACTTTTTGGGACTTCAAATCAAGCAATGCAAGGAAGGAACTTTCATTCATCAGACGAAGTACACTAAAAATCTACTCAAACGCTTCAACATGGGTGACTGCAAGCCAATTTCCACTCCCATGGCAACCTCGACGGTGTTGGATCCAGATGAGGAAGGAGAAGTCGTGGATCAACGCGAGTACCGCAAAGATGATCGGCTCCTTCGTATTTGACGGCCTCGAGACCGGACATTCACTTCACGGTATGCCTTTGTGCAAGATTTCAGGCGTCTCCGAGAACTTCCCATCGCCAAGCCGTTAAGCGCATATTCAGGTATTTACACTCTACCCTCTTATATGACATTTGGTATTCCTGCTCTTCAGCTTTGTCCATTAGAGGTTTTTCAGATTCTGATTTTGCGGGCTGTCGGTTAGATAGGAAGAGTACCTCAGGCACCTGTCACTTCCTAGGCACTTCTCTTGTATCTTGGTCTTCTAGGAAGCGGTCTTACATTGCACAATCCATCACTGGAAGCGGGTATGTAGTCTGCTTGCTAGTTGATGTAGTCAGATTTTGTGGATGACGTCCACTTTGAAAGATTATGGGTTAAACTTTGCTAGTGTTCCTATTTTCTATGATAACACTTCTGCTATTAATATTGCTAAAAACTCAGTGCAACATTCTAGGACTAAGCACATAGACATTCGCTTTCACTTCCTTAAAGATCATGTTGAAAAAGGTGATATTGTGATGCACTTCAGAGAGTCCAAGCTCAATTGGCGTATATTCTTACCAAGCCTTTAGATCAAACCGCATTTTCCTCCTTAAGAAGCGAGTTAGGTAATTTATCCTTATGGGTTGGTTTGAGGGGAGTTTGATCTTTTTCTTATCTTTCCTTGTTCTTTTTGATCTTTTATTGTTCTTTTTCTGAACTTAGTGATCTTTTCGAACTTTTTAGATTTTTAGGCTTTTTAATTGCATATCATTGTGTCATATTGCATTCATATGAAAACTTCAACAAGTGGTTACAACAAATGGTATGAAAAATCCAAAAAGATGCATTGTAATATAAGATTTTCTGCTTAGTTGTAAAAAAAATTGATGAAGCTTTGCCTATTACCCTTTAGAGCTTTTGTATTTCAATTCTTGCTCAATGTCATGTCTAGTTCTTTGACTTGCTAGAATTATCATGCTTTTATATGTGTAGCTAAGTCTTTGCTATATGAGCTAGAACCTCTTAAACAACTCAAACTAAGAAATTGCAATTTGTGGATGTTTTAGCGAGTTGCGCAATTAGTGCTCCTCTTGTGACATTGGCCCTGTCAGAATTGCCTTGTTAGCTCTTTGATCTAAAATTGACCATTAATTGAGCTTTTGTGTTCTTGAGATTCTAAAACTGCTCATGTGAAAAATGAAAATCAAGATTGTCTTATGCTTAAATTGTGCCAAACTATTCTTACGAGACTGCTTGTCAAATGACATGAACTTGGAGATAGTTTGATGAACCAGACGATCTCATGGGGACTGCTTGTCAGAAATGACATGAACCTCAAGATTTGTCGTCCTGGTAGAAGCTTAGAAAGAGTTTGTGGATGGCTCCTAGTCCAGGATCTTCTTTACTAAGATATACCTTTAATCAACTTTTAGTCGAAGCTTAGGATGAGTTTGTGGATGGCTCCTAGTCCAGGATCTTGTCACTAAGTTAGATCATTAGTCAACTTCAATATTCAATGCAAATGAGAAAATGTTGACAAATGGGCGCCATAAAATATTGAGCAAAATGATTCAATACGGACTTGATTGACTCTTAATGTGGTCTTTGTTAGATTTTTGATCTCACTTTGACATTTTGACATGGCCAATTTCACTTTAGGATCCCTGTTGATGAACTTGCTGAATTTGAAGCGTTGCTTAAATTTATCAAATCTACTGCTTTACTTTTGAGTCTTTGTGCTTAGCTTTGATATATATGTCTTACCATGATCTTGCTAGCTACTGTCAGCTTGATATGTCGTTTGTGCAATATTAGAGATACTAGTTTGTTCTTTTGGGTAATCTCCAAAGCTTCTTGTAATCAAAATTGAAAATTCAAAAAATGAAGCCACCCATTGCACTTCATGCATATTCCTCTTTATGCCTCTTTTGTTTCGCTTCTTTCTTTATTTTCTATTTGTTATCTCTGGATGAGAGGAAGGCGTGATTTCTTGATGAATCCATTGTCAAAGGGGGAGAAGATGTGTTAAATGAGAAGAGAAGATGTGTTAATTATTCTCTATTTCTTTATTGGGGGAGAAGATTGGGGGAGAAGTTTATACAAAGGGGAGAAACTGAAAATTTGAAATTTGATGATCATAGTGAGGGGGAGTTCTTGAGTTGCATTCTTATTGTCTTATTGAATATTCTGAACTTGAATTGCATTCTTTTATCCTCACAATGATCATAGGTCAATTGAACAATTGTTCTTTCATATGGACCTCATGTGAGAATTTTGACCCTTTTCTGGAAATCAAAGTTTTTATGCTTACTTTTGACTTGTCTCACATGCCTATACTATTATGATGCCAGCTTGGTCATGTTCATTGCTTTTTCTTGCTTATGGACCAAGTTGTGCCTTTGTGCGAAAACTGCGAGTAAACTCGTTTTCAAACCTCTTACTTACATTTTCTGGATAATTGCCAATGTGTTCATCAAGGGGGAGATTGTGGATTTCATGGGGATATGCTCTAGATCTTAGGATGATGTGACAATTGGCAATGGCGTTTACGGTTTGTAGTTTCACGTGTTTTCGACAAAGCTACTGTATTACGGATGGGCGGTCCGACCGGTCCTTGCACGGCGGTCCGATCGGTCCCAAATCGGTCGGACCGGCCATGTGGGGCGGTCGGACCGGCGATGACCAAAGTGGTCAAAATAAGTCGGGCCAAAATAGGTGTTGTAGGCAAGTGAGGGATCCCAATGCACTTGGTCTCATAATTTTGGAGTCTCCAAGAAGAAGTTCTATTGGATTTAAGTTTCGTAAGGTTTCGGTTTTGAGGTATGAAATTCGGCTAAGTCCTTGGTGGCGGTCCGACCGCTCACGAGGAAGCGGTCCGACCGGCTCACCCGAGCGGTCGACCGGTTTCTACTTGAACGCCGCCAACTTCGTGGCGATGTTGTTTTGTTAGGTCAAAGTCATTGGTATTGTGGCATATGATTTGCATGATGCATGTTTTGACTAACATGGGTCAAGTTGTGAAGAACTTGTTTCCGAATTCGTGTTTTCTTGTCTGTGGTTGTGCAGGTAGCTTGGTGGTCAACGACGGTCAATGGCGAGGAGAATCGGGACTAGACTTGAAGAGTTGAGGTCCAGAACGATCGACGATGCCGGGTGAGGTCAACGACTCAAGCGTGACACAAGATGGACAAGGGTGACCTATTGGCAAATCCATGACGCATGGTGAAGCGGTTTAGGTCAAAAGTTAAAGACGGCGCTTTGCGAAGCGTGCGTATGTGACCCGTTTGTTAGTGGGCCTTAACGGGAGCCCAATTAAGTCAAACCCTAAGAGTTTTAGGCCTCCACTATAAATAGGAGGAGGTGGTGGCTGCACCCCTCCCTCTCTCTCGCCTTTTTATGTTTCAAAACCCTAATTATCTTTAGGGGAGTTGAGGTGGAGGCAAGGGCTCTTGATGGTTTGTGGTGAATTTCGTGATCTTTGATTGTCCACTGATCCATGATGGTGTGGATGTAATCCAGCAACAATCACGAAATCAATCTATGCAAGGTTTGCTTGAGATAAGTCTCTTTTTGTTCTTGCTTTCAATTTCGTGTTTTTAGGGCTTTCTTTGATCCGCGAGTTTGTGATTGATTCCTTCATGTGAATTAGCTTGCTGTGATATGTGTGAATCTATCTAGCATCATCTTGATCATCAATCCCTCACGAACAAGCTTTAGGATCAAGTTTTTGTTCTTGCCCGGTTTTAGACCTTCTGTTAATCAATTGGCAATTGCTCAAGATCGTTCCAAGAATTATCATAATATTCGGTTGGAATAGGTCCTCAATAGCATATAGAAGGTGTGTGCAAAATTTCATAAAGATTGGAGTTGAGAATCAAAAGTTTCACCTAATTGCAACTTCGTCATCGGGATTTTTTTATCGCTGCGATCGGTTCGAGTCGGCGGTCGGACCGCCGTCATCACCGGTCGATCGATTTTGAGCGGTCCGACCGCCAAAGACAACGCCGGTCGATCGCCGGCCATCGGTCCGACCGATTGGTTCCAGCCGTCGACCGCCTGCGGCCGTGAGTCTTTGCAATCTTAGTTGATTTTTGTAGCATTGCTTAGGGTTAATTGATTCAATACTAGTCTTCCAACAGATCGGTATATTGATCTTCATAGCTTTCTAATAGCTACTGGAGTGAAATTGTATTGAGTTCATAATTGGTGAAAAAGTGAGCGTGCTCCTATTCACCCCCCTCTAGTCGCCTTTACGGTCCAACAGACCATATCACAGAAGGTTTATTCTACTAAATCGCATGTGATAGTTGCTTCTATAGCTAAAAATTATTCCCTTTTTCAGCTAGCCTTAGGAGTAAATATCACTGACTTATTTTTCACTTGTCAGTAATATTTTCATGTCATTATATCGAGACCGTTTGCATAGAAGACAGTAAGATAAACACGTTATTCAGTAAACATGTTCAACATAGACCTAAACTTCAACTCCAAACTGGATTTTCTTTATCATTTTTTGTATTTACATATGGCCAAACGGTGTGGCCAGTTACTTCTTACAAAAGATAGAAAAAACTAGAAATAAAAAAGATTAAGTTTTTTATAGAGGCCCAAGTAGCCTACTATCTCCATCTTCAAAACTTCGTAGGTGACATCGTCGACATCAGAGGGTTCATGACCAGCTCAGGTAACCCAAAACACGTCCAACCATTGATTCGATCGTTCGAGAGTTGGCCAAAGACGCTCCGACTGAAGAATCAAGTCGAATTTCTCCCATAGGCTCTCTTCTCTTGCTCGAGGGGTCTTGGCTTGGTAGACTCAATAGCCCGTCGCCTCGATGTAGCATTCCCAGTGACGGTAATTCTCTTGGAGACATGCAATGTTATTCTGGAGGACTACGTCGATGGCAAGATTAGCTCGCCGGAAGCTGCAGACCACCCGGAAGACACGATGGAGGAGGTCGTCTAGACGGTGGAATATCGTTGTCACGTGCCCCGACATAACCACTCTCGGAGGAGGGAGAACATTATTGGCACAATGTCCTTCCATAGCATCCGCGAGTGTACGGCCGAAGTGGTACTCGTACAGGATGGCCATCAATGCCAGCGACATGGAAAAAGAGTAGGGAGCCATTTCTTGAAAATTGTTTGTGCTTGAGAGTAGAGCGATGTGGGGATTCATCTTCGGTGGCGAATGATCATTTTTATAAAACAAGGAATAAATTCAGCGCATGAGAGGAAGAGACGCATCGGGGACGAGACGAAGAGACGCATCGGGGAGCCGAAGCCGCATTGATGCGTTTAAGAGATATATATCACAGACACTTTCAACCAGAAACCGTCTGTAATATGTAAATATAACATACTTTTTTTTAATAAGAATCGTCTGTGAACTATCATAGACAGAATTAAAAACCGTCGTGCACGCCTACAATTATCACAGACGGTTCTTATTAAAAAAAGTCTGTGATAATTATGTATCACAGACGGTTCTAGCCATGCTAGTAACATAGACGGCCGCACTTGTAAAACTGTCTATGATAATTACAACACTAACGGATTCTGGGGAACCATCTGTGATGAGACGTTCAGTGCAGCCTTCTCTGCAGTAGTGCTTGTGCTATTCCTTTGAAACCAGAGGGAATTTTTGTTTTTTCCTTTGACAAGTGCATATTCCTATAGGATTGAGATTCATGTGTTTTTCCTTTGATTTTCTTTCAAACCAAAGAGGCCCTAAGATGAGATGACATTTGAAAAATAAAAGCATACCAAAACAAAGGCAAACTATTGTGATTGTCATTTGAAATTATTTCCTTCTGTCAGAGAGAAGTAGAAAATCAATTTATCACGGTGCATGCATGTAGGACCATAACAGCGCTGTGAATTTTAGTTTGGAATGACAACATGCACATGTTGTTCAAATGAAAACCACCTTTTTTTTAGGAAACGACAAGAATGTCGTTATTGCATTAAAGAGAGTAGTAAAAAAGCACAAGAAGGGATAACACAAAGAAAATAGAGAGATAACAAAAAGAAAAAGAAAATTCTCGCTGATGAAGTTTGTTGACTAGTCAAATTATCTGGACATGCCTTTATTCCAAAGTAATTTGGATCCTCTACTGGGCCTGAATTAGCTTGCGGGCCCCAAGATTAATTATGTAGTCAGAAGGTAGGCCCAAGGACCTTTCCTTCCAGGACCTCTCTCCTAAAGAGGATTCTTCGGACCACCCCAGGGCCTCTCTCCTAAGACCACCCCAGGACCTCTCTCCTGAAGAGGATTCTTCGAACCACCCCAGGACCTCTCTCCAATAGAGGAGGTCCTCAAAGGCGGTTGCCCACGTGTAGTTAATTACAACCCACGTGAAGAAGGTATCAACTGTTACATCTGAAGACACAGTGGTTATCATGAAGGGACACGATGATTGGCTAAAGGGAGGCGACCATTGATGCGAAGAGGCGCTACTACAATCAACTGCCTACGCTTGTAGAGTTATAAAATCCTGGCCTATGTGCCATTGTAAAGATAAAATCTGATCCAAACCCTAATCCATGTGTATTCATAGTCATTTTCCCTGTAATCAGAGCATACTCCTTGCAATATACATTACTGCTTCGAGTCCTTTGGCGAATAGACAACAATCTCCATTTCCTTTTCTAATTTTGTTTGTCCGTTCTGTGATGAAAGTTTCAGACGTCGACAACTGGCGTCGACCGTGGGGAGCGCCGTCATCATCTTCGCCGACTCAGTTCTGGTAATGTGTCCCGTGTTTTGTTCATGAATCAAAACTTGCCTGCATGGAGGGAAGAAAGCATCCTCGACGTTTCCAACTACGATGATGGCATGGAGGATAACTTTGTCCTTGTATCTGACAACACCCATGGTTCCTCCGAGGCCATTATCGAGGCACCGTCGTCTATCGAGTCCGCACCCGCTGGCTCTACACCGCCGTACCTTCGTCCACAAGCGTCACCATGGACGAGTACTATCCCGAGCCTGTCTCCCTTAGCTTGCTGGGCCCAAGATTAATTACGTAGTCAGAAGGTAGGCCCAAGGACCTTTCCTTCCTGGACCTCTCTCCTGAAGAGGATTCTTCGGACCACCCGGCCAGGACCTCTCTCCAATGGAGGAGGTCTTCAAAGTGGTTGCCCACGTGTAGTTAATACAACCCACGTGAAGAAGGTATCAACCGTTACATCTGAAGACACAACGGTCATCATGAAGGGATGCGATGATTGGCTAAAAGGACGCGGCCATTGATGTGAAGAGATGCTACTACAGTCAACCGCCGACGCTTGTAAAGTTATAAAAGCCCAGCCTATGTGCCATTGTAAAGATAGAATTTGATCCAAGCCCTAATCCACGTGTATTCATTGTCATTTTTCCTATAATCAGAGCGTACCCTTTGCAATATACATTACCGCTTCGAGTCCTTTGGCGAATAGATAATAATCTCCATTTCTTTTTATAATTTTGTTTGTCGGTTCTATGGTGAGAGTTCCAGACATCGACACTAGCTTATGTCGGTCCTCTGGCTTAAGTATCGTCCCCGCCTTGTAGATAGATCTGTAGCTTGGTCGCCCCACTTTGCATCCATACCCAGACCTCTTCTTTGATGATTGCCAGCAACTCTGTTGGGGTATGTCTGAGATGTTGAAAGATCGATCTATTTCTTTCTTTCCAAATGTGCCAGAGGGTAAGAAATATCAATGAGGCTTGGCCTTTTTTATGGTTGCCATCTCCAGAATGGAAGATGTCGGTCCACCAGTCAACCATTTTTAGCCGAGTTGTCCATTGCGAGGGGTTTAGATTAGCTTGTTGCACCCAGGTTGCCACTAAAGACCAGATATGTATGGCATAAGAATATTTCACGAATAGGTGCATAGTTGTTTATGGGTTATTTGTACATAGCGGAAATCAGTGATTATTTTGCATATGGCGGCGGGTTAGGACATCTACTGTCGGTAATCGGTGCTGAATGAGAATCCATGCAATTGTTTTAGCACTTTTGTGGTGCCCAGATGTTCCAAATTATCTTTTGGAATGGCGCCTCCATCGCCCCCAAGAATTGCACATCATATGCTGACTTGCTTAGTAGTCGCCAAAGTTGTCAACTTCCAAGATATGTCATCCCCGTTTAGAGATAGTGTGACTTGACCCCGTTTAGAGATAGTGTGACTTGACGAACCATGGTATAAATTTTGACAGTCCTACATTAGATGCATAGTAATTCTTCTCCTCTGGTCAACTATCCATTTTTCTCCGTGCATTGCGTCCTGCACTGTTTGATTTTTCCTAGTCGCAATGCGAAATAGTCCCGAGGCCAGCTCTTTCAGTGGCCTTGTACCTAGCCACTTGTCCTTCCAAAACATTGCTTTATCACCATTGCCAATGCTTATCGTTGTAGATGCCCGAAACAAAGCCTGGTCTGTCTCTGTTATCGGCAGCGGCATCCCATTCCACTGCTTTTCCGGTGCCTTCCATTGGTACCAAAGCAATCGAAGGCGAAGTGCACGACTAAAAGGTTCGAGGGCCAATACCCCTAGTTCGCCAAACTTTTTTGGAGGACACACCATGCTCCAATTTACCCAGCACTTCGCTCCAGAGCAGGTGTCCTCTCCAGTCCAGAACCAAGCTCTTCGCCGCGGTCTATTTGCTTTATGACCCATGCCGGCAGCTCTGTAGCTGTTTGATGGTAGATTGGTATGGCTGTGATGATCGCATTTAGCACCACAAGCCGCCCTGCTCGGGATAGCATATTCCTGTTATATCTGCTTAATCTAGCTTGAACCTTGTCCAGTAGAGGTTATAACAATATCTTCCCTGGTTTGCGGCGGGAGAGTGGCAGACCAGGATAGTTTTAAGGCATCGAGTTGCTGGAAAGTTTTCCAATATTGCATTTAGTTGAAGTGATTGACATTGGATTAGTATGACCGCACTTTTGGGGATATTGTATCCACGTCGGTTTGAACACCACCTTTGTATTTCGTTAGTTTGGCGGTCGACTTGGCGGCAACATTGAGATGCACACGAGCGGGCAGGTCCCAATAATCTGTACATGCGTGGGGTTATGAGCCTATCATGCCCCAGTCAATCGACCCATGTGTGTCGCCCATGTGAGCCTGGACGAAGTCTAGGAATTTGGAATCTGCTAACATGCATGGGCTGCCCTCTTTAACAGTTAGCACTGCCTTTTTCTTTTCTTTCTTTTTTCGCAGGCATGAACATCCAGCTCGATCAGGTTGTAGCACCTACAAAACAAGAGGATCTGTTTCTTCTAAAAAGAAGCAAAAAGATTCCGTTGTGTTTCTGAAATCTCGGGAAAAAATGTTTTCTGGATTATGTATTGAATCAACCGATTGCTAAGTGGTTACTAACAATTATTGGACAGTAGCAGCACTATATAGCACTATAACCAAACTATATATATATATATATTGTGCAAAAAATATATATTATGAGGTATATGTCACCTATAGTTCGCATACTAGAAATCTCCTATAACAAACCGTTAGTCAGGAACGCCGTACTTGCATCTTTTCAATTTGTTGATTGCTCTTCTATATGTGATTGATTTTGTTGGTCGATTCCCTCTTTGGTTTGCACGTGGCTCTCAGCTAATAATTATGTCAGAATGGTTCACGAGTGAAGCACTAACCCAATAAAAATGGCGAGCTCGGTCTTAAGATTCCGGTACATACGCCTCATGAATACCATTTATTTACTTGGCAGGAAACTTCATAGCGACATCCTACACGTACAGAACATGCACAAAAAATACCGTACTCACCAACCAAGTCAACTAACGGAGCAACAGTACGTGCCAAGTTGGCTGTAATTAGTTTGGAAGCCAAGTTGATCAGTAGGCGGACGGGATCGATCACACGCTTCGGTAGATGTGGATCGTAGCGAGGTGCCAGATGAGCGCCAAATCAGCAAGAACACCTCCGTTTTATTTGCCAATCAGGACGCTAATTTAATCGCCAAATCGATTCCTAACCAGACGCAGCACGAGGCATGCGGATGCAAGTCCGCACATGGATCATGGATGCATGCACAAAAGTCAATGCCCTTGCCCCTTGGGAGCCAGGAACTGTCAGATCCACAGCAATATAGCACAGGCCCGTGTGTCCTTACAAATTTACAAGTTACAATCGCACTAGTAGATCAGCGGGAAGTAACTGGTGAACATACATACTGCATGGAAAAATAATGTTTTCCCATACGATACCTTCTCCGAGCATGCGTTAGGCCAAGGGCTATATAAAGCGGTGGCTTCTTCCTCTCGAGTCTCGTCATAAGGTGTGTAGCTTTGAGTCTTTCTGCCTTGCAAATTAAAACAACAGCTAGCACCGGCCAAGTCCTCCCACGTACGTGCAGGTCTTCTTGCTCTTGCTGTTAGCTTCAAGATGTCGCAGAGGGCGGGCAGGCACCAGAGGAGGGCGTCCCAGAGCGTGTTCGTGCTGCCGGAGAACTTCGCCAGCCTCGAGGACGTGTCGGCGGACGGCGGCGGCGAGCAGCGGAAGCCCGCAACGGCGGAGGCCTCCGAGCAGCAGCCGGCGAGGCAGGCGGGGCGCCACCGGCGGGCAATGTCGATGGCCGTGGCCTCCAGGGACCTGGAGATGATCACGGAGGACATTGCAAGCTACAAGTACGGTGCTTAGTTAGAAGTGTAGTTTCATGCTTTTACGTGTTCAGTTCCTCCGGTGGCTCTTGGGGTTAGGAGCAGGAAGGCGCGGCGGTCTTTCGAATCTGGTATCCCTTGTTTTGTATGCCGTTTGGTTGTTTCTGTGCTGTTTTCCTGCTTCTCTAAATGTGTACCTGCTTTCTTGTAACAACAAGTGAAATCTCGCTTGGAACAATTCCAAACTCTGAAATCGAATCGATCGAGACCAGGCGAGAGAGAGAGAGAGAGAGAGAGAGAGATACCACCCAACATTCACTCATTCGCCCGTGTTATGCTAGCCAGCCAGGCCTAGCTTGTCCCGTGCACCTGAACACGGTAGTTGGTGCACACCCCTTTGTGTCCGTTACTGTTGGACCATGTTATCAACTAAAGGATATGAGCTCACTTTTTTCCTTTATGATATTCTATTCTTTTTTTCTTCATTTCAATAGCTATATCAAGCAATGAAGATAAAATCATAGCAAAAGAATTGAATAGAAAACAACAAACTCAACCATCAATTCCCCTCGGCCGGTTTGACCGCCATGTAACTGGCGGTCTAACCTCTCCTCAGTCTGCAGGCAGAAAATCAACGTGATTTTGAATACACAAAATGGCATAGCTTTTGATTTACAAATCCAAATCACTTGAAATTTCATACACAACTCAATAAGAAGAGTAGGAATATATTCCAATTTAAGATATAGACAATCATAACTAAGATTCCAACAGTTTATTGTTTGAGTGCAAATGATGAAATCGAGCAGAGCTTCGCCTCTCCCATGTGTAGTGTTGTGGTGATGGTGGTGAATCGGCATTGTTTCGGTTGGGGAAGAAGACAGCGCCCTCTTTTGTCCTTGGCGTCCTCCTCCATCTTCGGCTACGACGTCCTACTCCACCTGGTCATGGGTCCACGCGGTGGCCTCCCTTGGCCGCGATGGCCTGCTCACAGCCAGAGGAAGCTGTGTGCGACAGAGAAGAGGGAGTAAGATGAAGAAGACGGCGACAAGAACAAAATGATATTTTCACGGTCAATTCATAGCTTGACTGGTCAATGATGTTATATAAGGGTATGATTTTGAGTTTGCAGTGGTATATATGAAAGAGGGGTCATTTTGCAATTGCAGACGGCGGATCACAAAATTTATAGCGGCATGTAAAAAATTTGCGGATGGAGTATCCACGTGATCCGCACATTATTCGCCTCGTCAAGTGGTCCTGCACGCCCACCATCCATCAGACCAGCACAGAGACGCAGCAGTCAGCCAGTCACTGCTTCCATTTCATGCTACCGATGGAAACGAGCAGGATCATTCTCTGCTGGCAAAATCACTGAGCTATCCAGTTGTTGCTGCTTTACCAACGGGGCCTACCGGCCGGAGCCTAGCAGGGACAGACTTGTGGTGGCTGCCGGTGATGAGGGTCGCCTGTGCTATTGGAGTCGGAGCTAGCTCGTCCATGCCGCTGGGGCCGAAGCTAGCTCGTCTGTGCCCCCAGGGCAAGATTCTAGCTTGTCCGTTGCTTTGGGGCCGGACTCACCCCCTCCTCTGGCCGTCCGATGTTTTATAATTTCATATGAATTTTTTTTAGCTGGGCGCATGATTTCATGTGGCAATATGCACATAATGTATACAAATACATACGCACATAATGTATAGAATGTAATTGTTGGAAGTTGTTTTCAAACAACAAGTTGTGTCTCTTCATGAAAGGATGCATTTGAAGAGTCGTGTCTCTTCATTTCACATCTTTTCACGGGAGGGTGCATTCGAAGAGCCGCGTCTCTTCATTTCACATCCTTTCAAAGTCTATATAAGGAGACGTCATTCAGATTTTGAGAGACACTTCATAATCTCACTCATTCTCTTGTTCTGTTCATGACGTGTTTTCACTTTGCTTTGGTACAAACTTCGTCTAGATTTATCTTATCCTACTAGCTTATTTGCAGTAGATCCTCTAAACATTTTAATAGGGTGCAAATAATCGCTTTAGGAAAGCGCTTCTGGTGTGATTCAAGCCTTTTACTCCACAAAATTCTCAATAATCTAAAGCGATTATTATGGAGTCAGAGGCGCTTCCGCCATCAAGTTCATGAATCAAGACATGGTGCAACTTGATCGTTTCGACGGCACGAACTTCACCAGCTGGCAGGACAAGCTGAAGTTCTTCCTCACGACCATGAAGCTCTACTACATTCTTGATCCAAATTTTTCCTGTATCGGCGCGAGGAGAACGACAAGCGAGCGAACGCAAGACAGATAGAACAAAGAGGAACGAGGATGATCTGATGTGCCGTGGACATATTCTCAACACCCTCTCCGACCGTCTGTATGATCTCTACACCGACACGCCGTCGGCAATAGACATCTGGAATGCTCTGGAGAGCAAATACAAAGCAGAGGAGGAAGGTACAAAGAAGTTCCTTATCTCTAGGTACTTTAAAATGAATGATGATAAATCCCTTCTTTCTCAAGTACATGAGTTACAAGTGATAGTGAATAAACTGAAGGTGGCAAAGATTGATATTCCTGAAGTTTTTCAGGTTGGTGCAATTGTTGCGAAATTGCCACCAACTTGGAGTAACTATAGGAAAAGATTTCTGCATAATTCCGATGATCTTTCCTTGGAACAAATTCAAAAACACCTTCGAATCGAAGAGGAATCGAGGGTAAGAGAAAAATGACAAATATCAATCTTAACTCCGGTTCCTCTAAGGCAAATGTTGTAAGTGATAGTAAGCCTAACAAGAAAGGTGGAAATAAAGGTTTTCATATTAGACCCAAGAAAAACAAAGGTGCTTTTAAGAAGAAAAGTGCAGAAAGAAAAAGTTGCTATGTTTGTGGCAAGAACATACATTTTGCTCATGATTGTAGGCATCGCAAGGGTGCAAATAACAAAAATGCAGCATGTGCAACTAAAATGGATGATGATGAGATCATCGCTGCTGTGAGTGAAGTCATGACGGTACAAGGTAAAGTTACTGGATGGTGGTATGATACATGTGCCACTGTTCATGTTTCCTATGATAAGTCTTTATTCAAGACTTATGTTGACGCAACCGATGTATAAGAAATACAGATGAGAAATGAAAATTGGTCTAAAGTGCATGGGAAAGGAAGCATCGAACTGAACTTCACTTCTGGAAAGAAGATTACGCTGGTAAACGTTCTTCATGTGCCAGATATGAACAAGAACCTCATAAGTGATGATCTTCTTGGGAAGCTGGGTATCAAAACTGTGTATGAATCGGCCAAGTTAATATTGACCCGTGGTGGTGTTTTTGTAGGAAAGAGGTATTCATATAATGGGATGATAAAACTATGTACTGTTGACAATACTGATGCTGCAACAATAAATAAATCTCTATTCTGCTTATATGCTTGACTCTGTTTCATTATGGCATGATAGATTAGCACATGTTGGTATATGCGCTATGAAAAGGTTTGTTAAACATGGTTTGATTTCTTATAAAATTGATGATTTTAATAAATGTGAAATTTGTGTTAAATCAAAGATGGTTAAAAAACCTTTTCATAGTGTAGATGGTTAAAAAGCTTTCCATAGTGTAGAAAGAAGTTCTAACTTGTTAAATCTTGTACATTCAGATATATGTGAACTTAATGGCATATTAACTAGAGGTGGAAATAGATATTTCATTACTTTTATTGATGATTGCTCTAGATATTCTTATGTTTTTTGCTGAAACATAAAGACGATGCCTTTGGTGTTTTCAAGTTTACAAAACAGAAGTGGAAAATCAATTAGGTCGGAAAATCAAAATTATAAGAAGTGACAGGGGTGGAGAATATTTTGGAAATATATTTGATGTATTCTATGAAGAGAATGATATTATCCACCAAAGTTCTGCTCCAAGAACACCACAACAAAATAGTTTGGTAGAGCGTAAAAATAGAACTTTTCTTGAGATGATAAATGCTATGTTGATACATTCAGAGTTATTTTTTAGTCTTTGGGGTGAAGCATTACTTACTGCTTCTTATATTCTAAATAGAATTCTTTTAAAGCAAAGTCAAGTTTCTCCATTGAGATATGGAAGGAAGAAAGTCTGTAATTAGGTATTTTAAAGTGTGGGGGTGTCTTGCTTACTACAAGAACCTTGATCTTATACGGACCAAGTTGGGTCCAAGAGGATTAAAGAGTGCTTTTGTAGGCTATGCCGCAAACAGCAAAGTTTATAGGTTTTTAAATCTGGAGTCCAATATAATTGTTGAATCCAGAGATGTGGAGTTTTTTGAGAATTTAACTACTACAGGTAAAACTTCTCAAAACCTTAGAGATTCTTAAAAGGAGAATATCTTAAAGGGTGTTGAACATCAACAAAATTTAAAAAACTCTCAAGAGTGGAATTCTTCTGAAATTGTTGGGCAACAACAAAATTTAAACAACTCTCAAGAGGAGAATTCTTCTGAAATTATTGAACAAAAACAAAATTTAAACAATTATCAAGAGGAGAATTCTTCTGAAATTGTTGAACAACAACTTGAGGTTCGGAAGAGTAAACGTGCTCGTAAAGCTAAGGTCTTAGGACCAGCCGAAATAAATTCTCAGCGTATTTCCTTATTTCTGCTTGAAGGAAATAGAGATAATTTTATTCGAAAGGTACCTCTTATTCTTCAAGTGGAAGATGATCCTAGCACTTATAATGAAGCAGTGAATTGTAGAGACTCAGTTTTCTAAAAAGAAGCCATTCAAGATGAAATGGATTCTATAATATCTAACCAAACTTGGAGGATTGTCGATTTACGACAGGGGTCTAAAACAATTGAATCCAAGTGGGTATTTAGAAGAAAGTATCATGCAGATGATACACTAAATACTTACAAGGCTAGATTAGTAGCCAAAAGATTTTGGCAAAAAGAAGGAATTGACTATTTTGACACTTATGCACCGGTAGCAAGAATAACTACAATAAGAATATTATTTGCTCTTGCTTCGTTGCATAACTTACATGTTCATCAGATGGATGCCAAAACATCATTTCTAAATGGAGATCTCGATGAGGAGATTTACATGGAACAACCCGAAGGTTTTGTTCTACCTGGAAATGAACAAAAAGTATGTAGACTTGTCAAGTCTTTATATGGACTAAAACAAGCGCCTAAGAAGTGGCATGAAAATTTTGATTCAGCTACACTTTCAAACGAATTTATTCACAACATTTCTGATAAATGTTTATACTGTAAAGTTATGAGAAATACTGTGATTTTTGTGTGCCTTTATGTTGATGATATGTTGATCATTAGCGATAATTCCAAAGAAATAACAGAAATAAAGAGATTTGTGATTTCTTTTTTCCAAATGAAAGATCTTGGAAAAGTAGACACTATTTTGGGCATCAAAGTGAAACAAAATAGTGGTGGTTTTGAATTTAGTCAATCTCATTACGTAGATAAAATTATTGATAAGTTCAAACATCTAAACTTTAAAGAAGTAAACACCCCATTTGATTCAAGTGTAAAACTTGAAAATAATGGAGGAAGAGCAGTGGCTCAACTTGAATATGCAATTGCTATTGGTTGTCTGATGTACTTAATGCAATGTATAAGTCCCCAGTGTTGAGAATTTGAAAGTAATTAGGGAGTTTTTGGATATCTTAACAAAACCAAAAATCTAAGTCTAAATTATACAAGATTTCCCACTGTCTTAGAAGGATATTCTGATGCAACTTGGATATCAAGTGTTGGAGATAACAAATCCACAACAGGATGGGTATTTACATTAGCCAGTGGGGCTAGGGATGGCAATCGGGCGCGGCGGGTACGGGTAGTGCTCGCCCATACCCGTACCTGCGACCCCGAATTCCCCCCATGGGTATACCCGCGAAGGACGACGGGCGAAAAACCTCGCCCATACCGTCGCCGCGCCGCCGCGGCATACCGTTATACCGCGAATAATGCATCACCGCCCGTGGGTACCCATCGCCCGCGTACATGCTCGTTACCCATGAGCAATGCATACATCAAGTTCATCATAATTCACACATCAATGGTGCATCATGCATTCAACAACTAATAAAGTTCATCACAATTCACATATCATGTTCGACAAGACAACTAAGCAAGTTTAACAAATAAAATACAAATACAAATTGACATAGTTTCTTACACATGTGGGTAGATCACGGGTAATCCAGCGAAGCGGAGTGCAGTGGAGCTTACCCATACCCATACGGGACCCAAATATGCAAATCGGACCCTCTGTATTCTCGCACTAGTCCAGGATCACGCTAGTGCACACAAAGTGTCAACATTGATGAAATATCTCATCCATACAACGAATATAAGAATAAACGAGTACCTTTAAATAACAAATAACTGTTGGGACCTTACGGTCGAGTTTTACATTTATTAAGCCATGCAAGGCTGACAATAAAGAAATAAACTGCAATGAAGCGAAATAAACTCGGTGGCTCCCATCAATTTACCACGAGCAACCGATCGGGATCAAGACCCTAACGCTCAACCTTCGTAGAACTCTTCTTCAAAAGCGGTGACGACTCTTCCACTACGTTGATTTGTTTAGCAAGAGTGACTACACACCGTACTCGCAAGTCATACCACGAATGCAATTTATAGATGATGGCTTATTCCAAAGGAATGGCTTACGTGGTTGTTTTGCGAAAAATGCAACATTTGCAATTGAATACAAATAATAGATTGAAAGCATAATTCAAAACAAATAGACAATAATAAGTTAACAATTGATTTCACAAAGTACACATAGTCTAATCAAGTTCTTTCACACAATTTGAACAAGTTATCTCACACAAATTGACCCTTCCCAATTGTTTTATGAAAATCTACCCTCGTGTGAAATTCAGAGCATGTCCATAACCGAGGACGCGGCTATTCGAATAGATTGGTTTAAACACTCTGCGAGGTCAGACACTTTACCCACGATACAACCAAAGTGTAGCTAGCACTGACCATAACAAAACATTTGAAACTTCATCTCAAACAATGACACTCTGGTGTGCTTTATCGCTAGTCCAATTTGTACACACACACCCTTGGAACGACACACACCATTGGACGGGGATGCGTGAACAAATCCGCGATGTGACATATCACACCTCCACCCCATCACACGCCTTAAATACAACTGAGTTGTCAATGTCAAGACTCCATAACTTACTAAGTCGAGGCCCAACCCATACTAGGCATGTGGTCGTCTGATGAAGGCCAGTTCAATGGCGCACAAAGTTAAGTCCTTAATTGACCAAGGCAAGACTTCGATTTTAACCCAAATCACAAAATTTAAAAGCACAGCTCCACCATTCACAGAATCCACCACTTGCCTCAGTCTAAATCTTTTCCCACCCTGTTGATTAAGTGCAACACATGCCATCAACGAGTAATAGCACACAGCACACACAGTTTCCTCACACAGTTCCATAATCACTTAGTCAGGTTTATAATTGCATCTCACATGGAATGATGACTCGTGGCATGGCTAAGCAGTCTAATCGTATCTAACCAACCCACGTTGGTGCTACGATAATACCAACTAATAATGAACCAACCTAGGGTGACAAAAGATCATGGCATACAATAGACAAGGTGGCATAACAATTTGGATTAATAACTACACCCAAAAGCATTTAAATAAATACTTGAAATAGAATGCAATACATTGAAACAAAGTATTTTGAAAAACTGGGTTCAATATGATCAAAGGTATAACTTGCCTTGAAATAGATCTAGATATTGGTCTTGGTCTTGAGGTGCTCCTTCTTCTGCAAAGTTCCCCGAAGTATCGACGTCTACTCGCAAATGAGACAAAAGAAACAAAAATAAATAAATAACAGAGGCAAAACAACTCCAAAAATTCAAATAAAATTCACCATTAAATAGATCTTAATTTTATATGAATTTACAAATTTGAATGGGCTCAATTGGAGTTCGGATGCAAAAGATATGGGCTTTGGAAGATTTGAAAATCAATTAAACCCTACTTTGGATTTTCTTGAATTTCCCGAATTATTTTTATAAAGGAAAATTGGATTAATGACGTCGGCTGACGTCAGCGATGAATTTCCACCGAAAAATAAAAGAAAAGAAACAAAATTACCGATCGACAGTGGGACCCATTGTCGATGGCTCGATCTGCCGCCAAGACCGTAGATTCTGGCTCACCGGGTTGGCTTGGGAGGAAATCGGGCGCCACGTGGGCTCGTGACACGCAGCGCCACACGGACGAGGAGCCGAGATGGTCTTGGCGTGGATGCCGACTTCATTGCTAATCCAAAGACGAACACGGTCAGCAGAGGAGACTTGGCCGCGATCGGACAACGGCGGTGACGCGAAGCGGTGGCGAAGCGTGGTGATGAGCACAAAATGGGTTCTTTGGGAACACAATGGATCTGCTGGGTGGTGGCGGTGCTTGGCAAAGAATGGCTCACCGGCGGCGATATAATGGCGGCGGCGGTTGTCGGACAAAACCGCAACAAAAACGAAGCTCCACAGGGCCTCGGCGACCAGCGCAAAATGTAGCCCTTGCAAATGCGGACTGAGGCGGTGGAATCACGGCCGGGGACGGAGTGTCGACAGCGAATGCGGCGGCGAGTAGCTTTGGCGTCGGCGGTCTTTCGATGATCTGCGGTACAACGAAGACGATCCGGGCGGCGCCTTAGGGTTTTGGAGGAGAGCGGAGGCGAAGAATCGTGCAAGGCTTGGGCTTTAAATAGCCGGGCGGCGCGTCGTGGAAAAAACGGCGCGGCGATTGCGGACGTCGCGAGCTCGGACTCCGAGTCCTACTCGAAGACGAAGGTGGCGTGATGGCGGCGGCCCACCGATTAGCGGAAGAAAAAGCAGGCGCGGCCGGGCTTGCGGGGCCACCAGCCGAGGCGAGCGGCGCGAAGCTGCGTAGCCGTCGCGATGGGAATCCGACTACCGGGAGTGAGCGGCGAAGTTCGGGCCGAGGCGCGGCGCGACGCGGGAGTTGGGCCTGATTGAAATAGTGACTGGGTTTCGGCCCAATTACTGTTCCGAGGAAAATAAATAGATTTTTCTTTTTAATAAATCCAGAAAATACAAATAGTAATTAGAAAATAGCAAATGACTTTGGAAAAATTCCAGAAAATTCTATAAAATATATCCAAGCATATAGAATCTAGATAAAATAGTTTTGACAATTGTTGATGTTGGAATTAAGCACATTAAATCAGTTTGTCCTTAAAGTCCATATTAAGCTTTTTAATTTAATATTAAAATAAATCCAAATGGTGAATTTTCTTACTACCATTATTAAAAGATTTTTAAAGCTCTGAAAATTGGGATGTTACAATACCCATACCCGTTTACCCGATGGGTAAGGAATCGGGCACAATTGCCATCCCTAAGTGGGGCTATCTCTTGGAAATCCAAGAAACAAACTTGTATTGCTCATTCCACTATGGAATCTGAATTTTTGGCTCTTGCTTCGGTAGGACAAGAAGCTGAATGGTTAAGGGATCTTCTTTTAGAAATTCCATTGGAACATGAAAATGTATCGACACTGTCAATACATTGTGATAGCCAGGCTACTTTAGCTAGAGTGTACAGTGAAGTATACAATGGTAAGTCTAGACATATGAGTCTAAGACATGATTATGTGAGGAAATTAATCAAGGATGGAATAGTTTCTTTATTATATGTGAGAACAAATGTTAATCTTCCTGATCCCTTTACTAAACCTCTCACAAGAAACTTGGTAAAAAATACTTCCTTGCGAATGAGACTTAAACTCAATAATAAATCCATTAACAATGGCAACCCAACCTAACACTAGTAATTAACTAGTTTTACGGTTCAAAGGGTAACAACAAGTTGTGATGCGGATGATTCAACATTTATATAATTGTAAAATGTTGGCTGTTACATTTTGAGTGTTGAGTATTTTACTCTTAATGAGATTCAGTCGTTGAGGACAAGTATCTGTAAGTAACAATGATACTGGAAGAATTTCGCCTATATGAAAAATGAGATGGTGCCGTCTCTAAATGGGAGTAGAGTTTCTCTCATAATTTTTTCATGAATATAGGATGAGCACATGGCCATTATAATGCTAAGTGTGTTTTTGTAGGCAGAACGTTGTAAAGAATATATATAATGCATGATCGGTTTTGATATCAGGAATAATTGGTTCAAAGCTTTTATCTTACCTTTAATTTCCTCAAAACTTTGTTGTGCATTTACTAAGGTTAGATTCAAATCGAAAGATACCTAACTGTATTAATATTCTTTTATTACCGTGTATGAACTTGTTTATTTGAAAACAAGTGGGGGATTGTTGGAAGTTGTTTTCAAACAAGTTGTGTCTCTTCATGAAAGGATGCATTCGAAGAGTCGTGTCTCTTCATTTCGCATCTTTTCACGAAAGGGTGCATTCGAAGAGTCACGTCTCTTCATTTCGCATACTATCAAACTCTATATAAGGAGACGTCCTTCAGATTTTTAGAGGCACTTCATAATCTCATTCTCTTGTTCTGTTCACGATATGTTTTCACTTTACTTTGGTGCAAACTTCATCTAGACTTGTCTTATCCTACTAGCTTATTTGCAGTTGTCCCTCGAAATATTTTAACAGAGTGCAAATAATTGCTTTAGGAAAGCGCTTCTGGCGTGATTCAAGCCTTCTACTCCATAAAATTCCCAACAATAATCACACACGGGCTACAATATAGCTCACTCGTCTGAGCCACTATCTGCTCGTTCAGTCTGCGTTTGCGTGCGTGTCTTGGTCTTGCATTGAGTATGTCCCGTGGGGTACGTCAACCAGTCTGGAGAGAACGTCTCTGTTCGAAGAACGTACAGAGACTGTGAGTGGGTGGAGGTGTTTTAGCAAGCTGACTCTAGCCAAGCTGAGTATGTCCAGCGTTAATGTCGTCTAGCTGAGTCATGCCAAACTGGCTAACATTCTGCCATCATATCTGTAATAAACGTCTGCATGAATCCACCCCCGATGCCACGCCCCCAAGTACGATGTATGAACAACCCTCAGAGAGGACAAGCTCTGGCCTTGATCATATAATGTACCAGACTACTAGCGACCCCGGGTTAGGCGAGCTCTGATCTTGGTACGGAACTTCATACTGGTCATGATTATGATGAGCATAGACTAGGGCTAGGCGCCCTGGGTGGTACGCTTTAAATCTCGATGCCTTGTAGGCCTCCCTAGTAGTAGCTGGGATGACCGCATCCTCATCGGTTGATTTGTCATCACCCACATGTTCAACTGAAGGCTGCAAGATAGAATGATGTTAAACGGAATCAATAATCAGGATCTAACATGAATATCACTTATCTCCCCCGATGTGCAGTACGAATGACCTACAGGGAGTGCTCGGACGACCGCCAGTCCGAGTAGGCCGTGCAAACGTTGATCGCAATAGTGATGCATCCCGACGGACGTGCGGCTAGAAGACGAGATGATGTTAGCATAACCTAAGATATAATAAATAATCAGGACGTAAAGTGAATATAACTTACCTCTCCGATCTGTAGTACGGATGACCGACAGGGAGCGCTAGGACGCCACCAGTCTCACTAGGCTGTGCTGACCTATGAGGTGAGCACGGTCGGTGCACTCGATGCGTAGCATAAGCACGTCGTCTCTTGACCGACTGCAACTCATGTTCTTGACGATTTCTTGGACTCCTCGAAGATGGACTTGAGAGTCTCGAGAAGCCCCTGAAACGGTGTGATTTGGGCTGTGGATGGTAGATCCGGATGCGCGTGAGATCCTCTAGACCCGGTCGAACTGTAGTGACAAACAACAATTGTTCAATACCAAACAGTAAAAATATCATGAATGAAGCGAGTATAGGATGTGAGTATTTTACAGTGTCGTGATGCCACGAAGCCCTATGTCGATCGAATGAGTGATGAAACATCTTCTAGTGCATAACCTACTTCGGACGCTCTGGCGGAGGATAGGTGAGCCTGGTGCGCAATGGTGGTACGTACCACTCGATGTACTCATGGTAAGTCCGAACGTCGTACAACCGCTGCTCCTGTCCAACCTCAATGCGTTTCCATCTCCGTCCAAGCCGTAGTCCATTGATGCTAGACTTCCTACCAGTTCTCAGAATGTCGGCCCATCCTTGATTGTTTGCATTCGAGAATGATTCATGTGAGAAGAGCGGATGCAGGTATGAACTGTAAACACTACTCGGGTGGAGTTGCACTCACAAGTGGACCGCTCGCTCGAGCATGCTCCCATCGGGAGGAGGCACATGTTGGAATTAATCTTGTCATACTAAGTATGTTTAAATGTGTGTGTTAGGACTTGTGTTTTGTGTTAGACGTAACAGAGGTGTTTAGTGCATGTCCGGCATTAGTTGCATGTCAGTGCTTGTTAAGTGGGCATGTAGTTTAGTTTGGTCAAGCCACTCAACTTGAGATTCAGTAAAGTGGTTGGTTGTACGTGTGTTGGGCTCATGGAGCCGGAAGTTTACAGTCGTGGGAGTCAGACATGGGCATTGTTAGCTCATTTATTTGTGGAATCTAATATGTTAGTTTGTCATGTGCTTTGAGCAAGAAAGAGAATAACATAGAAAGAAAATCAGGATTGCAAAAGCATTTGTTGTGTTCCACCAAGTTTCCAGTGTGTTATCTGTGTCTTTCTTGTTCATCGTCTCCTAGGTGTTCTCAGGTGTGTTCTTGTGTGATTAGAGTCCATGGGATAGCGTTGTGTAATCCTGTCAGCAAAACCTAGTAAAGATCGAACTGTCGTATAACACGCTGCAGTGCTTAAGGCTCCATAATCCGACATCTTGTGTGCATTGCATGGACAGTCCATGCGGCGCTACCGTGTTCACGAAATGTGCGTTCCATGGAGACCATATGATGTTGTCATCATGCAACATCTCGAATTCGTTGCAGAATACAAGGTAGCACCTCATCGGTTTATCTAGCACAGCGTAACTTGGCACCAGTCTGCTGGGTGCCCATAGTGGGTCCATCTACAAGGTCAAGGAACTCCACGTATGGGTGTGTTGCATTCCGGAAGGTGAGTTTCCCAATAGGGAAGTGCTCCCAACTTCCACAACTGCAGCTGCACGTAGCAGACGACAAGAACCGGTTTCACAGCAGTGCCGCATAGCAAAGCATCGCACAACCCCCTATATATGGCGCAAAGGACGGATGATCTGAAGCTATAATGGGGCATCTCTGTTAGGACCAAAAAAATGCAATTCTAGACCTCTGTGTATTCTGCATTAGTCTATGATCACGCTAGTGCACACCGTGTTAACATAGATGAATATCGACCCACACAAGACTAATAATAGCGTAAACGATTAATTTGAATAACAAATAAGGATTTTGACCTTATGGTCGAGTTTACATTTATTAAGCCTTGCAGGGCTAACAATAATTAAATAAGTAGCGGAACAAATAAACTTCAGCGGAATCCTATCAATTCACCACAGGCAACCGACTAGGATCAAGACCTAACGATCAACACCTTCGTAAAACTCTTCCGAAGACTCATCCACTTCTGTTGAATGATTATAGCAAGCATGAGTACACAACCATACTCGCAAGTCATACCACATAATGCAATTTATAGATGATGGTTTATCCCAAAGGAATAACTTTTGTGGTTATTTTGCATAAAATAACATTTACAATTGAATACAAATAATAGATTGAAAAACAAGTTTAAAACAAATAAACATTAGTAGTTTAGCAGTCTAATCAAATTATTTTACATAGTCATATTACTTAGATCACACAGCTGCCTTCCCAAATATTTTATGAAAATCTAACCCACATGTGAAATCGTCGAGCATGTCCATGACTACGGATGTGGCTATTCGAATAGATTGTTTAATACTCTACAGAGGTTGTACACTTTACCCATAAGATATAACCAGTGTAGCTAGCACTAATCATAACAAAACCTTTCATAAACTTCATCTCAAGCATTGATACTCCCGGTATGCTTTACTGTCATTCAACCCATACACAGTACTTTGGTACGACACACACCGTTGGACTGCGAAACGGCGAACCGCCCCGCTATGTGATCTACCTGGTAGTCCATACCTCCACCCATCACTGAGCTCCTAACCTACAACCTGAGTTGTCAATATCAAGACTCCGTAACTTACGAAGTTAGGCCCGTCCCATCAGGTATATGGTTGCACAAAAGGTCCAGTTCAATGCTGCACAAAGTTAAGTCCTTAATTGACTAAGGCAAGACTTCTATTTTCTAACTATGCCACCAAGATTATCATTCCTATTCACAAAGTTCCACCATATCACTTAGTATCCACCACTTGCCAAAGTCCAAATCCTTTCTCACCCTGTTGGTTAAGTGCAACACATGGCATCACAAAGTAATAACACATAGTACACACTTTTATACAATGTTCTATAGTCACTTAGTCAAATTTATAATTGCAACTCAAATGATATGTGTGACTCGTAGCATGGCTAAGCAATACTATTCGTCTAACCAACCCACGTTGGTGCTATGATAATACCAACAAAATAATGAACCAACCTAGGGTAATAAAAAGATCATGATAATACAATAGACAAGGTTAATATAAACAATTAGGATTAATAACTAACCCAAAAGTATTTAAATAAATACTTAAAGTAGAATGCAGTACTTTGAATCAAAGTAGTTTTGAAAACTGGGTTCAACATGATCAAATGTATAATTTACCTTAAAATAAATCCTGGTACTGGTACTGGTACTTGTCTTGATCTTGGTGAACTCCTTCTTTTTCAAAATTCTCTGAAGTATCACGTATATCGCAAAAGTAAACAAATAAATAAAAATAGAGAGGAAAACTAACTCCAAAAATTAAATAAAAATCTCAAAAAGATAGAGCTCGAATTTAGATGAATTTGGGAATTTGAATGAGCTCAAACAGAGTTCAAATGAAGAAGATATGGCTTCTAGACGTTCTAAATCTAAAGAAAATACTCAAAAAGGAATTCGATAACTGTTTATCGAGCACTGTACATCGAGCACTGTTCATTGAGCACTGTATATCGTGTATTATTCATCGCTTTTGACTATACGTAATCGAAAGGAGTTTCAACCACATGGTCGGAAGGTTTCGACTACATGGTCGAGAAAGGCTACAACTACCTACTCGTGGAAAGCTACGACTATCTAGTCGTAAAATGTTCTACAGTTCACGGGTTCACAGAACAGTGATATGTCTTGTGGACTCCACATGACATAGACACGGTGTATGGTGGAGCAGACACGTGGGCGGTACAAGTATACGTGGCAGGTGAGGTAGCAGACAAGTGTGCCCACGAGTAGATGTGGCACGACACTTGTGCTCACGAGTAGATGTGGTTGATGAGGTGGCACGACACGTCGACAAGACGATAGCGAGGATCGGGTTAAATCGGGAATGGCGAACGGCGGTGCTTCGCCGATGGCGGCTGCGCACACTAGGTAGAATAGGATATTGCACACATACCGATCCTGGTATTGGCACAGAAGGTCGTCGAACTTGACCAAAATTGGTGATGAAGCGACAGAGCAGAGGCGGCTGTTGTCGATGACGAACACCAGTGATGTCGCGTGGTTGTGAAGGGGTGTTGCATATAGCTCTGGTGACGGCAAAGACGATGGCGTGGTTGACGACGATGAGGCTACAAAGACGATGGCACAATCTGAAGAAAACGAGCGATGACAACGGAAACCCTAAAACTTCCAATGCGGCGGTGCTAGAGCTTGAGTGGTGCGATAACTTGGGGTTTCGGGATCAGGGCGAGAAGGCAAACCCAGGGGTCCTACTATAGGCCTCGGGCGTACAGGATTTGAGTTCGTTTCGATCACGAGATCGATTCCGAGTGTGAAGGGAATACGAGATACGATTCGGTTGGATTCGGGTGCGGGAAGGTACGAGGATGAAAAGGATATGGTTGACACAATTTTCTTGCGAAAAGATGCTGAGAACTCTTCCCAAGTAATATTCTGTGGTGTCTCATGTGCGTCACGGAAGTTCTCCCACCATTCGGTGGTAATGCCCTCCATCTAATTAGTGGCGTATAGAACCTTTTCATGATCGCTGCATTGGGTGATCAATAGCTTCCTTTCAATGACGCGAAGCCAATCGTCAGTTTCAACTGGTGAAACATTCCCAGAGAACGTCAGTGGGTGAGTCCTCACGAACTCCACCAATTTGGACAGTCCATGGTGATTGTGAGTGGTTGGTGCCCCATTGTTATTGTTATTCTGATTGTTGCTCATATTCTGCATCTAATTCATCATCGTGTACATCATCTGCGTTTGAGCTACCATGAAAGCTCCAAAGTTATGTAGATCAATTGGGGTGCTTGTGGTGGGACTGCTCCGGCAGGTGTCTGTTCATTCCCTTATGACCCATTGGTTCCAGAACCACCAGTCACGGCGTTGCGAGAATGTACCATTTGCTGAAGCTCCATGGGTTAGACAAGGTAGCATGCACAAGGTAAGTTAAGAACAAATCGAGGGGGTAGATTAAACCCAACAAACACAACTTCAAGAAATCAACTGAAATACTTATATTAATAGGGTGGACATAAACTATTAGAATTAATAACTGACCCAAAAGCATTTAAATAAATACTTAAAGTAGAATGCATTACTTTTAATCAAAGTAGTTTTGAAAACTGTGTTCAACATGATCAAAGGTACAACTTTCCTTGAAATAAATCATGGTATTGGTCTTGGTCTTTGTAAAGTCGTTCTTTAAAATTCCCTGAAGTATCAATGTCTACTCGCAAACGTAAATAAATAAACAAAATAAATAAAAACAGAGAGGAAAACTAAATCCAAAAAGTAAATAAAAATCTCAAAAAGATAGAACTTGAATTTAGATGAATTTGGGAATTTGAATGGGCTCAAACGGAGTTCGGATGAAGAAGATATGACTTATGGAAGTTATAAATCTAAAAAATATATTCAAAAAGGAATTTGAGCACTGCACATCGAGCCCTGTACATCGAGTATTGTTCATCACTTTCGACTACGCGTACTCGAAAGGAATTTTGACCACATGGTCAGAAGGTTTCGACTGCATGGTCGAGTAAGGCTACGATTACCTAGTCGTGGAAAGTTACGACTATCTAGTCGTAGAAGGTTCTACGGTTCACGGGTTCACAGAACAGCGATTTGGCTGGTGGACTACACATGTCATAGACACGGTGTATGGTGGACTGGGTTTACACTTGATCGATCTGGATTAGGGTTCGGACAGAACACACAAGCGCTGACGCGGTCGACCGAGCAGACACATGGGCAGTACGAGTATACGTGGAAGGTGAGGTAGCAAACAAGTGTGCCCACAGAGTAGATGTGGCACGACACTTGTGCTCACTAGCAGATGTGGTCGATGAGGTGAAATAACAAGTCGACAAGACAACAACAAGGCTCGGGTTAAACAGGCAACAACGAACGGCGGTGCTTCGCCAATGGCGAGATGCGCGCACTGGGTAGAATAAGATATTGCGCACATACTGGTACTGGTATTGGCACATAAAGTCGTCGGAGTTGGTCGGAATTGGTGTCGAAGCGGCGGCATAGATGCGGCTGTTGTCGACGACGAACACCAGGGATGTCGTGTGGTCATGAAGGTGTGCTGGAGATAGCTCTGGTGACGGCGAAGACGACGACGTGGTTGACGACGATGGGGCGACAAAGACGACGACACAATTGGAAGAAAATGAGAAGTGGCAGCGAAAACCTTAAAGATTCCAATGTGGTGGTGCTAGAGCTTTAGTGGTGCGGTGGCTTAGGGTTTCGGGATCAGGGCGAGAAGGCGAACCCAGGGGTCCTACTTATAGGCCTCGTGCGTCTAATCTAAGAAAAGGTGGAGAATTTTATGAAGAATCCAGAACAGGGTGGTTTGTCGTGATCGGACTTCGAGTCAAAAGTTACGTTCGTTTTAGTACCAAGACAGCAATGGGTAACTATTGATTTTGAGAAGCGTGGTAGATTTGGGGCGGGTAGGAGCGAAGTATATTGATTGCTATTCTTGTTGCTGTAGCTTGTATTGAAGTTTGTGTATTTAATATAGGAGGCGTCGTGCTTGTTGCCATCTTCTAGCCAAATCGTAATGTCGTAACTAGTAAAAGGCAAGTGCATGGTGAGCAATGATCAATGGTCGATCCTTGTTTTTCTTTATCTTCTATTACCGTTATTGTTGTGCTTTTATTTTATTTAATTGCAAACAATGGAATGACATGGTTATATCTTTGTTGATAAACATGATGAAAAGTTGGATATGATGTTTATGATGTAGTTTGCATGTTTGCATTCATAAGCATCTTTGCATATGGCGGTGATCATGAATGATCACAACTCCACGAGTGGAGGAGGTCCCGATCCTTATGGAGGAGCAGGCTTGAGAGTGAATGTTGTCATGAGCATTCACTCATGCTATCTCCGATTATCTGTGAAAGGAGTGCATGTGGACATGTAGATTAGAATTGCATTGATACATGAGATTAATGGATGTGAATCAAAGAGAAGATAACTGCATGAGAATATTAATAGTAGTACCTGTGACGATAATGAAGTTATTGGATGCTGTTGATTTATTATTGTTTGTTGTTTATGGATGTGTTTGGTGAGTCGTGGACTCACCCTTGCTCTTTGTTGTCTTTAGGTGATCTTGAGGACGCCTTGTAATTTGAGGCGAGTAGAGCACATGGACAACACATGATTATTGCCATAAGAATCTTTTTATTCAAGTTTGGATTACCCTTGGACATGTTAGAGGTTGAATAAAGTTTAGGACAACGTTTGGACTAGACTATTTGTTTTAATAATTTGGATTCATTGGGTGATGCTATTTTGGACTAATTCACGGTGATATTTCCCTTGCTTATTTACTATCGTTTGATCCATAATTATGCATGTTCTTTTGATCCATGGATATGTTTATTGTTGTTTTCTTGCGTAATTTTTAGTGTGATAATTATTAGTTTAAAGTAGTGTGGTGGCATTCTAGGCTGGTGTTGAAATTTAGGGTGTTCTGATTTGGAAATCCCCAACATTGGTTCCAGAACCACGATCCGGCGTTGCGAGAATGTACCATTCTTTGAAGCTCCATGGGTTAGACAAGGTAGCATGCACAAGGTAAGTTAAAGAACAAATGGGGGTAGATTAAACCCAACAAACACAACTGGAAATCAAGCTGAAATACTTATATTAATAGGGTGGACATAAACTATTAGAATTAATAAGCGACCCAAAAGCATTTAAATAAATACTTAAAGTAGAATGCATTACTTTTAATCAAAGTAGTTTTGAAAAGCATGTTCAACATGATCAAAGGTACAACTTTCCTTGAAATAAATCATGGTATTGGTCTTGGTCTTTGTAAAGTCGTTCTTTAAAATTCCACTGAAGTATCAATGTCTACATAAGCGTAAATAAATAAACAAAATAAATAAAAACAGAGAGGAAAACTAAATCCAAAAAGTAAATAAAAATCTCAAAAAGATAGAACTTGAATT
This sequence comes from Hsuehochloa calcarea, assembly GCA_036346395.1. Lineage (NCBI taxonomy): Eukaryota > Viridiplantae > Streptophyta > Magnoliopsida > Poales > Poaceae > Hsuehochloa > Hsuehochloa calcarea. The sequence continues at coordinate 52,642,900 of CM070593.1, read as the reverse complement.
TAGATGAATTTGGGAATTTGAATGGGCTCAAGCGGAGTTCGGATGAAGAAGATATGACTTATGGAAGTTATAAATCTAAAAATATATTCAAAAGGAATTTGAGCCTTTACATCGAGCCACATACATCGAGTATTGTTCATCACTTTCGACTACAGCGTACTCGAAAGGAATTTTGACCACATGGTGAGAAAGGTTTATTGCATGGTCGAGTAAGGCTACGATTACCTAGTCGTGGAAAGTTCACGACTATCTGATAGTAGAAGGTTTCTACAGTTCGCGGGTTCATGAGCAGCCGATTTGGTGGTGGACTACACATGTCATAGACACGGTGTCGGATTTGGAAATCCCCAAATCGAGTTTGTTTCGGTCACGAGATCGATTCCGAGTTTGAAGGGAATACGGGATACGATTCGGTTGGATTCGGGTGCGGGAAGGTACGAGGATTAAAAGGATAATGTTGGCACCATATTTTCTTGTTGGAGATTTTGTTGTCGAACGAGTGTCGGGACCGGATTTCTGAATCCGAACCCTCTGTGTATTTCTACACCAGTCCCAAATCAGTAGCAAGTGCACACAGTGGAAACATTGTTGATAACCATTTCGAATCACGAAATACATTAATAAGTAACTGAGTACCAGCCTTATGGCCACTTATTACAAAAAAGGTCAAAAGACCTTAAGTCTTACAGCAGCGGAAACAACAAAAAGAGTAAACTTCGAGTGGTGACCCATCAAATTGCCCACCGGCATTCGACTGGGGAAACGCAGCCTAGTACTCCGGGAAGCCTTCGTCAAAGCCACAGGCGAAGTAGTCGTAGTCGTTCTCGCCATCTTCGTAGACTTCTGAGATTGGTTGAGCGTAGCATGTGAGTACATAAAGTACTCCGCGAGTCTTGGGAAATGATGCATATGCATAGCTGTAACAATTGGGCATATAGGGTTCATTTGCACAAACCAGCATTTTAAGTTTAAACATCTTTTAAAAAGCTTATTTGACAAAAGATGATTAAAAAGATAAAGTAAATTAAATTAAACTCTAATGCAGGTTCCAACTACCATACATTAGTAAAAAGGCTCTAACCGCCAGGTTTTCAAGATTTGAGCTCTAGCTACTCAACTGGCTCTAACTGTCAGAACCATAATCCAAGAGTTCCAACTACTCCCAGATTCCCAAAATAAATCTTTTAAAACCAAAGCTTAAATCTACCATGTGTATACGCACCTTGCCTGCCTTTGATCGTAGGCACGGCTATTCGAATAGTTTTTAATACTCTGCAGAGGTCGTACAGCTTGACTCACACGAGACAATCAACTTATACTGTCCGCTTACACACTTTCGAAGGTGTGCGACTAAACGATTGCCACATGGCTTTTACAATACTTTATCCTAACACTAGCCCGCCCGATGAACTTAACCCCAAGTCATGGACGTCATTTACCATCAACCCGGAGCTCACCGTTGTGAGGGATAACCTGCCCGGTCTTGGACGTCTTTTACCAACGTCCGGCGCAAGCCCTGACAGACATGGACGTCAATTACCATCGTCTGCACTACCAAGTAAAACCTACCATCTACAGCCTGCGGGCGTAATGTTAGAACATAGTAAATTATTCAGCCACGTCCTTCCCATTTAGGACATGTGGTTGTACGGTAATGCTTGGTTTGAATAAACACAAGAGTCGGTCCTTAATCGACCAGGGTGAGACAAACCAGACTCATGCCACCCACCCTAGTCTTAAATATTTTCCACTATTTTTATTTTGTTTCCAAATATTGACATTACCTAATGTCAAATATTTTTCAAAATTTAAAGCATAACAAATAATAAAGATTTTTCTCCCCCAAAGGTTAAACAGGTACAAAGCACGTCTAAGCAATTCTACCGTATCAAACTATTCTGCAATATTGTATTTAATAATACAGACTTTCCTACACTAGGGTTACAAAGATGTAGGATATCACATATCAAGGATGATAATAGCAAACTTTAGGTTTTTAACTAACAACCTACAGTTTAACTTATCATTTAAATAAATTAGCAATGCATAATAATTTTTAAAACTGAAAACATATTTTACAAGTCATAGGTTCAAAGTGGTCAAAGGATACTCGCCTTCAACGTAGGTTGTGGTTGCCACGTCCGATTGGTCCAAACTGGTGTCGACGGCGTCAGATTCTATACACGCGAAACGACACAAATAAATAACAAATAAATAAATAAATTACAAAAATTACAAAATAAATACTGGATTAAATAGAATGAATTTATATGAATTTAGGATCAAGAATCGACGAATTTGGAGTTGGAACGAAGGAGAACGGACATCTGGAAGATTGATTAAAACATGAAAAAAATAGAAAACACTATGCTGGAAATACTATCATAGAGAAACCGAAAACACTGGTAAAATTTGGCCACTGGGCTTCGAACCTGAGACCTTAGGCAGCACCAAGGACTAGCTTTCCTCTGGTGACCAACCGAGTCTGCGCCACCTTGTGACAAAAGCACCAAGCCAAAATACTAGAACACTACCGAGCCCCTTCTTCTCCCAGAGCAGAAGCGGAGCAGCAAGGTCACGACCAAGGTAATGGCGCCAGAGGCAGCAAGGTGACTAGCCAAACCTAAAAATGGGAGCCCATGGGGTCACTCTACCCCTAGGAGGCAGCAACTCGGCCGGGGAACCATGGCAGCAGCGACGCGACAAGGAACGGCGGTGGCGACATGGCTGTGCACGGCGGCGGCGGCACTCGATGTGAATTTGAACAAACGGAGGTATGCACTAGGTAGAGTGGATGATGGAGATCATGCAGTAGCGAAGAATCGAATTTTAGCTCACCGGAGGCGACGAATTCGACGATTTGGGTGAAACGACTGTCGATCGGAAAAACAAAAATTTGATGCCGATGGTGCTCTAGAGTTTATGAGGCTTGGAGGGGATGCAAAGGGATCGACGAAGAGATACCATGCCAATTTATAGCTTATTTCAAAAAACGAATCGTCGAAACGAGGAATTAAAGGACGACTGTTTCAGTTCGCGAAAGAAATGGCAAATTGATTGATGAGCTGCGGTTTAAGGGCCTTTGAATGCACGAGGATAATGGCGCAGTGATTACGGGGTCGCAATGCTTCAAATGGTTTTCAATTTGATGAACCGAGTGAAGAGAATGGGAAGGAAATGTAAATCAGAAATTTTCGGACGAAGTACAGAGCTTCGTCTCCGTGAGGAAGAAACACGGGACAGAATAGAATATAAAACAAAATATGAGGTTGTAACCAAAGAGCTTCGATGGAGATCTTGTAGACCACTTGGTGGAAACTACAAGTTAAGTAAGCCAAGAACTAGAGCAGTCAGGGGATGGGTGACCTCTCGGGAACCAAATGTTTTTTATTATAAATATATTTTTTAAAAAATGCAAAATAAATAAATTGGGTCAAGAGATTAGAACGAATATTTTTAGAAATTTGAATTTGAATTTTCGGAATTTAGATTGGACAATGAATTTTGGAATTTGAGATTTCCTTCCAGTATTACACATATAATACAAATAAGATCCAAATAAATTCCACACAACTTTTAAATAATTAATTTGAAATTAAATTTTAGAGAAAACAAAATTTGGGATGTTACAAACCTACCCCCCTTAGAAGGAATCTCGACCCCGAGATTCGGATGGACTGGGAAAAAGGTTGGGGTACTCTGCTCTTAGATCTTCTTCGTGTTCCAATCTGCCTCCTTCTCTGAATGATTGCTCCACTGCACCTTGTAGAATTTGGTAGTCTTGCTTCTGGTATGACGTTCTGCTTCTTCGAGAATTCTAACAGGGTACTCCTGATAGGTGAGATCATCCTTCAACTCAACTTCCTCTAGAGGCATCTGTTCTTCCGGAACTCTTAGACATTTCTTCAACTGAGATACATGAAAGACATCATGCACATCATGTTTAATTGTTTCTTACATTTAGAGAATTTTTCTAAGGTATCCTTAAGATAAGCATTTTCTTATTCAAGATTAACACATGATTCACATGTTTTACCTTTAATGGCTCTAGCATATTTCTCCTTATATAAACCAGTTTCAAGTTTAAGAGCTGGACAAGAAGCATATGTAGCAGACTCAATACTGTTAGTAGGCTTGGCATATTTAGCTCTAACTGCTTCTAAGATATCTTTGACTTCATGCTCGCATTCTATGCAGAAGGTGCAAAGACTAGAATCAACCACACCAGAAGCAACCAACTTGCTAGAGTCTAAGCATTTTTCACATGGAGCAGATTTTTCACATCGAAGATTGTGACAATTCTTGGAAGAATAACGATCCTTTTCCGTTTGATTGAAGAAGTGTTCAAAACCGAGTCAAAACGAAAACTAGATCCAAAATCTTGTGTGGATGATTGATGATCAAGATGATCCTAGATATGTTCTCACGTGTCACAACAAGCTAGATCACGTGAAGAATTAAATCAAAAACTCGCGGATCAAAGAAAGACTCAAAATCATCAAATATAGAGAAAGAACGCAAAGAGACAAGACATTGATCAAACTTTCTTTAGATTGATTTGATATGATTTGGGCTTACAACCACTCCATCAATGGAGGACAATGCTCAATCTAAGCACACAAAAATGACATCAAAACCTCTAGAACCCTAGCCTCTACAAAAGCTCTCCCTAAGCAAATTAGGGTTTCAAATAGCAAAAGAGACAAAGGGGAGGTGCATCCACCTCCCTCCCGTATTTATAGTGGAGGCTTAGACCTTCTAGAAGTTTGACTCAATTGGGCTCCTGTTAAGGCCCAAAACAAACGGGTCACATACGCACGTATTTTAATGCGCCGTCTTTATCTCCTCTTGACCTAATTAGCTACACCTTGCGCCATATTGCACCGCGGATTAGCCAATAGGTCACCTTTGTCCATCTTGCACCATGCTTGAGTTCATTGACCTCACCCGGCATTGTCGATCGTTCTGGACCTCAGCTCTCCAAGCCTAGTCCCGATCATCCTCGCCGTTGACCACTAAGCAACCTGCACAACAATAGACAAGTAAACCGAATCCAGGAACAAGTTCTTCACAACTTGACCCATGTTAGTCAAAACATGCATCATGCAAAACATATGCACTGAAACTCATGACTTTGACCTAACAACCGAACATCGCCGCCACAAAAGCCGACGATCTAAGTGAAAATCGGTCGACCGCCTAAGGTCGGTCGATCGCCCTAACGGCCCGATCGCCACCTATTGGCCGGTCAGACCGCCAGTTGGGACTTAGCCGATTTCAACCTCTGAAATTCCGAAACCTACTGGAATTTTTAAACGAATAGAACTTTTGACTGGAGACTCCAAAAATTATGGGACCAAGTACAATAGAATCCCCTCTCTTACCTACACCCTCTATTTTTGGCCCGGCTCAAAACCTCACTTTCTGAAGTTGGTCGTCCGACCGCCGCTATAGCCGGTCGGACCGCCCTTAGGCCGGTCTGACCGCCAGTTCGGCCGGTTAGACCGCCAATGGCCTGACAACCCAGCAACTTTGTCGAAAACACGTGAAACGATAAACCATTAACGCCATTGCCAATTGTCACATCATCCTAAGATCTGGAGCATATCCCCATGATATCCACAACACTGCAGCCATCCAGATCATTATCACTGAGCTGAGAGGGGGGCTCTAGCTAGTGGCAGAGAGAGGAGAGAACCGAGGGCAGTCGGCATAGTACAACAGCTGAGGAGGGGAGGCATGGAAGAAGGGGCTTCGGGTGGTGGCTGCCGACAACGAGCGACGGCCGGAGGGCACCCGGGGTCTGCCAAAATGGAAAGCCAGAGAAGAGAGGAGGTCAGGGGTGGTGGCGTTGGGGCCGGAGCGGCACTGGATAGGGGACGGCGGCAGCCGGGGGCGATCGGGCTTGGCGGCCGACAACGGCGATGGCAACTGGAGGGAGGGAAGGGGAAAAGAAGGCGCGCACGGGCACGGGGGCGAGGAAGGGAAGCTCACCGAGCTACTGGTGGAGGCGGAAAAGCGGCGGAGCCGGCCGGCGACGGGAGCTGAGGGCGGCACGGGGAGGAGTATGGCGGTAGTGGTCTTCAGGAGGAGGGGTGCTGCGGCCGGTGGTCGGGGAGCACTGGGGACGCCGAGGGGTGCTCCGGGTGCCGGCGGTTGGGCCGGGGCTGCGACGGAGGCTGCCGGCGATAGAAACGATGATTCAGCCGGAGAGGGAGGAGAAGCAAAATCGGGCGGCTCGGGAGAGACTTACCAGGGGCAAGGGGAGGAGCGGGGCGGAGAAGCAAAGGGGCGTAGGGGCTATTTATAGCCAGGGAAGGGGATGGAGCCGGGGAGGAGCTGACGGCATGGCGATGGAGGGGACGGCGGCATGGGGCTCTGGCGGAAGCGACGCAAGCGCTGACCCGGGGCGAGGCGCAGCTTGGACCGGGCGGAGTCGTGCCGCTAGGACGGAGAGGACGGTGGTATGGGGTGGGAGTCGTCGGCGCAGGCCGGCAGGTGGTGGAGGTGACTCGGGTGGGGCCGGCGCGGCATGGGAGGTGGGGGCGAGCGCAGGGGATGGCGCGGTAGAGGCGTGGGGGCGGTGCCGCAGGAGAAGTGGGGGCGGCGCTGTAGTGGGTCTGTGGGGGCGGCGCGGAGAAGAAGATGGAGCTGGGCCGTGGAACTGGGGGAGAGAAAATGAAATGGGCCGAAATTATTTAGTCTGGCCCAAGCGAAATAAGGGGAGGCAAGATTTTGGGAGGGGGCCAAAATTTGAAAAGGGTGATTTTGGATCGAATTTTGAATTTGGGATTTGAAAGTAGGTTTGAAACACAAACCCGGGCTTAGAGGAAGCTTGGAGTTTATGGAATTCAGGCGACGAATTGAAAAAATAACGAAAACTGAAACTAAATGGTCGGCACTATTTACCGTCCGAAAATAATACGTCACACCTAATAGGCTCTGTGCCAGAGGGCTGAGTGCGGATACTCTGCAACAATTCAGTTCTGGTACTAAGGCAGTACGTCCCTGCTACGATCGATACGACTCGGGCTGTGGATTGGATTGAACAGTAGCTTGCGTTGCGAGCGGAGAAGAGAAATCAACCACTCACTGTGGCTAGCTAGTTCACACCATCGATGGCTCAAGTAGTGATTGTGACCGGAATCTGGCACTAGCTAGCCTATACATACAACTATACAAGCATGTGAAGCATGACAAAACCGCGCGTGAAAGCTAGCTAGCAGGACAGATGGAAGCTAGCTAGTGGCAGCGGACCACGGCGTACGCGCGTACCGCAGGCGGTAGAGGGCATGAACGAACGAAGAAGGCCACGACACGTACGGGTGGCGAGCAGCAGCCAATGATACGGGCACGTAAGCTCGTCGACCGGCCCGCGTGCTTGTTTGTCTCTACGTATACGTACTCTCCGCACGAAAGCTCATCCCACGCACGTACTTCCATACCACCCTACTGTTCCTGTCCCGGCCGGGCAGGGACGAGAGGCGGCGACTTTCCAGAGCTAAGTTTTGTGTCGATGCAGCACGTAGCAAGTGCATCGCATCTGGCTAATTAGGCTACGACAAATTAACCAAGCGGCCGGCACGCGCGGGCGCTTGATCGACCATTCACCGATCCCCATGAAGCGCGCGCGGGAGCACCGTAGACGTCCAACTCGATCGGTCGCGGCCTGCACGCCGCGCCAAAAGAGCGGGAGAAACCTCGCGCGAGTTTGATTTGATCGCCGGTGGCACGTAGCTCGATCGTAGCCTTCGTAGAGTACAACAACTGAATAACCGGAGACACAAGACAAGAGCAGCTTTCTTCTGACAGTAACTGGCCGCTCACACAGATCGCTGGACGCCCATTTGTCCTCCACGTGCACAAGATCAGCATGCAACACCTAGCTGCTCTGCTACGGACGACAGATCGATCGAGACGCTCCGATTCTGAATCTTTTCCGGCCAATTGATGCTCGATCGATCATCCAGGCCAGTTTGTGCACGCGCACTAACTAGCAAGGCTCCTACTAGACGTACTGAATTTAATTACACCGTACTACGTACTCCATATATATAGTTCTACGAACCATATGTAAGGAGTCCTAACTAGACGTCGTCGTCGTCGTCGTCATCTGAGCTCTTGGAAGCAGACGCCTGTTCTGAAGAGCTACTCTTCTGCGTCGAATCCTCTCTTCGATCCTTCTTGTACGTCTCGAAGAACTCCCTGTTCTCCTTCTCCAGCTCCTTCCACACTGTGCACGGACAGTAAAAAGAAACTTGAGGACATCTGAATTCATAGATATTGTCATGACTAAACAGCATGCACAATGCATTGATCAAAGCTAGTGTCAGGCGCAAACTCGTAACTCTAGCTGGATCCTCCCTTGCATGCATGCATGGAAGAGGTGCTAATTAAACATGCATAAGCTTGGCGTGTGCGTCAGAAACATGAAAACTAGCGATCGAAGCAAAGCATGTATGTATGGATGCAAATAGTACCAGTGGAGGTGACGACAGGCTTGATCTTGGCGTGCTTCTCCAGCGCCTCCATGCACTCCTCCTTGTTCATGTTGTGGCAGATGCACTTCTCAATCAGATGCTGTACCTGCATGCATGTATACATGGTGATCAAAACCGAAACATATAAAATGGTTCGTCTTAGCCGGGAGCTAGAGCACATCACACTGTACCAACGCACCAATCGGATGTACGAGGCTGGGGACGAGGAGTCGTCGTCCATGGCCGCCACCAACTCACCGAGCTAGCTCGATCGCGCGTACAGATCAGATCGAGCTTCTGAAGCAGCCCAGTTGATTAGCAGTTGGAGGCGATCGGGAGCTGCGTGCTGCTTGCTAATGGCGGATCGATCGTTGGATCTCGAGGAGTGAACTAACGAGAGCATGACAAGTAGCACCTGTGGGGAGGTAGAAATAGGGGAGGGGGAGGAGAGGGACATATCATCATGTGGGGGCTGCTCACGTGGGTGCCGCCTCCCCATTCGCCGAGAGGTGATGGAGGGGATTTTTCCGGGGCCACCACCCCTCACCTTACCATGTTTTCCTGGTTTCTGTGCGGTTTGATCTTGATTCGCATCCTCTGCCGTTCCAGTCACAAACTAATTAATGGCATGCACATTTAGGGCCGTCCGAAGGATGGTGGATAGGTTGGATTTGCGACAAGTTTAGGGCTTTGTTGGAACAAGGAATTTTGCCAAAAAAAATTCACTACTCAATGTCGGCAGAAATCGGAAGAAGAAGAAAAAAAATCTTGTGTTCCAACCGAGACTTAAGGGCCAAGCTAACGTAATTACCTCCCTTGCCTTCATCTCAAGCATTGATTTTGTACGCACAGCTTGCATCTCAAGTGTCAACGGCGATGAGCATCACATGGGGTAGAAATAGTTGAAGTGACACAAGTATCTAGATTTTAGCTAGTCAAGCATTAGATGCAGAATATGCAAACAATTAAATCGATGGCAATTGGGCTTGTGTTAGAGGCACGGCGTGTATTTTTAAATAGCGTTTTGATATATAAATTACAAATGAACGCCTTTTCTTTTAAAAAAGCCATAAAATTACGGATTGTCATCGTATATGGAGATCAATGAGTTTGAGGTGCAGATACACAGCACCGCACAACAATTCACTACTCATCAGTACTCTGGCAAATTGGGCGAAATGTGGCCGGGAATTAGGGTCTGTTTGCTTCATGCCCTAGTGCTCGCCGGCCTAGCCAGAGTCTGTTGGAAGCTTGTTTGGTTGCTACCCTGGGTAGCTGCTTAGTCTAGGCATCCCCGACCAGGTCCAGACTCACGAAATAGGACGCCTGGGTGCTAGGCGGCTCAATGAACGGTGATTCCTTCTCTAATCACAAATTGACAAGCAAAATATGGTTTGACTGTTTTTAGAAGTTTGACTGTTTTTAGAAGGCTTGTTTGTGGATGGGGATGAGGTCCCGTGGAGGTGATTATGATATGGGGATGGGTTGGGGATGATTTGACTAGTTTTAGAAGGGTGATTACAAAAGCATGTTTCATGATTTTACACTTTCTCATTCTTAAAATATAATTTTCTATTTTCTCTAGGTCCAGTTTTCAAGCAAACACCATGTATTCAAACTTGTTTGATCAGATAAAAATTATTAAAATACTTTTTACCTGGACATGAAGCCGAGAACACTAACCAAACACGGCCTTGGCCGGGCTGCTCCTGGAATACGGGAATGCTACAGGTCACGCAGCTTCATCATTTTTATCACATCAGTCAGCTCTCGTAGTGTACTCCATGTGGCGGTCGTCCATTGGCCGGCCAAATTGTAGGCGTGCGAATAATTGACCAGAGCCCATACAAGTACAGTGTACCAGCACAGTGCAATCAGATGGGTATCCAATAATGTCAGATTCTTTCACACTGAAGTAACCCAGTACTACGTACCATCACTTCCTAATTCTTCTTCCGCTAGATCATAACCAAACATGACAAACAAAACCATCATCTTTCTCACTGGCTGGGTACATGTATGGGTGGATAGCGAACTGACACAGTTTGATCAAGCTTGTTTCGGAAATAAACTCGGCTCTACTTGTTAAGCTAACGAGTAGAATAGTAAGCTCGATTCGGCTGGTTCAAACAACCTGACTTGGCTCGTTAGGCTCGTTCAAAACGTTTAAACATGATTTTGAATTTTCTAACAGAATCTGGCCAAAATTTGATCGAAATTATTCAAAAAAATATATAATCAAAACCTCAGTAAAACTCAGCGGCAAAAAACAGAGAGCAACAAAACAAAATTAGAGGTCAAGTCACTACCTTCTTACTAGTTCCATCCTTAACTAAATTAATAGCACAAGAACACCAGCTCCCTTCTGATTAAGAAACATAACACTCCTGAAAAATGTAGAGGACCACAACCACAAGAGTTGATTTATAATAGAATAGCAGCAAAAGGATGAAAAAAAGGGAATTGCAGCAACATGTATTTTTTAAAAAAGGAACTATAGCAACATGTATTGTGCTGAAACTCTGAACTTTGAAATTACCAAAAAGTGGCAAGTTGGTCCGTCACCCGTCACACACAGTTCTAATTTTTAGATCACACGAAGAAGAACAAGTCCATACATTATTACATCACAAAGCACAGAGTTTAGGTTAAAACTGACTAGTACACTAGTGCTTAAATACCATACATACAAGTCCATACATTATTCCATCCGCGGTTCTTGGACTCCAGGCTCGGTTGTTGATCCATCGTGGGAGCCAGAGGCCAGAGGCCGAAGCCGACACGGGAGGTTGGATCAAGAGGTGGGAGGCCGTGGGCAAAATTTGGACGGCTGGGCGGGAGGCCGCAGCCGGAGCAGGAGGCCTAGGGCTAGGATCAAGCTTGAACCGGACTGGATTGGAGTCGCGGGCCATAGAGATGGAGTCACGAGCGATGGAGACAGAGGCCTGGGGGTGGACACAGAGGCCAAGCGCGAGGAGGGAGCGGCGGCGGCAAGTGAGGGATGGGTGAAGTGGAGGCGGAGCGGGTGGGAGGGGTTGGCGAGGGAGTAGAAGGTGATGAGGGAGAGCAGCGCCGCTGTCTAGCTCGGACCGGAGCCAGGGCGGGAGACCGCAGCCAGAGCAGGAGGCGGAGGAAGCGGGAGGCAGGGACCGGAGCAGGAGGTGGAGGGAGCGGGAGGCCGGGACCGGCTAGGGCCTGGAGCCAACGGGGGCGACCGTGTGGGGGATAGCCTTGCTCGTGGCCGTGTGGGGGTTCTCGAGTGGGGAGTGCGGCCGTGCAGGGTGAATCAGGGAACGCTGACTCGGGTGGATTACATTAGGGTTGCGCACAGTGGGCTGGGTCTGGACACCTGGTGAACTGTGAATCTGTAATCTCATCTGTGGACAATGGTGGCCTGGTGGGCTGGTTTTGTAAACGAGCTAAATGAGCAACTCGAGAGCCAGCTCGAACTCGGTTCATTAAGAAAACGAGCAAAAATATCAGCTCAGGGGCTGACATCGCCACCGGTCAACAGCACAGTGAACGGGACAATCCACCGAGGCGTGGGCGTGGTCCACAGCACAGTGGGAGGCCCACCGGCACCGAGGGAGAGAGAATGAGAGAGAGAGAGAGATAGGGGAGGAGCGGCGGCGGCGGCGAAGCGGCGGCTCATGGAGGCGGCCGAGGGGCGCTTGAGCTACACGCCGACGAAGGGAGCTCAGCGGCGGGCTCGGAGACTCACCGGGGCAGCTGGACTCGGGAGAGGGGCAGCGGAGGATAGGTAATGGCGACAGGAGCGGCGCCGGGAGAAGAAGAGAGGGAGAGGGGGAAAGAAGGGGGGCACCCTGGCTTTAAAGCCGAAGGAGGGAGGTGGAAGCTTGGGCGCGGCTGGGAGGCGACAAGGAGGTGGAGGAGCCGAGGCGGGTGGCGCCAGAGAAGGGGTCACGGCCGCGGCGAGGGAGCGGCAGAGCCTCGGGCGGCACACCGTGCCTGGGGAAGAGGGAAAGGTGGCGGAGGTCGAGGCGGGGAGGGGACAGGCGGCGGCGGCGGTGCAACCAAGGTGGCAAGGCGGGATTCAGCAGCGAGTCACAGGTGAGACAGAGAGAGAGAGAGAGGCGCGGGGAGAAAGCGGGGGGAAGAAAGGGGAATAGCGCGCTAGCGATCGGGGCGGCCGGGTGTCGATCGGGCGGCGGAGATGGAAGGGGGACGCGGGTGAGTGAGAGCGGTCGGATGAGGATCGGGCGCCAGCGCGAAGGAGGAGGCGTGGCGAAGCGAGAGCCGTCGATGGGGATCGCACGGTGGGCGTGAGGCCGAGGCGAGGTCGGGCCGGCGGCACGGTGGTGACCGAGGAGAACAGTGGTGGGCCGAGGGGATTCGGCTCACACACAGTTGGAGGATTTTAATTAATTTTTGATTTTCAGATAATCAAACAAATGAAAAGGCATTTTAGAATATAACAAATAGAGTCCAAAAGCTCTAGAAAAATTCACAGAAATTCCATGAATTATTATGTACTTAATAAAAATAGTTTTAACTTTAATTTTTCTTTAACTTTTGCAATTAAAATAATTTTTAATTTCAGATAAAAGGAAAATCCATTTTTATAATCCAAGAAAACTCTTAAAATAATAATTTTGATTTTAAATACCAGAAAACTCAATTAAACCAACTTTAATTTAATTGAAGTTTGATTAATTCATATTAAACCGCTTTTGATTCTGAAATTCCCAATTAAGCTTTTGGCAATTAGAAGCAATGGTTCTTGTTGAAAATTTTTGAAAATTTTCAAAACCCTGAAAAAGAGGGACGCTACAAGTGCGGCCGTGCAGGGTGAATCAGGGAACGCCGACTCGGGTGGATTACATTAGGGTTGCGCACAGTGGGCTGGGTCTGGACACCTGGTGAACTGTGAATCTGTAATCTCATCTGTGGACAATGGTGGCCTGGTGGGCTGGTTTTGTAAACAAGCTAAATGAGCAACTCGGGAGCCAGCTCGAACTCGATTCGTTAAGAAAACGAGCAAAAATATCAGCTCAACTCGGCTCGTTAATCGACCGAGTTCGTTTATGACCGAGTTCGAACCAAGTTCTAAACGAGCCGAGCTGCTTGCAAGTTTTGAGCTTTTTTCCATCCGGGGACATGCACGCAATCATAGAATCCATGACACAAAAGCTGCAAATGGCCCAAGCACACCGTCTATATATGCTTTATGCAAGCCACATAAAATGTGTAAGCAGAACAAAAACATAGACTAAAGAGCAAAAGGACCTGTCACCTACTGTGTGAGATATTTCCATTTCCCTATCCCCAGCAAAAGCTCACGCATCACAAATTCACAAAACCGATCCAGTATGGATCACAGGTTCTTGATCGAGACTTCAATTCCTAGTGTGATCTAAGAGCTGCAAGGTGCAATGTACCTAGTACGTACGTGCATCCAACAACCAGTTTGACCTGATGGTAACGCAGCTAAATATGCATAATTAGTTAGTACGTTTGAGTCCTGGATTTGGTGTTATTTGGCAGCCGATGAGCGCCATATGTTTGGGCTGGTCGATATGATGCCGATCGGGCTGGGTGTCGCGTTGCAGGCGAATTGGTGTCATCGCGTGCGTCATTTGTCGCGCCTTCACGCTGTTGTCGCTGTGATCTAATCGCGCCAGGCACGGACGGAGAAGAGCAGCACGTTTATATGTGAGGTGAACGGAGATGCCGTGTCAGGCCTCGCGCGAGTGCTACATATTTTTGCACAAGCTGGTGCTTAATTTTCGCACTGAGCATTAGTGAAGCTAAACTTATCGTTCAATTGCAAATGAAAAAAAAAAACAAGGAAGCTGCATTAATGCACATGCATGGATATATTTAGTATTATCACCAATGCACGCATGGTAATGTCTTCGCGAGATTTACTATACAAAAGTGCGAATTGCTTCGCACTTTTGTATCCTCTCATGGGAATGGAATTTCAGAGTTGAAAACAGTAGAAGAAACGAGTAAGTTTCAAGGCATATCGCTCTCTGAAAGATGAAGAAACCGACATTAGAATGCCATCATGAGACGGAAGAAAAGGCACACGCCATACAGGAGACACTGGAACGTACATCGACACAGACAGGAGGCTGCAAATTAAGATGCCTTCGCGTCGCCGCAGGATCCGATAGACGAATCAAATAAAAGATGTAGAATATCGGCAACCGTTTTTTGGAGAATATATAGGCACCGTACGTACGTGACATAGGATCTAGTGTTGATATTATTGTCCTCAATACTCAAAACAGGGAGAACTGAGCTTACCCCTCACTTGGACGCAGTATTTTGTAAACTTTGGCATGTTTCCATATCTTTTCCAGAGGATAAACATCGAGAGAGAAAAAACATGTGAAATTTTACAACACGATATGGCTCCTACAGTCCTACAATCAAAACTGCCGGATTGCCTAAATTTAGGCAGCAAATACGTTCAGGAGCTCACATGAGCGCCAGTGAGTTTGACCTTGCACCTAGTATATGCTTCGACAAATCTAATTCTGTGCCATTTCCACATGAAGAATTACGACCTGATACTGCATCTGGGGTCATAAATCGTCAAAGGGCAAACAGAATCTGAGCATTAATTAGCACGGGCAACGAAGATACACGATAATTCTTACACAATCTAATCAGCAAACAGTAATGTGGACAAGCAATATGCCGGAATCGAGTTTTTCTCTAGAGAATAATAAGTCCAGAGTGCGGGTCCTACAAAAATCATTCCCCCCAGTGTGCTCCCGAAGAAGTCTCTGCACCTGGGTACCAAGTTGAGTCAGAGGGGGACAGTTGAATGACTGGAGCCGACAGCTAAATCTTCTTGGAGGAATTGTCAGCGTGAGAAATTTAGGTGATGTATCTTTCTTGCTGCTCCTGAAGCAGACGAGCTGAGGATTTCGCGTCCAAATAGAGAGCACTGACTTCCTCAAGATCAGCCTGATAGAGGTCATGGGCTCGGAACGTTAGCTTGTAAGAAAAAGATCAAGCTAGGATGAGACAATATCCTAATGAAATCCGGTACATACCTTGCAGATCTTCTCTCTACCATTAGTCTTTGCAACTACACTAGCAGGTGATAGCAGCTGAATAGCATGTCTGCAAAGAGATTCAAGATCGATTACACCCATTACTAACTACACCAATAAAATGGCTTGTTGATAACCAAACCATACAGTGAGATCGATGCTTAGAATAGAGATATAGAAATCTTAAAATTCTCATAGTCACAAATTCCAGGTAAATTCTCTCTTCGAATGCCGCATTTGAAATATTTGCATAGGACACAAAGGTGCGGACATAACCAGGAACAATAACAAGATTCATACCTCAAAGATGTCTGGCGTCCAATCTCTCCTAAAAATGCAAGACTTTCTTCATCAATCTCAGTCTCTTCCACTTGTGCTCTAATAGCCAGTATCTGCAAAGCACAGTGAACAAACATCAGACGCATTTCTACACAGAAAAGCCTAACAGATATAAGACCCAAAATAGGAACCTGGATCATCTCGGTAGGACCATATGTTTCTGTCCGTGTAATCACCAACCTATCTAGAAGGTCGACCGGTATACCATGCGGACTTGTCATATCAGTTCCTCTGGATACAAGTATAACAAGAGCTGTAAAATGTACGAGAGCATAATAGTAGACAAGAGGCAGTATTTATTCCGGTATTGCAGTTAAGCGTGGAGTACTTCAACTGCTAAGTCAATTTGCTTACCTTACATTACAGATTCCTCTGTTCGTAGCAAGTATCACAATTGGTGATAATGAGCTCTCCAGAGCACGATTAAGATAAGAGAAGCATTCGATGTCCAGCATGTGTACCTGAGAATAAAGTTCTTGTCATTAAGAAAATCGAATCACAGTAAGGTATAATTCTACAATTTTAACAACAGTTAACAAGTTCAATCGAGCAGTTTTACTCCACAAGGTTGTCCCTACTGTATGTTTGGTAATAGGGAAAGGTGACACTAAACAAACCCAAGCTCGTTCACATTTGATTTTAAAAAAAATCCAAAATGAGCCTACTGAGAACAGTAGATTATAGAACAGTAGATTATCAATCATGAAACCAAAATAAGATGATACCTCATCAATGAACAACACACCAGGTACAAGCTCTGCAATTCCTTCATCAATATATCTGTTAACCACCTATCACCATACCCAAAAAAAGATGTCAATTCCAACATGCTTATCAAAATCTGATACAATTTTTTAAAAGAGTAAATGTTGCATGATGAGAAATTTGAAAACCTTATTAATTTCTTGGCGTAGCTTCTCAGTAATTTCAGTCTTCCGTGGTTTCATCATCTGGCCCATAAGGGACAAAATATCTTGGCCTCCTTGAGGTTGAGCATTTGCGGCATCAAGGTCATGAAGTGTAACATCCTGTACAAAATGATGAGAAGATTATTTCCTTTCTTCAATTGACTTATATCTTGAGAACAAGAAGAATAGCAGGAAGCATGTATGTAATGATGCAAATAGGAACCTTCATTCTTATGCCACTGGAAAAGATTATCAACCCTCCAAGAGAGAATAGATAACAGATTTCCAGCTGAATTCAACTGTCCTTTTCTCAGACGTAACAATGATTGATCTAACTTAATTAATCAACTCAAGGAGATTATTATTAATAGGGCTTGGGCTGATGGTCATGAAATTCTTGGTTTGTGAAATTTATGTATTTATTTCATCAAGGGAGGCGCAAAATTAGAAATGTGGATCAAGTCTGTGACTGATGTAATTTTGATCCTTCGTTTATGAATTTTCTGTGTCTATTGTTCTGATATACCCATCACATATAACCAGGGATAAAAAAAATTGGAGGTAACCAGCCGGTTACCAGTCCATCCGGCCGTACCAGTAGCTATGTAGTTACTGGTATTGATGTCGTTTTGACCTATTTTTTGATTCATTAAGCAAGACCTCATTCATATATTTTGTTTGGTGATAGAAATTCAAGAAAACTAAAGAAATTTGAGGGAATTTTTTTTAATTTGAAATGATGAATAGTTACTCCGAGCGGTAACCGGCTGCAAACCAGCCAAATTCAAATTTGAGTTTTAGGTTGATATGTGGTCCGGTATTCTCTGTAACCGGGTTTTGAATCTTTGCATATGATTCAATACCAATCCTCCTCCCAACTGGCTGATTTATTGACTACAAATGGAGACTCACTAGACAATAATAATAATAATAATAATAATAATAATAATAATAGGAGCTAGCAACTAAGCCCTACTTGATAGGGAAGCCACATATTTAAACATGCTTGAGCAACACACTGTTATAATAAGATGCTTCAGGCTAACAAATGCCCCATGTTTCCACCTTCAATCTTCTAAATAGCAATTTTGCACCATACTTAAGCATAACATATTATTTCTGCTTCGATTTACCAATTATCAACACAATTCATTTATGGACATTACAATGCAAAGAAGAGTTCGCTGCCCAAAAGTACATACAAAAATCATAAGGCTGGAATAGCATCAAATTTGTACCTGTACTATTTCCTTTTTCTTATGGACTTCCCCTTTGGGAATTGGGACATACTCCTCAGCTTCAAGATCGTATTCTGTAGCAAAAGCATCACATCTGCCGACTCTTTTTACTGCACCACTGTTAGCTTCGATGTATATAACATCACCAACTGCCACCTGTATCGCATATATAGATGATGATTAACATGAAACACCTAGTACAGAATATGGAAGTGGGAGAACAGAGGCAAGTGATCCAGAAAAATAAATAAAAGGCAGTATATCTCAATGTCAGGGGAGCTAGTCAGTTCCACAATGGTTTGTTATGAGATGGCACAATAGAACATCTGATCTGAGTATCTGACAATAAATCATTGAAATTCGATCATATACGCGACTTTCCACGAGCAACTATTCTCCAAAAGTTGGTACCAGGTTAAATATCCACATAAAGACATTATTTTGAACAAGAAACAAGAACAATCCACCCAATGTTATTCAAAACGTGAAAGAAAATGTAACCTAAAAGTCTAGCACCAGAGGGAGGGAGAGAGGGGTGCAGGCAGTAACCTTTTCCTTGAGTAAAGCATCATAAATTGTAGGATCTAACTTCAGTTGCTTAGTCCCTTTTACAGTCTTCAGGCCTATGATTACATGGCTGATGCTTTTCCCATATCCACCTGTTGTACTCTCGGCCTCTTCTGGGGAAAGCTCGGTAACCTAAAAAGCAGTCAGGCACAATTACTCAATATTTTAGCAACAAGCAGTAGGAATATTAGTTACAAAAGAGAATGATAACAGGAAAGGTGTTAGTTATCAAATAAAACACCATTTCAGGAACAATATCTTTATTCAACCTTCAAAATGAGCATATATGCCACTCTTACCTCTCCTTCATAAACTTCTTTGTTTTCCTTTATACGCAAGCCTATAGCTCTACGGAAATTTTCCATCAGCACCTCAGTCTTCTTGACCTCTGAGGAGTACACTTCTGATCCTACCATAGGACAGAAAGGGACCTGCGTTATAAAACAGCAAGACAAGCAGAAAATCATTAGATAGAAACAACACACATGCTAGTAAACATTGGATCTTTTACTGAAACAGAAGTAGATGTAGGGCATTGAACAAAAATCAATATATAGTTCACAATGAACAAAATTACTAACAAATGCCAGTCATCCACATAAATACATAATTCATTCAAACATCTAAGCATAGGTATTTCTAAGGAATAGCGACCTTTCCATCAACAGGGACAAAATACCCAAATATACTGAACCAGCAAGCAGCGAAAATCAAAATTCAACAAAATTCTTAACGACATTAAAACATAGACAGTAACAAATTACAAGGTAAATTGAGCCTTCAGAACACCAATTTAGTAAGGTGAATGTGAAATATAATGCAATGACCCTAGCAACAGCTCAGCTACAACAAGATGAAGTGGTCAAATGCCTGAAACTCTGTAAACTAAACTATATGAATGTCTTTCTGGAGCTAGATAAGCCCTTGTAAATGCAGAGTTGCTTGATCATCAGACATGCTAATTCACAAGCAGCAAACTGAACTTTTCAAAGATTGCCCACAATTATATTATCAAGCACTGTCCTCCAGTAACCACCCTATGATTTAACTTAAAGTGATTCATTCGAATTGAGCAGCTCGAGACTGCAACTCTGTTAGTTACTACAGAGAATTAGGATGTAGAATCGAGCCAAATCACTACAAAAGTGAAAAATTCCCGATGGCCAACTTCACATCAATGCCTCGGAATCAACTTCTAGTGAGCATGCATTACATATCATGGGGCGCCTGGTCGCTCTATAGCACCTAAAAAACTAACCTCCAAATTTACAGCAACGAGTGCAAATCTAGTACAAAGGGTTAGTCCGCAAATGTTAGGAGATACTACCGCGCCCAAAAAAAAAGAGTTGCATTATTACAAAATATCTAGCTTTTCCAATCAAAATATCCCCAACGAAATTGCTAATTTGTACGAGGGAAAGGACCAATTGGAAACACGGACCTTGCTGCCGAGCTCTTGGGAGATGCCGAGCGCGAGCGCCGTCTTGCCGGTGGCGGGCGGGCCGGCGAGGAGCAGAGCGCGGCCAGCCATCTTCTTCTGGCGGATCATGTCGACCACCAGCCCGGCCGCCTCCCGCGCCGTCGCCTGCCCCACGAACCCCGCCGCCATCCCTATCGCCGCCCCATTGGCCTGCTCAGGAAAACCAAACCAAACCGTGAGAAAAGCTCGGAGATCTACGCGAAACACCCCGAGGCTAAAACCCTAGGAAAAACCCCCTCGCAGGAGGAGCGGAGAAGGGTAGATGAGAGCAGGTACGTCGAGGCCGAGGCCCTTGATGTGGGTGTGCGTGGCGATGCGCTGCTGCTTCGACGTCGACTGCACCTCCTCGATCCTCATCGCCGCCGCCTTCTGCGCCCTTTCTCTCTCCCGCCGCAACAAATTTGGGAGCGGGGGAGGGGAAGCGTGCTGGTTGCTGGGGCAGAGGCGCGGAGCGCGACTTGAAGAGGGAATGGCTGGTATCTGCCCGGTGGGGCCGGAATTAAAGTGCGTTTGTCGCCGCTAGTGCGTATGCTAGACTTGAAGGCGTACTACTTAGCTCTACGTGAACTTTATATGGAGGCGACATTAATCCGTAATTGATCCTCGAATGTGCATGTACCACGCATGAGTCATGAGTCATGACGCATGATCCAAGCTTGGAATTTGGAAGCATGTCCTGCATCTGTTCACGACTCGCGAGCCCCGACCCAAACCCAAACACAAGCCTAAAATGTTTCTACTAGTTTCTACGTCATGCTGATGTTAGGGTGGAGTTGCTGCAGAGCCAAATGGAGCAGCCTGGCTCATGAACCAACTCCATTACATCTGCCTTATTCAATCTTTTTTGGCCTCTTGATCACCCAAAACCTATTGCACCACTTAAGCAATCACACTTGCAAAGCCCCGTGCTCATCGAACACAAAACAATCTCACGACTGAGCCAAGATGCAGGCACAAAACTATGCTCACATCCTCACCCAAGCCTGCATTGCTCTCACACTCCTACTAACCATGGTAAACACGGCGGCCGGCCGCCGTCCGGCAGCTCACAACCCGCCGTCCCCCTCCCACGGCTCCTACCAGACCATAACACTCTACACCACTGGAGCTACGCCGCCAAGAGCCGTTGCTCCTTCCTCACAAAACCCCATCTTCACCAGCCAAGGCCCAATCGGCCAGTTCGGCAGCTGGCTGCGCGCCTTGACGCAGCCAGGAGCGCTCCGGCCCGGCACGGTGACCGTCGTCGACGAGCAGTTCCATGGCAAGAAAGAGTTTGGCCTGCCCCTGGCTGGGAATCTGCAGGGAGTTCTTGTCACCAGCTTGGAGGATAACAGCAGCCATATAGTGGCAGTGAAGGCTTCCTTTGCCGGCAATGGTGCAGAGGATAGCCTCAGGTTCTTCGGGGTCCGTCACGATGACCAGGAAGAGTCTCACATCGCGGTGGTCGGAGGGACGGGGCGGTACGACGGAGCCGCCGGTTTCGCTGTTGTCAGGGCAGCTGATGTACCTGAAACGAGTGAAAATGTCAGCTTGAGCAGGGCTCTCAGTTTCAGGGTGCATCTCAAGTAGAAGGCTATAGAACTGCAGAAATGCATACCATGATGTAAATTAGCTTCTCTGCAGAAGTTTCAAAGCTTGACTACCAAACTTTGATCAGAGATATGCATCCGAGTACTGCTCGGATTTAGTTCATTCGGTTTACCCTGTCAACCATTTTGTGCAGTACTAGAAGTGAAATTTGTAGATTGACAGTTGAACATATAACGAAGGAAGTAGACTGAACTGAATGCATAACAAGGAAATAGGCAAGCTCATTCCATTACATTTCACATAAATAAGTATTAGTGTTACAATTAGGAGCTAGCTGAAAGTCTGAAATTGAACCCGATAGCTCCTGAAATACAACCCTTTCTCCTATCTCTCACTGCACTTCTAAAATTCCACACGTGGACAAAAATAATTGACTACTTCTGTTCTGTCTCACCAAGATACAAATAAATTCAAATGATTCTACAACATTTATGGTGTATACAGTACAAAGCACTGTACTGCATGGATCCAGTTGGTGAAGCACTTTAACCTATATTTGCACTTTTGCAGTATCAATCAGAATCAAATGGATAACCAGCACCTCACTACATTGCTTTGTTTACTCATTCAAGATCCTTTGACGGAAGTCTGTGACCATTAAGGGAAGGCCTTCCTTGAGAGAGACCTTCGGCTCCCAATGTAGCAGATTCTTGGCCTTAGTAATGTCTGGCTTTCTCATATGGGGGTCATCAGCTGTGTTGGGTTTGAATTCGATTGTCGCCATTGGGTCAATCGTTTCCTTCACAACCTGGAAAAGGCAAAATGTCCATTTATGCACCGTTTCATGATCAAAAGATCTGTAAAACATGTTGCGCACAAACCTGTGCAAGTTCCAACATGGTGAACTCTCCTGGGTTTCCCAGGTTGAAAGGACCAATATGATCACTCTCCATCAGAGCCATCAATCCAGCAACCTAAAAAAAATGATAGATTATGACACACTCAATATTTATTAAGAGGAACACATAAGTCTGTGCAGCTATCGGTCAGCCTTCATCTACTAGAGATAAGCAAAGCAGAAGATATGATTAAAAGCGTAGCAGATTTTCTCACAGAAGGGGAATAGAAATGGAAATAATGTGAGTACCTAATTTCCTGGGGCCTCTAGAAAGTCTCCA
Organism: Hsuehochloa calcarea; assembly: GCA_036346395.1. NCBI lineage: Eukaryota > Viridiplantae > Streptophyta > Magnoliopsida > Poales > Poaceae > Hsuehochloa > Hsuehochloa calcarea. The sequence goes on along the minus strand of CM070593.1, from coordinate 52,620,149 downwards.
ATATACACATTTGACCATTACTTTTCTAATTATATGTTATTAAAAATATAGTCGTATGTAAAGTAATTTGATGACAAATCTAATATCATTTATACATGAAAAATCTAAATACTTTTGTGTATATTAGTTGTCAAAGTTTTAAAAGTTTGACCGCACATTTTCTAAAATTGAGCACTGAGAATGTTTCATGTGAAGCTCGGACTGAATGACCTTTGGTTAAAAAAGAAGCATAACAAAGTTCTGTGGATAAATACTTAATTTCATCTAGGTGCTTAGAGTATAAAAGTAAATTGCAAAAGAGAGTGTTGCTTAGAGAACTTACAATAGGGAAGAACAGTGGAGAAGAGTTACAATTAATGAGTATACATGCACATCAATGCACAAGAAGAATACTGCTTAGTGCTTACCAGATCAGACACATACTGAAAACTTCGAGTTTGTTTTCCATCACCATAAACTGTCATTGGTTGTCTGCGCAGTGCCTGCAAGAATAATCATGAAATTATAATCTCAGGTTTTCACATCGACTGTGTAAATGTGTAATCGCGGCTAAAAACTGGTAATACACTATATGTAGCAAACAAACCTGTGCAACAAAATTGCTGACCACGCGCCCATCATCTAGGCACATACGAGGGCCATATGTATTGAAAATGCGAGCAATCCGCACCTGTATGTATGTCAATTAGCAAAAGATTGTAGAGAATGGTGACAATTAAGACGTTGTGATCACATAATGCTACGTTAATAACTACAGTATTGCAGCATTTTATATTCAAGATGTTCCCGTAAATAGTATTTTAACCATTTCTCATCTCATAAAAAATAATAGTATAATTTTAATAAATTTTAATGGACTAAGTAACTAACTACACAGTGATAAATAAATAAAAGTTACAATCTCCCCACTTTCTGTAATAACCTGTCCACAATGATAGAACCAGATCTTTTCAGTACTTGATGGTAGAAATGGAACTGATCACTGATCAGTTATGATAATTAAAGAAGTTTAGATTTTACTGCATTAGATTTTCAGATTTTCACCAGAAAGTGAATGTAAAGGAAAAAATCTGAAAGGCTTTAAAGGCCTACATAACAATTTTCTTCTCAAGATATCCTAAACCCGGATACAGAAATTAAGTGGATCCAACTAGATTATTACCTCAACACCACCACCACGGTGATAGTCCATGGTTAAAGTCTCTGCTGTTCTTTTGCCCTCGTCATAACAACTCCTAACACCTGAAAAGGGGCAGGGATGAATTCTCAGGAGGCGAAATGTGAAGTACTGAACAGAATCAAGAGGTAATAATGCAGTACCTATCGGATTAACATGCCCCCAATAAGTCTCCTTCTGTGGATGCTCAAGTGGATCACCATAAACTTCACTTGTGCTAGTCAACAAGAACCTTGCACCTATTCGCTTTGCCAGACCCAACATATTCAAGGTTCCCATGACATTTGTCTTGTACTAGTTGTTAAGAAGCCCAAATTTTAATAGAACTCTCATATTATAGTGAAATCAACACAAGTTACCAAAAAAATGACGAAGACCTTCCCTAACTTGAAATTCATACATGGCACCCCAAGTCATATCATGAGAAAACAATATTACACGAATCTACAGCAATTCTTTCGTTAGATTTGCTTTCCAAATGGTAAATTACAATGGGCTATTCTCCAGTTAAAACCACAAATAAATGATCTTTAACTATATTCAGTTAAACCTGAGCAAATGAAAACTTTTATTAAAAACTTCCTCTGTACCTTAAGCAATTCAGGCGAGTTTAACACAAACCACAGTGACATTGCATCCTAGATGATTGCAATTCTATGTTAAAACCATCCCGCCAGTAGACAAATCTAAATACAATAGAACTACTTGAACACGGTGTCTTACCAGAACTAACACAGTGCCAAATTTGAGCAAGCACTTATATGCGAAACAACTAACAAATCTTTGTCATGTCTTCCAGATCCCCCAAATGAAAATATCTCCCAGTTTTGTATTAAAAAAAGGTTAAAAATTTATGAACCAGAACGCTCCAAAGTCCAACAAAACAGCCAAACGAACACCATATGCACTTGATCCAGACCACATCCATCACTATTGTGCTCGATTTGCTTGAAGCATATCTCCCACCCACCCAAAGCCCCCAAAAAAAGATGAAATCAAGTCGCTGTCAATGTAAGCAACTCAAAAATATGTACAAATCCGGGCCGTGAGAAGGATATGATCGTCTTGATGGGGTTGTACTTGTAGTGCACGGGCGATGCGGGGCACGCGAGGTGGTAGATCCGGTCGACCTCGAGCAGGATGGGCTCGACGACGTCGTGGCGGAGCAGCTCGAACCTGGGGTTCCGGAGGTGGTGCGCAACGTTCTCCTTCCTCCCGGTGAAGAAGTTATCCACGACGATCACGCTGTCCCCCTGCTCCAGCAGCCGGTCCACGAGGTGGCTGCCCACGAAGCCCGCCCCGCCGGTGACGACGACGCGGCGCGCCGGCGGGCGGAAGCCCGCAGGGACGCGGGAGGCGGAGGAGTGGGCGGCGAAGGAGAAGAGCGGGCGGTGGTCGAGGAGGTGGGAGGAGGGGGAGAGGGAGAAGATATAGGGGCGGAGGAGGAAGAAAGAGGAGGCGATGAGCGCGCCGAGGAGGACGAAGAGGAGGCGCTGCTCGCGGAGGAGGTAGCCGACCCAGGAGCGCGGGCCGGGGCGCGTGGGCTTGGAGGCCTTGGATGCCGGCGCGTGCGCCGGCGCCGGCGCGTGGGTGGGGGACTTGTGGAGCTGCTTCATGGCGGGAGAGCGGCGAGGCGGAGGACTGAGGAGGAAGTGGGTTGGTAGGGTGGGTGGCGGCCTGGTGGGCAGGAGAAGAAGAAACGAGCAGAGGTGTGCGATGAGAGAGTTTCGGGTTTAGATGATACTGTTTGCACCATTGCATGCGAAAGAGCAGATCCAGCATTAACTCGAGATCAAAATTAAAAATAATAGGCGACACGTATTTTCGTCCGTGTTGAACGTCGACTTTCAATACGTGTCTCCCTTGTCAGCGCTCCTCGGGAGGGAGCCATGCTGCTAATTAATTATAATTAAATAATTAGAACTAACTAATTATGATTAATTAATAACATCTAACTAACTATGACTAATTAATCATAAATACTTAGCTATTACTAAATTAATTATAACTAAATTGATTAGGACTACTTAATTATGACTAAATTAATTTTAAATAAATAATTACACCTAATTAATTATGACTAATCAATTAACCCTACCATGTAATTATTTAGTCGTAATTAATTAACTCTCATCGTATAATTAATTATTTAGTCATGTAATTAACTCCACTGTATAATTAATTATATAGGTTTAATTAGTTAATCCTCGTGCTAATCCTCATTTGCGCCAGGATTAACTAATTAATCAAGGATTAATTAAACCGGTGTAATTAAATAACTAACTAGCAGTACGAGTGAAGTTCCCACTGTGGCGCAGACGAGGATTAATTAACATATGGCGCGAACGAGGATTAATTAATTATACAGTGTGGTTAATTACACGACTAAATAATTATACTATGGGGTTAATTAATTACAACTAAATAATTACATGATGGGTTAATTAATTAACTCATATAATTAATTAGTTATAATTAATTGGTCGTAATTATTTAGTTGTAAAATAATTAGTTGAAAATAGTTTAGTCATAATTAATTAGTTTTAATCAATTTAGTTATGGTTAATTAAATGTAATTAATTTAGTCATGACTAACTATTCATAATTAATTAGTCATAGTTAGTTGATCGTAATTAATTAGTCCTAATTAGTTAGTTATAATTAATTTAATTGTAATTAATTAACAGTACGTGTCTCCTCCCGAGGAGCGCGGACGAGGGAGACACGTGTTGGAAGTCCCCTCCCCTGGGGAGGGGACGACGTCTTCGCACCATAACACGGACGAGGACACGTGCGTATGCCAGCGAGTCCGTAGTATCATTTTTAGGTTTAATCTCTGAAGGAGGCTAGATTTACTATTTCACGTACAAACAGTACCATTTAAACCAAAAACTCTTTTTTTGCCGTTTGTTGTGAATTGGTCCTCCAGTACTTTGCTTTTATTTTTTAGAAACACCGCATCCTCGTCCTTACAAAAGAAATGCCTTATTTAGAATGCGGAACTTCATTTACCGATTCTCGTAGAAAATGAACTGTTTCCGTGAAATTTCTGCGTCCCATAGAGGCCTTAAGCAGTGGTTGTGTACCTCCACACAACCGATCAGCTTAGATCATATAAGTTATCGTTCGCTAATCTTTTTTAAGAGTATCTACCATCAAAGTGTAGCTGTTCAGGTGTCATTGTCGAGTGTCGACAGGCCCAAACCAGCTCTTCGGAAAATAAGATGGTACAGGGTGTGAAATGCAAAAGCAAAACCTCTCGCTGCAATAGGAAGGACCCGTTAGACGCTTGACTTGGAAGGGTTCAGAATCTTTAGATCTGACCCACGTCACGCACGGCCCGAGCAGTTGCCGTAGTTTTGTGAATGTATTTCTCTTCTCTTCGTTATTCCCCACTTGGTATATACATATACATTATATAGGTCACATGGGCCACCTGACATAAAGCTCATATACTCAACACTCTCTCTCTCAAGATGTGCAATAGATATCTGTCATCCCTATCTTGTCACATACCGACAAACATTCCTTAGTTCCCTACCCCTTTGTTAGGTAATCAGCTATTTGTTCTCTGGAGGTTACATAACTCAACTTCAAGCTACCCTCATCAAGTCTCTCTTTGATGAAGAACCGATCCATCTCCACATATTTCGTTCGGTCGTGCTAAACTGGATTATTTGGAACGTTGATTGCTGACTGGTTGTCACACTAAAGCTTTAATGGTCCACATGTTAGTAACCTCAATTCCGATAGGAGACCTCTCATCCATAGCATTTCACACAAGCATATTTTCATGGATCTATATTCTGCATCTGGACACCACCGATTGCTTCTTACTCCTCTAAGATACTAAATCATCCCCCCCCCACAAAGACACAATACCCCGATGTTGATCTCCTATCATCAAGGTAGTTAGCCCAATCAACATCACAATAGCCATCAACATTCAGGTGATCATTCCTTTTGAACCATAGGCCTTTGTCAGGACTTCCCTTTAAATATCGTAGGATTCGATGAGCTGCTTTCAGATGTCCACTCCTAGGGTCATGCATATAGTGGCTCACAACGCTTACTGCATAGGAGATGTCAGGCCTTGTGTGACACAAGTAAATGAGACAACCAACAAGCCTCTTGTAGCTCTCCTTATCATCTGGATCTCCTGACTGAGCACGAGTTTATGGTCTTGATCAACTAGGGTCATTGCAGCTCGACATCCAAGCATTCCTGTATCACTGAGAAGATCCAAGACATACTTTCCGTGTGAGAGAACTATCCCTTTGGGGGACCTCGCGATTTTAATGCCTTAGACATACCTCAGCTGGCCTATATTCTTAACCTCAAACTCCTTACTCAATCTTAACCTCAAACTCTTTACTCGGTCTCTGCTTCAGTTGTGACATCTCAACGGTATCATCTCCTGTAATGACGATGTCATCCACATATACCGCGAGGATTGTGGTGTGACCCTATAAGTGACGATAGAACAAAGTGTTATCCCCATTACACTGCATGTAGCTCATACCACACATAGCACGATGAAATCGATCAAACCATACTCTTGGAGATTGTTTAAGCCCCATACAATGTGATGAGGCCCTAGGTGCATCTACTACGGCAATCAATATCCCTAAGCTGCAAGTGTGTATTAAGCCTCAAGTTGAGCCTATTATGCATCAATGGAGAAAGAAACAGGAACTAGGTTCGGCAAAGAGCAAGGAGAGAGAGGAAGGTCGACCGGGAGTTTTAGCGGACATGGGAAGACACAAAAACAAAGGGCTTTGCATGTTGCAAAGTTTATAAGAGAATTCGACGAAGAAAAGACAAAAGAACCAAATTTAAACTCTATTCTGAAATCAATACATTTTCAAAATCCAAAATGGGTTTGGATTGGAGCAATTCCAATTCGGATCTTTCTTTAAAAGAAATTAATTATAAATTACTTGTAATAGGTAGGGATGGCAATCGGGCGCGGTGGGTACGGGTAGTGCTCGCCCATACCCGTACCCACGACCCCGAATTCCCCCCACGGGTATACCCGCGAAGGACGACGGGCGAAAAACCTCGCCCATACCGTCGCCCATGGCATACCCGTTACCCGCGAATAATGCATCACCACCCGTGGGTACCCATCGCCACAGACATACTGTTACCCACGAGCTATGCATACATCAAGTTCATCATAATTCACACATCAATGGTGCATCACGCATTCAACAACTAATAAAGTTCATCACAATTCACATATCATGTTCGACAAGACAACTAATCAAGTTTAACAAATAAAATACAAATACAAATTGATATAGTTTCTTATACATGTGGGTAGATCACGGTGTCGGGTGAAGCGGTGCGGTGGAGCTTACCCATGCCCATACCGTTATTCGATGGGTAAGGAATTGTGTTCGTTTTCATACCCGTGGGTAAAGAAAGACGCCCATACCCGCCTCCATTAGGGTATTCGCCCGCGGGCACGCGGGTAATCGGGCACAATTGCCATCCCTAGTAATAGGATAGTTTAATCTATTTTTAGTAATTAGAGTGGTTTAAATTTCGAATTAAATGAGTTCGCAATAGGATTAAATTTTAGTACTATTCATTGCTACAATACCGACTCGGTTAGTGTTCATTGCTACAGTAACCGACTCGTTTACTGTTCATGCTACAGTGTCGAACCAGCCTACTATTCATGTGCTATATATATTTAGGGCTAGAGCCCCATTGTAAGCAAGTTAGAGTTGAAGAAAATTCAGAAAAATCACATGTTTATGTGGCGCAAAATGAATACATACGTTTCGGAAATTCTCATCTAGGGTTTTGTGATTGCGTGAATATTGGAGGGAGTTGTTCTTTCAAGATCCGTGATTCTTTGTGGATCATCTCACCAATTCGTAGCATCATCAATTGCTTACGGTTTGGTGTTGTTCTCCCGGTTTGATTTTGTTTCTCTCTTCGAATTGATTCAACATCAATCAAGTATTACTTGCTTTGAAGATACACTTGTTCTTCAATTTTGCCGAATCAAGAAAGAGGAAAGCGGGAGTTTTACTTCAATCCGAATTGAAATGCAAGTACCGTGAAAGATTGGGCCACATTACGCATCAACACATGTTGATTCGTATCACAATGACTTCCTCAACCTACAGACTTTCCCCTTAGTCTGAGGTGTACCACAACCAGGTGGAATCTCTATGTAAACCTCCTCCTGAAGATCACCATGTAAGAATGCATTCTTCACATCAAGTTGATATAAAGGCCAATTATGATTTACTGCACAGGATATCAACGTTCTCATTGTACTCATTTTTGCCACCGGTACAAAGGTCTCATCATAGTCAATCACATAGGTCTGATTATAACATTTTGCAACAGAGCCTTGTATATTTCAATCTTCTCATTTGGATCTTGCTTCACAGTGTAGACCCACTTGCAATTAACCACCTTATTCCCTATTGGGAAAGGTACGAGCTCCCAAGTCTTATTCTTCTCTAGAGCTGCCAGTTCCTCAAACATAGCCTCGTGCCACTTGGAGTCTTGCTTCGCGACTCTCCAATCAGTTGGAACTACTACAAACTGTAGTGAAGCAATAAAGGCTTTTGTACTCCAGTGATAGAGAATCATATGACACATAGTTCACTATATCATGCTCAAAGCCATACTTTAGAGGAGGTTTCCCTGCCCCAGCTCGTAATTCCTTCCTCAAGGCAATAGGCAGATCCATCGAATCACCTATAGCACATGGCTCATCATCAGATAAGTCAGCACATTCAACAGCCGCTGGAACTTGCTGTTGTTGTTGCTACCCCGCAAACTGTGCCCCGCCTGCTGCTGGAACCCGCTGTTGCTGCCTCTTGAATACATCTTTAGATTTTCCTCCTCATTGACCCTTCTCCACCCATAGAACATGGAATTGAACCAACCACAACCCTTAGTTGCTCACCTTCCTCAATCCTTGAGGCTTCAAGCTCTCCCTCTCGACTAGCATCATCCATGCTAGGAGAGTTGAGGTCAAACAGAGAACTCAAATTAGTTCTCTCTCCATAGAAGGGCTCTGACTCCCTGAAAGTCACATCCATACTCACAAATGTGCATCGTTCAGAAGGGCTCCAACACTTATATCCCTTTTGTCCAGAAGAGTATCCCAGGAAGATACACTTAACAGCCTAAGGATCCAGCTTTCCCACCGAGGGTCTGTGATCTCAAACGAAGCATATACATCCAAATACTTTTGGATGGACGATGAACTCATTTTTTCCTTTCAACATCTCACATGGAGTCTTCATTCCAAATATTCTTGATGGCATACGATTGATGAGATATATTGCAATCATAATTGTTTCACTCCACATAAATTTAGGCACATTCATAGTATACATGAGTACCAGGCTACCTCTAAGAGATGACGATTTTGTTCTTTTAGTCACTCCATTCTGAGGGGTGTATCTGGACAAAAGGTTTGATGTAAGATTCATTTGGCTGATAAGAAGGTATCAAACTCCTTATTCACATACTATGTTCCATTATCTATTCTTATAATCTGGATATGGGTATTGAATTGGTTCTTGACATACACATAGAAGTCTAGAAAGAATTTTAGCACCTCTGTTTTGTGTCTCATAATATAAATCCAAGTCATACGAGTGTGCAATCAATAAAGATAACAAAATATTTCATGCCACTAGCAGAGACAACAGAAGATGTCCATACATCAGAGTGCACAAGTACAAAGGGAGACACACTACGAAGTCCCTTGCTGACATATGAGGATCTAATGTGTTTTCCAAATTCACATGCATCACACACTAGTTTACTCATGTCCACTTTGTTCATTACATCATGAAATACCTTACTCATAGTTTCAAAAGATATATGGCCCAGCTGACAATGCATAAGCATCACCCTAGTCTCCTCTTCACTTGATGTCGCCACCAAAGCAGTACATAGCCCAACATCTCGCTCCTTTGGATCCAAGTACCACAACCCATTACTCCTGACGCCAGTCCCAAGTATTCTGCCATTATGTCTCTCCTAAACAAGACAAGTTTCTCGATCAAATATAACCTGGCAATCAAATATAACCTGACAATCCAAATGATCAACCAATGAACTTATTGAGAGCAAGTTGACTGGAAATTATGGAACATGTAAAACTGATATTGGTGTAATGGAGGGACTGCATTGGACAACACCAACACCTTTAATGGGTTGAGATGTTCCATCAGCCGTTTTGATAGTTTCCATGTATGTGGGTGAGAATGGAGTATATGATTTAAATTCATTCAACATACCTGTAACATGTGTTGATGCACCCAAATCTATAATCCATTTACCTGGATTTGAGTGAGCTAGATTAGCGAGGCGCGCTGGATACAATCACAGTCCTTTCGTCTTTGTTTCCTAAATTTTTAACTCTCTTCTTTAGCTTCCTCAGCTCCTCTAGCTCTGCAACAGAGACATCCACACATTCAGATAACTCTTCTCTAGTCATTGCAAAGTTCGCCTTGTAGCTATTCTTGTCTCCCTTGCTTCCACCTCCTTTCTGTCCACTCTTAACATAGACCCGATCTTTACCCCGATTAGGCTTGCGGGGATGGGGACAACTATGGCTCAGGTGATCCCCGCTCACCCCCGCTCACCACAATTGAAACAATCTCTTATTTCAGTTACTGCAAAGACAGGACGAGTAACTGGCAATACAATGTTTGTCATCACCTTTAATTTAGTCTCTTCTTGTGCAATAGCAGTAATTGCTTCTTCCAGTGTAGGAAGAATAGGATGGTGAAACATAGTAGCTCGCCTTCCATCGAATCTTGGATTTAAACCTTTTAGAAATTCAATCACCCGCCTACGTTCAATCCACTTCTTAACAGTGGATATGCAGTCTACATGAGGCAACTCAAGAGGATTGTAGTGATCTAGATCACCCCACAAGCACTGCAACTCAGCAACATACTCCATCACGGAGCTCTCCTCCTGTCTCAGATCACCAACTCCCTCTGTGTCTCAACCATCAACATCACATTCCCTCCTCCCGAGTACAATTTTGACAGAGTTTTCCATACCTTAGTCGCATTTAAGATGGTCTCAACAGTTGCATCAATAGTAGGAGACACCGAACTCAATAGCCACGCACCACCAGTGAGTTGGTAGTACTCCAAGTTCGTCACTCTGCACCCGTCTTGTCCATCGGCTCAATTGATTCTCCTTTGACAAAGCTCTCTAGCTATTTTATCCTCAGGATCAACAATGCCCTCCGTGACCAACTCAAGTAATTTCTCATACCTTCCAACTTAACCTCATTCGACATCAATTCTATTTTCTGCACCGTCTCAGCATGAGGAACAATTGCCCTGCCCGAGGACGATGCCCCACTCATCTTCTCTGTGAGAAGTTGTGCCAACTTCTCGAGCACGTGCTTCAGTCCATGATTCTCACCCCTAGCTGCAGCACGATCTCAAAGTCACAGGCAAGCAACAGGAGTAACAACCATACCTTTTCGGTCGTAGCCCCGAGCTTTCGCACACCTAGACCGCCTGATATCTTCAAAGTGACCAGAGAATCCTCTAAGAGGGGACCAGTTGCTAGGAGGAGTATATATATTAATTGCCCCGAAAACTAGGTTTGTGTTATTACATGGAGGAATGTGGCTATTTATAACCTTCCAACATGGTACTTGAGATTACTACCCTACCCCTAAAAGGTCCTACGCGTGTAGGGGCTACAAGGGCTTTTCCTCCCCTATGCGTAGCCTTTAGCTCATGGTGGACCTTCTTGAGCTCGATCCACTTGGCTGGTGCGCCTGGTCCACCGGCGTCCAAGGTCCTTCGTGGCATGTAGGGCACCCCAAGGCACCCTTTGCCTCTAGCCGAGGAGGGCACGGACACCCTTCGGCTCCCCCAAGGTGGCCCGGGAGGACCTGTGGCTTCTAGCCTTGCGGTGCTCCGGTGACTCTCTGATAGCCTCCGGGCTTCCCCCGGAGCCTCCCCGAAGGGACGCCTGGTACCTCGGTGGGGCCGCCCCTATGACACACACCACTTCACACCGGATCCAAGCTTGGAATACTACTCCTCAACCAGCAGCAGCCCCGAGTTTCCTCTCTCCTTCTTCCTTCCTTCCTCCACCAGTCCCCGAGTGCCTCCTCCTCAAACCAGAGCGTCACTTCTCCCCCGAGCACCGCGTCACCTCCTTCCTCCGCCGCCTTCATCGAGTCTGTCGGGCCAGAGAACAACCTACGCACCTGGAGCGTCGCCTGGAGGTCATCTCTCCTCCGGATCTGGTGAGCTCCGGGTCCGCACCGCCCGAGCCCAATGTTGCCTCTCCTCCGGAGTTGGTGAGCTCCAGATCCGCACCGCCCGAGTCGACGTCGCCTCTCCTCTGAATCCTCTCCTCCGGTCCCGGAGGTCTTCGCCTGAGCCGGTGTCGCCTCTCCTCCGGAGCTGGTAAACTCCGGATCCGCACCTCTCGAGTCGATGTCGCCTCTCCTCCTCCACCAGGACCAAGCACCGCCGCCGGACCAGGTGCCGTCGCCACAACACCTAGGGTTTGGGCATAGGTGAGAGCTCTAATACCATGTCGTTTTGTGAATGTATTTCTTTTCTCTTCACTATTCCACACTTGGTATATGCATACACATTACATGGTCCACATGAGCCACCTGACATAAAGCCCGTATACTCAACAGTTGCACTATTCAATTTGGCGCTCCAACCTATGCCTGTATATGTGTCTTGAGACTATGATCTACAAACCCACAGGCTAAATCGAGGCGGCGACATTGTACGATCCGAGACGGCATGTCACTCTCGTGGTCTAGCAAACGTCTTTTCGTCAGACTGAAGCAACCATGCAAACTGCCACTCTTTTTCTTCCCTTTCTAAAGAAAGACAGAGCACCAACTCTGTAGGCTGTTGGTTAGCGAATGCACGTCGTTCCTCAACACCTCCGGTTTAATTAGCACCAGTGATTCCAATCATCCATTTTAACCTATTTATTTCCAGTATCGTGATCTTATTATCTTACAACTGCCTAGCTCACGCAGGTGAAAAAGCTTTCATCAGTGCATGCGACTTATCCGCAACCTCTCTGCAATGCTACAATTCCTGTTCATCTTTCGTCAGTCCTATAGAATGGCATCATTTCCAGGCGCTTGCCGTGGCGCTTCTGCCTGCACCACTGACCCTCTCCTCCAGCCACGAGATCACGTCGGCGAAGACGCGCTCGACGTCGTCCGGCGGCTCGGCCATGAGCACGTGCCACATCCCGGGGTACAGCTTGAAGGTCGTGTCCCTGCTCGACGCCAGCTTGCTGTACGAGAGATCCGAGAACTTTGAAGTGACATATAAAAAAGTTTCCCTTTTAACTACCATTTTAAACGCGGCAAGGGAACGTGGTATAGTAAGGTCTTGGTTTGGATTTTAGGTATGGTGAATATTAGAGACAACTGATTGCAATTTACAAGTGATTCGTTTTAATTACCGATGTAAAGGCCATGTTTGCAAATGTATTAGCACTTCAATCTTGGTTCATCTCTGTTTGAGAAAAATAAAGGGGCGATTAAGCTACAGTCACTTGAATTTTTTTCAAAAAATTCAATCACCTTCTTCGGTACGTTGAATCATCGTCCAATGGTTTCTATTGTTTCATGTTGAAAAATTCTAAACTATACAAAAGTAAATCTAAGGGAACCCTACAAATACAAAAAAATAAATAAACTGGACACAAGTAAATCTAAGTGAACCCTACAAATACAAAAATAAAATTCTAAACTAGACAAAAGTAAATCTATGTGAACCCTACAAATACAAAAACAAATATAACTAAAAGTTACAGCAAATTAAGCTGTGCTGAAATTGCACGTAACTTGGTAATACAATTTTATGTTTAGTACTGTGCAATTGTAGGTGATCGGGTTTTTTTAATAAAAAAATCAGGCGCCTGGGGAGCTAGCAAAAGCGAAAAATAAAACGTATATTTAGATCAAACCCATAATGAGTAGCCATTAAGAATTTTGCCAAAGTTGGTCGTCCGTATGGCGTTATATCTTGTGTCGAAAGCGAAAATAAAAACGATATTTAGATCAATAACTAGTGAGCAAATAAAAATAAAACTTGGCCAATGGGTTTGGCGAAGACCCGTGCGATTCCATGAAAGGAATATCGTCTGCCTTACCTAATCTGGGTACTTGCATCTCGTCCGGGGCTTTAGTAAATAATATGTTCAAAGAGCGCCACCATCAACTAACACTCGATTGACCGACGAGTTGTTGATGGTGGGTTCAATCAGTGCGCTTGGGGGAGAGTTGATGCTCTTATATTGCCTCTGCAAGCAATGTTTATTTTATTTTATTTTGCGTTATTTTGGTTTTTGGTTATGTAAATTGTGATCGTATCTGACGATGCCGTAACAGTGACTGTTACGTAGTAGGTCTTAGTTCTCTGAGGGAATACTCCTCGTACTCCACCCGTTAAATTTCTTTGTCGAGTGGTGAATGATCACCTCTCAGAAGGGCTTCTTGATCTTGACCGCGTCGAAATGTATTTCTCGAATAGGGGATCGATTCGACTTATGGCGTGTTGATTCCTCGTGAAATATTCGATTGATCGGTAGGCGAGAAGTCGTATTGCTACGACTACACGAATTGTGAGCTACCTTTCTTCTCTTGGTGGGATTCTCGAGCAAGTCGTTGATGTCTGGAGTTCTTGTACCTCCTCGTTATGTAAATTGTGAGCGAGTTCTTACGGGTGCAATTTTCTTTCTTGGCGACATCAAAATCCTCCTCATCGAGTCTTTGAGGCCTTCTTAGTGGAGTGCGAGAATGTCGAGGATTTCCCTCGCGTTCATCAGTGTTGGTTCTCTCGCCAGCGGCGGTGCCCTTGCCATTACCACGGGGGGCGGTGTGTGATCTTGGGAGTGTTCTTATCTCGGCCTCCATGAGGTGACCACGATTTAGGGAAGGGCGAAGACCTCCGTTGATGATTCTCACTTGCGCTCGAGGCCTCCCGCTTGAGGAGTGCTCGAGAGACACCATCTGGCGACTTGGAGTAATCCCCTCCGGTAGGGGAACTCAGGGTTATAAGCGTCTCCGTTCGCAAATGAGATCTGCGGGAGGCGGTCGAATTTGCGGTGAAAAGCATGCTTGATCCCACCCTCTGCAGGTTACCACGAGAGAGGATCACTAGATCTTTGGTGGAGTCTGGAATGGTGGCTCCCGAACTTGACTTACCAAGTCGGACCGTCTTAAGGGACTTGAACACTTGGAGAAAAAACTCTCGTCGTGTTGTGAGTCCTCACAGGGGCGGTCTGGTCGGATGACCCTTGTCCTTTGAGGGAATTGGCTCCTCTGTTGGGCGTATTATTGTGGGGATAAGGATCCTCCTCAACTCCATTAATGGGATGGTTTCACGGAGAATAATCTCAGGAGGCAACATCACCATTAGCGGATGCATCACTCGGCTCGTAGTCGGCAGGCATCCATGTCGGCGTCTGCGTAATCTGCCAAGTCAAACGAGTTCTCCTCGTTTCATTCTCACGCCATGATTGCATGAGATTTGGAAAAGAGTATGTTGACAAGAGATTACGGAAAGATCCCCAGTCGGCGCCAGCTGCTCGGTGTATTAGAACCGATCTTACGTAAAGATTATTTGATTGGGGTCTCAGTTATGTAAATTGTGAGCCACTCCTTTCTTGTGCTTGATCGTGAAGGACTTACGACTATGTAGTGGTCGTAGAAGGACTTACGACCATGATATAGTCGTAGCAAGACTTACGACTATGGGGTGATTGTAGAAGAACTTACAATCACTTGTTGGGCTTCTCCCTTATAGATATAAGGGGTACTTACGAGGACTATGTGACATCATATTTACCCATAATAAAATTATAGATAAAAGATAAAATGAGGATTATTAGATCCTCGTCATCTACCCCCGACTTCAAGTGAAAGTAACTTACTTGGTAAAGGTTTAGTAAATGGACTTACGACCGATTATAACATTTTGCAACAAGTATATCCTTGTATATTTCAATCTTCTCATTTGGGTCTTGCTTCACAGTGTAGACCCACTTGCAATTAACCACCTTATTTCCCATTGGGAGAGGTACGAGCTCCCAAGTCTTATTCTTCTCTAGAGCTGCCAGTTCCTCAAACATAGCCTCGTGCCACTTGGAGTCTTGCTTCGCGACTCTCCAATCAGTTGGAACTACTACAAACTGTAGTGAAGCAATAAAGGCTTTGTACTCCGGTGATAGAGAATCATATGACACATAGTTCGCTATATCATGCTCAAAGCCATACTTTAGAGGAGGTTTCCCTGCCCCAGCTCGTAATTCCTTCCTCAAGGCAATAGGCAGATCCATCGAATCACCTATAGCACATGGCTCATCATCAGATAAGTCAGCACATTCAACAGTGCATTGGAACTTCTTTGTTGTTGCTACTACAAAATGTGCCCTTTTCTTCTGGAACTCTTTATTCTTGCCTCTTGAATACACCCTTAGATTTTCCTCCTCATTGACCCTTCTCCACCCATCTCCACCCATAGAACATGGAATTGAACCAACCACAACCCTTAGTTGCTCACCTTCCTCAATCCTTGAGGCTTCAAGCTCTCCCTCTCGACTAGCATCATCCATGCTAGGAGAGTTGAGTCAAGCAGAGAACTCAAATTTGTTCTCTCTCCATAGAAGAACTCGACTCCTGAAAGTCACATCCATACTCACAAATGTGCATCGTTCGGAAGGGCTCCAACACTTATATCCCTTTTGTCGGAAGAGTATCCCGGAAGATACACTATGACCTAAGGATCCGACTTTCCCACCGAGTGCAGTGATCTCAAGCGAAGCATATACATCCAAATACTTTTGGATGGACGATGAACTCATTTTTTCCTTTCAACATCTCACATGGCGTCTTCCTTCCAAGTATTATTGATGGCATACGATTGATGAGATATATTGCAGTCATAATTGTTTCACTCCACATAAATTTAGGCACATTCATAGTATACATGAGTACCAGGCTACCTCTAAGAGATGACGATTTTGTTCTTTTAGTCACTCCATTCTGAGGGGGTGTATTTGGACAAAAGGTTTGATGTAAGATTCATTTGGCTGATAAGAAGGTATCAAACTCCTTATTCACATACTATGTTCCATTATCTATTCTTATAATCTGGATATGGGTATTGAATTGGTTATTGACATACACATAGAAGTCTAGAAAGAATTTTAGCACCTCTGTTTTGTGTCTCATAATATAAATCCAAGTCATACGAGTGTGGCAATCAATAAAGATAACAAAATATTTCATGCCACTAGCAGAGACAACAGAAGATGTCCATACATCAGAGTGCACAAGTACAAAGGGAGACACACTACGAAGTCCCTTGCTCACATATGAGGATCTAATGTGCTTTCCAAATTCACATGCATCACACACTAGTTTACTCATGTCCACTTTGTTCATTACATCATGAAATACTTTACTCATAGTTTCAAAAGATATATGGCCCACAATGCATAAGCATCACCCTAGTCTCCTCTTCACTTGATGTCGCCACCAAAGCAGTACATAGCCCAACATCTCGCTCCTTTGGATCCAAGTACCATAACCCATTACTCCTGACGCCAGTCCCAAGTATTATGCCATTATGTCTCTCCTGAACAAGACAAGTTTCTCGATCAAATATAACCTTGCAATCCAAATGATCAACCAATGAACTTATTGAGAGCAAGTTGGCTGGAAATTATGGAACATGTAAAACTGATATTGGTGTAATAGAGGGACTGCATTGGACAACACCAACATCTTTAATGGGTTGAGATGTTCCATCAGCCGTTTTGATAGTTTCCATGTATGTGGGTGAGAATGGAGTATATGATTTAAATTCATCCAACATACCCGTAACATGTGTTGATGCACCCAAATCTATAATCCATTTACCTGGATTTGAGTGAGCTAGATTAGCGAGGCACGCTGGATACAATCGCAGTCCTTTCGTCTTTGTTTCCTAAATTTTTAACTCTCTTCTTTAGCTTCCTCAGCTCCTCTAGCTCTGCAACAGAGACCTCCACACATTCAGATAACTCTTCTCCAGTCATTGCAAAGTTCGCCTTGTAGCTATTCTTGTCTCCCTTGCTTCAACCTCCTTTCTGTCCACTCTTAACATAGACCTGATCTTTACCCCGATTAGGCTTGCGGGGATGGGGACAACTACGGCTCAGGTGATCCCCGCTCACTACAATTGAAACAATCTCTTGTTTCAGTTACTGCAAAGACAGGACGAGTAACTGGCAATGCAGTGCTTGTCATCACCTTTAATTTAGTCTCTTCTTGTGCAATAGCAGTAATTGCTTCTTCCAGTGTAGGAAGAATAGGATGGTGAAGCATAGTAGCTCGCCTTCCATCGAATCTTGGATTTAACCCTTTCAGAAATTCAATCACCCGCCTACGTTCAATCCACTTCTTAACAGTGGATATGCAGTCTACATAAGGCAACTCAAGAGGATTGTAGTGATCTAGATCACACCACAATCACTGCAACTCAGCAACATACTCCATCACGGAGCTCTCCCCCTGTCTCAGATCACCAACTCCCTCTGTGTCTCAACCATCAACATCACATTCCCTCCTCCCGAGTATAATTTTGACAGAGTTTTCCATACCTTAGTCGCATTTAAGATGGTCTCAACAGTTGCATCAATAGTAGGAGACACCGAACTCAACATCCACGCACCACCAGTGAGTTGGTAGTACTCCAAGTTCGTCACTCTGCACCCGTCTTGTCCACCGGCTCAATTGATTCTCCTTTGACAAAGCTCTCTAGCTATTTTATCCTTAGGATCAACAATGCCCTAGACCAACTCAAGTAATTTCTCATACCTTCCAACTTAACCTCATTCGACATCAGTTATATTTTCCGCACCGTCTCAACATGAGGAACAATTGCCCTGCCCGAGGACGATGCCCCACTCATCTTCTCTGTGAGAAGTTGTGCCAACTTCTCAAGCACGTGCTTCAGTCCATGATTCTCACCCCTAGCTGCAGCACGATCTCAAAGTCACAGGCAAGCAGCAGGAGTAACAACCATACCTTTTCGGTCGTAGCCCCGAGCTTTCGCACACCTAGACCGCCTGATATCTTCAAAGTGACCAGAGAATCCTCTAAGAGGGGACCAGTTGCTAGGAAGAGTGTGTATATTAATTGCCCCGAAAACTAGGTCTGTGTTATTACATGGAGGAATGTGGCTATTTATAACATTCCAACATGGTACTTGAGATTACTACCCTACCCCTAAAAGGTCCTACGCGTGTAGAGGCTACAAGGGCTTTTCACCTTTATCGTAGCCTTTGGCTCATGGTGGACCTTCTGAGCTCGATCCACTTGGTGGTGCGCTGGTCCACCGGCGTCCAAGGTCCTTCGTGGCATGTAGGGCACCCCAGGCACCCTTGCCTCTGGCCAGGAGGGCACGGACACCCTTCGGCTCCCCAAGGTGGCGGGAGGACACAGTGGCCGGCCTTGCGGTGCTCGGTGACTCTCTGACGACCTCGGGCTTCCCGGAGCCTCCCGAAGGGCGTCTGTACCCGGTGGGGCCCCCTCGACACACACCACTTCACGGATCAAGCTTGGAATACTACTCCTCAACCGGCGGCCCAGAGTTTCCTCTCTCCTTCTTCCTTCCTTCCTCGCGGCCCCGAGTGCCTCCTCCTCAAACAGGCGTCACTTCTCCCAGAGCACCACGTCACCTCCTTCCTCCCCGCCTTCATCAGTCTGTCGGGCGAGAGAACAACCTACGCACTGGGCGTCGCTGGAGGTCATCTCTCCTCCGGATCTGGTGAGCTCGGTCCGCACCCCCAAGCCCAATGTTGCCTCTCCTCCGGAGTTGGTGAGCTCGGATCCGCACCGCCCGTCGGCGTCGCCTCTCCTCTGAATCCTCTCCTCCTGATCCCGGAGGTCTTCGCCTGAGCCGGTGTTGCCTCTCCTCCGGAGCTGGTAAACTCCGGATCCGCACCTCTCGAGTCGATGTCGCCTCTTCTCCTCCACGGGACCAAGCACTTGGCCGGACCAGTGCGTCGCCACAACACCTAGGGTTTGGGCATAGGTGAGAGCTCTAATACCATGTCGTTTTGTGAAAGTATTTCTTTTCTCTTCACTATTCCACACTTGGTATATGCATACACATTACATGGTCCACATGAGCCACCTGACATAAAGCCCATATACTCAACAGTTGCACTATTCAATTTGGCGCTCCAACCTATCCCTGTATATGTGTCTTGAGACTATGATCTACAAACCCACAGGCTAAATCCAGGCGGCGACATTGTACAATCCGAGACGGCATGTCACTCTCGTGGTCTAGCAAACGTCTTTTCGTCAGACTGAAGCAACCATGCAAACTGCCACTCTTTTTCTTCCCTTTCTGAAGAAAGACAGAGCACCAACTCCTTAGGTTGTTGGTTAGCGAATGCACGTCGTTCCTCAACACCTCCGGTTTAATTAGCACCAGTGATTCCAATCATCCATTTTAACCTATTTATTTCCAGTATCGTGATCTTATTATCTTACAACTGCCTAGCTCACGCAGGTGAAAAAGCTTTCATCAGTGCATGCGACTTATCCGCAACCTCTCTGCAATGCTACAATTC
Organism: Hsuehochloa calcarea; assembly: GCA_036346395.1. Classification (NCBI taxonomy): domain Eukaryota; kingdom Viridiplantae; phylum Streptophyta; class Magnoliopsida; order Poales; family Poaceae; genus Hsuehochloa; species Hsuehochloa calcarea. The sequence continues at coordinate 52,600,330 of CM070593.1, read as the reverse complement.
CTGTTCATCTTTCGTCAGTCCTATAGAATGGCATCATTTGCAGGCGCTTGCCGTGGCGCTTCTGCCTGCACCACTGACCCTCTCCTCCAGCCACGAGATCACGTCGGCGAAGACGCGCTCGACGTCGTCCGGCGGCTCGGCCATGAGCACGTGCCACATCCCGGGGTACAGCTTGAAGGTCGTGTCCCTGCTCGACGCCCTCTCGTACAGCAGATCCGAGAACTTTGCAGTGACATATAAAAAAGTTCCCCTTTTAACTACCATTTTAAACGCGGCAAGGGAACGTGGCATAGTAAGATCTTGGTTTGGATTTTAGGTATCGAGGGGTGAATATTAGAGACAACTGATTGCAATTTACAAGTGACTTGTTTTAATTACCGATGTAAAGGCGATGTTTGCAAATGTATTAGCACTTCAATCTTGGTTCATCTCTGTTTGAGAAAAATAAAGGGGCGACTAAGCTACAGTCACTATAATTTTTTTCAAAAAACTCAATCACCTTCTTCGGTACGTTGAATCATCGTCCAATGGTTTCTATTGTTTCATGTTGAAAAATTCTAAACTATACTGTCGGTGTATTAGAACCGATCTTACGTAAAGATTATTTGATTCGGGGGGTCTCCTAGAGATGAAATCACGCAGAGTAGTTGACACGGGATGTTTAGGCGAGTTCGAGGCCTTCTCAGGAGAGAATAATAACCTAATCTGTGTGTATGGTATTCTTGATGATCAAGTAAAAGACTAAGACTATTACAGAGAATAGCACTTGTGTTTCTACTTGACTAGCTCTTGTTATTGTCTCCCTCTATCCCTACGATTGATGCCCTTATATAGTCGTGAAGAAGTAGCCGTTTTGTCTGCGGGAGATCGCCTAATTAATCCGATGCTTGGGCGCATGATGGCGATAATTACCAGCGCCTCGGCTTCTTCACGCCGTCTGGCTATTATCTTCCAGAGATAATGGGGTAATTACACACCATTAATAAGCGGAACCTAAAAATGCTTTTCTAGCTTGCGAACTTAGATAAGTATTGAGACATTGTCGAGCTAGAAACCTTTGGTACTCTTTCGGAGCTTGATTCACGACTAGTTGAGAGTCTCCTCTCACGAGTAGTCGGCGAATTGAGAGTGCTTTCGCTGCTCGTATGCCGACTAGCAAACCGTGCTACTCCACATTATTAGTGGCACGAAAGTTTAATTGTATGGCATACTTTAAGGTTTCTCGGTAGGAGATACGGGACCACCCGACCCAGAGCCACTTAAAGTAAGTGACCGTCAAAGTACATCATCCAGTTGGTCGTGGAATCGTCTTGGGGATCTGAGCGAGTTCGAGATTTGTCCATTCGGCGACAAAGTGCGCCAAGATCACGGGATTTTATGGCCGTTCGGGACACGAAATGGAGGTTGAACTCCCCAAGTTCGTGACCATTTGCCATGCGTCCATTGTTTCCTTATTATGGAGGATTGCTCCCAAAGGAAACTCGGGCAACCTGACTATTTTGTCGCTGAAAATAATGCATGATTTCCTCGAAGACATGAGGAGGGCATATAGAAGTTTTGGACACGAGGTAACGCTCCTTAGGCGTGTAAAACCATAGCGTAATAAACCGGTCGTTATGCGTTTTCACGTTCTCGACTAATCTGCGCTTCTTTGCTGTGGCGTGGCGGCTAGGTAAATTAAGGCGTCTCTTACGGCTTTGGAGAAACGAGCAGGAGCACTCGAAGATACCTCTTGACATCCTCAAAGCGTTTTGCCTCATTCGACCACTCAAAACCTTCATGTCTCACGAGAAGTTTAAAGAAAGGTAGTCCTTTTTCTCCTAGTCGTGCGATGAAGCGACTTAAAGCCGCCATGCACCCAAAGTGAGTTTGGACTTCCTTTTTGTGTTTGGAGGGCGCATCGGAGGATGGCCTTTATTTTTCGAGTTTGCTTGATTCCTCGTTCGGATACTAGGAATCAAGCAATTTTCTGAAGAAATTCCAAAAACACACTTCTGGGATTGAGTTTTAAGCGGTGCTTTACGAGGTTGTCGAATGTTTCTTGTAGGTCGATGATATGATTAAGTCTCTTAATGCTTTTACGACTAGATGATCAACATAGGCTTCCAAATTCGGCCTAATTGAGATGAAAAAGTCGATTGCATTAGGCGTTGAAAAGAAGCAGGCATTCTTTAGACCAAATGGCATTTTGACATAGCAAAGGTACCAAATGGAGTAATGAATGCGGTCTTTTCTTCATCGTTTAAACACATATTGATCTGGTGGTATCGAATATGCATCTAAAAACTTAATATCTCACAACTGCGATAGAATCAACGGTGATCGATCACGAGGTAAAGGAAATCATCTTTTGGACAAACTTTATTAAGATCGGTAAAGTCCACGCACATCGCCATTTGCCGTTTGACTTTTTGACCATTACGAGGTTAGCCAACCACTGGATGGTTGACTTCTCTTATAAAGCACGCCTTAAGTAGCTTATCCAATTACGATTTAATAGCATCTCGTCGATCGGGGCAAATCTCGTAATTTTTGTTTCACGGTACTTTTGGCCGTAAAGCTAGCACGTGCTCGATCACCTCCACAGGGACTCGGGCATGTCGGATGCTTGCCGCGCAAAGACATCTGCGTTAGCTCGGAGGAAGGTAATGAGGCGTCTTCCTATTTGGGGTCGGAAGTCTCCCAATGCGAGCAGTCTTGAGGTTTCTCTGCGTCGGAGGAACCTCTTTGACTTAGTCGTTCGACTTTGGTGCGACTTTGAAGCCGACTTGCTAGTCGAAGGTGACTTTCATCTCGAGTTGGTATTTGACCAACCATCTCGAGGATCGACGATCGTGACTATCGCCATCTTTTGTCACATTGAATTGTGATCACTCCTTTGGGACTGGCATCTTAAGACATTGATACCCATAATGAGTAGCCATTAAGAATTTTGCCAAAGTTGGTCGTCCAAGTATGGCGTTATATCTTGTGTCGAAATCGACCACATCAAAAGAGACTTTCTACGTCACGAAATTACTTGGTGAGCCAAATGTTAAAGGAAGAGAAACTTGGCCAATGGGTTTGGCGAAGACCCGTCGATTCCATGAAAGGAATATCGTCTGCCTTACCTTCTGGGTACTTGCATCTCGTCCGGGGCTTTAGTAAATAATATGTTCAAAGAAGCGCCACCATCAACTAACACTCGATTGACCCGACGGTTGTTGATGGTGGGTTCATTCCCAATCGGATATCGACTGATCGACTTGTAGTGATTAGGCGATCATCCTTCTCAAAAGAGATGGTAACTTCCGACCACTTGGTAACTTATTGTGAGAGGAGTATGTATGGAATTTACCTCGTCCGTGACTTTAAGTTGTTGTTTGGAGTCGTATCTGATGATCCTCCGTAGATGTGCTCAACGGTATGTTGCGGATCTTGGGCAGCATCTCCTCATCATCAAGCGACTTTTGGCCACTCGTATGTCCTACACCTTTCGAGAGTAGGGAGTGGTGCTTCTTAGTTGTAGTAGTCCTCGAGCTTTCTTTGGAAAACTTCGGCGATTCTTGAGGTCATGTCCTTCCTTTTTATGAAAAGGACACCACCTTGGTTTGTCGTTCCTCGATCGGGCGCTTACCTTTGCCTTGATCGAGTGCGACTTGGTGGTTTGGGGCTCTCCATCTTTCACGGCGAAACCTCCTTGGAACCAGCGGTTTGTGGTTTTGACTTTTATTTTCTTCTTGGACTTTTTGCTTTTTATCCTTACCAACTTCACGGCTCTCGAGGAGTATATGTTTCTCGATCGATAGTGTTGTTCCACTCGTTGCCTCGAAGCGATTGCATATCGATCGGCCATCTCGAAGAGTTCGACAGCTTGATGTTGGGAGGATTCAAAGCAATGTCCTCCGTTATTCTTCTCTGCGGACTCCTTGCTTAAAAGCCACGATCACGGAGGAATCGAAATTTCGGGATTGAGTTACGAACTGACTAAAGCGTTTGATGAATTAGCGCAAAGTCTCGTTGTTGTTCTGTTTTATCGGTGCAAGTCGTCTTCTTTTCGGGCGGTTGTATGTGCCTTGAAAATTCGCTTTGTAGAAGATCGCGAGAGGTGTTGCCAAGAGTAGATCGACTCGAGTGGTTGGTTTAATAACCACAATCGGCGGATCCTTCGATCTGATCGGAAGGTAATTAGCCATTACATGCTCTCCTCCTCCTGCTTGCTCGGACAATTTGTTGTATAGATCTGAAGAAATTCGATGGGATTTTGAGATCCATCAAATTTCTCCATGTTCCTTGGCGAAAATGAGGTGGCGTGAAGCGCTTTCGGTCGGTAAAATGCGACATCCGGTAATCACTTCTTGGCGCCTTCTTTGTAGGAAAGAAGGGTTAATGTCACCGGTGATCGTATCTGACGATGCCGTGTAACAGTGACTGTTACGTAGTAGGTCTTAGTTCTCTGAGGGAATACTCCTCGTACTCCACCGTTGTGAATTTCTTTGTCGAGTGGTGAATGATCACCTCTCAGAAGGGCTTCTTGATCTTGACCGATCGAAATGTATTTCTCGAATAGGGATCGATTCGACTTATGGCGTGTTGATTCCTCGTGAAATATTCGATTGGTGGTAGGCGAGGAAGTCGTATTGCTACGACTACACGAATGTTGTCGATGAGGTACCTCGATCTTGTCATCACGGTTCGAAGTCTTTGCGTAATCTCTTGACAAAGAGATCGTACCACAGCGTTCGAGCAAGCTCTTGGTGGGATTCTCGAGCAAGTCGTTGATGTCTGGAGTTCTTGTACCTCCTCCGTGATGTTGAATCGCCTGAGCGGGTTCTTACGGGTGCAATTTTCTTTCTTCCGCGACATCAAAATCCTCCTCATCGAGTCTTTGAGGCCTTCTTAGTGGAGTGCGAGAATGTCGAGGATTTCCCTCGCGTTCATCAGTGTTGGTTCTCTCTGCCAGCGGCGGTGCCCTTGCCATTACCACGAGGGCGCGTGTGTGATCTTGGGAGTGTTCTTATCTCGGCCTCCATGAGGTGACCACGATTTAGGGAAGGGCGAAGACCTCCGTTGATGATTCTCACTTGCGCTCGAGGCCTCCCGCTTGAGGAGTGCTCGAGAGACACCATCTGGCGACTTGGAGTAATCCCCTCCGGTAGGGGAACTCAGGGTTATAAGCGTCTCCGTTCGCAAATGAGATCTGCGGGAGGCGGTCGATTCTTGCGGAAAAGCATGCTTGATCCCACCTCTCTCGAGTTACCACGAGAGAGGATCACTAGATCTTTGGTGGAGTCTGGAATGGTGGCTCCCGAACTTGACTTACCAAGTCGGACCGTCTTAAGGGACTTGAACACTTGGAGAAAAAACTCTCGTCGTGTTGTGAGTCCTCACAGGGCGGTCTGGTCGGATTGACCCTTGTCCTTTGAGGGAATTGGCTCCTCTGTTGGGCGTATTATTGTGGGGATAAGGATCCTCCTCAACTCCATTAATGGGATGGTTTCACGGAGAATAATCTCCGGAGGCAACATCACCATTAGCGGATGCATCACTCGGCTCGTAGTCGGCACGGCATCCATGTCGGCGTCTGCGTAATCTGCCAAGTCAAACCAGTTCTCCTCGTTTCATTCTCACGCCATGATTGCATGAGATTTGGAAAAAGAGTATGTTGACAAGAGATTACGGAAGATCCCCACGATCGGCGCCAGCTGCCGGTGTATTAGAACCGATCTTACGTAAAGATTATTTGATTCGGGGTCTCCTAGAGATGAAATCACGCAGAGTAGTTGACACGGGATGTTTAGACGAGTTCGAGCCTTCTCGGAGAGAATAATAACCCTAATCTGTGTGTATGGTATTCTTGATGATCAAGTAAAAGACTAAGACTATTACAGAGAATAGCACTTGTGTTTCTACTTGACTAGCTCTTGTTCATTTGTCTCTCCTCTATCCCTCGATTGATGCCCTTATATAGTCGTGAAGAAGTAGCTGTTTTGTCTGCGGGAGATCGCCTAATTAATCCGATGCAGGCGCATGATGGCGATAATTACCGGCGCCTCGGCTTCTTCACGCCGTCGGCTATTATCTTCGAGAGATAATGGGGTAATTACACACCATTAATAAGCGGAATAATAGTGCGTGTAGACCGTTCGGTTCCTTAATCAATTGGACCCACTCGCTTTGTAGGTTTGATTATAAGGTGGTGAAGTTTACAGTCGTAGAAGAACTTACGACCGGTAGCGATCGTAAAGGACTTACGACGGTGCTTGATCGTGAAGGACTTACGACTATGTAGTGGTCGTAGAAGGACTTACGACCATGATATAGTCGTAGCAAGACTTACGACTATGGGGTGATTGTAGAAGAACTTACAATCACTTGTTGGGCTTCTCCTTATAGATATAAGGGGTACTTACGGGGACTATGTGACATCATATTTACCCATAATAAAATTATAGATAAAAGATAAAATGAGGATTATTAGATCCTCGTCATCTAACCCCCGACTTCAAGTGAAAGTAACTTACTTGGTAAAGGTTTAGTAAATGGACTTACGACCATGAGAATGTCGTAGAATGATAGTCGAAGGAAAAACTCTTCGACATTTGAGTCTTTTGACCGAGAATTTGCTTGGTCGGGAAGGTTGCTTACGACTATCAAAAGTCATAAAAACCCCTACGACCGTCGGTGGTCGTAGTAGGGAATCGGAGAAAAACTCTTAGATTGATACTTCCTTCGACTAGAAAGACTTGGTCAAGAATGTAATTTCGCTTGGAGGTGACAATACGCACCTATTTTTTCTCGAACGGACCATCTGGGGAATTGCAACCGGCTCTCATAGACTTGTCAGATGAAGCGGTTCCCGAAGCGCTTCCGGCCACATTCTTCTTCACCGCCTTTCTCCTTCCGCTGTCCATCCTCAGACTTCTTTCTTGTCTCGGTGAGATCACCATGATGTGCTCTTGCCCATACTCTCACTCTCCCTCTTGGAGCCTTACCGGGTTTCTTGTTTGTCTTTGAAGCCAAGCACCGCCGCCACTCCCTACCACCGCACCGCCGCTCCGGCGATCCCCCGGTCGCACCACCACTGTCAACAGCTTCACTTCGCAAATAGCAACCTATTTTGGGCCTTGACTGCTGCCTCCATGCTCGCCTCCGCCAGCGACGAGCGGGCTGGGAGCACCCGTGGAGCTCCTCTGTGTGTCCGAATCTTGGACAAGCACTCTACGACATTTAAATGACCAAATCACTATCGCTAAGCAATCATTAGTTGGTTCAATTAACACTTTAATTACCGCCTTAACTTGTTGACAGGTTGACCCGAGGCATAGTAATGCAGGTATTTAATTTTCAGTTTTGCTTCCAGTGGCCGACAAGTGGGCCCCGATCTCAGCCCAAGTCCCGTCGACCCATGGACCAATGCGCGCTGGCTTGGTCCACATGCTATTCCTATGCACCACGCTGCTATACAGGCGGGCCATCATGTCAGAGGAATATTTTTTCTCTCCCTCTTTCTTTTCTTGTTTTAATTTAAACTCAAACTTCAGAGGTTCTGTTCTCCTCCGTTATAAGTCCAAAAATTATGAAATTTGTTTCTAAAAATTTGTAAATTCAAGATCTTGCTAATGGCAGTGGTCTTATTTAATTTGGAGTTCATTTATTATTTCTTTGGTATTTATTTATTCTCTTTGCTTGTTTGCTCTTTTCTACACGTTCGTTCGAGTAGAGTTCGGAGAAGCGGGAGATCTCCAATTTGATCAAGCACAATACTACCAAGACCATCTTGCTTTAATCCAAGCGATTTAATACTTTGATCATATTGAACATATATTTTATGCAAATTATATTCCTTTAAAATAACAAATTGCATGCTAAGTTCTTTATGCAAATGTATGTTAAATCTTTAAGGTAGTTAAATGACAACTTGATGCTTTAAGTATTATTACGCCCCTGGAATCCCCAGCTACCATCTCCTCCGTCGGGTCCCCATCCATGGACAAAGTACTGCTTGGCAACTCGCGAAATGAAGGAAAGAAGGAGCAGAGCGAAGCTGCGAAGAAGAACTCAGGAAGACCGAAGATAGGAAGGAACTCAAGCAATGTTATTTGGGCCGTTTGGGCCATACTCTTTCCATAATCCAATACATTGGGCCCATTTTCGCACTTTCCAAATCTCTAGCTCCCCACTCCTGAAAGATCTAGACCCGTCATTATGAGTTAATGGAGTGTTTTGGTGATTAATGACAATCTAATTGTGAGACTAACTCTCTTGTCAAGTATCATCTTATGTACTCTCATTTGGATATAAATGTGAAATTCAACGAGGTATGCATTTGACTCATACTCTTACATAATGTTGCATTCCTCGGATCCAAAATATAGGAAGATCTCCACCATAAGTATATCTTGAATATGTGCGTATGTTTTCTTTACACATATGTGTATGCACACGTTTAGGGGGAGCTCATTCTATATTTTGTGGTTTCATTAGTATTGATCCATATTCCATCTTCCACATATATTTGAGATCTTTACTTTGAAACATATCCGTTTGAGTATATAGAACTTGTGTAAGTTTTTGTATACTCATGTTTTGAGTAAAATAGAACTTGTGTAGTTTTACTTACTCATGTTGTGAGTATATGTAACTTGTGTAGTTCATATATACTCACGTTGTGTTACATTTATCTTAAATCAAATTTATGTGGTTGAAGTGGTTATCATCAATTACCAAAGAGGAAAAGATTGAGTGTCTTGTCCCACCATTATGAGTTAATGGTATGGTGTGGTAATTAATGATAATCATATTATGGAACTAATATTTTCCATGAGTTGGATAAATAGGTTATGTTCCAGATGATGAAGACTTGGGATGATCATGAGTTGATCATCAAGTCAAGAGCTTGGTGTAAAGGATGCATCATGAGTTGATGCTTATCAAGAAAAGATGATCATGAGTTGATCATCAAGACAAGAGAAGACCCATCATGTGTTGATGGAGGTTAAGCAAAGGATCATCATGTGTTGATGATCATCAAGTTAATGACCGGACTTGAAGTGATGATGTGCGTCATCAAGCTTTAAGAAGATGCAAGGCAAAGGTATGACTAACTAAGGCTAAGGATGTGTTCCTAGTCTTTTAACGGTCTTGGTGTTTGGTTGGAAGACCGGTTGCTAGTATAGGTTGCCACACTATTAAGAGGGGTCTTAACTAGTAGTTTGAGTTAGTCATGTGTTGATAGCTCAATATGGTTGCTCTATCTCATCTAGGCATGATGCTATTTATTTACGAATGTGTTTTGCAAATAGTCGAGGCTCATGCGTAATCTTTGTAGCATGTGACTTAAGTTTGCAAATGTGTTTTGCAAATAGTGTAAGTCCATGTAACGTATTCCTTGTGATGAGTATTCTAAAATGTTGGCAAATGTGTTTTGCAACTAGCTGAGAATATCATCTTTTAACCTTGTTGGAATTGTACTCAAATGGGCGAATGTGTTTTGCCATTTGAAGTGAAGCAAATGTGTTTTGCTTCTGTGGTCTGCCGGTCAGACCGCCGGTGTGGACCGGTCTGACCGGTGGCAAATTGGTCGAACCAGCCATATGTTGGCGGTCGGACCAATTTGCTTTGACTTGGAATCTCTGTCCGGAAGTTCCTCCCTTGTGAAAACGGAACTTCCGATGTGAGGAAGTTCCGGAGTTCGTGCGGAACGATTATTCCAGATAGCGCCCATTTTGGGACTTAGCCAAATTTCCATCGGGCGGTTGGACCGGCCAGCTGTGGCGGTCTGACCGATTTGGCGGAGGTCAGACCAGCCATTGCATGGCGGCCCGACCGGCTGAAGGCCCAACGGCACGGGTGGTCCGACCGGCCATTAGTTGGCGGTCAGACCGACCCTGTGCTGATTTGAGGGAATCTTCTCCCAACGGATAGTTTTTGTGTGTGGGCTATATATATCCACCTTGGCCGGTTGGGAAAGGTTGTTGGTGATATTGTGAACATCCTTTGAGCCTCTTGAGTTAAGAGCAAGCATCTCCTCTCTTATGTGCATGTGTTGCACTTGGTGAGCTTGGAGAGTAAACCCTAAGTGCATTTGTTGCCTTAGGTAGTGGATTGTGTATCCACTTGAGCTTTGACACTTGATTAGTTCAAGTGAAGATTGAGATTTGTTTCTCTTGGTGTTTGCCGACACCTAGACGGCGTGGAGGCGTCGTGCGCGGTGATCTTCTCAAGAAGCTTGTGAGAAGGCCCGGCGTGTTTGTGAGTGGTTTGGTGTTCGCCATCTCCGGAGTGGAGGAAGAGAAACCCTAGTGGAGTGAGGTGTTGGTTCGGTTTGGAACTGGTCCAAGTGGTTGGACTTATCTCGGAGGTGTTGGCTTAATTAGTGGAGGTGGTCCAACGTGGTTGGGTTTACCTCAACGTGGATTAGGGGAGATCGGCAAGTCTCCGAACACCACGGTAAAATATAATTGTGTCCATCTTGTTTTTACTTGTGCTTTACTTTGAGCAATTTATATTACATGCTTTAATTGCTTATATATCTTTGTATGATTGCTCCCTTGTATTGTTGGTGCACTTAGTTGAGCCTAGTTGATTTAGGTTTTAATTGTGCAAAACCAATTCGTTTTAGCTTCCGCATTGTAAATTGGTTTTAGAGTTAAAAGATTTTTAAAACCGCCTATTCACCCCACTCTAGTCGGCCACCTCGATCTTACAACTACCCACTCCCAAAATCCTCATTTCCAAATTCCCCAACTCACATGGGCCGCTGGGCACGCACGGGCGCGATCGACGGTGACGGCGGGGCAAGGCGACGAGTGGGGGTTGGCCAGGGGCGAGCACGGCCGGGAGTGACCAGGGGCCGGTCGTGGGCGAGCGCAAGGGGCAAACCTCAGCACCGCCGTGCCTAACCGCCTAGGCAGTTGGGGCCTTGGCCACTTGCGGTCAGGCACCAGCCGGGGACGAGCGCGAGCGACCAGGGGCGAGCTGCGACCGGCAGGCAACTGGGCTAGTGAGGAAGTCGCAAGCAGAAGCGTGAGGAATAGAGGAAGATTGGAAGACAGAAGAGGAAATGGTGTCTCTCGCATGAGGAGGTTGTGAGCCGTGAGGAGCTTTGAGACTTGAGCATTTGAGCTGCTGAGGTAAATTTATTTACTATCTACTAGCTAGCTTGTGTAGTTCAGTAGTTGTGTGTTCACCTAATCACCTTACTTCATGTGCTTGTGTGGTAAAGGACTCAAGGTCAAACCTTAACTTGTGTAGGAACTGGATCAATACTCAGTGACTCTGTGCCAGTGAGTCACTAATTTAAATACTGGAATGTTGAAATGATGTTGTGAACATGTGATTATGTGAATATGTGATGTTGTCTAATTGTCTAGTCTAGTTATATTACTTAGTACTCATGGATTACATACAATTTATTGTAGATTTATAAAAGATGGATAAACTAATTTTGCATAGTTATTTCTCCAACAATCCAAATACAAGTGGACCTAGTCATAGCTAGTGGTTTTGCGGTATGTTCCATACTTCCAGTTCATTTCGATGTTTGTAATTAGTTATATTTTCTGTTTATCTCACTAATTTAGCTACTTTTATTCCACAGATTGCTACTCGCACATATTTATAGGCATTCAGATTGTTATGTTCATTAACCAGGTACTACCTTAAGTTTATTTTACATCTCTCTTTGTGTCTTGTTTATTTATGTACAAAATTGAATTGTATTAGACATTCAAATGTATTATGTATGTTTAGTACAATTTTATCATATTAGCTTTCTTCCATGAGCACCCCCTCTATTTTTGTCCTGCGTACGCCACTGCTTAGCGGGTGTAACAAATACTGAGGGATGCATTATAAAAGCCTTGTGATGATCACTCCTTGATTCACATGTCTAAGAAAACGTGTGTACATATCAAGACGATTATCTCTTGTGGGTAAAATGTACAGTTTATGTATAGTAAAAACTGTTCGAATAGCCGTACCCACGGTCATGGGTGGATATGAGAACTTACTAGAGTTAGTTCTATTTATAAAACTTTGTGGGTGGGATGAATAGCGTGTCGGGCTCACCTCGCCCATAATTTGGATTTTTCCTGTGGAGAGATGTGTTCTCTTCCTTTTGCTTCCGCTGTTGCTTCCGCTTTTATGTAATATAATTATTTGGCCTGTTCGGCCCTTATTTAAGGGATACAGATGGGCTACGTTAGCTGATAATTTAAAAATTCTACCACGTAAACAAAGATACTATGCAAGCAAGAGATCATAGATTGTTACCATCAGATGCGCAATGCATCAGAAGAAGAGTTGGAGCAGCCTGGTTCAACGAAGAGTGCGTCGATGTAGTGGTCGTAGTTGATCGTCCGACGTAGTTGATCATTCAGTGCAGTCGTCGCCGATCGTCTTCTCCAACAACCGATCGCTTTCCTTGCAATGTCGCGGATCGTCCTCGAGCGCAACAACAACCACAGTAGTGCCTCTATAGTATCCACACGTCCAGGGTAGGAACATCGTACGCTAGTGTGCTAGCACCAAGTCGCACGAGTAGGCTCTCTCAAGAAGATGGATGCTAGGGTTTTGAGCAACTCACGTCAACTCTTGTCGTGTGTCTCCTCTGTTACCTATGTCTCTTCCCAACAGCCCAAAGCATCTCCTTAAATAGTGCCTGTGACGGATCCTATCTGAATACGTTTGACGAATTGTATCCATACTGGTTTGTTCCAACCCATTAAGTGTGTGACCCTTTAGGTTCATGCATAATCGGTTGTGACTCGGAAACTCCTTTCCGATCACGAGTCGTCAACGGAACCTAGCAGGACATAACGATTCCCGAATACACACGAATTATATCGGACGAACCTTAATGCAATATGATCTACGACCAGGTCTGCATCACTTACGACCATCTCATATCTCTATACGACCAGTTCGTATTTAGTAATGACCAGTTCGTAACTCCTCACGACCCGGTTTCGACCACTTTGTGATTACGTTCGACCATTCTACGACCAGCTCGTATCTCTATACGACCAGTCAGTAACTGATCGAACTAAGCGATCTATTCGTGTATTCTCCCTTTACCTCACGATATCTGGTTGAACTCCAGGTGAGATATTATGTCATCCATGGACTGTTCAATACTTTCTCGATCAAGTGTCGGATAACTTCATGTGGTCGAACTCTTAGACCACCAGTGGCATGGTCATGCACTTTCCTTATCCGACCACATCGAAGGGCCCAGAGACATCTCTCCTGTTATGTTAGGAGGGGCAAATCCCATATCCGACCAGTCACATTCCTCCGCATGTTTCATAGCATACTCGAAAGTTACCTTTATGACTACCCAGTTACGAAGTAGCGTTTGGTAACCCCAAAGTGTACTCTTACACATGTAGAAAACCATGCTGATATCAGGTCTAAGGATTATACATCATCATTGCTTGAGACCAACTGATGATATATGAAAGCATAACAATCTCAACAGTGTCTCAAGGTGGATCAATCCAACACCATGTTCTCCAACATATGTTCACATTATTGATTCGATATCCCTATATCTATGACCGATGAAACATGATTATCAATCAATACATGTGCTGGTCGATAGAGTTACTAGTGTTCTGACCAGTGAGATCCAACCAGGGATACATTTAGAACAACATCATCATAAGTTAAAAAAACTTTACCAACAAGTCACATACTCGTTAATCTTTATAACTGATAATTCATTCAAGAAACATAATAATATTTATTCAATAACTCATAAACATAGACGTGATACAATTATCTCTATGATTGCATCGAGGGCATATCACTAACACTTATTATAAAACTTGACCCGATGTGATCTATGTGACTCTAATGTTTGTAATATAATGTTTGATTCGGTTTACGTCATGTATGAAATGATTCAGTAATGTATTCTGTGAACATTATCTACTGATCCAGGGAATAGCGCTGTGTTTTCACCGATGATTTGGATTTTCGAAATCTGGGTCCGACAACCAATGAGCTTTCTTAATCACCAGTGGCAATATTTACATCCCAGAAAACTAGAAAAAGTCAACAACCAATCGTAAATAGAAAGGTAATTTATATAGCATTTATTCATCGAAATGTGTTATTCGGTAGTACAAACTTCCTATACCTTGTTTTCTATAGCACAAATTTGTTTTCTATAGCACAAATTTACCCTACAAGTAACAACTGACATCCATCTGGACTCTTCATGCTTGTCCTCCCAGGGGGCATGAAACTTGCAGAATTAACATCTTTCAGGCACTTGACGCGCCACTCCTTTCTGAAACACTAGCTGTACAAGCCGCCCTTTCGTCCAGCCAAGAGATAATCTCACAGTAGACACTCTCGACATCGTCAGGGAGTTCTGCCGTGAGCGCATGCCACATCCCAGGGTAGAGCTTGAAGGTTTTGTCGCTGCTTGATGCTTCCTCGAACAGCAGCTTGTTCACCGAAGGATCGGTCACAATGTCGTCTTCACCGTGCAGGACCAAGAACGGCAGTGCCACCTGCCAACAGAAAACGTTAGCAGTCCCCAGGCAGTGAAGCTTCTGACGCTGGATGAGCGATTACATGACATAATGGCATGTGGTGTGCATATTGAACAGAGAGATTTGGCATGTCATATTCTGGTTTATGATGGTACAAGCAGTGTACTTTCCATTCAGGAAGAAAACAAAAGAATTACCTCATGCAAGTTCTTCTCCAAGTCTAGGCTAACCATCAGGAGTTCATGACAAGTCTTCAACGGGAGCTTTCCCCTGTACACGTACGGATTGGAACGAACCTACACATAAATCAGGAAAGAAAAGTTCAGTAAATACTGTCTCTTCTTCCTACGGTGCAATAAAACAAGTTGTCTATACCTACCTGTTTTCTTGTCTCTGGATCTTTGCAAACTTTGTCAATGATGTCTGGGGTGGGAACGATTCTCCAACTAGGCGCCACGTCGCATATCATCTTCAGAGCGCTGACCAGGATCGGGTGAGGCCGCATGCCATCAGAAATCTGATATCATGTGTTACCAAAAAACCATGCAAGAACCGTCAAAACTCAGAAGGAAAGAAAGCCTGGTGTGTAGAACAAGTCAAATACCACGCACGGGCTTTAGAGGAAAGAAAGAGAGTTATCATCTTGCTATGGACCTTGCACATAGGCGCAAGCAAAACGGCACCATCCCAGTAGGTTGGCTTCTTCCTGTGGAGGAGAAGCGCCACGCTTCCACCCATGGAGATACCGTACAGGAACCTCTTCTTCTCCCTGTTCCCCGGCTTCTCTGAAATTAAGCGCCGTATTTCAGAGTTTGGTATCTTCAGTTTGCGTACCCAATGGAACGATATCGTTCAATCCATACCACAAATACTTGTGAAATAGGTGGAGCAGTCAGTGACGATGTCGCTGAAGTTTGGTATGTAGCACCTCCGGCCAGATGATCTACCGTGGCCCTCGTGATCTATCCCGTAGACGCCATATCCGGCACGCACCAACCGAGCGGCGGTATCTGAGTATTTTTATGCAGTTTGTTAGTATCTGGCCACCACACTTCATCCATCTCGTCTGTTTAACATTATAGTCAATCAAGAGAAGCAAAGGATGATATTGATACCTCTCATTGATAAGCTGCACTCTGCTGCAATTCCTGGCAAAGAGAAATCAAGAGAAATATTGGTTTGTTTAATTGCCCATGTAAATCGATTGAACAGAGATAGAGGGGAGTGCATTACTACCATGACAGATAAAGATCAAAGCTTTTGGCTCTAAATGCTGCGGTATCCATCTGCAAGTGAACAATTTGTTGCCACGGGGATTCACAATAAACTCCTGTGGTAAGTGAGTTACGGTGTTATCAACAGTATGGACTCAAATGATTAGGCAACCATGATCACAGTGCTCTGATAAAAGAACCGACCTCTTCATACTTGATATTCTCGTTGCACTGATCCTGCAAAAATCATATAGAACTCAAACCTGAATCAGAAGAGCTAAAATTAATGGAGTATGAAATTACTTGAGTAGGATGCTCATGAACGTACCATGGCTATGTCTTCAAAATGCCTTCCTGAACAAGTGAACTTAGCGTGATGGGTGCCTATACATACATATATATGCCCCTTGAACATATAATTAATAATTCGATCCTTTATTCGAAAAAGAAAATTTAAATCGATTAACCCCTCTAAATCGCGAGCCTTTAGAACTAAGGAACCCTGGGAATTCTCGACTCTAAATCCTTTTGCTTAACCATTATTTAATCTGAAGCAAGCCAACGGCACGGAACGGTTTTATGCGTCTGTGTGCAGATGATAACATTAATTCTTTCGCACGACAGGTTTAAAACTGCAACTTGCCAAACGAAACTACGGCAACCATGAAAAACAACGCGCATGCAGAATCTCTGCGAACGCAATCAGTCGAAATCAGGTAGCACTATCAGTTGGTTCTCGTTTTCTCTCATGTTAATAATCAGATCCACAGATTTGGTGTATTTTTTTATTTTATTTTTGCAATCATGACTTCAGAATTCAGATAGCCCAATAACCATCTCCCATTATTGATCATATTTGTCGGACATACTATTGCCGTGGTTACTGTAGTTACCGTCAATATGCTATTAATGATTAGTGTTGGACCGAATTAACGACTAGAGGGGTGAATAGCAGCCACCTATTTTTCACTTATGCAGTATTCAACTTCTTTTTCTCTCCAATAGCTATAAAAGTTATAAAGATCAAAGCTACAAGATCATAGCGAAGGTCTTGCGTTGAAAATAAAAACCCAGAATTCAAAGCCTTACGGTTGGTTTGACCACCGGGCATGGCTGGTTTGACCATCGGCGCTAGTATGACCGTTGGTGAGGCCGGTATGACCGCCTACTGCAACTCAGCAGCCCGAAATATCCACAAAACTTTTGATCTTGTGATCCAAATCCACTGAGATTTCAAACATAGTTCATCAAGAAGGTTAGTAAATTATTCTAATCAACGATCGAGACAATCGAAGCCAATGTTCCACAATTTTCTTGATTGAGGTCTAGAAGGTAGTCAGGCACACAAACTGGGGAAAATCAAAACTTGAACCAAAAGCTTGTTCATGGGTGGAAGATGGTTAGGGTGACCTTAGATCAGATTCCCACAAGGGTGGAAGATGGTTAGGGTGACCTTAGATCAGATTCCCACAAGTCCTAGCAAGCTAGACTACAACAAAAAAAAAACCTAACCAAAACCCTTAGAACACAACAACCCCAAAATCATCGAAGAGAGAACAGGAACAAGATAGAACTCATCGTGAGACAATCTTGATTGGATTGATTCACCATGGAGGACAAAAGCTCACACTTAAGCACCCAATTTCTCAATCCATCTCTCACAAACCTTAGCTGTTGATGATCGAAACACAGAGTTCCATGTCGAACTTACTACGAGAAATAATATGAGAACGCTATCAAGAATGAAGATATTCTAGTTGTGGATATATTATTTGTATAAGAATATAATGAGTGTTATAGAATGATCATAATGATCATGATCAAGAATGTAAGAAGAAATTGAATCTGTCTCTAAATCATTTTTAAAGTACATGGGATACCCCTTTTACAGTTAATGCCGCTAAAGACGTCTCTAATCTTCACGCACGTATTCAGTAGAGTCTTGAACCGTCGTGTACCTTGGCTAACTATTGGAAGTTGCCAGATACGCCAATAACTACTTTCTCATTAGACACATGAGAAATTGTCATGTCTTCTAACCAGTTCGTTGAT
Source organism: Hsuehochloa calcarea (assembly GCA_036346395.1). NCBI lineage: Eukaryota > Viridiplantae > Streptophyta > Magnoliopsida > Poales > Poaceae > Hsuehochloa > Hsuehochloa calcarea. The sequence continues at coordinate 52,582,578 of CM070593.1, read as the reverse complement.
CGAGAACTATCCAAAACCACATAGCTGGTCGGGCAATATTCACAGTTGGTTATCCTATGGCTCTAACTGGTCGCCAACTAGCTAGGTCATAATAAAGTGTATTAAACTTCCTTTAAATAACCGTTATAGAGGTAGCCTATGGTATGAGGTATATTTTGACAAAATCTTTGACTTTGACAAAAAATTTGATCTAGTCAAGAATCCTCATCACTAGCCTTTTCAATTTCCCCCACTTCCCTAAATAACAAATTAGGGTTTTCAAGGCTTAGATGTACAAATCCTGCACCAACTCTTATACAGTGGAGGCCGGGTCTAGAAAAAAAAAACCATAACGGAAATCCGTTAAGGCTACACACAAACGGATCTACACTGACATATGTTTCTCAAAGCGGATGACGATCCGGGCCTCCTGAACCCGTCTCTTCGTGGTCTTCATCTTCTCTTAACCTAAACCATCTCTCCCTTGCGCTGTGTTGCGTCGCAGTTTTTCCAAGGTCACTAACCCCGTGTTTTGGTGAAGATACCAAAATACCTCTTCTCGATCCTTCTTCATGAACGAGTCCAATCAACGTGAAGCAATCCCATGCTTCACCACGTGTATAGGTTCATCAAATGCTTTTGTTCAAGATGGAAAGTCTCTTCCATTCGACTCCCACCAGAACCACTCTGACACTTGCACCGCCTCCAAGCTATTTGATGAACCTGCTGTCGTGCGGAGCCGCAGCAGGTGGGTTCAGGGGGGCTAAAATGGGAATTTTGGAGTTATAGGGGCTAGTTTTGGAATTTTGTTGTGCTATACGGCTAAATCAGTCCAGATTTCCCACGCTTGCCCGCACCAAATGCAGAATTTTATACGGCTAATTCGGTGGTCACCAAGAATTTATGTGAGGCTCTTCTGCAGTGCTGAGACCGCAGACAGTAGGTCTTTGCTGGTCGGTCTTAGTCCCCAACGGCAGCAGGTGGCTTGCTGTTCAATTTTTTTTTGAAAATTCTATTTAATAATATTTGTTTGATGAATTTTTAAATATAATAAAGAAGATCAAAAAATTATGAAATTTTTTGTGGAGCCTCCTAGCATAGTTTTCTTGTTTTTGTAATTTTTTCGAAATTTTATCTATTTTTATTTGCTCTACAAAATTCTTTTAAGTACAATGTTTGTATGAATTTTCTAATATAGAAAATGAGGTCCAAACATTATGAAGTTTTTTGACAGACTCCCTACACAGAGGACTTGATTGTGTAAATTTTACATAATTTTATATGCTCTGAAATTATCTCGACAAATTCAGGGTTTAGGTATAGAAAATTAGGACGAGACGTTTCGAAAATTAGGGTTTCATGATTTCATGTGACTTGAAATGTGTGAAGTTTACTACCATATGACTACTTTTGGTCACTATGGTTCTTGATCACATTTTCAAAGATGCTGAGAACTTAACTAAAGTGGCTGAGAACGTTGTGATTACGAAGATGCCTTAAAACATAGAAGAATCGATGTCGATGTGAATGGTTATTTCTGGAATTCCATCAGAAGAGGCATACTTGCAATATAGTATTAGCTCAGCGGAGGCACAGAACCAGAACTACATTTGTGAGTTTTTCCTGAAGTTTTCTCACGTAAAGGTTTTTAATGAGGTAACAAGTGCGATCCAAGAAATGGACGCGATGCACTCTTTTCTTCATCCTTTTTTCCCATTGGGTTTTTGGGAGGAGTTTTAATGAGGCATGTGCATACCGTGGTATTAGCCCAATGGAGAGTGTTAAGAAACCTAGAAGGTTCCAGTGTGGGCAAATACTAGAACTGCTCCTAGTGGGTTTTGTCTATAAATAGAGAGCCGATTCTACTGTGTAATCACCCCCTGATTATTAATAAATATTTCTGGTGTTCTCTCTTATCGGCGTCTCCTGTATTCTCGGTGATTGATTGATTGCGTGATCGTGTTGCCGTTCATCGATTATTCTATTATTTCATAACAATACTGACCTAGACAACTCCCTCTACAAATGCCATTACATCTGGCCCCAACTCCACTGAGGCCCGTGTCACCCCTCTGCTGCCATGCTCAGCTTGCGCCACATCCTTGACTCCGCCCAGCGCTAAGCTTGCTCCACAACACTGCAGTGAACCGGCCCCAGTGATGTGTCGCAACAAAGGCCCAATAGAGGCGGTACTTACATTCATTCATTAGTCAAAGAGAGGCAATACCTATGTTCACCTATGTCAACTTCTTCAAATTAAAGTAAACCGCTAACAATTCACATAATCATAAATCATCGGTCAAAAGAGAAGCAAGCCAATCAATATATTTCACATAACGAAATACATAAAATACTCACCAGGTAGGAATTAGGATGAAGCAATGTTGTTATGCTACAATACCTGTTACTCTCCTTTGATTTATATTTGATCAATTTGCATGGAATAGAAAGGATCGTTCAGTTAAAGATGTCATTAACAAATAACTACACATCTTACCATAATAGTATATGAATATAACAAACCACTCTGGGTGGGTCGATTCACAACAATGGGGAGAGACCACACAGCTTCATAGACACAACAACATGGGCATCGACCTTGCTCAACTGCAGATGAATGGCACGCCTTTCTTTTCTTTTCTTTTCTTTTTGACAAGAAACAACGATGGAGAACCAATTCAGACAGTAACCTTGTTCGGCTGGTTCCTATCATCTATATCATTTATCAAAATTTGGAACAAATATTGAAAATTCAAGAACTTCATACAATGAAGAACCAACTAAAAAGGAAAAATAACAAACCAGGAATGAGCTAGGCATTTCTTCGAGTGGGTGGTGGTAGTGAGGAACAAAGCATGTGAGAGGGCAACCACAGTTGAGGAAGCAGGAGTTGGGAGCTGCGCACAACACGTCACAGAGCATGGCCAGCTTTATGATGCCCAGGGCGGAGGAACTCGAGCTCGAAAATGCCATCGAGGTTGAGGCCTTGCCAGCACCAAGCATGTCGTGCAGCCTGGCTAACTTTAGCATGGTCATGGGGCGTGGTCCGTCGTGTAGCACCATGACAGAGTGTGACATGGTTGAGCTCGATCGATGATGTCAAGATTTGTTTGTTGGGCCTTGAGCTCAACAACAATTGTGGGGAGGCGGCTGGCTGGATAGCGTGGCTCACGCGGGAGCATAGGAAATAATTTTTCCCTTGGCTGTGGAAGGGGAAACCGGTAGGGAAGAAAATAAATCATAAGAGGTGAGAAAGCCCACCTATCGACTCTTGCTTTCCCATGAGAAGGGCGGGAAGGTTGAAACGACATCACTGACTACTACTACTAGAGTCTTTTTAGGTAGTAAAGATAATGATGGCTATGTAGTACATAGTTAAATCTGTTGGAGATACACATAATATTTTAATTCTAGATTTTATTATGAATCAAATATCATAAATAACAAGATATGCAAAAATCAGTACAAATAGGAGGCAACATATTGTACTTTAAAATAAACTCAAGAACAAAATGTAATAGAGTCGATCAGTCACATCAACGATTTATAGTCGGACTTGATGAAGACTAGGAAGCAGCATTGACGCGGTCGTGGAAGTGGACAACGTCGAAAAAGAAGTCGATCGGTCGAGCGGATGCGCTGCCTAGAAACCTTATTATCGCCCCATGAAGGTACTCTCTGCAACAATTCAGAGATAGTCGCTCTCCTCCCTTTCCGATGCATGCCGAGGAGGAAGGTCGATGTGATACAACAGCTCAACACCACAACATAATTCACCATAGAAGGTAGATGAAGTAAGAAAGAAATGGAGAAATTCTTCTTCTGTTCATTCTCGATGTCTCTAGACCCTTATAGGGGCAAGGTATTTACTCTCTAGTAACTATTGTAATGAACCTAAATTAAGTCACTGGTAACTGCTAATTTAAACTAATTAGTTGGTATTCATGCTATGTTTAACATCTATCGGCCAGTTCACAAAACGAGTGAGAAATGTACAGTTCGTGTCCAGCTCTCGGCCAGGTGGTAGTTACTTACGACCAACTTATAACTCCTTACGACCAGTTCGTGTCCAGTCAACTAGTCGTGACATATCCCGACCAGCCGTGATCATGCACGACCAACTCACGACCAATCTGTAACTCCTTACGACCAGTCTGTAACTCCTTATGACCAGTGGTCGGACTGATCAGACTAATTGTCTTGTTTCTCATCACTTGGCTAAACCATGCATGTTTTGGGATTTCCGAAAGAAATGGACGTCATAAATGGGCCAATTTCCAACAAAATCTTTTTTCGTCATGTGTCTCCGAAGAGACAAGATAGACTTATACGTCACTCCTAGAAACTAGAAATAAAATAGCACTACGCATCAACATACTACCGATTCCAAACGTAAGTCGTTTTAGAATTTGTGTTGGTCAAGCATTTGTATGTTTTAACATCAATATATAGAGAATTACCAATATTAACAACATGAAATTGATATTACTAGATCCATCATGGAATATATTTTCATAATGTATAATTATTTTTATTTGAAACAATGTATTTTCATATAAGTTGATGGTCAAAGTGTCGCCTTTGAGACCGTGTCAATGTAAAAAATGATTTAAATTTGGAATATGAGGGAGTATACCTTTGACCATACATAATTTTGTCATATATAGTTGTGAATTGTATGTCTCCTAATTCCTTATTGATACTTCTTTCATAATTTAAATGTTAAATTCGAGTTATACTCAAACTAGTGATAAGTATACTCAATGCTCTGGTTCTTAGTGAGGAGCTGGGCTCGTGGCCAGTTTTCAAATTCCCTTAGGTGACTGAAGGAATACGGATAGGCTACACTATCTGACAATTCAAAAATTCTTTCGCGTAAACTAGGAAGCCATGCAAGCAACGTGAACGGTAGGGCCTTCAGGGAGATGGATATTAGGATATCGATGGAGCAACTCTCTTATGCCCCAACAACCCCATGCATCCCCTTATAAAAGTGTCCATAACGGATCCTATCCGAATTGGTTTTGTTTCAACTCATTAAGTGTGTGACCCGATAGGTTCATGCATAATCGGTTGTGACTTAGAAACTCCTTTCTAACCATAAGTCGTTAATGGTTCCTAACAGGACATAACAATTCTTGAATACACATAAATATTATATCAGACGAACCTTATGCAATATGATCTATGACCAGGTCTTTATCACTAACGACTAGTTCGCATTTAGTCATGACCAATTCGTAACAACTCACGACCAATTAGTGATCATGTATGACCAGTTCGTATCTCCATAAGACTAGTTAGTATCTGGTCGGACTAAACGACGTGCTTGCGTATTCTCCTTTTGCTTCATGATATCTGGTTGAACTTCAGGTGAGATTTATGTGATTCATGAATTGTTCAATACTTTCTCGATCTAGTGATAGATAACTTCATGTGGTCGCTCTTTGACCACTAGTGGTACGGTCAAACACTTTCTTTATCAGACCTGTAATATTCCGGAACTGAATCGAGTGAATCGGGAGAAGGCGGGAAAAATCGTAACGATTAAAGAAGTGAAAATACCTACAGAGAGAGGGGTTTCACTGCTTATTCTCAGCAACCTGGACCACGGGCTGCGGCCCAGGTGGCCCATTAGTGTGGCCGGCCAAGAAAAGGGGGGGCTCCCCCTAACCCTAGCCACCCCCCACCTTCCCCACCTCTCCCACTTCCTCCCCCTTGTGGCCGCCACTCCCATCTCCCCTTCCCAGCGCCTCCTCGCCCTTGAGGTCTCCTCTCCCTGCAATGGCAGCCCGGCGATCCCGGTGTTGTTCCCCAAGAGCCCCCGGTTGTCTCTTCTGCCGCGTCGTCATCCATTCTTCGTCTTCCGGTGGCGGCTCTTGGAGAGGAAGGAGGAGAAGGGAGGAAGACCCGTGTGCAGCGGATCTTCGTCGTTCTACTGGTCTACAAGGGTAATTAGACCTCCGATTCGTTGTTTGATTCCATTAGAGTTGAGAATCCGATTGGATTTGTAGTTTCGTTTTGATTCTGTCAATAGATTGATTCTGTCCAGTACGTTGTACCTCAGTTTTGGGCGTCGTAGAGGCCGAATTGGACATCTGTGTCTTCTGGAGAATTGTTCCTGGTTTCATTAGCTTTATTTTTGCACCAGGATCATGAATTTTCACCCAGTAGTTTAAAAGTTATGACTGTTTTACCACGTACTGCTCTGTTTGTCAGAAATTCTGGGTATAGCCGGTTGCACCTAGGTTTTGATCTAGTTAGAGTCAGAACCAGGTCGGCCACCCAACTAGGTTTATGAAGATAATTTCACCATGTTTCCAGGATGATAAAGATCACTTTATTTGGATCAGTGGTTTAAAAGGTAGAGCCTTTTCTTTAGGGCTGTTCTGAATTCTGGGCAGACTGCAGTTATAGTTTTTCATTGGATGGTTAGACCTCTGTTTTGGCCGAATTAGAGTTTACCATCAACTAGAGTTTCGTAGCCCGTTACGTTAAGAGAAGTTGAGCACTGGTTTCAGGTCTTTTGGACTTACGGTTATTTATTGGTGAATTTTCTAGTAAAACTGCCTGTTTAGGGGTATTTGGAATGTTTGGGCGAATGGATCAAATTGAACCTTTTGTTTGGTTAGTTTGGTTAGAGGTTGTGGGAGGGCACGTGTAGCAATGTCTTGTTCGTTTGTCCTCATTTCGATTATTTTTTACTGTAGGCGGTGAAGCGGTGAGTGGAGGGGTATCTCAATTACCTCCTAACCCGTCGCAGCTTGGCAGGCAAGTAACTTGTATACTATGATTGATGCATTATGTGATGTGTGAATGAATGATTATATTTGTTCGTAATTGTAAATGAATGCCATGTGTATCTTTTCATTTATGAGTACTATTCAATATTGCCATGGGATCACATCATGACATGCATAAATTACCTTTGTAAGACCCATCAATTCCAAAGTATGGGCACTTGAAAATCCCATCAATTCGAATGGGTGCGTGAGTCCACCATTCCAATGTGGGCCACGTTACGTGAGTCCACCATTCCAATGTGGGCCACGTTGGACAGTCGTATGAAACGTTCTTCATACGATTACTTTAAGTGAACACCGACGGGTGTTTCACTCGCTATACCGGTATATGCTGCCATATGTCCAATTCCTTCAATGCATCATTCCATTTCATCCATTCATAAAGTTGTTTCCAATTAATGTTCAAGTTATGATTGTGATATATTGTTCATGGTATGTTTGATTGTCACATACAAGTACTTCTTTGAGTCTTTGGCTCATTCTTGCTTTGTTGTTTTATTTAGGAAAATGACAAGGAAGAACGATCTCGTGGAGGGTAGTTCAACACGATGCACTCACTACCATAATCCAAACATTTTGAGAACTTTTACTATCGTTATTTATGTCTTGTGTTGAATTGTAATAAGCCATTTTGGTCATATCTACCGTATCCCTCTGAATTGTTTATTTCCTTTCCATTGATTAAACTTGATGATAAATTCTTGTTTCCGTATATCCTTATTACTTGCTTCACCTTGTCATGCGTTTTGATGTTATTCTTCTAAAGAGTAGTGGTTGTAGGTGACATCTTGATTTCCTTATAGTCAGGGTGTTACAGTTGGTATCAGAGCGGGCTTTAGGTCCGTGGTAATTAAGTTATTAAAATGACACACTGTGCACAGTAGGTGGGGTTTGGGAAATCCATTGTTTTCGCATTTCTAGTGATGTTGTTCATTTTTTTGTATGGTATAGAATTGCTTCTGTACTATCTTTCTTGTTATTAATCTATGACGTGATGCGATATCCTATATATCTATGAATTATTTTATGATCGTCAAGAGATGATCCGATATAAATATATATATATATTCATAATTGATTGCATTAGTTATGCGTTTCGCTAGCGGGCGTTGACCAGTTGAGTTCGTGGTTGATGTCCTGGGTTTTGCCAGGCTACACCACTTTTTATTGTATGATATTAGAGAACTTCTTACCTCTGTTCCATAAGTTCTGTATTGAGCATGAGCTCATTGATGAACTTGTTGCCTTTCTCGAACTGATATCTGGTTTCCTGGTTGTGGTTCCTGGCAGTTCGTGAATTCTTTTGAAATTGGGGTTTTAATGAAGAAGGCAAGCTCCAGCAGTTCTCTGATTCGTTCTTTAAAACAAATATTGCCCTTTCGACTATTGTGATATTTCTGCTCCACGTGAGCATAGTTCAAATGCAAGATTCCTCTTTTCACAAAAGATTTGTTTTACCCTTGTTGGGGAAATTTAACTCATTCGTTCGTTTGGAATCTCGGTATTGGAAGACTTCTTTTGCAAGTTCTTTATCAAGTGTGTATTGATCTTGCATATTTCTCTTGGGCTGCTTTAGTAAGTCGTTCTCTTCCTTGATTTTCGAATTTGACTAATTCTTGTCCGGTGGCGATTGATGAGTTTCTCTTGGGTTCATGGTTTTGGTAGACGAGTTTAAATAGGCCTTTAATGGTACTCCGAAAACATTATTGTTTTTCGATTGTCGAAATGTTTTTACTACGAATGATCTTTGTAAATTGGCAACATTGATATTTTCATGGTTGTTCTTTCTTTCTCATTGGAAAAGAGCGGCTCATTTACTCGTTTGATGGTTTGCCTAATGAGAATTCTTGTTGCAAGATAGTTAACACTAGAAAGCATTGGCTCAACGTATTCCTTTTGGAACCCTCTGCTTGTTGAAATTTGATGCATCTCTTTTCTGAAGAAAAGCGTTAAAACCCTTTTGGAGTGCTTGGTTATGCTTAAGTCGGGGGTTGCACCCAAACAAAGATCGTGGGCTACGGGTTTCTATTAGACCCTATTTGTTTTTCAAAATAGTTTCTTGCCTTTACGTCATGCGGAGCTCTCATTCTTGTTTGTGAGCGTTATTCTTGACAAGATCGTTCTCTTTATGTTAGCCCTATCTCTCTTGTTGATAAGGGCAGCTCGGTTATCCGTTTGACAGTTCGGAGAATGAAAATTTCCTTTCACAAAGTTCATTGAAGAAATTTTTTTGACTATGTTCATTTCTTTGGAATATTTGGAGTGTTGGAGTTTAGAACCTCCCTTTGAAAAGAAAAGTGTCGAAACCCCCTTTCTCTAGAGTTTTGTAGTGCTTTGGGTGTGACGTTTGTTCAACTTTGTGGTTTCGTGCGAATTCTTTTCTAGAATAAGTTGTTATTACAATTCCATTTGATCTTTGAAAATTTTATGACCCGATTTGTCATGTTCCTTTAGAAGGTTTATTGACACGATCAAGAATGTGAGAGTAAAGTTGATTCTTTTATAGAGAAAGAAGTTTGACCACCTTTCTTGATGTTTCCAAAATGATTCAATTTCGAGTTTTGTGTTCATGACCTATTGGAGGTCCCGATTAATTATGATAAGCGAAGTTTGCCACGTAAAACGACTTGTTGCGAGTTATAATGATTCTTGATGATGCGAGCGTTGATATTGAATGCTCGTTGTTCCTCGGTTTTCTAATATCCCCATTATCGAATATTCTTTTGGGTTCATGCTCGTTGGGATGAGCAACGTTTTTTTGTGACGGCTTGTCCTTATTCGCCTCTTTCTTTTGAGAAAGACCCAAAAGTTTTGTTGCGGGTTTTACAAAGCGTTTATTGGCAACTATTTGGTGGTGGTTAAGTTTTGGTAGTGGTGATATTTTGCTATCAAGTTATTGGAGGAGTAGAAGAATGTGAAATGGATTTGATCTATCTCTTGAAAAAAATATTGATTCACATGGAATGTTTGGCTTCAAGTAAGTCCGAATAGTGTTACGATTGAGTAGAACCTATGGTATAGAGAAATTCGAACTTGAGTTCATGTTAAAAGGTTGAGGATTATCGAAGGTATGGAGACCTTGATTAATTTTATAGAGTAACGCAATTGGATAAGATTGCGATTATGTGGGTAATTTTGAGGATGTCAATAAGTGAGTATGTTAGAATTGTGGGAATGTTGTAGATTCAATCCATTGATTTCCCTATCTGTTATAATTGCAATTGGTACTAGAAGTCTTGCAAGTTAAATCTGGCTAGCATTTTCATGCTAGACCTTTGGTCAATCAATGATTGTGTGTAGAGAGAGTGGAATAATAGAGTTTCCTGAGTAGTGGGATGATAATTGATAGAATCCTTCTGATGAAGTATATGAACGTGCGTGCTAAGAATTTTGAGTTGCTGTTCTTGGAAATTGGAGGTAATGTCATTGTGTGGGACATATTCTATGTTGCTTTGAACGCCTTCTATCAAATCAATTTTGGTTAGTAGAACAAGTTATTTAGAGTATTCGGTGGATTCAATATAGCCTCTCCACAATGGTGTGGATGATGTATTTCAATTTGAGCATAATTTGAGGATGTTTAACTAAGAGGTTTAAGCTCATGTGGTAGGCAGTGAATTCAAATTTCATTGTTCGAGAGAAATTTTATTCTTAGAAGCGAGGAACTGTGGCAAAGGATGATTCGTGGGATAATGAGGCGTTTTCTTGATTCTTGTTTGAGTTTTGTGTCGTTGACTTGTATTTTCCGTAATTTGAGTTGGCGCTGTGTTGGCGTGTTGATTCTTTCCAAATTCAGACAAACCGCAAGTATTTGGTTTGAGCGTTCGAGTGATTTCTCCTTTGGTTGTCGTGGTGTTCATTTGTAAACTGCTTATTTGGAGAATGGATTTGTTTTCGAGATGATTATCAAATTTGGAATCTAACCTTTTGGTGGAGAGTTAGCATTGCGTGGATGCGATGAGGACTCTATATTCCAGTTGGATTATCTTCGTTTCAGAAGGTTGCAGAAAGTGGGAAGTTAGCATATCGCATTGACCGTCTCGGATCCTTATGCGAAGTACGCTTTGTCTGGTGTGCTCGAGTGTTAGTCGAGTAACTGAGCAATTCCAAGCTTGGGATATCCTTGTTTCAATCCAGTCGCTTGTTCTTTCTAGTATATTGATGCGTAGATTCGAGGTCGAATCCTGTTAAGGGGGGTAGAATGTAATATTCCAGAACTGAATCGAGTGAATCGGGAGAAGGCGGGAAAAATCGTAACGATTAAAGAAGTGAAAATACCTGCGGAGAGAGGGGTTTCACTTGCTTATTCTCAGCAACCTGGACCACGGGCGCGGCCTGTGGCCCATTAGTGTGGCCGGCCAAGAAAAGGGGGGGCTCCCCCTAACCCTAGCCACCCCCACCTTCCCCACCTCTCCCACTTCCTCCCCTTGTGGCCGCCACTCCCATCTCCCTTCCCAGCGCCTCCTCTGCCCCTTGAGGTCTCCTCTCCCTGCAATGGCAGCCCGGCGATCCCCGGTGTTGTTCCCCAAGAGCCCTCCGGTTGTCTCTTCTGCCGCGCCGTCATCCATTCTTCGCCTTCCGGTGGCGGCTCTTGGAGAGGGAAGGAGGAGAAGGGAGGAAGACCGTGTGCAGCGGATCTTCGTCGTCCTACTGGTCTACAAGGGTAATTAGACCTCCGATTCGTTGTTTGATTCCATTAGAGTTGAGAATTCGATTGGATTTGTAGTTTCATTTTGATTCTGTCAATAGATTGATTCTGTCCAGTACGTTGTACCTCAGTTTTGGGCGTCGTAGAGGCCGAATTGGACATCTATGTCTTCTGAAGAATTGTTCCTGGTTTCATTAGCTTTCTTTTGGAACCTGGATCACGAATTTTCACCCAGTAGTTTAAAAGTTATGACTGTTTTACCACGTACTGCTCTGTCTGTCAGAAATTCTGGGTATAGCCGGTTGCACCTAGGTTTTGATCTAGTTAGAGTCAGAACCAGGTCGGCCACCCAACTAGGTTTATGAAGATAATTTCACTATGTTTTCAGGCTGATAAAGATCACTTTATTTGGATCAGTGGTTTAAAAGGTAGAGCCTTTTCTTTAGGGCTGTTCTGAATTCTGGGCAGACTACAGTTATAGTTTTTCATTGGATGGTTAGACCTCTGTTTTGGCCGAATTAGAGTTTACCATCAACTAGAGTTTCGTAGCCCGTTACGTTAAGAGAAGTTGAGCACTGGTTTCAGGTCTTTTGGACTTACGGTTATTTATTGGTGAATTTTCTAGTAAAACTGCCAGTTTAGGGGTATTTGGAATGTTTGGGCGAATGGATCAAATTGAACCTTTTGTTTGGTTAGTTTGGTTAGAGGTTGTGGGAGGGCACGTGTAGCAATATCTTGCTCATTTGTCCTCATTTCGATTATTTTTTACTGTAGGCGGTGAAGCGGTGAGTGGAGGGGTATCTCAATTACCTCCCAACCCGTCGCAACGCGGCAGGCAAGTAACTTGTATACTATGATTGATGCATTATGTGATGTGTGAATGAATGATTATATTTGTTCGTAATTGTAAATGAATGTCATGTGTATCTTTTCATTTATGAGTACTATTCAATATTGCCATGGGATCACATCATGACATGCATAAATTACCTTTGTAAGACCCATCAATTCCAGTATGGGCACTTGAAAATCCCATCAATTCCAGAATGGGTACGTGAGTCCACCATTCCAATGTGGGTCACGTTACGTGAGTCCACCATTCCAATGTGGGCCACGTTGGACGGTCGTATGAAACGTTCTTCATACGATTACTTTAAGTGAACACCGACGGGTGTTTCACTCGCTAATATCTCGCTATATGTCCAATTCCTTCAATGCATCATTCCATTTCATCCATTCATAAAGTTGTTTCCAATTAATGTTCAAGTTATGATTGTGATATATTGTTCATGGTATGTTTGATTGTCACATACAAGTACTTGCTGAGTCTTTGGCTCATTCTTGCTTTGTTGTTTTATTTAGGAAAATGACAAGGAAGAACGATCTCGTAGAGGGTAGTTCAACACGATGCACTCACTACCATAATCCAAACATTTTGAGAACTTTTACTGTCGTTATTTGTGTCTTGTGTTGAATTATAATAAGCCATTTTGGTCATACCTACCGTATCCCTCCGAATTGTTTATTTCCCATTGATTAAACTTGATGATAAATTCTTGTTTCAGTATCCTTATTACTTGCTTCACCTTGTCATGCGTTTTGATGTTATTCTTCTAAAGAGTAGTGGTTGTAGGTGACATCTTGATTTCCTTATAGTCAGGGTGTTACAAGACCACATCGAGGGGCTCGAAAATATCTCTCCTGTTATGTTAGGAATGATAAATCTTATCGCTAGTCACATCAATCTGTATGTTTCATAGCATACTCAAAGCTACCTTTATGACTATCCTTTTGGCGAACAAAAACTTTTATAAGCCACGGGTTGGCATGGTGTGGTTAAATCTTATCTTTTGCGAGAGAAGCCATGTCCCATTTTAAGAGTGTTGTCACGTTACTTTGAGAGTCTCTTTGCATTTCGGTTTGAAAAGTCGAGGCAGTGTAGTCACGTCCTACTTTGGTCTATTTGATCTGAAAATCTGGCGGGTGTTGTCACGTTACGTGAGGTGTAAAAGTATTATGAAGTATTATGAAGTTGTCTGCAACTTTACAGATTTAGGTCTCTAAAATTTGGAATGTGGTATTTCAAAATTAGGGTTTGATTAATTCGCACGTAAAGTATTCATAACGGAGTTAGACAGAGGCATACATGATACAAAGGAGTACAACAACGTCGCAAAGGCATACATCACGTAGTGCATGGATGCATAGATAAAGAGTGGATATTATAATCTGACTAGAACTGAACTTCTACTTTGTAAGAACAAGAAATAATAGAAGCAAAACTGCAAAACTAGCCATGTTAACTAATTTCTGAAGTATTTTCTCAACCCTTTCCATCCTTTCATCCATTCTTTTAAGCCCATTATCTTTATTTTCCGTCTGTTGACCAGAGGCTCGAGGCACTTGACGAAATGCAGCAACAACACGGGTGTCTTCTTGCAATGCACCAATTTGTATTGCAATGTCTCGAACCTCCGGCACTACTTCATCAGCCCACAACCAGAACCGACATGTTGTGTTCTGTAAAAAGAATTACAACTGCAAGTGAAAAACAAACTGTCTTTATAGAAGTTCATTGGGGATGATTAGGCACAAGTTACCGTATGATTTGAACACTTCATGAATACTCGGGATGGATTGGTTGGCGTATGGGAGGTGAACACATTCACCGGATCCCTGCAATGAGGGCAAACCAAGTGCTGCCGTAGTGTTTCTAATTGCCTGCTCACTCGGAAGTTTGATGAGGCCGTAGACATCCCGTTTAGGACTGGAAGAAAGGAGAAGAGGAAGTGAAGAGTGAGAGGAATGGCAGCCAAAACATCCATATATATAGCCTACGGATAAATTACAATTGGATTGAACAAAATTCGCGTCCGCGAGGCAGCGGGGCCGAGGAGGTATCGTGGGCCAGTATTGCGTTATGTCTTTAAGGTTTAGTAAGTTAAAATCGGGAGGTAGAGTTGTCGTTTGTACTGAATATTTCGGATAATATTTTGTGTACATAAATCACAGTATCGTAATGCATACGGACATTACATAAATTACAAAGGCAGAATGCACAATGACATTACATAATAAGTTTTTCACGGCCATGACATTAGCTATGGTACATCGCCGTGTCGTTTGCCCAGATGGCGTAGTTGATCCTCAGGGAAGGTGAACCTGTCCGGGGAGTGGCGCACGTCTCAAAGGCCGTAGTAGTGGTGCTGCATGGGAGGCGAAGCTGGGGTGATCTCAGTGTGGGGGTCCGGCTCAGGCCTGAGCCAATACTATATTGCAAGTATGCCTCTTCTGGTGGAATTCCAGAAATAACCATTCACATCGACATCGATTCTTCTATGTTTTAGGGCATCTTTGTAATCACAACGTTCTCAGCCCTTTCAGTTAAGTCCTCAGCATCTTCGAAAATGTGACCAAGAAGTATAGCGACCAATAGTAGTCATATGGTAGTAAACTTTACACATTTCAAGTCACATGAAATCATGAAACCCTAATTTTTGAGACGTCTTGTCCTAATTTTCTATACCTAAACCCTAAATTTGTCGAGATAATTTTAGAGCATATAAAATTATGTAAAATTTACACAATCAAGTCCTCTGTGTAGGGAGTCTGAAAAAACAAATTCATAATGTTTGGACCTCATTTTCTATATTAGAAAATTCATACAAACATTGTATTTAAAATAATTTTGCAGAGCAAATAAAAATAGATAAAATTTCTAAAAATATTACACAAACAAGCAAACTATGCCAGGAGGCTCCACAAAAAATTTCATAATTTTTTGAGCTCCTTTATTATATTTAAAAATTCTTCAAACAAGTATCATTAAATAGATTTTTCAAAAAAAAATTAAACAACAAGCCACCTGCTGCCTCAGGGACGGCAGCGGTAGGTGCTGCCGTCCCCGATGGCAGCACCTACCTGCTGCGGTCCCGCACGGCAGCAGCCACAGGTGGGTTCGAGGGGTTAAAATGGGAATTTTGGATTTATAGGGGCTAGTTTTGGAATTTCGTTGCGCTATACGGCCAAATCAGTCCAGATTTCAAGCACGGGTTGCCTGGAATGCATCTCACTTTCATGATGGTGTGCCAGTCGAAGCCCTCGGCCTGAGCGGCCAGCGCGCAACGCATCCCATTTCAGGCTCGTTCCCTAGTTGTCCGTCGAATTGAGCTTGAGGAGGCGCCATGCCATACACCGCGGGGGCGAACAGTGAGGTGTTGGTTTGGTATTTGTTGGAGCCGCGCTCGGGGGGAGAAAAAAAGTGTTTGCTGTTTACTGTTGGAGTTAATTGTTTGGGTCGTTTCCGCTTGTGCGGCGTGGGCGTTTCGGCCCGGCCCAACGGAGTCACCTAGGAAGGCACTAACCATTCCTGAGAAACGTATCGACCTGATCCATGTATGCTTCGTGCATGTGTTTCTTTTGTTCTCATTTATCCTAGTGATTTATAGGCATTTAAGCTAATTCAATCTCAATCGTGATGTTTACTGCCCGTAAATGCTCGAAACATTCATTAGGATGGTTTCAAGCACGGATAAAAAGTGCTTTTAAGCCGTTGCGGATCCAGAAATAAAATAAAGGGTGCTCACATGACCCTGATATTCTTTTAAGACGATCATAGTCTTCTTCTACTTCTAAGCTGCATTCTTGAAACAACCAAAAAATTAGAATTTTAAAAGTTTTTTGAATTTTTGGTTTAATTTCGGATTTCTTACCCAATTCAGAAATTTTCCCTCTTTTCCGCCTTCCTCTTTCGAAATTTCGCTTTTCCAAACCGAAAATGACTTTTCTCCTGGTCGCCTCTCCACTGTTCATCTTCCCCACCGTGGCACCATGACATTCATCCTCGCCACGTATGCCTTCGTCTTCGTCCACGTCTCCCACGACTTTCGCCCGCTCGCCACCTCACTGGCCACCTCGCCTCCTGCTTCCCTCTTCCCAGGGCTGAACATGCGTAGCCGCACGTGTCATCGCCATGTGCCGTGAGTGTGCTTCACTCTGCTACGGCCGCAACCGCCTCTTGCCGGCTATAAAAGCCAGAATCGTCACACCAATCTCCATCCACAGCCTCAAGCCAACACCATTGCCCCCTCTTTTCTTCCCTATCGCTCACCATCTTCTCCAATCACCGCCGCCTCTTCTTTCCCCCTCCAATGAGCCGCCGCCCAATTTCCCCTTCCTCCTCCTTCCTCCTCTCAATTAAGCCTACCCCTAGCATCCCCTCGCCACTGCAAACCTGTCCCCGAGCTCCAAGCCCGCCACCGCCCCTAGATCACTGTCGCCGTGTACCGAAGCTCCGCCTCCCACGGTACACACCATTAACCCTCCTCCGACCTCCCCGAGCACCATCTTCGCCACCCTCGTGATCCCCTCCACCCACTGGTGATCAAGCATCGCGACTTCCACCTGAGCATGGCTGGAACACCGCCAACGTCGATGATCTACTCTAGCATTGCGCCACCGCTGCTTTGTAAGCCCCACCGAACCAACCAAAGCCGCAACCAAGCCCCAAAATGGAATCCCTGTAGCTCGTAGATACTCCCCGCACTCTCCCTCACCGCTGCTATCACATCCCCATTTTTAATAAATGCAATTAAGATGCATATCATTTTTGTAGCATTTGCACAAATTATTGCATTTGAAAATTTCAAACCAATTTGAAACATACAACTCAAATTGAAACTCCAATTGAAAATATAAATAAAAACTCATAATCATCCTTGGGAAATAATTTATTTAACTCATATGATATTTATCAGGAATAAATATAATTTTCCCAAAATGTTTATACACCAAGTTGACCTTGAGGAAAATTCAAAACCTATGTCTAATGAACCTTCTATTAAAGAGTTAAAAATATGAGAATAATACATGAACAGTAAGTAAATAAAATTACTATTTCAACTAAGTCACCCTAGAACCCACTCTAAAAATTTTTAGATTTTTTCAAATTTAATTGCTATTTTTAGTAGCTCGGTCAAAATCAATTTTTCACTGTTACTTTGACTCGTGCCGGGCTCCGACTCGGACCGCTCCGACTTGACTCGGCTGTACCAGCTAACCTTTGCGCCACACCGGAGTCTCACTCGCGCCGCACCTGGGTCGCTGC
Source organism: Hsuehochloa calcarea (assembly GCA_036346395.1). NCBI lineage: Eukaryota > Viridiplantae > Streptophyta > Magnoliopsida > Poales > Poaceae > Hsuehochloa > Hsuehochloa calcarea. Next base: position 52,565,042 of record CM070593.1, on the reverse strand, counting down.
CATCGCGGGCCCACTTATCGATTTCGTCCCCCACCTTCCATTGAAGCACGCTAAGGCCGCGCTTGCCACTTGGCCACCGCATGCTGCAAATGCCCGTCAACGCCGTGGCCGCACCGCCCAAACTGACCAACCCTAGTGCATCACCACTCAACACCGTTGTCATCTTCGTCTTCATCCCGGGCTAAAACCCCCTCCATGCCCGTTGTTTCCCTCACTTCTCCTCTGTTTGACCGGGAGAGGGAAGTTGGTTTGTGCGTTCTTCTTCGGTAAAGTTCCGGACACCATGTCCCTCAGCTCCTACTTTGCATGCCATCTCCATTTTTACTTATGCCAACCCTTGCCATCGCTTGTAGGATCCAGGACAAGATAGTGCTCCCACAGCTTACAGAGCGCGCACTAGAACTTCGCACCGTGTCCATCTTGGTCATCCTCGCATCGGGTGAGTTTTCTCCTCGCCCTTGTGCGTCACCTCGAGTCTCCGAGCATTATTAAGAGTTCCCCTCAACTAATTCGGACAATGCTTCTCAAGAGCTCAAGAATTTCAGAGTTTCCCCAAGTTTCGACTGAAAACCCTATTCATAGTCCATTGTTGATTTGGTGAGCCATTTTTCGATTGCTCGCATCTACACCATATTCACTGCCCCTAGACCTCCCCCAACCTTTCTTTGTTGGTCTTATGGCGCAGGTTGGCTTCCTCTCGTGAACCAGTGCACCGTCGAGGCCATTGTCGACGTTGAGCCGCTACCAAGCTTCCTTGGCCATTTACTTCCTTTTGGTAAGCTTCACTGAGCCATGGTATAGCTTGTCCATGCATTATTTAGCTTGAAAATGCACCGGGTTGCGACATGCAACTTTGGCCATAGCCCGTCGCCGCCGTTCTAGGCTGGCTCAGCCACCGCCGCCACTACTACCAAGAGGTGCGCAAGCTTATTGTGAACCCATTCATGTCCTTGGTTGGCGTCGTCGCGGCCGAAGCTATTGGCGGGGCTCTGTGAAAGCCAACCATGCTGTTGTCGGGACGCCGACTGACACTGTAGCATGACAGTTAAGGTTAATGGTGATGATTAGTAATTTAATGATGCAATCTTTGTCGGTAAAATGTGCTTAGTTAGTTTGATGGTTGGCTATGAGGATATGACAGGTGGACTCGACCCACCTTAAGTGCGCAGTTCACTAGGGCTATACACCAGTGGACCAGACGCGGGATTGGGTCCACACACTATTTCATAGATTGAGTCTATGACAACCAGGCCCTACTTGTCAGTGCGTTATTAATTCAAAAATTAAAATGAAAAATGGTACTATTCAATGGACACCGCTTGTCAGCGACCGAGGCTAGGTAAGCTCGGGTGATAAAAGTATTAAATGCATTTATAAATTCCAAAATGATTTATTGTTGCACTGAAAATTCTTTTAACTTCAAAAATGCATAACTAATTCATTTAACTCCAAATCCAGTGAAACCAATTTGGATAATTTTAATTTTTAAAGAACTTTAATGGGAACTAGTTTTAAATATGTTTCTATCCCAGAAAATATAGTTTTTTTTGGAAATTGATCATCAACCGAATTATTTTTACACTAGAAAATGCTTTTAAATTTGAAAATTCATAACTAATTCATATGAACTCCAAATGAGATGAACCAATTTATTTTGGTCATAACTTTTCATTTTCTATCCAACCATGTAATCCTTATCTCCACCACTATTCTACAAATTTTTGTGAAAATTGAAAATGGGATGAACAGTAACCAAAGCATTGTTTTTAGCATTTTCCAGAAATATGATTTTCAAGCTATTATAACTCTCACATACTAAATTCAAATGAAGTAATTCTTTCACCTAAATTCATCTAAAATAATCATCTATCTACTGTAGAAAATTCATGCATTTTTTTTAGCACTTTGAATTTTGATTTTTTGTCAGTATTTATTCAATGTTATTTTTATATTGATTCCGAAGTGTTTGACGTAGACTCTTACGTCACCGAGAGCGAGCAAGTTGAATTACAGCAAGACAAGGATAATTTAAACTTTGTTTTTGCATCATATTGCTCCAAGTTTTTGTTAAGTTTGTATTTTAAAATGCAATGATACCTGCTTTCATGCTATTTTGATATATCGATATTTTTGTGATGTGTAGTTAGTTATCTCCTACTCATTATTTTACCCTTGATTATTCATGTACCTATGTACTTAAGTTAGGTTGAGTGAAATATATTATATATATATGAGGATGCTTAGCCATGCGGGTCTAGGTTTGCGTTAGATCGATTGACGAGATTAACCCATCAATTGTGGGACACACCGAACTTTTCTTATCTTCATTTTTATCCAGATCTTCATATCTGATTATTAAGTTAAACTGTGCTTATTTCAAAAGTGATTTGGGTCTAGACAAGTGGTTCTAGTGTGGGTGATTTTATGCACGAGACTCGGGTATCGTGGTTGTCTTGTTCGGACTATCAAGAACCGAACTTTGGTGACGTCGTTAATTCAAGTAACACTCGTACTTCCACACGCGGGTTGGGAGCCGCTAAGTCAAGTAAGGGGTGGGTTTTATTGGGTTAGACCACAGGTGGTGTGAGGACATAGAGACCGTGAAATCCTATATTCCTAAGGAACCCAGTGTAATATATATACTGTGTGGGTGAGCACGATTACTTATGTTGGGGGTCACCCAACATATTGTAACTACTTTACACTAGCCCCTCCGACACAACTTGTGTGCCCTCTTAGCATTTGCTATATGCATATGCACTAAGTCAGATTTCATCTCGCATGGGTGATCTAACTCAATAGGATCTTCTTGCTGAAAAATACTAAATCTCGAACTCCCCGGCCAACTCACCAAAGGCAGTGTGTTTGGCTTACTAGCTGGGCGAGTCATGTGGGTAAAGTTGTACCCCCTTGCAAGGTGTAAATCTATTCGAATAGCCATGTCAACGGTTACGGACGACCGCTTGAATTCGGGGGTCATTATTGTTAGACTTTAAATTAAAATTGACATGGTTACAACTTGGTATTCGGCATGAACGGGTTTTCATGCATTTTAGTTTATCAAAGTGGGCCGCCACTTTGGTATTTATTTGATATATTTGTTTATCAATGTATAACTATGTCACATGTTTTACTTTTTCTTTAAATCTATTTTCTAAATGGCAATTGAAAAACTAGTATGTGTAGGATGAAAATTGTTGCGTTTTATGCAAAACTAAGCAACTAATGCCATTCTTTGAATGTCCTCTAGCATATATACTTTTTAATATGTGTAAGACTTTCGAGTATAATTGTACTTAACCCGTTGCTACTTTCAGGTGAGGATGATCATTCACTTGATACATTCGTTAGCGTAGATTTTGGCGACGCTAACGAATAGTGCTATTCTTTAACTCTTAGTCGGTTGCCTTGGGTTATGGGGCACACTTACTGGACCTTTTGGTCTATTTATCATGTTTCCTCTGCTAATTAATGTTATTATTTGAATTTGGCCGGTCGGTTGCTTTGTAATAGTTGTAGACTTAACTACTATGTTGTATGTCTTTTAGATTATCAATGTATGAATGATGTATGGATGTGATTGACGTTGAATGAGGATATGTGCGTGTTGGTCGCTGATCTTGGGAGCCAACACGGGACACATATCCGCTGTTTTGAAATGCTATTTAATTCCTTTAAGTGTGTACTTGGGTTATTGGAGAACCGGTCACCATGTAGAGCTCGCAGAGGAGTAGTTTTGCATGGTCATCGTCGCTCTAACTCAATCGGGTACTCTTACTTGAATGAAATTAAATTGGATTTCATTTTATTGAGACCCGGAGTTATTTAAATAAGAATGAGAAGGCCTCGGTCTTACAAAAATTACCCAGGGGTCCTCACATCCACCGACCACCACTGCCGCCTTGTTTGCCACCACTTGTAGGATCAAGGATGACCGACTAGAGGGGGTGAATAGGAGGTTTCTAAAACATGTGCTCTAATTATCAATTTTAACAATTATCAAATCTAGCACACTTTAAAACATATGTTCTATGCTTAACTAAGACAACCTCAGACTACGCCAATACTAAATACAATTCTAGTCAAGCAATTCTACATAAATAAATTGTTAGAAATGTAAGTGCGAAAATAGTAAAGGCAAGATAAAACCACAATGAAGATAATTTAAGTTTTTTTCATGGTATCGAAGACTTGCCGGTCTTCACTAAGCCACGTTGCGGTAAGTCAAACGCATTGGACCGGCTCCACAAATTAAGCCTTAAACACCTCAATTTCACTAGTACTACTCTTCCTCCACTACGAAGATGGTGAGCATCAACCAATCACAACCGTTGGAGGCCTTTTCACAATCTTCTTGAAGAGATCACTGCACAAACTTTTTTCAAGTCGTTTAGGTGTTGGAAAGTACCAAGAGTAACAAATCACAGCGCTTGTTTGAGGATTATCAAGTGCCAAAAAGATCAACTAATGATGCACATGCACTTGAATGCTCTCAACTACCTCAAAATGAGAAATATGAGCAAATGAGTAGAGGAGAGTGCATCAAAGGCTCAAGTGTTCAATGAGGTCTAAGATTCTGAGCTTGGTGCTAGTGAGGGGGTATTTATAGCCCTCAACCATAAATTCAACCGTTACAACCAATTTTCTAAAAAATTCAGCAGGTGCGGTACTACCGCCATTCATCGGCCAGTACTACAACACCACTGTTCAACGGTTGATTGCTATTTATTTAATGAGCCAGAACTAGTTGTTACAAAAAGGTGTGGTACTACCGCCCTCACAAGGTCCGCTACTACTGCTCTCACAAGGTTTGATACTACCGCACAACGGTAATACCGCTCGGCTCAATCGGTACCACCGATTGTCAGGGGAGAAAAAACTCCCAAAAATACACTCTCTGGAATAAACGTAACGCCAACTAACTTCTGGTACCACCGCACGGTGGTAGTATCGCTCATCAACTGCGGTCATACCGATTTTTACTGAAGAATATCCATATGCTTTTTTAAATGCAATGCATGACTCCTAGTTGATCAAGGTGGCACAAAAATAGATCCCCAAGCTACTAGCTGATGTGATGGTGGCCCGATCTCCCGAAAGGTACTGATAAGTCGATTATGGAGAACTCAACATTGATGATCCGAAGGCTTCGACCAAAACAGCTCAAACCCCTCGCAATCACTACACCACTGCTCCGATGGTTATCAACCGTGCCGAACGCGGTTGACCATGCCAAGAAGGCTATCTCCTGCATGCGAATCGAGAACATAAGCAAGAAAGTAGAAGATGCAATATGATATTGTATTGCGAATATAGATAAAGCTTACAATGTGGGGTTCCTCAACCGAACGTGCGGCGAGACTGCTAAGCAGAATAATCTCAAAGAAAAATCCACCCTAGACTATGACGGCTACTGTATATATATAGGGGGACGTGAGGAGGTCAACCTAGGGTTGTGCGGCCGCGGGAAAAGGCTTACACAACCTGGATTCCGACCTTGACACGCTTACAAGGCCCTATTAAGTCCAAAACGGTGACACATCACTTTATTCACTATTTATGTCACGTATCTATGTCGAAGACCTGGTCGTAGGACTGGTCCTGGGGTGGTCTTGAGGAGTCCATGCTATCTCTGGTCATAGATTACGTTCAACGAGTATTGTGCTCGCTTCTCTGGTCGTGGATTGCTCCCAACGAGTCCTAGCTCGCCGAGTACTAGTGAAACTGGTCGTAGGACTTCTTGAAGTGGTCGTAGACCCCGCAGAACTGGTTGTAGACCTTCTTGAACTGGTCGTAGTCCTAGATTCCTAAGTACAAGTAAATCATCTCCATTAGACAGCATCATAGAGTTCTCAAATAATATACTCAGCCCTCAAAACGAATTTACCTGATAAATAAGTTAACGCGTACGAGCTCTTGTAATTGGAATAGCAAGCATAGCAAATGTGGTTGTATCCATAGAGGTCATGTCCTCATCATCCACCCCTTCTTGAAAACAAAACCGTCCTCGGCTTTTGATAAGCTAAAAATAGGGTAACAAAGAAGCCAAGGTGTATGCATGGTATATGTATATATCATATGTTTTAATTGTTCTTCGTTGTTGCACAATTAATGTTATAGAACATCAACGATTATAAAAGCTCATTGTATTATTAGCCCAAGAATAATCATATATGTTAATGAGCAAAATGAAATTTCTCACACAACAATTATTGCAACTAGTTTTGCAAATATAAGGGAAGCATTTATACAATTCAAATCCCTGAAGTTGTAAATTTGTAGTGCTAGCACATATGAGCAAATCTACAACCTTTGGAATCATACAAAGTTCATCCATATAATCATATTTCAATTGAGCGTTAGCAAATTCATCTAGCAAGGGTGAAAAGATTTGAAAGTTATTCCATTCTTCAACATTATTATGCAGATTGTCATTACTAGATGATGCAATAAGAGATGAACACATAGACATTGAATGATCACTTAAGTTTATTTTCTTGTCATAATAAACAAGATTCGGTTCACAAGAATTGTTGTTCAAAATAATAACCTTCAATTCATCTATGTGATCACAAGTTATGCATATTCGATACACATGAAATTGATTGTTTACACCATAATCTCCAATCAAATTAAACTTATATCCAGAGGTGTACGCACTAGACAAGGATTTCAAACATGCGATTTCAGAAACTTTCTTCATAGCATGTGACAATTTCATTGGTGGCTTCAACATAATGTAACATAAAGAATCAGTAGGAGAAATTCTAGTCAAAACTTCTTTATGTCTAACCAATTCCACATGATCACTGTATGTGATTGACTCATCATATGAATCACTCAAAACAACATGCAATTTAATTATGTTATCACACGGTGTACTCAAGTCAACAGGTAAATCAACAAGTTTATCACATGGTGCACTAAAATCAATGCAGTCTAAATTCTCTTCGTTAAACATGTGCATATCATAATTGTTTTCCACTAATTTTTGCTCTAAAATAGCATGAACAGTGGAAAATTGTAGTTCTTCACAAGCATACTCACCTTGAGTGATGATAGCATCATGATCTTTCCCTTTTTAGCTCTCCTCAGATGAATTAGGTGCATCCATGTCCTCATCTTCCTTGTCAACCAATGGAGTCGATGGTTCAATCAGCTCATTCTCCTCTTCAGCATGGTTCTCTAGCTCTCTTTGAGTGCTCAATACTCACTGCATAGTTATAGTTCTATAATTCTTCGTAGCAGCAGCACCTAAAATTTCCTCACCATCGCTATCTACATCATGTTCATCATCATTACCTGCAAGGTTAGCTGCAAGAACATATTCATCCTCAATATCACTAGCACTTATGTAACCGCCGTCTTCTGTCGCAATGTACGCTCGCTGACTTGGGCAATCTCTCATGAAGTGGCCCATTCCTTTACAACGGTGGCACACAATTCCTGTTGTACGACCTGTGGAAGCAACCGATGAAGAGCTCTGCGCTGGTGCTTGCATACTAGTAGATTTGCTCGTCTTGGGTCCGCGCTACGGTGGAGATGGTACTGCTGAACGCGCCCTACTCACAAAGGGGGCAGCAGACCAAAAAGCATGAGGTGTGGCTGTCTTGGCTTGTTCTAGCGTTGATCTCGATGTAGACGTACTGCCAAAGTTGCTCCTAGTCCTTTGGTATCTACCCTGCAATTCATTTTCTGTCAAACAAGCAAGCTGGAACAACCTATTAATATTATTATGGTCTTTGTAATCAACTATGTCCTGAATCTCAAGCCTTAAACCACCATAAAAACGAGCCATCTTATCCTCCTCATCCTCTACAACATTACAACACAGCATGCCTATTTGTAGTTCTTGATAATATTCCTTGATAGATTTATCACCTTAGTCTAAGCGCTGTAATTTCTTACGCATATCACGTTTAAAAGCAGGATGAACAAATCTAGCACGCATAGCTACCTTCAATCTATCCCATGTATCAGGTGTTAAGCCAGAATTAACCACTTGAGTCCACCAAATGATAGCAAAATCTTTAAATTCACTAGTAGTTTGTCTGAATCTATGCACTTCAGGAACAAGATGGATATTAATTTTTTGTTTAACTGTCATCTCCCAATCTAGATAAATTTTAGCATCATAAACAACCACAAAAGATGGTATGGTGAATTTAACTTTAGCAAATGGGTCATCATTGACACGAGCATTGTTGTGCTGAAAAATATTACCTCCCATACCATGACGGTTGTGATGTAGGCGGTGTTGTTGACGTGCACCTTGGTCAGCAAACACAACACCGGTATCACGGTTTCTCCTCTCATTATCATCTCCCTCCTCAAGATCTTGGGTTGCATCGTGATCATACTCACGTCCAATGTTTGGTGGCCGGTTCACCATTCTTTCAAGGTGTGTAGTGAGCGTTGCAATAATATCGTTGATTGAGTGCTGCAATGTGATCGTGGTAGCTTGAAGCTTGCTGTTGATGTCCTCATGAATGGTAGTGCGTTGTTCATCCAAGAGCGTCATGAGCTCTCCCTTTACAACACACTCTTTCTCATCAAACGTATCACCTGTCATGGTTAGCAGAAAACAAAAGACAACACAAATATATTATCCCTATCAACTACTAGGTGATGGAAGGTGGAAACACACACTCTCAAGTGTCTTACCACACTCTTACAAGTGTTCTTACCAACGCAGCACGTGGTACAACCGGTGGCTGGTTCGTGATACCGTGTTGAGAGTGGGTATGATTGCAAGAGGGAACCTGTTCTGATCAAGAGTAGGTGGAGCTCGGAAGGCACAATATGTAGTAAGGATTAGCAAAAACCATAACCTGATTAGCAAAGTTGAATAAGGGTCCAAAGTACCTCTCACGGTTGCTGGTCTAAAAAGTGTCCCTAGCCCTAGCACAACACTGATCGATAACAAGAACTGGATACAAGGATTCAAAGGATGCAAGGCTGGGAGTGGTCATAGACCAACTAGGGTGGTCGATTGGATTCTTCTTCACTAGGGGTGGTTGATTTGCTTCTTCTTCTTCTCTCTTTTTTTGACTGCTGAAGCCCAACCTAGGGTTCCCTCTCTTTCTTCCTAGGGTTCCCTCTCTTTCTTTCTCTTTTTTTTGACTGCGAAACCCAACCTAGGGTTCTTTTTTTGAATGTGACCTTGACTCAAAACTCTTCAAAACCCTCTTCTGGGTCTTGAGGAGTCCATGCTATCTCTGGTCATGGATTGTGTTCAACGAGTATTGTGCTCGCTTCTCTGGTCGTGGATTGCTCCCAACGAGTCCTAGCTCACCGTGTACTAGTAAAACTGGTCGTAGGACTTCTTGAAGTGGTCGTAGACCCTGCGGAACTGGTTGTAGACCTTTTTGAACTGGTCGTAGTCCTAGATTCCTAAGTACAAGTAAATCATCTCAAATAATATACTCAGCCCTCGAAACGAATTTACCTGATAAATAAGTTGACGCGTACGAGCTCTTGTAATTGGAATAGCAAGCATAACAAATGTGGTTATATCCATAGGGGTCATGTCCTCATCCCTAGCCATGATACCTCTTTATAGAATGACATCTAGCCTACAATCCGGTCTTTTCACCAATCACTGAGACTGATAAAAACTATAAAAGGGTCATTAGAGAGTTGGACTCTCCTTCGGCAGAAGGCCAAATTGGGCCAACTAGCCACATAGGCCACAAGCAAGCCAAGTGCCAAATGAGCCCAATACTATGCTCTACTATTTGGCATGCTACTATTCACAATCCAATCCAACAAAGCTCAATACTATTCACCCAAACCCATTACTGTTCATAGAATCCAACTCGCGGTGAACAGTGCTAGCCTGACATTGTTCATTGGACCCAACACTATTCACCCATAGCCCATTAGACATATTTATTTCCATTTTGCCCATTTTGAGCCTGTGAATCCCATTTTCAACTCTATTTAACCCGATCAAGCACCCATTAAAATCCTATTCACCACACCATCTTTCTCTTTTGTTTATTTTATTTTCCAAATTGTATTTTACTTGCATGTTATTTTCAGCTCATTCCTTATTGAGCCTATATATTTTATTTGGATTATTTTATTTTGCGTTAGGTCCCGACTTCGACGACCAAGCTCTGGAAAACTCAAACAAGACAAGTTAATAGAAGTGACGAGGATATGATAATCCTTAATTAATTACTTATTTATAATTCTTATCATAAATGACATCTTTGTATTACTCACAATTATACCCCTTAATTGGGTGGTCTTAAGTCTTTCTACAACTACCCCCTAGTCGTAAGCCTTTCTATGACCACCATATGGTCGTAAGCTAGTCTATTCTTTTCTACAACCACCCCGTGACCACAAGGTCGTAAGTCTTCCATGTTTGTTGAAGTGATTACGACTACCCTGTCAAAGTCGTGAGCTTTTCTTTGGAGTATGGAGGAAGACGACTAGTCTATGGTCTCATTATGCCTTTCAACGACCACCACGTTCTTTTGATCGTAAGTCTTTCTCGAACATAATCGGACGACCGTCATGTCGACTCCATTTAAGGGACGATCACCTTCAGTAATTGATAAGACCTGCAGATATGTAGGCCCAGTCGATTAGGGAATCTGATACGCCATGTTTAAATACATAGAGCATTTAATGCTCATTAGTGCACTGCGTTGTTATTCTCTCGCGGAATAATTCGCACGAATAAGGCTTTTGTCTCGACAATATTCTTAGTTGATCGCTCTTGATTGTCGTCAAGTGAAGTTCAAGTTCTATTCTCTTGGTGCGACACCTAGGGGTGTTATCTCTCGATAGTAACCTCCATTACCAACTCCCGCGTGATCGAGGGTGTGGTACACCAAGTGAAGATCGTCGAGGTGCCTCTTGGCTTGGAGCATAGATTGTGATAATTATCTTTGAAAAGCCTATTCACACCTCTTCATAAGCTATAAAATTGATAAGACCTGCGATATGTAGGCCCGATCGATTAGGGAGTCATAGAGCGGTTAGTGTGCGTTGTTATTCTCTGGAATAATCGCACGAATAGATAGAAGGAGGACAATCAAGGACATGAGACATTAGGCTTTAGTCTTCTTCTTAATTGTAATCAACATACTCACTACAACAATATAGTAGTAGGATTGTTATTCTCTTTAGAGAAGGCCTAGACATGTATAAATCCTGCGTCATTCTCTGTGTGGTTCTAATTCTAGGAGACCCCCGAATATTCATTCGTAAGATCGATACTAGACCATCGACAAGAAGACTCTGAGCAAGAAGCCAAGTCATATTCCTTTGATCATTTTGAGCCTATATTCATGTAATTACATTATTACTTTTATTACCGTATTTATACAAATTACTTTAATATTAAAATAATACTTTTGAATGCCATGATGAGTAGATAAATCTTATTACCCCTTATACAAGCTCACCTATTCTTTATAGGCCATACTCACCTTGACAAGATTAGGTAACATAAAATGATAACTAAATATTCAATATTGTCACAATATATGTTTATAAATTCTGGAAAAGAGTATTGGCTTTTCGCCAATGGTTTTGGTGGAGAGTTGAGGGTTGAGACCAAGAGGTTAGACAACCCAATAGATTTGATAAAAGTGAGTTGAAAGTGGGGCCAAGAAGGTGGAAAACCACGAGTTGGTTGTTAGTTCACCTCCCACTGGAGACAAGTAAGGACTAGAACCTTGTGCCAAGTAACAGATACAAAAATCGCTCAACCACAAGTTTGGTCATTCCATCTTGGTTAGTACATTGCTCTTCTGATTGAATATCTACAGGGTGAACACTTACTCTTGTGTGATAGAGCAGCCATAGTTTTTTGGGTGGGACAGGAGTGGGCTTGAAGGGACACTCGCTGGTCTACACAATGGTAGTTACCGTCAGCATCGGGCAGCGAATTCCACTGTTGGCCGGTGGTTTTCCGAGGGCTGAATGGTCCAAGAACCTACCGGATAGATGCTATAAAGGTTGATCAGTGAAAATGCCTTGTTATCTCAACTCAGTCGCACGCTGTCTTGTTGCGTGTGTATGGCTTGACAGCATGACTTTGAGGTATCTTGTGGGTAAAGTTGGGCAACTATGCAAAGTATAATTAAATATATTCGAATGCGTCGTGCTTCCGATTAATGAAGCTATGTATATGGGGTGATTCCAATACATGAGGCATAAGTATAGATTTTGAGATGTTAAGTTGGTAATTGCAATTGTTGAGTAAACCCCGATGTTATATTTATTATTGTTTTACTATTTTAAAGTTAAACTATTTTAAACTCAAAATGCATCCACATATGCCTGATATGGTAAATCCCAAACAATCCATTGAATTCCTAGCATGTAGTTAATGAGCTTTTCCATGTTGCTTGCTGAGTACGGTTGTATACTCATTCTTGCTAAATCAACTATAGAGGAAACCTGAGAAAACTCTGAGAATCTTAATGAGGAAGGATTTGATGGACCTCCGGATGGCAATGATTACTGGTAGTAGGTTTCAACCGCGCTCAAGTGTGTCTGTAGTTTGAAAGTTCTTTTATTATGTAATATAATTAACTTTGGACTTAGATGCCCGTGTTGGTGTTAAAATTAGTTGTTAAGCCTTAACCTTGTGCAATAAAAATTTGACTTTTATTGTAATCGAAAGCTTACATGCGATACTTCTTACTTTATAACTGCACATCCTAGATGGTTACGAAAGGTTTGACGGTGCCAGAAATGTTGTCGTTACAACTTTCTCCTTAATTGTTGATGGACGATGGTACCTAAAGTCTGACCGACGGTAGTGGATGCTCCCGCTCCTGTTGGGTCTGTCTCTGCTTTTAAGATCGTTTGTGATGTCAGTTTTGCACTGTTAACGCGTTAATAACACCATAGTGTGGCGAAGCCAGGAAATTTGTATAGCCTGGATAAGTCACTACGACAAATGTTTACCGGAGTAAACACCGTCTTCAACCTCTCCAGAGAAGTCCCACTGCGATGTTCGCCAGCGAGCCCAGGCAGCCCCGGGAGGAGACACCATGTGCAAGACTGCAAGTTAGGTTCTCTAAAAAGAACAGTGCAAGCTTGGTGCGTCGCTGTCAGCCTACCACGACCTGCCCCCGGTTTCTTCTATTCCTGCTGCTGGTTGCGGGTCGTTCTTCTCATCCATCTTCCGTATTTTCTTGCATCGGGACAGCTCCATTCAGAGACAGCCAAGAGGAGCCCAAAGGGCATCAAAATGTGGGTATCCCCTAGAGCTCCCAACTCGGAAGCAGTATTGGCTCTCGTCTTTGTGGAAGATGATGTCAATGCATATTAGTCAGTGACTCTCACCCACGCAGTAAACATCGTTGATTAACTCACCAACCTTAATCAGAAAGGGATGGCGCGCTTATCACCGTCCGAGAAAAAAACAAAACCGAATGTGCCGTAGTTCCGGTGGATGTACGTGACGCACGAGTCTCTTCCACTCCGCTCTTGGACTCGATCCTTTCCGGCCTCCCGACGTCGACGTTCCATGGAGGAGGACAGCCTCGAAACCACGGGGAAGCTTCTCACTGCCCCTTCGTCGCTTCCCGCCGGGCCCCACCGTCCTCGCTTTCCCCACTCTGCTCCCGCCCGCCCGCCCGAACCCCAACAAAACCTCATCCGCAAAAGCTCCCAAGGGAGCCGTTACCGTCTCGCCATTCTCCTCCTCCCCCCTCTCCTTCCTCTCGCCTTCCTCTGCGCCGCCGCCGCTTCCCGTGCTCCTCTTAAAGCGCTCCCCGCCCAAACCCTACCTCGGAGACCCTACCACGCAACCCTATCCCGACCACTCCTCGCGATGTCGCTCGAGATTCAGGAAGGTGAGCGGGCGCTGGACTGGTGGTGTTCGTGTGTTGGGAATTGGGATGCTTAGCGTCGCGCGTCGCGCGGTACTGATTGATTTGGTGGTTTGTTTGTTTGGGCGCAGAGGGTGGAGGGTCCGGCGCCGGCATGGTGAAGGTGATGTCGATGTCGGGGAGCGGGAAGCGTGGGCGGTACGTGCGGCAGGTGACGGGGCGGCACAACGACACCGACCTGCACGTGGCGGCGCGGGGAGGGGACGCCGCGGCGCTGCGCTGCGCGCTGGACGAAGCCGCGGTGGCCGTGGCCACGGGGGAGGGAGGGGAAGAGCTGGAGGCGGCGCGGCGCACGATGGCGGCTGGAGGCCAACGAGGCAGGGGAGACACCGCTCGTCGCCGCCGCGGAGAGGGGGCACCTGGAGGTGCTGGTGGAGCTGCTCCGGCACCTTGACGCCGAGGGCGTCGCCGCGAAGAACAGGTCGGGGTACGACGCGCTGCACGTCGCGGCCAGAGAAGGGCATCATGGTGAGATGTCATCCTTTAGAGCTCTCTGTTGCAATTTGTGTATCTCTCCGATAAAATTAGGAGCTCTGAGCTTGGAACTGCGCTTTTTGGTTGCTTAGAAAAAAAGGGTATATCCACCCTGTTTGGTCCCAGGATCTGGAAATATATGCAAAAGTTTGTAGATCAGTGATGTCAGGAATTGCGAGATTTCTTATCAGTAAGAAGCTTGGCCTAGCTTCTGCTGCAATTAGTGAACCAGTTGAGAAGCAAATCTCTGTCCAGTTTGAACAAAATAATTGAAAGTGTGTATTTCGTATTTGTTTAAGTAATTACTAGGATTATGTACATAGCAAAACACTAACTTCTAGTGGGAATCTGAGATTTTGCATCCCCACCCCACCCCCACAAAATACAAAACATATGCGATCACTGTTTTTTTTTTACTTTACACAGATTTTTACTGATTGCTTTTTTTATTTGTCCATGAAGATTAGCTGCTAGAAAGTAGCCTGCTGGCTTGCCTCTGAGCTTAGTGTATGTGTGTTTACTAGAGATGTAAACTGTTACACTTCAAAGACTGGTAGTCTGGTACTTCAGAATTCAGATATCAACCAGTGTGCAAAATAGGAAGCACTTTTCAAGACAGGATTACTTAAGAAAGTTTGGTGTGTTTAGTTATGGCCTTATGGGTGCGCGTCATCTAGATATTCAGAATTTTGTGATGTTGGTGAATACCTGTAATTGCATATTCACATCAAAGTTGTCTTTGATGTGTTCTGTATATTTTAGATAGCTTGTGATAAACCCATCACTTTCTAATTTTATACATGTTAATTATGAAACTAATATAATCAATATTTCATTTATATCCAGGGAAAAAGTTTTTTTAGGCCAATATCCAGGAAAAAGTTAGGACAATATATTAATGTATATTGACTTTTGTACTGTTCAGTGTATTTTTATGTACCCATTAGTTAATATAGGAAGCAGGTTTTCCTAATCAGTACTTTTTTTGCAGCTGTTGTGGAGGAAATGTTACTTCATGATAGGATGCTTCCCAAAACATTTGGCCCTGCAAATACTACTCCGCTTATATCAGCAGCTACGAGGGGCCATACTGAAGTTGTCAAACTATTACTAGAACAAGATGATTTCGGATTGGTGGAAATGGCCAAAGATAATGGAAAAAATGCCTTACATTTTGCTGCTCGACAGGGACATATTGAAATTGTTAAAGCATTACTTGAGAAAGATCCTCAGCTAGCTAGAAGAAACGACAAGAAAGGTCAAACAGCCTTGCATATGGCTGTAAAAGGAACAAGCTGTGATGTACTTAGAGCACTTGTTGATGCCGATCCAGCAATTGTAATGCTGCCAGACAAAAATGGAAACACCGCCTTGCATGTAGCAACAAGGAAAAAGCGAGCAGAGGTATTTATATTGTTTCCTATATTATTTTTAGACAATTTTATGCCTCATCCACTTGCATTGGCATTTTTCTTCCCTTTTAAAGAAATGGCATGCAGAAAATATTGACTAGTACTAGGGATGTTATAGGTAGTAGCTCATATG
Source organism: Hsuehochloa calcarea (assembly GCA_036346395.1). Taxonomy (NCBI): domain Eukaryota; kingdom Viridiplantae; phylum Streptophyta; class Magnoliopsida; order Poales; family Poaceae; genus Hsuehochloa; species Hsuehochloa calcarea. The sequence continues at coordinate 52,549,158 of CM070593.1, read as the reverse complement.
GTTAGAGTATACCTGGAAAACAAAATATGCTAACATAAAAAGAACTTGTAACTCTACCAGCTGATTATACCTTGTTACTAGTATGATCAAATATCCATTATAATTTACTTTTCTTTTGGAAACATCAGCATTCGGTTTGAATTAAATCAAATCGATGGTGCCCTTTCACCTTCCATCTCATCTTCTAAACATATCCTGATAAGTTATATCCTTGTACCATTTGGTGGGGACATCATCATAGCAAATACATTAGAACCAAGTTATTTTCCAGCTGAATCAAATTTGTCTTGTATGAAATGTAAATACTTTCTTAGACCGCACTAAGTAAAAACTGTGCCTATTTGTGCGCCAGAGTAGAGGGTCACTAGTTTCTTTAATCATACGGTGAAAATATTTCAAAAATAATCATACCATAATTTTAAATTTACACAAGACAGTTTGGCATCATAAACTGTCACTTTCCTCGTCTATATTTAACCTAACTATTATCTTTAACGACTTGCTGTCTTTTCTTCTTCTTATCTTCTGCAGATAGTTATTGTTCTTTTGAGGCTACCGGATACCCATGTCAATGCACTAACCAGAGACCACAAAACTGCCTATGATATAGCTGAAGGGTTGCCACTATGCGAGGAGTCTTCTGAAATTAAGGATATTTTATCTCAACATGGCGCACTCAGATCTAGGGAGCTGAATCAGCCTCGAGATGAGCTCGGGAAGACGGTGACAGAGATAAAGAAAGATGTCCACACACAGCTGGAGCAAACAAGAAAAACAAACAAAAATGTGCATGGCATTGCTAAGGAACTCAGAAAGTTGCACAGAGAAGGCATCAATAATGCAACGAATTCTGTAACTGTTGTTGCTGTGCTTTTTGCTACAGTTGCTTTTGCAGCTATATTCACTGTACCTGGTGGAAATGACAACAAGGGAGTTGCGACTGTTGTTCAGGCTGCCTCCTTTAGGATATTCTTCATCTTCAACGCCATAGCTCTGTTTACATCATTGGCGGTGGTCGTAGTTCAGATAACAGTTGTCAGGGGAGAAACCAAGTCTGAGCGGAGGGTTGTTGAGGTGATCAACAAGCTTATGTGGCTGGCATCAGTTTGCACTACCATTTCTTTCATAGCCTCCTGCTATATTGTGCTAGGCCGCCACTTCCAATGGGCAGCGATACTGGTTACTTTGATAGGTGGTGTCACAATGGCTGGCGTTCTTGGTCCAATGACATACTATGTGGTGAAATCAAAACGCATAAGGAAGATTAGAAAAAAAGAGAGGATGTCAAGAAGAAGTGGCTCAAGCTCCTGGTATGACAATACTGAGCTCTCAGAGACTGAGCTTAATCAAGTGTATGCCTTGTAAAGAGAAAGGGTGTCTAAACTCAGTCTCTATATCTGGAATCGAGTATGTACATGAAAATTCCAGATATACACATTAACAGATACATTAGCTCACGTTATTTCTTGATTGTACAATTCCTTTCTGTAACAATCAAACCACACAGAACTAAAAGGGATGCCCATTTGTGCAAGGCTCCTGCAGTTGAAGAATTTTATGGCACCAACTGTGCTTAACCTATTGTACAAGTGAGTTGCACATTTTTGTTTTTTTCATTCCGTTTTCCAGTTTCATGAGAGGTATTGTTTTGTTTATTCAATATGTATGCACCTATGTCACGTGGGGCATTCCATATGTGCGGTGCAAGAGGAAGGAGCAGGGCGCGGGACAACACAAGTTGCCTTCGGTTGCGCCAGCCCTACCTTCGGTTGCGCCGGATTCGGAATAGGTTCCAAACTCTAGTGTCCCTTCAGGAGACTGCAAATTCTAGTGCCCCTTTAGGACTCTTTGCAAATTCTGGTGTCCCCTTAGGACTATTCGTTTAAATTACGAATAGATATAGATTTTCAGATTGCTTATTAGTAAATGATTGTTAGGGCCTTTCTCTATTTAAATAGAAGAGGCACCTTGCTTTTGATTACGGAAGAAAAATCAGAAAACCCAATCTACTCTCCCTTTCTCTTTCGGGTGACCAGCCCTGCCTCCGCGTGTAGCAGCCGCGCGCCACCACGGCTCCCTTGCCACGCCGTAGAGGTCTAGGACCATGTCCTGCTATCTCTCACGACTTTCCCTACGATCCAATCCTCTCTCCAACAATTTTGTTCGTGACAACCTACTTGTAATATGTGATGCAGCTGCAAAGCCTACATTTCTTAGCTTAAGTAAGCTGCTGGCCCTCATTCCTAAATCTGGACTTGTTCCTCTATTAAATTCTTCAACTTTCATGAGGCAATGCAACTGCATAGTCTGGTAGATTCTAGTTCCTTTTACGCAGTTGGGCATCGTATTTTTAAAATGTTTTTGTATGGTGTTCTTAAATGCCACTTTGTTGTTACACATAAAATTTTGTTTATATATAAACCAACTTATCAAGCAACTATTAAACCTTTGTTTCAATTTAGGGATGATTTCATGGTCTTGACCGGAAACCAATCGATCTTTATATATAAACCAACTTATCAAGCAACTATTAAACCTTTGTCTCAATTTAGGGATGATTTCATGGTCTTGACCAGAAACCAATCGATCTTTATATATAAGCCAACTTATCAAGCAACTATTAAACCTTTGTCTCAATTTAGGGATGATTTCATGGTTTAAGAATTACTATTTCACTCTGGATCTAAATTTGGTGACTGTAACTTTGCCTTTTTGTTTTCCCGGATCTTTTCAGTCTTCTGTTGAACATGTAAGATTTCTAGCAAAACTAGCTAGTTATTCCCTTATTTTTTCAGTCTTCTGTTGAACCTGTTAGAATTATAGCAAAACTAGCTAGTGGTAAGAGTGAAGTATACTCACCTTGCCAGTATGAAAATCTACGGTGATGTTTATTGAATCCAGAATGATATTATTTATGATATTTATGTGTGGCAACGAATGGTATCTTCTACAATCATTAGGAAACAGTTAGACAGTCTATTCTACCCTGACTGCCCCCTTTATTACATTGTCATGGCCAGTAGGAAACTTTGAAAAGAATGATCCAAATATGTGTACCCAAAGGTATCATTATTGTGGAGCTGAAATGGTCACTGGGATGTCCATGCCCTGGTTGTACTTTGCTACATGTGCCAGTCACTGGATCAAAGACAAGGTTCATCACAAATAATCTACCATTACTTTGCTCACTGATTAGAAAATTGGTAGCACAAGTTAGGGCAGCAATCCAATAACACTTTAAATTCTTGCGGGACAGAAAAGCATAAATACACAGTTATGTCATGAAAACTGCATACACCATTTGTACTGATAAACAATGCAAACATTTGGTTAACTTTGAGTTACTAGAGAAACAGGGAGGTATAAAGTAGGCCCTGTTATATGCCTATTAATCCTGACACTGCTCAACATCATCAATGTTGTTGGTAACCCTGCTTACCTTTGGCTTCAATCTTGCCATGCCTTTTATTGACATGCCCTCTTAGTTTAAGGTTTATTTGTCTTCACTTTCTCATTTCTTTACTAGATGTTCTGTTTTGAAGCTAAGGAACGCAATGTTCCTATGAGTGGGTGTCGGACCCGGATTTTCTAATCCCGAATCCTCTGCGAATAAACTGTGCTATTCCCTGGATCAGTAGATAGCACTCACAGATACATCACTGAATCATTTCATACAATGGCGTAAAACCATACCATTCATTAATTTAACACATCAGAGTTTACATAGACCGCATCGGGTCAAGTTTTACAATAAGGGCCGAACAGGCCAAATGATTACATCACAAAGTAGCGGAAGCGACAACGGAAGCAAAAAGGGTGAGGACACATCTCTCCACGAGCAAGTGATCGGGAAACACATGTACATCCGATATTACCCGAAAACTCAGATAATATAGGACGCACCTAGGTACCAGCGGAGTCAGCTAGACTGGGGCGAGACTAGAACAACTAAGAACTAAACTATGCTTCAAGAACTCCTGGGTCTTCAGACATCTGGTTCCTTGTAGTAGACGAAATCTCCAAAATTTCCTGCTTCTGAGGGTTTGGGGGAAAGAAGCGAGAATGAGCATAACTACCGTGCTCGCAAGCCAACACACAGAATGCAATAATATACATGCAAGGCTTAACAAGGATGGCTCAGGTTCTTTTATTTGCTAACGCAACATTTTCAATTATCATAATTACAAATCTCTATGACTTAGCATTTTAAACAGATTGCATTTTCATTAAAGAGAGTAAATGCAATATTAAATAACAGCGAATGTTACCTCCACCTTATGCTTAAATTTGGATAACGGTTACGTCCACCGATTATCAACACTGGATAAGGCTACCCAGGAAAATCCAAAACAAGGGCTGGATGAGCCCAACACATTTCCATTCCACCCACAAGGATTTTTTTGAAATAGAACTAACTCAGGTTAAGTTCCCATGTCTGCCTTTGACCAAGAAAGCGGTATTTAAAAACAGTTTAGACTCTGCAGAGGTTGTACACTGTACCCACAAGAGATAATCATACTCGTTACTCCACATGATTCCTTAGTCATGTAGTTGAGCGAATGTCACAGTAACGTTTCAAACTATCTTGCCCCTTCCGTCATCTCACCCCTATGGCCAATTCCATAAGTTGTGCGGGATGCTTACCACAACGACTAGCAAAGCGCCCCGCCACGATGACTAGCGTGGTGATAACTTCACCTTTTAGTGTCCCATTCAAGCCAACATACGTCCTGCCGCTTGCACACTTCTAAACACCAGTTGTGGGATGACATTCAGGGTTCAATAATTTTACTAAGCTAAGTTGCAATTTGCAGACTTGCGGTTGTACTGGTTTTACACAGGAGGTCATGACAAGATTAAGTCCTTAATTCATCTGGACGGTTCATACCACATACCAACCATTCTCGTGCTACGTCCGCACCCACCATTCTTTCCATCCGTCCAGATGTGGTACTAGCAAGTTGTTTAGGATTTTGGGAAGGAAAACCAATTAACGCAACACATCAGTCATCTACATCCAATGACTGCCCAAAACAATTTTTCATGTTTAAAGGATGATGATCGGGGCATTTATTGTCCCGGTACTTAAGCAAGACTAGCATGTCGCTTAAGTACAACCTATACTAGTATTACCATATAATTACTAGGGTGACAAGGAATACTGGATTCAATTATCAAAGGATGGCTTAATAAGTAATTAATCAACAAATGTGTATTTAACTACCTTAAGCTTTAACATATCATTGTTTACAAAATTAAAGCATGCAACTTTGCTATTTTAAATAAACATAGTTTGCATAAAATGTAGGTTCGGAATGATCAAAGTATTGACTACTTTGGCTCGATTATCGCGACCTTGATCTTACTCGGGGAGGTTCTCGCCGAGGGTTTTAAGTTCCGAAAAAGACACAACGGCAAAGTCCTTATCCAACTCTTGATCTGCTTGAGTCAGCAAGCTTGATTTTACGGACTTGGACTCCTAATTACATGATACAAGCAAGAACAATAAATAAATCCAAAGAACTTCCAGAAGACCAAATATGAACAAAGCACTTTAAATAAGTTTTATAGCGATGAGCATGTGAAGAGACAAGATTAAAAACGGCGAGAGGAGGATGTTTGACAAGGTCAAGCGATGACGGGACCAGACACGAGACAAGGCGGAGATACTCTGGGGGGAGGAAAACAAGGGGAAAACAAAGTCGAATGAACTATTGCGGGGATACTTCACTTTGGATACTCAAATGATCGGACAAGATTAGGATACGATAAATTGACCGTTAAGTCTTCAAAACGACCATTGGTAACACATTTTAATAGAGACGACTTTTGAAACGGGAATAAAAAGGATAAATAATATTTAGACCAAGGAATACGGAATAGGATTACAAGATTAATATATCGGTTTTCAATGGCGAAATGACTCGAGATTAACGAGTTAATCCGAATAGCCTTCAAAATATTTTGAGAAAATGCCTAAATTTATTTTAAAGCATTTTACACCATTTGGAATTTGAATAAACATGTTTTAACTAAAATAGACACGATTGCGGAGACGATTACGAAGGTCATTTGCATAACTTCGATTTCCCGAGATTTTGCAAATTACGCTCTTAATCGATAGCTCTCAACTAAAATCGAAATGGATAATTCTACTAGTACTTGTAAATCGACGAGTTAACCACTAACAACGGTTAATCGATTCATCGCAAATCATAGCACAATTACGGAGAATAAATATTTGGAAACATTTTCGCAAAAATGGAAATCTACTAATCGCTCGAGTAATACAAAACGATACATACACAAAATCGCCATACAACACTAACGCTATACAACAACTTTCAATACTCAACTCAATACACAAAACAATCTTTCCAAAAACTAAACTACTGCTCCACGACTACCCTGCACAACATTCACAAAATATTTTCATGATCAACATACAAATCTCAATACACCGATCTCAAATGCATACACAAAACTACACTGCATACACAAATATTCACTGCATACATTCCAATTTGCAAAACACAAAAACAAATCTTTCTTTGCTCCAAATCTTCTTCTTTGCTACTCTCTTCGTCTTGAGGAGGCCCCGCGGCGAGAGGGAGAGAGAGATAGAGAGAGAACAGAGACAGAGAGAGAGAGTCAGAGAGAGAGAGAGGGAGGCGCCGGTCTTTGGTGGCAGGATTCGGCCGGGGAGAGCGGTCGGACCGGGAGAGAGAAGGGAAACTGGGGCGGCAGCATTCTTTGTTGCCGCAACGAGGAGGTGACCGGGAGGCAGCGGGGAGGCGCGTCTGCAGACAGCGGCCAGCTGCCGGAGGGCGGCGACAGCGCGGCCGGGCGCCTGGAGAAGGGAGAAGAAACCGGGGGGGAGAGGCGCATGGCGGCCGGAGGAGGGAAGAAGAGGGGGCTCGGGTACCAAGGAGGCGCGGAGGCTCACCGAGAGTCAGAGGCGGGCGTGGGCGAGGCTTCGGGCGGCAGCTGCGATCGAGGCGAGCAGGCGTCGCCACGCTCAAGCGCCAGCGATGGGAGTGGAGGCGTCGGGAGAGGCGCTTCGGCGCGGCAGTGGCTTCGAGGAAGCGCGTCCGACAGGCGGAGCGAGGAGACCTCAGTGAGGCCGGAGCGGAGGAGGAGCTCGGGAGAGGCGCCGGAGGAAGGGAAGAAGAGGCGGAAGAAGAAAGGGGGAAGCTCTCACTTTTATAGCCGGAGAGAGAGAGGAGGTGGAAAGCCGTGGCGTGCAAGTGGAGGGAGAAGGGGAAGCCGTCTGGCGCGGAGGCGGTGGAGAAGCCGTCTGTGCGGGAAGACCAGGCGCCGCGTGGTGTCAGCGAACGGCCTTGTGGGAAAAGCCGTCTGTGAAGCGATGGCGGCACATGGTCGAGTCAGGCGGAGCGCCCGAGACAGTGGAGAGAGCGAGGGGGCCGGGTGGAGGAGGCGGTCATGGCGATGGCGGCACAGCGGCGGCGGGCGGCGCGGGAGGGGGCCGGGCGGAGCGAGATGGAGTCGGGAGAGGCGAGAGAGGGAGAGGGAGAAGAAGAGAGTGGCGGCAGTGCAGGAGTGAGGCGAGAGAGAGAGAGACCGGGGCGTGGGGAAGAAAACGGCCGGTCGGGCCGGGCCGGGAGGAAAAATGGCCTGGCCGGGCCGGGAGGGAGAGAGAAGAGAGATGGGCCGAGAGAAACCGGCCCAAGAGAAAAAGGAAGAAACAAATAAATAAATAAATGGGTTTTGATATTTGAAAAAATAGATTTAAAACAAATTTGAAAATCTGGAATTTGAATGAATATTTGAAACACAAACCCGAGCTTAATTGAAGCTAGGAGTTTTTGAACTTTAAACCAAAATTTGAAAATTCGAATGAAAATCAAAATCGATATAATTACTATTCATCAAATGAAAACAGGATGTTACAGTGGGATTCTTTTGTTTCGATTTAGGATTAATTATGGTAAGCAGTGTTCTTTTTTGACAATCGTTAGGTCCATATGATGATAATCTGATCTGCTGTTGTTGCTTCACCATCATGTTATGCCTAAATGGAGACAACCCAGTTGCAAACTTGGTGTTATGGAAATCAAGCTGATATTTTCTGGATTTTTTAATAATACTTTTTTAATAGAATTACATAAATAAATGTTCGTTTAATAAAACTACAAAAATGGGATTCTATCGCCATTTTAAATGGCGAAATGATGATGCCATTTGGATTGACGACATGACCCCTGTCGCCCACCGAACAATATTAAATGACTATGTTGCCTGTTGGAATGACGATTTGCCTAAATTTCAGGCAAATTGGCATCCAAATGGCGACAGAGACCCCACAGCTTCTTGTCGCCATTTGGAATGATGACATAATCTCCCCTATTAAAGGCCCAAAAATTCGGCCGAAACTCACTTTTAATCCAAAAAAAAGGGGAAAGAGGGGAGGGAAGGAGAGCAGGAAGGGGAGGAGAGATGCTAGCTAATACGTGGTGTCCAATCTTCACGACTTAAGACTCTTGGATACACCGTGAAACCCAACGAATTGACAAGGTCAATGATGCCAATGCAACGACCTACGCCGAATGAACTTACTGAACCACACGCTATGATAGCTCCACTTGATCACGACCAAAGTGGAGATGATCTCCCTGCAATTCAATCAAGAACAAGCAAGAAAATCAATGGGGGATAGCACAATTCCAAAGGGGCAGTAATCAGCTAGCACAAACCCTAGAACGATGCAAAAGAGAAATATGAAATTTCATCAATTTTCGTGGTGCTACAATGCGGCTTCCCTCCCTAGGGTTTTATGGGGGGTGTGGGACACTTCCCCACATGCATAGGCTAAGCCCAAACTAACTCTATTTGGCCCAAGTGACCAAATTGGTTTCTAAGCTCAATCTAAACCTAAATTGTTTTAAAACGTGCAAAATAGTTGTAAAATAGGTACATGGCCCATTTTGGACCTCTCAAGTCATATGGCTTGCAAACCCATCAATTAAATCCATGCTAACTCTTCAATCGGACTAGAATGCTAAATTTAGCCTTCTAAGTTCTTTCGGCCCAAATTGTGGTGTTGGACTTGGATTCCTTCAATTCCAGCCACATAGGCTTATTTTGGGCTTCTCTTGGTCGTGGTAGAGGTAGAATTGGGCTTAGGTGGCCGCATGGGCCTCCCCCCTCCTTGGCTTGGCCGCATGGGCTCCCCTCTCCATAGCTTTGCTGGCTGCATGGAGCCTTGGGCTTGTCGTTGTGGCCGAGTATGCTTGCTTCCTCCTTGCTTGTGCTCTCCTCTTCCTCTCTCTTGGGCTGACCTCCCTCTCCTCCCTCTAGCCCACACTATTTCTAGGGCATCCATAATACCCTACACTCACACGAGTAAAGTCATAGTTGTATTCTGTCCAAGAAAGTATAATCATGAATATTAAGTTTAGCTTTAACCTTGTGATAGTGTTTAGAATCTCGATGTGTGGGTATGTATGTCATTGAGCTGGGGCAATCCTCATCACTAGCAAAGCGTTGTCTGTCCGGTCGTCCACCTTGTAGTTTTTTTTTGTAATTGAATGAATTAGATAGTTTTAGATTTATAGTTATGTAGTGTAGTATGTTGTAGTACATCCTTTTAGGTGTGTATAGTTTAGTTTTAGATGTGGTTAATCATATGAATCTTGTTTATGGTGCAATATGTAGATATGTCGGGCACAGTCAATTTCAAAATTTACTACGGTCAAGGAACTGTTTTGGAGGGTCATAATTGGTTTGATTTGCGTTATTTCCAATCAGTGACCGTTAGTCTAACAAGACCAGAGTAGCGTACATGGGGCGTTGTGATGTGGTTGTATTACACCTTTGAGATGGACCATGCTCTTACCGATCTGAAATTGAGCTGCGTTGCCACCCAAGCACCACAGGGCACACATTAGGAGTTAGTCCAACTGAAGGGAACGAGGTCATGGCAGTCATACCTAAGCATGGAGAGGGAGCGCAGTGGGATTTGGTCCTTATGTCCCAGGCATATGTTAAAGCTTCGCCTGCATGTGCGGCTGAACAAGGGGTAGTTGGTGGTGATGCCAAAGAAGTTGGGGACTTCAGCCACAGCGCGGAGCATGCAGCGGTAAGGTCAAGGAGTTGCTGATGTCACCGATGAAGATGAGGTCGAAGAAGCTCCTTTGGTCCGAGATGCTAGTGAGATTGCAGACGAAGGTGAGGAGATCGCCCTAGTTGAAAGGATGACGCTCAAAGACCGGGACTACGAGGCATTATCGGAAGATGAAGGTTCGGATGACGAAGATGGTGGGGAACAACAGGCGATTCTACAACTTCGTCCTAGACGAAGGATCCCATGTACCATGAGAATACCACCAGAACGAGGTGAGGCTAGGAGCTATGTACAAATACAAGGAGGCGGTGCAGGAAGCTGTGAAATTCTAGGCCTTGTCGATGCGGCGGACATTCACGGTAGTGAAGTCGAACCCCAGGTGCTACGACATGAAGTGCGAGATAACAGGATATCCTTAGCGAGTGCACGCATTCTATTCTAAGTGGGACACTTATTGGAAACGCTCTATAGTAATCCCTCACACGTATCGTCTCTGAATCAATGCAATCCCACAAGAACCTGTCATCAGGTTTGATTGCGAATGTCATGTACGCCGAGATCATGGATAACCTGGATTTCGAGCCACGATCCATCATTCGGGCAATAGAGTCAAGGTTCCAGTACACAATCAGTTACGCAAATGCGTGGAGGGCAAAACAGAAAGCATTAGAAACAAGGTTTGGTACGTTCGAGGACTCATACCGTAACTTGTTCGATCAACTTCGAGCCATACAGGACAGGAATCCCGATACTCATGTCGACATTCAAGATTCCACGCTTCCACGGTTCGCCGGTAAGAGGGTACTGAAGCGAGCATTCTTCGCCTTTGGTGCATGCATCAATCCATTCCGGCATTGTCGTCCGATCTTGTGTGTGGATGACACGTTCCTGACTAGGAAGTACAAGGGAACATATCCTTACTGCAATTGCGACGGACGGGAACAACCAGGTTCTTTCCGTGGCGTTTGCATTCATCGTAAGTGAGAACACATATAATTGATTGTGGTTTATGAGGAATGTGAAGGTTTCTGTTGTTCAGGACCACCCTAACGTATGTGTCATACATGACTGGCATGCTGGGCTGTTGAGTGCAATAACTTAGCTACATAAAGGGGAACACGAGCCACTTCCATGTGTGGATCTGCAAAGTAGGTGGTGTATGAGGCACATGGGTGCAAACTTTTACATACAGTTTCACAACAAGGATTTCATGAAACTTTTCAAGCGGTTGTGCAACCAGAACCAACAGGGAAAGTTCGATGCACTTTGGAAAACTCTAGATGAGCAGATGAGGATGCGCAGAAGGGAGGCAATGAAGAAGCCCGCCACAAGGGCTGAAAATCTCTTTGAGTCATTGCCCCAGTTACCCACATATAGTCCTGATGTGACGAGGAAGATCGGCAAGCAGGTGAAATTCTTCTCGAACTGGATTAAGCACGAGCCTAAGGTGAAGTGGTCATTGGTACATGACAAGGATGATGCTCGGCATGGTGTCATGATAACAAATTTAGCTAAAGTGTACAGTTGGGTCATGCACGACGTGAGGTACCTCCCTTTGGTTGGTATTGTGGAGGCAGTTCTGCGTGGTACCACAAAATACTTTGTTGACCGAAGCAACATCGCATCGCTCTCCATTGCAAATGATAGAGTATTGTACTCCGCCATGATCATCAAGTACATGGAGGAACAAGAAGGGTAAGATACACAGGGCATTAAAGATGGGCGCAATGGAGCTTCGTTTCGAGGTACTTTGCAGGGAGAAAGGACGTCGCGGGATGAACTGTGAGAGGATCATCCATGAGTGCACGCTTGGCCGCGCTCGTTGCATATGTACTTGCAAAGAGCCAATTGTTCTGCATAGGCCATGCTCACATGTGATGGCTGCATGTTCGATGTTGGCGTAGCATCCTAGCCAATATATTTATGAATATTTCACAAATAAAGAGGTGATGCTAATCTAGAGTGCAGAGCTATATAGTTACGGTGTGGTTGGCCATTTCACCGGTCATCCTACCTGGGAGCAGCAAATATGGGCTGACGACATTGATAGGTGAAGGGAACGGTTGGCCGGCAGTAGAGACAGCGCGCATCAGGAACGACATGGACGAATTAGAAGCCGATTGTCGTACGAAGAAGTGCTCTATTTGTAGGGAGTCTGGACATACCTTCAAGTATTGCCATGCAAAAATAAATAGTATGAAGGAGATGTTGGTAGTCCGGACGGTGCTGTGGGGACCTCACCCGACTGCTCCACTCGAGGTGGGCGCCGTGGAGGTCGACATGACGGACGTGGAGGCGGCGACCACGGGGATGGTTTACCTTATTGAAATATGTTGTGATGAATGTTTTGCTTACTATCATTATGATTTGTCGAATAACTATGTGATGACGTATGTCATATTTAGTTATGTTGTCTGGTGTACTGAACTACTAATGTTATGTCATGCGTCGAATAATTCGGTGCAACCTATGTACTACCGCTAATTACAAATTTTGTTTGTAGTATGCTTAGTATCGTTTCTTATTACTTTATGTTTATGTTTATTATTATGAACAATGTAAGCACTTAATTTTTTGTTTACCTCTAATTTCAATTTTTTGTGATTTTTTTTTTGAAGTCCAGGTCCTGTCGCCATTTGGTTTGGTGAAAGGAACGTGTCGCTAATTCAAATGGCGACTTACGTCTCTATCACCAATCCAAATGACTACATAGACATTTAATACTGTTTGGTTGACAATAACATCGATAGGGATCCTGTCGCCAATTCAAATAGCGTCAGAGCCATTTGAAACAACGACATAAGCCCATTTTTTGTAATTTTATTAAACGGGTATTTATTTATGTAATTCTATTACAAATGTATTATAAAAAAAATCATATTTTCCGTCGTGGTGCAGCTTCCTGATGCCAAATGCGACTAACCAAATTGAACAATTCCTCTTATTTTTGTGCTCTAGATTGGTGCCCTTGAACTATTCTTTTATTTTACAACTGTGCTAGATAACCAAAGTGTTCCCACAAAATAGACAACGGGGCTATTAAATTTTTCTGAGAAATTCATCTTTTGTTATATCGTGTGGGCCTACCTTGTCGATCAAACCTTTTACATCGCCTATTCTTATCTCAATCACATGATCAATTGAAACTTCAGGATAGAAAGTACAGGTAGGGGAAAAAAGAGAAGCTCTTAAAAACTGCTTGAGCACATAGAAAGATGCTAATGAAATCTGTGGAACCATAGCAATCAGTTTTTTGTTTATTTATTTGTCACATCTCAATGTGTCTTCCAATCAGGGTTTTTCATTTCGGAAATATTTGTTTACCGGGGGGTCCCGATATCACCGATAATCGGAAAATTTCGGCCGATTCGGATTTTATTTTTTTTAAAAAAAAAAATCAAATTCGATCAAAATGCAATCAAATTTGACCAAAATTCAATCAAACCGGAAATTTCGGCATCGGTATACAGTTCTACCGGGGGGTCCGGTAGAACCGAAAATCGGCCGATTTTCGCAGATTTTCGAATCCCTGCTTCCAATACGTATCAGGAGACCTCCAGAATTAAGGCATGCATTGGTGGGAACAGAAAGTTTTTGCTTCCATTGTTTTCACACTTTGTTTTTTTAATTTGTTTTTGTTGCCTAACCAATTCATTCTTGTTTTCTGATGATTCATAGCTTTAATAGATGAGCAATCTATACCTATATGCAATTAATATTTCTCCTGTGCACTATAGTGTGGATACCTTATTTTTGTTTGTCAGAGCAAGAAAGGAATTAAGCCTTTTTGGCCTTCATGTTTTAATTGTCGACCACCAGTGCCGTGTATTCCCTAAACAAGGTCCCTGCTATTGTATATGTTTGCCCATTGGTTAACTTAACACAGAGTCATGAGATTGGCATTCAGAAGAATCAGAACCCCTCAAAAAATAAAGATTATGATTCAGAAGAGCAAAGCTCAAGATGCAAATTAATGAATAATATCGAGGTGCCAGAAAAGCTTTCTTTATACATAAGCTGGACTCTTTTGAGTTATGTAATGGTGCACTGCGCGTCTGCGCCCATTGTTACTTGCATAAGCGAGGTCTTGTCATATTGTATATTCAAGCTGTGGTCAGGCTGCATAATAATAGACTCACTGTCTTGCTTTTCTCTGATAATCTATGTAATTACTTTGTAAAGAACAAGATCTTGCTTAGTTATTTCGAGTGAAAGTCGACATCAGAGCACCAACAAGATCGCGATCTCGAGTAGGATCACTGACCGAACACCACCGCTGTGGAAAGCTTAGCATGAGTGTCGATCGAGTATCGCACGGCTTGCAACCACCATGCTCGCCTCCAAGAACGCCGAGTGTGTATCGCGCCGAGACAGAACAAACAACCGTAAGACCGCGCATGTAAATACCCGTAAAGTGATGAAGTGCGCCTGTGTCCTTCATGGAGAATTCTCACTGCAAGGCTGAGATGGTCTGACCAAGAAGGGCGGCACTGGAAGCCGTGAGCACAATATCATCCACGTATAGCAGCAGGTAGATTGTCTCATATCCCCGGCGATAGACAAAAAGGGAAGTGTCGGACTTGGCCTCGACAAATCCAAGAGTTAGCAAGTAGGAGGCAAAGCGAGTGTACCATGCGCGGGGAGCCTGTTTCAGTCCGTAGAGAGACTTGTTGAGGCGGCAGATATGATTCGGACGAGCTGTGTCGACAAAACCAAGAGGGTCGACTACGAGACTGCTTCACGTAACGTGCCATGGAGGAAAGCGTTCTTCACATCAAGCTGATGAATGGGCCACCCCGAGAGGGCCAAAGACGTAACCGCATTTAACAGCGGGTGCTTGACGACGGGCCAAAGTCTCATCATAATCGACACCGTATGCGTTGTGTAAATCCGCCAAGGACCCAATGAGCCTTGTACCGATCCAAAGAACCGCCGGCAGGAACTTGTGACGAAAGATCCACTTTCCAAGAACCACGCTTGCACCAAAGCGCGCGAACAAGGTCCCATGTGTTGTTGGAGAGCAGTGCAGCATACTCTTCCTCCATGGCAGTACGCCAGGAGGGATCCGCGAGGGCGGTACGGTACGTCGTCGGAATGGGAGACAGCGACGAAGCTTGGAGAACCTTGGGCTGGTGGAATCCATGCTTCCCACGAGTGGCCATCGGATGCTGATTCACCACGGGGGGAATAGGGACAGCCCGTGGTGGAAGAGGCACAGGGTCAACCGTCGAAGGCGCAGGGAGGCGCGAGCGACGAGTGTAGACTGATCAACTCTGGACATGCGCACAAAGCGAGACCGTGGTTGTGCTGGTGATTGGCCAGCGCGTGGCGCGGGCTCAGCGACGGGCCGCGCGCGGGCGCCGCTCAGCGACGGGCCGCGCGTGGCGCGGCGACGGGCCGTCTTGGTGCAAAGCAGCGAGGCCACGTGCTCGGGCGATGAGGTCGCTGCGTGTGATGATGCGCGCGTAGCCGTCGTGGTACGTGAGGAACCTGCAGGGGGAGAGCGTTGTCCAACGGGGAGGACTGGCGTCTCAAACTCAGCCAAAAAATCAAGGTTAGTAGATGATGACGACGCCTTGTTGGAATAGGGAAACGACGTTTCATCAAATGTGACATGGCGAGAGATGAGCACGCGATTTGATGAAAGATCGAGACATCGGTAGCCTTTGTGAGTCGAGGAGTAGCCAAGAAAGACACAAAGGGTAGAGCGGGGGGAAAGCTTGTGAGGAGTTGTCGCCGACAAGTTTGGATAGCAGGCGCATCCAAAGACACGGAGGTGGGCATAGGAGGGTGAGTCTTGAAAAGAGCAAATGGGGGTGGCGAAGGCGCGTAGTTTTAGTGGGAAGACGGCTGAGTAAGTATGTGGCAAAGTGAAGACCTCGACCCAATAGGAGGCGGGAAGGAGGCCTGAAAAGCATGGAGCGCACAATATTATTGATAGAACGTATGATGCGCTCGGCCTTCCCATTCGTGGGGCGACGTAAGGACAGGACATCCGCAAGAAATGCCATGGGTGAGGAAGAATGACCGGAGGACGAGTTGTCAAACTCACGGCCGTTGTCACACTGAATGCTTTTGATGGTGCAGCCGAACTGGGTCGTCACATAAGAAAAAAAGTTAGTCAAGGTGGAAAAAGTATCGGACTTAAGGCGCAAAGGAAACGTCCAAAGGAAGTGAGAGCAGTCATCAAGAATGACTAAATAGTACTTATAACCGGAAACACTCGCAACGGGAGAGGTCCACAGATCGCAGTGAATCAAGTCAAAATTCTTGATAGCTCGAGACGAAGAAGTATCAAAGGGTAAACGAATGTGACGTCCAAGTTGACAAGCATGGCATATAGAGTCACTAGTGTTTTTAGTACAAGAAATAACTGAGGAACTAGTGAGTTTTGATAGGGCCTCGTGCCCAGGATGGCCAAGACGACGATGCCAAATGGCGGCGGGTGCGGTAGCGGTGAGGGCACACGGCACAGAGGAAGGCGCTGGCAACTGTAGGGAGTAGAGCGGCCCGGAGCTATTGCACCTGACGATCACGTTCTTGGAACGAAGATCCTTCACAGAGAGGCCAAGAGGGTCAAATTCGACGTATCGCTTATTATCAACAAAGTGAATCAAGACAGATATAAGATTTTTAATAATGTCAGGGGCAACAAGAACATTATTAAGATAGAAGGGACCAGGTAAAACTGTGTGACCAGAAGATGTGACAGGTAAGGTAGACCCATTGCCAACAATAATAGATGAAGGATATGAGGAACGAGGTGGACGGAACAAGGAGATGTTACCAGTGTCAGGTGTCATGTGGTTGGAGGCGCCGGAGTCCATGACCCAGTCGGTGACAACAGGGGGATTAAGAGTTGTTGTGCTGAAGGATTTAGCCAACGACTGTTGATCCCAGGAGCCAGACCATGGGCTCCAAGACGGCGACGGGCCGAACGGCCGTTGCAGGTGAATGGATCGATGCTTTGCACCGAGGGCCTGTGGAGTTGTATGGGCGGCAGTAATGGCACAGTGCAGCCGACGAGGTCGGGCGACCAGTCAGACGGCTGCGAGGCGCCAAAGATGGCTCGCTTCTGGGGCCGCCTGCACCGAGGGGGCGCGGCGGTCGATGGGGTCCACTATTCCGATGTTGCGCGCCGGGGGTTGGACCCGGCCACATGGTGATTTGGCCCGTCCACGGGTTGTAGATGGACGGCCAAGGTGCGCCGCCGCCCTTGTTGCCGTTGTTGCGGCGACGACGCCGGCTGGAATTGGAGCCACCAGAACCACCGCCAGTGGAGGCGCCGGTGGGAGTCGGCGAGGAGGCGCCCGCAGGGGCGCTAGGCCCTTTTGGTGCAGAGGCGACGAACGCGGTGGAGGGCGCCATGGAGGGTCGGCCCATGGAGAGTTCCTCGAGGAGGAGATCATTGCGGACCTCGCTGAAGGTGGGAAAAGGACGGGAGCGCTTGAGGAGGGCCTTCATGTGGTCGTACTTCTCGTTCAAGCCCCGGAGGACATTGAGGACAAGGGTACGGTCGTGGACGACTTCGCCAAGGTCGCCGAGAGCATCGGCCATGCCCTTCATCTTGCGGCAGTAATCGCTGACGGAGAGCTCGCCTTGGACGAAGGCGCGGAACTCGGCCAAGATGGAGCGCGGGTCTCGCGGTTCCCAAGAATCTCGCGCCGATGCCGAGCCACGCACGCACGGTGCCACCTTGACACGCATGATCTCCATGAGGTCGAGGTGACCGTGCCAAGATCTGAGAGAGGACGACGGCGGCCATGCGCCGCCGTACCTATGTTGCACCATATGCATGCATTTGAAACACAACCTATTGAGAGTATGTTTCTTGTGTAGTGTTTAAGAAACAGGAAGCAGGTAGGATTTAACCAGGAACTGGTTTATGCATGTGGAGATAGCTGTACAACCAGGCATGGGACAAAATGCCAGCTTCACCCAATAAATAATTGGCTGTCTTCGGTTAATTATGTTTCATTGTCTCTGACTTGTGATGTTTGTTTCTATTACCTCTGTTTTTGGCTACTTACAACACATGCATCTGTAATAAGGTTACTGATCAGAAAAAAGATTACCTCAATTTAGTTTGTTGGTGGGATTCTGTCTGCACTCTTGTACTTTACAACCATGTCAAATGCTAAAATATTATTTGCTATTACATATCGAAACCGTTTGCTCTTAGACAGAAGTTACTTACATATCTGAAACTTTTTGAAGGGCATAACATTTTATCAAACATCATGTCTGCAGGAAGCTCAAGATCAAAAGTGTACAGAATTATCGGGGGTATTGAAGTTTTGTACATTTATACTGTCATCGTCGGCAAATCTCAATAACATCTTCCGCGTCATCAGATTCTGCAGCTATCTTCGACGCTGATGATGACATGAATCGGAAACCTGCATCGCTTGCACTCTTCCTCACTGAGGCCAGTTGCTGCGACTTCTTGCAATATGCTATTGCGCCCTGGATTGGATTGTCCATCTCTGAGCTCGCACTGCTGCTCCTCCTCAGCACTGGCCCCACACCACAGTCATTTGAGCTTGGGATGGAGGAGGATGAATTTGACGAAGAGCATGATGATGATGAGGCAGAGGATGTCTTGTTTGATGATGAGTATCGGATAATGACGCTGGAGAAGGACCTCCTATGGCCGCACTCATCTTCTTTAAGCTTCCCTCCGAGTGTGGCACTGTTGCTGACGGGTGAGGCTATGTACCTGTTGCTTCTGATCTGGCCAAATGGGTTCTTCCTCCAAGTCTTGAACTGGGCATTGGAGAACTCATTTGCAGTAGATGCACCACTCTTGCCATCTGGATTCCCTGCTTTAGTGGCAAATATTGTCTTGAGGTAAGCTTTTGATGCCTTGAGCTTGAGGCCAAGGTTGAGATGCCTGATGAACTTGAGCTTCTTGGACCATGGCTTCTTCTCATAGGCCGCCTCCGCCTCAGCAGCAGTGATACTGGTGGATGTGCATTCGTGGAAATAATGCTCCACATTGAGCTCACCACTGACATAACATGAATTTGCTGGTGATACATTGCATGACTGGTACGGCGTTGCTGGGGCAGTGCTCGCAGAGAGGAGGCCCTTGTCAGCCGCACTCTTGAGGAGCTTTTCAACCATCTGGATGCGTGGTGGAAGGTGGAGAGGTAGCAGCTTGCCCTTATAGAAGAGCTCATCTGCTGGGGCTGCCATGGGCTCCCACTGGTCAGGCGGAGCCGACATGTGGAACTCAAACTCCCTTGAGTGTTGTGGGGAGGCTGCCATGGCTGTGGTGTAGCAGAGCAAGCTTGCTGTGGTGGTGACCGCCTCTGCTGCTGCAGGTGGGCTCAAGTCCATGTCTATGTAGTCCTCTTCTTGGAGTGGTTGGTCATGGCTTTGAGAGCCATGTCTTGCCATTGTTGTTGCCTTGCTTGTGTGTTGGGTGAGTTGTGTTTTTGGTTTGGTTTTGGCAGTGATGGTGGTTGTGTTTTAGGAAGGAAGTGGAAGTAGTTTGGGCGTGCTTTAAAGCAGAATGCCTGTAGCTGAAGAGGTTTATAAATTTGCTTATACTCCTTACGAGGGACCTACCTTTGCCCCCTATGATCTGCCTTTTGTTTGCGTCCTAATCCTCTTTCTGTCGCGGCTCTATGTAATGCAGTCCTGTGGTGCATAGCTACTGTCATTCTCTATTATTGCTCTATTTGTGGCTGCAGTGCATTAGGTGATTAGGTTATTTTACTTGTTCCTTCCTTTGCATGCTTCTCCTCTTTCCATGACTTAAGCTATTTGTTTTGTTTGAATGTGTAGGGTTACAAGGTAGCCATTAAGAGCTAGGCCAAGGAGGTGCGCCCTTTTACCAATAAATGACTTAAGAACTGCCTGGCGCCTGCTGATATGCAGGGCCCCAGACCGCTTGGTCCGCATGCTCACTGGACGGTTGCAATAGGAAGCTTCATATTCTTTCAATCAAGAAAGTATAGAAAGTTGTTTCCAGATGGTTGGGTTGTTTGATGGTAGCTCAGATTCAAAGGCCGTGTTCTATGCTGAGGACGGGAGTACGCAGGAGGGTTAATGTAAATCATCGTGCCAAACAACCCGACTAAGTCGGGAAGACCTTGGAAGCAAGGATCAAAAACCGGTACCGAAGGAAATCACGGTCGGCGGCCAGTAACGGTAACCGGCTGGTTACCGGAAATACCGAGAAAACCCTGGATGGATTTTGAATCTAAGATTTGGAAAACCGGTTACCACTCAAAAACTGAAAAAAAAAGGTCAAAAAACCGAAAAACCGGAATAATACAAATATTAATTAGAAAGTATTTAATGAAGTGTATATTTAGCTCATATAATACATAATCTAGCATATTTAGTTCATACAATACATAATCTAGCATATTTAGCTCATATGAAGTGTAAATCGGCCGGAACAATAAATCAAGTATATTTAGCTCATACAATACGTAATTTAGCATAAAAAATGCCTAAACTAACTTAGAAAGTGCATTACGCGGTCAAAAAATCAAATTCAAAACTGAAATTTTCCGGTTGGTACTGTTCATCTCGGTCCCCACCCGGATTTCCAGTAACCGGCCGGTATCATCGGGAATTTGATCCCTGCCTGGAAGTATATGAAGTTTTCTGCAGTGTGAATTATGCTTCCAAGGTAAACATATCGTTGATGCTTGACCTATTCATGTTCAAGGTTGTGATTTTAAATTTGAAAGGAAGGGCGCATGCCCTCAAAACATGGAGCAATGTGCTATTTGTTTATTTCATCTTGATGTCAACCTATTGAAGTGTGAGGGTGACATCAGTGGCAAGAGCTGAGGCCCCTTGTTTAAGTTGCCTGTCCAAACTTGGGCGTGCGTAGCTAGATGTTGTTTTTGTGTCCTTTTCTTCGTATTTCCTACGCTTCTGCTCTTAGCAGCAGCCGTTCCCTGCCTGGGATCCACTGTCAACTTTAACTCTTTGGTGTCATTATTGATTACTGGGCGTGCGGTTCTGGGCGTGCATTAGCTCTCATCGAGGTCTTCGTGCATTAATAATATCTATCTTAACTATTTCTACTTGTCCTAAGGTGGACATAATTTAGGTTTCTGGCATGATCTATATGTTCATCTCATTCTGATCATGCAGATCTTTCTTCAATATCAAGGGTGAATTGCCTCTGAAGAAACCCTGAGGTAAAAGAACCTGGGCAGCCCGTGAATTTCGGCAAACAAGAGGTATTTGTTCCCTGGTAAAAATTATACCTCTCTATATACAAATTCGTCAAGTTGTCATTTGCTACACGTTAAAGTCCTTGACTTTATGATATTCTTCTGAACCCTTTTTTATATCCGCTAGTACCCCTAGCACCAGCTAGAGCACTAAGCAACGTTCCACAATTTGCTTAAAGATATTATAAGAATACCATCAGCCCCCAGACCTAACACCCATTGACAAAATGTAGACCTGTAATCTTTTGCAGGTGAAAGTGCTGATTAGAAAGGATGTCAACTAGGTTAGGTGTTGATCAAGTGCCTAACACCCTACTAAATACCATATATTGATATAATATCAAAATATCGCCGTACGAAGTTTACAACTCCGAACAGTTAATACCCTGAATTGCAGGTCTAAAGGTATATGGATATTTTTGCAGTACTGTTACGTGCTTGCTGGTGGTTGGAACTTGAAAAAGATTCGAGCTTTGCCCACTGCACATTCTTAGGCTATGTACAATGTAAGGGGTGCTATTTTCTTCACATCATTACCATGTCATATAAGTGATAGACTTTCTGTCTAGTGTTTAGCACCTCTTCTTCTCTCCCCGTGGGACCCACATTAAAACAACAAACGGATTTTCTTTTTTTAAGTCGTCTGAAATTTTCTTAAGTTTAAGTCAATTGTTGTGACCATTGAATTTATGTAGAGATTGATGTGTCATATAATTGGATATTGATCTAATGGATAAAATACGCGACTTATGCTTAAGAAAATTTCAGTCATCTTATGAATAGATAGCCCAACAACAAAAATCTCAAACCAATTCCTCTCTCCCACTGCATCGCTCTCCGCCTCTCTCCTGCACGCATCTCTCTCTTTCTCCTGCACACAGCAACAACGCGGCCGTCGATTCCACCCGCTCTGGCCATCCCCTTTGCCGTCGGCGAGTTCTGCTGCCTCCCCTATACCAATTCCTTTGGATGGATTGGCTCGTTGCGCCGTAGATTGATTTCACCATCAAACCCTAACCGGCAATGACATGCCTCCATCCATGGCGCCATGGTGGAAGGCCTCCATCCACAACAACGGTCTTGATTCAACTCGATCTGGTGGTTGGGTGGTGAGATCTAGGCAGCGGCATCATCCCAGCTCTCGATCCGGCGGCAATGGCCTCGTTCCAGGGCGCGGCGGCCTCCATCCGGTGGTTGCAGGCCTCGAACAACATTGTGGGGTGGGTCTCGATCTGGCCATGGTCGCCAGCTCACTGCCTTCTCATGCGAATGATCCTCCTCCCCTAGCACGAACACCACGGCTTGGTGATGTGTGTAGTTGGGGAAATATATATTTTATTTGTGGAGCACCAGTGCAGTAGATTCATCGGTTCCATAAAATTTTTATATAGCACCGCCTGCTGCAATGAGTGAACCGGTGCTAGAACACTCTCTCTCCTCTAGCACCGGTTGAAGCACACATTGTACATAGTCTTAGGCACCTGGATATATTATATAGAACAGCGCATCACCCCTGCAAAAAATTCATACCCACCTCTGACTGACATAGAGACATCCAGTGACATGGTTGTACCTGAAAATTCATGACGCGTGAGGCGACGGTAAAAACCCTAAACGATTAACTTATGATAGAGTAGTAGTTTTCTTTTCGTGTACAGTACTCTAACAAGCTGCAGGGTGCTTTAACTGTATGTATTGATATTTCTGCCCATGCCAGGCCAGAGCTACCGGACATTTCTTGGTGGGAGCCCAAATTTTTTTGCTCCATTGAAAGAGAGAAGGGCCCTCTGAAAGATCTCAAAGCTCGAGGTGTTCTTTGCCGCTTCTCCAAACTTGGAACCAAGCACAAAGCTTCTGTTCTCGCAGCAAAGCTGGGGCCTCTGATCACCTAAAGGCAGAAAGTTCGTGCAGAATTTTGACTGCTTAAGTCCCCAGGTTCTGATCGTAATGATTACTCCGTGTTACATATGGCGCTAAGCAGTAATCTTGGCTGCTTTAGTGCGCGTAACCAGAAATGCACCGACTATTACAGCATAAATGTTCGAGAAGTGCACAAATGCTTAGGCAGCTCAGCCCTCGAGCACTTTTATGCCTGTAGCTATCAAACTAAAGCCGAACGGTTCACGGGGGACGACGGATCGGACTTGGTTAAAACCCCACCAGGTTTCTTTGTACTGTTGACATATTGTGTGATGTGACTGAACTAATTGTTTGGAAGATAACTTATTTTAGGCGAATGGAACAAACGTATTTTATCAAGAAGAAAAGACGCTTATCTTGTGGGAAAGTTGCAGACGTGGAGGCTCCTTTATCACAGTTTATGTAGTATATATAGTACGTGCACCATGCTACCTGCCTCGTCATTCCTGCTTCTGCGAAAGCACTGCATTACATTACATGCCGACACAGTACATCGTGTAAGCATAGATCTAAGCCTGAACAGAGTCTAATAACATGAACCCTAGCTCAATCAATGAACACCTAGCAAAACATTAGATGTGGAAGCTTCAGTTATACCTGAAGATGTCGATGCCATCGGATCTTAGGGTCGGTCGGGATCGTCGTAGAAGATGACGGCGATACGTCGGCCTGAGGAAGCGTGATGTCGAAGTAGCGGCGGTGATTCAGTGGCCGTCGGTCCGGCCTTCGTTCACCTCAGCGCTCGTTACCAATCGGACGTGTGCGGGATCTTTTGGGCTTGAACCACTGGATCCAAAACCTGCCAAATCCCTCTATTTTTGTAGCGCTGAGATGACCGGGACCGAAACCAAAATTTTAGTTGGAGTCGCCCCCGATCAGGGCGCGTAGGTGGGCTTATGCCCCGTGAGACTCGGTCTCGGCAGTTAGCCGAGATCAATCCAACATTCTCCTCTTTGATCGTAAGGCTAACAACATAAGTCCATTCTTCAAATGAAAAAACAGAATACCAAGGTAATGTGTGGCATGGCCAGTGAAGTGCCATACAACCTCAGTACCTATAGTATACTATCACATTTTAAAATGGATGTTCATAATACTTAATGGGAGTTGGTTTGTTTTAAGGTCTTTTATCTAGAATCAGAGGCTTTCCAATAAACCCATGCCGGCAACATGATCACGAAATATATTGGGTGGTAAGCCTTTAGTAAGCGGATCCGCAAGCATTGACTTAATACTAATATGCTTGATACTAATGGTTTGATCCTGGATTCTATCTTTCACAACATGATACCTAATGTCAATGTGTTTGGCAGCACCACTTGACTTGTTGTTACTCGCATAAAAGACTGCGGGTTCGTTATCGCAGTATAAGGTGAGTGGTTTAGAAATGCTATCAACCACTCTTAGGCTCAGAATAAAGTTCTTAAGCCATACAGCCTGCCCAGTAGCCTCATAACATACCACAAACTCAGCTTGCATCGTTGAAGATGCCGTAAGGGTTTGTTTGGAGCTTTTCCACGAGATAGCTCGTCCAGCTGAGTGTGAAGATATAACCTGACGTGGATTTCTTAGTATCAACACATCCCGCAAAATCTGAATCTGAATAACCAACAACTTCAAGGTTATCAGTATGCTTATATGTGAGCATGAGATGCTTAGTAGCTTGCATATAACGCAAAACTTTCTTAACGGCCTTCCAGTGGTCCGGTCCTGGATTTGACTGATATCTGCCAAGCATTCCGGTTACAAAAGCTAAATCAGGGCGTGTGCTTACTTGAGCATACATAATGCTTCCGACAGCTGAAGCATAAGGAACCAACTTCATTTGATCAGTTTCATATTGATTCCTTGGACATTGAAATGTCCCGAACTTATCGCCCTTAACGATAGGAGCAGGTGAGCCAGAGCATTTATGCATATTGTATCTCTTTAGTACTCTGTCAACGTATGCCTTTTGAGATAAACTTAATACTCCTTTGGACCTGTCCCGGTGAATTTCAATGCCAAGAACGTAAGAGGCATCACCGAGATCCTTCATATCAAAATTGGATGAGAGAAATCTCTTGGTTTCAAACAGCATATCCTTATCGCTGCTAGCCAATAAGATATCATCCACATAAAGCACTAAGATGGTGAATTTACTCCCCTTGAACTTAACATATATGCAGTTATCAACTTCATTTTTCTTAAATCCAAAATTCCTTATAACTTTATCAAATTTGAGGTACCACTGCCTCGATGCTTGTTTTAAGCCATAAATAGATTTCTTAAGTCGACATCCCATATGCTCCTTGCCCTCAACGACAAAACCTTCCGGTTGAGCAATGAAAATATTTTCTTGCAAATCGCCATTAAGGAATGCCGTCTTAACATCCATCTGATGTAACTCTAAATCATAATGAGCTACAAGTGCCATGACGATTCTGAACGAATCCTTAGTTGAGACAGGAGAAAAAGTGTCATTATAATCAATCCCCTCTCTTTGTGAGAAGTCTTTTGCTACGAGTCTTGCTTTGAACCTTTCGATATTTCCCTTAGAGTCATGCTTGGTTTTGTAGACCCATTTACAGCATACTGTTTTGACTCCGTCAGGAATTTCTACTAAGTCCCATACATCATTAGTACTCATAGACTTTAGTTCATCCTTCATGGTATCAAGCCATTTAGGAGAATGTTCACTCATCATTGCTTCCTTATAAGAGGTGGGATCATCTACCTTCCCTATATCATTAATATCCTCATTCATGTAAACAACATAATCATTTGGGATAGCAGATCTTCTCTCCCGCTGTGATCTTCTAATAGGTTCAGCAACTATTGCAGGAGGCTGCTGAGGCGCAGGAGACTACTGAGGCTCATCATTAGGTATGACATTAGGAATTTCAGAGACCTCAACAGTGGGTGCATCAACGATTTTTGGTCTTGGAGGTGCAACCACCAAGTCTTGAGAATAAAAATCTCTGGGATAAGCGGTGAAGGAACGTAAACCCGCTTCTCTTCAAGATCAATTTTCCTAGGCTTCAGGTCCTCATTATTTTCTAAGAACACAGCATGCCTTGTTTCTACAAACTTAGTTGTTCTATCAGGACAATAAAACCAATACCCTTTAGATCTTTCAGAGTACCCTATAAAATGGCAACTTACTGTCTTAGGATCTAATTTTCCAATATGTGGATTAAATATCTTAGCTTCAGCACGACAACCCCATACTCTTAAATATTTCAAACTCGGCTTTCTCCCAGTCCATAATTCATAAGGTGTCTTAGGTACTGATTTACTGGGAACCCTATTAAGAATATGTGCTGCTGTCTTTAGTGCCTCCATCCATAAACCAGTTTATAAACTAGAGTAGCTAAGCATGCTCCGTACCATATCCATAAGTGTACGGTTGCGTCTCTCAACTACCCTATTTTGCTGAGGTTCACCCGGTGTAGAATATTGGGCAACAATGCCATTTTCCTGAAGGAACTTAGCGAAAGGGCCAGGAATTTGGCCATAAGGGGCATGTCTCCCATAATATTCTCCCCCACGGTCTGATCTTACCACTTTAATTCTTAGGTTGTGTTGATTTTCAACTTCAGCCTTAAATATCTTGATTTTATCAAGTGACTCAGATCGGTCCTTAATGGGAAAAATATAACCATAACGGGAGAAATCATCAGTGAATGTGATGAAAGAATCAAAACCATCCACTGATGTCACAGGAAAAGGACCACAAATATCAGTATGAATTAACTCTAATAGTCCTATGCTGCGAGTTGCTCCCTTCTTTATTTTCTTTACATATTTTCCTTTAATGCAATCAATGCAGTGGTCTGAGTCAGAGAAATCTAATGGTTGGAGAATCTCTTCTTTAATGAGATGCTCCATTCTCCCCTTCGAAATGTGGCCTAAACGACAGTGCCACAGTTTCGAAGAAGTCTCATTATTCTTTTGACGTATAGTATCACATACATTCAAAGATATAGGTGATTCATTAAGGGAAAGCATATAAAGCTTGTCTTGTCTAACAGCAAGACCAATATTATTTAAATTAAATGTGATAACACATTTATTATTGCCAAAATTATATTTAAATCCATCATCGTCCAATAAAGATACTGAAATTAAATTCCTCCTAATGGAAGGAACAAATACTACATTATTAAGACGAAGTGTGAAGCCGCTATCTAAAACTAAGGAAACAGAACCAACTGATTTCACTTCGGCTTCTTTTCCATCCGCGACTCTAAGACTTCGCTCCCCCTTTCTTAGTGTTCTCGCGGTATGGAATCCTTGTAAAGAGTTGGTAACGTGCACAGTTGCACCTGAGTCAATCCACCAAGATTTAAGGGAAAAATTAGTATAAGGGGTTTCATCAACGAACGTTATAGAATCATTACCCTTCTTGGCGAGCCACTTTAGGAAACCAACACAATCCTTCTGGAAATGTCCTGGCTCCTTGCAGAAGTGACATGCATTCCCATTTGGTGCTTTAGCAGGAGCAACATTGGGCTTATGTGTATTTTGCACCTTAGGCCCTGATTTATCTGAAATAGGAGAGTAGTGCAGCCTTTTCTTGGATTTGAAGTCCCCTGAGAACTTCCTTTTGCTAGGACCGCCAACTTGATTCACAAAATCTCTCTTTTCGGTCCTTATCCTTTCTTCCTCCTGGACACACATGGCGATAAGATCGCTCATGCTCCATTTATCTTTCTGAGTATTATAGTTTATCTTAAAAGCAGTGTACTCAGAAGGAAGAGAAGTCATAATAAAGTGGACTAGGAAACCATCAGATATTTCTATGTCCATGCCCTTGAGTTTTCAACCATATCAGTCATCATCATGATATGCTCTCTTATACTGCTGGACCCATCATACTTAGTGGATAGAAGCCTCTGAATTAATGTACTGGCATAAACCTTAGTGGAGCCTTTGAATTTCTCCTCTACTGAAGCCAGATACTCCTTAGCATTTTCAGAATTTGGGATTGCTCCCCTGATTCCAACTGAGATAGATGTCTTCATAATCATTAGTGATAGACGGTTGGACCGCTCCCATTTTTCAGCATTATTATCATATATTTTCTTTTTCTCATAGTAATTGTCCTCACCAACGGTGAGGGAAACGGGAGCGGGCACCCTTAATACATAATCAAGGTCTAAAACTCCAAGGACAACTGAAATTCTTTCTTTCCAAGCGGAGAAGTTGCTCCCCGTAAGCTGCTCAATGTTGTCAATTGTAGCGGCAACATTTGAAGCATTCATTGCTGAACATTAAAATACAGAAAAAAAATTAGAAATAACATAAAAAAGTATTGCATGCAATTAACCCTACGTTGGTCTGATTAATAACATGTAAAATTACAGTTCTAGTTTATATCACCGTTGGGCAGAAAAATAAAAAAGAACTTTAACAATTAATGTGGCGACACATGACTACAAACAACGTTGGTCAGTATGTAATCATGTGTATACATAATGCCAAAATAAAACATAAAAATCTCTAATTAAAATATATCGTTAGTTCAATTTTAATTAGAGATAATTATCACAGTTACATGAGAGATTAACATTAATAAAAAACAGTGCACAAAAATAAAATAAAATTTTAATCACAAATTCATACTAAAATTTGAACAATTATCATTAATAAAACAGTGCACAAAAATAAATAAAATAATAATCATAAAACTTAATCATAAAAGTATTTAAATAAAAAATCCTTTAGAAAAAAAAGCGATCAGGCAATGCCTTTGTACGGTAGTCGGTAATATCCGACCACGTTCGCCCGCTCGCTACGCGCCCGGCGGGGTCGCCAAATTTAAAACAATGGTGCGCACTTCAATATGCCGGCGTCGGTAGTCGGATTCGAGATTAACAGCCGAGATCAATCGCGGCGCCATGTTTCGGCCGAATGAGCGATGCGAGCCGTCGGATGAAATCGGATGGCCGAGAGCGAAAATCGCAAGGTATAAAAGCCGGCCGAACGGCGGAAACCCTAACCCTAAAACCATTTCTTCCTCCTCTCCCGAAAACTCCGCATGAGCAACGGCGTAAGCGAGCGAGCGGAGCGAACGCATCGGCTTCTACACCGACGGCGCAGTGGAGAGCGCGAAGCGCAAGCGGCGCGGCGGCGCGCATCAAGCGGCGCCCGCGGCTCTCCTCGCCTCGGCCGTCGGCATCGAGGTCACGCAGCACTGCCGTCGAGTGGAGCTATGGCGGCGCCAGAGACCGGAGAAGGCTCCAGATCTCCCAAAAAACCTTAAGTGTTCGCCACCTCTTCCGATTCATCTGAGATTTTGAGGTTTTAGGGTTCTCGGGTTCCGATTTGGGGTTTCTTATTTTGGGTTTGAATGCTCGGGGTTTCGTTAGGGTTTCTCAAAATTCTTAAGTCCCCTCCTTCTAAAAAAAAGCTAACCCGAGCCAACAAAAGTTTAGATCCGAGCGAGTAATCGGGTTCAATATGAGTCTAGGGTTGCTCTAATACCATTGTAAGCATAGATCTAAGCCTGAACAGAGTCTAATAACATGAACCCTAGCTCAATCAATGAACACCTAGCAAAACATTAGATGCGGAAGCTTGAGTTATACCTGAAGATGTCGATGCCATCGGATCTTAGGGTCGGTCGGGATCGTCGTAGAAGATGACGGCGATATGTCGGCCTGAGGAAGCGTGATGTCGAAGTGGCGGCGGTGATTCAGTGGCCGTCGGTCCGGCCTTCGTTCACCTCAGCGCTCGTTACCGATCGGACGTGTGCGGGATCTTTTGGGCTTGAACCACTGGATCCAAAACCTGCCGAATCCCTCTGTTTTTGTAGCGCTGAGATGACCGGGACCGAAACCAAAATTTTAGTTGGAGTCGCCCCTGATCAAAGCGCGTAAGTGGGTTTATGCTCCGTGAAACTTGGTCTCGGCAGTTAGCCGAGATCAATCCAACACATCGGCCAGGTAGCAGGGCAATTCAATCCCTTTTTATGCGTTTCACTTCCTTGCGTTATCATCAAGGCATTAACGCTGTTGCTAACGTGCTGGCTGCCAAGCTGGGCAAGAGAAGCATTTCTCATGCACGCACGTGGTCGCATGCTCAACTCTGACAAACTCATCGCCGACGACAATCGGATCATCACGGAGCGCTCGAGATGCTCCACGAGTCGAAATCGCCTGATGGACGGGCTAGCCGCTAGCGTACAAGAACTCATCGCCGCACCGCGTTTGCGATGCATTTAGAACACCTACTCTTCGGATCGACATCCTGCAGCGGTGCAATGTCTTCTTCTTTTCCGGTATTTAGTTATTTACAGTGGGGGACTGCAATGGATGATCAGCACAGGGACATCGGCTGAATGTTACGGATTGTTTTTTCTGTGGAGTACTGTACGAACAGCTGGGCTCCCGTTTCAGTTTTTGCCTAGGATTTCACTGGCAAAGGTAACGCGAGCTTGGGTCGCACATCCTATCCATCGCGCCATCCAAATTATTTTGGGCCTGATCAGATATCACACTTTCTTCGCGATCCAAATTGTTTTCGGCCTTATCGGGTACGTAGCACAATTTCAACACGATCCAAATTTAGATGGGCCGTATTGGGTCACACATTTTCTGCGCGATCCAAATTCAATTAGGCCACTTTGTTCTGTGTCCGTCCGCTCGATGGGCCTACGGTAATTGCATCCAGTCTAATTCTCGAACAGAGCGGCCGCCGGGCTGCAATTTGAGGTGCGTTTGGTTGGTGGATAAGGTTGAATGGAATAGGATGGTACAGGTAGGATGTGATCGTTCTGGATAAGATGATACAAGTATGGTATTTGGTTAGTGGGATATGATGATACATGATTTTGTTTGATTGGTGAAATATGATGATCCTGGATAGTTCAAGATGGTGTTTGGTTGGTGGAATAGGATGGTCCGTATGATATTTTTGCACTAAAATATGCCAAGAGTGATCTTGTTTTGTTGATTAAATGACAAGGAACACAACGGTTCAATCGGATCGCAAATCAGATACTCGGTTTAAGAAATATGATCATTTGAAGCTCGTAAATCAAGCCGCCACGTCACCAAGCGCCTTGAAATTCGAGTGAACGGTATGGTTCGGGATTTTTTTCTCGAACGAGATGATACAACATAAATATAGAATTTTTCTTTTCTTGAATCATCTCATCCCGAATGGTTTGGTTCTATTCAATCAACCAAACACCTGAACAAGCTCATTTCCCGTACCAGATGGTTCAGGACCACTCCATTCAATGAACCAAACACACCCTTGATCGTCCCTCGGTCGGTCCATGTCCCTTCTCCGGCGCTCTTGCCAACGTTGGGTGAGTGGAGAATCTGTTTTTTTAGAAGTAGTTTTAGATTTATTTAGTTTCTTTCTGTTTTTTTCTCTCTAGATTAAATTGTCTAGTTTTGTTCTTCTGCGACGAGTTCTTAGCCGGATTTTATTTACCTACGACGGGTTTTATCGGACTAACTCACTTGGACGATAATGGCGATGCCTACGCTGAAACTCGACACCGGGTCGAGAAGGATGCAAACAAACCATCTCTTATTGTCTTCGACGAGAAACACTGCCACCGAGGCGTAGATCCTACATATCAATAGAGATCATCAACAATCTACTTCCCTCTTTGTGTTTGTCGGCAATCAAGACACCGTTGCAAGATACAGAGTCGATGGCGAGGAAGATTTTAAAAAAAGTATAGCACCTTCACCGACCGAGGATTTGACGGTGACATGTTGTTCATCTACAATCTTGTCGATGATCAAATCGCCGATCTTATGAATATATGAATGAAAAGAGGAAAATGGTGTGTATCTTCTAGAAAGTAGTGAGATTGCTCTTTATTGCTTTGAACTGGCTATTACAATGAGTGTATATAACTTAGACAAAAGACTAATTCGGGAGTACAAGGCTCTTTCGAGAGTGTCTCCCAAATGATCTTCACTGTTCCGGCCTCTTCAACTTCAGTCCGCATTCCTCCTTATGTAGTTGATGAAGGGTTGGCAGTTGTCTCTGGAGGAGACGCCTGTTCGGGAAGCAACGCCTCTGGTCGAAGAGAGGCGTCAGTTGATAATGTATCAATCACAGCGCGTTATATGTCAATGAGTCATGTAACCGTACTCCAGTATCGTAGCGTCGCGTGGTATGAAATATATAGCACATGTTCCATTCGTCACACGTAAAGCATATGTCTGGTCGTAGATCCAAACACCAATTCAAAACCTTGTGAGCATTTGACTGTCGGAGACTAGGTTTGAAACCATGTCCGACCAGATTGGGTACTATGTAACCTCTGAAATTCTTACGACCAGTGAGGTCGTTAGCCTTAGGGTTTACGACCATGAAAACGTATGGTCTCTATATACTAAATAATAAATAGAGGTTTTAATCCTCGTCAGCTAGCCCCCGAACTTTAAATGAATTAGTCGTATAGACGCTTACTCCCGATGCAATCGTATCGGGCAGACCCCTCATTAAATGTCGTGGTATTCGAGGTGGTCCGTATTCATTTTTAAAGTTGAGAAATTGCCTTGGAAGTTGAAGGAACTCTTGGTCCGCTGGTCAAAAAGGTATTTTTGTCCGTTGGATTTTCCCAAAACGGTTACAATGTTGTCGCTATAAAAGGCCCCTTAGCACCAGGTGTTAGGGTTTCTACGCCTTTTGCTTTCCTCTTCATCTTCCAAGAAACAATCTCCGATCACCTTTGAATTCTTCACCCGAAAGAAATCATCATACCGGATCTTATTACCAACTGGTCGATCTCCGATCTGAGCGAGAAGAAACTTAAAGGTCTGGAAAAGGTTGGGCTATTACCCGACAAAAATCTGATCGCGTGGAGATCAGCATTTGGGGAACATTCTCCAAGTGGTGAGGATGGAGAAATTCCCGTTTTTCTCGCATATATCGAATACGGCTTCAGACTTCCAGTTCACTCATTTCTTTCTCAAATTTTGAAGTATTACGGAGTTGAACTGATCAATCTGGCCCCCAACGCCATAGCCAACCTCAGTATCTTCGTTTACCTCTGCGAAGCGTACCTGGGAATTTCAGCAACCCTGGACCTCTTCAGGTACTACTACAGATTGGTGAATGCGAAGAAGACGACCGGTACACCCGGAGAGTGTACCTTGCGTCTCCATGACGGGAAGGCTGGGGAGTACATTCCAATGTACTCCAAGTCTTCATGGTCGTCATGGAAGAAGAGTTGGTTTTACATGAAGATCACACAGGACGATGGCCTTTATTACAGCGGTAAAAAGGCTATCGAGATCCCGCAATGGCGTTCCTCCTCGAAGAAGGAGGGAAAAATTAGGAGATGGGTTGAAGCCATCCATCTCCTGAGTGTCAGGGGTTTGACATCCTAGCACGTGGTGAGGGACTTCTTCATGCGGAGAATCAGTCCTTCGAAGGCCAGAGCTCATTCGATGCTCTGGTATATTGGTCGTGACGATACGACCAAGGATTCTAGGGAAGGTAAGTTCGGTAAGAATCCGACCAAGATATCTTCTCGTCAAATGTCATTATAACCCTAAGACCTCTCTTTTTGTTACCGCTTTGTCTTCTGATGAAATCAGAAGCCGGATCAGAATGATCTGTGCTGGAGAGCCTAATGAGAAGGCTGGTTTCCCTTTGATCTTAGCAGTGACTACTGCTGAAGAGAGGGTCGAGAGACTTCGGGTAAGCATGATAATTATTTTTTATCTTTACAATCTTTTCCGATCGGTGTTTACCTAAAAATTCTCTTTGATATGTAGTCGGTTGGTCTAAGAATTGATGAGGCCACGTAGACCTGTGAGCCAATTAACGAACCGACCAACTTTACGATCACTAGTGATCGTATAGAGGTAGGTAACCAAAGGAAATATTTTTTGCTTAGATGAAAAGATATGTTCATCACCCGACTAACTTTGTTTGTTGAATCAGGCAGTAGTCATTGAGTCCCATATAGTTGTTCAAGATTTGCCAAGGGCCGTTGAAGCAGCTGCTTTGGTAACCAATGAACCTACACCTTCCGATCCAACGATCAGGGATTCTACTATCGATCAGTTGGTTGAAAGTATTACATCTGGTCGTTCATTGAGGATGCAGAGGGTACAACCAACCCTACCAGTTCAAGACTGGAAAAATTGGTTGAAAAGAAAAGAAAAGCTAGCGCTACAGACTTTAAGCCAGCGCGCTTCAGAGTCAAAATAAAAAATATTACCGGGTATGTTGTAAATGAAACTATCATATGAACGCACAACTTCTATATTCTTGGCGATCTTGAACTCTGAACTTCTTTTCCTTTGCGCATACCTGTTGGAGTTCCAATCATTCCCGATCAAGTTATTCCAGCAGGTCAGGTGATCGAGGGCACCTCCGACCAGTGCTTTCTTCAGACAAGAAATCCTGAGGAGGAAGTGGTTAAGGAAGCCCCCGAGCCTACTTCAGTGCCGGAATCTGGTTCAGATCCTGTGATGATTACTACTCCATCAGAGGAGTTAGGCGTTTTTGCCGATCCACAGCAGATTCCAACTTCTGAAAGCAACCTCTCCCAGACTAACAAGTTCTCTTTCTCTCCTCGATTTATCGAGGATAAGGAACTTGATGAAGCTTGGAGGAGAGTATCAGATCACCTTGCAAAGGCAAATCCTGATAGAATTTTTGCCGATTATAATGACGTGACCATTCAAGTAAGTATCTTCAACCATTCTTATAATTTTTCTTGAAGTTCACAAGAAACTTTTAAAGGAAAAAATGCTATCTACGCAGCATATGGTTGAAAATTTTGCTGCGATCGGAGGACTGACCAATCGGATTAAGAATCTAGAGCAAAAACACTCCGAACTAGAAAGTAAAAACTTTCTTCTTAATTTATCTTTTGCCAAGACTTTCCTTTCTTCTTTTAACTATCATCCCTTATCAAATTTGAAAGATTTGGAGAAAATAAAAGAAGAAGCTTTGGCTGAAAAAGCCAGAAGAATAAAGCTTGAAGAGGAAATTCAAGCTAAAAGCCGGTCGATCGAAAACCTGACGACCAGACATGAAAAATACTTGGAGAAATCCGGGAAGAAAGCTGAAGGTAACTTAGTCGTAGACTTGACTTAGTATCTCTTCTGATCCTTTTTAGCCTAATATTTTTTTGCTTATGCAGAACAAAATCAAGCTTTAACCAAAGCAAAGAAGCTTTGGAATTTGAGCAAGACAAGGGGGCAGCAATCATGCTTAATCTTGATTTAAAGATTACTGCACTCAATAAAATGATCTTTGATATGGGATCAGGATCATCATTGCCCTCCTTAAGTGATCAAATAGAAAAGGTAAATTACCTTAGCCATCTTTTGGAGGACCTAAAGGGCTTGCTCAAAACTACGAGAGAGAATTATGCCCAGTCCGTAAAGGAGTCTATTGCTAGTGGAGTTAGTCTTGCGTTGGCAAAACTGAAGACGTCCGACCCCTCTATCAATATTCAAGCTGTTGAAGAAGATTTTAACTGTTTGCCTGAGGAGGCGATCAAGTTTCTCAAGGAAGTGAAATCTCTTGGAGACAAGGTTGCAGAAGAAATGGAAGTCGGATCTCCATCCTGCAGTGACTAATGGAGGGAAATCTCTTAGTAGTAAAAAAAACCCTGCAAAAGAGAAAGAGAGAGTATGCAAAAAAATGTGTAAAACTTACATTTCTCTTTTCAAATGAAAAAGAATCATTTGTTTATCCGGTCGACTTATCATATAATACCTATCCCCCGACTATTTTATAGTAGAAGAACTTTACTATATAAACAATAAGCTAAGAATATGAACTGAAGTCTCAACCATTGTTTGAAAGTATGTACTGATTGTTGAAAAAACTGATCGTGATAATACTAAGAACCAGTGTTAGGTTATGTACTAGTTGTAAATCTGTTTTTCGTAATCAAAGTACTTACTAAGACAATATATGGTCGGAAGAAAAAATGATTTTTCTTGACAAGAGGAAGTTACATGCAAAGACATGTATAATAAACTAGAAGTGGATTTATTTCTATGCAGTGCTCAAGGCTGGTCGGAATGAACTTGCTGAGAAATGAAGATATAGATTGTATTTCGCAATACGTGTTCGTGCTCTAGTCCGACAGGCAGCGAGGATTGTAAGAAAAGGGCCGTCGCACTTGGGAGAAAGTTTGTTGTGATTTGCTTGGTTCTGAATTTTTATGAGAACCAAATCACCTACAGCTAAGCTGCGAGGTTGCACCTTACGATTGTGGTACCTTCGCATGGCTTGTTGATAGATTGCCGAACGCAACAAGGCTTGGTTTCGTCGTTCCTCAAGGAAATTGACATCGTCGAGTCGTCTTTCTTCCTGATCATTTTCATTAAAACGATTAGTGCGAGCAGAATCAATTTTTAATTCTGGAGGAAGCATGGCTTCGGCCCCATAAACTAAAAAGAATGGTGTTTCACCGGTCGCACGACTGGTCGTCGTACGGACGCTGCTCCCGCATGACCTCTAAGTGTGCCGTCTCTATCCATATCGTAGTCCACTCGTGCTGGACTGCTTGCCAGTCCGCATGCCCAGCTTGCCCTCGATTGCTTGCATTTCCGGAAGAATTGTTGTTAGAAAAGAAGACATAAGAAAGTGCAAATATTACTCAGATGAAGTTTGACTCACAGGTGTACAGCTCACTGCAGGACCCTGCCGTCCGAAGGGGGCACGACCTGGTACAAAGCAAACTGTCTCATTATGCGTTGCGGCGCGAACACAGGATGGTAGGTCGTTGCCCATAACCCAATGTCATGGGTGCATTGCAGAGACATCCCGTGTGGCACTATCGTCTACATGAAAGCTGGAATTCATGGAGCCCAAATGATGTTGTTGTCGTGCAATGACTTGAACTCGTTGCGAAACAACGAGTAACACCTCGCCGGTCTGTCCTTGGCCTAGCGTAAATAGGCAACAGTCCACCGTAAGCCCATAGTGGGTCCGTCTACCAGGTTGTCCAACTCGTCGTACGAGTGCACCACTCTCTCGAAAGCTGACCGTCCAATAGGGACGTTCTCCAAACTCCACAGCTGCAGAAGCACGTAGTAGACAACCAGGTTGGGAGTATGTCGGGACCCAAATATGCAAATCTGGACCCTCTGTGCATTCTGCACTAGTCCAGGATCACGCTAGTGCACACAGTGTCAACATTGATGAAATATCAACTCCATACAACGAAATATTAAATAAACGAGTAATTTGAATAACAAATAACTGTTGTGACCCTAAGGTCGAATTTTACAATTATTAAGCCATGCAAGGCTGACAATAATGAAATAAATTGCAGCGGAAACAAAGTAAACTCCAGCGGGCTCCCATCAATACACCGCAGGCAACTGATTGGGATCAAGACCCTAACGATCAAACTTTGTAGAATTCCTCTTCAAAAGCAGGCGATGATTCCTCCACTTCTGTTGATTTGTTTAGCAAGAGTGAGTACACAACCGTACTCGCAAGTCATACCACAGAATGCAATTATACATGATGGCTTATTCCAAAGGAATGACTTCTGTGGTTATTTTGCAGAAATGCAACATTGCAATTGAATACAAATAATAGATTGAAACGTTATTGAAAATAAATAAAGAATATTAATTTAACATTTGATTTCACAAAGGACACACAGTCTAATCAAGTTATTCACACAGCTGCACAAGTTATCTCACACAGCTGACCCTTCCCAATTGTCTTTATGAAAATCTACCCCTCGTGTGAAATTCTCGAGCATGTCCATGACCGCGGACGCGACTATTCGAATAGATTGATTTAAACACTCTGCAGAGGTTGTATACTTTACCCACATGATACAATCAGTGTAGCTAGCACTGGTCATAACAAAACCTTTCAGAGACTTTATCTCAAACAATGACACTCCCGATGTGCTTTCCTACCGGTCAACCGATACACACAGTGTTTGGTTACGACACACATCATTGGACAGCGAACCGTCCCGCGATGTGACATATCACACCTCTAGCCCATCACACAGCCTAAATACAACCTGAGTTGTCAATGCCAAGACTTCACAACTTACTAAGTTAGGCCCAACCCATACTAGGCATGTGGTTGTACAGTAAGGCCCAGTTCAATGGCGCACAAAGTGAAGTCCTTAATTGACCAAGGCAAGACTTCTGGTTTTTTTCAAAATTCACAAAGTTTAAAGCACACAGCTCCACCATTCACATAGATCCACCACTTGTCTCAGTCTAAACCTTTTCCCACCCTGTTGATTAAGTGCAACACATGCCATCAACGAGTAATAGCACACAACACATACAGTTTCATCACATAGTTTCATAATCACTTAGTCAAGTTTATAATTGCAACCCACATGAAATGATGACTCGTGACATGGCTAAGCAATCTACTCGTATCTAACTAACCCACGTTGGTGCTACAATAATACCAACTAGTACTGTACCAATCTAGGGTGATACAATAGACAAGGTGGATATAACAAATTGGACTAGTAACTATCCCAAAAGCATTTAAATAAATACTTGAAATAGAATGCAATACATTGAAACAAAGTATTTTGAAAACTGAGATCAATATGATCAAAGGTATAACTTGTTTTGCAATAGGTCTAGCTACTGGTCTTGATCTTGAGGTGCTCCTTCTTCTCTAAAATTTCCCGAAGTATCGACGTCTACTAGTAAACGAGACAAAAGAAATAAAAATAAATAAATAACAGAGACAAAATAAACTCCAAAAATCAAATAAAATTCACCATTAAATTGATCTTGATTTTATATGAATTTACAAAATTGAACGGGCTCAATCGGAGGTCAGATGCAAAAGGTATGGGATTTGGAAGATTGGAAATCAAATAAAACCCTAATTTGGATTTTTAATGAATTTTTCGAATTATTTTTATAAAGGAAAATTGGATTATTGCGCAGTGCTTGTCAGCCGAGAATTTCCAGAAAAATAAATAGATTTAAAAGAAATCTGACATGTGGGCCCCACATGTCAGCGACTGGGCTCACGGTGAACTGAGCGCACCGAGCCAGGGAAAATCTGGCGCGGTGGACTAGGCCACGTGTGCTTGTGCTGGCGCTGATTGGGCTCCACGCGGATGCCACAAAAGCACAGATGCTGACGCGATGGTTGCGGTGGTGCTGATGAAACCACGGCGGCGAGGGCGGCGCTCGGGACCCGATGGTTGCCGGCGATCGGCGGCGAGTCACTAGCGGTGGAGGGTACCAAATTGTCAGACGGTGGCGACCGGCGGCGAGGAAGAAGCGGCGGCGAAGGCTCGGGTCTTGTCGGACGGGTGCTCCGGTGGTGCTCGGCGACGAGGAGGGGCGCACGAGGTAGCTCGGACCTTGTTGATCACGATGGTGCAGTCGGTGGGGCAAGGGCGACAACGACGGCGGCTCAATTCGTCGGAGAAGAAGCTCGACCGAAAACCCTAAAGCTTGGATTGCGGCGGCGCAGAGCGATCGGGGAGACGAGGGTGTCGGCTCTGGGTTGCGGAGGACTGAACGATCCTAGGGGGGTATTTATAGGACCGGGGGACACCGGAATTGGAAACCCCCAATTCGAGTTCGAAACGGCCGCGATCGGAATTTCAGTGATTCGGGGAGATTGGGAGGGATTTAGTAGCAAATAGACTTGTTCCGGGGGCTGCACAGTGTGTGACCCAACACTGTTCCGAGGATTTTCTTTTGATTTCTCTTTTTAATAAATACAGAAAATCTAATTAGTAATTAGAAAATAGCAAATAAACTTGGAAAAATTCTAAAAATTCTGTAAAATATAACCAAGCACATATAATGTTGGGATTAACCCCAATAAATTATTCTATCATGAAAGTCTATAATAAGCTTTTAAATTTAAATTCAAATAAAATGCAAATTATGGGATTTTCAACTAGCAACTAATTAGAAGATTTGCAAAGACCAAAAGTTGGGATGTTACAGAGTAGCACCGGTGCAGTGCTACGAAGCGTCACACAGCCCCCAATATGTGACGCAAAGGACGGCTAATCCCCAGTTATACTAAAGCACCGGCCTAGCCTCCGCGTCAACCAAAGACTCGGCAACGTGGATGATGCTGGGGTAGCAAAAATCGCCCTGCGTGGTTGGAAACAAGACTCAACCAAAGAGTTGAAGAAGGTAAGCAACGAGGTGCGTCCTAACGACCTCGTCGGGTGCAACCCGCGAGAGTTGACTAAAATTCCTCATCCAAGTTTGGGGGACGTCACGTACACACTACGGGATAGGTAGGCCAAACTGATGCTCTAGCATGGCCTTCCAGTCCGCCGGCGGACGGCCTGGAACAAATGCCTCACCCTGGATCGGGAGACCGGTCAAGAACGAGACATACTACATAGTGACCGTCATCACGCCCTACCAAAAGTGGAAGGTGTGCATCTCGGGCCTCCACATGTCGACAAGTCCTGACAGCAGACTAGCGTCTAGGGTGAATCGGCGTTCGACGGAGAGCAGCCTCACAAGGGGCAACAAGCCGGTGTCTCGGAGGATTGGGATGTAGCGAGCGTCCAGCTCCCAGTAATATTTCCCCGACCGAAGTAGCAGGGGCTGAGGGCTATCCGCGTCACCGGCGATCCATAGCTTGCACCAGTGGTCCTTATCGTAGAAGGGTTCCAGAAGCGCCGGTAAAGACATGGCTTTCAATAGATGGAATAAATAAAATATTAGTGAGAAGATTGATAATGATGATAAAATAGTACAAATTAAAAATTAAATACGGCTAGTTAAACATGACTAAATTAATTGCATTAGAATGAATTGATGCACGATGATTTTAATGTTAGGCTAAATCGCTAAGTTTTACATGCTCTACTGCTTGTGTTAGGTTGTCTTACTACTAAGTAATTTACTGTACATTACACACTAGCTAGCTACACACTACACACTGGAATCTTTACTAGTCTAAGTAAAATATTTGTTATGGCTCTAACAAAGAGGTTGCCAATGACTACACAGTTAACATATCCAAAAATAGTAAAATAAAAATATTTCCTAAGAAACCACCAAAATGCCAAACACACGCTAAATGTAAGTATAAGTAGACGTCAAACATACAACCATCCTTACATTTCCATTTGTGAATTAATAGCTTAAGAAAACTATAGGTGGCATAATTTGTGAAGAAAATAGCTATCAGATAACTACTATTCCTTTAAAATCCTAACAGTACTCCCTACTCTGTTGTTGTGTCGATGTTGTCACTATTCCCATTGAAATAAGCTCTTGCTAGAAACTACATCCAATAATGTTATTTCCCCTTTACTAATGACCAAGTCAAAAAAGAAACATTACTTTTATTCCTCACTCTGTGAATCCAGGAGACAACCTACTTGGATGAAAAGGTAAAAAAGTAGATGAACGTAGTTGACAGACAGTTCAAGTAAGCAAGGATTTAAAACATAAATAATACAGCTTTGTAAAAAAATGGTAAATGATCTTCAGATGAAGGAATCGTAGCATAATATATGCAAAATACAAACAAGAACAGAACACAATACTAAAACATTGACATAAAAATCATGGTAGTTTTGTGTTTGTAAACACTGTTTATTCTAACTAATTATTTGGTACATAATTAACGATGCCTCAAGAGTTAAAACAAATTAACTACATAACATTAGTTCAACTGCGGCTAATTAAATACGATTAATAAAGCCAAACATATTTTTCCAAAAACACCTATAATACATGCATTTATCTGTTCCGCACGGTAGTCGTGCGGTACCAGACACGTGTCGTGCATTTATCTGTTCCGCGCGGTAGTTGTGCGGTCTGATATTTTTGTAAAAAAACGAACGCTAACTGTTGTATTTGCTAATACACGGTGAAAAACCATTAATACGGCCAAAAACTGCAGTACGCTGGCACGTACGTATGAGCCGCCGTGCTGCTCGCTGCACCCGCGGCGTTACCAGCCTGCCGATTTCGTGTCAGGCAGTGCGCGTCAATTTTCCTCGCAACAAACGCGTGAGCCCAAATTCGGGACGCGAATGAAATGGCGTGAACCTCATCCGGGACGAGCGCAAGAAAATATCCCAACGCAGTGACTAGCGGCAGTAACTAGCGGATTTTGTACAAAAGTTGGGTGCTTGAGGGACGAAAAACGTGTTAATTTCAGTTTTTACCGTGGCGGAGCCGTTCGGCCCGCGTCAGATTCTCAGCAACTTTACACTTTACTAGTGCATTTAAAACTTACCATTATCGTGCAAACTGATCGGCCAAACAAACAAGGACCACACTAGAATGTCCCTGCCAGTGCGCACTCTTGACGACTAGCGCATCCAATCCTAACCTCTTTATTCTGTGTTTGTTCGGGTCAATTAAGTACGTCGATCGTACGTACGGTCGATGTGTGGAAACGCTGAAGCAAGCTGCTTTTAAGGCTTTTTAGGGCGGTATTATTACAGTTTGACTTTTAAATAGGCTAAACAGCTGCGATGTAGAGGTTCGATGCAGAGGTTTGTTGTTTGTTTGTCTGACTTTTAGATAAGTTATCAGGAGTTTCTGAGTTGAAAAATGTAGTATTTCTAAGTTAAATGATGGCTTATTTGATGTCGTTTAAAGATAATTAATGGTAATTAACAGTAGTGGCAATGTCGGGGGCGCTGGCGTCAAGGAAGGAAGAGGGAAGATGGAGGAGCTAGCGACGACATCAGGCTCAAGAGGAGTTTAGGGCAGAGGGGCAGCGCCACGTGGTAGGAGATGAATAGGTGCTAGTGCGGGAGGAGGAGGAGAGGTCGCGGTGGCGGGCTTAGGAGGAGGTTAAGGTGGAGCGGAGACGGGAGGAGGAGGATTCTTTCTCCAGCACAATCTCCAAAACTCTTTTGTTGATAAGCTTCGTCGCAGTTGCATATACATGTTCGAAGAATTTTATTTGGCCCTGGCATCGTGCCAAACCCAACAAAACACGATCACGAGCCCGTCAAAAACACGCCGAAACCGACCGGCGACCAACTAGACCACACTCGGCGAGCTTCAAATCGAGGCACGATAGCTACCGTTCGATCACCATCCAACGCTACAACCGACG
Organism: Hsuehochloa calcarea; assembly: GCA_036346395.1. Taxonomy (NCBI): domain Eukaryota; kingdom Viridiplantae; phylum Streptophyta; class Magnoliopsida; order Poales; family Poaceae; genus Hsuehochloa; species Hsuehochloa calcarea. The sequence goes on along the minus strand of CM070593.1, from coordinate 52,505,943 downwards.
CGAAACCCCCTGTGTTACCTCCCTGCTAAGAGTCCTCGGTCAAAGTCCCCCACCACGGCCTCACCAATATCAAAGTGAATCTAACGGACCTACGACCCCCATCCCACCTGCATAACCCCCCCGGTAAAGTGACCACTCACCACCCCGACGGGTCTGGCCAATTCGCGCATCTCCACGACTCCGCCTCCTTTCCTCCCCCAGATCTCGCACGATGGCCTCCGCCTTCGCCGCCGCAGCTCGCCTCCTCCTCCTCCTCGCCGTCGCCGGGGTCGTACTCCGTCCGGCGGCGGCAGAGATCAAGCAGGAGTCCTTCAAGGAGGACTCCCGCTCGTCCATCCTCTTCGAGAAGTTCGGGTTCTCCCACCGCGGCTGGGTGGACATCTCCGTCTCCGGCGCCAGGGCCTCCTCGAATCTCGCCAAGCCGGACCCGGCGCAGCTCGGGTTCTTCCTCCTCTCCGACGAGGCGCTCTTCGAGGCCATCTACGAGCAGCCGCCGCCCACGGATCTGAACCCCAACTCCGACCCCAACCCGGGATGCGTCCTATCCAGCCCCTACGTCAAGCCGCTCTTCACCTTCGTCGACCTCGACGGCGACGGCCACTACAACTACACCTTCCCCATCACCCACCCCGACGAGTACAGCCTCTTCTTCGCCAACTGCGCGCCTGAGACAACCGTCACCATGGAAGTCCACACCAACATGTACAACACCAACCCGGACGGCACCAAGGACTACCTCTCCGTCGGCCAGGCCCCCGTCCCGGCGATCTACACCTTCTTCGCCGTCTGCTACGTCGTGTTCTTGGCCGGGTGGCTGTACCTCACCCTCTACCGCAACCGCCTATCCGCGCACCGCATCCACCACCTCATGTCTGGCCTGCTCGCCGCTCGTATGCTGTACTGCATCTCGGCGGCCGAGGACCATCACTACATCCGCATCGCTGGGACACCGCACGGGTGGGACGTGATGTTCTATCTGTTCCAGCTTGTGAAGGGTGTGATCTTGTTCGCCGTGATTGCTCTGATTGGGACCGGCTGGTCGTTCCTGAAGCCGTTCCTGCAGGACAAGGAGAAGAAGGTGCTCATGGTGGTGATCCCGTTACAGGTTGCAGCTAACATTGCTGCAGCTGTGGTCGGTGAGACTGGGCCGTTCTTGCAGGGATGGGTAACATGGAACCAGATCTTCTTGTTTGTTGATGTAGCTTGCTGCTGCGCGGTGCTCTTCCCGGTTGTGTGGTCGATGCGATCACTGCGGGAGTCATCCAAGACAGACGGCAAGGCAGCCCGAACCCTTGCCAAGCTCATGCTTTTCCGCCAGTTCTATGTTGTCGTGATTGGATACTTGTACTTCACTAGGATCATTGTGTATGCGCTCAAGACAATTACAAACTACAAGTACAGATGGGTGAGTGTTGCGGCAGAGGAGGTGGCCACCATGGCATTCTACCTGTTCATGTTCTACATGTTCAGGCCGGCTGAGAGGAATCAGTACTTCGCTCTTGATGATGACGAGGAGGAAGCTGCAGAGCTGGCACTTCGCGAGGAGGAGTTTGAGCTCTAGAGTGTTGCAAGGGGACACATGATGATGCGGATACAACCCTATCCGTTCCATCTCTCGTCCATGTCATGTTGATCATACTATACAGGTGCGGGATTTAGCTTTATATATGTCTATTGTATTGTGGGAAATCTTCACTTATCTACTCCTCTCTTTTAGCTTCAGATGTTGCTGATGAGACCAGGGTTAATTGCATTGCTTGTGTTGCAAACTCGGGGCAATTTAATCACTGTTGTCATTTTACCAAGTCTCAATTTTGATTCTTTGTGCTTCTTTCATTGTTCTGTTACCTTTATGAGCAGAGAATTCTATTGCTATTGTGGGAGCTTGGATAAACATCTTCCTTGATGCCTAAACTCGTAATATGACGTGAAGAACTATGACTTTGTTGGAGGCATGTTCTGATGGTTATTTGAAATTAGTAACATATAATTTTGCAAAGGTGGTGTGCTTGTTCGTGTCTCCATCTGGTTGCTAGGATTCTTGTGCACGACCGGGTACCAAATGAGCACCTAGAGACAACCATAGGTTGGAAACAATGGTTCGTGTATGGCCTACCTTTTATTGTGTTCGTTCTATGAATTATTTTTCTTGTTCTGAAGAAAGCTATTGGCTGATCAGCAGATACAATTATAGCACAAGCTGATGCTTTCAGTAAATGTGCATCTTGATTGTTGATACCTGTCGGACCCCGGGGATTCACACAACCCCGAGACCCTCTGTGCATACCAAGCTAGTCCCAAGATCAGTAGCTAGCTTGCACAGTTGCAACAATGATGTAATCATAACCATTCAACAACGAACTAATGAAGCAGACAAAGTAATATTATTTAAAACAACGAAGACCTTATGGTCAAGTTCTTACAAAAAATCGCCTCACGTGGCTTAGCAACAACAGTATCCGGCGTGGAAATCTCAAAATACGTGGAGCCCAATCGACATGCCCACAGCAATCGAGTGGAGGACGTGACCTAGTTCGCAAAGTCTTCAAAGTAGCCTTCTTCATAGAACTCAACATTTCTTGATTCTTCTGCTGGGACTGATCAACAAAGGGCATAAAGCCGTGAGTACATAAAGTACTCAGCAAGTCGTAGAGAAATGTATGCACATAGTATTCATGCCAGCTTAAGTAAGGATGGTTTTATGGTTAGTTTGCGAGAAAGCAAGTTTAACGAAGAATACAATAATTAGATTGCAAAGCGATTTTAAAAGAATAATACATAGATAACCAAGTTCTTTTGAATCAAACAAAGAACATCCCGCTCACTTCCCAACCATTCCAACCAACGCTTCCATCGAACCAAACCACATTTTTGAAAATACTACCCCTTGCGCGAAATCACTGTGCATGTCCGTGCAATCGGGACACGGCTATTCAATAGATTTTGACACTCTGCAGAGGTTGTACGACTTTACCCACAAGACACGAATTCTCTAGTTTGTTTGGCATCCGTCGATACCACCGCCACTTCCTTGGTGAGTAGTCTAGAGCACGTGACAAGGCTTTTACAAAGTTCCATTTTGCCTCTGGTTCGCGCGCTAAGGTTTCGCCATCACGACCCCTCTTGCGCCAATAAATGACCACAACAGAACCGACTCAAAACTTTCCTAATTAATTGGCGGTCCGTCCCATACCGGACTTATGGTTGCACGAGGTGACCTGGATCAATGACTTGCAAAGTTAAGTCCTTAGTTGGTCAGCGGACAAGTCTACCACAACCCAATGTGCATTACGCACCCACTCTAGCTTCCTACCTCAAGCCCGAGCATAAATCGTTTTTGTTCATTCCCGACCAAATGGCAATCCCTGCCATGGCACAACATCTTTTAATAAAAGTGGCCTCACACCACAATTCCATAGTTCCATTAGTCAAATTTCATTAAACATTGAACATGTGATCGAAAGCCTCGCGGGTAACTAAAGCAAGACTAAGCAATACTACGCTCCCAAGTTGGTATACAATTATGTCCAACTAGTATTAACCATCCTAAGGTGTCCAAGGATATATGTCATTCAAGGGGACATTTCATTTTCAATTTATCAAGGAGGCATAACGGCAATTTGGTATTTATCTACCCCCAAAACCATTTTTAATAAAACTAGCCATGCATGATAATTTAATACAATATACATTTGTAAAATGGGTTCAACATGGTCAAAGGCCTACGACTTGCCTTCGTTGACGAGGAGAGGGCCTTCGGTCGTCGGGTCGAAGAAATCTTCCAAACGCAGGGAATCTACACGCATGAGAATAGCAACAAATAAATAAAACAGCACAAAATGAACTCCAAAAATTACAAAACCAGTACCAAATGAAAGAGGATGAATTTATATGAATTTAGAAATTTGGATCACCCAAATCGGAGTTCGGATGTGAAAGTTACGGCCAAAAGAAGTTTCAAATCACATAAAATGATGGAATTGAATTTTTCGGATTTTCGAATTATTTTTCTATTGAAAAATCCGGTTTTGACGTCAACAAGACACGCTGCGCTACGTGGCGACCACGCGGCAAAACACGACGCGGCCGACGTGGCGCCACGTGGGTGACCACGTGGGCTCGGGCCGGGTCGAGAGAGAGAGAGAGAGAGAGAGAGAGAGAGGCGGTGGCGGCAGTGGCCGGAGCTGGGAAGAAGGCGGCGTCGGTGAGGAGAAAGCGGTGGCGTCGGAGAAGCAGCGACGCGGAGGCGAGCTGGGAAGAAGGAAGGAGGAGGAGGCGGCGGAGCGCGAGAGAGAGAGGAGAGAGAAGAGAGGGAGGCGAACCGGCGCGGTTTTATAGAGCTCATGGCGCGAGCGAGCAATGGCAGCGGCGCGCCAGGCGAGGCAGGGACGGACGGCGGCGGATTCAGGGGCGGCGGAATCGCGGCGACGCGGGAGAGAGAGAGCGGGCGGCGACGCAGAGACGGGCGGACGGCACGGCCACGGCGCGCGACGGAGAGGGACGGACGCCAAGGATTCATGGCGCGGCGGAATCGCCAGGCGACGTGGGAGAGAGAGAGCAGCGCACGAGACGACGAAGGGAGCCGTCCGATTCGACGGACGGTGGGAAGCGGAAGAGGCGCGAAGAGAGCCGTCCGATTGTCGGACGGTTGAGAAGACGGAGGCGCGGAGGAAGATGATCGGCGCCGTCCGATTCGATCGGACGCTGGGAAGACGGAGGGCGCGGCGACGGATCGGCCGGATGAAGATCCGACGGAGGAGAAGAAAGAGCGGCCTTGGCCGACGGGGACCGCGGGATGGGGATCGGACGGTGGGGAGCGAGGGCGCATGGAGAGGCGGGCAGACGGCGAGAATGGGCCGAGGCGGAAATAGGGATTGGGCCTCGAGAGATTCGCCCAAGAACGATAAAAGGATTTAAAATACATTTTGATTTTAGAAATTCAAACAAATCAAAAAGCAATTTAGAAAATAGCAAATAGACTCCAAAAATTCTAGAAAAATTCACAGAAATTCCTTGAATTATTATGGACTTAATAAAAATACTTTTAACTTTAAATTTCTTTTTTCTTTTGCAAATAAATTAATTTTTAATTTCGGGAAAAAGGAAAAACCCTTTTTAAAATCCAATAAATCCAAGAAAATTCTCAAAATAATAATTTTTGATTTTAAATTCCAGAAAACTCAATTAAACCAACTTTAATTTAATTGAAGTTTGATTAATTCATTCTAAACTGCAAATGGATTTTTCTGAAATTTCAAAATTAAGCTTTGGGCAAATAGAAACAAATGGTTCTCTTTTAAAATTTTCAAAAACTCCGAAAAACGGGACGCTACAAACCTACCCCTCTTAAAGGGAATCTCGACCCCGAGATTCAGGCTGACTAGAGAATAGGTGGGGAAACTCAGCCTTCAAGTCATCTTCTCGTTCCCAAGTGGCTTCTTCTTCGGTGTGGTTGCTCCATTGGACCTTGCGAAGCGGATGGTCTTGCTTCTTGTCACTGCTCGCTACTTCCAAGATCTTGATGGGATGCTCCTTGTAGGTGAGGTCTTCTTGCGGGCAATTGCTTCCATTGGCATCCGCTCTTGCACACGCAAACACTTCTTCACCGTGACACGTGGAAGACATTATGCACATCCGATACCGAGGCGAGCTCCAAGCGTAGCGACTTCTCCTCTTGGGCTAGAATCGAAAGGTCCGATGTACCTTGGTGCAAGCTTTCCACTTACTCAAACGACGATCCCTTTGAGAGGCGACACCTTCAGTACACATGATCACCAGTGCAAAAGCTAGATCTCGCGACTTATATCGCGATAACTCTTCGCCTCGGTCTCAGGCTTGTTTTCACCTTTCTCGATTGATCGAACTCGCTCTTGGCTTTTTCCAAAATATCTCGCCCAAACACTTGTCTTTCGCCTACTTCATTCCAATACAACTGTTCGTGCACTTTCTTCCGTAAAGGGCTTCAAATGGAGACATCTGGAGGCTTGATAGTAATCGTTGTTATGGGAAAACTCGCATAAGGCAAAGATTTGATCCCAATCGATCGATTTGCTAAGGCACAAGCCCTTAACATATCTTCTAGGATTTGATTTACTCTTTACGTCTCGTCCATCCGTCTGGGATGATAAGTCAGATCTTGAAATTTAGATTAGTACCCAAAACATCGTGCAACTTCGCCAAAATCTTGAGGTAAACGGGATCCTCGATCCGACACGATCTTCTTGGCAGACTCCATGCCGCACACTATCTTCGCCATGTACAATTACTCGCGATCTATCACGAGTAAGTAGTCTTGATCGGGAGAAAGTGAGCAACTTTGGTTAGACGATCCACAATTACCGGATAGAATCATATCCTCGACCTTGTTCTTGGCAAACCAAGAATAAAATTCATGCCAATTTCTTCCCACTTCCATTCGGGCACTCTCAAGGGTTGCAGGAGTCCAAAGAGTCTTTGATGCTCGGCTTTACTCGATGACATCACACCGAGCTACAAACTCGGCAATCTCACGCTCATGCTAGGCCACCAATACATTTCTTTAAGGTCTTGGTACATCTTTGTGCTTCCAGGGTGAATGGAATACAAAGTTTCATGGGCTTCCTTGAGTATCAGCTGCTTAAGCTCTTTCTGATCCGGAACACAAATTCGCTTGTCAAACCAAATGGTGCCTTGCTCATCTTCTGAAAATCTCAGGGCTTTACCCTTCTTCATGTTGCTCTTGATTTCCTTAATATTGGCATCTTCAATTTGAGCTTCCATGATCCGATTCCGCAGTGGGTTGAACTTCTAAGGCGACTAGATAACCTTCCTCAACCAACTCTAACTTGAGCTTCGTGAACTCTTCATGAAGGGTCAACGATTTTCCTTGATCGTCGTGGTATTGCAAGAGACTTTTACGCTCAAGGCATCTGCCACAACATTAGCTTTGCCTGGGTGGTAATGGATTCCAATATCATAATCCTTGATTAACTCTAACCATCTTCTTTGCCTCATATTAAGATCAGCCTGAGTGAAAATGTACTTCAAGCTCTTATGGTCCGAGTAGACTTCACAGCGATTACCAATAAGGTAATGACGCCATATCTTTAGAGCATGCACTACTGAGCCTAACTCCAAGTCATGAGTGGGTAATTCACTTCATGAGGCCTCAATTGACGGGAAGCATAAGCTACAACCTTCCTTTCTTGCATCAGGACACAACCAAGTCCTTGCCGGGATGCATCACAGATAATCTCAAAATTCTTCCGGACATCTGGCAAAATCAATACCGGAGCTGTTGTCAAACGCTTCTTCAACTCTTGAAAACTTTGCTCACAATCCGTTGTCCAAGAAAATTTCTTTTCTTTCTTCAACAGCTGAGTGAGGGGTCTTGCTATCTTGGAGAATCCTTCTATGAATCGACGATAATATCCTGCCATTCCAAGAAAACTTCTGACCTGAGGCACCGACTTGGGTGACTCCCAATTAAGCACATCCGTAACCTTGCTAGGGTTTACAGATACTCCTTCTGCAGACATGACATGTCCCAAGAAAGTAACTTCTTTCATCCAAAACTCACACTTGCTGAATTTAGCATAGAGTTGATGATCTCTAAGCTTATTCAGGACCAAACGGAGGTGCTCTTCATGCTCTTCTTCACTCTTGGAATACACCAAAATATCGTCAATGAAGACAATGACGAACTTATCCAAATACTCCATGAATACTTTATTCATCAAATTCATAAAGTAAGCAGGGGCATTGGTCAATCCAAAAGACATGACCGTGAACTCATACAATCCATACCGGGTTGAGAAAGCTGTCTTGGGGATGTCTTCTGGACGAATCTTCAACTGGTGGTATCCTGACCTCAAGTCTATTTTGGAGAACACTCCGGCTCCTTTTAACTGATCAAACAAATCATCGATCCTGGGCAGAGGGTACTTGTTCTTGATGGTGACCTCATTGAGGGCTCGGTAATCCACACACATCCGTTGGGTACCATCCTTCTTGGCAACAAAGATCACTGGGGCTCCCCAAGGTGAAGAACTTGGTCGGACAAAACCTTTCTCTTGCATTTCTTCAATTTGCTTCTTTAGTTCAACCAAATCATTGACAGCAATCAGAGGGTCTCTTGAAAATAGGTGCAGTTCGAACAAGATTGATGACAAACTCCAAGTCTCGGTCTGGCGGCATTCCAGGTAGATCATCAGGAAAGACATCTGAAAACTCTCTGACTACTGGCACTTCTTCCAAAGACACAACACTGGCACTGCAGACCAAAGATCCAGCTAGCTTCTCTGGGGAGGCTTCAAACTTTACCTTGGTTCCATCCGGACTGACCAAAGTGATGCTTCTACCACCACAATCCAAGAGGGCTTGGTGATTGGCAAGCCAATCCATTCCCAAAATCACATCAAGAGACTTGGTGTCTATGATGATGAGATTAGCAAGGAATTCTACCCCTTCTATGGTCACTTTAACCTTAGGGCAACCTTGGTTCGTAGTCAATTCGAACCGGAGATGAACCAACAAAACACTTTTAAGAGGCAAAACTTCCAACTGGTGCCTTTCAAAGAAACTCAGAAACAAACGAATCTAAGCTCCGAATCAAACAAAACAAAGGGCAGTCTTTGAATTGACAAGGAACTTACCCAAAGACGACGTCCGGTCGTTCGGGCTTCCTCCACAGTGGTGTGGTTCACACGACCTCTTCCAAAAGGCTGAGGAGACTTGACTAGTGCGCTTGAGTCCGAGGGCTCCACGTGCGACTCTGGAGTGGGGTCCCGGTCTGAGTGGCTCCCATGTTGAAACGAACAGAGAAGGGCCTTGCCTCTGCGGCAGCCATCTTGGCGAAGTGCCCGGTGATGGCACTTAAAGGTGATCCCGGCCGCAGGTTGCCATTCCTTGGTTCTGTGGTTGCTTTGCTGCTGAAGCCGCGGTCACCGGAACTAGCTGGGCGAGGTGTCGCTCTGGGGCTCAATGTGACAGTGGAGCAACACGGCGGGAGGCGGCACATTCATTCGACTCTGGGGAGTGAGACCGATGGGCACTTGTCGCATCATCTTTCTCTTGCGGATTCTTCAAGTTCACGGCGGATTCTCAATGAGCATGGCCTTGTTCACCAAGTGCCGGAAATCGCATAATCATTCCCAATGACTTGCACCTTCAAACTGGGGTTGAGTCCTCTCTTGAAACGCTCTCGCGGGCATCATCTGTGGCAACGTCCTCAGGGCATAACGGATAACCGAGTGAACCTATTAAGATATTCACTCAGCGACATGTTGCCTTGCCGCACTCACGGAACTCATTCTTCTTCATTTCCACCTTTCCATCGTGGATATGGGAGTGGCGAAAGCTCCTCAAAACTCGGCCCAAGTGATACTCTCGGGGTTTCCATGGCGGCACAATAGTTCTCCCACCATTCTCAGCAATGGTACCTTCAAGGTGGTGAGTGGCATACGTAACCTTCTCGCGATCATCACAACGGGTGATAGCGAGCTTCTTTTCCATGGAACGTAACCAGTCATCTGCGTCCAATGGCTCCGAGGAGCTGGAGAAAGTGGGTGGATGGGTCCTCAAAACTCGCCACTGGATCGAGGAAAAGTGGGGTGGAGCGGCGTGGGCGTGGCACCGCTTGACTGCTTACGATTCATCATTGCGAGAAGGGCAGCAGCGGTCTGGTTCTGCTGATTCATCATCTGAGTCATATTCTGCATCATAGAGCTCATCAGCTGCGTCTGGGCTACCATGAACTGACTCAAACCCGGATCTGCACTGGCGGCCTGGGAAGACGGGGCAGAGGCGCTTGGAGTCTCATCCTGGCTCGCGGAGTTGCGGGTCTGAACCATCTGCGACAAAGCTCCACTGGTTTAATAGATGAGAAGAAGAAAGCAATTTAGATGCGAGGGAAAGCACGGAGATGAGCGAGGAACAAGGGAGATAGATGGACCAACCTAATGCGGACAAAATTGGTTTTACCCAACGAACGGATAGCCGGAAAGCTATCAAGAAGCAAACAAAAAGGGACACTTAAGCACAAAAGCACTATTACGCAGACTAAGCGAATCTAAAACTAGGGAGGGCAGCTATCAATCTAATCTTTACGGAGGGTCAACTGGGAACAGACGGCGGATCTTGAGCTTCCAAAGCTTCCATTGCTTGAACTTGAAGGGCTGATCCTAGGGATAATCCAGAGATGAGGGAGTCAAATTTAAATTTGAAAACCAAGTTCTAGAAAAGATAAGATGAAAGAACTCAAGAATGATATAAGAGGGTAAGATGATAAGAAAAGAATAGAATAAGATAAGAAAGAACAGAATAAGATGAGAGAAGAATATCTAGTCAAGTTAATTGGTTGATTTGATTTAGAAAATATCTTTTGAATTTTTGACTAAGACGACCAATCTAACTGTGGTTACGTCCTACAGTCGATATGGCTCTGATACCATCTCTTGTCGGACCCCGGGGATTCACACAACCCCGAGACCCTCTGTGCATACCAAGCTAGTCCCAAGATCAGTAGCTAGCTTGCACAGTTGCAACAATGATGTAATCATAACCATTCAACAACGAACTAATGAAGCAGACAAAGTAATATTATTTAAAACAACGAAGACCTTATGGTCAAGTTCTTACAAAAGTCGCCTCACAGGGCTTAGCAACAACAGAGTATCCGCGTGAAATCTCAAAATACGTGGAGCCCAATCGACATGCCCACAGGCAATCGAGTGGAGGACGTGACCTAGTTCGCAAAGTCTTCAAAGTAGCCTTCTTCATAGAACTCAACATTTCTTGATTCTTCTGCTGGGACTGATCAACAAAGGGCATAAAGCCGTGAGTACATAAAGTACTCAGCAAGTCGTAGAGAAATGTATGCACATAGTATTCATGCCAGGCTTAAGTAAGGATGGTTTTATGGTTAATTTGCAGAAAGCAAGTTTAACAGTAAATACAATAATTAGATTGCAAAGCAGGATTTTAAAAGAATAATACATAGATAACCAAGTTCTTTTGAATCAAACAAAGGAACATCCGCTCACTTCCCAACCATTCCAACCAACGCTTCCATCGAACCAAACCACATTTTTGAAAATACTACCTCATGCGCGAAATCACTGTGCATGTCCGTGCAGGGGACACGGCTATTCAATAGATTTTGACACTGCAGAGGTTGTGCAACTTTACCCACAAGACACGAATTCTCTAGTTTGTTTGGCATCCGTCGATACCACCGCTCACTTCCTTTGGTGAGTAGTCTAGAGCACGTGACAAGGCTTTACAAAGTTCCATTTTGCCTCGGTTACGCCTTCGCTAAGGTTTCGCCATCATAGCCCCCTCTTGCGCCAATAAACAGCCACAACAGAACCGACTCAAAACTTTCCTAATTAATTGGCCAGGTCCGTCCCATACCGGACTTATGGTTGCACGAGGTGACCCAGATCAATGACTTGCAAAGTTAAGTCCTTAGTTGGTCGCTTCGCATACAAGTCTACCACAACCCAATGTGCATTACGCACCCACTCTAGCTTCCTACCTCAAGCCCGAGCATAAATCGTTTTTGTTCATTCCCGACCAAATGGCAATCCTCGCCATGGCACAACATCTTTAATAAAAGTGGCCTCACACCACAATTCCATAGTTCCATTAGTCAAATTTCATTAAACATTGAACATGTGATCGAAAGCCTCGCGGGTAACTAAAGCAAGACTAAGCAATACTACGCTACCAAGTTGGTATACAATTATGTCCAACTAGTATTAACCATCCTAAGGTGTCCAAGGATATATGTCATTCAAGGGGACATTTCATTTTCAATTTATCAATGAGGCATAACGGCAATTTGGTATTTATCTACCCCCAAAACCATTTTTAATAAAACTAGCCATGCATGATAATTTAATACAATATACATTTGTAAAATGGGTTCAACATGGTCAAAAGCCTACGACTTGCCTTCGTGATGAGGAGAGGGCCTTCTGATCGTCGGTCGAAGAAATCTTCCAAACGCCTAATCTACACGCAGAGAATAGCAACAAATAAATAAAACAGCACCAAATGAACTCCAAAAATTACAAAACCAGTACCAAATGAAAGAGGATGAATTTATATGAATTTAGAAATTTGGATCACCCAAATCGGAGTTCGGATGTGAAAGTTACGGCCAAAAGAAGTTTCAAATCACATAAAATGATGGAATTGGATTTTTCGGATTTTCGGAATTATTTTTCTATTGAAAAATCCGGTTTTGACGTCACAAGACACGCTGCGCTTACGTGGCGCCCACGCTGGCAAAACACGACGCGGCACCGACGTGGCGCCACGTGGGTGACCACGTGGGCTCGCCCGCGGGTCGAGAGAGAGAGAGAGAGAGAGAGAGAGACGGAGGGCGCGGTGGCGGGGCCGAGCTGGGAAGACGGCGGCTCGGTGAGGGAGAAGGCGTGGCGCGGGAGAACGGCGACGCGGAGGCGACCGGAGTCGGGAAGAAGGAGGAGGCGGGCGAGGAGCGCCGAGAGAGATGAGATGAGAGAGAGAGAGAGGAGGCGAGCAGCGCGGTTTTATAGAGCTCGCGGGGCAGGAGAGCAATGAGCGGCGGGCGCGCGCGAGGCGGACGGACGGCGCGCGGGATTCAAGGGCGGCGGGAATCGCGGCGACGTGGGAGAGAGAGAGGGCGGCGGGCGGAGACGGGACGGACGGCACGGCCACGGCGCGCGACGGAGGCGGGACGAGCGGCGGCGAGATTCGGGCGGCGGAATCGCGGCGACGTGGGAGAGAAGAGCGGCGCTTGGCGAGAGACGACGAAGGGAGCCGTCCGATTCGACGGACGGTGGGAGCGAAGAGCGCGGCGAGGAGAGCCGTCCGATTCGACGGACGGTTGAGAAGACGGAGGGGCGCGGAGGAAGATGATCAGCGCCGTCCGATTTCGACGGACAGTGGGAAGACGGAGGCGCGGCGAAGCGACGATGCGCGCGGATGAAGATCCGACGGAGGAGAAGAAAAGCGGCGGGCCGACGGGGACCGCGGATGGATCGGACGGTGGGAGCGAGGGAAGGCATGGAGAGAGAGCGGCCGACGGCAGCGGAATGGGCCGAGGCGGAATAGGGATTGGGCCGAGAGATTCGCCCAAGAACAGAAAAGGATTTAAAATACATTTTGATTTTAGAAATTCAAACAAATCAAAAGCAATTTAGAAAATAGCAAATAGACTCCAAAATTCTAGAAAAATTCACGAAATTCCTTGAATTATTATGGACTTAATAAAAATACTTTTAACTTTAAATTTCCTTTTTCTTTTGCAAATAAATTAATTTTTAATTTCGGGAAAAAGGAAAAACCCTTTTTAAAATCCAATAAATCCAAGAAAATTCTCAAAATAATAATTTTTGATTTTAAATTCCGGAAAACTCAATTAAACCAACTTTAATTTAATTGAAGTTTGATTAATTCATTCTAAACTGCAAATGGATTTTTCTGAAATTTCAAAATTAAGCTTTGGGCAAATAGAAACAAATGGTTCTCTTTTAAAATTTTCAAAAACTCCGAAAAACGGGACGCTACAATACCCCGATGATGTGATAATCTGGAAGTTGTGGGGTTGCAATCTTTTGTTTTAGCTGGGTTTTCTGAAAGTGAACTTCTGATGCTTGTAATACTTCAGCCTGAACTATATTTGAGTGGACTGTTGTGCAGCAGACAGACAATGGAGCTACTACAGTCATGATGCTTCAGCGCCGGCAGGATATGCCCTTCATCATTGCGTTTGCCTCCTCTTTTGCAATGAGGTTTTTCTTCCAAGCTGGTAGGCGGTACAAAGCCATGTGGGGCCTCGGCACACTGTAGGCTGCGGCAGGGGTACGGTCGGCTTAGGAGATAAGAGAAGTATTATTGAATATGTAATAAGAAATCAGAAAACCTAACTTATTTCTCTCTCCCTCTCGGTGTGATCTTGCCCTTGCCGCGCGGCAGCTGACCAGGTCTCCCCCGTCGCGCCGCAAGTGACTAAGGCCACGCCCTGAAACTTTGCGCGACTATCCTCTACATTCCAATCCCCTCTCCAATCTTCCTACTCGCGAGAATTTGGTACCAGAGACATCTGTTGATACGTCATCCGTTTCCAAAGGAGAAGCATTTGATGGCTTGGGCAAGCAACTCGGAGCCCTAATGAAGCAGATGAGAGCAGACTAGCAGCACCTCTCCGCGAAGATGGATGCCCTCACGAACACGACGTATGCGACCTCGATAATCAGCAATGTGTCTATAACGTCGCCATCACCCGCCCGGAGCACGACACCAGCAAGCAACCCGTCACCCTAGACGCCACAGGGAAGCACTCGGGTGGTATTCTACCCAAACCGATGGGATCACCGTCGGCGCCGGCTACCTCGATGTTCTACTCTCCACACGATGACTTGGTAGGCGCCATATTGGGGCGTGGCGAGGCCGAAGGTCGCGCACCCGAACGCAACAGTGTCCTGCGATTCCACAAACTTAAATTCGCGACGTACGATGACAAAGATGACACCCGGTCGTGGCTTAACCGCCGGAAGCAATTCTTTCGAGGCCAACATACCATGGAGGAATATAAAGTTTGGTTGGGCTCCTTCCACAAGATCGGGCAGCTCAGATGTGATACCATCGCCTGGAGCGCAACCTCGTTACCCCATCATGGCGCCACTTCACAGAGCTCATCAACACCCAGTTTGGCTCTCCTTTGCGCAACAATCCACTCGGCGAACTTGTCTCTCTACGAAAGACTAGTTCCGTCTCCGAGTTCCAAGAGCATTTCTTGGTGCAACTCTACTGCACCGACCCCCTCTCCGAACAACACCAGACAACTATTCACAGTCGGATTGGGAGAGTCGTTGAAGACCGACATTGAACTTCAGGCTCCTCAATCATTGGAGACGGCCATGAGTCTAGCTCACGCTTATGAGCGTTGTGCGTAGTTCTCCCAGCCGGCATCGTCAACACCAACCCGGCAACCCTAGGGCACGGGATCGGCAAGCTACAGTACTGCCTCCGATGGAGTCCCAAGCACTGCCAACCCCACAGCAATAGACAAGGCCCCACTTCCTTGTCGTAAGCTATCACTCACTGAGATGGAACGTCGACGTGTAGCCAGCCTATGCTACTATTATGAAGAAAAGTTCGTTATGGGTTACCGGCGCAAGAAGCTCTTTGTACTGAAAATTGATCCCATACTGGACTATGAAGACACCTCGACACTCTCGTTGGTTTTGACCTTGAGATTTCTTTGGCCGCCATGATAGGCATTCAACCACGCTCCAGACAAACCATGCGCATCATGGTTCTCATCAACAGCCAACCCCTCATGGCACTCCTCGACTCTGGGTCCACGCATAATTTTATCGCTGAGAGCGTGGTGCACCAGGACGCTCTCTCTCCAGTCGCGGACTGACCTTCGGGTGATGGTGGCCAATGACGACCACGTGGGTGAATCCTGATGTGTGTCGTGACCTAACTATTCACGTTGGCACGAAGGCGTTCTCGCTAGACTGCTATGTCATTCTGCTGGAGGGCTTTCACATTATTCTTGAAGTCCATTGGTTACACACCCTCGGGCCAATCGTATGGGACTTCTCCAACATGACCGTGACGTTTGGCCGTGCAGGATGCCAAATCACTTGTCACGGCATCCCCGCGGCTTCCCGGCCGACCCATGTCCTCGCATGTATGGGTCAATACTTGATGCAAGAGTTGCTCGACGAATTCAATTACTTGTTTGCTGATCCACACAGTCTGCCCCCGGTCCGTGACTGTAGCCACCGTATCCTCCTCAAGTCCGGCTCTGAATATGTCACCGTACGCCCATATCGTTATGTGCAGCTTCAGAAGGATGAGCTCGAGAAGCAATGTGATGAGACACTCCAACAAGGCGTCATACATCGCAGCTGTTCGGCATTTTCATCTCTCATTCTCCTCGTTAAGAAGCGGGACAATACATGGTGTTTCTGCATTGATTATCGAGCACGTAATGACAAGACTATTGTCGACGATCAAATCGCCGATCTTATAAATATATGAATGAAAAGAGGAAAATAGCGTGTATCTTCTAGAAAGTAGTGAGACTGCTCTTTATTGCATTGAACTGGCTATTACAAAGAGTGTATATAACTTAGACTAATTCGGGAGTACAAGGCTCTTGAGAGTGTCTCCCAAATGATCTTCACTGTTCCGGCCTCCTTAACTTCAGTCCGCATTTCTCCTTATGTAGTTGATGAAGGGTTGGCAGTTGTCTCTGGAGGAGACGCCTGTTCGGGAAGCAACGCGTTTGGTATAAGAGAGGTGTCAGTTGATAATGTATCAACTGTTGTGCGGTTATATGTCAATGAGTCATGTAACCGTACTCCAGTATCGTAGCGTCGCGTGGTATGGAATATATAGCACATGTTCCATTCGTCACACGGTAAAGCATATGTCTGGTCATAGATTCAAACATCAGTTCAAAACCTTGTGAGCATTTGACTGGTCGGAGACTAGGTTTGGAATCATGTCCGACCAGATTGGGTACTATGTAACCTCTGGAATTCTTACGACCAGTGAGGTCGTTAGCCTTAGGGTTTACGACCATGAAGACGTATGGTCTCTATATACTAAATAATAAATAGAGATTTTAATCCTCGTCACTGAGGCTAGCTGAAAATACGATAAAAATTAATTAGGTCTAAAGACTTATCACAGACGGTTTCAACCACGAACCGTCTGTGATACTACAGAATCACAAACGGTTTGTGGTTGGAACTGTCTGTGATAACCGCCTGTTATCACAGACATAAAATTTCAGACGGTTCAAAAACCGTATGTGATGACTGTTACGAACCGTCTGTGATGAGCTTTTCTGTAGTAGTGACATGTACTATAAGCATTGCTAAAGATCCAGTGAAGCATGAGCTTACCAAGCATATTGGTGTTGATGCTTCCTACATGCGGACACAGGTGAAGGACCAGGTTGTTGCTCTTTAGTATGTACCTTCAGATGTTCAGTTGGCAGACTTCTTCACAAAGGCACAGACAAGAGCATAGCATAACTTGTATCTCTCCAAACTTCATGTTGTTGATCTACCATAAGTTTGAGGGGGTGTGTTAGATGTGTATTATTATGTGTATTTACCCTGTTGTATAGGGGTTCTCTGCATATACACTATATATGTACATGTATATATATTGGTACATTGATCTCATAATAAATACAAATGTTATTCGTAACACCTCCAAAGTATACCGCTTTTACAGTAGTGTTTCTAAAGAAAGTACAGCTACAATAATAGTTGCAGGAAGTGTGTAAAAGAACATGCAATATTGGTACTTGGAAGACAGAACTAACCGAATCAGCATCAAACATCGAACGTTACAGTACAACTAATGTTAGTACTAGTTTTGTCCCATTTGATCCATCATGGATCATGACTGCAGATATCTGGCATTTATATCAATTAGGTCTAATGGTCCAACTTGGCATTTCAACTGAGTTTCCTGACTGTTAATCATGACTGCAAATTGCTCGCCAATGAGGTCACCGTATAAATTACTAGTATAAACTTACCGTATAACATGTTATTAATTAGATGCTAAAGACTGAAACTTCTCTAAATCACTTGTACTTTGGTGCACTCACTAAACAAGGACTCCGTGTAGGACTGAGCTTCAAAATTGTGAAAGGTTTGAAAATCACATCTTAATTTGCGGTTGCCCTGAGGCATGTTTTAATTGTGTTCGTGCAGTTACTTTCCTACTGGCATTATGCCATTGTAATTTCAGTGAGAAAAAAAAAAGCAAAATTCCACAAAGGCTTTCTGAATTCCGATACAACATTCAGACTTGAAGCTAGAAATATGCCGAGAATTATCACCTTCAGAGCTGCCTCAGTGGGCATGCCACTGACCACATAGTGGTGGCCGGACAGCGAAACTCTGGCGTCGTTGCAAACAGCGGCTATCCTGGCCACCATAGCCAAATTCTCGTCCATGTCGCCGTCCTCCGGACACCCCTCAATATGCCCGTCCTCCGGGTACTACGTCGTGCGGTCGTGCCCTCTGCGCAGAAGCTCCTCAGCTGCTCCCCTTCCTTCCTCGGCATTGCAAATCCTGAAGCAAGATGAGCTATGTTCGGCTGGCTGTGGTATAGAGTATCATGAGTGGCTGCGGTATAGAGTGTTCTTTCATGATGGATTTAAAGTATTCATACTATATATACATAGTTATATTCAAAGAAAAATAATTTTTGAATCCAGGGTATCTGGCCGTGGATGCGCCCGATCTCCGTGGCCATGGCGGTGGGCACCACGAGCCCGATGCAGCTGCCATTTGCCACCGTCGTGCCGGCGAACAGCATGCACTCCTTGGCCTGAATCTTGTCGTCCTCGGCGGCGACCGCGCGCGCTGTCTTGTTCACCGCTTCGCTCTCCCCGGTGGGCGACGCCTGCACCGCCCACAGCATTGACGACACGAGCGACAGCAAGCGCACGTCGGCGGGGACCCGGTAGCCGGCGCGGAGCTCGACTACATCCTCGGGGACCAGCTCCCTCGCCGGGACGCGGGGCACCGACCTGCCATCGCGTTGCACGACGGCATGCTCGCACTGTATCTCCTTGAGCGCGGCTAGGGCCTGCTCGGCGTTGGTCTCCGGCCAGGCGCCCACAGCTGCATTGACAAGAGGGATGAGGAAGACGACGACGGGCTCGACGAAGGAGGCGGCGGCTGTTGTGTCAATCTTATTGTTTTGCATATATTGCACGTAAGATTTTCTTCATGGTACTGTATCTTTGCATTACTAATATAGGAGGCGTTGTGTGGATCGCGGCAAGTGTGCTGCAAGCCATGTGTTGGCGTGATTCCTCTTGTACGTATTAGTTCCTTTGCTTATTTGCTCATTTAGAATTAGGTATGTAATTGTTATGAATAGCGCATGTATTCAATATGAGGTCAAAGGGCCAATATATATACACAAGAAGATGTTACAGATAAGGAAATCAAATAATATCTAGAGTCCTATTCTATCTCTAATATATATCTCTAACACCCCCCCTCAAACTCATGGTGGATCAACAACACTGAGTTTGGAGAGATAGAAGCCATGCTGTGCTCGAGTCTGGGCCTTCGTGAAGAAATCCGCGATCTGAAGCTCTGAAGGCACATACTGAAGAGCAATCACCTGATCATGCACGCAAGACCTCATGAAGGAAGCATCAACACCAATATGCTTGGTGAGCTCATGCTTCACAGGTCACTGCAATACCGATAGCACTGTCTCGTCGACAAGAGAGGAGTCTGTAGTAATGTAAACACCAAAATCCTCAAGTAACCACCGTAGCCAAGTAATCTCTGTCATCAAGAGAGCCATAGCTCGCAACTCACCTCTCGCACTCGAACGGGACAACTGCAATTGCTTTCTTCGCCTTCCGTAAAATAAACGAACCACCAAGAAAAACACGGTAGTAAGCAGAGATAGACCGGCGATCAGAGGGATCGCTGGCCCAAGTAGCATCCGAATAAGCCTGAAGCTGTAGCGAGCTGGAGCGTGGAAAGAAGAGACGGCGAGAGATAGTCCCACGAAGGTATCGCAGAACTCGAAGAAGGTGGCTGTAGTGGACCTGAGTGGGAGCAGAAACAAACTGACTCAGAATGTGAACTTGATAAGTGATATCCGGACGAGTAACAGCAATGTAGACAAGACTCCCAACAAGGTGGCGATAGGCGAGTCGGATCGGAAAGAGGCTCGCCATCAGAGGGTCGGAGGTGAACATGGAGCTCCATAGGAGTCTCAACATGACGCTGATCAGTGAGGGAGGCGCGATCAAGAAGATCCTGAATATACTTCTCTTGGGACATAAAGAAACCATCTGGAGTGGAAGTAACCTCAATCCCAAGGAAGTAACGAAGAGGACCAAGATCCGACATAAGGAATCGCTCACTAAGACGAGCCTTGACAAAGGCAATGTACTCGAGTCATCTCCGTAATGATCATATCATCAACATACGTAAGAAGAAGAGTCCACCACGAGGCGAAGTGTGGACAAAGTGCGCAGGATCATGATCACTTGCTGAAAAGTCGCAGCGGTGACCACAGAGGAGAAGCGCCAAACCGAGCACGAGGGGCTTGCTTAAGGCCATAGAGAGCGGCGAAGGCGGCATGCACCATGCCCTCAAGAACAGAATACCCAGGTGGCGGATGCATGTAGACCTCCTCACGCAACTCGCCATTAAGAAAGGCATTCTTGACATCAAGCTGAGAAACCAGACCGGTGGCGAACAGACGCCACCGAAAGAAGAGTGCGGACGGTGGTCATGTGGGCCACAGGGCAAAAGTCTCGTCGTAGTCACGACCATGCTCCTGCTGGAAGCCACGAGCAACAAGACGCGCCTTATAGCGCTCAAGAGAGCCATCAGAGCGAGTCTTAATCTTATAGACCCACTTACATGTGATGGGACGAGAGTGAGATGGAAAAGGAACGAGATCCCAAGTACCAGTACGCTCGAGGGCAGCAATCTCCTCGGCCATGGCATGCTGCCACTCAGGATGAGTAACAGCATCCCGGTAGGAGGCAGGCTCACAAGTAGCTGCACCAGCAAAGGCAAAACGGGCAGGGGGCCGAATCGACTGGCGATCGCGGAGAGCGTAGCGAGGAGAAGACGGCCTATCAGGGGAAGATGAAACATCGAAGAAGATGAAACATCGAGAAGTGGGTTCATCCGAAGATCCTCAATCGAGGTCGACGAGTGTAGACGAGTGTAGTGGGGAGCTGAGGAGCCGCAGGAGACGGCAAGCGGCGGCGATAATGGCGGAGAGGCCACAGGAGAAATATGTGGAGACTCGATGGGGCCGGGTGGGCGAGGGCAAGACAGAGATAGGTGTATCTCGAAAAGTAAAAAGACGAGACTCCACGAGGAAGCCGAAGGAGAGACAAGACGTGGGTAGAAGGGACGAGACTCGTCGAAAGTGACGTCCCGAGAAATCCGCATCCGTCGACCAACGAGATCCCAAAGACTGATAACCCTTGTGCTCGGCCTCAGTATCCCGTAAAGGCACACTCAACAGATCGAAATCGGTTTAGTGCGTTCTCGGGGTGAGGAGAACGTAGCAAACGCAGCCAAATGCATTTGGCGGCGAGTAGTCGGAGGAGACCACGAGACGCTCAATAGGGATTGCGCCCGGAAGAGCAGAAGAAGGCTGGATGTTGACAAGATAGGTGGCAGTCGAAAAAGCCTCGGCCCAAAAATGAGGTGGAATAGAGGCGGCAATCATCAGGGCACGAGCCGACTCAAGAAGGTGACGATGCTTGCGCCAAGAACACCATTCGAGCATGAGCACCGGACAAGAGAATCGAAGAGTGCCTGCTCAAAGGAAGGCGCGCAGTGATGAGAGAGGTACTCGCCAGTGAGTCGCACGAAAGACACGAATAGGAGTGGAGAACGTGTGAGAACCATAGCGGCAAACTGCTTATAGATAGACAAGACCTCACTACGAGAAGACATGAAATATATCCAAGTGTGGCGAGAAATCATCTATAAATATGATATAGTATCGATGACCCCTTTCAAACGAAGGGCCGCACCCCAAACATCGAATGAACAAGATCAAAAGGACGCCGAGACACCGACTCACTATGAGGATAAGGAAGTCAATCTGCTTGCCTAACTTACATACTCGACAATCTAAAGATACGCCTCGTGATGATCCCGTAAGGCCACGACGAACTAAGGACGACAGACGAGATCCACACAGATGGCCAAGACGGTGATGCCATTTGTTGGAAAGAGCCCGTCGACGAGTGGCGAAGCGAGAGACCGGGCAATGACGGTGGCGCGGAAGGAAGGTGAAGCGATCAAGCTCCCAAAGACGCTGGGAGTCAAGACGCCGAGGCCGAACCAACCAAGTGCTCCGTGTGGCGGTCCCGAACACAACAAGAGTCAGAGTCGAGAATGACTCGATAACCAAGATCGATGTCGCCCAGCAGAAGAAGTCGCATGGTAAGGCGAGGAACATGAGCAATGAAGGAACATGGAAAGATGAGTTGCTTAGAGGTCCTCGACTGCAGAGATGAAAGAGAGGTACCATCGCCAGTGAAGAACACCGGGAGATTCAAGAGGTGTAATGAAGGACAGAGTAGAAGAATCAGGAGTCATGTGAAAGGATGCTCCAGAATCAAGAATCCACGGGGAGGTGCTGGATTGTGGAGGTGGTGGCTTCGCAGCGCAGAAGAGTCGATGTGCGTAACCGATGTAACTCGCCGAAGGAGAACTGAAGTAGCAGCAGCGGCCGGTCCGCTATCTCTCGCCGATGAGAGAAACTACCGAAGAGTCGATGCGACGTCGATGTAGAAGCACCGATTCGGTGCTAGTAGAAGAACGACGTGAAAGATGCCGCCGCTTCTTATAGCACCGAACTCAATGTGGCCGACCTTGTCGCAATGAGGAAGCGATGAGGACGACCACCGCCAGATTGAGGCGACCACCACCACCGTGGCGCCTACCGGAGGAGGTAGTAGTGTCAAGCGTGGAGTAGCACCACGTAGGCGAACGGAAGCCATTGGTAGGCGGCGCCGATCGGCGGCGACCAAAACAACGGTCTAACAGCGGCGGCCGACGGCGGCCAGTTAGATCGACGTTTTTTCTCTCTCTTTTTTTTCTTTTCCTTTAAAAGGAGCAGGCGGGC
Organism: Hsuehochloa calcarea; assembly: GCA_036346395.1. NCBI lineage: Eukaryota > Viridiplantae > Streptophyta > Magnoliopsida > Poales > Poaceae > Hsuehochloa > Hsuehochloa calcarea. The sequence goes on along the minus strand of CM070593.1, from coordinate 52,483,293 downwards.
GGTTAGGAACCGCCCATCGCCAACGGGAAACCCTAGTTAGGGTTTCCCTTTGTGATGGCGGCGGTGACCACAGCGCGCGAATTCTCACGGCAATCGGCGGAGCGCAGAGCGGAGCGGAGCCGAGACGCCAAGCGTCGACGACGAAGTCGGCACACCCGGCAATGGCGGCCACCTCACCCAGCCAATAAGACCGGCAATGGGCAACTCACCCAAAGAAGAAGCCACCACGGAGCCCCTTCGGCAGGCCATGCGGCGGGAGGAGCGCCACGGAGCGCTATGGCGGGGCGGATCTTGGCGGCGGGCGGACGGAGGTGCGGCGACAAGACCGGCCGGCGGCGGCTCACCCAAAGCAGCAGCCGCCACGGAGGAGCGGCCACGGAGCCCTTCGCGGCGGCCAGCGGGGAGGAGCGCCACGGAGCGTGGCGGCCCGGATCCGACGGACGCGGGCGGCCCAGTGCGCTGCGGAGGGCATGTCTCGGGGAGGCCGCGGCTGGCGCTGCGGGAGGAGGCCGGCGCGGCGGCGACGCCACTGTGTCCGGCGTCGCGGCAACGCCGAGGGGCGAAGCGGCAGATGCCGGGTCGGCAACGTCGTCTTGATGGCGCCACGAGGACGACGACGACAATGAGGAGGCGACGGCGGCCCCTGGCAACGGCGCGGCGCCAACTGAGATGCGGCGGAGAGGGGGGGATGCCGTCTGGCGTGAGCAATGAACAGAGATGTTGTCTCGAGCGCCGGCGCGAATAAAGAGAGGCGACCCTAAACCCTAGGTACGCTCTGATACCATGTTATGAATAGCGCATGTATTCAATATGAGGCCAAAGGGCCAATATATATACACAAGAAGATGTTACAGATAAGGAAATCAAATAATATCTAGAGTCCTATTCTATCTCTAATATATATCTCTAACAGTAATATGGGGCCGAGGGGGTGTTCGATCTTTTGGACCTAGGATCGAAAATGACTTATACAAGAGACTTGGTGAACCGTAGTTGCTCACCCACTACTAATGCAATGAACTTGCAACTCTTTAACTCTCTCAATCACACACACTCTCTATCGATCACCAAGTGGAGTATATCAATATCCCAATTTCAAGCCGAAAGACAGAAGGATCTATAGAAGAAGCAACACCCAATTCCCCTCAAGAATTGGTTGTGCCGAACAACTTGGAAGAACAAGCGAGCTAGTAGATGCAAATATCAATATAAAATTATCAATATTCGTGGCTCCCTCCTTGAAGGCACGTACAGAAATATATATGCCAAGTGGCCGAAACAAACTAGGAAATCAATCTCTGCTGGAGTTAGCTTTTTCTAAAACTCTCCTAGACATATTTAGTTCGGACTCAATGCAAAACATAAACTAAAAAAGGGGAAACTAAATTACATGACCGACTCAACTAATAATCAGCCAGAGAACAGACACGACAGGTCCACGCTTTCCTTATTTAGAATGCCTTCTTTATCAGGTCCACATGTATTGGTCGATGATGTACTGGTGAGTAACAACGACTGGTCGGGGTGACGCCGAACTAGTCGGGGATGTGGACGAACTAGTCAGTAACGTTGTTGAGCTAGCTGATGATGTACAAGTCAGCAACATACTAGTCGGCCTCTGGTCGGGTTAATGACGAACTGTTAGAGGATGTTGCTGAACTGGTCAATGAGGTATTGGTCAGCAACATACTGGTCGGCAACATCGACTGGTCGGGGTGATACTGAACTGGTCAGAATGATGCTGAGCTGGTCAGAATTATGTCAAATTGATCGGAGATGTTGCTGAACCGGTCGGTGATGTACTGATCAGCAACATATTGTTCGGAATGGCGCTAATAAATCTGAGCACAAGTAAAACACTAGCATTAGATAGTAACCAATTCTCACAAGAATTAAAAGATATGCGGTTAGGAGAAGATTCACATGTTGAGTAAGTAATTTAACTCTAGCCTGAGTAATTGGTCCAATTGGTGCTTCCTCCTTGTTACTATTAAAAGTAGGGCCGGAGTGGAAGTAGGTATATCCTCATCATATGTAGTCAATCATAGAAATTAAGGAATAAGAAGAAGGCAGAAAAGCTACGGCGATGCAGTTGCAGGGAAGCACCAAAATTCTTATGTGTTCTTCTTCCTCCTAGTGTGTGTGTTTGTGTTGTGTCCACTGTGAAATCATGTGAGTTTATTCTTTGAGTTTTATGCGAAAAATCATGCCATGGAATGCATCGTCGGGGAGTGGAGACACCAGCGACACGGTGTCATCCAAGGCGCCGCGAGAGGGAGAGAAGTGTGATCCTCCAATACCCATTTCTCATGAAGATCAACTATTCAGCATGGGTGATCAAGATAAAGGTGTACATGCGCTCACAAGGAGTTTGGGATGCCGTTGAGCTAGCAAACCCAATGAAGGAGGTCGACACACGCCGGGACCAAATAGCATTGGCAACCATCTACCAGGGCATCACGGAGGAGATGTTTTTCCTGCTAGCCGAAAAGGAGAAGACAAAGGAGGTGTGGAAGCGTTGAATACGATGTACCTGGGTGTCGATCGTGTGAAGGAGGCAAAGGTCCAAACCCTTAAGTCTGAGTTCAAGGGGTTCTCCATGAAGGGGTCGGAATCGGGGTTCTACATGAAGGAGTCGGATCGGTCGACTATTCGGTTGATGACCATCGTCAACAAAATTCGAGCGCTTGATGAGAAGGTTGAGTCATATGATGTCAAGAAGTTCCTCCGCGTTGTCCCTAACAAATTTCTCCATATTGCTTCGAGCACAAGCTATTTGGCGATTTCAAGACTTTGACGGCCGAGAAGGTGATTGACCCGTTGAAGGCATATTAGAAGCTGCTAGTTGACCATGGTAACGCCAACGAAGAGCATGTCCTCCTAACATGTACTAAATGGGAAGCCAAGACAACAAAGAAGGAAGGCGAAAGCTCATGCAATGGCACAAAGAGCAAAGGAGGAGGAGGTTGCGAGCGCGGACGTGGCTGCAGAGATGGCGAGCACGCCAACGACTCCAGCAAGAACCGTAAATTTCACATTAAAAAAGTCAGATGCTATAATTGCTATAATTTTGGACATTTTGCATCCGATTGTCGATCCAAGAAAATGGATGACAAGGGTCATCTCGTGGAGAAGTATGATGACAACGAGTTGGCTCTCTTAATGCCTGAGACATGTGAACTCGCCATGGGAATAGAGATGCCGGAAAAAATAACGTTGAATGGGGACAAAGTGAAGCCTAATCATGGACTTCAAAACGGCAGTGGAGACGGAATGTGGTACCTAGACACCGGTGCAAGCGGGACCAAGAATATGTTCACTAAACTTAATGAGAAGATCAAGGGAAAGGTTTCGGAGATGGCTCAGTTGTAGATACGCCGGAACGCCTAGCAGAAGTTATTGACATATATCTATTATATTCCTCGACTCTGCATCACGGCCAACTCAATGAGCAAGACTCCAGCAAATAATTAATAATATTTATTCGTACATTATTATTCCTTCTCTAGCTTACTAACACGTAGCATATCATAAGATAGTACATTGTACAATCACATCATTTAAAAAATAATAGAAAATAGTGAACGTTCCATGCACCTTCACATCGACTTACGCTGTTTCTCTTGTCTAGTCTTTTGCAGGTTTCTTCTTCGATTATAGTAGTGATCGAGTAGTACACCAATTAAACTGGCGAGTAGTACACCAATTAAACTGGTCAGATCGAAAGTCTGGACTAATTTAGGCTCATTGCGTAATAAAAATTTTAAAAATAACTTTTATAATTTTAAATTTTAAAAAATAGCCGTCTTGTTGTACAAGCCTTGGTGCTACCCCTTGTGGGGCCCGCAGCAGGTGCTGCCGTCCCAGCTGTCGGGCGGGTCGCCGCCTCGGCCGCCACGTGGCGGTCCGGCGCGCGTCCCGGCCTCGAGCGCACCACACGGCCACACCAACAAGGCGTAAGGTAGCTGTGCCGCTTTGCGCGCCCATAAAGGAGGAGCCAGTGAGTTCGCCGCCCTCACCGCTCTCGCGACGCGATTAGAGGAAAATAATTTGTGTGCAAAAATTCTACGAGCGGAAAATTCAGCGCGAGCGAAAGAAAAATCACGAGCACCTAGAAAATAAGTTGTGTAGCTCGTCACGAGCACCTAGAAAAGGTAAGTGACATTCGTGATACGGTTATTATTATCGGTAGTTTTAGCAATGTGATTAGGATGCAATCGATGAATTGTAGCAATGTGGTAGTTATAGTTGTGTAGTTAGTTTATTTGAAGACTTAGTAGTTAACAATGTCATTAGGTCAGAATTAGTTGACTTAATGCACTGCTAATAGTGTTGTAAATTTCATCTCGACTATTCGCATAGTTTCATGAACTTGGTCATAAAATAGCAAAATATTTGGAGGTCGTTAAGCAAAATAGAAATAGCCCCACTGAACGCTTTGTATATGTACTCTTGATCGGACATATTGCATTCAGTGCATGCACTACGCAGTACACCGCTAGAATGAGAAACTTAACGCACCTCTCAGTAAGTTTTTATATCCGAAATTTAATGAAAAAGAATGCCTTGTCGTAGACCCCGCATGTCTTTAGTGTAAGCTAGGTCTAACTCGGGTATGGAAACGTAGAAATGCAATAAGAATTTCTGAAGTGAATTATTTTTGTACTGTAATATCGAACTAGTTAAAAAATTCATAACTATATAGTACCACATGAAATTTCTGAAGTGTAACATAGAATAGGCTATGGATTATTTATACTACAAATAATATTAGCTTGAACATTTCATTGATAGAAAAATCATACGAACTCCAATCAGAATTGAAAACCTGTACGACAAAACAATCGTGTACAGTGGGCATAACCAAATTTGTAGAAGTATTCATTCAGAAAAAATCCCGCAAATAATTCGATGGTTTTATATGCACATGTGTTAGGTACTTTATGGCAGAAATTCAAGATCTGTTCGTGTTCCACGGGGACGCTCTCGTACGCGACGGACCGTACGGTGCGGACCTGTCAAATTATCACCGCACCGTGATCCGAGCGCCGGCTCTGAAGGACATGAGCCTCTCGGAGCTAAGGCGGTGCGTATGCCCGCGCTCGATCGCGCCACTAGAAGAAAGAAGTCGCGATCGAGGCGCTGTATGCCTCGGTGGTGGGTGGTGCAGCGAGACCATTTGGCAACTTATGAAGGTCACATGTGACGCTCATGGCCCAACTACATGGGGTTGTTTGCAACCCCGCCACGAATATATGCACGCCGATGGTCTACGCTCGCTTCTTGGAGAGGACAGGACATCCGGCGCGGTGGTTTCTGAAGGTGAAGCCGCCGGTGAGGAGGAGCTCGCGCTGGTCTCCTGTGTTGGAGGAGACGTGGGCGATGGAGATCTGAGGAGGCGTGCGGTCAATTTTGAGCCCAACGAAGGAGCGGAGAGATGATGGTCAGCCCGTATTGATTGTCACGAGTACCTGGCCGACCAGGTGGATGAGGTGGAAAGCGAGGAGGACGTGGAAACAACTAGTTCGAAAGATGACGAAGACAGAGAAGCTACTGCAGGAGGAGGTGCAGTTGATGGTTTTGTGACCACTAACATTGCTTACGTCCGCTCACGATTGGACGACGTTGCGACGACATCGCTGGTTCTGCCACGTCCGGAGGGTGCTGAGTGGGGGTTCAATGAGGACACCCTGCTCCTTGGCCAGCGCTTTCCTAACAAGAGCGCCGCATAGCATGCTATTGCTAGATACGCCGTTAACATCGGCCGAACGTATCGGGTGCAGAGGTCCAACCCCGACACGTACATCGTCAGGTGTGTTGATGAATCCTGTGCTTGCAAGGTCCGTGCGCAGAGGTTCACGGCCGCTGCCATGGGCTTCCGGATAACGGTGCTGAAGGACCACACATGCGAGTTAGCTGAGCCGCTTCACAGGCACCGCAACATGACGTCCTCGTATGTTGCCAGCTTGATAAGACACCTCGTCGCTGCAGATGTGTCCATTTCGCCAAAACTCCTGCTGGCAGATATTGCCAATATGGTGGGGTTCCCTGTCAGCTACAAGACAGCATGGTGTGCGAAACGCAGGATTCTGGAGCGAATGTTCGGCACATTCGAAGAGGCTTACAACCTAGTACCAAGATTACTGCATCAAATCACGAAATCTAATCCCGGGACGTACGTAAACAAGCTTGAGCGGGTGCATCCGACTGAGGGGCCCAATTGTTTTGTTCTTGAAAGGGTCTTCTGAGCCTTCCGTCAGGCGATCGAATGGTTCAAGCATTGTCGTCCCGTGCTCACAATGGATGGCACCTTCCTATGTGGGAAGTACAGGGGTACCATCCTCACCGCCGCTATGCCGGCGCGAATGACCGCTAGTCTCCGTATGCTCGCAATTGTTGAGAGCGAGAACACCGAGAGCTGGTTGTGGTTCCTATGCAATGTGAAGCAGGCGGTGGTCCAAGATCGGCCAGATGTGTGTGTCATCTTGGATCGCAATGCTAGGTTGTTGTCTCGCGCAGCATGACGCAAAACGGACGCACTGCCGCATCGCTGGAACGATGTTAGGAGCCGTTGGTGCATGAGGCATCTCGTGGCCAACTTTCACACAAGGTTTCGGAGCAAGGACCTCATGAAAATGTTCAAGAAGCTCTGCATGCAGAACCAAAGGAGGAAGTTCGAAGCGGTGTGGAGACAGTTCGATGAGGAGACCGGGAAGCATGTAAGGGACTCAGCGCATGCCGAGGCAGGGGCAGCGGCTAGTGGGTCCGCGAGAGTTGGGGAGTTCACACAGTGGGTTAACTCGCAAGCACCTGACCTGGAGAAATGGTCCCTGCTGCACGACACCGATGGTGCGAGGTACGGGATCATGATGACCAACATGTCGGAGGTGTACAACGGTGTGCTCAAGGGTGTCCGCCCTCGCCGATCATCGCGATCGTGGAGGAGGGTCGAACCGCACCATCGGATACTTTGTTAACAGAGCCATGATGGCCAAGAAGTATCCGAGGATGGGAAGCACCAAGCGTAATGCATGCCCGCATGGAGAATAAGATCGCAAGGCTCGATCGCACGCCGCTCGTACTCATGGATGGCGCCAGCGGTTCGAGATCGGGCTCGTGGAGAAGTACGTGATGGGTCATGCTAGAGGATCGTAAGGTGTCCGCACGATTGGTGAAGAAGCGCCGCGCACCGCAATGTCGAAGCTTCGCACAAACCATGCTCCCATGTGTACGCGGCGCGGCGCGGGCGTGCGGCAGCTCCTGAGCGTTACATCTCCGAGCATCGCGACATCCACCACCGTATGCAACTTGGAGTGCCAAGTTCCACTCAGACGGCCGACACGCACTACAAAGACCTTTGGTCGACACATGCAAGTTCTTTAAATCCAAGCACCACCAACCTCGTGATGCATTATCGAGGTTATTCTAACTACTTCTCTGACTATCCCAACCGCCATTGGGATACGAGCAGCTATCTACAAATGCAGAAGGAGTACTTACAAGAATTTATCGCACCAATTCTCTTCGTGAGTACGCACTAACAATCTCTCCCATCTACCCGTAGTCCCCGAGCCGCTATGTGGCTTCCGCAAGTGGATCGACCTAGAGATCCACCCACACGACTGGGCACTCGACTTCGAGGAGGAATGCCGAAAGGGGACGCGAGATCCGTGGAGGAGGATCGCCGGATCAAGAGCACAACGAGCGATCCGCCGGAGACTCAGGCCCATCTCGAGGCGTGCAGGCGCAGGGAGCGCGAGGCACACAAGAGAGAGCGCGAGAAAAAGCCAAAAATGACGGCCGAGGCCAGGGCGGCAGGCGAGGAGTACAATGCCGAGCTCGCAAGAAAGGGCAAATGGCCCCGGTCCACGCAGTAGGTCGGGCCAATCCGTAGTAGTCCCCCCTCCTATTCGCCATGTTTTAACTATCCCCTAAAGGTATGCGTACTTACATGGTCCGCAAGCTCGTGTCGCAAGTTACCGTAGTAGTAGCGTCCATAGTAAAGTAATTAGCCGAACCATCATGCCATGTGACCACATGTAACGTGCTTCTGTCCGCACGCGGACTGCAATGTAGCTCTGGTGTTGTGTCTCCGCCGAGCCATCAAAGTATGCCTCTTCTGGTGGAATTCCAGAGATAACCATTCACATCGATATCGATTCTTCTATATTTTAAGGTTTCTCTGTAATCGCAACGTTCTCAGCCCCTTCAGTTAAGTTAATTTCCGTACTCTACTTTCACAGAAGAAATGTGATCGAGAACCATATCGACCAAGACTAATCATGTCGTACCAAACTTCGCACATTTCAAGTCACATGAAATCATGAAACCCTAATTTTCGAAACGTCTCGTCCTAATTTTTGAGACCTAAACTCTGAATTTGTCGAGACAATTTCAGAGCATATAAAATTTACACAATCAAGTCCACTATGTAGGGAGTCTGGCAAAAAAATCCATAATGTTTCGACCTCATTTGCTATATTAGAAAATTCCTACAAACATTAGACTTTAAAGAATTTTAGAGAAAAAATAAGAATGCATAAAATTTTAAAAAAATTACACAAGCAAAAAAACTATGCCAAGACGCTCCACAAAAAATTTCATAATTGTTTGAGCTCATTTTGTATATTTAAAAAATTATCCAACAAATATTATTAATTAGTTTTTTTTAAAAAAAAAATACCCACGTGGGGCAGACTAAGGTCTGCCTGCTGGCCATCGGAGACAGAAGATTTAGTTGCCATTGCAGCCCGACGGCAAATAGTACGCTTAGGGGTTATTTTTGAAAATTTTAAATTTTAGAGGCTATTTTTAGAATTTTTGTGACGTAACAGGACTAAAATAGTCCAGATTTCGCCAGATCGTATACTTACAAGGTAGAACCCACTTTGTTTATTTGAGTCAAAGTGGATAATACCTAGTGAGTATGTAGCAATTGTCAAGTGTTTATCTTTGTTTCAAAAAAAACAAGTGTTTATGGTACCAGATCGAACATATTCGCAAAAAAAATGGAGCTTGATTACGTTCAATTTAGAATTGGAGTGATGCGGCTTATGAAGCTTCCGGGAAGCTTCGTCAGAGTTCAGGAGTTACTGTCCGACGCGCATGCGCTACGACGCCTCCTGTATGCCTTCCCAGGTTGGTAGCTGGTACCTTGCATTTGGTATCGTGGTTTACACTTTACACCAGAAGAATTTATTTGGCCGCCCAGCTTGGGAGTTCTGCCGGTTGCTTGGATGGTCAACTAGCTTAGCTTTAGTCATGTTAAGTCACCAGTCGATTGCCGAGAGTTTTTTATTTATTTAGCATCTTTTTATAACGGAATAGCAAATCGAGCTCGTTCATATCCAAAATAACAAAAATAGCGTCTAACAAAAGAGACCAAATAAGTCAAAAAAAAAAATCATTTCCCGACCATGCAATGCAATCACATCAATTTATCATGCTACGTTTGGTTCCATGAATCACCAGTCTGCTAATTCAGTTCTTGCTAGCTCCCTGCTCTGACAGGCCAAGTGTGTTTACTGAAGTTTTAAGGGTTCTCTTTTGTCATGCCATGCATACTGGTGCGCGCGTTATTTCAGTTCCTTGTGCGTAGTTTACATAGCAGGGCTTGATAAAAACAGGGGCGTTACAAAGCTGTCACTGAATTTGCGTGATATTGCTTAGTTATCTATTTCGAAATGAGCACTGAACGAACTTTTCCGGGAAAAGGAAGGCACCAGAGGAGCTTCCTTGAGAACTACTGCACCTCAGAACCAGGTGTCGCTTGTTGTTCACTATCTGATGGACTAAATGGACAAGGAAAAGAAAATTCTTTGGAGGCATTTTGCACAAGAAGTCGAACGAATTTGCCATTGTACATGGTCGATTGAGAGATAATCAAGGATTTTACCTTACTCTGGTGCTGGAGTCGATACAGGATTTTATGGTACTATACTTGTGCCTGAAGTCTCAACATTCTTAAGAAAGTACATCGTAACATCCGTATGGAACAAGGGAAACACAAAGAAAGTTTGTAGGATTGAAATCCTATTGAAAATTTTGAAACAGTCTGGAAATTTGAAGATTTGAAATTTTTTTGACTCTTTTGGCTTATTTTGAATTCTTTCCGTTTTCAGAAATTTTCGCCGAAAACCGCTTTCCCTTTTTGGAAATCCGCCTTCGCCTCTCGCTGGCGCCTTCTTCCTTCTTCCTCCCCCTTCCTTCTTTCTCTGCGTCAGTTCCCGATCATCATCCTCTTCAACATACGCCACCACCGCCACCTGTCCTCTCCAGAGCCTTCCTCCATCTTCGCCGCCTCCACCTGACTCCGCTCCGACCGCCACCTCTTCCTCTCTCGCGCCCGATCCTTCTTCCACTGCCACCTTGTCACATCGCTTCCACCGCCATATCACCGCCACCGCCTCCCAGCTATAAAGCCGCCTGTGGACGGCTCTCCTCCTCACCTCCACTCCCAACTCCTCCCCTAGCCCCCTCCTTCCCAAAGCCGGCTGACCAAGAAATCGTCGCCGCCTCTTTTCTCCACCCGAGGCAAGCTTCCGGTAAATCCGCCACCCTCCTTCATCCCCTCCCCTCCCACCTCCGGCAGTAGCACTCCCGCACCGCCGCCAACCTTTCCCCACCTCGCCCCACCTCCTCCCTCACCGGAGCTCACCGGCATCGAGCTCCACCGCCGCCACCTCCACGGCCATCGCCGCTAGCGCCTCTGCACCTCGTGCCACCCCACCGCCACCCCTAGGATCCTCATCCCACCGATGCTCCCCGCCTTCACCTCGCTGAGCGCCGCCAGATCGCCGCCGGCCTTCGCCCTCTCGCTCCGGCCAGGCGCCCGCTGCCGCCGCCCCATCTCCGCACCTCCTCCGCCCCTGTAACTTCCCAAAATGGAACCACCTCGCTTCAGTGGTGCTCCCAGTACCCTTTCCCGCCGCCGCCGCATTTGCCGTCACCGCTGGCTCGGGCAAGCGCGCAGGCCTTTCGGCCGCGCGGCTCGAGCCCGAGCACGGAACAGCTAGGCCTTAAAAGGCCTGGCCGAATAGGCCGGTAAGGCCTGGCCGAGTGGGCCATTTCGGCCTGGCCAATTCAGGCGGGGCCAGCACAGTGATCTGTTCACTGTTCATTATCATGAACAGTTCACCACCTTATTTTTCACCTATGAATTGTAAAAAGTCACTAATCATTATCCAACACTATTTATCTACAAAACCCTAATTCAGCATTTTATATCTGTTTTGTCCGTTTTGAACCCAGAAATCCATTTCTCTACCCCGTTCAGTCCAATTAAACCCTATATAAAATTTCACCCTCCCACACCACCTTCTTTGTGTTTCTTTTTCATTTGTTTATACTTGCATATTGTTCCCAGCTCATTCCTTCTCGAGCTGGATTTTACTTGGTTGTTTTATTGTTTTGCTTCTCGTTAGATCACGATCTTGAAGACCAAGCTGCAGAAGACATCAGACCAGAACAGGATCTACAGAACTTTGTGCACGAAGGCAAGCCACATTCTTTGATCATTTTGAACCTACGGTTCATATATTTAATATTATGTTCATTATTGTATTTGTGCCCATTTACTTCAAATATTGAAACAATACTTTTGAATGCCATGATGTTTAGATAATTCCTATTACCCCACATACAAACCCACCTAGCACTTGTAGGCCATATTCACCTTGACAAGGTTAAGATTTCTTGTAAGCCATATTCACCTTAACAAGTCCACATGAAATATTATCTATGCAAATAGCTTTATCACCAAAATTATGGTTAACATTCAAAAGAGAGTATTGGCGGTTCGCCAATGGTTTTGGTATGAAGTTGAGGGTTGTGTCCAGGAAGTTGAACAACCCAATAGACTTGTGTTGGAAAAAGTGAGTCGCAGGTGAGGCCCGTAGGATAGACAACCACGTGGTGGTGTTGATCTATCGCTTCACTGTGAGACTAGTAAGGACAAGAACCTTGTGTCAAAGTAACAGACACAGAAAACCGCACAACCACAGGTGTGATCATTACTCCCTAGCCTAGTACACTGCTCTTCCGATTGAATATCTACAGCATCTAGAGTGGGACAGGAGTGGGCGTGCAGGGACACTCGCTAGTCTTCATAACGGTATGGGCCCATCATCATCGGGATGAAAGATCCATAGCTGCGGCCGGTGGAATCTCCCGAGGGCTGTATGGAGTAAGAACCTACCGGGTAGAGACTAGAAAGGTTGAGCAGTGAAAAAGCTTTGTTATCTCAGCTCAGTCGCATGCTAACATGTTGTGTGTCTATGTTCTGACAGTACGAGCATGAGGTATCTTGTGGGTAAAGCTGAGCAACTCTGCAGAGTATATCAAATGGTATTCGAATACGCTGTGCTTCCGGTTAATGAAGCTGTGTTCATGGGTGATTCCAATACATGAGGCATAAGTAGAGTTTTTGAGATGTGAATCTGGTTGGTGCATTTGTTGAGAAACCCCTGTTGTTATTATTTTTTATTGTTTTATTGTTTTAAAGATAAACTACTTTAAATTGCAAAATGCATCCACAGATGATCCAGCAGTGAACCCCAATGAGTCAGCACCTGGTCAACCTCAAGCTACTACCATCCCAGGAACCAGCCAGCAGCCACCCACCAGAGCAACAGATCCCCTAGGCATAATGGCTGATGTACTCATATTCTTAGAGAACTCCAGAAAAGAAGCCCAGGAGAACCAAAACCGTTTCATGGAAGCTCTATTAACCCGAGTAGCACCTACTACCTCTCAACCAGCCTGTGGGGTTAGTCTGGGTGATTTTCTCCAAACTCACCCTACCAATTTTGCTAAAGCTACTGATCCACTGGACGCGAGTGATTGGTTGGTGGAGATAGAAAAGAAGTTGGATACAGTAGGATGCTCAGATGCAGAGAAAGTACGATATGCGTCACACCAGTTGACCGGACCAGCAGCTACCTGGTGGCTTAACTACAACCGCAACCGTGGCAGTGAGCAACCCATCACTTGGGCTGAGTTCAAGGTACGTTTCACCGAAACACACGTGCCTACGGGAAGGATGAAATTAAAGAAATGGGAATTTAGAGCTCTAACTCAAGGCGGGAAAAAGATGGTGGAATATTTGAGTCAGTTCAACGATCTTTCCCGCTACGCTCCAGCTGATGTCGACACCAAGGAGAAGAAAATAGAGAAATTCCTGGATGGAATGCAGCCATATCTGAAGATGCTCCTATCCATCCACAAACTCACTGAATTCCAAGACCTAGTCAACAGAGCCATAATTCTGGAGAATGAATACTCTAACCTCACCGAAGAGCGAAGGAAGAAGGCCAAAACCGATCACTATTCTTCATCTGCTCCTAGACGTCATCCCTTCGTGTCGCAGCAACCGCCACCAAGATATGGGCCACCTCAGCAGCAACCCTTCAACCCACCTTTCGCACTTCAAAGAACCCAACAAAGAACCAAGACTCCATAGCAATTAGATGTGGAAAGTGTAGAGGAAGCCACATGACGAAGGATTGTCTGAGGGAAATAGGTGCATGCTTCAATTGTGGACAACTTGGTCATCGTAAGATTGATTGTCCCAATCCCCAGAGGACATCTGGAACCCCACCACAACCAGCATTTATGCCAAAACCACCTGCTCCAGCACCACCGCAAATCACCTATATGAAGCAGACTGAAGACAACCAACTCGTCGCGAAGGAAGCTCGAAGAGGAGAACCGCACGCCTATCACACATGACCGCCAAACAAAGTTGAGAAGCATCAGGTGTAATAACGGGTACGTTATTACTTCCACTCTCCCTGGGTATTATTCTTTTCAACGCTGAAAGAACCCACTCCTTTTTATCTTCTGCATTGCTAGTGAAGAACTTTGTAAATTCTGAATTTTTGGAAAATCCCTGGGAGTGAACCCACTAAGTGGAATAGTTATCTTCTCTCAAAGTAAGTATGATGGCGTATTCCCGCAAGCCTCCACCAAAAAGTCAGTCAGGACCCGACCATAATACCTCAGGATTAGAACCCAGCGGGAACCATTTGACCTTAGTCCAGCCAATCTTCTAGCAGAGGAGGTATAAGACCCCTTCTAGGCCCTGAACCGGTGTGGGAAAGCGGCGAGCAAATTCAGTTAACTCGAGAGCGTCTCAGGATTGCTCCAATCAAGAAGAAGGATAATGCAGACCGAAGTAGAAAGAACCTACAGCTCGAAGTAAGGGATTCTGTATATCTAAAGGTACTACCTACGTGCGGGGTGCGTCGAGTCGGATTTAAAAAGGATACCTAAGTCCACGGTATGTTGGACCGTTTGGATCATGGAGTGTAAAGGCACTTTCGCGTACCTACTGGATTTACCAAGTTCACCATTGGGAACCCGTAGCGTATTCTATATTCTCTAGCTCAGAAAATACTTGAGATGACCCTCACCTTTCTACACAAATCTCGACCCTACTCTCTACAAGACGTTCGACATTCATAGGATACCCCCGTGAAGACTCGGGCTACAGAAACCCGTCAGTTAAGGAACCAGGAGATCTGTCCAAAAGAAATACAGTGGAGGTATCACCCCGTCAGCGAAGCTTCGTGGAAAAAGGAAGAAGCACTACGCAAACCTAGCCCAAACCCCCTCCGAAGAGATTGCAATTTCGGGGACGAAATTTTTTTCCAAGGGGGGGGAGGATGTGACAACCCGCATCATTTGCAAATTTGTTAACATAAAACATTTCCATTTCATTGCATCAAAAAGATTTTACAATATTTGTTTTACAAGCATTTGCAATGTTTTTGGCAGCAAGTAATTAAAACCCTAGTTTTCTTCTCTTCTTGCCTTCTGTAGTAGCAGCCTTCCTCGTCGCCTTGTTCTTGAGCGTCTGCCCGTAGAGCCACCTCGCGACCCGTTTTCCTCGCTCGTCAAGAAAATCAGCAATCGGTTAGTAATCGTAGTTGAGAGCATTCTTGTGAGCAGTAGTGTATAGAAGTAGAGTATAGAGAGTTGCCGTCAGATTTCCCGAAGTGCAGTAGAGTATCCGGAGTAACCTGAGTAGTCGGTCCCTTGGCAATCAAGATTCCCAGACCAACCGGAGTTAGTCGGCCCCTTGATCGCCAAGATGTCCAGACCACCCAAGATCATTCGGCATCTGTCACTTCTATGGGTCTCCTCATCCGGCATTATTAGAACCCAACACCCACTATTTGCATTTGCCAAAACCCCAAATATAAACCCTTAGTGCATACCCCCGGTAACCACACCCTCAGTCAAGCTTCACCGGGTGCAGCAACCAATTCCAGAGCAGCATTACCAATTCATCTCCCCTAGCCGAGCCCTTTGCAAGAGCCAGCAATGCAGCTCCCCTGGCCAAGCCCCTCTCACAGAGCAAGCCAGCCAGCGACCGAAATATCAAGCACAGGCGACCGGAATACATCCTCCCAAAGAAGACAGAGACCAAAGAAGACAAAGCCCCCTCGTTCTTCCCTTTCCCACAAAGAAGAAAACCAAAGAATGCATCCCCGCAAAGCAGCAGGCTGCAGCCCAAATTCTTTCCCCGAAGAAGAAGTGCATTACCCCAGCAAAGAAGCCAAAGAATACACCAAGCAAGTGCATTCCCCCTTCCAGAAGCCAGCCCCTTCATTCATCCCCCAGCAGCATCACAAAGCAAGCAAGCCATCAGCCAGCAAACACAACCAAACCACATCCATTCCATTTCCACTGCTAGCATAGGCAAGAACCGAAGGAGGGTTCAACTCTGCATCCCTCACTGAGCCCAAAGAAGCAGCCTAAGGGGCAGAGGAGGAGCCACCAGCAAAGGCAGAAGAACTGTGCACCAGGGAGCGAAGAGAAGGAGAGCACCACCAGCCCAAGATCGCCATCCCTTCTCCCAGCCTAGATCCATCAAGAGGTAACCCCAGCACATCAGTTTGCATTGCACACCATTCCCAAATCACTAGATTTCAAGAATCACCGATCTCGAGAGAATAGTCTAGTAGCTATCAGCCACCTCAGCAGAGCTGTAGGAGTAGAGAGGAAGATCGTAGGGTTTACCCTGTGGAGAGAACCGGTGGAGTAGGCCGAGGGTTGGGGCGATCTGAGAGCCAAGCGCGGCGGCCGGCCGGAGGCCGAGCCGAGCCGGCCAGGCCGGCTGAGAGCGCAGCGGCGCGCCAGCGCCGAGCCAACCGAAATGGAGGAGGCGAGGTAGAGAGCGCGGGTCGAGCCGCAGGCCGGGCCGCCGAGTGAGGTCGGAGCGGAAGGAGGCGCGGTGCCGGCCGGAGCGAGCGACCTACCGAGGCGGATGAGGCGCAGAGGCGCGCAGCGGCGCCGGCCTTGCACACGGGCGAAGGAGGAGGCGAGCCATAGCCGAGGGAGGCGGCGCAGAACCGAAGGAGGCGCAGGGAGCGGCGCCCGGAGGCAGAGCAGCGGCTGGAGGCGATGGCGGCGGAGGTTCCCGAGAGAGAGCGGGGAGGCGAGAGAGGGAGAGGGAGAGGCGCGAGAGGGTGAGAGGCGTCGGCGCCGAGGGGTAGAAGAGGGAGAGAGAGAGCGGGGGTTAGATTAGGCGGTGGTGTTAGTAGTTTAGGGTTAGGTTAGATTAGAGGGGGGGTTTTAGCCGGTTTGGGTAGGATTAGCCGGGTAAGTTAATTGGTTAATTAGTGATTAGGGTTTAGTAGTTAAGTGATTAGAGGGATTAGGTAAATAGGTGACTAGAGATTGGGGTTAGAGATTAGTTGTTTGGTTTTTGAGTATAGAAAATTAAGAAACCGGTTTAGCCAAAGCGGTAGTGTTTGTCGAGTGTTAGGGCATGAGCTAGGCAGTCGCGTCTGAAAAGCGAGTTAGCCGTAGAATGATTTTTAGCGGGAGAGTGCTAACCGGGTTTGGTTCCGAAAAGTTTTATTAAATTAAAATTTGGCTAACATAGGAGTTGTATTAGCATTTTATACGTCTACTATCACTCAAACTCAACTAAGTATATATTTATATATTATTCGTGCTACCGCTTTGCTACAGAGGGCAAACCAGTGCCGACAGGAAAAGTTGATCAGAGATTCGTCATCGCCGACCTTTCCTACAACTCCAAAGGCAAGCGATCCTCTTGAACATCAATATAGTTATGTTAAATGTAAACCGTATATTGCTCTATCATATATGTATTGCATCAAAGCTATTTCTCAAAATCAAATTGGTTTGAGATGATGAGAAAGGTAAAAAAGCTGAGAATGAGAATGAGAATTACTAGGTGGGTAAAGGGGGCCCTGGCAAGGGAAACGAGATGATAATGATGATGATGATGATGGTAAGAGGTGGGACCCCTTTACATATGGTTATAACATAAGGACTAACAAAACTCTTACTCGGTCAGATGTCGTAAATTCAGTGCCAACCATTTCCCCGTTTCGGCGGGTAGAAAATGCTACTTGTTTACGTAATTATGTTCTCCACAACGGGACACATTGGAGTGTTTGGGCACGGAAGTGAGCCGCCCCAAGGTGGAGTGTTGGGCACGGATGATAGCCGCCCCAACCAACATTGTTGGAACTCGGTGGAGGACTGGGTGCGCTCAGGACACCGACGGAAAACAATGGGTGGAGACTTAATCACGTAACCTGGAAAACGTTCTGTATTCTGAACTCGAAGTCGTATCAAAGGAAATGTGATGGACCCAGTTCACAGAGAGCTCAGAATAGCTATGGGTAAAGTGGTACAAGCTTGCGCAGTGCTATACAAATCATGAATTCATGCCAGTCTCCTGGATTGGAGTCTACGGGAACCACTGGGGGTCTATCTTCTCTCCGAGTGACTAGTAGTGTTTTCAGAATTAAAATTGCCACTTAATATTTCAATGTGTATTTTCAGAAAGAGATGATTTTAGAATATGTGATAAAGACCAGAGATCAGTCATGCAGTGCATCTTTTGCTATTAATGCTTGCTGAGTACTTTTGTACTCAACCTTGTTAGTATTCTCCTTTGTTAGATCCTAGTCCGGCTGGGAGCTATCCCGAGTGGGACGTAGGACTTGCAGGTACCGATGCAGCAGCAGGAGGAGAAGGCACTGGCGGCGAGGACCTGAGCGAGATGGAAGCTATCTTTGACTCGTGGGACGAGTAGGAGGGCGGTACTCCAGAGCAGACTCCAGAAGCGGAGAAGCTCCCTTTTTGTTTGTGTAGTAGTTGTATTAAGAACCCTAGCCTTGTGTGGCTACTACTGTAATAAAGATGTACAGTTTCTATCTTATTGTTCTGTTGCGCAACTCTGATAAAAAATATTTGCTATTCTCGGAGCGGTGTTCTACTGGGTAGACGAATAGTAATCCGTGTGCCTAAGTGTGATTACCCTAAGGGTAATGACACGGGACGTCACAAACACTTTCAAATATTCCTTCAAAGACTCGCAGTCGTGAACTAGCAGGCAACAACCAGCTGCTTGCTTGCTGGATGTACATTATACTACTACGCATTAGTCGTAACTCGTAAGAGCAATTTCCAAATGCAAGTCTATGGAGAGAGAAAAAAACAATTTCCAAATGCAGGTTTTGCCGTAACGATCTCTCCGTCTCGTCGGTTTGGTACGGTGCAGCTCATCTAAGCATCGATCTCAGCTGATCAGGCCGTCCACGCCGGCCGTATTGCTTGCCAATGCCCGATATATGCTCTGCTGCTAGCTTCTGCTAGAAATATGCTTGTGCCCAACAACCAACCCCTCTCGCATCATGATGATGATGCATCTGCAATGGTCCAGTTGCTGATTTCTTGTGTTCAATTTCAAACATAAGAAGAGCAGCTAGCAACAAGTACTACATACTATTGCTGGTAGGAGATGCTAACCGTTAATTTTATTTTTTGACCGACCCTGCAGGCTGCCATGGGGAGCAGATGGTTAGATTAGAAACATCGCAATGCAGCAATGACCCTGTCAAGTTTTAAGTTTGTATTGTAGAGAAACTAGGTAAGGTTAATGTCATACGCTGGTTAAACCGAAGTGGGAAAAAAACATGCATGTACGTCCTTAGTTTGCTCACTTTGCTGCGGTTTCGAATTAGTTTTGCTTGTGTAAGCAAGAACTAGTCAGTTGCTTACACAAGCAAAACGGAGATTTTATAAGGAGTGCTCGAAGAAGATGTGTCGGTCCGTATTTCGCAAATCTAAATCCTCTGTTAAAGTATTGTGTTATTCCCTAGATTAGTAGCTAGCACTCACAGGCACATTGCTGAATCATTTCATACATAGCATAAATTAAGACATTTGAAAATATTACAAATTCCATAGTAACATAGACCACGTTGGGTCGAGTTTTATAAAAGGGACGAACAAACCAAATTGATTACACAACGAGAAAGCAACGTAACTACAGCGGAAGCAAAAGGGGGTAGAGCTCATCTCCCCACAGGCAAACGGCTGGGGTAGCCCGTGTACGACGGATATTAACCAAGGGGTCGGATAATATCGGTTGTACGTAAGTACCGAACGAGTTCACTAGACCGAGGTGAGATCTAGACTATAGAACTAGACTACTCTTCATCGTTTCCTTGTCTGTCGACTTCTGGGTCTTCATAGTACGCATAGTCCCCTTGATCCATATTATTTGGAGGGTTCGGGAGAGAGCGAGAATGAGCACAACTTCCGTGCTCGCGAGCCAACACACAAAATGCAAGCCTCTCATCCTCTATTGTGCATGTGTTGCACTTGGTGATATTTGAGAGCAAACCCTAAGTGCATGTGTTGCCTTAGGTAGTGGATTGTGTATCCACTTGAGCGTTGACACTTGATTAGTTCAAGTGATCGTTGAGTCTTGTTACTCTTGGTGTTTGCCGACACCCAGACGGCGTGGAGGCGTCGTGCCCGGTGATCTTCTCAAGAAGCTTGTGAGAAGGCCCGGCGTGGTTGTGAGTGGTTTGGTGCTCGCCATCTCCGGAGTGGAGGAAGAGCAACCTTAGTGGAGCGGGGTGTTGATTCGGTTTGGAATCGGTCCAAGTGGTTGGACTTACCTCGAGGTGCTGGCTTAATTAGTGGAGTCGGTCCAACGTGGTTGGGATTACCTCAACGTGGATTAGGGGAGACCGACAAGTCTCCGAACACCACGATAAAACATCATTGTGTCATCTTGCTTTACCTTGTGCTTTACTTTGAGCAATTTACATTCTTGCTTCAATTGCTTATATACCATTGTATGATTGCTCATTGTTTTGTAGTCATATTGTTGGTGCACTTAGTTGAGCCTAGTTGATTTAGGTTTTAATTGTGCAAAACCAATTCGTTATTAGCTTCCGCATTGTATATTGGTTTTAGCGCGAAAGAATTTTTTAAACCGCCTATTCACCCCCTCAAGTCTGCCACCTCGATCTTGCAATGAGGCAGTGTGCTGAAGCGTGAAGCAGTCGGTATAGCAGGTGGTCGAGCGGCTAGCACTGAGGGAAGTGGCATCAGACCAGCACCACTCAGACGAGTCTCCTCTGCACGTATCTCGGTAAGAACCTTCAGGAGAGTGACACGAGAGTGACGTGCAAGGAGCTGGGCACACCTCTGCTCGAACTCAGGACGAATGCGAG
This sequence comes from Hsuehochloa calcarea, assembly GCA_036346395.1. NCBI lineage: Eukaryota > Viridiplantae > Streptophyta > Magnoliopsida > Poales > Poaceae > Hsuehochloa > Hsuehochloa calcarea. The sequence goes on along the minus strand of CM070593.1, from coordinate 52,462,777 downwards.
TAAGGAAATCGTAGACAAACTGAAACTCCAGTCAAGACGCATACCAGCAAAGACGGACAGGAGCGACGACCAACAAAGGCGAAGAGAGTCCGCTTGACGCCGCATGCAGAGCTCTGAGCGTAAAAAGTGTCAACAATAGCATCACCCTGCTGAAGAGAGTGCTCCTGGAGGACCACGGATAGGTAGAGGGCATCACCAGAGGGCTCAAAGCGCTGACGAAGGTAAAAAGTGTCAACAATAGCATCACCATGCTGAAGAGAGTGCTCCTGGAGGACCACGGATAGGTAGAGGGCATCACCAGAGGGCTCAAAGCGCTGACGAAGGTGAGTCCGCATCTGGAAAGCCGAAGGGAGTCCCACAACCTTAGAAGAGAACTGAGGTTGGACACTGGAGATGAATACAGCAACCGCCCGAGCGTCGTCGTACCACTGAGTGTAGGCGGTCAGTCGATCCATGTAGGAATCCAGAGCCTCTTGGTAGGCAAAGGTAGCTGCATCATCAGTAAGGCGAGCGGCCTCAGTTGCATCCTTGTCGGTTGGTAGTCGGGAGCAAGGCGACAGCGAAACTCCGCGGAGACGGTGTTGGACGGTGCGCAGCTTAGAACAACGTTTTTTCGCCGCAACAAGACTGCCTATTTTTAAATGGGCCGACCAGCTTCCGGACACGCACACACAAGGATTAGGTTTCCCGCCGATCGCGGCAATGGGGCGATGGGGCCAGATGGCGACGGCAAGACGGCGTGAGACGCCGACGACGGAGACAGAGTAGGCCGACAAAGAAGATCGACCCGCAGCGGCACTGAGGCTCGGCGACTGGCGGCAGACCCGAAGCGCCGGCAACGGCAAGGCGGCCCGATCCGAGCGGCGAAGGAGACGGCAACGGGCGCGACGGGTCGGTGATAATGACGGGGTAGCGTTGGCGGCGGCGATCCGAGGCGCTAACCTGCCGCGGCCTAGGCGCTTGGCGACTGGCAGTAGCGGCGACGAGACGGGCGGCGATTGGCGATGGCGGTCGGCGACGGCAACAGAGCGGCGGGCGGCGTAACGGCGGCGACCCGAAGCGCAGCACTGAGGCTCGCGATCCGCGGTAAGGGCGGTCCGATCCGCTCGATCGGGCGGCGGAGGAAAAGCGGGGCACTAGGAGAGAAGCCGTGGCCGAGGAGGACGAGTTGCGCATCTGGGAGAGGTAACCCTAATGGGCTCTGATACCATGTTAGGAATAGCAACTTGTATTTCCAGGAGGCCAAAGGGCCAATATATATATACAAAGTACAGGAGATAAATATGCAAATAACCCCTCATAACAATGGGGAATAACAAACTATACATATATCTCTAACAGATTTTACCCAAGTCTTTTGTTTCGAACTCTGACTCCAGGTAAGAGCTTGCTTTCTTAATATCTTCCAGGGTCCCGATGATATTCAGAACATCTACATATACTGATATTATACATAATCCATCCTGCGATCGTCGTATAAAAACACAGGGACAATCCTCATTGTTCGTGTAGCCTTTCTTGTAGAGAAAGTCGCTCAAGAGATTATACCACATTCTGTCTGATTGCTTCGGTCCATACAGTGACTTTCAGAGTTGCACATTGTACAAATTTCTATTTGCTCTGTCTTGGTTCGGGACAGGATACCTTCAGGTACCTTCATATAAATGTCTGAATCCAAGTTCCCATGAAGGTATGCAGTGACCACATCCATCAATTTCATTTCTAAATTCAAGTTTACTACCACTCAAATTAAATATCTAAAGGCAGTTCCGCCCATGACCAGGGAATAAGTTTCTTCGAAATCTACTCCTGGTTGTTGAGTGAAACCTCGTGCAACGAGCCTTGCTTTATGGCTTACAACTTCACTGTTTCCATTTCTCTTTCGAACAAATACCCGCTTATGCCCTACGGGGTGCACATGGCGAGGTGTGCGGCTTACAGGCCCAAATACCTCTCTTTTATTCAGAGATAGCAATTCTACTTCTATTGCTTTCTTTCAATCTTTCCAATATGATATTTTCTTACATTCAGCGAGCAATACAGGCTCTAGATCAAGATCGATGATTGTCGTAATTTTCTTGGCAAAATAAATGTCGACATTGGATGTTGTTCTATTCATAGATTCTCCCGTAGTCACATAATTTATAACTATTTCTTCATGGGGTGATACTTCTAATGCTTCTACTAGCTTACCGCTGCTTTCAATTGCGGGGGCAAGTCCCTTTAGTTTTTCGGCTCCGATGTGTGCGCACACATCCATGCTGATATCTCCCTCCGTGTGAATATTAAAATCCGGTATGCCTTTTACTGAAGGTTTCATATCGTGCGTGTCTCAACCGTTCCCCTTACGTTGTGGGGAGCTTGATGATCGGTTGTGTCAAGTCCTTCTTATCCTTTTTCGCCAAGCGTCCCTGGTTACTTGGAATTCGAGGGGACGGAGTTCTCGTCCTTTTATTCTGAGGCCTTTGGACGGGATTAGGGATACCTTCAATTTTCTTTGGTATTTCAACCCTTTCTGGCGCATTGCGTGCAAGCACATGCGACTTGTTCACACTCTTAAAATCACTAAAGTGATCGGGCAGTTGATTCGCTAATACTTGCAAATCAATTATCTATTTGTTTCACTAGTGCGCGGGTCATGTGTATGGATTCTCGTGGCTTGCCATGTCAGTTCCCGATATTTTTCATCAAGGGGTTAATTTCCTCCCCCTAATGACGAAAAACTATCCTCGTCAAATATGTTGTCAGCGAAGCGGGCTATATGCAAATCTCTAGTCATGGGGTCTAGAAACCTGATTATGGATGATGTCTCGTAACCAACGTAGATCCCAGACTTTCGAAGAGGGTCTATTGCAGTTCGTTGCGGTGGTGGTATATGTACATAAACCTTGCAACCAAACCTTCGAAGATGAGAGATTTTCGGTGCTGATCCTTACGCTAATTGCATAGGTGAATGTATGTTATATGCTAATGGTCGAAAATTGATGAGAGTTGCTGCGTGCAGGACTGCGTGTCCCCAACATGTAATTGGTAAATTATAATTCTGCAAGAGCGGTAGGGCAATAAATTTAATTCTTTTAATTAATGCATCTACTAGTCCATTCTGGGTGTGGACATGTGGTACAGAATGCTCAACTATAATTTCCATTGCCATACAATAATCATCAAATACTTTTGAAGTAAATTCTCTGGCATTGTCCATCCTGATGGACTTCACATGATGATCAGGGAAATTATTCATAATCTTAATTATCTGCGAGATCAGCTTTGCAAAAGCGTGATTTCTCGTAGACAATAAGCATACATGCGACCATTTCGAGGAGGCATCGATGAGCACTATAAAGTACCTAAATGGCCCTGATAGAGGCTGTATATGACCGCAAATATCTCCCTGCATACGGTCCAGGAATGTAGGGATTTCATCCTTTACTTTCATAGTAGAGGGTCTAGTAATCATTTTCCCGATGGCACATGTAGGGCACACAAAATCTTCTGGATTCTGGAAATTCTTTACATTGACATTATGTCCCTAAGAATTAGTAATTATATTTCTCATCATTCTAAGACCGGGGTGGCCTAATCTATCATGCCATATACAGAAAAGTTTATGGCTTCTAAAAGTTATTTTCAGGATAGTATAGGCTACATGTGCCTTAATGTGAGTGTAGTATAGCCCATATTCATATGAAGTAAGTCTTTCTAATACCATTTTTTTCATTTTCTTCGTGCTTTGTAATGAGTAGGTATTCTTTACCATACTCTTCTTCAGTCTTTACGTGAAGATCGTTAGCGCGAATATCTTTAAAGCTTAAGAGAGTGCTAGTCGATTCTAGGTATAACAAGCCTTCTTCAATGACCAATGTTGTGCCCATCGGGAGTAAAATTGTGGTTCTTCCTGAGCCTATTATACAAGTATCGATGCTTGTGATTGTCGTAAGACTACCAGCATTCTTGCTGATCGACTGGAAAAATTTTGTCTCTTAATATGGTATTCGTTGTGCCACTGTCTGCTAAGCACACTTCCTCTATAGGGCGTCACACGCATTCTGATATATATATATATATATATATATATATATATATATATATATAGTATTTATTAATATGGGATAGCAAACAATCCACACATATAAGTAAAATACTTCAAAACATAATACAATTTGCTATTAATATGGGGGGAAATCGTGCGAGACTCATAATAAGAATTTATTTCTTTGGTCTCCTAGAGCTTACAACCATTATTCAAAATCAATGTTCTATCACAACCATAAACTGCAAATGACTATAAAATCTAAGTGCAATGTGTGCACTATATCGAACTAGCTAAGTATGAAGAACCTTCTTCCTGAATCTGTGTCGTGTCCATCTTCTCTTCTTCAGCAACTACAGCTGTTGCTGCTGCGATGTCCAAAGAAGGTGTGATGGGGCTGCTATATGGCTGTCCACATCCATGGGTGCATCCCATGATCGTGGATCCTCTGTGCCTGCAATGGTAAGGTGTGCCTCATGTTGTCCTTTGCCCTTTTTCTTAGCCTTGAAGGCATCGAACACATGCGGTGGCTCGTGGCAAACACGTGACCAATGACCCCAAGTGTCACATTTGTAGCAACTTTGGTCCTGCTGACCATAGGGCTTCTCGTCGCGCTTCTTTTGTTCACCCTTCTTAGCTTGAACATTCTGTCTGGTTTTGCGACCCATGATCTTACCCTTCTTGCCTCATTCTTTTGGGTGAGGCTCCTCACTTTGTGGCTGCTTGCATTGACTTCATGGCCAACTTTGCAACTACGCGGCTGTGAGATGTAGTTCTTTCTGAGAACGTCATCTTGAGCTTCCGCAACTTGCATGATGTTAATCAATTCGGCATACTCCTTGTAGCCGTCCTGACGATAGTTGCGTACGGATTGCACCGCGTTTGGGTGAAAGGTAGAGAGAGTTTTTTCGATCTTCTGCTCATCTGCGGTTACTTTACCACAGAGTTAAAGATTTGTACAAATTCTGTGCAATGCAGAATTGTACTCCCCACGGTCTTATAGTCAGCAAAACGTAGTCAGTTCCATTCTTACTCTGCCCGAGGAAGAATGGTGTATTTCATCTTCTCGAACCGCTTCTTCAGTGCGGTCCATAATACTAGTGTGTTCTTTTCTGCTATATACTCATTCTTGAGCGTTAGGCAGAGATGACGTTTGAGGAAATGAAGCGCTTGATCATTCTCCTCAGCGGTTGGAGTGGCGTCCTTCAGGGGGCCCAGTCCAATAGCAGCACAAAGCTTCTTGGCTCCAAGTACGATTTCGACATCTGATGCCCGAGTCAGGTAATTATGGCCATGTTGGGCCAGCTCTTCGAACTCACAGTTCGTAATGTCAGTCATCTGCATATTTATGTAAAGATTTCATAAGATTATTGCTGGTAATTTGTAAAAATGGTTGCAAAAATTCTCATAATATTCCCATATTTTTATATGCATTTTTCATAATTTACTGCTATTTTCAGTGATTAAAAATAATATAAATAATCACAAATAATCAAAAACAGTAAATACAATATATAAATTTCATAGATCTAATAATAACAAAGTGAAACATATTTCGAATACAAAAAACCGATTCAAAATTTGAATTCTCGATGCCCTTTTCTACTGGAATATGAATTTTTGGTGAATTCTGCAATTTCCAGGGACTAAAACACGGAAAAAAATCAGTTCTGAGAAAAATTTCGCGTAATTTTCAAAATGTTAAGGGTTTTTTTTGCAAAATTCACAATTTTTCGAATTTGTTTTCTTTTTTCTTCTCTTTTTTTCTCCCAACCCGTCCCGTTTGCTGGGCCCGCCTCGCCGGCTCGCTCTCTTTCTCAGAACAAAGGTCGGTGGCCCACCCGACCGCTTTTTATGCTTCGACGGGGTAGGGGAAACCCTACCCCTATGCATGTGTTTGGCGGCGGCGTGCTCTCGTCACGCAACACCGGGCGAGCGACCGGGAGGGCGGCGGCTGTGCGGAGGCGACCTACGAGGTGGCCGAAGGTGGCAAGGCCGGTTGCTCTGTGAGGTTGCCGGAGGTGGTAGGGCGCACGGCAAGCTGGCGGTGCGCTACTGGCACGGACGGTGTCACCTCTGCGCGAGGTGGCCGCTTCGTGCAGCGGTGCGAGGAGGCGGTCACCGGCTCCATGGCCGCGCGACACTTCCCTTCCCTTTTTTCTTTCTTCTTCGTGTGGTCTTTGGTGCGCCTGCATGGGCAGCCGAGCGGTGACTTGAGTGGGGAGGCGGCGTCGGCGCGGCCGAGCGAGCCTGCGTGCGGCGGTGCCGACTTGGGCGGTCAAAGATGCATGCCGGGCGGCTCCAGCGACGCACCGTGTCGCGCACCGGTGGTGTGTTGGCCGGGCGCGGCTCTAGGCTGGCGGTGGGTTTTTTTGTTACTGTTCATGCAATGCGATGCTATGTAGTGCAATCAACATCCGTTCTTTCGTACAACCACCGATTGGCTTGGCCAAGAACTCGAGCCTACCGGTGGTAGATTAGAACGAATTTGCAATTTCAATCTACGATACAATCGGCATCCAATCTTTCATGCAATCTACCGATCGACATTGTGTCAGCGACTTCAAGTTGGCTCGCGGTAGATTAGAACGGATTTGCACCGTAGAAAACCAATCTAGAAAGCTAAATTTGCATAATTGAAAGCAATCTAGAAAAATAATTCAATCTACGAGTGTCATTCCGAATTTCCTAACAGTAGGCTACCCACGAGGCCATGACAAACCCATGCCATGCACGTCCGGATTCGTTGGTTTTCTTTTTTAAGACTCCGCATTCGTTGTTAGTTTTGTTGCTATTTGCTACCCGTACCATGATAACAATGGGATTTGCGTGTTGAGTGCCAACGTGAACTAATCCCCGGCCAGCGATCATTTGGAGGATCGAATAATCATTAATTAATTAATTAAGTTACTTATCTATAATATTTATAGATAATAATATTGTTTATACAACCTTCAAAGGTAACCCTCAACATTAATGACGAAGGAGATCATACACATATCGTGGTTGTAAGTTATTTTATGATCACCCTATATGGTCGAGTAAATTCTTCTACGATCACTTATTAATCATAAGTCCTATTACGATTACCTTATGACCGTACGTTTACCTTATGACCGTACGTCTTACTACGACCACCTTATGATTGATAAAGCCTACAGACATGTAAACACAATCGACTAGAAACATTTGTGTGTTGTGTTTAATACACGCATTAGTTAATATGTATCGTTATTCATGAGATAATTACACGTATTAAACTTCTATCTCTAACATAACCGTAAGACGACGTGGAGGATTATTTTTCTAATAATAATTATCCTTAAATGTGCATTGCATCAAACGACAAGATATCTATTGACAAAGACAACTGACACCTCTTCATATGCTATATAAGAAAGTCAGATGACAGAGGAGGGGGCGATCAAGCAACAAAAGAGATAGGAGTCATTAGTATTAACCTTTGCTGACTTTATGTAAATACAATCAATTCAGCAAACACAGAATAGTTATTATTCTCTTATGAGAAAATTTAAACCTGTATAAAATTTTAGTATTCTTTTTTGTGTAGTTTCACTCTAAAATAGCCCTTAGCATTCATATAAAATCGATACTAAACCATCGATGTCGTTCCTTTGACATAGTCGATCAAATTGCCTTCTCAGAAAAGGATTTGAGGCGTGTATATATATATGACACTAACTTATGTGAAGTAGGTTATACAGCCTTGTAGATTACAGGTACTGTGCTAGTGTTACAGTTAAGCCTATAGTATCAGCAGTTTAGCAGTCAGCACTCGCGATGTGCTAGGGCTTCTGACAATAAATGTTGTTACCAACACTTAATTGAAATCAATGGCAGGCAAGCAACACTTCCATGTGATGTTAAGTTCTTGTGATTGTTATTAGAACCACTTGTACAGCTTACAGACTGCACAGGCGCGAACATGTTTGCGCTCACTTTTCTCTTAGTACAATACCATTTCGCAAGGTCAATGAATAGTATAGTATATACCTTCACGTTGTCTTACACAAACATCTCGATTATCAAGGTCAATTAATAGTATGAACCTTCGAGTTATCTTACATAAATATCTCGATTTTCACAGGTATAGGCAAAATTTCATACAAGACAACAAATTTCATAGCATTTACTTAAGGACACTGATTTTTTGTTTTTACTGACACACACTTAACTTTTATAGCTCTTTGCTGGTGGACACCAAACTCATTATAATAGTATTTATAGCTGTTGTGGAAAGATAAATAGCTTAAAATTTCTCGATGTGCTTCGTGGTTAAACATAGAATGAATTTGAACTGAAATTTTATATGTAGGTAGAGTAAGTTTAGAAGTACATCTATTTTGGGGGCGATTTCATGACGCTTTTTAGTTTGATTGCACCACAAGCTTGCATAACATATGTTGCCCTCAAAATGACATCCATGCCGACTATCTTCTTCCTCCTCCTTCACCATGCCCTTCTCTCCGCCACCAAAACCGTGCCGATGCTCGACGCCATGCCGCCCCACCACCTTGTGCGTGCATTAATGTTGTCGTGCCCAACAAAAGTTGCCCCTGTTGTCCATCTTGTGCCACCCCGATCTGAGCACCGCCTCGGCTGGACACGCCGCCACCTCGCACATCCACGCTAGTGAGAGGCGACACCCCTTCGCCGTCAGCACTCTCACGTTCGCTTGGGAAAACAATGCGGCCGTCCACGCCGCCATGGCCACGCGGCAAGCTCGCCCTTGTGCCGCCTCCGTTTCCACCATCTCTCCCTACTTATTTAGCCCATCACCTCCTTCAGCCTCTTTTCGCAGCACCACACACCCAGACACCACCTACCCATCTCCGTCCATGCCCGCCGTCGAGGCCGACACCCCTTTCACCTCGTCGGTAAGCCACCACCATATTCCTCGCCTTCGTCCACGCCCTCTTCAAATTGAGCCCACCTCAAGCTTCGCCCGACCTCCCTGAATCCATCCCCTAGCCCCGCCGCCCCTAGCTCACCACTGTCGTGCACATCCACTACATAGCCCACGATCACCGTCGCCGTCACTCCACAGATAGCCTCGAGCTTCACCAAGACCACCACTACACTCGCCTCGCCATCATGGTGCTCAAGCGCGCACCAATTTTGGTTGTCGCGCTCTCAAAGCCCGTCACCGCCTATGCCCTGTTCCAGCTGTGCGATGTTGTTGCCGCAAGCACTGGATCCGTGTGGGAGGCGGAAGGGTGGAGACGGGCACTGGAGCTCACCAGCAATGGTGGTAGTGCAAGAGGAGCTCGAGGCCTAGGGAGAGAAGAAGGGAAGAAGAGGGAGAGGAGGAAAAATGGGGTCATAAGCAAAACAGACTTTTTGCCTACCTTCTCTCTTATCTCTCATCCGGATATTATATTTTAATAGGTCCGGTATCCACCAACAACGAGCCACAAAAGTTGAGTGTTTCAGCAAAGACAAAAAAAAAATCAGTGCCCAGAGCAAATGCCACAAAAAGTTTGGTGTGGTCCGGTAGCCAATTTTGCCAGTAATGTAAAGCACATATTTATGAAAAATAACATGGCGGATTACTTGGACACTTCAAAACTACAGTACATACCAGAAAGAGTAGTGCAGGCTGTCATTTTGTTCCACATAAATGCACAAAATTGTTCTACCAAGATATCTAGCAGTCACGATTGGGAGGTCATGTCTATTGAGTTCATAACTAGAAGAATTATCTGCTTACATCATTTCTTCATCTAATGCTAGACAAGTAATGCTAATTTGTTATAGCTAATGCATTAAACCATTGTGAATTTTTCACACGACATGCAAAAAACACAAAATTTAGCAAATAAAACTGTGGGGTAATTTCTAATTGGCAGTAATTTGTCTGTTCAACTCAGAATAATCCAACTCAGACATAGGACAAATAAAATGTACTTGTAAAAACACAAATTAATTACTCAGGAGGATTATGTAAGGATGTTGTTTCCGATGGTCCACTACAAGCTAATTCAAAAAGTTTCCAGGTAACAGTACTCGGTATTACTATCAAGTATCAGGAAAATATGATTTTCTTTTCTTACCCAATGAAAAAGAACAAAATCTCAGGAGAACAATATTAGTATTTCCAAATTCCTATGAACTATTTGCAGTTAATCAGTGAAGAATGAGTGACATCAGGGTCACCTGTATATGAATGAAAATTGTACAATACACTGATTGGTCTGGACCGCATTTCTTGATGACATATATACTTGACGTCTGGCTGGCAAAGTACGAAAACAATGCCCCCAACATTTATAACTGAGCAGGGTGATTCATCTCGGTTAATGCTGCCCCAGAATTTTGTTAGTCATATGAAACTCACAGGGCTGAAGAATTCACAAGCCCTGCCAACAGCAATGGCATCAGAGGACAATGTGAGGCTACTAGAAAGTCACCTACTCGCGTGCTGCGTGCGTTCTGTTCTTGAAGCCAATTCGTCTCAAGAGCCAGTGCTTATCCTTCATACAGTCCATTTCAAGTTCCTGTCGAGTGAAAAATGCTCACATTGACATCGCTTATGATGCTCGTGCCAAAAAATCATCCACGGCGAGAGATGCATCACCATGTGAAACGGTATTATCAGGTTCAGGCATGTATAGAGCAGTAGAAGAAGCCTGTCAAGCAATACAGAAATAGTGTAAGGTTTTAAAAACCATAAGATAACACAAACACGCTACATGAACCTGGTGCAAAGGTTTACCTTTGTGTCTATCTGTAATTCTCCGTTATTGTTATCTACTGAAAGAACAGCGCCATGCGCTTTTAACCATTCCTCACACTCTTCCAATCCATCAGCTGCTTTAGAATCACAAACTTCATCACTTCTTGTGAATCCCAAAGCTCGTGCAGCATATCTCACAGGTACAGTTGGGCGATATGATTTAGACATGCATTTTATTGCTTCAAAGCGCATCCGCTCAACATAGAGATCTGCAAAGCCAATAGCATAAGTAACAAAACATCATCTTAACGAAATAATGAACATAACGGATTGACAAAAAAAAACGAGAAAGAAGTAAACATCTTTACCTATAAGACACGAATTCAAGTTGGGTGCTGTCTTGTATAATTTGAAAAACATGACATAGTTTCCAGATGAAACAGCAGAATGAACTGCAAGGGCATGCTTGACGGCTCCATCTTGTTTGACTTCCTTTGACAAGCTGAGAACAATGGATGCATCAAATATGGCTCATGTTGTTATGAATAATATGCATGTATTCAATAGGGCCTAATGGGCAATATATATAGGGATTACAAAGGGGTTACAGATAAGGACACCAAAATCTATTCTAGAGTCCTATTCTAACCACACCCCCTCTTTCAAACTCATGGTGGATCACACACTGGGTTTGGAGAGAAAATACAAATGTTGTGCCCTAGTCTGTAGCTTCGTAAAAAAACCAGCAACCTGTAGTTCTGATGGCACAAACTGTAAAACAAGTGAGCGAGTGTATGAAGCATCCACACCAATATGCTTGGTGAGCTCATGCTTCACTGGGTCCCATGCAATACTGATAGCACCTGTACTGTCAGACAAAAGAGTCGTAGGTCTCACCACAAGTACTCCAAAATCTGCAAGTAGCCATCTCAACCAAGTAATCTCTACTGTCACTACTGTCATAGCTCTCAACTCAACCTCTGCACTCGAACGGGAAACAGCAGTTTGTTTCTTAGTCTTCCAGACAATCAGGGAGGAGCCAAGAAAAACACAGTAAGCAGAGATAGAACGACAATCAGAAGGATCACTAGCCCAGGTCGCATCAGAGTACGTCTGAAGCTGTAGTGAGGTGGAGCTAGGGAAAAACAAACGACGAGAGATAGTCCCACGCAAGTAGCGAAGAACACGAAAAAAATGATTGTAGTGAATATGGGTAGGACAGGCCATGAACTGACTCAAGATATAAACAGCATAAACAATATCAGGACTAGCGCTCACAAGGTATGCCAAACTCCCAACAAGATGACGATATCGAGTAGGATCCTCAAGAAGATCGCCATCAGTGGCACGAAACTGGAGAGATAGCTCCATGGGAGTCTCAGCAGTGTGAGTATCAATCAGACCAGACCGGTCAAGAAGATGCTGGACATATTTCTGCTGGGAGAGATAGTAGCCCTCAGGCATGAAAGAGACCTCAATCCCAAAGAAGTATGTAAGAGAACCAAGATCAGTCATCAAAAACTGCTCACTGAGATGCTTCTTCACATATGTGTCGAAGGAGAAATCATCACCAGTGATGAGTATGTCATCAACATATAGAATAAGCAGTGTCCTACCTCGAGATGAGACATGCACAAAAAGAGCGGGATCGTGGGAACTGATAGTGAAACCAATGGCAGTAATCACTGAGGTAAAACATGCAAACCATGCACGAGGAGCCTGTTTGAGGCCATTAGGAACAGAATACCCAGGTGGTGGCTGCATGTAGACCTCATGCAAAACAACATTAAGAAAAGCATTCTTAACATCCAGTTGAGAGATAGACCACCGGCGAACAGAAACAACCGCAACAAGAGTGCGAACAGTGGTCATATAGGCAACAAGGGCAAAAGTCTCGTCATAGTCCCGACCATACTCCTGCTGAAAACCGCAGGCCACAAGGCGAGCCTTGTAGCGCTCAGTAGTACCATCAGACCGGGTCTTAATTTTGTACACCCACTTGCACGTGATCGGACGAGCATGCACAGGAGTCGATACAATATCCCAAGTCTCCGTACATCTAAGAGCATCAAGTTCTTCTGCCATAGCGAGCTGCCACTCAGAACAGCCTCACGATAAAAACTAGGCTCAGTGACAGAGAGAGCATGAGCTATTGGAGCAAATCCAAGACGATCAGGAGGTCAAAGGGATGTCCGGTCACGAAGGATGTAAGGAGGAGCATCATCAGGAGGATCAGATGTGGGTGTCGGCAAGATACTAGAAGAGAAGACTGGTGAAGGACGAGGACATCTGGAGTTGTGAATACCAAAGAAACGAGACGATGGTGCTGTGGGAACTAGAAGCGATGTTGTAGGAGACACCACCGAAGGCGAAGGTACAGAAGGAACCACTGGAGGCAGACCAGGGAAAGACTGTGATAGTGGAGAAATTGGTGAAGAGTCTGAAAGAGACAACCATAAAATCGACTCAACAGTGGAAACCGGAGAAGAGGCCGAATCTCGATAGAAGAAAGGTCAAGATTCGTCAAAGACAATGTCTCGTGAAATCCTGATCCGTCGAACAAAAGGATCCCAGCAACGATAACCCATATGCTCAGAACTCTAACCAAGAAACACACTCAACTGACTGGGCCGATAGTTTAGTGCGCTCACGAGGCTACAGCGGAACAAAACAAGTACAACTAAAAACACGAAGGTGAGTGTACTGGGGGGCTCGCGTAAGAGCAGTAGAAGGCTGCATATTGATGAGATATACAGCCGTAGAAACAGCCTCAGCACAGAACTGTGGTGGAACATGAGAGGCGAGAAGAAGAGTGCAGGCAGTCTCAATCAGATGACGATGTTTGCGCTCAACAACCCCATTCTGAGCATGAGCACCAGGACAAGAAGGCTGGTAAAGAGTGCCCTGCTCAGAAAGAAACTGTCGAAAAGCACGAGCAAGATTTCGCCAAAGAGAATCACAAATAAAAATACGAATGACAGAATCAAACTGAGTACGAACCATCGTTGCAAAACTACAATAGATCGCAAGAAACTGACCACGATTAGAGATAGGAAAAATCCATGTAAAACGAGAATAATCAACAATAAAGGAAGCATAAGATTTATGCCCACCTTTAGAGACAATAGGTGCAGGTCCCCATACATCGGAATGAACTAAGTCAAAAGGACGAGAAGACAAGGACTCACTAGAATGATAAGGAAGTTGTAGCTGCTTGTCCAGCTTACAACCCTGACAAAACATGGCCGTGTCAACAGTAACACGTCCAAAAACACCCTGACGAACTAATGAAGAAAGGCGGAAACCACAAGTGGCCCAAACAGTGATGCCACTGCGCAAAGGCGGCAGAGGTGGTGGCAGCTAGGGATGGCAATCGGGCATGGCGAGTACGGGTAGTGCTCGCCCATACCCACGCTCGCGACCCCGAATTCCCCTCACGGGCATACCCGTGAAGGACAACGGGCGAAAAACCTCACCCATGTCCGCCGCCCGCGGGCATGCCCGTTTACCCGCGAATAATGCATCGCCGCCCGTGGGTACCCATCGCCCGCGGACATGCCCGTTATCCGTGAGCAATGCAAACATCAAGTTCATCATAATTCACACATCAATGGTGCATCACACATTCAACAACTAATAAAGTTCATCACAATTCACATATCATGTTCGACAAGACAACTAATCAAGTTCGACAAATAAAATAAAAATACAAACTGGCATAGTTCCTTACACATGCGGGTAGGTTACGCAATCCGGCGGCGGTGCACGGTGGAGCTTACCCATGCCCACGCCCGTTTACCCGATGGGCAAGGAATTGTGCCCGTTTTCATGCCCGTAGGCAAAGAAAGACGTCCATACACGCCTCCATTAGGGTATTCGCCCACGGGCACGCGGGTAATCGGGCACAATTGCCATCCCTAGTAGCAGCAGTGGCGGAGGAAGTAGACGTAGAGGTGACAGGAGCAACTGAAGTGGACGGAAGATGGAGGCGATCAAGGATATAGAGACCCTGACGATCCCTACGGCGCCAGCCAGTTCTAAGTACCATCCCTGTCTGTCGATCCTGAATGAAACATGTGTGAGTCAAAACCAACCCTACAGCTGAGATCGGTGAGCTGACCCACCGAGAGAAGCTGCATGGTAAGCGAGGGAACATGGGAAATAGCTAGAACAGAAAAATCAGTGGACCGTCAGCTGTCTGAACAGAGAAGGGGAAAACCGGAGGTCCTACTGAAGTGAGATGTGGAATCCGGTGTCATTGAAAAGAGGCACCAGAATTGAGAACCCACGAGGTACCTGGAGGAGACGTCTGAGCTAGACTTGCAGAACCTGCTGAGCTGTGAGAGAGCTGCTGAAGTAGAGCCTGATAGAGTTGCTGAACAGAGTCACCTCGCTGAGAAGGTCCTGACGTGCTGGTCTATCCTCCAGTGGAGGAAGGGCCTCCCTGCCCTCCCTTGGAGCGTGGACCTCCACGTGCCTTGTTCTGCTTTTTTCGCACCGCACAACGCTGATAGTTGTGCCCGAAATTCTTGCAATAATTGCACTGAACCCCATTTGGTGCAAAAACAGGAGCAGAAACAGACACCTGAGGAACTGTAGTCAAAACAGAAACTGTTGGTGTAGTCGAAGAAGAAGAGGTAGCAAGCACAGCCGGAACAAACTGTGTTGCTAACCTACGGCGAAGCTCCTCAGCACGAAGCGTCGAAAGAGCCTCAGTGACTGTCGGTCGTGGTGAACGGCTCAGCAGTTGAGCCCTGACAGGCTCAAACTCTGGGTGAAGACGGCAGACAAAGTCATAAAGGTGAAGGCGATCACGATCCGCCTTCTGCACTTTATGACACTCCTGGCAAAGCGGAGAAGTCAGCTCATCCAGTTGGTGCCAGAGACTGGCCAAAGCTTAGAAGAAATCGTCAACGGAGGAGTCCTCCTGGCGAAGCATCTCTAACTCACGCTGAAGTGAAAAGAACTGAACATCACTACTCTGTTAGTATCGCCCGTGCAAGTACTCCCAAATCTCACGAGTGGCACGTAGACCAACAATATCTGGCTGGATGGAGTCGTCGACGTTAACCACCAGGATGGCTCGAACACGGGCCTCATCAAGACACCGCCAAAAGCGCCTCGTGGCATACCGAAAAGCCTCATCGCAAAGACATCGAAGAAGAATAGCGCCTCATCCTCTTTCTTCGCGGCCTCATCTTCTGCAAGAGATGCAGAGATAGGTCGGCTGAGAGAAGGCTGAACCGGCGACGGCGGACAAGGTCGGGCACCAGTACCATGTCCCTAGAGACGGAGACCATCGAGTGTGATCTCCATGAGAGGACCACAACATGTAGTCCGTCCCATTAAGCTTTGTTCTCGAGAATGGGATCGCAATGCCGAATGAAGCCATTGGTAGCGCAAGATCGACAAATATGGCGACCAAGGCAACAAAGTCTAACATGCGGCGCTGGACGGCGCAGCGGTTAAATCGGCGTTTTTTTCTCCCGGCTCAGATTAAAACCGGCCCACGGCTCTCTCGCGGCCCAAAACGCGGGGCCACGAGCGTCGCACGCAGGGGGGACTAGGGTTCCCCCCTAGCGACCGAGCAACGGCGGCGGACGATCCGACGGTGATAACGGCGGCGTTCGGTGGCGGCGGCAGGAGATCTAGATCCAATGGCGATCACGGGCGCGCGTCCTCTGGCGACCCGGCGGCGGCAATGGGAGATCCATAGCAATGGCACGGCGGCCGGGTCGAAAGCACCGGCGGACCGACGACGGCGGCCGGAGGGCGACGGCATGGCAGCACAGTAGCTCGCGAGATCGCCGCGCAGAGGAGCTCCGAGAGGCGACGGCGCAGGGGGAGGCCCGATCCGATCTGGAACCGACGGTCTAGAGGCAGCGGCCTAGCAACGGCAGCGGCGGCGGCAGAAACGGAAGGAGCTAGGTTTGCCCTAGCTCTGATACCATGTTATAAATAATATACATGTATTTAATAGGGCCCAGTGGGCAATATATATAAGGATTACAAAGGGGTTACAGATATAAGGATTACAAAGGGGTTACAGATAAGAAAACCAAAATCTATTCTCGAGTCCTATTCTAACACATGTAACAAATGAAATAACCAATTACGCAACAGATATACCTTGCCATCGATGAAAGCAAGTCCCTTTTGTTATTATAGTGCAACATGACACACAGCAAGTTGTAAGCAGAAAACTCAAGATAACAGCCCTGGATTCCTTCTGCGTACAACCTCTTCAGCTGTGATTGGCACTGCAAAGAGTTGCAACAGAAGATGAATAAAAACTAGGCTGTTGACTTTTTTCTTAGGCAAATAGACCCATCAATGTTAATTATCAAGTAAGATTGTACGAATACATCAGCCAGTTTTCAAAAGACAGAGTTAAGAAGTATCAACACTTTACTACAACCAACTTCCTGCAATAGTACAACAATTGCAAGTAGCAGTATAGTGCATACGCTATGTCTTTGTAACAGAACAAGCAGGGGCGTAACTAGAAACCAGTAACGAGGGGGTTGAATCCTAAAGGACACGATCACAAGGCTTTTTTAGACCATAAGAATAGTGCAACGATGACAACAGTAGTAAAGGCCACTGGCGAGTTCCGCTGGGGCAGCCGCCGAGGCCGCCCCAGCCTTCGTTTCGCCATTGAGAACAGGTGATTGCTAGCAAGACAATATACCAGTACACAAGCATCATTATCGTCCTCACTCCTCGGTGACCCTATTTTTTTTCCTTCATTCCACATTATGGAACTAGGAAAGCAAATAGAATGGCACATGCCACATGATTGTTTTGCCTATTTCAGGCAATAAGATGAATCAAAACAAAACAGGCGAACCTGATTATACTCAGGTAAATCTCCAGCTTGAAGTGCTAAACGTGCATGAGTTTCATAAACCTGAAACAAGCAAAATCAAGTTATATAAATGGAAAGAATCAAACAATTTTGCAAAATTGGAATGATGTCCTCATGATGAATCAAATATGGCATATGATTCTTGTTTAAAAAAGTGATAGCATATTACTGAATATTAATTAACTAATTTTCCTGTGAATCAAAAGATTCACAACAAGAGATAAATAAAATAAACAGTATGATACATCGAATTATTAACTATTATAATGCAGTATACTGTTATAAATAATGCTTGTATATTCAGGAGGCCAATGGGCCGATATATATACACGAGTAAGGATTACAGATAAGGAAACCAAAACATATCTAGAGTCCTACTCTAACACAAATATATCTCTAATTATATCTCTAACACCCCCCCTCAAACTCATGGTGGATCAACAACACTGAGTTTGGAGAGGTAGAAGCCGTGCTGTGCTCGAGTCTGGGCCTTCGTGAAGAAATCCGCTATCCAAGCTCAAGGCACATATCAAGAGCAATCACCGATCATGCACACAAGACCTCATGAAGGAAGCATCAACACCAATATTGCTTGGTGAGCTCATGCTTCACAGGGTCACGGACAATACTGATAGCACTGTCTTCCGACAAGAGAGGAGTCTGTGTAATGTAAACACCAAAATCCTCAAGTAACCACCGTAGCTGGTAATCTCTGCGCCAAGAGAGCCATGGCTCGCAACTCACCTCTGCGACTCGAACGGACGCTGCATCTGCTTCTTCGCCTTCCGTGCAATAAGCAAACCACCAAGAAAAACACAAGAAGAGAGATAGACCGCGATCGAGGATCGGCGCCCAAGTAGCATCCGAATAAGCTGAAGTCAGAACGAGCCGGGGCGTGGAAAGAAGAGACGGCGAGAGATAGTCCCACGAAGGTATCGCAGAACTCAAGAAGGTGGTTGTAGTGGACTGAGTGGGAGCGAAACAAACCGACTCGAATGTGAATCGGATAAGTGATATCCGGACGAGTAACAACAAGGTAGACAAGACTCCCAACAAGATGGCGATAGCGAGCCGGATCGTAAAGAGGCTCGCCATCGAGGGTTTGAGGTGAACATTGAGCTCCATAGAGTCTCAACAGACGCTAATCGATGAGGAGGCGCGATCAAGAAGATCCCGAATATACTTCTCTTGGGACATAAAGAAACCATCCGAGTGGAAGTAACCTCAATTCCAAGGAAGTAACGAAGAGGACCAAGATCCGACATAAGGAACTGCTCACTAAGACGAGCAGTCAGTTTGGTGCATTCTCGAGGGGCGAGGAGAACGTAGCAAACGCAGCCAAATGCATTTAAGCGAGTAGTCGTCGAAGGAGACCACGAGACGCTCAACGAGGATTGCACCTGAAGAGCGTAAGAAGGTTTGGATGTTGACGAGATAGGTGGCGATGGAAACGACCTCGGCCCAAAAGTGAGGTGGAATAGAGGCGGCAATCATCAGTGCACGAGCCGACTCAAGGAGGTGACGATGCTTGCGCTCAGCAACACCATTCTGAGCATGAGCACCAGGACATAGAATCGAAGCGAGAGTGCCTCGCGGCAAGAAGAAATGCGCAGTGATGAGAGAGGTACTCGCCACAGAGTCAAGACGAAAGACACGAATAGGAGTGGAGAATCGTATGCGAACCATAGTGGCAAACTGCTTATAGATAGACAAGACCTCACTACGAGAAGACATGAAATATATCCAAGTGTGGCGAGAGAAATCATCTATAAATATGATATAGTATCGATGACCCTCTTTCAAACGAAGAGCTTGACCCCAAACATCCGAATGAACAAGATCAAAAGGACATTGAGACACCGACTCACTACGAGGATAAGGAAGTCAAGTCGCTTGTCTAACTTACACCGACAATGTAACGACACATCTCCCGAGATGCACCCGAAGACCACGACGAACTAAAGACGATGACGAGAGCCACACAGATGGCCAAGACGATGATGCCATTGTTGGAAAGAGCCAGAGACGGAGCGGCAGAGGCGAGAGATCGGCGGCGACGGTGGCGGCGGAAGGAAGGTGAAGCCACCAAGCTCCCGAGACGCTGCGAGTCAAGGCGCCAAGGCCGAACCAACCGAGCTCCGTGTGGCGGTCCCGAACACAACAAGAGTCGAGTCGAGAATGATCCGATAACCAAGGTCGATGAATCCGTCTGAGAGAAGAAGTCGCATGGTTAGGCGAGGAACATGAGCAATGTAAGGAACATGAAAATATGAGTTGCTAAGAGGTCCTCGACTGCAGAGAGAAGAGAGGTACCATCGCCAGTAAGAACACCGACAGGGAATCAAGAGGTGTAACAAAAGATAGAGTGGAAGAATCGAAGTCATGTGGAAGGATGCTCCTAATCAAGGATCCACGGGAGGTACCGTGCGTGTAGGAGGTAGTTTCTCGGTGCAAGAGTCGGTCCGCAAAACCCGCAGAACTCGCCGAGGAAGAACTCAAGCGGCAAGCGATCGTCGAAGTCTAGCTATCTCCCGCTCGGTGAGAAAAACGCGGAAGTAGTCGATGCGCACGCCGATGTAGAAATCACGGTGCGGTGCTAGGAGAAGAACGGCGTGAAATATGCCGTTGTTTCGTAGCATGGACTCAATGTGGCCGATCTTGTCGCAGAGGGAGCAATGAGGACGACCACGCCAGATGGAGGACGGCCACCACCACCGTGGCGGCCACGGAGGAGGCGTCAGATCAAACGTGAAGCGCTCGGTGTAGCGTGTGTACGGCGCTAGCACGGAGGGGAGTGGCATCGACCGGCACCACTCGACGAGTCTCCTCTCGCACGTATCTCGGTAAGGACCTCCGAAGAGTGACACGAGGGGGCGTGCAAGTAGTCGGGCACGCCTGCGCCGAACTCGGGGCGAAGGCGAGTAAGGAACTCGTGACACGCTGAAACTCCGTGTCGGACGACACCAGCAAAGATGAATGAAGCGACAACCAAGAAGCGAAGAGAGTCCGATTGACGCCGATCGCGAGAACTCGAGCGTAGAAGGCGCCAACGAGAGCATCACCTGCCAAGAGAGCGCTCTGACGAACTCTCGATGTGTAGGGCATCTCCGGAGGGTTCGTAGCGGCCGCCGAAGATGAGTCCACATCCAAGCAATAGAAGAAAATCCCACAATCTCGTAAGAGAATCGAGGCCGACACTAGCGATGAGGACAAGAAGCCTCGAAAGGCCGCCGCCGCACCACCGAGTGTAGGTAGTCAACCGATCCATGTAGAAATCCGAGCCTCTTGGTAGGCGAGGCGCTTCTCATCGCAAGGCCGCCCCTCAATAGCGAGCTTGTCACCGTCGGAGAAAGCGCAGCGGACGTGACTCGTCGGAGTAGGGCATGGCGCGGTGACATTGCGCAGAGGACGCCCGAGACGAAGACCACGCATGTGGATGCGCATGTGAGACACAAAGTCGGTGTAATTAACACCGTCGAAGATCACCGGGCAGCGAGGGAGAGAAACGGTGCCCATTGGTAGGCGGCCCGATCGGCGCGGCGACCAAGACAACGAGGTCTAACAGCGGCGCCGACGGCGCGCGGTTAGAACAACGTTTTTACTCTTACCTGATCGACCGGCTGCTTTTTAACAGTCGCCACGACGCACGGAAATACGCGCTCAAGCGGCGAGGATTAGGGCTCCCTGCATCGCTTCGGCGATATGCGGGCGGTCGACCGAGGCGGCGGCGAAGTCGACGGAGCGACGGCGAAGCGGCTCTGCGGCGTGTCGCGACGGCCGAGGAGTCCCGAGGCCCGAGGCGGCGATGAAGCCGGCGTCCGAGGCCCGAGAGGCGCTTATCGGGCGGGCCCCGAGGCGTCGGCGCAGCAGCATGGCGGATATCGAGGTTCGAGGCGGCGGGGGTCGAGCGACGGGTCGGACCAGTGAGGCGCGGCAGCAGCGGCGAGGCCGAACCAGAGGCGCGGCGGGGCGGACCGGAGGCGCGGCGACGGGCAGGCAGAGGCGCGGCGGCGGGCCGGACCGAGGCGCGGCGACGGGCCGAGCGAGATCGGACCAGGCGGAGGAGGCGGCGTCGGCCAGCGGAGGAGGTCGTCTTGTGGCGCGGAAGGAGGCCAGCGTCGGGACGACAAGCGAAGCGATGGAAAATCCAAAACCCTAGGTAGGCTCTGATACCATGTTATGAATAATGCTTGTATATTCAGGAGGCCAATGGGCCGATATATATACACGAGTAAGGATTACAGATAAGGAAACCAAAACATATCTAGAGTCCTACTCTAACACAAATATATCTCTAATTATATCTCTAACATATACCACGATAGGAAGTTACCAAGGATTACCTTGACAGTCAGCTCATTTTGAATCCTCTGAACAGTAAGATCTTGCCTAATAGACTTCAGTTGATCACATTTGTAGAGATAATTCTTTTTAGATGTTTCAACCATGTGAAGAGCCTTCTCTAAGACATCTTCTGGTCTTACCTGCAAAAGGTATGATCAGAAAACTAATACAAGAAAACAGCATCAAGAGTTAACAGACAGTTAGAGCTAATTTTTCTATCAACAATATGTTTTTCTGGCCTACACTTTACAAGGCAATTAGCAAAGTATTCTCACTGTGGCAGGATCAGGTGCTGATGTAAGGCGTAGGTATCGTTTCTCAATTTCCTGACATGTTCCCTTGATTGTCAGTGCATCCCAATCCAAATCCTCCACTGCCAAGCTAGCACCATCTCCATTACTTTTACTAAGCATTGAGATAGCTCTCCTGGTATATATACTGGCTGTTCCATCCTTCTGTGGTACAGACCTTCTAGGTTTTGATGATGTGCCCTGGCTACGTTCAAAACGCTTAGATCTATGCTCCCGTCGTTTCTTCTCCTCTGGTGAATTTGCTAGTGCAATTGAACTGGCATAATATTTCGTTAGATCCCGCTCCTTATCACTGTCGCTTGAAGCATTTCCATTTTCGGTTAGACTTGCATTACCACCAATCCGCTGCTTTTTTGTAGGCCTCTGACTGCATTGGCTTAGAGGAGCTTGGCGGGACTGGAGAAACTTCCCGAGATCCCAACTGTTACCCTGCAACATACTTAGCTAAGTATTTCCCAAAAAAGAATTTGAGGATAAAAACAAGCTTGGAGTGAAGATTACATTCAAATTCACAGTTTCCAAAATAACCCACCCTGAGGGCTTACCGTTCTTTTAGTTGTTTCCGAACTACTGCGGATATTACTTTTTGCTGATTCTTTATAAATCACTTCCACCTTGTTAGCAATCTTTTCCTCTGCAACAGGCTCCCACCTACTTTTCGTACGTCTACTAGGGCTCCTCCTAGATGTTGAAAAGGAGAAGGGACTCGAATCCTTTGCGGTGCTGCCAAAGAACCCAAAAAAATCAGAACTAGCTAATTGTGGTTGTAGGCCCTGTTTGGGAGGGCTTAGCTTCAGCTTAAAGCCTAACTCCTCCCTAATGTGGTGTAGCTTTGGGGGCTTCTCGGCGAAGCTTAATCTCCTTTTATACTGAAAATCTGGAGTCCCTCCCCCCACAAGCTTCAGGAAGAAGCTAAGCCCTCCCAAACAAAATATAACACCAGGACTTTGAAGCATCCACAGAACCAACATTTAAAAGTGTCTTTAAGTGCCCATGTATGCAGAGTTGAAGCTGCAATGCTTTTATTCGGGCATCTCAAGTATGTACCCAACCTGCTTAAGCAGGTAAATGACCCGG
Source organism: Hsuehochloa calcarea (assembly GCA_036346395.1). Lineage (NCBI taxonomy): Eukaryota > Viridiplantae > Streptophyta > Magnoliopsida > Poales > Poaceae > Hsuehochloa > Hsuehochloa calcarea. The sequence continues at coordinate 52,439,450 of CM070593.1, read as the reverse complement.
CCCAGTCACCCTCTTATCACGCTGAATATACAATCCAAGGCCATTTAACTTATCTTGTTTTCCCAGTTGTTTCATCTTATGCTTTTAATAATTATTGGGGAAAAGAACTTGGTTTTGGTGATTGTTGCCCGTGATGCTCCTTCAACGGTAGTATCTGGTATGTACAGTTGTTCAGTTCTCACCAAACTTATAGGTTCAAGTGTTAACGAAAAATGTGAAAGTCCATTAATACTGATCATTAATGATTGAACAAAGCAAAGCATCTTAAACTTTGCATAATTACAAATCAATGGCCATTATATTTGCTTTTCAACATCCAAATAGTACAAACTAAGCGAAGGCAAATATTCCCAAAGAATATTACTATTAAAAAAGGCATTCTACAAGCATATACAAGCATATGATTTGCTTGTTACTGCAGTACCATACCATACATTAAAAGTCACATCGTCACTGAGGGGGGGGCACCTTGTCATATTTGTGCTCGCAGCATTTTCTGGCAAAGGATACAGTGGCTCAATGTCCCAGTTCTTAGTATGAAGGGTCCCATCAGCAGTTGCCTTGGTGATTATCTGAAATTATAGGAAAGGGAAAACTTGGAAGTTGATGACTCCTTATCAAAGTTGATAGATTAGGAACAGGAAAACATAATTTCAATATGACAGTGAATTCCATAGTTACACAACAGAAAATTTTATTTTATCATTTTCAACCACATACAGCTCACCAACAAGAAAAAGGTTCAACTTTCTCATAGTTCAACAATAGTTATTTTAGCAATTAATATAGGCAGTTAATTCCATAGTTACACAGCAGAAAAGTTATTTTATCATTTTCGACCACATACAGCTCACCAACATGAAAAAGGTTCAACTTTCTCATTGTACAACAATAGTTATTTTAGCAATTAATATTTTTTCTCTAATTTATTAAACATCTCATGAACCAATGGTTTTATTTATAGGGTTACCTATATATATGCCACTATAGAGTTACTAGTTTTGAGATATGCCACAACAAAGTTTCTCCTTGAGATATGCCACTACGAACATGCCGAACTTGGAAATATGCCATTATAAACTTTTTAAGACCATAATGCCCCTTGTTCTTCCTCCCTCCCATTGCACGGAAGCTCGCGCCAGGCACCACTACCTTGTCGGAGCTCGCATCAGACTAGGTCGCTGCCGACACTCATATATCATCACCATGTGGCTGTATTATCCTATTAGCTGTAGGTAATCGATCACCTAGTCATTAGAAGCAAGCAACATCAAGTTTTGCAACAACAAGAACATAAGCTTCTTGTTACATGCGAACGTGCCAATGGTGATGGCAACTGCCTAGAGCCGAGCGCCGACCTCCTTCGAGGAGTGAGGCGATGAAGCCGTTGATGTGCGCGTTCATGACGCGGTCCATGGCGCCGACGAGCTTGCCGCTAATGAAGACGACGCGGACGACGGGTGCAGCGGCTAGGCCGAAGCCGATGAGGGCATGAGGCAAGCGAGGCAGTGCTCGAGCTCACGCTTCATGGCATGGCACATGCAGCAGCTGCTCACGCGGAACACCACCACTGCGCTCTCCGATGCCAGGCGCTCCACGCACGCCACCGCCGGCAACAATCTAGCCTCACATGAGCTCCATGGGTTTGAGGAGATGGTGGAGCTAGGCGCGGAGGGATGGCGTGTGGTGGAGCAAGGCGGAGGTGGCGGTGGAGTTTGACGTGGCTGACGGAGTTGGAAGGGAAAGTGGCGTCATGTGGCTCTGGCATGGGTAGCGAGGATGCGCTATGGAGGGAGGCGACGAGCAAGGCGGCTGCTGGGAGCGAGCAGAGGAGCGGAGTGAGAGGCAGTGGCGGTTGGATTTGGAGAAGTTGAAGGGAAGGGGAGAGGAAAAGGGTCATGGCAGGCATGGGAGGGGTGGAAAAAGAAGATAGGGGTATTATCATCCAGATTTTTACATAATGGCATATATCCAATTTCGTCCACTTTGCAGTGGCATATATCGAAGCCGGAACTTTGTAGTGGCATACCTCAAAACTAGGGACTCTACATTGGCACTAAATAACCCATATTTATAACCAATAGGTAGACAAGCGGAAATCAAGACAATGTTAAAGGAAGAATTAAAAAACAAATTACTAAACCTCCTTCAAGATACTTTGACCAGCAGACCTCTGGGCATCATCCTTGCAACGGGAAAGATTCCGCTCAACATAAGTACGAAGTGAAACAGGAAATGATCCCTAAACAGCATGAAAATAATGTAAAAAAAGGCTGATGAATATAACGGTATCAAGAATGTTATGCATATCTATGTCTGATGCCACAAACATAAGGTGTATACAGAATTTATTTAGTAAAAAAGTTAACTTTGAAAGTTTGAATCTGAGCACTTCTATTGGAGTCAGGAGTGTACAAATCTAATTTCAGTAAATGTGCAGTTACCCGGTAGTATTTTAATTTTAGCATGTTAACATTTCCAGAGAGTTGGTTCCCAGCAAGGATACAAATCCCGGAACGGTTGATAAACCGCCAGTGACGATAACGGTTATCGGCGATTCTTCGAAAACCGGAAAAACCGGTTGAATTTCGAAAACTGATATTTGAATCGCAAATTTTTTAAAACCGGTTACCGGAACGGTTACCGCCAAAACTGAATAACCGATTCAAAAAACCGGAAAACAGAGAAAACCGGTTACCTAGCACAATAATTCGAGCATATTTAGAGCATACACTAGGTAATCTAGCACAAAAAAAAGGCCTAAACTAACATAGGAAGTACATTATGCGGCAAGAATACAAATCTCGAGCCGAAGAAAACCCACCGTGCGCTCTGGCCATCGGCCAGAATCGAAAAACGGAAAAAAATGGTTCAAATTCAAATACTGAAAATTGAATTGGGGATTTTTAAAAAAATCGATTACCGAACAGTTACGCTTAAAACGAAAACCGCTTCAAAAAACCAGAAAAACCACTACTAAAACCAGAAAAAAAAAATGTCTAAAAAATGTTGGGACTTGGGAGTACAATAATTCAATCATATTTAGCTTATACAATAGATAATCTAGCAAAAAAAAAAACTAAACCAACCTAGGAAGTGCATTATCTGATCATAAATTTAAATTTAAATTTGGAAAAATTCAACGGTTTTTCCTCCGGTTCCCACCGGTTTTTCCAGTAATCACGCATTTTTTCCCTTGTTATGCAGTCATAAATTCAAATTTAAATTTGAAAATTTTCGGCCGGTTTTTTCATCCCGGTTCCCACCGGTTTTTCCGATTACCGGCCAGTTTTTTCCCTGGTTCCCGGCGCCTGAAGGAGGGCTCCATCCGCTTAGTTGTTTGATCATACCATTATTGGTGCTCAGCAAGAAAATGAAGTAAATAGAATTTATAGTCACCTGCATTGCAACTTCATGACTATCTTGAGCTGCTTTCACATCATTGTTGGGCATGGAAACACTAACATAAGCAGGTTTTAGCAATGAGTCACTTTCTAAATTTTTCTTCTCTGCTTTGGGCATAGCCATTGGAAAACCGGAGCTATTCGAGGGTTTGTTGGGATCTGCGTTTTGTTTACCCTGCGAGGATCTGATGTCGCAGAACCCTGCAAAGTTGGCTGAGAGTTTTCATAAACATGATTTACTGAAGTAACATTCGAGCTTGGACCTTGCACATGCAAAGCATTTTGTTGATCTGCTTGGTTACTTAGTGGTAATTGGCTATAATTTACTGAGCTCTGTTGGTATGCTGGCGCCTGGTTGACATACTGGTTCTGAAACCCTGAGGCGCCTGGTGCCTGGTTAGCATACTGGTTCTGAAACCCTGGGGCACTTGGTGCCTGGTTGACATAGTGGTTTTGAAACCCTGGGGCGCCTTGTGCCTGGTTGACGTGCTGATTTTGATACCCTGGGATTCCCAGTGCCTGGCAATTGGTAATGGTTAGAATTTGCCCCAAAAAAAATATCTTTGGGGTATAAAACATGGAAACAACATGCTATAGCATGTATAAGACAGGAAAAATCTCCTCTCAAAAGAAAAAAAGGAGCCCTCATCATGGTCATAGAAGCAAATGAAATTTAACACATGCAAACAGAAACCTTAAAATGAAAGGCGCGTCAGAGGTTCCAGTAGTCTTTCATGGCTGAATTTAGAAGATAAAATACCATAGCTCCATGGCCCATCGGTTCGGAAATTGGAACATACATAAAATTTATTACGGAACTAATGTCAAATGTTGCATCAATTGCACCAAATCCAAGGTTTCCAGAACAAGAAAGTAGTAGCATCATTGTTGATGTAAGACAACCAAATAAGAAGATTAGGTAATAACACCACAAGAACTATTGAAACAAGCCTTCTAGGGTAAGCATAATTATGGTAGTACACACCATAAGGAGGCCCACAATGTTCTAGAAGCGTATGTGAAAGAGCATACAACTATACATGCAAAGCTATCACTTTGCAAAAAGGGCAAGGGCATGTAAGGACCAAACGAGGAAGAAAATGAATCGAGACATTGGCAAAATCTATATGCAGCAAATAGATCAAGTGTCATAAAACCATATTGCAGGGAAATTTTCTATTTGTTTAAGTTGAATAACCAAAGGGAATAAGGGATGGCCCACTGAAGCCGAAACAACATTATATCAACTACATTGTCCAAAAGCAGTTGGACAAAGCTACATTTTGACCCCATGGACAAGCTACATGGAGGTTCAGGAGTCTTTGCACACAAAAGGCAATGCAAATTGATGTTAATTCTATAATTGCTCATACATCATGGATTGATAATGAAATGTTTGCAGAATTGCATATCAGATATGTTTGCCAGTACTAGAAACCACTGGAAGCAGATGAACCAAAAGCAATATGCAACAGAAGTGGAAAGAGTGATGTTGTACATGAACAGGCGACAACTTGTGCATTGCTCTAAACAAGAAAAGGAGAGAAGAAATAGAAGAAACCGGAACTAATAATAATACCTGTGGAGGAGGTGCAGCAGGTGCACCAGCATCACTTTTCCATTGTGTAGTGCCCGGTGGAGGTGGCTGGGTGCTGGGAAATGCATAACCAGGACCGGCACTGGCAGCTTTGTATCGGAACCACTGCTGCCAGCAACTGCAAGGCCACCAGAATTTGGTGTAGATTGATCATAATAATAAGACCACTGGTTGTACTGCTGAGGATAGTGGAAAGAATTAGTGGGTAGTGAACTAGAACTCTGGGCTGCATTAGTATCTGATGGAGTGTAACTCTGATATGATTGGGCATGATTATTTCCACTACTTCCTCCAGCCCAGGCATTGTTTTGATAATAATAGTTGCTGGTTGCATATCCTGGCGCAGTCTGATAAGCACCAGCATTATAATATGTGTTACTTGTAGGACCAACGTAAGATCCTGAATTCTGAAATGAAATAAGAGGCTGATAAGCAGCACCTGAACTTTGATCTATTCCTTGTTGAACAGAAGAATCATTTGCAGTTTGTGGATAGTTATAGTAATAGTTCGGATATTGGGCAGCACTGTAGCCAGGTTGAACAGAATTCGAGTAAGGCGCATAAGAATCAGTTTCATTAGTGGTGCCCATAGCGGTTGCACCACATGAGGTGTGCAGCTTTTCACATTTTCAGTAGCTACTGAAACTGAGACGTCCCTTTGTGGATCATAGTAAACTGCATTTTGATTTGAATTATCCACTGAATAGTTCCAGGAAGCCCCAGTAGAAGAAGACCACGGATGATGACCAGAAGCTGGAGGTTGATATGGAGATGAACTTGGCTGCTCCATGCTCCTGCACTGTTATTAAGTGAAAACCAAACAAAAAACTATTGTCAGCTCAGAACTATGTATCATGAACAAAGCAGTATCATAAAAATATAGTACAGTGCATGTCTCACAAAACCAGACAAAAACTGAAGAAGAAAAAAAAAAGTAAACCCAGTTCGGTGAAAGTGGGGAAGCAACCATAAAGGCATTAGCTGTTTTCTATTGTACCATGCGATCCTCATAAATAATGCATGACATGTGAAATAAAATCATTGTTTTAATATTCCAACACTTAACGGTGTGCGTTCTACAACAAGATTCCTTGTCTTTATAACATGCATCCTCGACCTATACAAGGCGTAATGTCCTCTTCTCGTTTTATGTTGCAAATTTCTACAAAATCATACGCCACCGGAAAGATCTAAATGGCTGAGGTAACAAACAAAAGACTAATGAGGGCAATGGGACAATGTACATCGATGCAGTGTCTGAAATATACACAACAACAGTGCATAATAAACTTATAACAAAATGTTAAATCTCCACAAGTACGGTCACAACCATCTGTAGAAGTGACAAAGGTATGCCATACAGAACGTATCAATGCCAGGCCAGCAATTGATTTCCACCATGCACTAATGAGAACAAAAAATCACCCAATGAACCTGCCATATATAATTAGGGCATTACTTTAAAAACGGCCTCAAACAAGCCAGCTCCTCAGATACCTATTGATGTGGTCACAGCTCAGGTGTCCATCGGTAGCTTATTGGTCCTAGCTTTAACCATGGTTGTCACGGCGTCGCCTCACCTTGGCCATCTAGCCGTCACCGCCCCTCACTGCGCCGGCCGAAGACAATTTGCCCTCCCTCCAACGCCAGGTACACCCTCCTCCACTCCCTCTACTTTGTTTCTTGAGTTCTTCCGAAGTCCCGAACTCCCGATTTGTCCTCTCCTTCTTGTTTTCCTCGAGCTTTTCTTCCTCTTGCTCCCGATTTGTCTTCCTCTTCCTTCTGCTACTTCTTTTTCTTTGTTCCTCTCCTGGTTTGCTCCCGATTTGCTACTGCCTACTGCTCATCCTCCGTTCTTCTTTGCTCGCCGTATCTCGCCTTGAGGACGCCATGGCGCCTGCCTCTCAAGCGTTGTGGTCGCCAAGTACGCCGTGACAACCATGGCTTTGTTAATACCAGTTCACAAGCTACCACTAGCCAGGTGAAGCCAAACACGTAAGTGTTGTATAACACAACAGTGACATTTAGAACTTCATTCATGACAGCTCCAGTCAGCCATATTCACTGAACATGCAAGAATACAGAATGCAGCATACAAATGCTTCAAACAAACAACAATGTCACCTTCAAAGTCAAACAAACTTTCCATACGTAATCCAACATGAACAGCCAAGTTGGAGCCAACATAGAAGTTCAGTACAATTGAACTTCCAAAGGCTGCTACCCAACAATCTATAAGTACGGGGTACTTCACGACTTTAATTCTAGAAGACTTACTACATTGACTAACTACCAGCCAGTTAGCCAACAGGAGAGCTTAACCACTAGATAGGCAGAGCTCTATCCATTACTCTGTGTGGGCAAAGCAACAGTAGCAAAATACAACAATATCGCTATTCGTAACAGCAATCTACTTCAGTAATTCCGGTGATTCGTTTTCCTACAATCGTGGAGCAGTAAATTAGAAGAAAAAAAAACAACGAATACACCTTCCACCATCTAGAACTAGCTATCCAAGCGCCCCCAGTGGACCTAAATCTTCCACAGCAACGCGAACAAGCAGATAATATAGTAATCAACTAGCGTCCCAGCCGTGGGTGCGTCCCATCTGCATCCCAAACCAACGCCCACCCGAAGTAGAACGAATCACACGCAAATTCAGGACGCCAAACAAAGCGGAAACAAAGGCCCGACAAGCTCGGATTCCTGCCGAATCAAGAGCAGCGGAAGCATACCTCGGCGTGCTTGGCATCGGATCCGGCAGCCGCCTCGCCGCCCTGGGTTGCCATCCCCCGGCGCCTGGAGCTCCAGAGCTTAGCTGAAGCCCTAGCAAACTCACAGAAGAGCAGAGCCACCGAATTCGAGGGTAGTAAGGTTAAATAGAGCCGGATCGAGCGGAAGCGCGCGTTGCGCGCGCCAAAAAAGCACGATAAATCGGAGGAGTGGGGCAAAGAGCGATTGGGCGAGCAGACACGAGGAAGGTTTGCTTGGATCGTCGTTGGGTTGGGCGTTTGGAGAAGAGGAGTATTGGAGGAGGTGGAATGGATTAGGGATGGGTGTCAGTGCTGCGGCTTGCGGTTTTTTCCTCCGGAGGAGGAGGAGGGGAGGACAGGACTCAGGAGACCAAGGAGAGGAGAGGAGTCGGCGAATCGGGAGGGCGAAGAGGAGGGGAGAAACGGCTGGTGGGCTTGGCTGTATTTATTGGGTGGATTGGTGGGAGGCAATGGACTAGATAGCCAATGGGCCCAGCCCCAGACCGGTCACGGTAAGACGGCCCAGCTCTGGGGCAGTTCTGGGGCAGTCTACGCGCTCATGTACGAATTGGCGAAATGGTGGGAACTCGAAAATCTTCCAAATCAAACGGTTCGTGTCGAATTAGTGAAGATTTTGATTCAAAGTGCTTTACAGAATACGTGCAATTCAACCGCTCCGTTTTGTAAATACTCCATTTCGCAGCTAGCAATGCGGCTCCCAGCCAAATATCTTCGTTGAAACTCAAATGGCCAGAGCATCACTGCAGCTAGGGGTGGGAAAAAATCCCATTAGCAGGGCTCGTCCATTCAATTTAAAATTATTCTAATTATATGTGTTAATTGGTTAAACATTGAAATGAGTCTATTTCTAATGAAATTAGGTTTCGTTCTAGCTCGACTCAGCTTGTTAGCTCGGTTCTTGAAACATCCCAAAATTCAAAAACTTTTAAATCTTTTGGTTGAATTTCAATTTTTTTCCCTTTTCGAAAACTTTCCTCCCGAAACCGCTTTCCTTTTTCGGCCAAACTGTTTTCTCCAGCCGAAAACGGCTTTTTGCCTGTGCGCCTTCGCCCTTCTTCTTCTTTCTTCCTCCTCCCGGTGCGTCAGCGCCCCCACGCCATCGCCTCCATCCTCGCTTCCGTCGGCCGCCAGCTCCGGCACCACGCATTGCCTCCAGCACCTTATACCGCCTTCGTCGTGCCACCTCACCCCGCCAGCTTGCCTCTCTCGGCGCCACCCAACCGCGCCCTGCCAACCACGTCGCCGCCACTGCCTCCCTGTTCCCACCGACTTCCCTAGGCTATATAAGGCCATCCCGGGCAAGCCATTCTCCTCATCTTCCACTCCACCACCTCCCCTTGCCCCTTGCCCTCTAGCGTCGGCCGAATTTGGAAGAAGCGTCGTCGCCCTGTTCTTCTTCCCAAGCGAGCCTAAGGTAAATTCGTCGCCTCCGATGCTTCCCCCTCCCTTCTACCTCTGGCACTAGCTCCCTCTCGCTATCGTGAAGCTTTCCCCTACCACGCCCCGCCCCATCCTTGCCCCTAGCTCGCCTGTGACGACCTGCTCCTCCACGCCACCCACTGCTCCCGAGGACAGAGCGCCTCGGACCACCACGAACTCCACCGACACCTCCGCTGAACTCCACTCACCTCGCGGATGCTCTCACACCCCTTGCCCTCCGGAGCTTGGCCGTAGCGCCGCTGCCTGCTTTCCCTGCTCCGGCCATGCGCCATTGCCGCCGCCGCCCCACCTCTACACCTCCTCCGCCCCTCCAAACCCCCTAAATGGATTCCCCATACCTCAATGGTGCTCACTGCACCCTTCCCATGCCGCCCTCCCTCCATGGGTTCGGCGAAGCCTTGGCCGCCTTCGACCGCGCGGCTCGAGCCACCGAGGAGCTGGGCCTTTAAGGCCTGGCTTTTGGGACATGGGGCGGCATAGTAAACGAGGTCAGCCCACCACTGTTCATCTCTATTCACCGATCATTGTTCACATCACAGGGAAGTCGATTACTGTTCACAAACCGAACAGTAAAGATAATTATTGTTCACTACCCATTTATATTATGAATAGTGAAATTAGTACTATTCACCCCCAAAACCCTAATTCGCCATTATATATCCATTTCGTCTGTTTCAAGCCTAGGAATCCATTTCTCCACTCTGTTCAGTCCATTTAAGCGCCAGATAAAACCCCACCATCCCACACAGCCTTCCTTTATATTTCTTTTCTGAATTTCTTTACTTGCATGTTGTTCCTAGCTCATTCCTTGTCGAGCTGGATTTTATTTGGTTTGTTTTATTTTATTTTGCACTAGGTCCCAACTTCGACGCCAAGCTCCGGAAGACGCCAGACAAGACGAGCTACTAGAAACATTTGTGCAAGGAGGTAAGTCGCATTTCTTGATCATTTTGAACCAACATTTCATGTCTTTATATTATTTTTTATTATTGTATTTATACCAATTACTTTAAATATTGAAATAATACTTTTGAATGCCATGATGGTTGGAATGATCCTATTACCCCATATACAAGTCCACCTACTCTTGTAAGGCATATTCATATTGACAAGTTTAGGTTACATAAAAGTGACTAGATATTTAGCTTTGTCACCAAAATGTGTTGATAAATTTTGAAAGCGAGATTGGCTTTTCGCTAATGGTTTTGAAGGAAAGTTGAGGGTTGAGATCGGAAGTTGGACAACCCAATAAACTTGTGTTAAAAGTGAGTCAAATGTGAGATCCAAAGCAGTGGACAACCACGAGTTGGTGTTGGTCCCTTTCCTCACTCGAGACAAGTAAGGACAAAAACCTTATGCCAAAGTAACATGTCCGGTCATTACTCTACGGCTTAGTACATCGCTCTTCCAATTGAATATGTATAGGATGTCAACTGTTCTTGTACGATATAAGATGCGGAATAGGGGTGAGTCAGGAGTGGGCCGGTTAGGACACTTGCTGAACTACACAATGGTATGGTCATGTCAGCATCGGAGTGCGAAGTCCACTGTTGGTCGGTGGTCTCCTGAGAGTTGTATGGATTCTAAACCTACCGGGTAGAGACTAAAAAGGTTGAGCAGTGAAAAGGCTCTGTTATCTTAGTTCAGTCGCACGCTAACGTGTTGCATATTTATGGCCTGACAGTATGAGTATGAGGTATCTTATGGGTAAAGTTCGGCAACTGTGCAGAGTATAACAAATGGTATTCGAATACGTCGTTCTTCCTGTTAATGAAGCTGTGTTCATGGGTGATTCCAATACATGAGGCATAAGTAGAGTTTTTGATATGTTAAGTTGGCAATTGCAATTGTTGAGAAACCCCTGATGTTATTAATTATTATTATTTTACTATTTTAAAGATAAACTACTTTAAATATAAAGTGCATCTACATATGCCTGTTATGGTAAAACTGTATAATTCCTTTGATAATCCTAGCATGTAATTAATTAGGATTTTCATGTGGCTTGTTGAGTACGGTAGTAGTACTCATTCTTGCAAAACCTGCAAATATTTATAGAGGAAACATGGAAAAATATTGATGATCTCAATGAGCAGGATTTTGATGGACCCTAGATAGCAATGATTACTATTATTAGATCTCGACCGCGCTTAACTGTACCTATGATTTAAAGTTCTTTCGTCTCGTAATATATTAACTTTGGGCTTAGAAATATGTGTCAGTATTAAAATTGGTTGTTAAGTCTAATCTTATGTAATAAAAGTTTGTTCTTTATTGTAATTCGAAAGCTTACTTGAGATGCTGCTTACTTCGCAACTTCACGTACTAAATGGTTGAAAAGAGTTTAACAGCAACTAAGAATGGAGACATTACAGTTCTAAAAATACTTTTAAACTGTTGGAGAGTTTGTGTTAGATCTAAATAACTCGTTGTATGAGAGTCAGATAACATGTTGTATGAGAGTCGGACTCGGTTTTGAGACTATAAATAAATGGTGTGTGAATCCTACAGGGTTGACACATATATTCCCAAAACTTCAACATGATATCAGAGCCTAGGGTTAGGGTTAGGGACTAGACCGGTCGCCGCCACCACCCCGAATTGCTCCACCACCTCTCGAGTCTCTTGGACGGATCCCCGAGCTGCTCCTCCGCTTCATCTCCATCTCTCCGGATCCGGTGTTGCCCGTCACCTCGGCCATTGTTGCTCGCCTCCGGCCAGATCAGGCGTCGCCCGGCTCCCTCGGGCCGTCGTCGCCCTCGCTCAGATCCGACGTCGCCCAGCTGCCTCGAGCCGATGCCTCCCCCATTCGGCATCGCTCGACTACCTCAGATTAGGCGTCGTCCCGTTCCCTCGGGCAGTCGCAGCCCCTGCCCGGATCCAGCATCGCCCGCCTGCCTGGGGCCGCCATCGCCCAGTGGCGCTGCTCTGCCTCTTTGCTTCGCTTCTACTACTACTGCCTCCTTATGTGGGGAGGACGGGAAAAAAGGCTCGGGAACCAAGGCGGCTCGGGAGGACGAAAAAAATATGCATCATAATGTTTTTGTAGCCGTGTAGGTCATCGAGGTTCAGCAGGGCGTTGATGTGTGAAAAAGTGTTGTGATCGTGGGAGGTACGCACGACATATCTTGATATTGATTGACATTACTCTGCTTGCTTGAGAAGATGACCCCTGAGGAAACTGAGGCTGCGAAGAAAACAGTTGTTGAGGCTATCTCTCTGCTAGTAACTCAATGTGATATGAGAAGTATTTTACAGGATCTCTTCACAACAGGTATGATAGGTCCGAGGACTAGTGTAGGGTCATCTGACTTAGAACTGGAGCTGATGACGAATGATGTAAAATTAGAAGGAAATAAGAATTACCTGAGTTGGTCTAGAAGAGGTCAGTTAATTCTGATGACGAAAGGGGTGGAGCACTACCTGCAAGAGACTTGTGTTGAGCCTGCAGACAAAGCGAGCATTGATTGGAGGATGTGGAACACTACCAACTCTGTGGCGGTCGCTTGGTTGCTAACTTCCATGTCTCCATCCATCGCTCGGATGGTGGAGATGATGCAGAGTGCACCGGCAATGTGGAAGACGTTAAGCAATATGTACTCCAGAGCAGGAAATGTGATGATGATGGTGGAAGTTCAGGGCAAGGTGGATGCCCTTAAACAAGAGGAGAAGACCGTCCAGGAGTATACTAGTGAACTGCAACAACTGTGGGCAGATTTAGATCATTATAATCCACTCAGTTGACATGTGCTGGTGATATTGAGGCTGGTAGAGTGTGGCTGCAACGCAGACGAGCTACACACTTTCTAAAGGCACTGAATCCAAAGTTTGAGAGTAGAAAGGATGTCATGTTTCACTTGGCAAACTTACCTACTGTGGAAGAGGCTATTTCGGCGATGGTGTAGGAGGAAGTTCAACTACAAGTAATGGGGGACAACAACCCGATTAGATCCGCATACGCCATACCTGATGATAGAGAGTGCTACAACTGTGGGATGAGAGCACATCTGATATGTGATTATCCTTCTCCGCAGTATGGAGGTCGTGGAGGCCGAGGTGGGGATCGTGGTGGTCGTGGAGGTCGAGGAAGGGGCCAAGTTGGCCCTAGGGCTAATGTGGCCCTGACAAAGGAAAATACGTGTGTTACTCTGACAGGCAAGCAAGCAATGCAGTGGAAAAAGTTACAGCAGAAGGCATTGGAGACTTCTTATGATTCCACCTCCTTTGGTAACTTTGCAAACTACGCCTACATAGGCTTAGGTACTCAGGCATATGCACTTGCATCCACATATAAGCACTCTCATATTGACTGGATCATAGATTCAGGGGCATCCAAGCATGTCACGGGTTCACTTAGTGCTTTCGCATCTTACACCTCATATACTCATTCTGAAACTATCCAAACAACTGATGGAACCTCCCAGCTTATTCAGGGTGTAGGATCTGTAGAGTGCACACTATCCATTGCTCTATCCTCTGTCTTGCATATTTCCTCCTTTCCAATCAACCTTCTTTCAGACAGTTGTATCATTGACCAATTCAAATGCACTGTCACATTTGATAATGATTCGTGTTTATTACGGAGAAGAGAACTGAAAGAGGATTGAGGCTGGAATAAGGTGTAATGGATTGCGGTACATTGACCAGGTTGATACGACATTGGTTATGGCTATACGAGGAATTGAGGGAGAAGTCTTATTACATCATCGTCGCTTAGGACATCTATCATTTGAGAGTTTAAGTCAGTTATATCCTGATTTGTTCAAAAAGGTGGACAAGAGTAAACTTGTGTGTGATGCTTGTGAGTTTGGAAAGCATACACGGTCTACATATAGTAGCATTGGTCTTCGGAGTTATGAACCTTTTCTATTAATACATTCGAATGTTTGGGGTCCGTGCTCAGTTACTTCTGTGAGTGGTTTTAAGTGGTTTGTCACATGCATTGATTACTATACTCGTATGACTTGAATTTATATGATGAAACACAAGAGTGAGGTCCTTCGATGTTTCGGGACTTCCATAGGATGGTTGCCCTCGCTTTGATGCAAAAGTTTAGATTCTTGATCGGATAATGGAACTGAATATGTCAATAAGGAGTTTGCGACATATCTCTCAAGCAGTGAATACTTCATAAGACTACTTGTCTAGGAACCCCACCTCAAAATGGAGTGGCTGAAAGGAAGAATCAGCATTTGTTAGAGGTAGCATGTTCACTCATGTTTCAGATGAATGTGCCAAAGGTATTGTGGAGCGAGCGATGTGTGGCAGTGTATCTCATCAATCGCATGCCGTCTCGAATACTCGGGATGAGGTCTCCAATCGAATTTCTTAGGGTCGTGGAGTTCAAGTTACCTCCCAAGGTGTTTGGCGGTGTGTGTTTTATACGAGATCACCAACCGCGAGCTGGCAAGTGGATCCACAGCATTGAAATGTATCTTCTGAGCTATTCATCAAGTCGGAAGGGTTATAGATCTTGGAACCCAGTTGAGCGAAAATTGTTTGTGAGTATGAATGTGACATTCCGGGAGTTTGAGCCTTACTACATGAGTGGAGGTACTCTTGATCAATTTTTGAAGTTATCTCCTACCACTGAGGGTGGCAGTCGAGAGGGGGAGAACAAGGAGAGTCAACGAGAAAAAAAAGTCATTGTGGGGATAATTCCGTGCCCATATCCGTGCCCAAACCTAACAGAATATGCGAGAGATCCAAAAGAATTAAAGGTTCATCAACGAAGACGCTTTGGAAAATAGAGGGAGAAGCAGAGAGAGAAGCAATCAACATCTGAGCCACCAACGGCGGAGCTTTCTGGACAACCAGCCTTGCTAGTTGATCCAGTCCCAAATCCTCCTCAGGTCTCTCTCCATCAAGTTCCTTGCCTCCCCTTGGGGTAAGTGGTAATGTTGATTCTAATCACTTAGTAAATGTTGATTCTAATCACTCATATCTAGAGTTACCACTTGCACAGCGTATGGAAACTAGATCTAATGCAGGAAAGCCTCCAATCTGGTATGGCTTTGAGCATAACATTGTAAATTTCATCTCGTATTCTCACATCTCACCTGCATACAAAGCATTCATTGCATCTCTTCATATCATGCATGTTCCGAAGGATTAGCGGGCTGCTAAGCAAGATCCTAAGTGGAAGGATGCAATGAAGGAAGAACTTAGTGCACTTCAAAAGAACAAGATATGAGATCTTGTTCCACTTCCAGCAGGAAAAATGTCAATGGGATGCAAATGGGTGTTTACAATTAAGCAAACTCCTAAAAGCAAGATAGAGAGATACAAGGCACGATTGGTTGCAAAAGGTTATAGTCAAATATATGGGATAGACTATGATGAGACCTTTGCACTAGTGACGAAGATGAGCACGGTAAGAACGTTGATTTCTTGTGCAACTAACCCGGATGGCCTCTACATCAGTTAAATGTGAATAATACTTTTCTACATGATGATTTACAAGAGGAGGTATACATAGAGATTCCTCCAGGCTATGAGAACAGGCGGACTAAGAGGAAGGTGTGTAAACTCAAGAAGTCTTTATACGGTCTGAAGCAGTCTCCAAGGGTGTGGTTTGATAGATTCAGGCGTGCAGTCTATAGTATGGGTTAATCTTAGAGCAATAGAGATCATACTGTGTTTTATAAGCATAGAGGATCACATATCACCATATTGGCAGTATATGTTGATGATATTGTGATTACTAGAGATGATCTAGAAGAAATCAAGTCCTTGAAGGAAAAAGTGGGAGAAGCATTTGAGGTAAAAGATCTTGGACATATTTTCTTAGAATTGAGATTGCCCGTTCTTCAAATGGTATAGTTCTTTTCAAGAGAAAATATGTCCTTGATCTGCTAGCAGAAATAGGTATGTTTGGGTGTTGCCCTATTGCTTCACCTATTGATAGAAATCACAAGCTATGTGCTGAGTCGGGAAATCCAGTCGACAAGGAAGCTTATCAAAGGCTTGTTGGGTGTCTTATCTATTTGTGTCATACAAGACCTGATATTTCATATGCAGTGAGTGTGATAGTCGATATATACATGATCATAGAACAGGAAACATGGATGTTGTTTATCGAATACTACAGTATTTGAAGAATAGCCCTGGGAAGGGTCTTTGGTTATGAAAAAAATCAACATCTGAATGTGGAAGGGTATTATGATGCTGATTGGGCGAGCAGTGTGGATTACAGGAGATCTACCTCTGGATATTGCATCTTTGTGGGGAGGTAACCTTGTGTCATGGAGAAGCACGGAGCAAGAGGTTGTAGCTCGGTCTACTGCAGAGGCAGAATACAGAGCAATGGCGTTGAGTGTGAGTGAAATGATATGGATGAATGGTTTATTGTCCGAGCTTCGAATATGGAGGAATAATTTCTTGGTGTTGTATTTTGACAATAAATCTGCAATCAACATTGCTAATAACCTAATTCAGCATGATCGTACCAAGCACGTTGATATTGATATATTATTCATTAAGGAAAAGCTCGATGGCAGAATATTGAAATTGAAGTATATCAAGTCTGATGAACAGTTAGCTGATTATTTTACTAAAGAATTACGTCCTAGTGAGGGTTATACAATACGTAACAAGATAGACATAATTGATATATTCGGTCCATTTTGAAAGGAAATATCGGATAGTTTGTATTAGATCTAAATAACTCATTGTATGAGAGTTGAATTCAGTTTGAGACTATAAATAAATAATGATATTTCCAAAACTTTAACATAAACTATAAATTAAATAATATTAAATTAAATTATGTCAATATCCACCTCTAAGTACATCACACCGGCTTGGCAACGAGTAAACGACAGGCAGGCAGGAGGGGTCACAATTCACAACTAGCCAATTCGAAACGGGTGCAAAGTTCCGCGAAACTGACTTCGGCTGGGGCTGGAGCTGGGGCAGAGCAAGATTCACCCGTACGAAAGCAAATCCAAACGAGTTGACACCACCTACAAGGCCAGAACAGACTTGACAACCAAGGTCTGCACGAATAGCCGCAGGCAGAAAAGAACCAGAACACAATTACAAGTTACTTGCCCCGGAATCTAATGGCCCAACTTTGTTAATACCGAAAGCAAACAGTTAAAATAAGATTCGCAGCAGACCAGGAAGAACACAGCAACATCCAGCGCAACTCAGCAAGCAACACCAATCGTAATCACCAAAATTAACAAGCAGAACATCAGTACATAAGATTTGTAGCGAATGGCCCAACTTTGTTAATACCGAAAGCACAAACTCGGCGAACACCCAGATTTGCACATCAGAAGTTCAGAACACGGAACACTAAACAAACTAGCACTACAACTCCATGCCGACACTTGACAAAGGCTCTAGAACGATACAACCCATCAACCAACTACTGCTGCTACTACTACTACTACCCCTATGGAACTAAGCACAGAACCCAAATCAATTGGAGATTCTCTCTTCGCCTCCTCTCCAACTTCTTGACCGCGAACGAAGACTTTGGCTACGGACAGTCGGTCCTCAGCCGCCGAAGCCGTAGAGGGTGCGGCCCTGGCGCTGAGCGCGTAGACAACGTCCATGGCAGTGACGGTCTTGCGGCGGGCGTGCTCCGTGTAGGTGACGGCGTCGCGGATGACGTTCTCAAGAAGATCTTGAGCACGCCGCGGGTTTCCTCGTAGATCAGCCCCGAGATGCGCTTCACGCCGCCCCTCCGGGCCAGCCTCCGGATCGCCGGCTTCGTGATACCCTGGATATTGTCGCGCAGAACCTTGCGGTGGCGCTTCGCGCCGCCCTTGCCCAACCCTTGCCGCCCTTGCCGCGCCCCGACATGGCTGTTGCTGCGCTCGTCGAATTCGGAGAGGACAGGAACCTGGAATCCAATCAAAGCCACAGCATATCAGAATCTAAAAAAAAATTGAACTGAAATGCTAAACAGGGAGCAAATTGGAGCGCAGCGCCTACCTTTGGGAGGGGGGAATTTGGGACTTGGTACAGACGAGTGTTAGGAGGTGAAGGGGGAGAAGGGTTATTTAAAGGCTACGTGGGAAGTGTGGAGGCAGTTTGCGCCGTTCGATGGGGTGAAAATCGACGGGTGGGGTTGGGAGTTTGAGAGATGCCGCGGATCGGTGACGTGGGCTGAGGCGCGGATAGGTGAGTTGGCGGGCGTGGTCCGAAATTTCGTATTTCGGGCGCCCAAATTGAATAGTTTTGCGAAACAAAAATAGCGGGATTGTGCAGCGATTGCTCTCTGAGACTCTGACCGGTGGGAACGTGAATTTTAACGCATCGTGTGTATAGCTGGGAATACGCCTGTACTGTGTACCATTTGAGTTTAATTGTATTATGTGAGGTAAGCCGATTATGGCCGTCAAATTGATCTGTGTAGATATGATTTGGTCAAACTGGTGTCAAACTTTTTTTAAAATAATGCAAATATTCAAGCAATGATAACAAATAAGAATACCGAGTACTGGGGAGTATTGAATAAATATCAA
Source organism: Hsuehochloa calcarea (assembly GCA_036346395.1). NCBI lineage: Eukaryota > Viridiplantae > Streptophyta > Magnoliopsida > Poales > Poaceae > Hsuehochloa > Hsuehochloa calcarea. The sequence continues at coordinate 52,420,756 of CM070593.1, read as the reverse complement.
CATTTTTTTCAAGGGAATTCTAATGTTGCGTTATTTTGAACCGTCAATTTGAATGTGCCTTTACAATTATTTGTGTTTTTCACTCACATTATTCGTGGTATCAATTTGGACACCGAAAATGTAACGCACCGGATTTTGGTACGTAGATTTAATGATCTTGGTGCCGATTAAAGCGATGTTGTCACTATTAGTGTTGAGCGTAGATTAAATGATTATTAATTGAATTTTTTTACGAAATTAAAACATACACGTATAAGCTGCACCTACACTTCACGACATTCATACAATAGTATACATACACACATCACATATATAAAGTACAAAACTAAAAAATACAATAGGGAAAACCCTCCTTTCACCCAAATGCCTATTAGAGCATCTCGGTGTGGGTTTTCAGTTGGTACTAAGGCCTTCTCTCTCCTCTTGTACAAGTACCACATACTAAAGCAAAAGTTGGTACCGCTCTTAAGCCTGGTACCGATACCAAGCCAAAAAAAAAATGTGACTGTTGTCTTACTCGCACCAGGAGGGGGAGGCCTTGCTGAGGCCGTCGCCTCGCCCGTCATCACCATGCTCGCCATCATCTCCAAATCTAGCGATATCTGCTCCATGGTCGCCGCATCAACCACACGCCGCGAGTCGAGCTTGAAGAAGCCATGTCCGTCGCCGCTTCCAGATTCAACAACCTCTGTCTCCATGCCCGCCACCGCCAACAAATACGTGGGAGTAATGCGGAGGCAAGGGCAGAACAAGCAGAGCGAGGGGGCGGGCGGGAGAAGGTGGGGGAGATCGCCACTGAGTGGGGAGGCAAGCGCGGAGTAGTTGAGAGGATTTCATTTTTTAATATGTGATGGGATTCGTCTTGGAGGGAGAGGAATGTACTAAAGAGGGAAAAGATAAAATTAATATCAGTGTGATATGATAATTCTTAGCATAGGTAGAGGCACTTCCACACTTTGTATGCCCTTAGAGAAACCAATGCCCCACTTTTGCCGCAGCAGCCAAGTCCCACCCCGCAGAGCAATCAAAAGAGAGAAGAGGAACAACAATTAGCATGAGCCATAATCACAGGAGGAGCAGCAGCAGCAGCATGTTGCACGAAGGGCAGGGGACCATCAAGTAAGCTCTTAGAGCATCTCAATGTGGGTTTTGCCCGGTACCAAGAAGTGCGAGAAGCTTTTGGTGTATCACCCTTAACATTGTGGCATATTATTAGTTACTAATTATAGTAACACTCTTTAGGCTCCTCGACCATGCATAGAATTGTTAGATGCATACCTCATCGTAGAGCTTATTATGCTGGTATCACCTTGTCATATAGCATATATTATTTGACACTTACACAAATACTTTCCCTTAGCGCGCATCTTGGTATATGTATAATACCAGTTAATGCCTTGATGCATCGTACATACATGAGCTGTATATTTCTGCCCTGTGCTAATATTACTGGATATTCATAAAGACTTTGAGGTTTTCCACGACGCATCTCGCCAGGGATTTGGATGTGTACTGATACAGCAAGGAAAAGTCGTGGTTTATGCATCACGTCAGTTGAGGCCGCATGAAGGAAATTATCCGACTCGTGATCTGAAGTTAGCAGCAATTGTGCATGCTTTGAAAATCTGGCGGCATTACCTCATTGGTAACCACTGTGATATCTCCACGGATCATAAGAGTCTGAAATACATCTTCACCCAGTTAGAACTTAATTTCCGACAAAGAAGATGGTTGGAATTGATAAAGGATTACGACCTCGGAATCCATTATCACCAGGGCAAAGCAAATGTTGTAGCAGATGCCCTGAGTAGAAAGACATATTGCAACACTATATTAGTTCAAGAGAATCAGCCGAAATTGTATGAAGAAATGAAGCACACGAACTGTAATTTTTGACCGTGGTTGTATCAACGCATTGGAAGTAGGGCTGGAAAAAAGCTCGAGGCTCGCAAGCCTGGCTCGGCTCGGCACGGGCTCATGAATTTTCGAGCCGAGCCGCCTGTCCAGCTCGCCAAACAAACGAGCCAAGCTCGGCTCGGCTCGCGAGCCTAGTTTGGCTCAGCCCAGGCGAGTGCGGAGGATGGAGGCGGTCGTCGAGCTTGTTGTTCTTGTGATTTCATTTGTTAGGAATAGGATGTGCTTGTTTAGGATGAACTTATGCAATGAGTCTTGGAACTATTGGATGAACTGAAGCAATGATAGAAAATTTTGTAATGCATTTTGGATGTACCGTTGTTTTGGAGCTTGGCTTGAGCCTGATCACGAGCCGAGCCGAGCCACCCTTCTGGCTCGTTTCCAAAATGAGTCGAGCCGAGCCGGGCTTACTGTTCATCCGAGCCGAGTCGAGCCAGGCTCGTTTCAACCCTATTTGGAAGTTCAACCAACCATCCAAATTCATATCAGAGAAAAACAACTAGAAGATGAAGATATCAAGGAAATCAAGAAAAACATGAGAAGAGGCAAAACTCTAGGATTTTCTGAGGACGAGCAAGGTACAGTTTGGTTTGGAAACCGCATCTATGTACCTAATCATATCAGGAAACAAGACAACTGATTCTAAAAGAAGCACATGAATCGCCTTACTCCATCCATCCCGGAGGTACCAAGATGTACTAGGATCTGAAGGAAAAATATTGGTGGGTCAGCATGAAGCGAGAAATCGCAGAGTTTGTTGCATGCTGTGATGTATGCCAGTGCGTTAAGGCAGAATATCAGAGACCCGTTGGTTTATTACAACTATTACCAATTCCTAAGTGGAAATGAGAGGAAATTGGTATGGATTTCATCACTGGACTTCCTAGGACCCAATCGGGATGTGATTCCATTTGAGTGATAATTGATCGGCTGACTAAAGTGGCTCACTTTATTACGGTCAAAACCACCTACAGAAGCAAGAAGTTGCCAGAACTATACATGGTTAGGATCGTCTGTTTGCATGGAGTACCCAAGAAAATAGTGTTAGACAGAGGTTCGCAATTCACATCAAGATTTTGGCAGAGCCTACATAAAGCTTCGGAACCGGACTCAAATTGATACATCTTATCATCCCCAAGCGGATGGCGGACGAGCGTGTCAATCAGATTTTAGAAGACATGCTTCGAGTCTGTGCCATAGATTATGGAAGAAGCTGGGATAAGAATCTACCTTATGCAGAATTCTTATACAACAACAGCTATCAAGTCAGTTTACAGGTGTCACCATTTGAAGCATTATACGACAGGAAGTGTAGAACTCCTTTCGTTTGGGATCAAGTGAGAGAACGTCGGTTCTTTAGACCAGAGTTGATAAAAGAAGCCGAAGATAGAGTAAAAGCAATAAAGGAACGCCTAAAAGTAGCTCAGTCCCAACAAAAGAGTTATGCTGACAATCGACAGAGAAAACTATCCTTTAAGGCGGGAGATTTTGTCTATCTCAGAGTAACTCCACTCCGAGGAGTCAAGAGATTTCGGACTAAAGGAAAACTCGTACCAAGATTTGTTGGACCTTATAAGATTTTGGCAAGAAGAGGTGAAGTTGCTTACCAATTGGAACTACCTACATCTCTATAAGCAATCCACGATGTCTTTCATGTATCACAGCTGAAGAAATATCTTAGAATGACAACAGAAGAAACATCACTTGAGAGCATTGATCTTCAGGAAGATCTCACATATGTGGAACAACCCATCAAGATCCTTGGTGTTGCAGAGCGTATCACCAGAAGCAAAGTTATCCGTTCATGCAAGGTCTAGTGGAGTAATCATTCCGAAGAAAAAGCCACCTGTGAGCGAGGAGAAGATTTGAAAGCCGAGTACCCTCACCTTTTTGTTGATCAAGTCTGAATCTCGGGGTTGAGATTCCGTTTAAGGGGGGTAGATTTATAATAGCCCAAAATTTCAAATTTCAGTTGAAAATAAAGTTTACTTGTTTTGTGGAATTTTCTGGAATTTTAAAAGTTTTTCCCTAATTATTTTAAAGCCCAAAATAATTTGTTTGCAAAATCTATTGTCAAGAATATGTTGGAAATATTTTATTTTAATCCAAAATATCTTAGAGAATTTCTATGAATTTTCTCATATTTTTGGAATTTATTTGCTATTTTCTAAACCTTTTTGAATTACTAGAATTATTTTAACTGATAAATGAATTTAAAAATCGCATACGAGTGTTGGTCGAATCTCCGTGGCCCATCAACATTCTCGACCACTCAGACCGCTCAAACCACTTGACCTTTCGTCGACAATGGCCCATCGGCGTCGTCTCCTCTCTTTCTTCTTCCTCGCGTGGCGGCGCGCCGTCGCCATTCTTGCGAATGTAGCTTCATCAATTTTCCGTTTCTCTCCCGAATTCTTCTCGCATTATTGCGCATTCAAACCGCCGGTTTCCGCCACAATCATTCCTGGACTTTTCATCTCTTAGACGTGCGCATTTACACCGAGCGTTCCCCGTCGCCGCCGTGACCTCCGCGCATGATCTCCGCCTCCCAACCTCCCCTCGGCCTATAAAAGTTAGCCTCGGGTGCGCATACATCTCCCCCACCTAGCGCCCCAGCTCCCCTCGCTCCAATTTCTCTCTAGCACTCGCAATTAGAGTTTCTCCGGTGATCCCCAAAGCTCGAATCTTCATTGATTCCATCGCCAACGACCTCGCTCCGACCGCCCCGACCACATCATCAGCATCGCAGCTTCACTGCGATCCTTCTGCGCACCTTCGCTTCGCTAAGACAACACCGGAACGCCTTCGCTGTCGATAACTAAATCGCTCCGCCGCCCCCTCCTCACCGTTGGTCGCTTCCATCCTCCTCCGAATTAGACTCCCCGTCACTCCCTCTCTCCGGCGCGCATCTCGCCGCCGTTCACCGGTACCGTTGGGATCGGCGCCGCCCCGACCGGTGCCACGTGGCGCCACGCGAAGATCGTCGGCACAACCTCGGCGCTGTCTTGGCGTGGGCGCTAAGCGTGGCGACTTGCGCCAACGCCGCACTCCTTTGTGCTATTTCATGCGGTAGCGTCAACCAGCGCAATAATTTAATTTTCTTTTGAAAAATAATTCATAAAAGTTAATAAAATCTGATTTTAGTATTTTCTTTAGTTTTAAACTTCCGAGAGCTCGTATTTCTTCATACGAACTCCGATTTGGGTGAATCTAATTTCTAAATTTGTATAAAATCAAGATTTGGCTAACTAAACTAAAATTATTTTATTTGGAGTTAATTTTAATCTTAATTTGAATTTATCTATTTATTTTTTGAATTTTTTGAATTTTACTTATTTTTGCGTATAGATTTCGACGACTCCGGAGAGCTTGACCCTGTTGAAGAGTTAGAATACCAAGATTTTGAGCAAGTTAAGTTATACCATTGAACATTTTGATCCCATTATTTTAAATTTATTTAATTCTATTTTTAAATTACTATTGCATGTATAATTTTATCCAGTTAATTTAAGTCTCTATTTTAAATTTATAGTTAATCCAATTCCTTTTTATAGCCAAACTTGAATGTTGAATCAGCATTCCCTTGTCACCTTACTCGAATAAAAATATAAAAATAATGCGTAGACATTGGCTAGATAAAAAACATTTGATTTTGGAGAATTTAGTCAAATAGCAAGTTTTGATTAAAAGACTGTGACATTGTTTTATCATGGTGGATTTTTGCAACTGTCTTTGATAAATAAAAATGAAAAATGGGTTTGGACTTGGGCGGAATGGACAGTTGGTGGGTGCAGGTTGATGCATGGGCTCAATCCGGGTAGGGTTGAGGCCCAGGGGTTATTTTGGAAGTCACCCAAGCCAATTAAGGACCGATATTCGAGCCGCATCTTGCTAAGCCACATCGTACTTCTACATGTCTCGAATGGGAGGAACCTGGCCAACTAATTTGCAACGTTTCACCGTGGTTGTGCCATGTTGATGTGTGGGTGCAGTATGACCTACTTTTATATATTCCCACATGGCGCAAGAGGGGGCTTAAATCCGGCGGGTGGTTAGCCCAATGGAAGCGAAACCTTAGCGAGACGGGTCTACGGTGGAATAACGTATTTTGTAAAGGCCTTGACATGTGCTCTAGACTGCTTAGCTAAGGTAGCGAGCAGTGGTATCGACGGATGTCAAACAAACCAGAGAATTCATGTCTTGTGGGTAAAGTTGTACCACATCTGCAAAGTGTAAATCTATTCGAATAGCCTTGTCCCTGGTCATGGACATGCTGAGCAAAACCATTCTAAGTTAGACTTTTATTTTTGTTTTATAAAATGATTTTAGAAAAATAATTTTTGATGGTAAATTCTTGTGTTAAAATTGGGGGGTTAGCCATGTGATAGGAGGATATCCATCACTATATTTCATATGGAGGTTATCCACTATAAATTTGTCAATTGAACATCCGATTTTAGTCATGAATTAAATATGTGCCTTGAAACTTAGTATGATTATTTAAAACTGAAAATGCTATTTATACAAATAAACCCTATCAACCTCACTTGTTTACTTATGCATACATCATATTTCTTTATTGGGTGTAATTTGCGAGCACGGTAGTTGTGCTCACTCTTGCTGAATAATATTTATTTAGGAGAAGACTTCTATCCAGACGGTGAGGATTTAGACGTTTAGGACTACGCCTCCAGACGATTGACTGTGGCACATCGTATGGTCTACTACTTATTTATTTTCCGTTGTGTTATTTTAATTGGCATCAGGCCTCATTTTGTAATAAACTCTGATTCTTATTAAATAAATGTGCGATATGATTGCGATGATATTTTTGTTGGACTATGTACACTAGAATTCCTGGACTAGTGTGGGAAACATAGAGAATTCGAGATCCTTTGTTCCCGGGTTCGACAAAAGACACGAACTAACAATTATTCCAAACCTCTCACAAGCAAGCATCATCTTGGTACATCTTGCTTGATCGATGAAGCTAAATGTTTTTAGCATATGTAAGTAAGGCCTTGTGACACAGATGTCAAAGTAATGAGAAGAAAGACAAGAGGAAGCATACAAACCTCAGCCTTTTATCATGGTAGGAAGGTTTGCTCTTCTGTAAGAACAATGCAGGCCTATCTTTGAACCACCTAGGGAGAAGAAAGAGATACATGATTACTTCACTAACAAAACACAGCCAGGAAAATTCAGAATCCTCACATTAGATCAAATTAAGTTTGGAAGCAGAGTAGTCAGGTTGCCGAATTAGGAGAATGGTGATGGCGAGGACAACGATGATGTAGAGATTGGTTGTCTACTCAAGGCCGTCGGGGGTTGGGGTGCAGGCGGCGGTGACCTCGGCGGCAGCGGCACGGCATAGGGAGATGAGAGCGCCTTGGCCAGGGGTAGCGGCGCGTCGCCTAGGTGAACCCATGGAGGGAGCGGGATAGGGCGAGGCCGATTTGGACAAGACAACGGCGCGATGCAGGAGGACAATTAGGAATGCGACGACATACTAGCAGGCGGCGCTACCACACCCTAGCTCGGCGACATCCTCTTGACGGCCAAGCGGGCGGATCGTCGGCTCAGTGGAACAGCGTAGGGCGATTCCACGGGGTAGGAGGTGGAAGCGGTATGGAGGGGAGGATCGTGAGGAAGGAGACCGGGGAGGAGGCGAGGGCAAGGCGAGAGAGGAAAGTGGGAGGGGAGAGAAGGTTGTAGGACCGTCTGAGGCGACTAAGGGGGTGAATAGGCGCTTTCTAAACTTTCTCCTAAATCAAATACAACACGAACTTTACTCCTTTAGCTATGAAAGCTAAGAAGATCAATAAGCGCCTGATGGAAGCCTTGTGTTGGATTTGATAAACCCCTCAACCACACGACACAAATGGAGAAAAGAACTCACTTATTACAGGCCGAGTGCTGGCGGTCGGCCAAGCTACCACGAGTGATCGGACCGACGGTCAACAATGATCGGCCGGCAACTAATCGGCGGTCGGACCGGTGGGCAACGATTCGACCCGCGATCTGATGATCGAATACGCACGGCGGTCGGACCGCCGTTGCAATCTGATCGACCGGTTCGATCGAAGCGAAAAACTCAACCCAAATCCAAAGCGAAATTTGATCCAACTTTTGATTCAACCAATGAAACTTGACCAAATTTGAGCACACCTCCCTAATGATATTAGAGACCTATTTCTAGCGACGATCCTTGGATCCACTTCGCAGAATCGATCTCTCAAGGATTTAACAAAGAAGTGCACAAACCCTAGAAATATGAAAATCTTGATTCAAGACTTGCTCGTGGGGGTTGATGATCTAGAAGACTCTAGGAGTATCCCCACATCCAAGCAAGATAAAATAGTCCAACGGACCAAGCATAAACCTTTGAATCAAGGAAGCACCAAAATCATCAAAAAAGGGAGAAGAACACAAAGGGAGCAAATGATCTTTCAATTAAGCATCACAAGATTGTTTGATCACACTAGATGCTTACAAAGCCTCTCCAACAAAGAGGGCAAGATCTCACACAAGGAGCACACTCCAAACCCTAGTTCTCCTCTCCTCCAAACCCTAGAAAATGAGGAAGAATGCCAAATGAGTGCTTCAAGAGGTTTTACATCTCCCCTTCTATTTATAGGAGAGGACTAGGGTTTCACTTTTGGGACCCACTCACATGGGACCCACACACAACATCTGTTGAAGCAATCGCACCTTCACCACGTGTAGGTTGATCGGCGGTTCTCATCACGTCGCCAAGCCTCTCTTATGCGAATCCCATCGGAACCTCCCGAGACTTCACCGATATCCGCACCACTTTGATCCAACCAAACCGCACGAACCACCGTTCGATCCATCTTGCCCATTCGCACCATGCTTGTGTCACACGACCTCACCCGGTATCCATGACCGTTACGGACCTCGGCTCTCCAAGCGTAGTCGATCCACTCACCGATTAACGTCGTTGACACATAAGCCACACGCGCGACAATAGACAAACAAACCGTTTAGGAACAAGTTCTTCACAACTTGACCCACGTCGACTCCATGATGCAATATACATCAATAAAGCATTGATAACCAAACATTAATCACAATCAAAACACACCAATGCAAACTTGGCTCACCTCCAAGTCATCGCCGGTCCGACCAGTCCCACAAGGCCGGTCAGACCCAGATGTCGAGCCGGTCGGACCGCTCCCACAACGGCGGTCGGGCCGGTCCAAACAAGCCAAATTTCCGGCTTGAAATTCAAACCTTACGGAATTTTCAACTCAATAGAACTTAGTGGGAGCTCCAAAAGATGGGACCACATCCAGGAGACTCCCGCACTTGCCTACACCACCTATTTTGGCTCGGCTCAAAACCAATTTTCAAAATAGCGGTCGGACTGGCCACCATGGTCGGTCGGACTCCTCCACGGGCGGTCTGACCGCCCGACACAACCGGTCAGACCGCCTGTAGTCTGACAGCTTTGGAGCAAACCCGAAAACGTGAGATTTTGCAAACCAACAACGCCATTGCCAATTGACTCATCATCCGAGATCGTGCACATATCCTCACGATATCCACAATCTCCCCTTGATGAACACATTGGCAATTATCAAAAAATATGGTTTTTCAAATGAAAAGTAAAAACTTAGCGTTTTAGCATAAAGGCACAACTTGGTCCATAAGCAAGAAAAAGCCTAGGAACCGACCAAGCTGGCTTCAGAATAGTATAAACAAGTGAGATAAAGCAATGAACGCACAAACGAATTCAATTTCCAGAAAGTAGCCAAAAATCTCACTTAGGTCCAAATGAAAGACAATTGTTCTATTTGACCTTTGATCATTGTGAGTCTTCTTCAATTGCAAATGAAATCAGGAAAAAGCAATAGAACCAAAAGACTTAACTCACTATGATCACAAATTTTCAAAAGGTTCAATTTTTTATTTTATGAAGTTCTTTTATATTAAACCTTAAGTACGAAACCAAAAGCTCCAAAAGCATTTTCTTCACAATCTTTCTCCCCTTTGACAATGAATTCATCAAGATGCATGGGAAAAGAAAGAGCATCTGAGGAATGACTTTATTTTTGAACTTTAGTAAAAGGAGCCATAACCATTATACATGTAGACAGAACAAGTATTATACCAAGCCATAAAAAGAGTAGACGTTATATTCAATCATGGCAAATCATGTACTGCAAAGCTAAAACCAAGATAGCAGGTTGGTGAGATTAACAAATTAAAACCATGAAAGGTTGCTCAATATCATAGTTTCACAACTAGCAACTACAAATGAGTCAAGCCATGTCTATAAGTAAAAGAGACTCAAGACAAGAACTGAGGCATTTTGAGCATTAAGATAACATTTTGAAGCAAAACACACGCACTTAGCCTTTTGAGCATTTTCTTAAAAGGATTTTTTCTTGTGCTAGATCTCAAGCCTTCTTGCGACCATCTCAAGCGATAAGCTTAAAAGAATGATCTAGGTCATCCAAAACTCCCCGAGTTCATGCCTAGTGCAATGGCAAGCCGTCTCATGAGAAAGGATTGGTGAGATCGGTTTTTATACAGAACCTCTCATTTTCATTTGCTTGACTTAATAAGATAAAAGCTCATTTTCATCTCGAATAAGTTCAAGACTCAATTCAACCTATTTGACATGGCAAGAATCATAAGAGGATCACTAGAGCAAAACTAGTCACAAGATCCAACAAGACATGATTTGATTCAATTTCTCACGGATACAAAGCTAGCAAGACAAAAGCTAAAATTTGAACAAGAAGAGCCATAAAAGAAGTCTAGCAGACTAACACTTGATATGACAAGGTATAGAATATGAAATCAAGTCATACAAGGATAAAGATCAAAGCTCCAAAACTTTTATCAAACAATGCAAGACAAATGAATTGAAACATGCATTATGATACAATGAATGCAAATGAACAACTTCCCCTCAAAACAGCCCAAAAGGACTAATAACCCTAACTCTCCCATAAGCGGCAAAGCGAGAGGAATCAAGAGCTTTAGTGAAAATATCATAAGTGTTGCTCAGACTCTACAAAGTGAAGCACAACATCACCTTTCTCAACATGGTCTCTTAGAAAATGAAATCGAATATCAATATGTTTAGTCCTGGAATGTTGCACTGGATTTTTGGCAATATTAATTGCAGAAGTGTTGTCACAGAAAAGAGGAACACTTCCCAAAGATAACCCATAGTCCCGCAGCGTGGATAAAATCCAGAGAACACGAGGCGACCAGGCGGCAGCTACATACTCGGCCTCGGTATCAGGCAATGTAAGACTGTTTTCTAGAAGACCAAGAAACAAGAGATGTGCCCAAGAAATGACAAGTGCCAGAAGTACTCTTCCTATCCACTCTACACCCCGCAAAGTCAGCATCAGAAAATGCTCGAATTGAGAGAGCAGAAGAAGAAGAATACCAGAGTCCAAAGTCAAGCGTATCTTGAAGGTACACGAATATCGACGTCTTGCTTGACGATGAGAAGCACGAGGAAGCTCAGCGGCGCCGCACGACATCTGGCGAATGTATGTCCGGCCTCGTATTTGTAAGATAGAGGAGGAGCCAATCATCTGCGGTACTCCTACGGTCCACGGACTCTCCATCCTCATCGAGGTCCGGCACGGTGGTTGTAGAAATGGGAGTAGACATTGGCCTACTGCTTCCCATATTGAAGCGTCGAAGAAGGTCCTTTGTATACTTACTCTGGTGAACGAATGTGTCTTCTTTCAGTTGCTTGATTTGTAGGCCAAGGAAGAATGTCGACTCTCCCATCATGCTCATCTCAAACTCACTTGCTCATCGAATCAAAATCTGGACACTAAAGCATGAGAAGAACCACCGAAAATAATATCATCCACATAAATCTGAACCAACAAGAAATCACTGCCATGCCTGAGAGTGAACAAGGTTTTATCAACCATTCCCATTTTAAAATCATTTTCAAGCAAGAAACTCTTAAGCTGTCATACCAAGCTCTACGAGCTTGTTTCAATCCATCTGAGGCTTTAGAGAGTTAAAAACATGGTTTGAGAATTTTGATTTTCAAAACCGGGAGGTTGCTTGACAAAGACCTCTTCTTCTATGAAGCCATTCAAGAAAGCACTTTTAACATCCATTTGAAAAGCTTGAAACCCTTGGATGTTGCAAATGCTAAAAGAATGCGAATGGCCTCCAATCTAGCTCTTGGAGCAAAGGTCTCTTCAAAGTCTAAGCCCTCACAGGAAAAACCTTGAGCTACAAGTCTAGCCTTATTGCGAACAACCAATCCATCCTCACTTTGCTTATTTTTAAAAACTCATTTTGTTCCAATAACATGAGAATCAGAAGGTCGCTCAACTAAAGTCCAGACTTTGTTTCTTTCAAAATTCTCAAGCTCTTCATGCATGGCATTGACCCAAGAGGCATCAGATAAAGCATGGGTGATATCTCGGGGTTCAAAAGAAGCGACAAAAGCGAGAATGCTCATGAGAATCGGAGAAATAAACACAGGCGAGTGACTCGCTCTTGAAGATCCCCAATCATCTGCTTTCGGTGGATGTTGTCATTTGAATCTGAAGAGGTGCTCACAGTGCGAATGGCCTCTACCTCATGAGTTGTGGAGGTAGGAGCAGAGCCACTCGGATCGTCGGTGGGGATAGGAGAAGGTGCTCGGTGACCTTTGTAGTAGTAGCAGCTCTCCACCCTCTCGAGAGGTAGCTTGAGGATGGTTTGGTTCTTCATCCTCAGAGTCATCATCGACGAAGATGCTTCCTTGAATTTCAGGAACCTGTGTACCTGAAGCATCGGGTCTAGTACCAGGACTAGCCTCATCAAAAGTGACTTCGCTAGTCTCAACAATTTTGTTAGTATCAACATTAAAAACACGATAGCCACGAGAATGAGCAGGATATCCAAGAAATATGCCATCAAAGCATCTAGACTCAAATTTATCCAGGTTGCCATGTTTAAGAATGAAGCACTTGCAACCAAAAATCTTGAAATGAGAGACTTTGGGAGAATGACCAAATCTAAGTTCATAAGAGGTCTTCCCAACCACAGATCTCAAGAAAACCCTATTGGAGATATAACAAGCGATGAGAGATCGCCTCATTAAAATCTCCTAGGAGTAGAATGCTCATCTAGCATGGTCTGAGCCATCTCTACAAGGGTTCTGTTCTTCCTTTCTACCACACCATTCTGCTGGGGAACTCTAGGAGAAGAAAACTGATGCTCAATTTCCCTATCAGTGCAGAAGGTAGAAAAAGAAGAATTCTTGAATTCTGTCCCATTGTCACTCCTAATGGCTCTCAAAGCTCCAGGTATATCAACAGCAATTCTAAGGACCAAATCTATAAAGAATCCAAATACTTCGTCCTTAGAAGCAAGAAAATAAACCCATGAATACCTGGAGTAATCATCCACAACCACCAGCACATACCATTTCCCACCAACTGACTGAACTCTAGAAGGACCAACTGTGTCTAAGTGAAGAAGCTGTCCTGGTCCATCAGTCATTACCAAAGTAGACACCATCTTACCATGTCTACAGGGTGAGCACACAAGGTCTCTAACAGCCTTCAGCCTAGGCAAACCTCTAATCAAGTCCTTGCAACTGACTCTAGACAAATGATCAAAGCCTATATGCCCAAGTCTACGATGCCACAAAATAAGATCATGAGAATCAGAGGCTACAAGACACCTAGGACTGGAAGCTGAAGAAATACTAAAATTTGCACAGAAGATCTTCTCAAACCTGGAGATCTCAAAAACAAGCTCACCCGAGGAATCTAGAACTCTACACTCACCACGCTTAAACCTCACTTCTAGACCCTCATCAAGCAGCTGAGAAACAGATAGAAGATTATACCTCAGCTTACTTACCAAAGCGGCGTCTTTAAGCATGAACTTATCGTTGACACGCACGGTGCCCTTTGCGATCCACGGTCCGGTAGAAGCATCCCCAAAGGTAATCAATTCGTTCTGGGATGCCCGTGTGAGGAGGAGAACCATCTAGAATCTCCGGTCATATGTCGAGAACACCGAGTCAACAAGCCATATGTCCTCCTTCCTCGCACGACGGACCTAAAAAGTACAATCAGAAAACATCCGTACCTCGATCTTGGGGTTAGTGATAAATGATCTAGGAATCCGATCTTGAGAAGCACGATGTCAGGGAGCAGCGATAGAAATAGCGAAACATGATCGGAATAAAATCATAAGGATGCACATGAGAACCACCTAGACCTCTCGAAACGATCTACCAAAAGATCGATACTCCCCTGTCTAGATGCTACCGGTGTCTCTCCTCACGATGTCCTAATCCAACATCTTGCCTAGACCCACCAAAAGAGTCTACAAAGTTCTCTACAAATCTAGGCCTATATGTGTTGCGATAAACAGACTGCCTAGCTCTAGAGACTATAGCTGGAGAAGGGACTCCTCTAATGGATTTCAGGACGCTCATCCTCTCTTTTCTCTCAAGTTTTGCTCTCCGGAAGCAGAACTCAACAGTATGGCCTTCTTTCTTGCAGAAGGTGCAATGGTACTGAACCTTTTGAGAAGTCTGTACAGAATGAGTGAAAGCACCTTTCTTGCCAAAAAGAGTTTGAGCAAAACCAGTGGTTTGAAAACAACCTGGATGGCTTAGGAGGTTCTAGCTCAAGCAGATCATTCTTCACAACTCTAGCAATCCTAGGTGGGTTTTTCTTGGAATGCTCTAGGGGATTGAAACCTAGACCACTATTTTTCATGCTCACTTTGGATTGATCAAGAACCATGTTGAGTTTCTTTTTCCCACTTGAAAACTTCTCAAGAGCCACCTTGAGGTAATCATTCTCTTTCATTAAACCCTCACATCTAGTGCACTTGCTAGACTTGATTACCTCATTGCTCTTACTCTTAAGAAGGGTCACTTCCACTTTGAAGGCCTCACAAGACACACAATAGGATTCTGAATCCTATTCAAGCTACTCCTTAAACTTGACTCTAAATGCCTCTTGAATCGATTAATCATGGTTTCAACTTCAGCATTCAAAACACAAGAGTTAGAATCAATAACTTTCTTAGAAGCAGTAAAAGACATGGATCTTTCAATTTTAGCATTTTCTTCAAGAGTCTTGTTTAAGGCTTCAATCTCAATTGTAAGCTTGGGGCAATTTTCACAAGATGCAACTCTAGAGTAAATTAGCATTTCTGTCATCTCTTGCATCTTAATCCTATTATTCTTACAATGAGAGCATGTGTGACTAGCATCAAACTTTTGCAATTCTTTTAAGGAGCTATCCAGTTTTAATTCTAGCAAAGCACAATGTGAGCAAGTTAAAGGGATAGCTTCCATGGCAGTCACATCAAGTGAAATAGCATCTAAGCAAGCAGAACTAGACTTGAGAGATTCTAGTTCATCGAGAGCATCTTTTAGTTGATTTGTAACAGAGGAATGAGCATATTTCAAGCTTGTCAAATCTTTAAGCAAGCTAGTATAGGAATCACAAATATCGTCAGGATTAATAGATTTAAGCCTAACAACTTCTA
Organism: Hsuehochloa calcarea; assembly: GCA_036346395.1. Taxonomy (NCBI): domain Eukaryota; kingdom Viridiplantae; phylum Streptophyta; class Magnoliopsida; order Poales; family Poaceae; genus Hsuehochloa; species Hsuehochloa calcarea. The sequence continues at coordinate 52,405,321 of CM070593.1, read as the reverse complement.
GGTTCAAATTATCAATCATCATATCACCTTCTTAATCATTTTTACTTGCTTATGCAATTTACATTAAACAAGCACCAAAGCCCTTTTCATGTCGGCACTAGAAGGGCATACCTCATCGGGATCACTAAAGGGATCCTCATCGTTGGAGGAGTCATTTGTCGTGGTGTTCTTGGCCATGAAACACATGCTGTGAAGTCATGTGCCTTCTTCTTGCCACGAGTCACTCTCGTCGTCCCCGTTACGAGTCCACATCGCTCATATTGACATTCTCTAGGCGGCAAGGACCGGTGACAAACTTGCGATAGTTTGTCTTCTTGGGTTTAGCATCCTCTCCGGGATGTCTTCGTGTCTCCTTCCCTCCTTGCACTTTAGCTTGGGGCATCTCGAGCGAATGTGGTTTGGCTCACCACATTCAAGCACGTGATAGGTCCACTTCTCCTCCTATTCCTCACCTTGTTATACGCTCTTGTGAATTTGGTGGATAGGAGGGCCAAGTCATCCTCGGCGGTTTCTCAAGTTGCTCATCGCTTAAAGAATGTAAAGCGATAATGAAAAACCGGATGAGCTGCAATCAAGAGACTCGGAAGAACAACCCTTGGATTTGTCGACCACTAATGCCATCGACTCTGTCTTGGGAGAGGCGAGATAATATCAATCTCATGCGTCTTCAACCTCGAGTAAATCTTATCCATGGTAAGCTCACTCATGACGATGTTGTCATTGATGGAAGTGATCTTCATTCCCGGACCTTCACATCAAGAGCACCCGAAGTGGCGTGCATTTTCGCACTCGAGAAAATACCAAGTCAACGGTAGCGGAGATCATGAAGAATCTTAGAGAATCTTCCCACACTCATCCAAAGACTCACGGGCCTTTGCTCGATCTTAGAGTAAACCTTTTGAGTCGGTTACATCTAACTTCCTTGATCGCGATGGACCCTTCGTGATAGTCACAAAGAGTCCTCCGGATCTCATGAAGCGGACCGCAAGTGAGCAACACGCTCAAACTCATATCGACTAAGGCCTTGGATCAAGTAATTCAGAGTCTTCTTTGTTGGCCTCCACATGCGGAGTGATCATATCGTCATCGGTGGCACGACATAAGGGTTTTTCACCTTAAGCCAAATAGCGTGCCCTTGAGCCTCGATATATGATTGCATCTGAGCCTTCCAAAGTATGCAAATCAACTCCTCAAAATATGTGGCTTGGTCGAGTACTTGTCGATCGCCATGGCTCCAAAGGCCGGTTAAGATCTATGAGAAGAGCTAACCGCTCGATACCACTTGTAGGACCGTAAAGGCGACTAGGGGGTGAATAGGCGCTTTCTAAACTTTCTCGCCTAAATCAAATACAACACGAACTTTACTCCTTTAGCTATGAAAGCTAAGAAGATCGATGGCGCCTGATAGAAGCCTTGTGTTGGATTTGATAAACCCTCAACCACACGACACAAATGGAGAAAAGAACTCCTTGTTTTGAAGCTGATGCTGGCGGTCGACCGACAACTAATCGGCGGTCGGACCGGTGGGCAAGATTCGACCCGTGATCTGTGATGCGAATACGGACGGTCGGACCGTCGTTGCAACACCGATCGACCGTTCGATCGAAGCGAAAAACTCAACCCAAATCCAAAACGAAATTTGATCCAACTTTTGATTCAACCAATGAAACTTGACCAAATTTCAAGCACACCTCCCTAATGATATTAGAGACCTATTTCTAGCGACGATCCTTGGATCCACTTCGCAGAATCGATCTCTCAAGGATTTAACAAAGAAGTGCACAAACCCTAGAAATATGAAAATCTTGATTCAAGACTTGCTCGTGGGGGGTTGATGATCTAGAAGACTCTAGGAGTATCCCCACACATCCAAGCAAGATAAAATAGTCCAACGAACCAAGCATAAACCTTTGAATCAAGGAAGCACCAAAATCATCCAAAAGGAGAAGAACACAAAGGAGCAAATGATCTTTCAATTAAGCATCACAAGATTGTTTGATCACACTAGATGCTTACAAAGCCTCTCCAACAAAGAGGGCAAGATCTCACACAAGGAGCACACTCCAAACCCTAGTTCTCCTCTCCTCTCCTCCAAACCCTAGAAAATGAGGAAGAATGCCAAATGAGTGCTTCAAGAGGGTTTTACATCTCCCCCCTTCTATTTATAGGAGAGGACTAGGGTTTCACTTTTGGGACCCACTCACACATGGGACCCACACACAACATCTGTTGAAGCAATCGCCTTGCTTCACCACGTGTAGGTTGATCACGGTTCTCATCACGTCGCCAAGCCTCTCTTGTCAGAATCCCATCGAACCTCCGGAGACTCGACCGATATCCGTACCACTTTGATCCAACCAATGCCGAACCACCCGTTCGATCCATCTTGCCCATTCTGCACCATGCTTGTGTCACACGACCTCACCCGGTATCCATGACCGTTCTGGACCTCAGCTCTCCAAGCGTAGTCCCGATCCACTCACCGTTAACGTCGTTGACCTGCAAGCCACATGCACAGCAATAGACAAACAAACCGTTTCCGGGAACAAGTTCTTCACAACTTGACCCACGTCGACCATGATGCAATATACATCAATAAAGCATTGATAACCAAACATTAATCACAATCAAAACACACCAATGCAAACTTGGCTCACCTCCAAGTCATCGCGGTCGACCAGCCCACAAGGCGGTCCGACCGATATCGAACCGGTCGGACCGCTCCCTGGCGGTCGGACCGGTCCAAAAGACTTAGCCAAATTTCGGCTTGAAATTCAAACCTTACGGAATTTTCAACTCAATAGAACTTTTGTTGGGAGCTCCAAAAAGATGGGACCACATCCGGAGACTCCTCACTAGCCTACACAACCTATTTTTGGCTCGGCTCAAAACCAATTTTCAAAATGGCGGTCGGACCGCCACCATGGCGGTCGGACTCCTCCACAAGTGATCGACCGCCGACACAACCGATCGGACCGCGTGGTCCGACGACTTTGAACAAACCCCAAACGCGAGATTTTGCAAACCAACAACGCCATTGCCAATTGACTCATCATCCTGAGATCGTGCATATATCCTCACGATATCCACAAAGGTTGACCTTGAGGTCTTTGCGTTTGCTGATTTCTTGGCTTTGCACCCTCGCGTGTACGGGCCACGCGGCCGGCCGGATCGCTTCCAGATTAGCCGCGCCGAACGAGCTGAACGACACCACATGCGTAGACGTGGTGAGATGGTGTTGGAGGACTTAGGCCCTGTTTGGTACAGCTCCAGATTCTAATTTTCCAGATTTTGCTCCTGATTCTCTGATAATCCACTTCTCTGAGAATCTGGAGTTGTCTGTTGAAATCGTTTGGCAGGTAAGTTGGCTCCAAAAACCATATAAGGGAGGATTAGATGCAAATAAACCATGTCACCCTTGGATGTAATACTTCAATTGTATTTATGTAACTTAGTGGCATTTACGGGTAAAAACCTTCAACTTCAAAGGATATTTTCGTTTCTGAAGGTTGGGTTCTCACGAGAATCTGCTGGGAGGCTGCTTCTCGTTGCTAGTTCATTTTCGAGACAGCTCATCGCGAGAAGCAAAATCTAGTGGTTTTGAGAATTAGGGTGTTTGGTACGACTCCACGAGAATCGATTGGGAAGTTGGGAGTGGAAGTTGTACCAAACAGGGCCTTAATGTACGCATGAAACACGAGGACAACATTCCTTGCAACTATAGATCATGGAGAGATTAGATTAGTAACTTCTTTAAATGTGTTAATCTTTCCTTAGTTACACAACCATCTATATATATATTCATACCTACCATGCATTCCCCTTGTAATCTCAATTAACTAGCATTGTTGCCGCTGCCTGGAGCCCAGACGAACGTGTGTGGTGGTGACCTGGTTCTGGCTGGAGCTGCCCGGGAAGTCAACCAAGCCTAGTAGGGGATGACAACTCCAGGCCTTCAACCAAACATCATGCAAGCGGTAGCATCCAGTCCTCCGGACAGTCAAAATGGTCCCGGTGTCGATCCAAATAAAGCCCTAACCGTTTTTTTTAGAGTAGTACAACGTAGCTCTAAATCGCAGGGCCATGGGCCCGTAGCAGATCTATAATGGACCAAAAGCTCATCAGCAAACGGCTAACGGGCCACCACTTTCGGTCAGTTAACCTCTCCAGCCCACGAGTCCAGGAGACCACCACGGCAGCAGGCACCACCGAGTCAAGTGACGCACGGAAGACGAGCGGAAGAAACAACACAGCCGCGACCTCCGCCCCGACGCTCGCGGCCGGCCGCGGAGCCCCGGTCCCGCGCGCCGCGGGCAGCCACCCACCGCGGCCGGACCCCCCCCCTCTCGCCATGCCTTTCTCCACCACCACCGCCCCACCTCTTCTCGCCCCCGGGCCCCTCCCAGCCCCGCCCCAACCCTCCACCCCCACCGTAGCCCGTATACAACGCAAGTAGCGGTAGCAGTAGTCGTCGTAGTAGAGGAAGGCCAGGGCGAGTAGGAAAGGGCGGAGAAGGATTAGAGGAAGGGGTTAATAAGACGGAGGAAGCACCCCGCAATGCTGCGGCGCGCGGCGAGCAACGCCTACTCGTGGTGGTGGGCGAGCCACATCCGCACCACCCAGTTCAAATGGCTCGACACCAACGTCCAAGGTAATGCCTTGCCCTCCATATAACGCACCAACTCATCAGAAATCATTGATTTGATACAATTACTACTGCTGTTGTCGATCACTGAAGCGATGGATCAATCGATGGTTTTAGTGTCGTTGACGAAATTTGTATGATTGTCTGTTAGGATTGGTCGTACAACTGATTTGCTTAGTAGTTAGTGGTATATCTTCGATCATGAAATGTTTCTGAAGGGATCGTTGCAGTATTTCCGATACGAATGCACGTTTTTTATTCTTAGCAATGTTGACGAAAACTTGTATGATTGTCTTTACAGAGATGGAGACGAGGGTGAAGGCCATGATAAAACTCATAGAGATGGACGCTGATACTTTCGCAAAGAAGGCGGAGCTGTACTTCAAGAGCAGGCCTGAGCTTATAAACCACGTTGAGGAGACATATAGATCTTACCAAGCGCTCGCTGATAGGTACGATCGGGTATCAGGGGAGCTGCACAAGGCTAACCACACCATAGCAACTGCGTTTCCGGAGCAAGTCCAACTCTCACTGCAAGGTGGCGATGGTGACGGGTTCCCAAAGGGTATCACTGGGATCAATATCTGCAGAGGAACCAGCCCGGCTCCAAAGAGGACGCAGACACATAGAAGGATCAGCTCCCAAATGAGCAAAGACAAGGCTCAGGAAGAGATTGAGAGGCTGCAGAAGAAAATCCTGGTGTTGCAGACCGAGAAGGAGTTCTTCAAGAGTTCTTATGAATCTTCATTAACTAAGTATCTGGACATTGAAAGACAAGCGACAGAGATGCAAGAGGAGGTATGGAGCTTGCAAGAGACTTTTAATACCAGTGCAGTTATTGAAGACAATGAAGCTCGAGCTTTGATGGCTGCACAAGCCCTTATTTCCTGTGAAGACACATTGGTTAGCTTGCAAGATAAGCAAAAGAGATCATCTGAAGAGGCAAGAACAGAGTTTCAAAGAGTCATAGATGCAAAGAAGAAGCTGAGAGATTTCAAGACTGAGTGTGGGCACCCTCATAATCAAAAGGAGCAGTGTGATCATCAAAACATAGCGTCCAGCCGTACACCTCCATCTATAGAGGATAATGGCCCCATTATGAAAGAGCACAGGCTCGAGCTGCAGGAAATATGCCAAAAGGTCAAACAACAGTTTGAGTCGTGCTCGGAAGCATCTGTGGTGCATCTAGCAGGAAAGTTTGATGAATTCGTGGATAAGGTCATCAGCCTAGAAATTGCAGCTTCTTCACAGAATGCTCAAATCAATAGAATGAGGAATGAGGCGGATGAGCTACACAATCGCCTAGATAGCTTGGAGGAAGAAAAGGCAGCTTTGATTGGGGATTCCAGCAAATTGTCTGAGAGATTGAAGCAAGTTGAAGAGGTGTTTCAAACAATTCAGCGGATTGAGAAGTCTGTGCACAGTGAAAATGTAAATATTCACAAACAGTTAACTGAAGCATGCAGCAATCTTACTGATTTTGTGGAGAAGTTGGATGTGCACAGTGAAAATGTAAATATTCACAAACAGTTAACTGAAGCATGCAGCAATCTTACTGATTTTGTGGAGAAGTTGGATGCTCCTTTGAGCGAAGAAATAGTAGATTCCTCCCAAGAATCTACAGGCACTTCTTATGAAGAAGACACAAAGAAGCCTGGGACACTCTCTGAGCCATTTCAAGATGGTTCAGTAATTGCAAGTAAATCAATGGATGAAGAATCATTGGACTCATTTGACGACTCTAGTGAGACACAGGATGAAGAGCCAGATGGAACTTTAGGGTGGCAACAACTGGTTTTGAATGGTTTAGAGGGTAAAGATAAAATTCTATTAAAAGATTATGCATCCATCCTTCGTAACTACAAAGATACAAAGAAGCAACTTTCAGAAATTGAGAAGAAAAATCTAGAATACCATCTTGAGGCAATGTCGGAGATGAAGGAGTTAAAGAGTGCCAATGCAACGAAAGATGACGAGATTCGCTCTCTTAGGCGAATGTTGAGCTCTTTACAGACCAAGCTTAACACTTCTCTACCTCATTGTGTTGAGAAGTCTGAAGAATCATCGAAGCAAATACCACTCTTAGTATTGAAGACAAAGAGAGAGCTGAGATAGAGGAATACATGAAGAAGCGCCAAGACGAAGAACCACATGTTTCTTCACTAGAGCAGAAATTCAGAGCAGAAATTAGCAGAGTGTTGGAAGAAAGCTTGGACTTCTGGTTGAGGTTCAGCACATCATATCATTATATGCAGAAGTTCCAAAATCATTTGATAAAGCAAAAGCTGAGATGGATAAACTTACTGATGCCAAAGCACAGGAGGTCTCGGAGACTGGCCCTGCTAGTCAGTCAGCTAGAAAACAAGAGTCAGCTGCCCTTGAAAAGAGATTTCGTGACTTGAATACTGATCTGCAGGTTTGGTTGGAAAAGAATTTACTGTTACAGGGGGAACTGGAGAGTAGATTCTCATTGCTATGCAGCATACAAGAGGAGATATCAAAGATCACAACGTTGGGTCAAACTGATGAAGTTCACTTCACTCCTTTCCAGAGTGCAAAGTTCCAAGGAGAGGTGAGCAATATGAAACAAGAGAACAACAAGGTTACCAAAGAGCTACAAGCCGGGCTGTACCATGTAAGGGGCCTCCAAGTAGAGGTTGGGAGGGCTCTTTTGAAGCTCAGAGAGAATATTGAATTATCTATAGTAAGGAGCAACCGAGCACAACAAAACTTCAGAGCTCTGTCAGTGAAGGCTGGGGTACCACTTCGAACTTTCCTATTCGGTACTAAGCCTAAGAAAGCATCGCTCTTTTCATGCATTAGTCCTGCAATGCCAAAGCCGGTTGCTGACATGAGGCCAGGGCTTTTTAGATGAGACTGGTTAGATCATCAGCTACATTTTCTTTTTTAATGTTCAATACAAACAATATCTCCTCAACATACATGATTACATGTTAATTAAATTGTATGTTGAGTCTTTGTAGGTTTTAAGGATGTAAAGGACATGTAATCCCTAACTTCTATTGAAAGGAAACCATGCAACTCCTGGCTTGATTTTGTCCCCCATTAATTCACTGTCCTTGACTTGTGCATTGATGCGTAGCCTATAAATCCTCACTGCCAAGATACTGAAAAATTAATATTGAGATAAATGTATAATGTTACACTCATTTGTGCCACTATGCGACTTATGGGGGAAATTGTGCTGAATTTCCTGGTGCTGAAATACGTTCAGTTGACAAATTGAGTGTGGACTCGTAACATCGATTAACTATTTGCCTACCCACTAGAAAAAAAGCAGTGGTGCAACAATTTTTGCCAGTTGACGTATTATCTGGGAGAAAGTTTAGTCTCCTTAGTGCATTATACTGACTTTATGATCAACTATTTCTATCAATGGCTTCTTGTCACCTTTTCAGGTTCTGCTAGTTAATTAATTACCTGTCATTATGGATGAAATATGCACCTTCTTGTCTGTCATATGTGCAAAGTATGTTGGTAAGAGATAGGTTCAGTAATGGAGTTAAATCAAACTTCAAGTTCTCTTTCAGAAGAACACTGAAAGCTGTTAGGATGCAGCTACACATAATGTTCTTGTATTTTCTGATCGTGACATTTCATCGGTATCCAATTGCCTTTTCAGGTAGTGCGATATTAGAGAAGCTTCATGTTCTCAGCAACATTCCTACCTTCAAATGACAAATTGACAATGTCTTTCTGCATGCAGGGCATCTGTAAAGTAGTAATGACAAGTGTGCGAAGACTTCATCATGTTTGGTTGATGTCCCATCCTAAGTTAATTTTCATGCTTTGGTCTGTTTCTATTGACATCAGTAAAAAAAAGCTCACGTTTCTTCTGAAACTGGAATGGCACCACACTCTCTCTCTCTTGTAATATATTACTTCCTTCTTTAACAGAATTTTGAGGGCTTTTCTATTTCGTCCAGAAAGATGATCAAGGACCAAACCTGAACTTCTTTTTTGAGACGAGGAGGATCAAACTAGAACGTGTCAGAATCTCGATTCTAGTCATACGATTCTACATGTCCACGATCCAGATTGACTGGACCGATCTGATCCCATAGTAAAGTCTTAATTTGATAGAATCTAAATATTACTACGATTCTAACAAAAAAAATTTGTATAGGATCATGATCAAATTTTTTATACAATTCTACTTGATTGTACCGATTACAGTGATTTGTTATAAATAATTATTTACATATGTCTCTTCATAGTAAATTTTTACATTTTATTTCTTCATGTCCATTATAATTTGTATAAATAAGAACCGATCTTTCCTTTGAACTGTATTTTGGTGGACAAAAGTTCTGAAAGTGTAATATTAAAAATGTAGAAGTGTTAAAATATAAGGTAGATTTTTTTTAAAAAAATATTTGTTTGATAGAATAAGATAGGATCTTAGATTCTACATCGATCCTACGATTCGCAATTCTACTGAAGAACCTCCGATCCGATTCAGGATCGCGAGTCTGACAATCTTGGTTGAGATGGAATTTGGTAAGTGCATGTTAATGCTAAGGAAAAAATTCTTTTGGTAGGAGCTTAAGTGTCGTCATAATCTATGATGCACAGACACAGATATGTCGACACGACACCGACACGTGGACTTGCCATTTTTCCAAAAATATCGATACGACGACTAGTTTCCATTTTTCTAGAAGGAAGAAGAACAAGGACAAGAAGTCGAGAACATGAAGAACAAGCAATCACGAACAAGAAGAAGAGGAGGAAGAAGAAGAATCACTTGCTGTTGCTGGTCGCCAGAGAGAGGGGGGCATGACGAGGGAGGGCATGCAACGAGGGGCGCGAGGCGGCGTGCGATTGGTCTCCGCCTGCCCTGCTGGTTGTCAGAGGAGGGGTGTAACATCACAATTTTTTGGCCTTTAAAAATCTTTTAAATAGTTAGTAGTTGAAAAATTCACCCTTTGGATTTTATTTGACTTTTAATAAAGCTTAACATGGACTTTCAGTATCAAAATAATTTAATATGATTAATGACAACATCAACAATGCTCAAAACTATTTTATATGAGTTCTATGTGCTTGGATATAGTTTCTAGATTTTTCTAGAAATTTTCTGAGTTCATTTGCTATTTGCTATTTGCTATTTGCTATTTGTCTTTTCTGTATTTTCTAAAAAGGAAAATCTATTTAAAATATCAGAAACAGTGTCGAGCCGAAACCCATTTCCTATTCCTTCCCGCGCCAGCCCGCGCCGCGCGTCGTGCCTTTGCCCCTCTACCAGGTGGGCCCCACCCATCAGGTGGTCGTTGTCGTCTTCCTCACGCCGCGTCTCGACCGTGTTAGCCATTGTCGGAGCTTTGAGCTCGTTACGACAAGATCAAATCTCCAACAAGGAAATCTTGCTTCAACCACATCCTTTTAATCCTCATACCTTCCCGCATCTGAATCAAACCGAATCGTATCCCGTATCACCTTCAAACTCGGAATCAATCTCGTGACCGAAACAAACTCGATTTGGGGATTTCCAAATCCGGTACCCCCGATGCCTATAAATAGAACCCCTGGGTTTGCCTTCTTGCCCTGACCCGAAACCCAAGCCGCCGCAACCCTCAAGCCTTAACGCCGCTGCATTGGAAGATTTAGGGTTTCCGCCGCCGCCGCTCGTTTTCTTCAGATTGCGTCATCGTCGACCATGCCGTCGTCTTCGCCGTCACCAGAGCTATCTCCAGTACCCCTTCGCGACCACGAGACGTCACTGGTGTTCGTCACCGACAACAACCGCACCTGCTCCGCCGCTTCATCACTAATTCCGGCCAACTCCGACGACCTTCTGTGCTAATACTAGTACCGATATGCGTGCAATATCCTATTCTACCCAGTGCGTGCATCTGCCGTCGGTGAAGCGTCGCCGTTCGCCGTTGCCGGTTTAACTCGAGCCTTGCCGTCGTCCTGTCGACATGTCGTACCACCTCATCGGCCATATCAACTCGTGAGCACAATTGTCGTGCCACATATTCTCATAAGCGCATGTGTCGTGCTACATCTACTCGTGGGCGCACTTGTCTGCTACCTTACCTGCCACGTATACTTGTACCGGCCGCGTGTTTGCTTGGTCGGCCACGTCAGCGCTTGTGTGTTCTGTTCAAACTCTAACCCAGATTCGATCTGGTGTAAACCCAGTCCACCATACATTGTCTATGCCATGTGGAGTCCACGAGTCAGATCACTATTCTATGAACCCGTGAACCGTATGACCTTCTACGCCGGTAGTCGTAACCTCTCGACTAGGTAGTTGTAACCTTCCACGATGAGGTAATCGTAGCCTTCTACGACCATGCCATGTTGTCGAAACTCCTCCGAGCACGCGTAGTCAAGCGTGATGAACAATACTCGATGTCGTGCTCGATGAGCGATATTCGATGTTCGATGCTCGATAAACGATGCTTGAATTCCTTTTTGGAGTATTTTCTTTAAATTTAGAACTTTCAGGAGCCATATCTTCATCCAAACTCCGTTTGAGCCCATTCAAATTTCTAAATTCATCTAAATTCGAGATCTATCTTTCTGAGATTATTATTTAATTTTTGGAGTTGGTTTTTTTCTCTCAGTTTTTATTTATTTTGTTTATTTATTTTCATTTGCTAGTAGATGTTGATACTTCGGGGGAATTTTGAAGAAGTAGGAGTTCACCAAGACCAAGATCAGTACCATGATTTATTTCAAGGCAAGTTATACATGTGATCATGTTGAACTCACTTTTCAAAACTACTTTGATTCAAGGTACTGCATTCTACTTTAAGTATTTATTTAAATATTTTCGTTTAGTTATTAATCCTATTTGTTTATGTCCACCTTGTCTATTGTATTATCATGAACTTTTGTCACCCTAGCTTGGTTCATTATTTAGTTGGTATTATCATAGCACCAATGTGGGTTGGTTGGATAAATGGTATTGGTTAGCCATGCTACGACTCACACATATCATTTGAGTTGCAATTATAAATTTGACTAAGTGACTATGGAACTTTGTGTAAAAATATATGCTATGTGTTATTACTTTGTGATAGCATGTGTTGCACTTAACCAACAGGGAGGGAAATGATTTGGACCGATGCAAGTGATGGATACTAAGTGATATGGTGGAACTTTGTGAATGATAATATTTGTGGTATAGTTAGAAATTTGAAATCCTGTGTTGGTCTATTAAGGACTTAACTTTGTGCGCTATTGAACTGGGCCTTTCGTACACCACATGTCCGATGGGACGGGCCTAACTTAGTAAGTTACGGATTCTCAACAATGACTACTCATGTTGTAGGTTAGGAGCTCAGTGATAGATAGAGGTGTGGACTACCTTGTAGTACACATTTATGAGCGGTTCGCTGTTTTCAGGTCCAACGGTGTGTGTCGTACCAACGCACTGTGTATGGGTTGAACGACGGTAAAGCACATCGGGAGTGTCAATGTTTGAGATAAAGTTTCTGAAATATTTTGTTATGACTAGTGCTAGCTACACTGGTTATATCTTGTGGGTAAAGTGTACAATCACTACATAGTGTTAAACAATCCATTCGAATAGCCGCGTTCGTGGTCATGAACATGCTCGGGGATTTCACATGAGAGTTAGATTTTCATAAAACATTTGGGAAGGGAGCTGTGTGATCTAAGTCATATGGCTATGCGAAATAATTTGATTAGACTTTGTGTCTTTGTGAAAATAACTGTTAAATTACTGCTGTCTATTTGTTTTAAACATATTTTTCAATCTATTATTTGTATTCAATTGAAATGTTGCTTTATGCAAAATAACCATAGAAGCAATTTCTTTGTAATAAGCCATCATCTATAAATTGCATTATGTGGTATGATTTGCGAGTACGGTTGTGTACTCATGCTTATTATAATTAATCAATAGAAGTGGAGGGGTCTTCACCTGTCTTTAAGGAAGAGTTCTACGAAGGTGTTGATCGTTGGGTCTTAATTCTAGTCAACTGCTGTGGTGAATTGATGGGATTCGCTAAAGTTTATTGTTCATTGCTTATTTAACTATTGTTAACCCCACGGGGCTTAATAAATATAAACTCGACCATAAGGTTAAAACCCTTGTTTGTTATTCAAATTAATCGTTTATGCTATTATTAGTCTTGTGGGGTCGATATTCATCTATGTTGACATTGTGTGCACTAGCGTGATCCTGAATTAGTGCATAATACACAGAGGGTCCATGATTGTATTTTTTTGTCCCGGCGAGGGGGCGAGAGGGCACGCGAGGTGGTGAGACCACGTGCGGGGTTGGGAATGTAGAAGTGGCGATTGATCGGCTAGGGATATGCCTCAGCGCATTGGGCTGGCTTACCGGACCGTGCGAAGCCGTATTCGACATGTGTTAGATTTTTATTTATCGACCGCCATCCGTGTTCGTGTCGTATCCGTATCGACACATGTCGGTGCTTATCATGTCAGAATTATCGTCACATGTTTCTTCCTGTGTTTATAATCCTGGGAAAATAGCAATTAGGCTGTCAATCTATCTAATGCATCGTCGATCGAAATTCTCCAGAAATTTTGAGTTTATGCATCGACCAGGAACAGAAAGTCCCAGGTTAAATAGATCGAGAAACAAAATATAATCCATCCATTTCGTGGACTCCGATCATAATGACTTAAATTTCTTCCCAATATTTTTCAGATATTTCCAGCTAAAGAAAGATGAAATTGACTGACGTGTCATGTTAAGATCCCAGAAATGTATCTCACAAAGCTCATCCAAATGCTGTAGGCTTGTATCCACTGCCAAGTTCCAACTAACTTTGAGTTGAATACATAGCCATGAATTGTTTTGTGTTACATGACTATTTCTATTGATTTCATTGAAATATTCTATATTTATGTTTTTATTATTTTCTGCAACGGTTACTATATTTTACGTAAACTACTGCAACAGTACCGCAAATTCGTCACAAGATGAGCTAATTTAGAAGTTGAGATATTTTGTTAGTCTACGTAGAAAAGTAACGTGCACGTCTCTGTCTTATCTCTAGCTATTAGTGGACAGATTGCTCACAAGACAGCTATCCGTGTGGATAGTACCATGCTCAAAATTGACTTAATTTGACCATGCAGCTACAGGCCTGAAATATTTATCCCTAGAAGAAAAGTGTCACAATCTTCATGTAAGTTTTCAAGGTGGTGGCCATCCCACAAACACCAAGCCTAACAGATCAACATCTCGCCCTATTTATCATTTATGCCCATATCTTTCAGAGTTGTCTATGAACTTCGTATGGTAATCACTAATCACTCTGCATTCTTTTATTATAATTAATGTAGGCTACAACACCTTAAGTGTATATTCCAAGATCCCTTACACCAAAAAGAACGAAAAAAATGAAACTAAGACCTACTCTGCAAATGAATATCACTGTGTTGCCAAATTTCAGTATGCATTAATAATTGAATATGCCAGTCAAAAAGGCTAGAAGTTTTCAAACGCAATAAGTTTGGGAAAGCATCTCAAATGTCCAATCTGAAATAATACTCCGATCAACGGCTACGTTTTTTATATAAAAAACTAGGATCTATTCGTTAGAACATGCATTTTAAGATAGGGAAAAACTAAAAAATGCTATAGCGTTTTTCTCCAAATCAACGGTACAACTTACGTCCATCCGATAGAGTCCCCGCATGTACTTCCGATTTTTTTTATCCACTTGATTGATTTCATCCTTATCCCCTCAAACATATGCACGAGCAAGCAACAAAGGGCTCCACATGCGGGGAGTGGTGACGACCGAAGTGCAAGAGTAGCGAGCATTCCCATCCAAGGCCACCTAGATGCACTTATTCCCAATCACTCATTTGGCTTGGACTTTTCTGAAATTCATCTTCTCTCTCTCCATCCAATGTGGATTCCACGTACCTACAGTCCAAAAGAATCAGGGGCGCAGCAAGAGGAAGGGCAGCGACCACCGCCGGTGAGCGACACACGGCGAGCGGCGGTGAGCTGGTCCTCCGCGCCTCGTGTGGCCGCAAGCATGTGGGAGGCCATGGTATGGCGCGGTGGGGAGTGGCGGCGAGCGGGCTCGGCCGGAACGAGGCCAGTGTAAGCGGCTATCAAAGGTGCACTCGGCGACGCGTAGGAAGGTGAGTGGCCATAGTAGCCCGGTGAGCACGGAGCGGCGAGCAAGCTCAGTGGTAGGCGGGAAGGCCAGCGGCTGCGGCATCTCAGCGAGCGCAGAGCTGTGGCGACAAGTAGTCGCGCGGCCACAGGTGAGCACGTTGGGATTTTTTTTTGCTCTTGTTTGATTTTTTTGATGAAACTTTTTGAATTGTTTTTGCCTGAAACTTGTTGAAATTTGAATTCTAAATTCTAAAACTTGTTGAAACTTTTTAAAACATGTTGAAACTTCTTGAAAGTTCTTGAAACTTTTCTGTCTGAAACTTGTTGAAACTTTAGTTCTAAAATTTGAAACTTGGTCTTCAAACTTTTTTGGAATCTTCTGAAAACTTTTAAAAAATACACGAAACTCACTGAAACCTTAAACTTTTAAAAATATTTTCATGAGACTTATTGAAACTTCATGAAGCTTGCTGAATCTACTTGAAACTCTGAAACTTGGGTTTAAAACTTTTTTGGAATCTTCTGAAAACTTATAGAAATATGCAAAACTCATTGAAACCTGAAAATTTTAAAATATTTTTACGAGACTTCTTTGAAACTTCATGAAACTTGCTGAAACTTTTTTTTTGTCTGAAACTTGTTGAAATTTAAATTCTAAAATTTAAAACTTGTTGAAACTTGGGCTTGAATTTTTCTTAGAATCTTTTGAAAACTTTTAAAAATATGCGAAACTCATGTGGAAGTCCCACTGAACAACGCGAAGGAGGAGGACATCAGGGAGCTAGAGTGCGCGACGGAGGAGAACGCGAGGTGAAAGTGTGTCATCTGATGGAAGGATCCGATGCAACAGTTAGATATTGTACCGTCAGAAGGGCATCCCAACGGTATAGCGTGGGCAAACAGCTCTCTTTAAGATATATCTGAACATGTAGATTAGTTCAGGATATCAGTGAATCCCTTGGATGATAGAAATACTTAGTATAATGAGAACACATGTTACGGAGAGATCAATAACTGAAAATTGGTGAATATATTAGGTACATAGAGTGACAGCTTCTTGTGAAAACTGAAAAGAAATACCGAAGACCCATTCTAGTCGCATCTTACTTGTTCCATGCACGGTTTGCTTCACGAGGAAACAATCTAGCTATTTGTCTTTGTCTTAACAAGTTTGCTCAGTGTTTTTTCTTCTACTTCAAGAGGTGTGGTGGGGTTCCTCTACTCTTTTTTTTTTTCTTCTACTCTTTTTTTTTTCTTCTGGTTCAATGCAAATTGTGGACAATGAGCCCCATAAGATCTTTGACAATGACATATCTTTTTATATCAAACTGTCTTGAATATTGCAGGGAAAACATCTCTAGTTTATCTAATTCCAGCACTATGTCTCTTGGGCCTACATGGACGGTGGTTCTGCAGTACTGCTGGGATCTTACTGTACAAAGATAAGGGCTGCTTGGCGAAGCTCGCTGATTCGGAGTTAAAGCCCCGCAAGTTGAGATAGCGGGACCAGAGTCCCCTTCCGGCAGGCAGCATATCTTCGTCTAACTACAGTATGTATTCTACACCTTTCCTTTCCTGCTCCATTTCTAGTTGGTACTGCTGTTTTCTTAATTAGTGGATCTAATCGGCGAATTCCCAAGTAAAGTCCAAGCAGGAAGTCGAGAGAGAGTATATATTTTTTTCTTTGGTAGCTATAGCAGTGAGTTGCTTGACAAGTGCTGTCAAAGTTTATCACGAAGCCTTCTCTTTTTGCTTCGGTTTCATCGGGAAGTTCGGATCATATTGCATTATTCCTGCTTCTCTTGAGTCTTATCCAGTGAAAACGCTACCGGCGAAATTACGGTAACCGGTAGAAATTAAAATCGGTGACGAAATTTCTATTTTGTTAAAATTTATTCAAAAAAATTCAAATTTGTATGAATTATGTTCAAAATTGATTATTTTTGTAAATTTAAAATTCGAAAATTTCAAAAAAGGAGATAAAATTTTGGCCAAAATTTCTGGTTTTCACTGGTAACCGGCCTTACCGGTCCCCTCCGAATTTTTTTTTTTGCAACCGGTGGGAAAAACACAGGTCTTATCTCATATAGTATGCTGAGCTTAAAACTAAAAACATGCCTATCTTCTTGTACAACCGGTAGGAAAAACACAGGTCTTACCTCATATAGTATGCTGAGCTTAAAACTAAAAACATGCCTATCTTCTTGTAAGATCGTATGATTCATATTAAGTGCCGCGAAAACAAAGCTGTTGTGAACGTACTTGCAGTCAGTCCATACGTGCAAAAAATATCTTTCAGTAAGCCGCAGCTCCGTACCTTACTGATCTCGTTTTATACAGAAAGGTCCCTGGCATCAACTTCCTTGTGTTTGTTAATCGTTATACACTAGTTGGAGCATATTCCCTAGCTGTGATATCTACATTCATTCTTCTAAATTGTTAACTTCAGCAGGACTTTTATCAATGGAGCTAGAATATGCCTCTGGCTTCCTTTTCTTTTGAAGGAAAAGCATCTTGTTTGCAGTAGCACCTTTATTTCATAAATAAAAGGGCAAAAACAACTTTTTTAGGGACCATTGCTTATGTAACCCCGCGTCATCCTGTGGCTTAGAATGCTACCATTACATCATAACTATTACGAAGTTGACGTAGTAAATTTAACAACTACACATATTACAACAAAAGTAGTTATTTATGGAAAATAGTTTACAGTAATAACAGCATGTAACGTGGCTGTGCTATTCCCCCTTCCCGATGCATGCCATTATCTCCGTTCACCTAAACACAGAAATAAACAAGGGTGAGTCCGAAGACTCAGCAAACACATAATAGAAACGATAAACATTGCCACACAAACATAACCATATCATTATCATCATCTTCCCATTAATGCAATGCACCCATATTCTACATGCTCATTTGCTCATATGCATCTCATCAGCTGATACCGGTATCGCGGAGTGTTCATCCGTCGATGACACATTCTTCCCCCATCTTCGTTAGGATGAGGTCCTTACGTTGTAGGACTTTATCTAGTCCCTACGTATGTAATATTTTATCTATAGCACTCCGGATTAGTCATATATATTTCTCACCGACCTCACCGGAATAGTTACATGAATTTCTCACCGACCTGGCTCGTGCATTCTTACCATGATGCAAAATGCATATATCCATTGTCATCATTAGTAGGGTAGCCTCATTGATCACCCCGTCCCATCACCATTGTCATTACCATATAAGCATCATCATTATTAAAAAAACATCGTATATTTCATACCATTTGCATGGTACCGTTGTACCATGCACTTGCCTGTTAACCAAACGGAGCGGATGGTGCCATTCCTGAACCTCCACCTCGGATGTTGGCTTGGCGTGGTTCCTGGTGGTGGTTGTCGGCTCTAGTCGACGCTATTGCCGTCCACGCTCCTTGATCCCCCCCCAAACTCCTTTGCTCTTCTTCACTTCCCCTCCGTGGTTGTCATGGCTCAACAGCCCTCTTAGCTTTGCCTTTTGCCTTGGTTGTGGGTGCCTTTGGTTGGCTCTATGGTAGCTTCTCTGGTGCTTGCTTACGGAGGGAGGAAAATGTTGGCCTCTTTGGTGGGTTGTGTCTATGGTGGTGTTTACTTAAGAAGAGAGGAAGGAGATAGCATCTTGGCCGTGTAGTGGCCTGGTCTTATCCCCTCCCCTCCTCTGTGGCTCCTGTTGGCTTGGTGAAAAGAAATGGGTTTTACCTCATTTCCAAAAAAACTGGTGGGTAAAAATGGCATTTCTAATGCAGAAGGTAAGATGGTAAAAAAAAATCATGTACTTTTGGATTTTTTATATTGTCGAATGATGATGTCCACATACGTGAGAGGCGCCGACTGACCGCGAACGGTCTGGGAACCTCGGTGAGCGACAATTTATTCGGCATTTCTAAAACCAAAAGGTTATGACAATAAAACCTCCTTTTATCCCCCTATTATTCTCACTTGAATTGTTCTGCATTTTTACTTTCATTTTCTACTGGCATTACAGCCTATGATACACAATTCAGCGGTACAAAGAGCCCACTTGATGCTCGTCAGTCTATGCAGTCTTTTAATGGTAAAATGGGTAAATGATATGTGAATTTATCGAATGTAAATAACTATTGTGACAGGAGAATAAGGACATACAATACAATCTTAGCCGTTGATCATGCATGAGCAGCTTAAATCATCTAGCAAATGTAGAAATGTTATCAACATCTTCACAAAGACCATCCCAATCTATTTATTCACCAGTTTTACTAACTATCAAGTGCCTTGTACTATATATATATAAAAAAAGTCCAATATTCCGAACATTAGATGTTGATCTGATGGGTTAAACTTTGACTCATCCCTAACAAAAGAAGACATCCCCACCCTCACCTTAGTCGTACGGAGAGGTGGCGGATTCGTCTTGATATACGCCGTCTAAATTCGATTTGACTACTTAGACGACTTCTGAAACAGTTGGGTGGCATATTTAGGACCTGTTTGGTATGGCTCCAACTCCCAGCTTCTTAGTTGGAGTAGGTGGAGCCATGCCAAACGGTCCAGCTCCAACAAAAAATTGAATTTGGAGTTTGAGAATCTGGAGCGGTACAGTGTATTTTTTCAGTGGGAGAAGGCGCGCTCGCATGGAGCAGTCATCCGGTTACGAAAATACCCCTAAAATTAAGATAAAATTACCCACCAAATGCCATCCAATAAAACCCCCCTCGCCCATCCAATAAAACAAAGGTAGTATAGTCTTTTAACAAAGATCTTTCTCATTCCTGGAGCTGGAGTTAACTTTCTAACCAAACACCTCCGTAGACTACTCCAACTTCTCATATGAGTGGATCCAAGAGTGAAGCTGGAGTTAGAGCTATAAAAAATTGGAGTACCAAACAGGGCCTTACCATGGGACCTGATAAGGTTTTTACTACATGGAAGCGTGACCCTACCACCTGTCAGAGTTTCAGTGCATAGTACTGTGCACAATCGCAATACGCGCCAAGGCCCCCTCTTCTTATACCACCCCCCGTCCACTTAAACTTCTCCCCAAACACAAAATTCGCACAAAGTCCCAAAGCTTTTTTCACGTCCAAAAGCCATGTTCCGTCATTCCTCCTCCTACAGCGACGCCGTCATGCACCACGCGGCGGCGAGCTTCTCCGCCGCCGTTCCGACCCAGACCCCCCGCGCCACCGCAGGCTACCTCGACGGCAGTAATGTCGGCGCGTTACCTCCCTTCGCCGCGGTCGCCTCGTCGACGTCCTACTCCTCGTCGCTCCCTTCGTCATACTACAACATCCACAGGAGCATCAGCTCGGTCCAGCTCGCCGACCCACTCAACGGCGGCAGCGCATTCTTCTCGTCGTCCTCCCCGTCCCCGCACCATCTGCCGCTGCCACCGCTCTCCTCCTCCC
Source organism: Hsuehochloa calcarea (assembly GCA_036346395.1). Classification (NCBI taxonomy): domain Eukaryota; kingdom Viridiplantae; phylum Streptophyta; class Magnoliopsida; order Poales; family Poaceae; genus Hsuehochloa; species Hsuehochloa calcarea. The sequence goes on along the minus strand of CM070593.1, from coordinate 52,385,146 downwards.
CGTCCTCCTCCTCCGGCGATCTCTTCGAGTTCACATCATCGTGCCCCGTTCGCCGCGTCTTCAGCACCGGCGATCTCCAGGTACCGCAACAACCCCGGAACCAACACAATTCTGAGCTGCATGGAAATTGGAAACTGAACTGTTGCTTTCCTTGGCTTGGCTTTTGCTGAAAAACAAAACAGGGGATGCGCGGATCATCGCCGCCGCGTCCGCTGCCGTCGGGCGACAGCTGCGGCCAAGACGGAGGTGGGCCGTTCTCACAGAAGGTCGGACGATATAGCGCCGAGGAGAGGAAGGAGAGGGTCGAGAGGTACCGCGTGAAACGCCACCAGAGGAACTTCAGCAAGAAGATCACTGTACCATCCCGCCTCCACAGCCCGCGCATGCGTACTATATTGCACTCCCTCTTGTCAATCTTGTTAACGTTTCGTCATGCGCTGGTTTCGCCAGTACGCGTGCAGGAAGACGCTGGCGGACAGCCGGCCGAGGGTGAAGGGCCGGTTCGCGAGGAACGGCGAGGCGGAGGCGGAGGCCGACGAGCGGGAGGCGTCCGACAACAGCTACGACTACAGCGGATACAGTGACCCCAGCAACCACAGCAGCGGCAACAGCTGCTACCACGGCGCCCAGTACAAGGTCGACGGCACCAGCAACGGCGCCACAGCGTTCGTCGGCGGCAGCGACAATGGCGAGTGGTGGTGGCGGATGCCTGGGGCCACCGCCGCGGCGACCGATGAGGCGGAGCGGCAGCGGCAGCAGGTCGGCTTCGACGTCGACGAGGAGCTGTGGGCCACCCTCGGCGACATGCTGTCCGTGAACCTGGCCTCGTAGGCGCCAGTCAGCGAGATCGATCGGTCGAGGCGTTGGTGGTCGGTGGGGTCCGGCGCACGAGCACGGGCACGGGCACTGGCTAGCTCAGGGTGGCGGCTGCCGGTGCGCAGCTCAGTGGCAGCGAGGAGGTCCGTCAGAGTGGCGTCGTTGACCTTCCCTTGTGTATTATTGTAACTTTAGCCAGAAGCATCATGAAAGTTGAAAAAAAAGGGGAGAGAGAGAGATCCTCCCGTGTGAGAGACTTGAGAACGACTTGTGTTCCGTGAGTTCCGAGTTACTACCATAAAGCTTGAATTGCCCAAAGTGCATGCTCCTCTGTAATATCTGCACAAACAAAACCTGAAATCCCTAGTGCTGCATGCACCCTGCAAGCTTCCGTGCTCGGTTTTTGCTTGCACTCTTGAGTGCTTGTATGTGTATTGTGTATCTATCTGCCCCCAGTAGCACATGCACTTGTTTAAAGTTTAAGCATTACATGATCAGTGGCACGACATGGCACGTACGGCAGTTTGCTCGTACGTATTTTTTGGCTCACTGGCTTGCTTGCCTCCCCAACCCTCGGGGCTTGGGCTGGGTTGTTCCGTTGTTGTGGGAGATGGCATGCAATTAACGGTCTAGCCGCGGTGGGAGGTCAAACGGGCGCCGGTGCGGATCACTGTCAGTGTCAGCGCGTCGCTAACGCAGGCGAGGCGTCCGTGATGCGCAACCATCTCCGTGGCGATGTCCCGGCTTTAGGAGGGTTTAATGTCCGTGCGTCTCTCGGATCTTTCTCATTGGCCTGCACGCGCACTTGCATGTGATCTGCTCGAATTAGTTAGTCCCCGAGTTGGTTAGCTAGCTAGCTGTTCGGTGAGGGCCGTGTCACTCCTCGCGCGTCTTCGACCAACGAATTGCAAATATATATAATCGACAGTGTAGATTATGATCTCTAAACTCGCCAAATGCATGGCTACAAGTATCAGGGCAGGCACGACCGACCTGCTTACGATGGAACACCAAAGCAATTAATCCGGTGCCTGCTTACTGGTAGGACTACGGTTAGTCGGTGAACAACATTTGTCGTGACGGGTAAATTAACGCTGTGATATTACGTTGTACCGAAACATGACTCGCTTGCTACGGAAATGGGGAATGACACTCTAGCATTAATTTTTTAGCTTGTGGACGTCTCTACAAGACAAAAGAGCGAGCATATATGGAACAAGAAAAAACTGCGGCCAAAATTTTTGACAAAGATCGATAGGCTGCGAGTTATCACGAACAGTTTACCCCGCACGGGAAAAATTCGATTCGCAGGAGGCTCAAATGCAATTAATCTCTACTAGTAGTACCAAAATCTTTTGACCACCCAAAAGCAGCGCAAATTTTATCACCAAAGAATAAAGCCACAATTAATTGCGCCTCCAAACGTAGCACGACAAAGAAATGTAAGTAAAAGGACATGCAGGCAGGCACCCAACGAGAAAGAAAGAATTCAGTTCCAATCCTTACCTCTTATCTCGAGTATATTTTCTCAAGCTCGATTTGGGAATCACCCATCCAAGAGTTAGAGGAATGAAGAAGAAAGCAAGAAAGGAAGGAAGAACCAAAAAAACCTTTAGGCCGACGGCAACGGGCACGATCGACGCCGCAGCACCACGGCCCGGGACAGGATACCGTAAAGATTAGTCAAACGAGAATAAGAACCCCAAGGCTTTGTGTTGGGACTCAATGATTAGAAGAGCAATGGAGAAGCCTCCATGATTTCCAAAGAGTTAACTAGCATTACAAAAATGCAAGAAGCAAATAGAGTAATATGCCTCTTGCACTTAGCAGAAGGCTGCTGCATGCTACCTCTCCCGTTGCACCGCATCGCTGTTATTGTCACTACCACACCTGATTCCTTGTAATCCATAGACTGTAAAAGAATGAGGTTTCGAGTACGGTCATTTGCAAATTACAGTCAGAAAAGGTTAAAGAAGCACAGTTCAGACTCATCGAGTTGTTGGTTAAAATGACACTGTTGTGCGACGGAATAGCAAAATTAACTTCTTTGCGAACGAATTGGTAAAAATAGCATCGCGGGCATGTCGACAAGTGACGCGTGTCCTCTACCACGCCTCCACCGCCCGGATCCCCCTGCCGCGTCCCACAGCGCGGCAGGTGGGCCACCTGCCACGCGGTGGGGGTCCGGGCGAATGGGGAGCGCGCCATGTGTCGGTCCACGCAATGGGGGCGTGACAAGGGGCATGTGTTGCCTGGTGAGGGGCTAGTTTTGCTATTTTGTAATGTAACAGTATCAATTAAGTTGAAAACTCAAACTCATCTACATATGACATTGACATGTGAGCATTAACCAGGATTAATTCAATTCAAACTCTTCTATGTGCATGCACATACTTTTGCATGTGACGATGGGATTCATGTGATCAGTTGCTTGATTAATTATGACATGAAAGTGACCAATGCATCTTTGCACTTACAGGAGGTCTACATCTCCCTAGCTATATACCGCGTTGTATGTTGGCCCGTTTCGAAACTCGATTATGTACGAACACTTTACCTAAATAAAGACTGATTAGAGAGGTGGTCGGCGCGATCATAAGGTCTATTAGTCTGTTTAGTCCTATATTGTTTATCCATGTGCGAAGAAGACTTCCTCCCTCTATATAAAAAGGAGCATAAGACTCTCATTGTACATGTAAGTCTACAGACAAAGAGATCAATAAAAAGATATGACTGAGACTACATTATTATGTTCTTGTCTATTGTTATTATTTGCGAGTTGAGAGTTTTATTCGTCGGCAATGCGCCCTCGAATATACTACAATTATATCAATTATCGAATTTTCTGATCGCACAATACATTCTCAAACTCACATGAAGGCCACTGCAGTTTCTTTCCTTTCCGGCAAGTTTCCAAGGATAAAATGTTTCTAATGCTGCATAGGGTAGGAGAATTAGCAAAAGGGATTATTGAGCTAGGAGAGCCCTATAATTAAGGGCGCACTGATTCTCCCACTCCTTAGTATTTTAGAGCAAGCAGCAGCATGCATCTTTGGTCTCTGCCTCTTTGGAATTTCTAGCTTTGGCCAAGGCTCTCTCTCTCTTTCCCTCCCTCCCTAGAGGTGGGGAGTGTGGCTGCCGATTCTTTGTCGGCCGGTAACCACAGTACTTTGCGCAGATAATCTTGTTAACTAGCTATGATTTCAAGTGTAATTAGTACTCTTTTTGGCACAAAATCTTGTGCATGTTAAGTTCGTGGATATGTAATTGCTGTTGCTGAATGTGCTACTATAGAATATAGGTAAAATGCCGCCTTCTGCACCTGCTAATCTCAGCCTTTTTCAGCTAACGCCGCGCGACAGCTGATGTTGGCTAATGCGCTAATCTTCGGGTAGACTAGCTAGCTCCATGATGATGAGAATTGGGAAAAGAATGTGTCAAGCAAGGGCGTTAGGTCAAGGCATATTTTGCAGTAGCATGCAAAATAAACAACAAAGGAATTTACAATTAGAGGTAGCAAACCACTTTCTCAAGTGGAGGATGAAGATGAAGGGAATCATGTGAGGTGTTCCATTCCCTCTCTATAAATATTATGCAAATTACTTACACAAGAAGTGAAGGATCAGGAATCAAATGATGGCCTTGCTTTTTCGGATAAATCAATCATAAGCAAAACACATGGCATGAACAGCCAAAAGTACACACTTGGATGCTATTGTTGACCCTAGTAAGAAATGTAGGGGAGTAGCCCACCCTAACACCTTCACCAATTAGCAAACTCTTAATGGGGGTTAGAACAAAACCAAAAGCCATGATCTTTGAGCACTCGAGCGAGGGATCTTGAATGGGAAAGTATCATTAATTTGTCTAAGGACGGAATCAAGATTAAGGACACTGAATGTGAGAATAAGGTCATAAGGTTTCGCACAAATTCCTTCCATAGGGGGAAATGGCACAGTGAATAGATGGAATCAGCTAGGGCAGAAATATATTTACTAATGCTCTGTGACAACATAAAGGAGTGTTTGTTAATTAGTAACTGATAATATGAGTGGTTCTTGTGATTCCCACAAATGGCAGTTGTAAACTAGCGAGTGATTTCTTGCCACTTGTGAACTGTTGACTATAATAATATAAAAGGTTCAGCTTAAGCATTTTTAATTGGACCATGCATGACAGCAGCTGAAATGTGAAAAGATCGGGATTTTGTTGCGATGGTCAAAGAACTTTTGCGGACAGAGTTTCCCTAGTGCGAATACTGCATGATCATTATGTACTCTCGTGTGAAAGTGTTTGGTTATGTTGTAAAAAACAGTATACGGTTATTGGACGAACAAGGTACCGTTAAACGATTAATCGGAATACGAATGATTAATTGAAATTACGTGGATAATTTGGTGTTCTAACATATTTGATGATAAAGTTAATTTCAGAAATATTTGAACATAATATATTATCAATACCATCAAAGAAACTTGTACTACCATTCGATTGTACATGATAACTTCATTACTAACTCAAAATATAACGAGATTAATCGGTAGACTATTATAGTTATACACCAAAGTACGACTTGCAACGAGTTTAAATAATAAATTTAAAATATACATTATCATAGATTAGATTAACTTAATACACCGACAAGACGACGAACCAAAAGAACAGTTTTCTTACAACAGTCGCTATGTGCGATCTAAAATGTGCCTCTAGTGTCAAAATTCACGGTATATATATACAGTGTGATGTAAGGCGATTGTCAATATAAACAAAAAAACAAGTCAAACTAATGGATGATAAGAAGAAACTGGCACTGCAGGACTTAAATCCATGATCAGAGTCCTGGATGGTTGTTCCCGGTTCATTCCAGAAAAGTCCATTTGACATATTTTTTCATATATCCATTAGTCATAATTTTTTAGAGGCATGCAAGACTTACCCAACCCAAAGGCTGCAAGATCAAATCACAGAGAAATGAATAGAATTTAGTCAGAAAACCTAATCTTCGCATTGGTAGAACTAGTTGGCTTCTATGGCTATCTTACCCCCACACCATAAAACAACGTGGCACCAAATTGCAAGCCCCAATTTAGTTTTTTAACCGGATTAGCCGAGATTAATATTCTTTTAGAAAGACCCTCTTATTTATATTGACTAGCCAATTTTTCTGCGCATTTTGCGCAGCTAGATACTATAATACAAATGTTTAGTTTGGAACATGGAGTTACTTGTTATACAACTCTAATACTTACAATACAAGCATAGTTGTATTCCTTAAACAATTGTAACCGCTATCGCATCAATGTCTAATTAATCTGCAACATTATAATATGGACTTATCAAAATCAATTGTGTAGATATTTTTTTTCTCCAATTAATGTGGTAATTTCTAGCTCTTGAGAGTAAATATAGTGACTTCTTTTTCTATCATTTTAATAATATAATTAGCCGAATTTCCCGTGGCTGGCTACTACAATACATATCTAATACTTATGATTAAAAATAGAGTCGTATTTTTGATACAATTGTAACCGATTTATGATTAATCTGCACCGTTATAATTTGAACTCATTAATAATATAAATAATTAGATAACTCATGAATAAAGTACAGGTAAGCAGAGGTGTTCAAAGCCGGGTTTTACGGTTTTGCCAAACCGGAGGAAAATGTGCATGTCATGCAGGCTGCTGCAGCTACAAGCATGCAGGCATGCAAGATTACACACTAAGAATGGGCTTTGGCTTTGAAACCCGTTTTTGTTCAACTCTACATGCAAGTGCCCAACTTTTACATTGAGCATTCTAGATAAAACCATCGAGTATCTGAGTGGATGAACCTGCTTAGCATCTTCATCTTTCTTCCCAGAAACTGGGAATCCTGCAACGAAGCCATAATTGTCGACGGTCACAATGGAGGGAGGGTATATATCGACGATCTCTGTTGAAATAGGGAAAACCTCTGAATAGGCCGGGGCCAACCCAACCCAGGAAGAAAATAGCCTAGCCCAAAGGACAACCCGGGCCACAAAAACTGATACTATCTGAGATCCGAACAGGGCCGAGACCAAAGTGCTCCCCACTCCCCAGTCCGGTCCCAGCCGCCTCTCTCCCCCCTCCTCTCGCAGCACGACACCCAGGGCGGCAGACTCCTCCCCTCTCGCCGTCGCGCGACTCCTCGCCGGGCCCGCTCCTCCGGCGTAGAGGCTGCCCTCTCTCGGGCCATGCTCCCCGGATCCACCCTTCCCTTCTGATTCTAGGGTTCGTGCGACCCGGCGAGCTCGGTCTCCTCCCACCCAGGCCGGGGCATACCTACCGCACCTCCGAGCCGTGCGAACACAGGCCCTTGCTGAGGCACCGTTGCCGTATCCGCCTCCGCCGCTAAGCCCGAGGTAACTAAGTCTATCAACCGTTTCTGCTATTTGCCCCTACATTTCGACCAGACCTTTTCCCGTAGAGATTTAGCCTATGTCCTCTGTAATATGTTGTGTATACTACGCACGCCGTATGTTCGATGAAATGCCGTCTGCAATTTCTTGAGTAAACCAAGCACCTTGTTTATCTGTTGGATCTTGTGGGTTACTGATGAGATTGGGGCTGGTGCGGTGGTGCCCTTTGCTCTAGAAGGAAAATCTACGGGATGCAGACTTGTGCCTAAATGACCTCGACGATGGAAGGGCTACTGTAACTTCAACGTTCTTTATTATATATAAATGGGCTGGGTTGTTGACTGTTTTGAGCCCTGGCTTAGCGATGGCATGTTCATAATGGGAATGATATACGAATAGGAGGAGGATGCAGGTTCCTCTACAATGGTAGCTAATTACTATGTAAATCAAAGAGTATTGTTTTAGGCTGTGCTCGGAAAACCATACTGGAAGGAAGCAATGTTGGTATATGCTTACTGCAATTCTTATCGATAAAAAAGCTTGCTACGCTACTAAGTTACCAACACAATGGGCTCTCTATCAGCTCAAACGAAAGATCTGAACTGAACTCGAGCTCTGAAGTGTTCTGTCCACAAATGACACTTTTTTCCTCGAGCGATGGTGAAATTTGTCTTAGGCTTTTGCTTTGTTGGAAGCTTTATCTAATATTTAGCAGTCTGATTGGCAAAACTCCAGGAAGCTTTGATGTATTGTTCAATTTTGTCGTTGTTTTGCATTCTTTCCCTGAACATTGTGGAAAATGTAAAGAGAAGTGGGTTGTGCTTGTTTGTTCAATCCAGCTTCTATTTGCGTGTTCAATGTGAGAGATTGTCTAGTTGCTTCACTGAAAATATCTAACTTAATTCGTGTCTGATGTTATCAGAACTTTCAGATAGTTGTTTCTCAAACAGATTTAGGAAGCTGAATTTTAACAATCCTTCGCGTCGAATTACAATTATTACAAGCTAATTTTTGGGGTTAATATTTTAGCTAGTATACGTGTTCTATCCAATGCCTTTTATGTTTCTACATGCCTGACTGATCTAAAACATGCATTTTAGCTGTGAAGTACTCGGTTCATGGTTACTTTTTCTGTGAACTCTTGCTTGGGCCTCTGCTTAACACTTGCTTATAATGACTTGTTTTGTGGTTGTTTCCTACTTCCTTTCTGCTCCACGCTGTTTGTAGTTGAATTCAACGATAATTGGTGCAATATCAGGTCATGGAGGAGGTTCATGGTTCTGTCGTGAAAGTTGCCAGAGAGCCTGCCATCATTATCAATGGTGTTCCAGACTTGCCTCCTGATTGCTCGTCTGGCTCACAACCTGAAGTAAAAGATGCTGCAGAATCTCAAGTTGATCCTCGTTTTGGTGAATGGCTAAAAGGGCGGAAAGTGAGAAAGCCTTTTGGAGACAAGTATTATGTAGGGAAAGTGGTCACGTATGACAGTGAAAGCAATTGGTACAATGTTGTCTATGAAGATGGAGATCAGGAAGATCTTGAGTGGCACGAACTGGAGGAGGTCCTGCTTCCATTGGACATAACCATTCCACTGAAAACACTTGTTATGGACAAATGCAAACTTCAGAATACAGTTCCGACTACAGACCTAAGGTGGGCAGACCAAGAAAAGTTTATGCTATAATGGAAGGCAACACGAACAAAACGCCAGATATGGTTCCAATATCCCGAGGAAGTGATGTTATGAGCAATCAGATGATTATTGGAGCGGCAAATGACCAACAGTCAAATAACTTACCAGGGTTGCTTCGGCTTCCGCATCCAATGATGCAACGAGTGGTGGGTTATTGATTCTCACAGGAGGAGAAAATACTCAAGTATGCCCGAATGCTAGTAATCAACCTAGAAAAAGGGGTAGGCCTCGAAAGGATAGAACTATGTCCATTGATAATCAACCTAAAAAAAGAGGCAGGCCTCCAAAAAACAGGAGTGTATCTGGAAGTTCTCAGAGTGCAGGAAGCACACCAAGTTCTCTGGCGCTTGTGCCAGTGCAAGATGCAAGTGTCGCAACTGATATGCAAGAAGCTTCTAGGACACAGAACAGTGTTCGTAAGCGCAATACACAGACAGCTAAGGCAGAAAAACTGAAGAGAGAAAATTTGCGTGTTGAAGGCGCACCTGGAACTCAATTATTCTAACAAGCAGTCTCACTGTTCCAATATAAATATCTCTAAACATTCCAGAATCTATGTATGATGGTGACACTAGCTTTCAACATACTTTGTACAACCCAGCGTACAACAAAATTTGTAAAGCTATATTTGCTATCTGAATGCTATCATATTTCTTTTCCTATACAAGTATATTTGCAATCTGTTTAAAATTCTTCTGGTGCAGCGGTCTTAGAAGTTTTCCTTGTGGAAATGGAACCTAGTTGTGGTTGTCTGACTGAATTCCTTTGAAAGATCCTTGAGTTGTTTTGTGAGCGTTGGAGATCCACAATAGAAAACACCTGCAGATTCATGTACATATTAACTATTGTAGTGTGAAATTTAAATCTGTCATCACATGATGTTTATTGAATTTAGCTCACCTATACGAGAGTTCTTGTGGGCATTGGCCAAATCAGAGAACACCTTTCTCCAGTTTGGTCTTGCAAAATGTGTCCGAATCTGTAATAGATGAATCAGACAAAGGAAGCAAGAGCAAAGGGAAATTCATCTTCAGATAGAAAAAGGAGTAGGTGGGCAAATACCCTGCTGCCAGAGACTATATCCATGCCATTTTTGGCATGTTGAAGTGACTGAACCATGGCAATCAGTGCTGACCTTGCGTCGCCTTCTTCATACACACTGGTCAGATAATTGTGCATCTCTATGACATTCTGCAATTGCCATATTTCATCTTACTTCCTGTTTATGTGACTGAAGGAGAGTACGGGAAGATGAATTGAAGAAATCAGAGTGAGATAGTACACTGTGATCGCTCTCAGCAACATCATTCATGACTCCTTTGAACCATTCGAAGGATCCTTGCTCTCTGGTAACCCAGTAGAAGTAAGCTCTTCCTGGCCCATTGTTCTTGAAGCTGCCTATCTCAGAACCGTGTATGCTTTCCACCTCCTGTTCCATCAACTCATTTCAGTTATCTTCTCTCCTTTAGCTATACATATAACATTGGGAATGCTTTGCAGTGAAGAAGAAATTTACTTCGTTAGACTTTATATTGTTCAAGAGATCTTTCAGTATGCTGATGAAAGGAGTCGCACCGATTCCAAGACCGACAAGCAAAAGAATGTCGTATTTCTTGTAATTTTGCGCTGGTGCCCCATAAGGCCCGTCAATAAGGACCTTAGGAAACCTAAAGGAAACGCAATAAAGATTATCAGGTTAGTAAGATTTTATACATTTCAGTAACTACTCAAAACCAATCAATTTTACGAGAGATGTGAAACAAATGAACAATCTAATCACCTAGTGTCCTCTGTCTGAGCGTCTGCCACAACTGTAGTTTCAAGTCTTGAAAGGGTAGCCTTCTTGGAAGTAACTTGTGCCTCGCAAGCCTACATGAATACTAAGCTTGCTTCTTCATTTTTTTTATAATCCACATTGCTCTCCTATAATTATTTAATAAAGAAACTTATTGCTCTTGTATTGCAGTTGTGTTGCCTCAACTGACCTTCCCAAACAGGTTCCTGAGTTCAGATGTCCAGTCACCTAGTGTACGGATATGCACGCTCAGGTAGTCATCTCCGGGTGCAGAAGTGATGGAGAACGGATGCCTGCAAAGATTGATGAACTGTAAGCAAGAACCTCAGATAAATTCTAACTTGGACATGTAGGCAACAAGGATGAATTGATACCATTCGAAAGGCGAGACATCAGGGCATTTTACAAACAGGTACATCCCACTCTTGTACTTGAAACCCGGTGGCTTCTTCATGTGAATAGAGAGCACATTTCCTGGATAAATTGCTGCCTGCATAGTACGTGACAACATTGATTATTAGCTAACAATTAGAATGAACCAAATCACGGTGTTTCCAGAAAATAAAATGAACTAAACCATGCGAGTTCAGTAGCTTACCTTGACGATGCTGACGCGGTAGTTGTTCTCACGAACTTTTCTGATCGTTCTCTCGCAGGCATAGAAGAGGACAGGGACTATCAGGTACATCCATGTCTGAGTGAACAATTGCGATCATCACCATATGATTTTACTGCTCACAACATTTAATTTACAGGAAAGAAGTATCTGCGGCTAAGGAAGGCATATGAGGATTACCGTCTTCTTGTACCACTCCCTGGTGAGGAATATGAAGTAGGAATGCACTACCAGGAGGACATATGCGAGCACCAGCAGGTGGTGGGCGTACCAGAAGGCATTGAAACCGGCCAGGTGGTGCAGCGGCGACGGCAGCTTCACAACACTCCGCCTGAAGGAGTGCGTCGCCAGCGTGAAGGAGAATGACATTATGATGATCATGAGGATGCCGGTGACCCCGGGGGCGCTCGCCAGCAGGTCCGGGTACGTCGGCTGTCTGAAGCTGAAGTTCGGCCCCAAGGTGGCCATGAACTTATCCTCGGGCAGGTAATCAGCCTTGGGAAGTCGCAGGTGACGTGGGCGAGCGTGTGGATCGTCGTTGCGATCGCGATCGACAGCGCGATGACCTGACATTGTGATCACAGTTCACAGCACAAGGATTCAGATGACGCTCTTATGGTAGCTAGCCAGCATGCGTGGTTCGGTTCAGCTGAGCTGTGTACGTACCTTGTGGAAGTTGATGTTGTCGTCGAAGGGTATGACCCGGCTGAGCGCGGTGGACCTGAGCGTGGTGAGCGTGTTCCGGCACACGGGCAGGAGGATGAGCGCCATGTTGAACTTGAGCGTCTCGGCGGCGCCCTTGGCGATGCAGACGCAGTAGCCCATCACCTGGAACGCGGCCCGGCGCTTGTACTGCTCGAACTTGAACACGAACAGTCCGAGGTTGATGGCCAGCCACATCGTCAGGAGCCATATCCTCTTCCAGTTCTCGTGGATGAAGTCCACCGTCTTGGAGATGTGCCGCTTCAGCGGGCTCCGGTACCGCGACGGGATCATCGTCCTCGCCAGGCTCGACGTCGTCCGCTTCAGCTTCTCCGGCGCCTGTGCGCTCACCATCCCGCGCAGCAGCGTCTCCAGCTGCCAAATCTGCATTGATACACAATATACCTTAAGAAGCCTGCGCTCAATTCATCACATCGCTTTGTCAGAAAGAAGCAAACGTTTCAGGAGGACTACCTCGATGTAGCTGCGGTCGTCGGGGTCGAGCTCCTCCATGATCAGCGACGCGTAGGTCGCGGCGTGACCCTTCAGCTTGGCCAGCTTGTTCGCCGATGCGCTCAATATAATAACCTACAGGTAAAAAATGGTATAAAAAACCAGGCTAATCCTTTGCATAGTCTAGAAGGGCAGATCCAATCCAGCAAATTCCTCACCTCTTTGACCTCGTCTTCTGTGAGCATCCCATCGCCGTTCTTGTCGCACCTGTGCCAGACGCAGAGTGGAGATTTCATTTCATCAGTAGGTGGTTGATTTCTGTGTTCGTTGGCGTGGAAATTAACGGGGGGCGGTGAACCTTTATTACATGTCAAAGAAAATGCGCAACCGCGAGTCGAAGTTCTGGTCGGTCATCTCCCCCCAGAACTCCTTGAGCTGCTCCTTGGTGATGCCGTCGTCCGGCTCCAGGTGCCTCCGCCTCGCCAGCGCCACGAACAGCTCGCCGGCGAACTCCTTGGAGTCCCCCATGCCTTGAATTCAGAAGCACGTCCATTAGTCAATCATGAATCATTTTTTCGCTGGGAATAAAACCTTTTTTTAAATATAACATCATGAATCATGGGGCATTATTCGAGGTCCAAATTAACAACTAGAATTGATTCTAGTGTTATAGCTTCATCACCTACTTGCCTCAAGCATAATCATAAGCATGGGGTAAACCTGTACTACTAGTGTTAGTACTTGGATTTTGTTGTTCCTGACTACTGTTCAGGGACCATTTCGGACAACAAGCATTAATTTGAGGAGATTCTTGAGGGCCAAAGAGTGGATCTCAGTTAGGTAAGCCTGTCCTGCCAACTCTTTGGGCAAACAGGCGCAGTTGATGGTAGCATCAAAGAACTGTTGCAAAGCACAAAAATGGTGAATAAAAACAAACAAGATGTCTCCAACACAAGATTCCGATACTCATTGCCATTTTGACAAGAGATTTGAAGTTGTAATTAGAGATTAATTGCTTGAGTTTAATACTTCACCATTCTGGATCACACCATTAGCGGACACGATCCCTAGTGACTACTCACCGATGCACTTGCCGAAGCTCTCTTTGGGGAGGCGTCCGGCCTTGTTCATCTCGTCGAAGCGGCGCTCGACGGCCTTCCAGCCCTCCTTGCCGCCGGACGTCTTGTCGAGGAAGCGCAGGCCGCGCAGCCCCATCTGGGCGCTGGACTGCATCCGCGTCATCCGCCCCGGCCGCATGCCCATGCCGGCCACCCCCTCCGGCACCTTCATCGACACCCGCGATGCGAACTGCCGCGCCCCCGACGCCAGCCGCGACGGCTGCTTCATCAGCCCGCGCGTGAACCAACCTCCCGGCGGCCTCGGCACCGCCGCCGCCGGCTGCTGCACCCTGTCGATGGTGATGCCATCCAGCGGCGGCTGTTCCGCGTGCCCGCCGCCCGACGACGCCATCCCGCACTCGCCCGCCCACCCGTCCAAAGAACACAATGCCGCCCGCCGGCGGCTCACCGGAAGTTCGCGGTGGGACCCACCTGCAGGGGGAGGTGGGGTGGATGTACTAGCCTACTACTACTTCTAGTTCTTTGGAGACGGGGGAGGGAGACAGATATGGCGGGTAACATGCGCGGATGTCCCAATTATAGCCGTTGAGACGCCGCGATGCTGTAGCCGTACTACTACGACTGCGCGCACGGAGATCAATCTACCACCGTGGACGGGGCACGAGCCGTCCGATGCGAGATCGCCGGCTCACGTAGCTAGCTCCCCGGCAAGTTGTTTGGCTCGGCGAATCATATCGTACCGTCGTATCTCGCGAGTTTATCTTTCTTCCCGAGCAGGCAAGGTCCGGGACACCGTGGTCCGTGGGTGACGGCCGTCCGTCAGATGACGAACCGACGGCGATGGGAGGCGACGTTAGGTGGAGGCAACGTGGCGCCTTCCTCTCTCTCTTGGCCGGAGGCGGTGGCGCTCGTATCGTAGCCTGGCCGCGTGGGCCCCGGAGAAAAGGTGTTAGTTGGCGCGTGTCGTGTGCTTGTCTTCGCCGCTGGTAGCTGGGCACGGAAGAAACCGGAGGTTAGAAAACAAAAGCTCGACGGATCACTGCCCCATTTCTGTTTAGTATTTTTTTTTTGACAGATAGTTCTGCTTAGTATCTTGATGAATGTACCATCAAACGATACAAAGGACTCGTATATTCTATTTCTTGTAGGCGAAGGAAACCGCGACGCCTCTGAGCCCCCCACGTCGCCGATTTCTAGAAAAGGCCCCTAAAGAGTCGGAATTGCAGTTAGATCCTGCACGCTCGTGGACGGATGGATCGTGATCGGTCCGTAGGCCTCAGGCTGATGCAGCAAAAAAAGAAAAAACAACCTAACTCGCCTTTAGCCCCACATCGCCCCCTTCTTCCCCTTTCCCTCTCGCGTCCTCTCCATCTCTCCCTTTCTCCCCGGTGACGTCGCCAGAGGGCTCTGCCTGCGTCCCCATTGCCCTCGTTGCCCCTCTTTTCCCCTTCGCCCACGCCGCCCCCTCCTCCCCTTCGCGTGCGCCGCCCCCGCCGCCCGCCTCCCTTCGATTGCGCTCCTCGCCGCTCGCCTCCTCCCTCGCGCCGCCTTGCCCTCGCTGCTGCGTCCGTCCCTTCTCCCGCGCCGCCCCCTCCTCCCTTTCGGCCTCGCCGTCCCCTCCTCTCATTCACCCGCATCGCCCCGTCCCCTCCTCTCGCTCACCCGCGTCCTCCTCCCCTTCGTCCGTGCCGCCTCTCCTCCCCTAGTCGTCTCCTCCTCTCCCGATGCCCTTGCAGATGTTGTCACCTCATCCCCTTGTTCTCACCCTTGCGTCGCCCTCCATCTCCCTTTCGACCTCGTCGTCACTACAGCCGCCCCCTCGCCCTCACGCTTGTGCCCACCTCCTTCACCGAGCCGAGGCGGGCGACCAACGCACCGACAGAGGTGGCTACGCTGTTCCCCGACTGTGACTACGAGCAGTGCCTCATTGTCATGGACAAGGATAGTGCCGACGGCGCCACCAAGCACCAGATAATTGATTGCTATGTCTAGACCCTCACCAAGGTCGTTTGGAGGTGATTCGTACGCATCTAGCTCAATCGAGCCATCCAAAGTGTACATGCTTTGCGGAATGAGACTAATTTTTGTTGCGTGGTAGGTGGTGGTGTGCAACGAGGAGCCGAAGAAGAGAATCTACAACGTGCCTTGCGAGTGATACGTTGGGTTTGGGTGCGACATTGATGAGGAGACCTCCAACAAGTGCAAGGTATACGATGGCAAATTTGTACTTATTTCAGTATTTTTACCACACAATGTGATAGTTTGACACAATCTTAGGTTTCGACTTTCAATTCATGTACATGCTTGTTTCAATTTCTAGATTTCTGGTTGATTAGCTTAATAATGCATGCTTTTGCTAATTGTGAACCAAAATTGTTTAGCGAATAGCAATGATTTCATGCATGATGACAAAAAGATAGGTTATAATTGTCATAATCGCCTAGGTCTCATCCCATGTTAGTAGAGAACCTTACTTGTGTTCAACTATCAGAATCCATGATCGTTTTGTATTGGGTTCATGTACCTTAGTGTTTGTATATCTCATCTGGGAAAATTGGGTTGTGGTATATTACTATGACCTTTTCTTTTGCTAGTTTAGATTAGGGATGTGATGTGTTCAGATGTAGATTCTAGAAGCATTATTATGCGGATTTGTGCTGCTAGAAGCATTAGCATGTACACATTTGTTGAATCTTCAGTGGCTGATGTAAAGATGTAATTTACTATTGAATATTGCTTTATTGTTTTGCAACTACATGCATTTTATCATATGTGCATTTGTGTAATGTCAGTACCTGATTTAAAGACAACATTTGGTGTTGGATATTGGTTTGCTGTTTTGTAACCGTGGTTTGTGTTTTCGATATAGTAGGGTTCCCTGGTGTTCTTTTTGTGCTTCCGGATTTCTGTGTTGATGTTCAGAACAAGGACCATGACGGTAAGGTTATTACTTACATGCCTTGTATTTCCGGATTCCCATGTTGATCTTGAGAACAAGGACCATGACGGTGAGATTATTACTTACATTCTCTGTATTTCGTTGTTTGTAGAGTTCTCATCAGGTTGTTGCCCTGTCATTGCCACTCACTAATGATGTCATATATGTTTCTTTTCGTTACCACTCTGCACCTCCCGTAAGTGCCTTCAGTAAACTGTTGGAATTACATACTCTTGAATGGGCTAGGGTTATCCCTTAAAATCATGCGTAAGTTGTTGAATTTCTCAAGGCATCCATTGAAGCTATTCTAAATATTTTCCCTGTGCCATTCATTGAAATAAAGTTTGTGATAGTAAACAAACTGAGAGCTACAACTATTCAGATTTTTTCCTAAGCCATGGCCTAATTTGTCTTGTTGTGTTGTTTGTTCTGAAATTTCAGTAGGTGGCTTTGATGTTTGGAGTTCAACATATTTATACATTTCAGAATGATGGTGGGAAAGAAAGTATGTTCGTGATTCAGGCGAGTCGTGCAGTTCTCCTTCAATTGATTCATCAAGGTGATATAATCTTTCCTTTGTCAAACTTTTAGCTATTGATTTACTGCATATATTCCGTAGGCTTTACCAAGTTTGGGTCAAATCAATTCATGTTTTGTGCATACATTCCTTTGTCAGACTTTTCGCTATTGTTACTTCATACATTTTTTAGGCTTTAGCAAAAAAAAAAGTGCAACCGTCACCATCGTAGCTGTGACCGTCAAATCATACTCATCAATGGGATGCAAAGTTCCAAAAAAATGCAACCGTCACCATTGTAGCCATGATCGTCAAGTCATAACTCATCAATGGGATGCAAAGTTCTGTTGGATTGTAAAGACAAGCTTTCTACTCCAACAAATGAAATTTCCCAATATTCCAGTTTATTATGGTTCAATACAAGTTGAGTTGTGTAGCCAAACATGCAACCATTCCCATAGAAATGCCTCGTGTGCAGTTCTCCTCCAATTGATTCCTCAAGGTGATATAATCTTTCCTTTGTCAAACTTTTAGCTATTGATTTACTGCATATATTCCTTAGGCTTTACCAAGTTTGGGTCAAATCAATTCATGTTTTGTGCAACCGTCACCATCGTAGCCATGATCATCGGGTTATAACTCATCAATGGGATGCAAAGTTCTGCTGGATTGTAAAGACAAGTTTTCTGCTTCTGCAAATGGAATTTTCCAATATTTCAGTTTATTATGGTTCAATATAAGATGAGTTGTGTAGCCAAACATGCAACAATTCCCATAGAAATGTATGATACCATAGTTTTGTTGGATTGTAAACACAAGATTCTGGCTTCGACAATTGCAAATTTCCAACGATTCAGTTTACAATGGTTCATTACAATGCGCCTTGTGTGTCAGGTCCATGTAGAATATGTAGATTGCTAGGTATTATCTAATCAGGCTGCCTACAATGCATTTTTTATGGAAGGAACAACCTAAATTTTCTTTGGTATAAATAACTGGTGTAGGACCGGAAAGGCGACTAGGGGGGGTGAATAGGCGCTTTCACAACTTTCTCGCCTAAGTCAAATTCAACACGAACTTTACTCCTTTAGCTATGAAAGCTAAGAAGATCGATAAGCACAATGGACGCCTTGTCTGAATTCGATAACCCCGACAACCACACGACACAAAAGTGGAGACTTAAACTCAACGGGTAAGTGCAGGCACGGCGGTCGGACAAGGCTACCACGGCGGTCGGACCGACGGTCAACCAATGATCGACCAAGAACTAATCGCGGTCGGACGGTGGATGAACGGTTCGACCCGTGAGAACAGTGATGCGAATATACTGGCGGTCGGATCATTGTTCAAACACCGGTCTGACCGGTTGAGTCCAGTACTGAAAAAGAACTTCAAATCCAAAACGAAATTTGATCCAACTTTTGATTCAACCAATGAAACTTGACCAAATTTCGAGCACACCTCCCTAGTGATATTGGAGACCTATTTCTAGCGACGATCCTTCAGATTCACTTCGCAGAATCGATCTCTCAAGGATTTAACAAGGAAGTGCACAAACCCTAGAAATGTAAAAATCTTTGATTCAAGACTTGCTTGTGGGGATTGATGGTCTAGATGATTATAGGAGTATTCCCACACATCAAAGCAAGACAAAATGGGTCAAGAGACCAACCATAAACCCTTGAATCAAGGAAGCACCAAACTCATCCAAAAAGGGAGAAGAACACAAAGGGAGCAAATGATCTTTCAATTAAGCATCACAAGATAGTTTGATCACACTAGATGCTTACAAAGCCTCTCCCACAAGGAGGGCAAGAGCTCACACAAGGAGCACACTCCAAACTCCCCAAACCCTAGTTCTCCTCTCCTCTCCTCCAAACCCTAGAAAAGGAGAAGGAATGCCAAATGAGTGCTTAGAGGGTTTTCCATCTCCCCCCTTTCTATTTATACTAGAGAGCTAGGGTTTCACTTTTGGGGTCACTTACACATGGGACCCACACACACATAACTATTGAAGCAATCGCCTGCTTCACCACGTGTAGGTTGATCGGCGGTTCTCATCGCGTCGCCAAGCCTCTCTTGTCCGAATCCCATCGGAACCTCCCAGAGACTCATGACCGATATCCGCACGCTGATCCAACCAAATTGCTCGAACCACCCGTTCGATCCATCTTGCCCATTCTGCACCATGCTTGTGTCACACGACCTCACCCGGTATCCCTGATAGTTCGGGACCTCAGCTCTCCAAGCGTAGTCCCGATCCACTCACCGTTGACGTCGTTGATTTGGGAATTTTTGATTTTCAAAACCAGGAGGTTGCTTGACAAAGACCTCTTCTTCTATGAAGCCATTCAAGAAGGCACTTTTAACATCCATTTGAAAAAGCTTGAAACCCTTGGATGTTGCAAATGCTAAAAGAATGCGAATGACCTCCAATCTAGCTACTGGAGCAAAGGTCTCCTCAAAGTCTAAGCCCTCTACCTGGGAATAACCTTGAGCTACAAGTCTAGCCTTATTGCGAACAACCAATCCATCCTCACTTTGCTTATTTTTAAAAACCCATTTTGTTCCAATAACAAGAGAATCAGAAGGTCACTCAACTAAAAACCAGACTTTATTTCTTTCAAAAATTTTAAGCTCTTCATGCATGGCATTGACCCAAGAGGCATCAGATAAAGCATGGGTGATATCTCGGGGTTCAAAAGAAGCGACAAAAGCAGAATATGCATGAGAATCAGGAGAAATAAACCTGGAGCGAGTGACTCGCTCTTGAAGATCCCCAATCATCTGCTCAGGTGGATGTTGTCGCTGTATGCGAAGAGGTGCTCCTCGTGCAGAAGTGGCTTCTACCTCATGAGTTGTGGAGGTAGGAACAGAGTCACTCAGATCGTCGGTGGGGATAGGAGGAGGCTGCTCAGCTGAAACTGACGTAGTAGTAGCAGGCTCTCCACCCTCTCGAAGTAGGCGGAGGATGGTTTGGTTCTTCATCCTCGAGTCATCATCGACGAAAATGCTTCATTGAATTTCAGAACTCTGTACCAAGCATCGGGTCTAGTACCAGGACTAGCCTCATCAAAAGTGACTTCGCAAGTCTCAACAATTTTGTTAGTGTCAACATTAAAAACACGATAGCCACGAGAATGAGCAGGATATCTAAGAAATATGCCATCAAAACATCTAGACTCAAATTTATCAAGATTGCCATGTTTAAGAATGAAGCACTTGCAACCAAAAATCTTGAAATGAAAGACTTTGGGAGAATGACCAAATCTAAGCTCATAAGAAGTCTTTCCAACCACGGATCTCAAGAAAACCCTATTGGAGATATAACAAGCGAGAGAGATCGCCTCATTAAAATCTCCTAGGAGTAGAATGCTCATCTAGCATGGTCCGAGCCATCTCTACAAGGGTTTTGTTCTTCCTTTCCACAACACCATTCTGCTGGGGAACTCTAGGAGAAGAAAACTGATGCTCAATTCCCTTATCAGTGCAGAAGGTAGAAAAAGAAGAATTCTTGAACTCATCCCATTGTCACTTCTAATGGCTCTCAAAGCTCCGGGTATATCAACAAAGAATTCTAAGGACCAAATCTCTAAAGAATCCAAATGCTTCGTCCTTAGAAGCAAGAAAATAAACCCATGAATACACAGAGTAATCATCCACAACCACCAAAGACATACCATTTCCCACCACCGATGAACTCTAGAAGGACCAATCAGTATCTAAGTGAAGAAGTCATTCAGTCCATCACCATTACCAAAGTAAGAGGTGGGTGGGAAGCGGACACCATCTTACCATGTCTCTGAGGTGAGCACACAAGATCTCTAATGACCTTGACCTAGGCAAACCTCTAATCAAGTCCTTGCAATGACTCTAGACAAATGATCAAAACCTATATGCCTAAGTCTACGATGCCACAAAACAAGGTCATGAGAATCGGAGGCTACAAGACACCTAGGACTGAAATCAAGAAATCTCAAATTTGCACAGAAGATCTTCTCAAATCTGGAGATCTCAAAAACAAGCTCACCCGAGGAATCTAGAACTCTACACTCACCTCTCTTAAACCTCACTTCTAGACCCTCATCAAGCAGCTGAGAAACAGATAGAAGATTATACCTCGACTTACTTACCAAAGCGACGTCTTTTAGCATGAACTTGTCGTTGACGCGCACGTGCCCTTTGCGATCCACGGTCCGTAGAAGCATCCCCAAATGTAATCAATTCGTTGTTTGGATGCACGTGTGAGGAGGAGAACCATCTAGAATATCCGGTCATATGTCGAGAACACCGAGTCAACAAGCCATATGTCCTCCTTCCTCGCACAACGGACCTAAAAGCACAATCGAGAAAACATCCGTGCCTCGATCTGGGTTAGTGATAAATGATCGAGGAATCCAAGATCGAGAAGCACGATGTCCGGGAGCAAAGCGATGAAATAGCGAAACATGATCGGGAGTAAAATCATGAGAATGCACATGAGAACCACCTAGACCTCTCAAACGATCTACCAAAAGATCGATACTCCCCTGTCTAGGTGCTACCGTGGTCTCTCCTCACGATGTTCTAATCCAACACGCTGCCTAGACCCACCAAAAGAGTCTACAAAGTTCTCTACAAATCTAGGCCTATGTGTGGTGCGATAAGCAGTCGCCTAGCTCTAGAGGCTACAATTTGGAGAAGGACTCCTCTAATGGATCTTAGGACGCTCATCCTCTCTTTTCTCTCAAGTTTTGCTCTCCTAAGCGTAACTCAACAAGATGGCCTTCTTTCTTGCGAGAAGGTGCAATGGTACTGGACCTTTTGAGATGTCTGTACAGAATGAGTGAAAGCACCTTTCTTGCCAGAAAGAGTTTGAGCAAAACCAGCGGATTTGAAAACAACCCCGGATGGCTTAGGAGGTTCTAGCTCAAACAAACCATTTTTCACAACTCTAGCAATCCTAGGTGGGTTTTTCTTGGAATGCTCTAGGGGATTGAAACCTAGACCACTATTTTTCACGCTCACCTTGGATTGATCAAGAATCATATTGAGTTTCTTTTTCCCACTTGAAAACTTCTCAAGAGTCACCTTGAGGTAATCATTCTCTTTCATTAAACCCTCACATCTAGTGCACTTGCTAGACTTGATTACTTCATTGCTCTTACTCTTAAGAAGGGTCACTTCCACTTTGAAGGCCTCACAAGACACACAATAGGATTCTCTAATCCTATTCAACTGCTCCTTAAATTTGACTATAAATGCCTCTTGAATCTGATTAATCATGGTTTCAACTTCAGCATTTAAAGCACAAGAGTTAGAATCAATAACTTTCTTAGAAGCGATAAAGACATGGATCTTTCAATTTTAGCCTTTTCTTCAAGGGTCTTGTTTAAGGCTTCAATCTCAATTGTAAGCTTGGGACAATTTTCACAAGATGCAACTCTAGAGTAAACTAGCATTTCTTTCATCTCTTGCATCTTAATCCTATTATTCTTACAATGAGAGCATGTGTGACTAGCATCAAATCTTTGCAATTCTTTTAAGGAGCTATCCGGTTTTAATTCAAGCAAAGCACAATTTGAGCAAGTTAAAGGGATAGCTTCCATGGCAGTCACATCAAGTGAAATAGCATCTAAGCAAGCAGAACTAGACTTGAGAGATTCTAGTTCATCGAGAGCATCTTTAAGTTGATTAGTGACAGAGGAATGAGCAGATTTCAAGCTTGTCAAGTCATTAAGCAAGCTAGTGCAGGATTCACAAATATCATCAGGATTAATAGATTTAAGCCTAACAACTTCTAGGTTCAAATTATCAATCATAATATCCCGCTTCTTAATCATTTTTACTTGCTTATGCAATTTCTGTTCAGCAAGCACCAACGCCTTTTTCATGTCAGCAATAGAAGGGCATACCTCATCAGGATCACTAAAAGGATCCTCATCGTTGGAGGAGTCGCTGTCGTGGCTGTTCTTGGCCATGAAACACATGTCGGTGAAGTCATGCGCCTTCTTCTTGCCACGAGAGTCACTCTCGTCGTCCTCCGTTTCCGAGTCCACATCGCTCATATTGACATTCTCTAGAGCGGCAAGGACCCGGCTGACAAACTTGCGATAGTTTGTCTTCTTGGGTTTAGCATCCTCTCCGGGATGTCTTCGTGTCTCCTTCTCCTCCTTGCCCTTTAGCTTGGGCACTGGAGCGAATGTGGTTTGGCTCACCACATTCAAGCACATGATAGGTCCACTTCTCCTCCTATTCCTCACCTTGTTATACGCTCTTGTGAATTTGGTGGAAAGGAGGGCTAAGTCATCCTCGGCGATTTCTCTAGTTGCTCATCACTTAAAGAATGTAAAGCGATAATGAAAAACCGGATGAGCTACAATCAAGAGACTCAAGAACAACCCTTGGATTTGTCGACCACTAATGCCATCGACTGTCTTGGGGAGACGCGAGATAAAATCAATCTCATGCGTCTTCAACCTCGAGTAAAGCTTATCCATGGTAAGCTCACTCATGTGATGTTGTCATTGATGGAAGTGATCTTCATTCCCGGACCTTCACATCAAGAGCACCTGTGGTGGCGTGCATTTTCGATTCGTAAAATATCAAGTCAACAACAAGATCATGAAGAATCTTAGAGAATCTTCCCACACTCATCCAAAGACTCACGGGCCTTTGCTCAATCTTTGAGTATACTTTCTTGAGCTGGTTCTGTCTCACTTCCTTGATCGCAGTGGACCCTTCATGATAGTCACAAAGAGTCCGCCAGATCTCGTGGAGCGACCGCAAGTGAGCAACACGCTCAAACTCAGATCGACTAAGGCCTTGGATCAAATAATTCCGAGCCTTGCTGTTGGCCTCCACATCTGGAGTGATCATATCGTCATCGGCTGGCACGATATAAGGATTTTTCACCTTTAGCCAAATAGCGTGCCCTTGAGCCTCGATATATGCTTGCATACGAGCCTTCCAGTATGCAAAGTCAACTCCCTCAAAAATGTGTGGCTTGGTTGAGTACTTGTCAGTCGCCATGGCTCCAAAGACCGGTTAAGATCTATGAGAGGAGCTAACCGGCTCTGATACCACTTGTAGGACCGGAAAGGCGACTAGGGGGGGTGAATAGGCGCTTTCACAACTTTCTCGCCTAAGTCAAATTCAACACGAACTTTACTCCTTTAGCTATGAAAGCTAAGAAGATCAGTAAGCACACAACGGACGCCTTGTGCTGAATTCGATAACCCCCGACAACCACACGACACAAAAGTGGAGACTTAAACTCAACGGGCAAGTCAGGCACAGCGGTCCGACCAAGCTACCACGGCGATCGGACCGACGGTCAACCAATGATCGGCCGAAGAACTAATCTGGCGGTCGGACCGGTGAGCAAATGGTTCGACCCGTGAGCAATGGCTCGAATATCTGGTGATCGGACCGCCGTTCAAACACCGATCGACCGGTTGAGTCCAAGATCAAAAAGAACTCCAAATCCAAAGCGAAATTTGATCCAACTTTTGATTCAACCAATGAAACTTGACCAAATTTCGAGCACACCTCCCTAGTGATATTGGAGACCTATTTCTAGCGACGATCCTTCAGATCCACTTCACAGAATCGATCTCTCAAGGATTTAACAAGGAAGTGCATAAACCCTAGAAATGTGAAAATCTTTGATTCAAGACTTGCTTGTGGGGATTGATGGTCTAGATGATTCTAGGAGTATTCCCACACATCAAAGCAAGACAAAATGGGTCAAGAGACCAACCATAAACCCTTGAATCAAGGAAGCACCAAACTCATCCAAAAAGGGAGAAGAACACAAAGGGAGCAAATGATCTTTCAATTAAGCATCACAAGATAGTTTGATCACACTAGATGCTTACAAAACCTCTCCCACAAGGAGGGTAAGAGCTCACACAAGGAGCACACTCCAAACTCTCCAAACCCTAGTTCTCCTCTCCTCTCCTCCAAACCCTAGAAAAGGAGAAGGAATGCCAAATGAGTGCTTAGAGGGTTTTCCATCTCCCCCCTTTCTATTTATACTAGAGAGCTAGGGTTTCACTTTTGGGGTCACTTACACATGGGACCCACACACACATAACTATTGAAGCAATCGCACCAGCACCACGTGTAGGTTGATCACGGTTCTCATCGCGTCGCCAAGCCTCTCTTGTCCGAATCCCATCGGAACCTCCCAGACTCTTGCACCGATATCCGCACGCCGATCCAACCAAATTGTTTCAACCACCCGTTCGATCCATCTTGCCCATTCGCACCATGCTTGTGTCACACGACCACCCGTATCCCCGATCGTTCGGACCTCGGCTCTCCAAGCGTAGTCCCGATCCACTCACCGTTGACGTCGTTGACTCGCAAGCAACCCGCGACAATAGACAAACAAATCGCTTCCGGAACAAGTTCTTCACAACTTGACCCACGTTAGCTCCGAATGCAATATACAACAATAAAGCATTGATAACCATACAAGAAACACAATCAAATCAACTCAATGCAAACTTGGCTAACCTCCAAGTCATCACGGTCCGATCAGCCCCACAAGGCCGGTCCGACCGATTCAGCCGATCGGACCGCTCCCACAACGGCGGTCGGACCGGTCAAAAAGACCAGCTAAAATCAAGCGTGAAAATCCGAAACCTTCTGGAATTTTCAACTCAATAGAACTTTTGACTGGGAGCTCCAAAAATGATGGGACCATATCCAAGAGACTCCCCTCACTTGCCTACACAACCTATTTTTGGCTCAGCTCCAAAAACCTATTTTCATTTTGGCGGTCGGACCGGCCACCATGGCCGGTCGGACTCCTCCACGCGGTCGTCCGACCCTGACACCACCGGTCGGATCACCACTGTGGTCCGATAAATTTTGAGCAAACCCGAAAACGCGAGATTTTGCAAACCAACAACGCTATTGCCAATTGACTCATCATCTTGAGATCGTGCACATATCCTCACGATATCCACAACTGGCATTTCCTATGAAATTTGTCATTTTTGTTACGCTCGATGTAAGACTAATTACAATTTTGCTAGGTTTAGCTCAAGATCATTTTTCTTCTTATTTTTGTTGTATTCTTCTTTTTCATAAAACAAGGAAGGAAGTTGAATTTCCCTACATACATCTACTAATTTAGAATTATTGAAGGGATCAGATGGTAGTATATTTGTCTCTTCGTTGCTATTTATACTAGAACTGTAAGGACTAAGTTTTTATATTTTGTTGTTTACAGAACATGTGAATCTCTGATTTTCTATCGTGGGTATGGTGGTTTATACTAGTGCTTTGAATCAGTGATTGACCCAAACAATTATTTCCTGTTAGTATTATTCTACTGAACATGTCATGTTGGTCACTGGTGAGCTATGTGTTTTCCATGTGTTCTTACCTATGTGCCTAAATTTATGCAATACCTAATCAACTTGGGCACCATACGATACCAAGATTCCAAAATATTGTGATAACTAGGTGATGTTTCCATCAACTATGTTGATGTTATCAACACATATTGTTAACAGCCGGGCTAAGAAGGCTTATATCAGGTTAGTCTTTCGCAAGTGCTATCAATTTTCTTTCAGAGCTCCCTCAACCAAATTAATCAGCTACCTAGCTATATTGTTGGATTACTTCATTAGTCAATCATGCTTTCTATACATCTTTCTTAATAGGAACAAGCTAGATTCTATTTGGTAGAAATACCTGGTATTACCGGTCAAGTCTGCCATTTCGTAACTCTTTTTCGTTAGGTCATGTTTTTGCTTCGTTTAGCTAAAGATCATTTTTTTTTGTGATGATTCTTTTTCTTTGAGTAAAATCTTGATCCTTAGCTACGAATTGTGGCCGGCTCTTGAAATGAAATGAAATTGTGGCCTTCGTTGCGTTTCTTATACACTGCGCCGCCGCTATCTTGAGCTACGATCTGCGCCATCATACTTATATCTATTCCTCTTTGGTTTGATTTAACAGCTTTCTCTATTTATGTCGGATTCATTATCTTCTTCGTCATGTTGTCGCGGTCGACTTTGCTCCCGTAACTTGTGCTTTATGAGTTGTCGCACGACACCGGATGGGAAGGGATATTTCATCGATATATTTTCTAAGAGTTGCATGCTACGATGACATTATCAAGACTCAGACTTCGGATTTTTCATATTTTAGTGTCAACTCTTTTCAAATACAATGTTATTGCATACACCTTGCATTTGAAGGGGTGTTAGAATATGGACTCTTTTTGTATTGTCTTGTCTGTATATAACATACATCTCTTGTACTCTTATATATATTATCTATTGGACCTCTTTAATACACATATAATATTTATAACAGTATATGACATACATCTCTTGTACTCTTATATATATTACTCATTGAATCTCTTCAATACACACATAATATTCGTAACAGAGATGTCTGAACCATGAACTGAAGACGTGATTTCTGATGTGTTAGAAATGCAGCAAAAAAAATGCCATTAGGATCAGAAAAGCATCAGGCATTGGCCAGCAGTTCTACAGTACAGTAGATCGAACCATGCGAGGTAAATAATACCTTGCTTGGGACATGGATGTAAGTTCGCAGTCAAGCATCAAACTTTTTGCGCATTAAGATATCCCAAAGCACCCATCTGAAATTCGTGGGCGTGTTGAACCACCTATCAGGTAGCCTGGCTCTTTTAAGCTCGCAAAAGCAACAAATGTGAAAGCCATTGCCTGAACTTTTCAGAAAGGCGTCAATGATCTGAAAATCTTGTCTGCGATTCTTTAATGGGGCAGCATCCTATCATTGCAACGTCTAAACAAATACTCCTACCAGGAGAGCTTTACCAGGCATGCCCGCTTGTCATCAAGTAACAATCTGACCCTAATTAACAAGACAAGAACAAAAACAAGTACAGTAATAACCAAGTCCTTGTATGTAGTACTCCGTACTAGGCTGCTTGGTCATTAGATTTAGGACTGCTCGGACAGGAAGGTTAGCTCAACAATTTTCTTGACCAGTGCCATCTAGATGCCAACAATATCTCCCTCAATGGCAGCCAGCAAAAAGCCATCTGCACATATTGAGTTACTGACTAACACAAATGCTTAAGCTATCGAGGAACGGATGCGCATTCACATTCAACAGCCGGATCAATTACACCCATCATCAGGGTCGCTCTCGCGCCACGATGGCGCGAAAGGCCACACCTGAAATGGCCAAAAGGCAAGAATTTCCTGTGAGATCATCGCGATTCGCGAGCCAGTGGAGCCTCGCTGTCGGTGGGTCTGGGGCAATCCGGATGGGTGTGAAGCTAGAGGCCTGCAAAGAGCAGCGGCTGTTAGTCGCACGTGTCACTGATCTTCGCTCGCGGAGCTTTCGATCGGACCAGAAATTTTCCGAGGTGATTTTCGAGGGCCTACGTCTGCTTTGCCCTGGCTGCCAGCTCGATTGACAGCGAGCTTCCCGTGCACCCCTTTAGCTATGCTGGTTTTCCTTTTTGCAATCAGTTGTGGAGGAGGTTTTCATACTTTTCATTTAGTCTTTTCAGAATTAAGACCCTACGATTACGGACTCCAATCTCTGAGATGGGTTCACCAGATTCTCCGGTTACGCGGAGAGAGACTCGATAAATTCGTAGCCCACGCAACATTGTGCTTGACACTAAAGAAATGGAGTTTGGAATAGAATGTTCCAAGGCGACATTGTTTAAGATAACACAAACCGGGCTGGGGGGGGGGGGGGGGGGGGGTCAGTTGACATGTACCATCATCACTCTCCATCTCACGAGAAGAGAGATCGCAATATGCATGTCTCGCACGCCGATCGAACCGAGTCGTCCCAAATTTAGTGGCGAAAAAATGGGCTGCACGTTGGGAAGGGGGAGACCAGAGTTCCTCCCCAACTCCTTGTTCAACTGTACTGAATCCCCCCTCTCGTTTTAAACAAATTTTCATGTTCGGTGAGGAACTTTCCTAGACCATACGAAAATTCAGACTCATTCCTGTTGTTGTTTCCTGTATCATATATATGCTCTGACTACTCGGTGGTAGTTTAGTGAACACATGATTATTATACTTTAAATGCACAGATTAATACTTTTAGATGCAGTAAGCACATGGCCGGATCCCTTTCGGATGGCTGTTTGCCTGCTTCCCTACCTAAAGCCTAAAGGAGGCATTTATTCTGCACATCTATATGTGGCACCGAAATGTTCAGATGATCGGTAGGAGAAACAGAACCGATCAGTATTATGATCTCCGATTCAATGCAATAGCGGACCAAGCTCCTGTTCTCTTTCCAGGATCTCCGAGCCTTGTCACTGGTAGCTCATTGTCCAGGTCCAGGTGCAAAGACAAGTTTAGTTCCTACGACTATATACAAGAGGTTTGACAAAAGTAAACCATTGAGATTGCACTACGCACGTCAATGTCAAACAGCTATGAGCATCTTATTTTACAGATGGCAAAAACAATGCAAGCATATAGGGTGCAGTACAAGAGGCTGTACAAATTTGACAAGCATTAAGAGATAGTTAGTGTATCTTAGTCATACAGGAAATGTGGCCATGTGTGCAGTTGGTGCCTTGGTGGGGTTTTGGAAGGATTCATGAAGTGGGCACTTCCTTGCTTGCACATCAGCCAGTTGGGACAACAGCATGCTTTAGAAAGAAAAAATGGGACAGTATTATCCAATCGTTTTTTTTTGCGATCATATCCAATCATTTTTTGGTATTTTGGGTAATGCAATTTAGGTGTATGTTTGTCTTTGGTCAAGTCAAGCCAGGATAGAATAAGTTCAGAGTTCAGACTCTTGGGGCACGCATGCATGAGTTATCCCTCTGGTCAAGCGTACAGTTCGTTTCTGTCTGCTAAACCGTGTCTATTTCAGAGGATTTTTTAAAGGAGAGCTGGATACAGTCAAGGCTCCTGGAATTTGTAATGGAACCTGCGCTCCTTTCAGGTTTTTTTTGGGTTGCTGGTTGCTTTCCTTGTCTAAAATTTGAACGTACAGGATTGGAAGACTTTATTTTCAGTTGGTCATGTAGTACTACTGAAATATATCAGGAAACGTTGCATCGAAAGCAGATACTATTCATGACCAACATTGTTTGGATGGATAACACTCAAACTGATGTCCTCTCTTTCTCAACTTTGTTGGGCTCCATTTTGAAAGCAGACGCATATTTTGCATCGATTAATTCCCACCTCTGTCGTTGAATTCGTATGTCCAGTCTCAATTATGTATCAGGCTTGTATGGTTTGTGCACATCATTATCACTTGAAGACGTGCGTTACTTGTTTAGCTTCATCTAAAAAATCTCTTCCTAATGGTGATAATTATGTGTGTACATTGAGCCGGAACAATCCTGACCTGTGTTAATTTTATGTGAGAACCCGACAAAATTAGAATCTCGTAATCTTAATTAAAGGCATGTATTAAAATCAATCTCAGTAACCACTCCTTTATTGCTGCTTTCAAAAGCTTGCACAGTTTTCATTAAAGCATCAGCATAATCCATTTCCGTATTCGTTTACAAGAGTATTTTACATCCAGTTAAAGTATAGATTACATCGCATAATCAAAAGAATATATTACATCAGATCGAATCATAATTACAACTTTGAGTCATTACAAAACGATTAAACAAAGATCTTGCATTTCATATCTCTGAAGCCTTCCTTGAAGTACTGATCATCCATCGCCGTCCAATCGAACTGCCTTCCTCGACTCGATCCGAATTGCCACCACCAGCTCCATTTTCCGTCAACCAAACATAAGACCATTCGCAAATAGAAAACCATAGCATAGGATTAAAACAGAATAGTTTGCCGTCAGAGTACAGTAGGAATCACCGCGGTTCCCAGATCAACCTAGGTTAGTTGGCACCGTGAGTATCGAGGCTACCCAAACCGACCTGGATTAACCGGCAGCTTGATTTTCAAGTCACCGAGGCTAAACCAAGTCAGCTGGCACCTGGATACCCGTGATACCTAAACCCAACCTAAGCGATCGGCGCCGTCTTATTACCGTAGGTTTCATCATTCGGCATTCTCAAAATCCAACACCTACGAATACCAAATTTAACCTCAGCTCAAGTGTATGGCAAAAACCCCTTAGAAAAGCACAGAAGCATAGGGGCCAATAGTCAGTCACAGGAAGCTATACACTCCCCATTTCAAAGACCACGGATTGGTACGACATAAGGATAGGAACATGGTAAAAGTAAGAATGAACAGGGAGCAGGGTGAAAACAATTGCACAGCCAAGAGATAAGATCAGCCGAATGATCTTCCCAGCCAAGTGCAGCCCCTCTGGCCAAGCCCACACAGAGCAAAGAAAGATCGACAATACATTCCCCACAAGCCATTAGCACCAGCAGCCATACACCTCCCCCAGCAAATGCATTTTTCCCCAGCATAGCCAAATCCATCTCCCCGCAGCCACGGCCAGTTCATCCCTCCAAAGTGAGCTAGTAAAGCCAGCTCCAGTATTCATCACCCAGCACAACACACAAGCCATACACTTTCCCCCCTCCTGAAGCCATTCTCATTTCCAGATCCACAAAGCAAAGCAAGCAAAGTTGGCAAACAAACAAAGCCAAGCCATTTGTCCAGTCCACAACCAGCAGAGGCAGGAACCGAAGGAGGCTCAGCCGAGCCCCTCAGCAGCAGCAGCAGCCACATACATTTCCCCAAGCGGTGCATCCAAAGACGGATCGGTGCAACCAAGAACCAAAGAAAGCCACCCAGATTCAGCCTCCTGAATCCATTCCCACTCAAGCCGGATCTCAAGAAACCATCCCGGTGCACCCTCCTCCCGCCTCCCAACGTAGGAAGCAACCGGGGTTGGGTTAGGTTAGAGGGGAAGGGTAGTTAGGTAATTTGATAATTAGGATTAGGGTTAGAGTTTTTAGGTAATTTAGTAATTAGGTTAATTAGGGTTTTGGGTGATTAGTTAGGATAATTAGGATTTTTGTAGGTTAAGTGGGTTTTGGAAGAAATTAGGGTTAATAGGGAAATTAAAATAGGATTTTAAAGGGAACTGCTAACTGAGTCGGGTTTTGGAAAATTTTTGGAAATTAAAATTGACTAGAAGTCCATTAGCAATTTATTCGCTTAATATCACATAAAATCACTAAGTATTTCTCTACGTATTATTTGTATTGTCAGACCGCTTGAGAGGACGAGCTCACTAAACGGGAGAAGGCGATAAGAGATTCGTCATCGTCGACCTTTCCAAAAACTCTAAAGGCAAGCGATCCTTTGAACATAAATATAGTTATGTTAAATGTAAACCGTATATTGCTCTATCATATATGTACTGCATCAAAACTATTTCTCAAAATCAAATTGGATTGAGATGATGAGAAAGATAAGAAAGATGAGAATGAGATGAGAATTACTATGTGGGTAAAGGGGGCCTTGGTAGAGAAAAGAGATGAAATGATGATGATAATGAGATAATGATGATGATAAGATGTGGGACCCTTTACCTACAGCTATAATATAAGGACTAACAAAACTCTTACTCGGTCAGATGCCGTAAAATCAGTGCCAACCATTTCCCCGTTTCGGCGGGCAGAAAATGCTACCTGTTTACGTAATTACGTTCTCCACAACGGGAATGTTGGACACGGAGGATAGCCGGTCCAAGGTGGAGTGTTGGGCACGGAGGATAGCCGCCCCAACCAACATTGTTGGAACTCGGTGGAGGACTGGGCGAGCTCAGGACACCGACGGAAAACAATGGGTGGAGACTTAATCACGTAACCTGGAAAACGTCTGTATTCTGAACTCGAAGTCGCATCAAAGGAAATGCGATGGACCCAGTTCACAGAGAGCTCAGAATAGCTATGGGTAAAGTGGTACAAGCTGCGTGATGCTATACAAATCATGAATTCATGCGGTCTCTTGGATTGGAGTCTACGGAACCATCGGGGTCTTTCTTCTTCCGAGTGACTAGTAGTATTTTCAATTAAAATTGCAACTTAATGTTTTAATGTTTATTTTCGAATGAGATGATTTTAGAATTTGTGATAAAGACCGAGATCACCATGCAAAGGCATTGTTTGCTATTAATGCTTGCTGAGTACTTTTTGTACTCAACCTTGTTAGTATTCTCCTTTGTTAGATCCTAGTCCGGCCGGGAGTTATCCCGAGCGGGGCAAAGGACTTGCAGGTACTGATGCAGCAGCAGGAGGAGAAGGCGCCAGCGGCGAGGACCTGAGCGAGATGGAAGCTATATTCGACTCTTGGGACGAGTAGGAGGGCGGTAGTCCAGAGCAGACTCCAGAGCGGAAAAGCTCCCTTTTGAGTTTGTGTAATAGCTTTAGTAAGAACCCTAGTTTTATGTGGCTACGACTGTAATAAAGATGTACAGTTTCTATTTTATTGTTCTGCTGCGCAACCCTGATAAAATGGCTTGCTATTCGTTGAAGCGGTGTTCTACCGGGCAGACGAATAGTAATCCGTATGCCTAAGTGTGATTACCCCTGGGGTAATGACACGGGGCGTCACAGGTGGTATCAGAGCAATAAGATCGGGCCACGCTAATAAAATAGAAACTGTAGCAATACCTTAAGTATGCCCTTCTTTCTTGCTATATTGCACTAAATATTTTATTAATCCTTGCCTTCATTTCAATTTCGATTCCAAACCGCCCTCTTTCAAAAAGATATATATTATGTTGAAAAGCTTACCTCTTCTTAAAAGTGACATTCCTGCTAACGTAGAACCATCTTTAAGTTAGTTCTTCTTTCGAGAAAGTGCGGGGAACGCGTTGTTGTCATAGGATCGGTGTGGTTGTCTTTTGTGAGTAGATGGTTAGATTCCAACTCAACCTAGGATAGAAAACATAGGCTGTGGGTGCAAGACCATAAGGTTTAGAGCCTAGTGCTGGACTAGAGGCAGAGTAGAACTCTAGTATGGACACCTTTTCCAAATTTTGGGCAAGTCCGGACCATACTCTTTAGCTTCTTTACCTCTTCTTCTATATCAAGGTGTCTTGTCTCACTTCGCACATCGATTTCCGACGAGTGGTTCGTGGCACTCGGCGTGTAGCTCTGCGCATCAGGAGCGAATCTGGGCGTGCTCGAGAATGAACCTCGAGCAGTCCCAAATATGTGATTTGGGTGGACTCGAGCGGATCTCGAGCGTGCTCAGGCGCGTGGATCGAGGTAGCATAGGTTCGCACTCGAGGCAAGCTCGAGCGGTCCCAAACCAATGGATTTGGCGGTCTTGAGAACGGATCTCAAGCGTGGTGAGCACGAAAGACTCGGCTAGTATAGGATTTGGATCTTTTTGCATCTCATTGTTTCTTGATTTTTATTTGATTACATGTGCATGTCATAATCCAACTCACCCGCGGTTAACCTCCTGCCAGATAAGTGTAACACCTTTATCCCTACCCCAACAGTTGTTAAGGAATATGGAAGGTCAAGGAAGTCAAGACCGTGCATTGAAATTGAGACTGGGACTTCTGCCGCATGGACAGTCCACACAGAATCCAGCAGTGAACCCCAATGAGTCAGTACCTAATCAACCTCCATCTACTACCATCCCAGGAACCAGTCAACAGCCATCTACCAGAGCAACAGATCCCCTAGGCATCATGGCTGATGTACTCATATTCTTAGAAAACTCCAGAAAAGAAGCCCAGGAGAACCAAAACCGTTTCATGGAAGCTCTATTAACTCGAGTAGCACCTACCACCTCTCAACCAGTCCGTGGGGTTAGTCTGGGTGATTTTCTCCAAACTCACCCTACCACTTTTGCTAAAGCTACTGATCCACTGGACGCGAGTGATTGGTTGGTGGAGATAGAGAAGAAGTTGGATCTGATGGGATGCTCGGATGTGGAGAAAGTACGGTGTCGTCACACCACGTGGCCGGACCAACAACTACTTGGTGGCTTAACTATAACCGCAACCGTGTCAGTGAGCAACCCATCACTTGGGCTGAGTTCAAGATACGCTTCACCGAAACACATGTGCCTACTGGAAGAATGGAATTGAAGAAACGGGAATTTAGAGCTCTAACTCAAGGCGGGAAAAAGATGGTGGAATATTTGAGTCGGTTCAATGATCTTTCCCTTCACGCCGGTGATGTCGACACCGAGGAGAAGAAAATAGAGAAATTCCTGGATGGAATGCATCCATATCTGAAAATGCTCCTATCCATCCACAAAATCACTGAATTCCAAGACCTAGTCAACAGAGCCATAATTCTGGAGAATGAATACTCCAACCTCACCGAAGAGCGAAGGAAGAAGTCCAAAACCGATCACCATTTTTCATCTGCTCCTAGACGTCATTCCTTTGTGTCTCAGCAACCGCCACCAAGATATGGACCACCTCAGCAGCGACCTTTCAACCCACCTTTTGGACCCGAGAAACCAACAAAGAACAACAAGACTTCTAGCAATTAAATGTGGGAAGTGTAGAGGAAACCACCTGACAAAGGATTGTCTGAAGAATACAGGTGCATGCTTCAATTGTGGACAGTTTGGACATCGAAAAATTGATTGCCCCAATCCCCGGAGGACACTTGGAACCCCACCACAACTAGCATTTAGGCCAAGACCACCTGCTCCAGCACCACCACAACTCACCTATATGAAGCAAACTGAAGACAACCAACTTGTCACGAAGGAAGTTGGAAAAGGAGAACCGGCACGCCTATCACCCATCATCGCCAAACAGGTTGGAGAAGCATCAGGTGTAATAACGGGTACGTTATTACTTCCACTCTCCCCGGGCAGAATTCCTTTCAACGTTGAAAGAACCCACTCCTTTTATCTTCTGCATTGCTAGCGAATAACCTTGTAAATTCTAAATTTTTGGAAAAATCCCTGGGAGTGAACCCACTGATTGGAATAGTCATCTGCTCTCCAAATAAGTATAGATGGCGTATTCCAGCAAGCTTCCACCAAAAAGTCAGTCAGGACCCAACCCTAGTACCTCAATATTTGAACCTAGAGGGAACCATTTGAGGTGACCCTCACCTTTCTACACACAAATCTCGACCCTCCTCTACCAGACGTTCAACTTTCAAAGGACCCTCGTGAAGACTCTGGCTACAGAAACCCGTCAGTTAAAGAACCCGAAGTTTTGTTCAAAAGAAATGCAGTAAAAAGATCACCCCGTCAGCGAAGCTTCGTGGAAGAGGAAGAAGCGCTACGCGAGCCTAGCCCACACCCATCCGCAGTGATTGCAATTTCGGGGACGAAATTTTTCCAAGGGGGGGAGGATGTGAGAACCCGACAAAATTAGAATCTCGTAATCTTAATTAAAGGCATGTATTAAAATCAATCTCAGTAACCACTCCTTTATTGCTGCTTTCAAAAGCTTGCACAGTTTTCATTAAAGCATCAGCATAATCCATTTCCGTATTCGTTTACAAGAGTATTTTACATCCAGTTAAAGTATAGATTACATCGCATAATCAAAAGAATATATTACATCAGATCGAATCATAATTACAACTTTGAGTCATTACAAAACGATTAAACAAAGATCTTGCATTTCATATCTCTGAAGCCTTCCTTGAAGTACTGATCATCCATCGCCGTCCAATCGAACTGCCTTCCTCGACTCGATCCGAATTGCCACCACTACTCCATTTTCCACAACCAAACATAAGACCATTCGCAAATAGAAAACCATAGCATAGGATTAAAACAGAATAGTTTGCCGTCAGAGTACAGTAGGAATCACCGCGGTTCCCAGATCAACCTAGGTTAGTTGGCACCGTGAGTATCGAGGCTACCCAAACCGACCTGGATTAACCGGCAGCTTGATTTTCAAGTCACCGAGGCTAAACCAAGTCAGCTGGCACCTGGATACCCGTGATACCTAAACCCAACCTAAGCGATCGGCGCCGTCTTATTACCGTAGGTTTCATCATTCGGCATTCTCAAAATCCAACACCTACGAATACCAAATTTAACCTCAGCTCAAGTGTATGGCAAAAACCCCTTAGAAAAGCACAGAAGCATAGGGGCCAATAGTCAGTCACAGGAAGCTATACACTCCCCCATTTCAGCACCACAGTGCACAGACATAAGGATAGGAACATGGTAAAAGTAAGAATGAACAGGGAGCAGGGTGAAAACAATTGCACAGCCAAGAGATAAGATCAGCCGAATGATCTTCCCGACCAAGTCACGACCCCTCCGGCCAAGCCCACAGAGCAAAGAAAGATCAAGAATACATTCCCCCTGAAAGCCAGCTAGCACCAGCAGCCATACACCTCCCCCAGCAAATGCATTTTTCCCCAGCATAGCCAGCCAGTCCATCTCCCCTGCAAAGCCACAGCCCAGGTTCATCCCTCCAGCAGAGCTAGTAAAGCCAGCTCCAGTATTCATCACCCAGCACAACACACAAGCCATACACTTTCCCCCCTCCTGAAGCCATTCTCATTTCCAGATCCACAAAGCAAAGCAAGCAAAGTTGGCAAACAAACAAAGCCAAGCCATTTGTCCAGTCCACAACCAGCAGAGGCAGAACAGAAGGAGGCTCACCAGAGCCTCCTCAGCAGAAGAAGCCCACATACATTTCCCCAAGCTGCATCCAAAGACTGATCAGTGCAACCAAGAACCAAAGAAGCCACCTGATTCGGTTCCTCAATCCATTCCCCACTCCAAGCCAGATCTCAAGAAACCATCCCAGTGCACCCTCCTCCCAGTTTCTCCCAACAGAAGGAAGCAACCGGGGTTGGGTTAGGTTAGAGGGGAAGGGTAGTTAGGTAATTTGATAATTAGGATTAGGGTTAGAGTTTTTAGGTAATTTAGTAATTAGGTTAATTAGGGTTTTGGGTGATTAGTTAGGATAATTAGGATTTTTGTAGGTTAAGTGGGTTTTGGAAGAAATTAGGGTTAATAGGGAAATTAAAATAGGATTTTAAAGGGAACTGCTAACTGAGTCGGGTTTTGGAAAATTTTTGGAAATTAAAATTGACTAGAAGTCCATTAGCAATTTATTCGCTTAATATCACATAAAATCACTAAGTATTTCTCTACGTATTATTTGTATTGTCGCCTTTGCTTGAGGACGAGCTCCAAATTGAAGAAGTCGATAAGAGATTCGTCATCGCCGACCTTTCCAAAAACTCTAAAGGCAAGCGATCCTTTGAACATAAATATAGTTATGTTAAATGTAAACCGTATATTGCTCTATCATATATGTATCATCAAAACTATTTCTCAAAATCAAATTGGATTGAGATGATGAGAAAGATAAGAAAGATGAGAATGAGATGAGAATTACTATGTGGGTAAAGGGGGCCTTGGTAGAGAAAAGAGATGAAATGATGATGATAATGAGATAATGATGATGATAAGATGTGGGACCCTTTACCTACAGCTATAATATAAGGACTAACAAAACTCTTACTCGGTCGGATCTCAGTAAAATCGCTGCCAACCATTTCCCGTTTAGTGAGCGAGAAAATGCTACTGCTTACGTAATTACGTTCTCCACAGCGGAATGTTGGACACGGAGGATAGCCGGTCCAAGGTGGAGTGTTGGGCACGGAGGATAGCCGCCCAACCAACATTGTTGGAACTCGGTGGAGGATCAAGCGAGCTCAGACAAGACGGAAAACAATGGGTGGAGACTTAATCACGTAACCTGGAAAACGTCTGTATTCTGAACTCGAAGTCGCATCAAAGGAAATGCGATGGACCCAGTTCACAGAGAGCTCAGAATAGCTATGGGTAAAGTGGTACAAGCTGCAAGCGATGCTATACAAATCATGAATTCATGCAGTCTCTTGGATTGGAGTCTACGGAACCACTGGGGTCTTTCTTCTTTCCGAGTGACTAGTAGTATTTTCGTAATTAAAATTGCAACTTAATGTTTTAATGTTTATTTTCGAATGAGATGATTTTAGAATTTGTGATAAAGACCAGAGATCGACCATGCAAGGCATTGTTTGCTATTAATGCTTCTTGAGTACTTTTGTACTCAACCTTGTTAGTATTCTCCTTTGTTAGATCCTAGTCCGTGCCGGAGTTATCCTGCGCTGGCAAAGGACTTGCGTGTCTTGATGCAAAGAAGCAGAGGAGAAGGCGCCAACATAGCGAGGACTGAGCGAGATGGAAGCTATATTCGACTCTTGGGACGAGTAGGAGGCGTAGTCCGAGGCGGACTCGAGCGGAAAAGCTCCCTTTGAGTTTGTGTAATAGCTTTAGTAAGAACCTAGTTTTATGTGGCTACGATCGTAATAAAGATGTCACGCTTCTATTTTATTGTTTCTAACGCAACCTCGATAAAATGGCTTGCTATTCGTTGAGCGGTGT